>OX451740.1:499645445-501104030 GCA_948472305.1 Vicia faba
CCTGTTTTATTTGGCCCAACCCATTTTTTAAGCTTTAATTTATATATTAGCAAAGGTAAATAAATAAACGAATGAAAAATTGGTGTGGTGGTTAAGGCGTTGGTGGTTTGTAGGAGAAGTCCCCGGTTCGAGACCTCTTGGGGATGTTTTTCCATTTTTTGTTTGTTTGCTTCATTTTTTTCTTTTTTGTTAAAACAAAAACTCCTTGGGCTCTAACCTCTAAAGCCCATGCCTTCAAAAATCAGCATCACCCCCATATTTAGTTTAACACCATCCTTCCATTTTTTTTTTAATATTTAGTGTGGTTTTATTTGTTTTTACTAATTTAATAACTCATGAAATTTTGTAAATAATTTTACTAATTAACTTTTGTATTTAGTCCTAATTTTGTTTATTTAATTTCTAAATCACAAAAAACCCTAAAAGACAAAAATATATATACATTTGATTTAATTTCTTTAAACTAATTATTTTCTTTAATAGAATATATTTTTTAATTCTCTTTCCAAACTTTTCAAGCAATACCAAGAATTTTTATTTCCTTATCTTTACTTTGTTAATTAATTTTACTTCATAAATTTGTTGTAATTTCGATTAATTTCTCGATTCGATTTGGTTGTATTGTTTGCCTATTTGGACATTTATTTTTATTAATCCATCCCATTTGTAAATTTGTACCCCATTCCCTAAAGCTCTGTAATAGCATAGAAATTTAATTTCTGCAATTTACTGTTTTCCTTATACTATATAGTAATTAGGCGTGCATGGCAAGATATAAAATCAATCGCTAGATAACCCTAATCAAAAGGAAAAATAACTTGAATCAAACACACTTTCACACACGTACCTCTAGGGTAACCTTGCTTGTTGCCTCGGAAACACAGTCATGTCCCTCGAATATGGGACGCTTTAGCAAAGACCCTTCGATAAAAAAGATCGTAGTCCCTCGATGTCCCTCGATGTTGCCTTCGGTAAAACGATCTAGTCCCTTACGAAAATTGCTAAAGTGTCTCATAAGTTCCCTTCTATGACTGTACGATTGACCCGCGCCTGTCCCTTCACATCCAACAATGGGGCTTCTTACCAAATCAATGGTAAGATAGCAACACCTAAAGGAGGAGGAAAAGAACATTAAAGACCCTTTGAGTAGGTAGATTCGCTCCTAGTTGCTTGCTTGCTCCAAACCAAACATTTTACACCAACACTTTCATATTAAAACCTTTTCAAAAGACAAACACTTTATACGCGTTCTTATAGAAACAAGAGAGATTACAAAGAAGACAGATTTTCAAATCACCTTCAAAAACACATTCCACAAACACATCTTTGAACTATTTTCGAAACAACACTTTGTACGCGTTCTTATAGAAACGAGAACCATTACAAAGACATTTTTAAAATACTTTCAAAACCCACAAGCACATTCAAACAAAAGCAAGTGATCTAAAAAGCAACTAAGAGCCCATATATAACTAAGGATGAAAAGGATGCTAATACCTTCCCTTTTCATAATCTACCCCCCGAACTCAAGAAAACATCTCTAAAGGACTTTCCTATTCTTTTCAGCCTTTCCTTTTTTGGATAAAAGAAAAATCGGTGGCGACTCTTGCTATCCGCAAAATTGTGATTAAACGCAAAACAACCAAGTTAATTCTCCCACCGTGTTACACTTGGTTTTGATTGAGAGTGGCTGTAAATTTTGATATGACTTTGAACTTTTCTTGAGAATTTTGAGATATTTTTGAAGTGGTTTTTGAGGCAGCAGCTCGTGTTTTATTCTAGTGTGAGGGCTGGTGTATTTATAAAGAACATTTTAGGCCATTAAAAATGGACATGAATCAATTGAAATCAAACATAGATCATTCTTTCCAAAATTATCTTAAAAACATTCCAAACTTGAAGATTCTTATTCCCAACATGTTTTCACGGTTTTGCAAAGCTCTTATGAGGTCTTGGGCCTTCTAAAAGATATCCAAATGAAGTCCACACGCCCTTTGGTCCATCAACTCAAAATTTAGGCCCATTAGTCCAAAAGTTCAAGATTGCTCAAATGAAGTTTCATGCATTTTCTAAAAAATTGTCCAACTTGCACAAACCATATCACACTCAATTTTTATCATATGAAGATGATCTTAGACTTTTTGGAAACCTCAAGATGTCTCCTACAACTTTCATGTTTGTTATTTTTTTTATTTGAAGCTTTTATATTCATGTAAATTGCTTTGACAAAAAATGTCTTTTTGTTGACTTTTTGTTCGATACAATTGGTTTTCAATCATCTGATCAATTGACTGAGCAAACTTGTGATGCAAGGCTTGAAACTTGACATGAGGTTACCTTGATACACATTAAGAGTCATTAAATCCACTTGAGGCATTAGAAATTAAATCTCCTTTGATAAAAGCAAAACCCTAGTTGTAGGCTAATTGCTTAAGAGGAGATTTGTCTGATCAATTGCTTGAGTAATCTTGAGCCATTGAGAACCCTAGGAGGATGAGTTGACCTCTTGAAATAATTTTTACTTGAAAATGGGATGGAAAATTTTAGGGTACAAAATCTGCCCCTGTTTAATCTTCTTAAATCTGAAGAGTTAGATTGGCTTGTACGCCATTCGTGACTTAAAGGTGGAAAGAGATTGAACACTTAAGTGCCCAGAAATTTTCACTCTCCGGTGCACAGAATAGTGTTGTTGGTTGATTGTATGGGCTTAAATGTTCCATTCGGAGAGGTGATGGAGTATCGTCGGAGATGGGCTTATAGATTCCATCCAAAGTAACTATTGATAGGAGTATCAGAATGAGCATGCGTCCGATTTTACCTGACTGATATATTAGAATTAGCCCATGTCAAGTCGCATCTAGAAATGTATTAGAATGAACCAGTGTAAGGTTTCTTCAGGATCAGCCCGTGTTAGACTACACCTGGAAATGTCTTAGTAGGAACTTATGTAAGATTGCTTTAGGATGAGCCCTTGTTAAACTGCATCTCGAAATATATTTAGAAGGAGCCTGGGTAGGGCTACTTTAGGATGAGCCCGTGTGAAGCTGCATTTGAAATTTTTAGAAGGAACCTGGGTAGGGCTGCTTCAGGGTGAGCCTATGTGAAGCTTCATCTGGAAATTTTTAGAAAGAACTCGGGTAAGGTTGCTTCAGGATAAGCTCGTGTGAAGCTTCATATGGAAATATTTGAGGAGGAGCCCGGGTAAGGCTGCTTCTGGAGTAGCCCGTGTGAAGCTGCATCTGGAAATATTAGAAGGAACCCGGGTAAGGTTGCTTTAGGAGGAGCCTGTGTGAAGCTGCATATGGAAATATATAAGAAGGAACCTGGGTAGGGATGCTTCAAGATGAGCCCGTGTAAAGCTGCATATGGAAATATTAGAAGGAACCCGGATAAGATTGCTTCAAGAGGAGCCCAGGTAAGGCTGCT
The DNA here is from genome assembly GCA_948472305.1 of Vicia faba. Classification (NCBI taxonomy): domain Eukaryota; kingdom Viridiplantae; phylum Streptophyta; class Magnoliopsida; order Fabales; family Fabaceae; genus Vicia; species Vicia faba. Next base: position 499,648,872 of record OX451740.1, read on the forward strand.
TCAGGATAATCCCGTGTGAAGCTGCATCTCGAAATATTAGAAGGAACCTAGGTAATATTGCTTTAGGATGAGCCTATGTGAAGCTGCATCTTGAAATATATTAGAAGGAACCCATGTAAGATTGCTTCAGGATGAGCCCGTATGAAGTTGCATTTGGAAATATATTAGAAGGAACCCGTGTAAGATTGCTTTAGGATGAGCCCGTGTGAAGCTACATCTAGAAAATTTTAGAAGTAACTCGTGTAAAGCAGCTTCAGGATGAGCCCACGTTAGACTTCACCTGGAAATGTCTTAGTAGGAACTCATGTAAGACTGCTTCAGGATGAGCTCGTGTGAAGCTTCATTGGAAAATATATTAGAAGGAACCCGTGTAAGGCTGCTTCATCTGGTCGTGTAAATAGTCGCTCTGTTACGGGAATTAATCTCTAACCTGCTGCGTAAACATTTGTCGGTAATGTTCGTCTGGTCGTGAACTAACTTGAAAACAAAGTTATTTTATGCAATTTCATGATGTATGAATGCATTTTGTAATGATGCTCTCAAAATAAATGAGAATGTCATATGCATATGCCATGATGGACTATAAATGATGTATGGGTGTAAAATGTCGCTGAAGGCAACGGTAAATTTGTATAATAGTGTCTGGTTGGGGAAAACAAATTCCTGACTGTTGCTGGGGGTGAAGAAACTAATTCTTCAATTTTGTTTAGAACGACTTAACTGGGGATTCCCACTTTCTATTTGAGGACATTCCTCTGGGGATATTTGACTTATGTTTGGGGATAGAAGCCTTCAAAGAGAGTTGGTCGTTTATCGTTCTTTTTGTTGAAGAAATTGATTTTTGTATACCTTGACTGGGGATAAAAAAGATGTATATTCCTCCAATGCACTATCTGACCAGGTTTTAGATACGGGTAGCTACTCTTCTGGGGATAGCCACTTTGAATGAAACCCTGTTGGAGAAGAGAATTTTGTCTGAGAATTTGTAGTATTGAAGAAATACACTCTATTGGGGAATTAAATCTTGTAGATTGTGTTGAGGAAATAATATCTGGTGGGGATTGGAATTTCATATGCTACGCTGAGGAAGTTTCCACTGTACGCTAGGGAAATGATCAAACTTCCTTATCTGTTGGGTATCTTTTAAGGAAGATGCTCCTGTTAAGCTATCCATCATGGGTATAAAGGTGAACTACTGGAAGTTGCCCTAGTTTCTATATGACTTGCGTTTTAGACTTGATGGGGAATGTATCTCTGTTGAAGATTAGCTTGTGCAGATAGCTCTGTAGAGATAATTTCGTGGAAACCGCTCTGTGGAGATTTATGGATGACTTGAACATTATCTCAACTTATAGAGCCCTCGGTAAATGCTGATGAGGCTGATAAGTCTTCTACTGATAGATAAGTGATGAGATAACGGGACATAGTCGTACGCTTTAATCCCTAACTTTTTCCTAGACCGTCTTTTCAGGTTTTCAATCCACCGGGATACCCATTTTTGCCCAAGCCGCCTTTTCAGGTTTTCGACTTGCTGGGTGTACAATTATTTATATATCCCTAATTTTTTCCCGGACCCTTTTGGTTCAACGGGATGCCCTTATTTTTGGCTAGGCTTGTCGACCTAGTGGGTATCTTTTATACATAGTATTCTTTGACTATGTCCGTATTTACAGGGTGCAGAGAATTTTCACTGTAAGTGTTGTAGCATGCCAGAGAAAGTTTTCTTGATAGTACGTGGCCCTTGGCTGGAAATCATATTCAATGCCCCATATGATTCAGATGGAGGTTTTCCCTTGGCTATTCGGCACTTTTGAGAGATTCCTTGAATCTTGACTTGACTGCCCCCAGATCAGTTATACACCATGTCATGCCCCTTAATTTGAAAGGTCTGTTACCGGAAATGTCTTTCCACCTGAGGTGATTCTGTTCATTGAGAGGATTTCCGGTCATTGAATATTCGTCGTGCAAATTTCTCTACTGTCAAAAAATTAGTCATATGAAAATAGTGGTATTAAAAATACAAAGCTTGTGTATGTCTTGAAGTTTTGAAAATGCATTTTTAGTAAAAATAGAATTTTGTAACAATATGCTTTTGAACTAACCTATGCTTCAGTTAGGAATTTTAAGGGTTGTAACGTGGCCTGGTTCACGGTCTAAGAAGCAAAGGAAAAAGGCTCAAAATTTATTTGTTCCCAACCAATTCTCTGTGATATTCTTTAGCCCTATACTTAGTTAATTATGTGTTTAGATTCCAATTGAGTTTGGAATGATATTTTGGTGATGGTTCAGATACTGGAAGTTTATTTGAGAAGGAAGTCATTTTTTTGTAACATGTTTTATTTTGTTGAGGATTTGTGTGACCTCTTTTGACTTGACTATCTCTAAGTTTTGCCTGAATTGTTTCTTCTGTGATTACAGTCAACGGGATGCCCCAGTTTTTTCCTAAGTCTTCTTCATAGGTTTTGACTTAGCGAGCTTTTCTTTTGAGAGATAATGACTGTCTGCTTTACGGGGAACCATCATCGTCTTTTGATTTGTAAGGATGTCTTCGATAGTATTTCTTGTGTACGAAGTGAAAGCTTGCAACTGAATGCGCATTTGAATTAACTGAGAAACTTCCCTGCCCCAGGTTATAATTAAAGGTTTCAATTTGTGTGAAAAAGAAAACTCCTTCGTCTTAGGCTTAAAGGGGTTGACTAGGGATTATCTTCCTTATAACTCCAATGTTAAGGATTTGAAACAACACATGTACATCGTCAGCAAGGTCTGTTCAAAAGCATACTAAAGAGATTATGGTATCGTTTTCGTCATCCTCCCTCTAAAGGCTTATAGCTTTTAATCGAGAGTTGAATATCACAAAATGACGTAAGAAAGCAGTTTAAATATAGTGAAAATGAATTAATTCAAGACATACATATGCAATGCATTAATGGGAAACCAAAATTTAACATGACATTAATTGTTTGAACAAACAAAGAAATTACAAATAAAAATTCAAATGAAGAAGCTTTTGTTGTTGGCAGTAGGGGAAATCCAGTTGTTCAGGTCGTTGCTGATATCGACATCTTCCACAACATTAATCTGATCCTAATTATGATTCAGCATGGGAGCGGTGATCACGTTGGGAGTCTTAGGAAGGTCGAATTCAATCTCCTTGGTGTCAATCATATTTTGAATCTTGTATTTCAGCGCCCAACAATCGCTAGTATCATGCCCAGGACTGCCGGAATGATAGACACACCTTGCATCGGGATTGTAGTTAGGAGACGAAGTTTTGGGGTTTGGATGAGATTCTATCAACGTAATCAGATTCATCCTCAACATGTGTTGGAATTCTTGAGACAATGGCATGTTGATTTTGGTAAATTGTCTCTTGGGCTCGTCTTACCTTTGTTTATTACCCCGTTGTTGTTGTCACACTGGTGTAGGATTAAAGATCAGAACTGCCCCTACAGATTGGTTGTGGTTACTCTTATTACGACCCTTCTGGCCGTACACGGTATTGGACTCTTTCTTCCCATTGTATGGATTCTTATGAGTATCAGAAGATGTAGCCACTTGGATTTTACCACTTCTGATTCCATTCTCAACATGTTTCCCCGTCAATATCAGTTCAGTGAAACCGATTGAAGAACTTCCAAGTAGGTGGTTATAGAAAGGACCTATCAGCGTGCTTATGAACATGTCAACCAATTCCCTTTCAGCTAAAGGAGGTTTAACCCTGCCTATAAGGTCTCTCCATTTTTGGGCGTAATCTTTGAAGTTTTCATCAGAACCCATGGACATACTCTATAATTGCATGCAGATTGGTGCGCGATCAGTATTATATTGGGACTTCTTGTAGAAAGTAGCATCCAAATCTTCCCAGGTATGACTATTGGTCCCTTCCAGATGATAGAACCATTCCAATTATGCTCCCTACAAGCTTTCTTGAAAGAAGTGTACCCATAACTTTCTATCAGCGGTATGGGGTTGGATCTTCCAAAGATAATACCTCAAATGAAGTTTAGGACAAGACAAACCATCTTATTTGGCAAAGACAGGGACCTTGAACTTGTGAGGGATAACAACCCCCGAGATAAGACCCAACTCTTCAAAATTCAACCCGAAAACTCTCTGGATCTCCATGGCAATGAGACGATCTTCCAGCTGTTTGTATTTATCGTCAGTCGGAGGATATTATTCATCTGAATAGTCCACTTCTTCTTCATCAGAACCCTGGTTTCCAGCCTTCATACTTTTACCATATTCCTCTTGGTCATCATTTTCTTCTTCAAACTCCAAAGCTCGCTTGACCGGACTTTTGAGCCTCATACCCATGTTGAGGATGCCAACTAGTTTCTTGATTTTCTCCTCCCTCTTTTTAGTGACGAGGGCCTTCAGCTCTTCCTTCCCCTTGGATAGATTCAGGAACATTTGCTGAAATTGAGCGTTCTGAGCTTGAAGTTCTTTCACTGTTTGTTCAAGAGCCATATTTTAATGAAATAAATAGTAAGGAGATAAGAAAACTTGTCTGTGAGTAAAACTTGTTATGTGTGACACGCATGATATGTAAATGAAATGTTTTCAAGGACCTTATGAGATTTAAATTTGTTAACCAAAAGGAAACAAAAACAAGATTTTTATTAGTAAGTTCATGTGAATAAAAAAGATTTCAAAGGAATAAATTAAAAACTCCTAAAGCTTGAAGTTTCTCATGGACGCTTCTTCTTTGAGTTGACATATGCATTAAGACTCTGCTCCTCATGAAGTTGCTTCGTCAGCTCGAACACTTTCTTCTCCCTTGCATAGAATTGAGTCTCAAAGTTGTCATGTTCTTCCCTGAGTTGAATCCAGGATTTCTGTAATTCTTCAAGGTTAGTAGGCATGTCTGGATGAAGGATGGTGTAAGAAATGTCTCCTTTGATAATAGGCTCCATGATTAATGGGAGAAAAGTAGGATATGGCATCATAAATTTTTGAGAACGAGGTCGTACCCATTTGAGATAGGGCTCCAGAGGGATGGAGTTCTTATGCCCCAGAATCCTGCTATCAATCTTATTGACCATACCCCAAGCACAGATAAATCTTTGTCGGTAACCTTGAATATCATTGTCATAGTCGAATACAACGCTCCAGATAAGCATATTATGAGGATCGTCTCTTAGAGCATAACCAAACTGATGTAAAGCTAGAGAAAGGTTATAAGTAATACCCCCCTTATTCCCAGGAGTGGCACATTAGGGAACTCTCCACAACGGTCAATAATAATAATATCTTCCTGGGATCGGGAACACTAATAAATGTCTGAATGAGAGAGTGACATTATCCTTTGAGACCACCTCTAACCTTGTTCATTCTTCATTATCGAGCGGGGAAGTTGCGAAATAAACCACCTGGATAGCAAAGGTACACAACACATGAGTGTTAAGAGAGTGTAGAATATCTCCGAGCAAAGTAGGCACACGATTATGAGTGAGGAATATCTTGATGGAGTTTACATCTATAAATTGGTCCGAATTGGGGAATAGTACCAAAACATAGATTAGTAAAGCCAAAACATCTTCAAAATCATTAAAAATCATGGCATCTAGAAACAACTGAGCTTTCTCCATCATAAATTTGGCAAGGAGACCTTTAACCCCACTCATGGTTTCCCAATTAGATGCAATGTTGGACGATTTCAGGTGCAAGGTTACGATAATATCTTCAGGTCTTGGATCTTTCTCTAGACCAGTAAAGGGTATCTGGTCTAGTATAGGCACCCCAAGTAACTTAGAGAACTCTTCCATTATGGGCATAAACTGATAAATGGGGAAAGTAAACCAATGGTGTTTAATATCAAAGAACTAGAATAAAACGCTCATCATGTCTTCTTAAAAATTGAAGATAACCAAGCTAAGTAAATGACCATGTGTTTTGTTGAATTGAGAGCTTTTGGGAACCTTTGAGACTAATTCTTTGAGTTTGGAAGGTATTCCCATGAAGTTGATCCGGATAGTATTTCTACGAGCGGAGGCCATAGCCTGCAAAACAGAACAAAGATAAATCTCTAGGTCCTTGAAATGGTCAGTGAAAATTCCATGTTATGATGTTGTGATGCTATGATGTTATGTTTAAACAAGATAGAAAGCACAATAAAATCACACAAAAGGCCTTAGGTCTAAAGACTTTCATGAGGTTCATAGGTAAGTACCTTCTTGAAGTTTAGTTGGCTCAAACTATCCTAAGAATAGTAACCGGGTTCTAGGAGTCTCATATCCCCGATCTTTCTCTCAGGCATTATTTCAGCAGAGCAACTGAATTTCCACCGAAATATCCCGAGAGTTGAATCTCAATAAGTGTAGCATCGAGTATCAACCAACTTCAGACTACACCAAAGCCGGATTTCTCACTACTTTCTAAAGGCTTAGTTGGGTCAATTAAGGTTCTAAAGCTCAGTTAGGGCTTAACGACACTATGTGGAAGCCTAATGTTTTCCTCGAGTGACGCAAGTAAAATTATTACAAGCCAGAGTGTCACACTAACATAGCCATCATTTCAACCATATCAGTCTATGCCGTATAGTTTCCATGATTTATTGCTACTTACCTAAAATATCCCCAGATCCGGGTATAAGATATTAGCAAGAAATAAACCCACGCAACCCTAAATGTAAAGCATACAAAGCAAACAAGGAAAGCATTTAAAGTGATCCTAATCTCTAAGGTAACCCCTCTTTTTTTTTGTTTTCCCCATCAGAGTCGTCTGTTCTGTAACACGGTTGGAGAACTGACTTTTGGTGTGCGTTTTATCGCAAATGTTGCAGTTAGTAAGAGTCGCCACCGAATTTTCTTTTATCCAATAAGGAAAGGGTAAAAAGAACAGGAAAGACCTTTATTTATTTTGAGTTTAGGGGGTAAGTTATGAAAAGGGAAGGTATTAACACCCTTTTCATCCGTAGTTATCTACGGGCTTTTTATTGCTTAGCTCACTTTAATTTGCTTTGTGTGCGCTTTGAATTTTTTTTGAAAATGCCAATGTAAGGCAGCCTGCTTTATAATAACCCTTGTCTCAGTCCTCAAGAGTATTTATAAATTGTTTTAAAGTAGTTTTTTTGAAAGTGTGAGGTGTGAAAATTGTTTTAGTTTGTGAGCAGGAAATTAAGGGCATCTTACCCACTGAAATGTCTTTCGTTATCCTTTTACTTCTCCATTAGGTATGGTGCTATCCATACCATTAGTTGGTAGGTAGCTCCATCCACTTGATGTGAATGGACAAGCGTAGGGTATTCGTTATAGTCATTGAAGGCAACATATAAGGATACCTTAGCAATTCAAAGGGACTGTCATCATATATTCGTAGGCAACTTCGAGGTACAAGATCATTTCACGTAGGCAACTTCGAGGGACATCGTGGGACTATGATCTTTATGATGACTTTAACCGAGGGTCTTTGCTAATGGTATCCCTACGTTCGAGAGACATGACCATTGTTTTCTCTGAAGGCAACGGAGAGGCGGCCTACCTTAGAGGTGTACGTGTGCATAATGATTCAATTCAGATATATTATCTTGATTAGGGTTTTCTATGTTTTGGTTTTAAATCTTGCTATACAAGCCTATTACTAACAATTAAATATATACAGACAAGCAAGCATAATATAGGTGCAGAAAGTAAAAGTGCGGGAAATAAATCCTAGCTATTACATCCCATGAGCAATTGCATAATAAGAAAAATGTGAGAAATTAAACTACGACTATTACAAAAATATCCATGCGACCTATACATTTATTTCTAGAAATTTAAATTACAAAGAAAAAATAAATGTTAGAAAAAATGTTTTAAAGTCCAAAAATCTAAAACGTTAGAAATTAATTTTTTTTTTGTATTTTTGTAGAAAATAATTTAAGTTAATAATTAATAAAAACCTAATTATTCTAATTAATTTTACAAAATAAAAAATAAGACCTAAAATCTAATTAAATGAAAAAATTTAATTAAGAAAACCTAAAAGACTATTTTTTTATGTAATATTTTGATTTTTATATGTTTTGATTTTAATTATAAAAAAGAAATAAATTAGTGGAAATGGAGTTTCAAAGATAGAATATGATCGCGTCCTAGCAATGGTAACTCATCATACCTGCGTTAAAGCTTGCATTTTCTTAATTAAACATGTTCTAAACACCATGATGAACTCATCTGTGCACACGAAATTAGTTAAATATGCATAGATTAAAAGATTCAAATTCAAGAAAATTACCTAAACCGGTGGGCTTGTGTAAGCTATTCCAGACGTGAATAGATTTGTTTCTGGACTTGGTGAGATTCCAGGGAGCTTCACGAACACAATTTGAGGCTTTGTTTTGATTGAGAGTGGCTGGAAATATTTGATACGAGTTTGCACTTTTCTTGAGAATTTTGAGAGATTTTTGAAGTGGTTCTTGAGGCAGCAGCTCGTGTTCTATTATTGTGTGAGGGCTGGTGTATTTATAAAGAACATTTTAGGCCAACAAAAATGGACATGAATCAATTGAAATCAAACATAATTCATTCTTTCCAAAATTGTTTTAAAAACACTCCAAACTTGAAGATTCTTGTTCCCAACATGTTTTCACGATTTTAGTAAGCTCTTTTGACGTCTTGGGCCTTCTAGAAGATATCCAAATGAAGCCCACACGCCCTTTAGTCCATCAACTCATATTTTATTTGATTTATTTTGAATTAATTTGAATAAAATCAAAATAAAAAAATAAAAAATAAAAGTAATGTATAAATGGACTTAGAGGTCCTATAACATGTTATAAACATGTTTAAACCTCAAAAGTTAGGCTCATTAGTCCAAAAGTTCAAGATTGCTCAAATGAAGTTTCATGCATTTTCTCAAAAATTGCCCAACTTGCACAAACCATATCTCACTCAATTTTTATCATATGAAGATGATCTTCGACTTTTTGGAAACCTCAAGATGTCTCCTACAACTTTCATGTTGGTTATTTATTTATTTGAAGCTTTTATCTTCATGTAAATTTCTTTGACAAAAAATGTCTTTTTGTTGACTTTTTGTTCAACACAATTAATTTTCAATCATCTGAGCATTTGACTAAGAAAACTTGTGATTCAAGGCTTGAAACTTGACATGAGGGTACCTTGATCCATATGAGGAGTCATGAAATCCACTTGAGGAATTAGAAACCCAATCTCCTTTGGGAAAAGCATAACCCTAATTGTAGGCTAATTGCTTAGGAGGAGATTTGTTTGATCAATTCCTTGAGTAATCTTGAGCAATTGAGAACCCTAGGAGGGTGAGGAGACCTCTTGAAATAATTCTTACAATGGGATGGCAAATTTTGGGGTACAGCAGCTACCTTCAACAATCTTTTGTTAGAATAAGGGAATATGGATTAAAAATGAATCCATTAAAATGTTCCTTTTGTGTTCGTGCATGAGATTATCTAGGTTTTGTGGTACACAAGAAGGGTATAGAAATAAACCAGAACAAAACCAAGGCAATTTTGAGTACAAAAGCGCCAACAACAAAGAAATAGCTCTAATATTTGTTGGGAAAGATATATTTCTTGAGACGATTTGTGTCAAACATGAGTGGAAAAACTCTAGCATTTTCTTCTTTGTTAAAATTAGGCAAAGAGTCTGAGTTAAAGTGGGAAAAAGACCACCAAGAGAAATTCAATCGTTTGAAAGACTACTTGGTGAAGCCTCCAATGTTAGAACCCCTAAACAGAAACAAAGGCATGAACCTTTACATTGCAGCGTCAGAGTCGACACTGGGAAGCATGCTAGCCCATGAATATGAGAATGGGGTCGAAAGAGCCATTTATTACCTCAGTCAAGTGTTAAATGGAACCAAGACTAGATATAATGCAATTGAAAAATTATTTTTACGTATATATTTTTCCTGTACTAAACTCAAGCATTTTATAAAACCAGTTGAAGTTTCTATTTATTCTCATTTTAGCGTTATTAAGCATATGTTATCTAAACCTATTTTGTATAGTCGCATTGGTAAATGGGCACTAACATTAACTGAATACTCCTTAACATATGTTCCTTTAAAAGTAGTCAAAGGGAAAATTATTGCAGACTTTATAGTCGAGCATTCAGTGGTCGACGTCAATGAAGTTTGTAGGTACTAATTCTTGGCAATGTTATTTTGATGGTTCTAAACATAAACAAGGAACTGGGGTAGGTATTTTTATTTTATCACCAGATGGAGTTCCAACTAGATTTCGTTATAAGATCAAGGGCGAATGCTCTAATGATGATGCGGAATATGAGGCCTTAATAATTGGACTTCAAATTATGTTACACGTGGGAATCAAAGAAGTTGACATCAAAGGAGATTCAGAGTTAATGGTGAAACAATTGACTAAAGAATACAAATGCGTTAAAGATCATTTGGTAATGTATGTTGCCAAAGTATTGTCATTACTTCAGAAATTTGATAACGTGTTGATTAGTAATGTGAGGCGTATTGAGAACCAAGAGGAAAATGACATGGCCCAATTAGCGTATGGATATAAGATATCCAAAGAGAGAGCAGACAAATTCATTGAGGTAAAAGATAAAATGGTGTTTGAGAACACACAAATGCCAAAAACTTGGGGGCAGAGCCTGAGGTGATCCATGATATTCTGAATTATGATTATTTTGGAAATTTTGAATTGGTAGAAGAAGTTTTTCCATTGATGCGTTAGCTGAGAACGAATGGAGGAAACCTATAGTCGACTACTTAAAAAATCCAATTCGGTCGACAAAGCGTAAAGTTAAGTATATGGAGTTAAGTTACATAATAATGGGAAACAAATTTTTCAAGAAAAGTCTGAAGGGGTGTTGTTAAAATGCTTAGGGGGAAACGAAGCATATATGGAAACATCTGAAGTACATATTGGAGCATGTGGTACACATCAAGCAGGACAAACAATGAAATGGTTGTTGTTTCGAATAGGAGTGCATTGGCCGACAATGTTAAAAAATTGCATTGAGTTTGCCAAAAGCTGCCAAGAATGCCAAAAACATTATGGAATCCAACATGTTTCAGCTAGCGAATTACATTATGTTATCAAACCTTGGCCTTTTAGGGGACGGGCTTTGGATATTATAGGTGAAATTACACATGCCTCGTCGAAAGGGCATAGGTACATCCTAGTCGGTGTTGATTATTTTTCAAAATGGGTAGAGGAGGTTGCTTTGGTTAAAGTAGATCAAGAGGAGGTAATGGGCTTTATTAAAAATCAAATCATACATAGGTTTAGAATACCAAAAACTATAACAATCGACCAAGTAACATTGTTCACATGGAGAAAGGTAACTGAGTTCTCTGCACAAATGGGGTTCAAACTGTCAACTTCGACACCATATTACGCCCAAGAAAATGGGCAGGTCGAAGCATCAAATAAGGTTATTATAAGTTTGATCAAAAAACATGTTGGCCAAAAGCCTAGAAGCAGACATACAACTCTGGGCCAAGCATTGTGGGCATGTCGAACCTCACCAAAGGAGTCGACTAACATAAAACCTTTCAACTTAGGTTATGGACACAAAGCAGTGTTGCCTTTGGAGATTCATCTACAATCAGTGAGAGTGCAAAGGATATTAGGTATTCCTATTGAGTATTACTGGGGAATGATGTATGATACATTAGTAGATGTTGAAGAACATAGGCTAACATCATTAGTTACTTTGTTCAGGCAGAAAGAACAAGTAACCAGTGCCTATAATAGAAGGGTGAATGCGAAAGTGTTTGTCTCTGGAGATATGGTTTGGAAACTGATATTGCCTATGGATATAAGGGATATGGTCCTGGGGAAATGGTCATCGAATTGGGAAAGACCATTTCGAGTGCTAGAATTTTTTTCCAATAATTCCTATGAGATTAAAGAGCTTACACCAGAAGGTCGAATACTACGAGTAAATGGAAAATACTTAAAAAGGTATAGGCCTATGTTGCAAGAAATAGTAATAAGCAAAAGTTGAAATTAATTACATAATGAAAAGGCCATAAGGAGGCCTAGAGTACAAATCAAACATTACAAAAGACTATTAAACGGGTAAGTTCAAAAGGCATGAGAATCAAAATGGCACGATATTTTTAAGGTTCATATAAAGCTCTAGAGCAAGTGCGAAAAAAGTGTTGGTTAATGAAATAGATGTGTCAAGCTCATCCAGTTCATTGTCCAATGCGTCGATGAGCTCCAGATGAACGACCCCAACAAGAGCTTTTTCATTCAGTGCCTTTTCAGTATTGCTAAACCCAGCGGCTTGCAAAATTTCTGCCTCACTAACTTGGTGCTCCAGTCCTTAAAATTTCTACTTCAGTATCAAAATATGTTGTTGCCATTGGGAAATGTCGGTAACCCTAGTTTTAAAGTCTGATTTCTCTTTATCAAGATTTTTCTTCAATTCTTCACTAGCGACCATAGAAGAGTTCGCGAAGGCCAATTCAATGATTCACTCTTTCTCCTTAGGAAGATGTTTCTGCTGGAGTTCTTTCTTTTTGACCAGGTCGACCAAAAGCTAGTCAAGAAAGGTAGACGCTTTAGCCACAAACATGACCATCGAAGGAGAAGTGATTTGAACATCAACCTTCTTCAAAAAATCCTTGATTTTGGCACCATCAGAAGGATACAACTCCAAGTGGCTAATCAGGTCAACATGGAAAAGCATAACTTTGAGGCGACCAAGAATTTCTTCTTGGGTCCCAAGGGAAGAGTTGTTTCCTAATGTAGTAGAAGTACCAGAGCCACCACCAGTCGAACGGTTCCTAGCATTCGCCAAGAATTTCAAGGACTCAAAGGGGCTATTTTTCCTCCAAGCAACAATTTGTTTGGGTGACATGATGGTAGCCGTAGGAATCGCATTGGGAAGAGTAGAACTAGTGCCTAAAGTGACAGTTGCTTGAGGAGTTACTTCTCTTGCTTGGGAGGGATTTTGGTCAGTAGTTGTGGTGACATTAGAAACATCAGTGTGTTCAGAACCCTTCAGGCCGCCACCTCCTACATCCCCCCTAGACTTTCAATGTTTGCTTCATCTTCCACACCTTCACTAATAGGAGAATATTCGGAAGCATCCTGATTAATAGGAGAATTGAGGTCACTCCCAAAAGGTTCAGTATCAAACAAGATCACAGTTGAAGGTTTTTTGGGCTTAGAAGACTTCAATACAATTTTAGTGAGGCGCTTTGTTGGTTTAACTCTTGGTCGCTGAAATAATAAAGGCAAACAAGAAAAAAGTTATAAAAGAGACAAAATTCCTAAGATAGAAGTATTTGGGAAAAGAAAGTACTTGATAGTCTCCCTCAGAACTACAGTTAGTACTCTCTGGTCGATTTAGTGCAGTATGCAAGACATTTTCTCTTTCCACTAATGTAGGAGGCACAACAATAGAAGCAGTCTTCTTTGACGCAGCCTCAGAGCGAGTTGGCCTAGACTTTTTGGATTTTTTAGGACAAACATGAGAAGGTGCGTCGATAACTCGTTTCTCCTGACTAGTAGAGAATTTCGGTTTTTTTGGAGATGGCTCAAGAGGGATGACAACGTTCGCTTTAGGGGCCTACAAGTGATTTAACACAATCATTGCATCAGGAGAGGAATGCGGTCAGTAAATAAGTCGTAAGGTCAAGAAACTACCTGAGAAGAAGTTTCAAGAACTTCATTAGTGGAAGGAGAAACAGTCGCACCACTGACAGCTTCCTTGGCACGTTTCTTGTGTTCGGTCGCTAAGTGAAGCAATAACATAAGACAAAGCATTAAAAGTCAAAACATAAAGAAGCAAGTAGGCGAATAAGAAAGCGACTGACAGTCAAAATAGTAAGCCATACCTTTCCTAAACTTTTTTTGTATAGCTTCAAAAGCGTGGTTCAGTCGAGCCTTGAAAGACTTGAGAGTACCATTTCTTTGCACAAATTGCAAAGTCCGTAAATTATAGAACTCCTTAGTGGTATAGAAGAGGGGTTCAAAGGCGACAAGAGTCATAGTGAGGATATCAGCAGCAAAATGTTGGAGACATTATGCACATTCGTCATTACTGTAGCTAGTGGACCAGGGACACAGCTTATTAGAGGGTTCATAAAATCTATCGGGTAGAGGTTGGCACAAACCAAACTGTCTAGCCACCAAATTAGGTTGATAACACAAAAGTGTTATACCATCATTAGCTCCCACCCTAGATGCAATAAGCTTAGGAGTAAAAAAAGCTTGTCAGATGGATTTGGATTCAGGGAGTTGCGTAGGATCAACAGGAGGAAATAGTCGATTGAACAACTCAGTACCATGTTGTATGGAAGCAAAGGGGGCCATGCTTGGCTGAAAAGAGGTGCACCTAAACAACAATTTCAAGTATTTTTTGATCGAATCCTCTCAAGTCACGTCATTGTTGGAAGGTGTCATTGCAGCAAGACAAAAGCTTTCGTTGGCGCGCTGAGCGAATGCAGTTTCTTGTGCTTATAAAGGTCGCAATTTGAGTTGGCTCGCAAAAGTGGCGTTTAACCACAATTAAAGCAATAAAAAAGGTCCAGCAAGCAGATAGCTGGCAGTAGGAGAGAGTGAGGTCATATGGTTGACCCTTACGCTAAGTGATTCATAGAGCGACCCTAAAATGAGTTCGCTCAGGCATATGTCTCGACCCATATGGAGGTGGTAAGCTAATGCAATAAACCGTTTAGCTACCTTCAAAGATCAACTGCAAAAGATACTTAGAAAGCCACAAAGCTAATAAAGAAACGTGCTCTTCGTAAGGCACGATGTCGACATCTTTAGCATGAAAGCACTTCATGTATTTGGTAAAGCCAACAATGTTCTTTTCAAATGGGATGACATTTTCGTCATCTTCAGTAGGAAGAAAAGCTTCACCTGTGGGACGAAGGACAATAATAGTCGCAATGTCAAATAAGGTAGGGGTATGCATACCAGTTGTAAAATGGAAGGTGTTTGTGGAACCTTCCCAGAAATAAAGTGCAGAAATTAGTATGTAATTGCAATAACTAGGGCTAACCCTAGAAAGCTGAATCAAATCAAAAATGCATTGAGATTTCTGAACAACACCTTTAACTTTCTCAACTTTGTTCAACCATACAATGTAATCTTGGTTGACTGCAGGAGCAGAACGAAAAACCTTAGAGGTTCGGTGAATATGCGAAAAATATATGGGGAAATCTCTGTTAATGAGAGGTTTTGTTGCCTTATAAGTGAGGAAACAACCTTCTAGTTATTTACGTGCCCTAATTTCATCAAGGATAGGTCCCAAAAGAGCGTATGCGGTTTGCTTACAGATAAAAGGGAGCAACACTTGAGAGATAAAAGTTAGAAGGTTTTGTGATAATGTTGGTTCTAAAATGAAAGTATTTGGATATCAACGAAGAAATCATCCTTGTGGGAGACTAGTTCACTTTCATCAGGTGTTTGAATGTGTTCAGTAAGTTGGCTTGAAGTGGCCATGAGGATGATTGAAACTTTTTCTGGAAAAAAGAAAATGGAAACAAGAAGTTGTCTTTAAGAGTGAAACGAAGAGTTTGAGAATACAGAGAGAGCGTAAAGAGGAAATTGAAGAGATGAGAAGGGTATTTAAACCATCATGAAAACCAAACATTTGGGAATAAAGTGGGAAATATGTGGCTACACGACCAGTTCGTTTCAGGAAGGTGGCGATTGATTAAAGAATTTGGTGAGTTGAGGGCCACGTTTATCCTAGGAAGTTGAAGCTAAAAAGTAAGGTAGTAGCAATTTGCTCGTAAACGTGACGTTTCAGAGAAAAGACATGATTATGATGACATTAGTTTGTACTAAGTAAGAAGGACTAAAATGTCCATTTCTACCTTTTTCAGTTGAAAATGATATTTTGGGGGGCAATTTGTTGGCTGGGAGTTTCCATAAGGACCAAAATCCAACCAAAAAGAAAATGATCCAGAAAGTTCCTTCGAAAAGGTGATTTATATGACACGACTATTGATGTAGTTGACCTAGGAGTTGGAGAGATTCTACAAAGTGTTCGACCATTGATGCAGTCAACCTAAAGAGATTCTACAAGTAAGTCATTGGGCCTAGAAATGTCAAAAGGCCCAAAATATCCATCAAGCGAGCGTAGAGTTTTGGAGGGAAACTTGGAGAACATGGGTTTGAGAGTACGAATGGAGAACATGGGATCATGGAGAGGAGTTACAAGATACATATGGCGTAAATAAGTGAAGTCCGCTAGAAATTAGTTATTTTTGTGTATTATAAATAAAGCACTTAGTGCATAGTGTTAAGGATTCAAACTTTCACATTCATATACGCTAGTCACTTAGAGTACCCAAATGAATGATCAAAATGAGTCAAGTTAGGGAAATGTATGTTTGAATCAAATAATTTTCAAATATTTTGATATTATGTCATTTATGTTTACAGTTTAAAATCCTTTTTGTTTTATTTTACAAGTATTGCTTTATTGCTTATAAACTCGTTTAACAGCAGTCGAATGAATCCTTTTTTAATACACTTTGTGAAAACACTCAAAAACTGAAGCACTGTACTGAGATTCCCTAGTCGATCTCACCATTAAAATATTGTTAAGAGACCAGCGTTGTTTAACAAAACCATAGGTAAATATCCATGCACCAGAAAGTTTGTTTTTGCTGCATTTTGCTTCTTTTCTTATTCCTTTTTTGGTTTCTTTGCACAGTTGCTCCAAAATTGATTTATACCTGAAATACAAACAGATGAAGATATAAAAGCAATAAAACATAACATAATGACATCAAATCACATACAAAACGGGTCTAAAAACATTATAAATTTTCACGCTATCACCATACGAGGCATTGTATGGTAGGACGTGTAAGACTCTTTTATATTGGTATGAGTCAGACAAGAGTGTTGTGCTCGGACCTGAGATTGTTCAGGAGATGACCGTAAAGATTAAGATGATTCAATAGAAGATGAAATCTTCGCAGGGTCTTCAGAAAAGCTATCATGATAAGAGGAGAAAAGAACTTGAGTTCCAAGAGGGAGATCATGTGTTTTTAAGAGTTACTCTTGTAACTGATGTTTATAGGGCCCTAAAGTCGCGTAAGCTCACACCATGTTTTGTTTGCCCCTACTAGATTATGCAGAAGGTAGTAAAGGTGGCCTATCAGATTGCTTTACCGTCTTTGATTTCTAATCTTCGTGATGTGTTTTATGTGTCTCAGCTGAGGAGATACATTTTGGATCCTTCTCATATGGTCCAAATGAATGATGTATAGGTGAGACACAACCTAAGAGTTGAAGCATCACCCATACAGATAGAGGATCGAGAGGTGAAGCAGTTATGGGGTAAAAATATTGCTTTGGTGAAGGTAGTGTGGAGAGGACCTGCTGGTGGAATTATGACTTGGGAGCGTAAGGATCAGATGAGAGAGTTGTACCCAACTATATTTTCCTCAGGTAACTTTCGGGGACAAAAATTCTCTAAGTGGGGAAGAGTTTTATAACACCCCAATTTACAAATTATGATGCTTATGTATTTATTTACTAATATTAGGTGATTGATTGTGTTTGTTAGATTAGTGGTGGGAGTGTAAGTCCTTGAGGTAGAAAATAATCTAGATTATTTAAATAATAGTTTTACATTGTTAATAATAAGAATAATAAGGAAAATAAAATAAATTAGAATGTGTAGAGATTTTAAGGGTATTGAGGTAGTTTAGGGTAAATAAGGGAAAATATAATTGAGGGATATTTATAATAGAAATAGGGGGAAAAATAGAGATCATTTTGTGTGTACGTGAAATTTGGGAGAAAAGAGGCTAGGGCAAGAGAAAGCAAGGAGATCATCCATCCATAGAGTGTGAGAAGACGATTCTAGAGCAATTATAAGGTAAAGGTGGGTAATAGTTATCAATTATGATTGATATGAGGAAAAGATAGATGTATGGTCTTAGTTCTCTTTAGTTGGTATTGTACCCCAAAATTTTCCCTCCCATATTTCTCAACACATGGCAAGTGAGGTCCCCAAATTGCTCAAGGAAGTTCAAGAGTTGACCAGACAAACTCTCTCCTAAGGCAGCCTACCTCAAATTAGGTTTTCTATTTTCATCAAGATGTGTGAACCACAAAGGACTAAAATGATCACCATTATCCTAATATTTTCTCAAGATCATCCATGTCAAGTTTCAAGCCTTGCAGAAGAAGTTTGCTCAGTCAATTGCTCAAATGCCTGAAAATCAATTGTGTTAGGTCAAAAGTCAACTGTGGCCCACATACAGTCAAACTTCAATATTTTTGGTCAACATACTCATTTTGAAGTATTATCCATCATTTTATCAAGGGTTGATCATGATTCCTCAAGGATTGCTCACAATTCATCAAAACCCAAAAGTTGCTAAATTAGGGTTTTGTAGGAAAAGTCAACTCAACTTTGACCAAGCATAACTTTATCATACTTTATCATAAATAATCCATCCAAATCTAATTTTGAAGAGGATGCAATTCCCTACAATTCATTTTCATCTCCCAAGTTCATAATATGCACTCACAAAAAGATATGAATTTTGACATTATAGGTCCTTTTGAAAAGTCAACAAAAACACCTTTTGGGTCAAAGCTTCATACATGAACATGGAAGATTCAATTGAGATGAGACAAAAAGGGTTGTTTAGAGGACATCCTAAGCTTTTTAAAAAGTCCAATAAAACCTCTCAAGGGTCAAAATTGAGAGATTTATACATTGGCCAAGTTGACCATTTTTGCAAAATTGCCAAAAGTCAAATATGCTCAAATTTACATTTTTTGCTAAATGGGCCCAACTTTTTATGCTTGCACGTCAAGTATAATGTGATCCACGACTCAAATGTTCACTCACCCATTATGTGCTTCATTTTTCAATTTATTTTGATTTTTCATTAATTAAAAAGTGAATTAAATCAAATAAATGATGAAAATTAACAAAGATATGATTTGATTTGTTTTTTTGATAGTTTGGCAACCAAGATATGCTAAGTAAGCAAGATCAATTTGAATCAAGGGCAATTAGTACAATAAAGTCATGATTTGGCTCAAAATAGAAACATATCATACAACTTGAAAATCAAATCAAATCTTGGATAAATGCAAAGATTCATGCCAAGTTTGTTAACCTAATTCATCCTAGGTTATATAATAAAGCTTTCCAGATCAAAAAACAAGGGTTGGAGGTCGTGTAAAGCACAGAACAAAACTGAAAAATTCAAAGAAAAGTGGGAGTTGGTTTTCATTCCACAGGCTATCTCAAGCCCTCCTAGCCATTCCAATTGCTTGCTAGGCATATCAGGAAGCTAACAACATCCTTTGCAAGCTTCAACATGCCCAGAAACGCACGCTACGCCTCCCACAGTTTGACACATTTTTGCAATTCGATTATCACAATTCTTGAATCATTAGCACTTTTGATTGTTATATTCGTATTTGTCATCATGTTTTCAAGCTAACCATGCCATTTAATTGTGTTTTTAATGCATGTACCTGATATTGCCATTGTTAGGGTTTTTTGTTCTTGTTTAGGGTTTTTCAATGCGGGAAAAATTAGGCCTTGATTATGGTACCATGATGCTCGTGAGGATGAGATGAGTTTATTGGTACCATTACTTTTCATTTATCTTGCTCGTGTGCAATTTTGGAGATGAACATGTTTGTACCTACAGTAAACGTCTGTAGGTAAAAGTCTTATTTTCTAAGACGACGGAGAAAGGAAGAAGACACTTGCGTGTCAGCCAGCCATTGGGACGTTTGAATATTCGCGCCTTGGATTCAATTTATTTTTGCTTTTCTTATATTATGCTTTATTGTTGTTATAATGACAAGTTAACAATGCAGCGTAGTTGGCAAGCAAGCATTGGATTTGAGTATGAGGACCTGGGTTCGATCCCCAGGTCCCAGTGTTTTCATTTGTATTATTTTCAGTTAGTTGATCCAGTGTGTTGCTCTTCTTGGTGACCACCATATGCCATCAACATCCATCCACTGGATGTCCAGCTAGCCAGATCCAACTTGCCAACCATGAGAGATCACCATAGTCCTCAAGTCAACCCCCACACCAAATCAGGCGTGGTCAAACAGGGTTTGGACTATTTGGGCCAAAAAATCCAGATTTGCACCCCCTGCATTTGCTAACACTATCAGGCCCATTCCTCATTTTTCTTTTTATTTTATTTTTACTTTATTCTTAATTCTTTATTTGTTTTATTTTAAAATCAATTTTTTTATAAAATCGTAAAATCAAGAATTCACAAAAAATTAGAATTAGGTTTTTTTAATCAAATTTAACTTAATTAATTTAATTTAGTTTAGGGTAACTTTAATTTGTTTTTTTTCTATAATTAAAACCAATTAGAAAAATTAGGTTTAAGTTCTTGATTTAATTCTTTTCTTTTTTTAAACAAAAATACAAAAAAATAGGTTGTTCAGAATTAATTAGTTTATTTTCAAAAATTAACATTAATTAGAACTTAGGATTTTATTCTAATTTGATTATTCCATTATTTGCTCAAATAACAAAAAAATGACAAAAAATGATTTTTATTTAATCAACTACAATTAGGTTTAGTCGAGGGTCAAAACCCTAATTTCTCACGCATTTAATTCTCCACGCGCTTATTATTACTTTTGCCATTATTTTGTAATTGTTCATGGGATGTAATAGTTAACTTAGGGTTTTTTAATTATCGCTTTTTCCTGATTTATTTGGTTATGTAATTAATCCCCCTCCCCGAAGCCTTGTAATAGCTAGGCTTATTTTTCTCGCATTTTTTAATTCTCGCAAATATTTAACTGCCTAGATGTACGCTAATAGGATTGTATGGCAATAATGCATGACAAATTAAAACGGTTAGAAAACCCTAATGTGCATAGATAAATAATTGTAACAAATCACTCAAACATATCACTCTTAGGGTATACTCTCACTTCGGTTGCCTTCGGTAAACGATCATTAAGCATAGGATGTCTTAGTGGTTGCCCTCCAGTCTAAAAAGATCAAAGTGTCCCATTCGAATGTTGCCTCAGAAATGTTGCCTCGAAAAAGATCTTAAGACTCTAGGGTTATTACTAAGGTGTCCTAACATAGCTTTAGTGACCGTACGTCCCTTTCGAATTGACCCTTACAAATTCCAACGACGGTGCTACCTATTTCTCAATAGTAGGATAGCACTGTCTAAAGGAAACAAGAATAGAAACAATCTCTTTTCGAGTAGGTAGATGCTAGTAGGTACTTGCTCAAATCAAAACTTTTCACACTTAAACTTTTCAAACAATTTTCAAAACAACTTCGTCACACTCTTGAGGACTGATACAAGGGTTATCACGAAGTAAAAAAATTTCAAAATAAAGCACATACACAATCAATTTTAAAAAATGAGCAAGTACCTAAGAGCCCATGGAAAACCATGTATAGAAAGGGTGCTAACACCTTCCCATTCTATAATCTACCCATCGTATCACAGAACTGGCGACTCTGCTGGGGATAGTTAAGTGGGGTATACCTTAGGATCTAGGTCATTTAAATTGCTTCTCTTGATTGCTTTGTTTGCTTTATTTTTGAGGGTTTTGTTTGGGGTTACTATAGATCCTACACCCGGATATGGGGAACACCTTTTAGGTAAGTAGCAATAGACTATGAGGGAAATGTACAGCGTAGACCAATACGGTTGAAGTAGTAGCTACGTTGGTGTGGCACTTTGGTTGGTGCCGGTATCCCTTGTGGTGAAACAAGGAGAATACAGGGCCGCTGCATGGTGTCGTGAAGCATCAACTGGCCTTAGAACCTTTAATTGCACAACTTGGCCATTAGAAAGTAGCGAGATAGCCAGCCTCGGTGTAGAGCTAAGAACTGGTTGATACTCGATGCTACACTCATTGAGACCAGACTTTCGGAATATTTCGGTCGTAAGAAAAGATTGCGTGAGCTGAAACCATGACCGATAAAGGATGGTCGGTGATATTGAGATCCTCTAGAACCTGGTTACTATTCTAGT
Source organism: Vicia faba (assembly GCA_948472305.1). Taxonomy (NCBI): domain Eukaryota; kingdom Viridiplantae; phylum Streptophyta; class Magnoliopsida; order Fabales; family Fabaceae; genus Vicia; species Vicia faba. The sequence continues at coordinate 499,670,811 of OX451740.1, forward strand.
ACAGGTTTGAAACCAACTTAACTTCAAGAGGGTATTACTTTTGACCTCATGCAAGCCTTAAACCTAAGGGCTTTGTGTGATTTGATTGTGTTTGTAATACCTGTGTTTGCTATACCTGTGGTTTATCATGACATCATGCATCATAACATGGCATTCATGCTTCATTACACTAACCATTTCAAAGACCAAGAGAATTTATCTTTGTTCTGTTTTGCATATCATGGCTTCCGTGCGTAGAAATACCATCTTAATCAGCTTTGTGCAGATACCTTCTCAAGTCAAAGAGTTAGTATCAAGAGTTTCTGAAACTTCTACTTTCATTAAGAGACACGGTCAACTTCTCAGCCTGGTTACTTCAAACCTTGATGAACAGATGATGAGCGTACTTTTTCAGTTCTTTGATCCCAAGCATCACTGCTTCACCTTCCCAGATTATCAGTTGGTACCCACCTTGGAAAAACTCTCTCAGCTATTGGGCATATCCATTCTGGAACAGGTACCCTTCACAGGTATAGAATAAGTTCCTAAACCAGAAGTCATTTCTCCAGCTTTGCATTTGAAACGGGCCGACGTGGTATCCAATTGGGAAACTCGAAGCGGAGTCAAGGGTTTTCTAGCCAAATTTCTGATAGACCAGGCTCAACTATTTTGGGATGATTTGGATTTTCAGGCTTTTGAGGATGTCTTGGCTCTTCTTATCTATGGTTTAGTTCTCTTCCCTAATCCGGACTCCTTCGTAGATATGAATGCTATCAAGATTTTCCTTTCTCGCGACCCTGTGCCTACCTTGCTTGGAGATATTTTGCACGCTCTCCATACTCGTACCATAAAGAGAAGAGGGACTCTTATGTGCTGCATGTCGTTTCTATCGAGGTGGTTTATTTCTCACCTCCGTAAGTCTATACTGAAGAAAGAAGAAGGTTTGGGTTGGTCGCACAGAATAATGTCACTCGCTCATACGGATATTCTTTGGTGTTCCCGAGCTATGGAAGACATTGATATTGTTGACCGTTGTGGGGAGTACCCCAATGTCCCATTACTTGGTATTAGAGGGGGTATAACTTACAATCCTTGTCTAGCTTTGCGACAATTTGGTCATTCTCGAAGGGATGATGCCCATGAGTTACTTATTGAGAGCATTGTATTCAACTACGAGGATGATTTAAGGAGTATCGCCGGAGGTTCATACGAGCTTGGGACATGGTAAACAGATCTGACCCCAAAGAGTTGGGACCAAAGACTTCCATTCCTATGGAGCCTTACCTCCAATGGGTACGAGCTCGTGCCCAGAAGCTTATGATGCCTTATGTGGCCGTATTACCAGTGATTGTGGAGTCCACTACTGAAGAAGGCATTCCTTACACGGTTCTCTATCCTTACATGCCCACTGATCTTGGGGAGTTATAGAGGTCTTGGATTCAGCTGAGGATGAGTGGGATACTTACAGGGAACAGTTCCATGAGCAAGAGAGGAAGGTTTTAAAGCTCACCAGGCAGCTCGAGGAAGAAAGAGTGCTCGATGATTACATCATCATAAATAGAAAGCGTCCATGGAACTTTTGATTTTTCTTTTCTAGTATTTAGATTTGTTTTATTTACTTATTTGTAATGCCTTAAAGGCATGTTGAACCTTCAAATTTAAGCTAATAAAGTTTTTGTTTATTTTGGTTTGCAAATTTAAATTTCCCGAAGTCTTTGAAATCATTACATGCGCATCCCATTATCATACACATCATTACAGGTACCACTATAGGTTTCTCATCTTCTTCGCTGTTTATTTCAGCAGAAATGTCTTCCGATCAAGCCATCAAAGATCTTCAGGCACAGAACACCCAGTTCCAACAAATGTTCATCAATCTGGCAAAGGGGCAAGAGGATCTGAAAGCCCTCATTCTGAAAGAGAAGAAGAAGAAGAAGAAGAAGAAGAAGAAGAAGAAGAAGACTGGTATTCTGAATATGGGCAGAAGGTTTGGAGAAAGGTTTAAGCAACAAATCGACCTGACCTCTTCATCCAAGGAATGGGAGAACCAAGAAGGGGAAAAGGACCCTAGTCCTGTAGTTTCTGACAACGATACAGATTACAATGATGAGCAATATCCTTCTGCTGAGGATAGATACAAACAGCTAGAAGATCGTCTGAGTGCCATGGAAATTCAGAGAATACCCGGTCTAGATTTTGAAGAATTGGGATTAGTGTCGGGAGTAGTCATCCCGCAGAAGTTCAAAGCTCCAATTTTTGCCAAGTATGATGGAGTGTCCTGCACAAAACTCCATCTCCGCTCGTATGTCAGGAAGATTCAACCCCACACCGCTAATATAAATTTATGGGTGCACTTCTTTCGAGATAGTCTGTCAGGGACTCAACTTGAATGGTTCTACCAGTTGGAGGGAGCCAGTGTCCGAAACTGGGAAGATCTTGTTGCTGCTTTCTACAAGCAGTATCAGTATAATGCCGACCTTGCTCCCACTCGTACTCAACTCTAGAGTATGTTCATGGGTGCATGTGAAGGTTTTAAAGATTATGCTATTCAACCCCCTTTGCTATGGAGAGACTTGTCTGCGAGAGTTCAACCCCCTTTGTCTGATAGGGAGTTGGTTGATATGTTTCTGGGACACTATCTAGTCCATTTTTCAATCACTTAATCGGAAGCTCGTCATCTGGTTTCACTGAGCTGATTTTAACTGGAGAAAGAGTAGAAGCTAGAATTCAGAGTGGTAAAACATTGAAGGATGCCTCCTCGAGTTCAGCAAAGAAGCCTTTCACTGGTAAGAAGGAAGCCAATGCAGTCTACAACCCGAGGGGCCAGAGCAGATCTGAACACCGTCAAACGGTAAATGCTGTAGTGATACCAAGACCCGCAGTTGCTCCACAACACAACAATCAACAAAGGGTGGAAAGACCACATCGGTAGTTTATACGCATTAGCATGACATTGGCTGAAGTTCTACCTCACCTGCTGAGATCCAACTTGGCAACCTTGAGGGAGGCTCCCAAGAATCCAAACACTACCTCTCCCAGATACAATCCCAACGTGCGGTGCGCCTACCATTCTGAGAGTCATGGCCACGATACAAATGATTGTTGGGCTCTGAGAAACAAAGTACAAGACTTGCTCGAAGCCAAGGAGATAGAGTTTGATGCTCCAGAAAAGACGAATGTTATTACTGCTCCCATGCCCAAACATGGTCGTGGAGTTAATGTCGTTGACACTGATTTGTTTGTGACCTCTGTTGAAGAAATTTCGACTCCTCTTATGACTGTTAAGAAGAATTTGTTGTTGGCCGGTTTATTTCCGGGTTGTGGTGAAGGTTTCCACATGTGTTCGATTCTACCTTTTGGTTTCCGTTTGTTGAAGTCAGGTGTTCAGAACCTGATGGATAATAAAGAGATTTTATTCGAGAAGACTGTGATCCCTGTTGTTCCAATTGAAGACGTCACTATTATAACCATTTCTGCCAATCCTTCCAAGGTTTCCTCGAGAAGACCTGTTAGGATTACACCTGCTCAAAGAATTGCTCCGCTAATAATCACTGTTCCTAGTCCTATCCCGTACACCTCAGACAAGGCTGTCCCATGGCATTATGGTGCTGATGTGTACTATCATGGCATTATGCAAGATATGAAGAATGAAGAAGCTGATACTGATGTCAGTAATATTGTCGGGACTAGTAAGGTTACCCGAACTGGAAGGGTTTTCTCTCCTGGGATTACTCCGAAGATCATCGAGCCTACTGTTATTCCAACTGCTGCTCCAACTAGAACTCCTGAAATTTATCATGTTCCTACTCTAGTTGTTACCCCTGCTGTTGAGCCATATGGGACTCGGAGCAAGGAAATTATAGTTGAGCCTGCCCAGACGAAGGCACCTAGGAAAATTGTTGTGGAAGCCTCTAAACAAGAAATAGAGGAAATACTGAAAATCATTAAGAAGAGTGACTACAATATGGTCGAGCAGCCGGGGTACACCCCATCAAAGATATCCATGTTGTCTCTGTTGTTGTGTTATGAAGCCCATGTGAAGGCTTTGATTGCATTTCTCAAGATTGTGCATGTGCTGCAGGAAACTTCAGCAGATCAGTTCAAAGATTGTGTGGCCAGCCTGACTACTGACAATGGGCTGGGTTTTTCAGATGCGGATCTGACACTGAAAGGAAGGAAGCATAATGATGCTCTACATGTCATGATTGAGTGCAGGGGCACCACTATGTCTCATGTGCTGGTAGATACCGGGTCTTCACTGAATGTTCTGCCGAAGAAAGCGTTGGACCGTTTGGATTGTGAGGGTTTGACTCTAAAGCCTAGTAACATTGTGGTAAGGGCTTTTGACGGATCGAAGATAATGGTGCACGGGGAGGTAGACATCCCTGTCAAAGTGGGTTCTCAGACTTTTGGATCCATCTTCTACATAATGGATATCAGGCCGTGGTATTCTTGCTTGTTGGTTCGTCCTTGGATCCATGAGGCTGGGGCAGTTACTTCCACACTCCATCAAATGCTGAAGTATCCGATGAAGGGAAAGATTGTCACAATGCGAGGTGAAGAAGAATATATGGTGAGTCTCCTCAATTCCTTCCGCTACATAGAGATGGACGGGGAATTCATAGAAACTCCTTGTTAGAATTTCGAAGAGGTCCTTCAGATCTTGGAGTCAACTGAAGTTATTACCGAAACACCTCCGTTGAAGATGGCTTCTCTCAAGGACGCCAGGGCTGTGGTTGAAGAAGGTGGGTGTACCAATTGGGGTCAGCTCCCTGATTTCACTCACAAAATTGACAAATTTGGTTTGGGCTTTACTACAGGGGCTCAAAGGGTTGTTACGCACGCTCAGGCTGGAAGGCCTCCTCTACACATCAACAATCAGGGAATTAATGCAATTGAAGACAGTGAAGAGGATTCAGACATCGACAACTGGATCTACCCAACAACCAACGATGGACCGAATAACTGGACGGCTAGGGACTTCATACCCGTTTCTTTTATTTCGCAGTAATTGCCTCATTTGCTTTAAGATTTGTAATAAATAATTTGAAATTTACGGCCCGGTGCCTTGCCCGAGGCACCTTGGCTTTGCTTGTGAGGGCCATTATTTGTCATTTCATATATCATTAATAAAGCATTGGACGTTTCTTGCATACAAATTTTATGCTCCTTGTTTTTCTTTTCTGTCTCTCACTTCATCAAAACAACTATTCTCTTACACACACTCACGTATCATACTGCAGATTCATATCCACTATGGATCCCATTGATAACAGCTCTGCTACTGCCAATTATGACATCAAAAATCCGATCAACCAAGCCGAGGAAGAAGGTGAGGATGATTGTGAGGTGCCTGGAGAACTTGCTAGACTATTACAGCAGGAAGAAACATCCATACAGCCTCATGAAGAGCCAGTTGAGTCAATGAATTTGGGTATAGAGGAAGACAAGAAAGAGGTTAAAATAGGTGCGAATCTGGAGCCTAGTGTCAAACAACGATTAATACATATGCTACACGACTATGTTGAGATCTTTGCCTGGTCCTATGAAGACATGCCTGGTTTGGACACTGATATTGTGGTACATCGCCTGCTGACTAAAGAAGATTGCCCTCCGGTAAAGCAGAAAGTCCGCCGTATACGCCCTGAAATGTAAGAGAAAATCAAGGAAGAGGTCATGAAACAGTTCGACGCAGGATTCTTAGCTGTCACTTCTTACCCTCAGTGGGTTGCCAACGTCATTTCGGTACCTAAGAAGGATGGTAAGGTACGGATGTGTGTGGACTATAGAGATCTGAACAGGGCAAGCCCCAAGGATGACTTCCCACTTCCTCACATTGATGTTCTAGTCGACAACACCGCACAACACAAGATCTTCTCCTTCATGGATGGTTTTTCTGGCTACAACTAGATCAAGATAGCTCCTGAGGACATGGAGAAGACAACCTTCGTTATACAGTGGGGCACCTTCTGTTATAAGGTAATGCCTTTTGGGTTAAAGAATGCTGGGGCAACTTATCAGCGCTTCATGGTCGCTTTGTTCCATGATATGATTCACCATGAGATCGAGGTTTATGTTAATGACATGATATCCAGGTCCCAGGCTGAGGAAGAGCACCTTGATCATCTCCAAAAATTATTCGACAGGTTGAAGACATACAAGCTGAGGTTGAATTCGAACAATTTTATGATATGTTGATATTGTTTATTGGTTGTATATTAATGTTGAAATCTCTCTTTTGATGTCCTTTATAACTGATTATGATTACTCACCCCTTATGTTTGAATGTTGTCTCTATGCGGGTAACGTGCAGATAGTCAGGCGTATGACCCATGGATGTAAGGCAAAGTTATCCACTATATTTTATTTATAATTTATCGTCTTATATAGTGGAATTCTTCTCTGATTCAAGTAACATCGGGTCGGGGTTGACGTTTTCCTGAACTATTATGTTGTTTATTTTAGAAGTAAATGCTAATGAAACTGTTGAGATATCTTAATATGTTTTGAGTTGAGTGTTGATAACACTTTTGTCGATAATAATAAATGTTGGAGTCTAAAACTCAAAGTATGTTTTTGTTTTACATTTAAACTTCCTTATGATAAATCCGCTCCAGTGTCTTCAAATGAGTATTTGATGTTGTGTAAACATCATGAATGCATACGATTAAAAAGTAAAATATTTTGTTGTAACCTGTATTGTGGAGTAGGATATGTATGTCATTTTTATGAAGTGTTACACCCTTGTGTTGTACAATTATAATTAATTTATTTTTTAATTACATGGGATTTAGAAGGGTGTTACACCAACCATAATGATTTGGGCATGAATCCTATTCAGGTTGTCTTGTGTCAGCTTTACATTGTCATGAACATTTCCAAATGTAGATATTTTCCACTCCATAAGCCTAGTTTTAAGACTTTGAAGTTTATTTTGAAGAATAACATTGGGCTTCCTACCACCCTAGTATTCCAAGTGTCAAAGATGACTCTCTTTCAGTTGGGATAAGAAGCCCACATTTTCAAAAATTTATACTGGGAAGGAACCTTGACCTCATTCCTAAAGAACTCCAGCAAAACAGGAAAGTGATCATACCTATTCTTGGTAATAGTCTAGCAAGAGATGGTTTCCCAAAATCCAATCCACTATTGATTACAAATAGTCCTATCAAGTCTGCTTTCAGTGTGATTTAAGCCTTTCTTTCTATTTCTCCAAGAGAACAAATATCCAAAAGTTGGCAAATGAATAAGGTCGTACTTTGTCCAATGGTTACACTCTTCAGTAGGGGTTATGGTAGGGACATGAGCACCTCTATTCTCCTGGGGGGACCAAAAATTCAGTTAAAATCCCCAATGAAGGTCCAAGGTAGCTTAAATTGAGATTGAATATTATTGAGGTTTTGCCATAAACATCTTTTGATCACATGGTTTATTGAGACATACACAACAGGTGTACCGCAAAGGCTATCCTACTCTTTGACCAAAAATAACACTTGTTGAATGTCTATTGCTTTCACATTAGGGTCTTGAGTATCAAGACAACAACACCACATGTTAAGATCCAAGGCTTAGATATGAACAATCTTTAAGACCTAGGCTAGCTAACCACCTAAGAAGAAAATCTTCAAAAGACATCTAAGGCTTAGATATGAACAAAAACATAGGTTTATATTCAAGAATAATCCTTTTTAAATATAATTTTGTTGGATAGTTAGCAATACCTCTCACCGTCATACCCCAAATCTGCCCTACTGATTTCTATCTCTTATTTTCCAGAATTATCATTAAAAAAGTCACGGGCCTTTCTAAATCAGAGAAGGCCCATGTGAATTATTAAAATCCATTTGTTTCGCAAGGGAGGTGTCTTTATTAAAGTGTAATAACCCTTTTCAAATGCTAAAGGATGGGGTTCACGCCATTGAGAAAATACTGGGCCATTTCTAAATCAGAATGGCCCATTTAGGTTTTAGATACGTTGGAGGGTGTACAAGAAAATCGCTTTGTTTAAAGCCTAATACTTAAAAACAATATGGCCCTTTTAGGTGGGATGGTGTATAAAACAATTCATTTATGTTTAAAGCCCAGTATAATTAAACATCTGGCCCATTTCAATTTTTTGTTTTACTAACAGGTTATCTTATAACATTAGTATCATTATTATGAACATTATTATTATTTTATAATTATTAATTATTATTGATTATATTGTAGATCTTTAATTTCAATATTTGTTTTAGTTTTTAGAGTGTTAACGGAAAGGCCTTTTCACATGCTTCATCTCCAAGCTCAGAAAGAGCAAGCCCAAAACAAAAGAAAATAATATGGTCCATTCAGTTTTTTGGTCTGTTTTGAAAAAGTTGTGTTGTTTTTAATTATAAGAGTGTTATTGCTGTTAAACTTTATATTTTAACTTAATTGTTTTATTATTTTAAATATAAATTACTAAAGGCCATCACACGATTCATTTTCCAGGCCCCAATCCATACACGTTACCAGTCCAACCTTTACAGTCCAAATCCAAAAACACATGTTCCAAAAAACAAACATACGCATTCTGTACGAATTAAAACTGTGTGTATCAGAAACGTCTATTGTGAGAATTCAAGAAGCAAAAACGCATGTCTCAATAAGCAATTACTGTTTAGATCTTCATTAATCAAGAAATGATCTTTACATTCAAAATTTCCAGAATGAAACGAACTAATACAGAAACATAGTCAAAACTTTATACAAATTACAGACAAAATCAAAACACTTCCTAATTTTCTAATTCTCTAATCAATCAGGGTAATGGAGAATTAAGATTGTTACCTAATATAACTAACTAAAAACACTATAAAAGCCTAAGATGAATACTGAAAAGGGACGAAGAATTTACAAAGAAAAAATTTATTACATAGGAAATTGTTACAGAAGAAAGGGAATCGGGAGGAGTTTGTGTCCATTGCTGTCAGCAACTCGCCGCTCTAACTTAGGGTTTTAATATATGAAACCCTAAACTCTCCATCGCGTCACTGTTCTTCATTCATGCGCCGTGACCTCCTCTCTTGAGACCTGTGAGCACGGAAATAAAGGCGAAGGGATTAGCAATCGATATCGGATAAAACAAAAGCAAAAACCACAATAGGAGGTAACGATAACGAGACTCGGCTTCCTTTTTGTATTTTTGTTTTGCTTCGCGATTTTATTTTGATGAGGTGTAAGTGTAATATTCGTTGGGGTTTGATTTGGGTAGGGAATGGAGCGTCGCTGCCGAGATTGGGATTTAGGGTTTTGCTGTTTATGGTTGTTGTATGAGTAAGAGGAGAATAAAGAGAAAGAGACGAGTGAAGAGAGAGAGAGAGAGAGAGAGAGAGAGAGAGAGAGAGAGAGAGAGAGAGAGAGAGAGAGAGAGAGAGAGAGAGAGAGAGAGGGTTAAACAAAAAAATGAAATAAATATGTTGTAAAATGAAAATATAACGTGTCCATAGATCCAGCACATGACGTCCCATGTCATTACCATACACCCTTCATCTCAACTACGTGATTTTCATTAGATGAACAGATATGTGCGCCCAACATAAGCTCTATACATCTCCCCAGATGATGTCCAAATAGACCTCCTCCCCCGTCCCAAACTATTTTGGGCCTGGCCCATGTCTAAACACACCCTTGTTTTTTTTATTTTACTAAATAGCGCAAAAAAACAACACCCCCTCCTTTTTCCCAATTGGCCCAGTCCAAAATCTGGACTTGGGCTCTCACTGCTCACACCCCCTATTTTACTAACATATTCAAACTAACACCCCCTATCACTGCTCACTTCTGTATGAGCCTTGATAGTGAAACCCAAACCACATTTGTCTGCTTTGAATGGGATCTCGAGGAGTTGCCCCCAAGTATCACAGCTTCCTTCTTCGAATGTGGCACGAGCATCTTTGAATGAAACCATCTTTGGCATGACCTTACCAGCTTTGGACACATCAGAGAAAGATTTGGTAGCAGCAATCATTGGTGGCATAACTTCAAAATCCTGACACGGGGTTTCTATAAATTTTCCATCCATCTCCACATATTTGAAAGAGTTGAGGTGGCTTACCATGATACTTGAGCTTTTGATGAAGAGTTAACGTTACTACCCCTGCTCAATAGATCCAAGGGCGACCCAACAAACAAGAGTAATCAGGACGAATATCCATGATGTAGAAAGTAGAGTTGAAAATCTGTGAGCCCACCTTGATCGGGAGATCCACCTCTCCATGAATTGTCCTTTTGGAACCATCGAAAGTCCTCACAATAATATCACTTAGTTTCAAAACTAGTCCTTCACAGTCTAAACGGTCCAAAGCCCCCTTGGGTAGCACGTTTAAAAAAGAGCCAGTGTCAACCAGAACATGTGCTAAGGTAGTTCACTTACATTCCACAGAAACGTGCAGAGCTTTGTTATGGTTCTTTCCAAGTGTTGTCAGATTAGCATCCGAGAACCCCAAACCATTATCGACCATCAAGCTTGCCACACAATTTTCAAACTGGTATGTCGTGGTCTTATGAGGGACATGAGCCTTCTTTAAGAATGTGATTAACTCCCGAGCATGAGAATCGGAACAAAGTAGCAAAGATAACATGGAGATCTTGGAAGGAGTTTTCCCCAACTGCTCCACAATCTTGAAATCACTCCTTTTTAAAATTTTCAAGATCTCATCCATTTCTCGAGCGGAAGGCTCCTCATCAGCAATGTCTTTTGTGGGTATCTCTATTTCAACAGGCTCAACTACCTTCTCTTTTCCCCTTGTGTCAGTACTAGGCTTAGCAGCGGTGATGCAGACAGGTGTCTTTGCAACAGTTGGTGGTGAGATGTTAGGTGAAAAGACTCTCCCAGTTCGGGTCACCTTACACGAGCCAGTAATGTTACCAATGTCATCAGCTTTGTTTTCTTCAATCCAAGCGTCTGGCTTTATCCCATGGTAAAACACCTCAGCACCATAGTTCCATGGCACTGCTTTGTTGGAAGAGTATGTAATTGGCCTAGAGCGGTAATTATCAGAGGGGCAACAGTCGGTTCATTTGAAATCCTGATAGGACTCTTGAAGGAGATCCTAAGAGGCTTGTTTGATATTGTTATGATGGATAGGTCTTTAATCTTATTGGTCAAACTTTTGGCAGGCGAAGTCTTCTCAAATAGGATCTCATGGCTATTCATCAGGGGTTGAATGCCTTCCTTCAGCCCTTTGCATCCATTGAGTTGTTTGGCACATCAAACACAATCCTTCAAACAGCCAGGGAAATCCTGGATTTCAACAGATTCTTTTTTATGATGTTTAACGGAGTAGTCAAGTCTTCGACGGAGGAAACAAAAATGGTGTCTTCAACATCATTGACACCCTTGCCATGGTTTGGCATAGGCGCGGTGATTACATTCGGATTTGGAGGAGGATCAAATTCAATAGTCTTGTTGTCTATTAAGTCTTGAATTTTATTCTTCAGTGCCCAACATTGGTCAGTCTCATGCCCGGGATTATTTGAGTGATATGCACACTTGGAATTCGGATTGTATTTGGGTGAAGAGGTATCTAGATTGGCCGGATGATCATGCAGTGTCACCAAATTAGCCTTTAACGGGTGTTTCAAGGCTTGGGATAGTGACATGCCTATCCTTGTGAATTATCTTGGTGGAGCCTGAAATCGTTGATGATTGGCAGATGGTCTTTAAACAGGAGTTGGATTGGAAATCTGGACAGCATTAACGGACGGGCGATCGTCCTTCTTGGTACAGGCCCTTGCCCCATTCACATCATTGGTTTATTTCTTCCTGGTAAAGGGTTTATTTACGGGATTGGAAATGGAGGCAGATGCTATGGGAATCTTCCCGCTTTTGATGTAGCTTTTAACCCTTTCACCGGTTAAGATTAGCTCGGTGAAACCGGATGAAGAACAACCAACCAACAAATGGAAAAATAGACCAGATAAAGTGCCCATAAACATATCAATGTGCTACCTATCAGTCAAAGGTGGTTGAACCCTACTGGCAAGGTCTCTCCACTTTTGGGTGTACTCTTTGAACCCTTCATTCTTTCCCATTGTCATGTCTTACAACTGAACTCTTGTCGACGCCAAGTCGGTATTATACTGGTATTGATGGTAGAAAGCGGTAGCTAAGTCTTCCCATGTATGGATACGGGAACCATCCAATTGGTAAAACCACTCTAGTTGCGTCCCAACCAAGCTTTCTTGAAAGAAGTGAACCCAGAGTTTCTTGTCGGCGGTCTGCGGTTGAATTTATCGCACATAAGACTTCAGGTGAAGTTTTAGGCAGGAAACTCCATCGTATTTTCCAAAGACTGGTATCTTGAATTTGTGGGGAATGACAACCCCATATATTAAACCCAAATCATCAAAATCTAAGTCGGGGATGGCTTGAATCTCAACGGCCTTCAATCTGTCTTCTAGCTAATTGTACTTGACATCGGCAGGAGGATACTGCTCGTTAAAATAATCTTTATCATCAGACGCTTGATCATTGATACACCCATCCTGGGTACTCCTTGCTTCTCCAATCTGATTCTCATTTTCCTCATATGAGTCTTCCACTACCGGTATCTGACGGACCGACTCTCTAAACCTTCTACCCATGTTGACTAATGCTTTCCTCTTTGGTTTCTTTTTGGCTTCTAGCAACGGCATCAAATCTTGTTGTCCCTTGGCCAAGGTCAGTAGAGTCTCTTGAAACTGGGAATTTTGTGCTTGTAGGTCTTTCACTGTTTACTCGATATCCATCTTGCTGAAATAAACAGCAGAAAGATAAGGAAACCTGTCATGGAAAACTTGTTATGTTATGATCCATGGAAGATGTGTATGCAAATAATTTCAAGGATTTATGAAATTTAAATTTGTATAGACAAAGAATGAACAAACGTAAAATTTCATTAATTAGTTCAAAATGACTACAACATGCCTCTTGGGCTTACAAAATAAATCTCTAAGATAAAAAGGTTGAATGTATCCTCTTCAGCATAATGTAGGCATTCAAGCTTTGCTCTTCATGTACCTGCTTTGTAAGCTCCAATAACCTTTTCTCACTAGCGTAGAATTGAGCTTCGAAGGTATCTCGTTCTTCCTTTAGCTGGATCCAACCCCTTTGCAAGTCTTCAAGAGAAGTAGGCATGTCGGAATGGAGGACAGTGTACGAGACATCTCCTTCAACAACAGGCTCCATGATAACTGGTAAGATGGAGAAATAAGGCATCACGAGCTTCTGAGCACGAGCTCGTACCCACCTAAGATAAGGTTCAAGTGGAATAGAATTCTTGTGTCCTAGCGTCTTACTATCCACTTTGTTTACCATCCTCCAAGCTCGTATAAACCTCTGACGGAAGCCTTGATCGTCGCTCTCGTAGTTGAATACCACTCCTTGGATGAGCATATCATGAGAACCATCTCTTCGGGCATACCCAAACTGTCATAAGGCTAAGCAAGGGTTGTAAGTGATACCTCCCCTAATGCCAAGCAAAGGTACATTAGGCAATTCCCCATAACGGTCGATGATAGTAACATTCTCCAAGGATCGAGAACACCAATGAATATCCGAATGTCTGAGCGTCATCAGCCTTTGGGACCACCTCAAACCTTGCTCGTTCTTCAACACAGACTGGGGAAGATGCGAAATTAAAAATCTAGCCAAGAGAGGAGTGCAACACATGAGGGCCCCTATCTTCCTCATAGTGCGAGAGTTGATAGAATGTAGAATGTCTCCCAACAAAGTAGGCGCCGGATTGCGAGACATGAAGATTTTGACAGCATTTACATCTATAAGTTGGTCAGGGATTGGAAACAAAACCATCCCATAGATGAGAAGGGCCAAGATTTCTTCAAAAGCTTATAAATCCAAAGAGTTCCAACAATCTGGATCTTTCTCAAACAAGAACTTGGCTAAGAACCCCTTGACACCACTCTTTGTTTCCCAATTAGTCGTGACATCAGATTGTTGCAAGTGCAGTTCTTAGGCAATCTATTCAGGTCTTAGATCTCTTTCAGTACCGTTGAAGGGTAGTGAATTAAGAATGGGAATCCTCAAGAGTTGAGAGAATTCTTCCAGAGTAGGTACAATATGATAATCGGGAAAAGTGAAGCGATGGTGTAGAGGATCAAAGAACTGGAAAATCACCTTCATCATATCTTCATCAGTGCTCGAGGTAACCAAGTTTAGGAGGCGACCATGTCTTTCAGTGAATGAAGAATTTGCATGGACCCTTGATGCTAACTCTTTGAGTTGAGAAGGAATTCTTACGATATTGACTTGGATAGTATTCCTGCAGATGGAAGCCATGTCCTACAAAACAGAACAAAGATAAATCCCAAAAATCCTTGAAATGGTTAGTGAGAATGCTTATGATGTTATGATGTTTATGATGTTATGTACAAGTAAGCATATACACACAAGGAAAACAAGTCCTTAGGTTTAGGCTTGCATGGAGTCTTATAGGTAAGTACCCTCATGAAGTTTAGTTGGCTCAATCCTGTCCTAGAAATGGTAACTAGGTTCTAAGGGATCTTAATATCACTGATCTTCCTCGTCAGGCATTGTTTCAGCGCAAGCCTCTTTAATGTCGACCAAAATATCCCAAGAAGTCCGATCTCAATGAGCGTAATATAGAGTATCAACTAACTTCAGATTGTACCAAAGTCGTCTATCTCACTACTTCCTAATGGCCAAGTTGGTCAAGTAAAGGTTCTAAAGTCAGTTAGTGCTTCATGACACCACACAACGGCCCCGTATTCTCCTTGACTACTCAAGGGCTACCGATACCCATATATGTGTCACACTAACAAAGCTATTTCTTAGACCATGTTGGTATAACCCGCACAGTTTCCACAACGTATTGCTACTTACCTATAAGGTATCCCAAAATCCGGGTAGAGGATCAAAGCAAGCCCAAACAAGGAACCAAAATGTAAAGCACGCAAGCCAAAGAACAAAAGCAAATATAGGTGATCTAGCCCTAAGGTAACCCCACTTTTATGTATTTCCCCAGCAGAGTCGCCAGTTATGTAACACAGTGGGAAAACTGACTTGGGTGTTTTGCGTTTGGTCGCAATTATTGCAGTTAGCAAGAGTCACCATCGAATTTTGTTTTATCCAATAAGAAAAGGTCGAAAATAACAGGATAGACCTTTCGAGATTATTTCTTGAGTTCGGGGGGTAGGTTATGAAAAGGGAAGGTTTTAGCACCCTTTTCATCCATAGTTATCTATGGGCTCTTAGTTGCTTGCTAGATCACTTGCTTTTGTTTGAAAATGTGTTTGTGATGTGGTTTTTTGAAAGTATTTTGAAAAGAAATATCTTTGTAATGGTTCTCGTCTCTATAAGAACGCGTACAAAGTGTTTTGTCTTTTGAAAAATGTTTCAAAGTGAAATTATGGGTGTATAAAATGTTTTTGTTGTGAGCAAGCGAGCAACTAGGAGAAAGCTACCTACTCAAAAGGTCTTAAAGGTTCTTTTCCTTATCCTTTAAATGTTGTTATCTCACCATTGTTTTGATAAGAAACCACATCGTTGGATGTGAAGGGACGGGCACAGGATGTTTTGTATAGTCATTGAAGGCAACTTATGAGACGTTTTAGCAATTTTTGTTTAGGGACGAGATTGTTTACCGAAGGAAACATCGAGGGACATCGAGGGACTATGATATTTTATCGAGGTTCTTTTCTAAAACGCCCATATTCGAGGGACATGACTATTTTCCGAAAGGAAACAAAGTGGGATTACCCTAAGGGTGAAAGTGTGAACGGTGTGTTTGATTTACATGTATTCAGTCTTGATTAGGGTTGTCTATTTGTTGATTTCATGTCTTGCCAAACAAACTCTAATTACTAGCATTTATATTTGAAAGCGATAAATTTTGGAAATGCAAAGTCCTACACTATTACATCATTTAGGGATGGGGGTACAAATTTACAAATGGGAGTTGCAAGAATTTTAAATCCTAATTATCTATTACAACCTTATTTAATTGTACAATACAAGAAAAGGAAAGGATTTGATTTGAAAATGGTTTTTTGTCTTAATAAATTAAAAGGAAAATCATTATTTAATAAAAGAAAATATTTTTGATGTCTTTTTATATTAATAAAAATAGTACTAATGCTAAAAATAATAAAAATAAGAGAAAAAGGAAAAATAATGAGAAATAGGATCAGCATGTTGCTGAAAGCAGAATAAAAGGGGCCAGAAATTCTGATGCCAGGCGCGTTGTGGTTCAGAAAGAAACTTCAGAGGAAATCAGAAGTTCTGGATTGATGCACTCTGAGATCCTAAAAGAAACGTTAGAGGGAGAAAAAAAAGAAGATATGGGTTGCTGCACATTGAAGTTCTGAGTGTCAGAACAGTGAGAAAGTCCTAGAAGTTCTGTGTGTGTTAAGACAGTAAGAAAGCCTAGAAGTTCTGTGTATTAAAACAGTGAGGAGAACTCAGAAGTTCTGTGTGTATTACAACAGTAAGAAAGATCCTAAAAGTTTTGTGTGTGTTAAAACAGTGAGAAAAATCAGAAGTTCTGATACCGTGTCATAATAGTGTAAAAACCTGGGAATTTTGATGTGTTAAAACAGTGAGGAGAACTCAGAAATTTTGTGTTGTGCTAAAACAATGGGGAAGAAAAACCAGAAGTTCTATGTTACACTTCACCTCCTTCCTTACATTAGCCAAAACATCTACAACTTATTAAGTTCTTAATAACAACAAATCAGATAGATAAAAGTACAATAGTTTATAGAAGTTCTAATTCTAATTCTAAGCCTAGCTTTATTCAAGAAATTCTTGTCCATAATTTTTCTAATTATGCAATGATATGGACATGATCAACACCATGATATTTACATATTTGATGATGTTCTGAATGAAAAAAAAATTCAAAGTCAGAAAGACTTACCTTGAATCTGAAGCGTGTGTTTGAGACTTAAGTTGCTGCCTTCAGATGTTCTGGGGTTAGCAAGGGAAGAAACATAACGTTATGTTCTTTAATTCAAAGGGAATAACTAAGGTTTGGTTTTGTTTGGTGTGATATGGTGGGAGAACTGACTTGAATGTTTTGCGTTTGATCACAAATATTGCGGTTAGCAAGAGTCGCCACCGACTTTTCTTTTATCCAAAAGGAAAAGTGAAAAAGCACAGGAAAGACCTTTGAGATTATTTCTTGAGTTCGGGGGGTATATTATGAAAAGGGAAGGTATTAGCACCCTTTTCATCCATGGTTTTCCATGGGCTCTTAGTTACTTACTAGATCACTTGCTTTGGGTTGAAATTATGCTTTGTGTGGTTTTTGAAAGTATTTCCTAAAGAGGTCATTGTTTAGGCAATCTTTGTAATGATTCTCGTTCGTAAAAATGTATACAAAGATGTTGATATTTTGAAAATGTTTTCAATTTTGTAAGATGTTTTTAAATGTATAGGTGTTTGTTTTGCAAATAGCAAGGATGTTTGTTTGAAATTGAGCAAGTAATTAGGAGCGTTCTACCTACTCAAAAGTCTTTCTTGTACATTTCCTTTTCCTTTGACATTGTTGTCTTACCGTTGATTTGGTAAGCAACCCTATCTTTGGATGTAAACGTGACGGGCGTGGGTCATCGTATAACCATGATTAGAAATGTTTCAAGGCATCTCAGCATTCTCTTTTGCGAACTAAAATCATTTGTAAGGCAACTTAGATAGCGTCATCGAGGGACTATGATCTTGTATTCATGTTTTTTTGCTAAGATACCTCACATGCGTAATATGACCATTTTGTAAGGCAACCAAGTGAATTTTACCCTAGGGGTGTTTGTGTGTAAGTGTGTTATTTTCATGCTTGTTTTTTGTCTTGAATTAGGGTTTTGCTAAATATTGATTTTAGTCTTTCCATACAAACCCTAATTACTAGCATGTTATATAAAAGCGATAAATTGCAAAATTTAAAGTTACTACGCTATTACAACATTTGTGGGGGGGGGGGGGGGGGGGGGGGTACAATTTGTAAATTGGGATTGCAAGAATTTAAACCTAATTAGTCTATTATAACCATATTGAATTGATATGAATATACAAGGAATTTACATAAATACAAACTATAAAAATGAATAGATGTACAAGGATGCAAAATGTAAAGAAAATGAATTTTGTTTGTTTTCTTTTATAAAAAAGATTTTTGTCTTAAACTAATTTAGATAAAGAAGATAGTTAATTAAATTTGAATTTATTAAGAAAAAGATTTTAAAAGAAAATCCTAATTCTATTAATTAATCAAAATAAAATAAATTTAAGAAAAGTATTTTTTATCTTGAAAGTATTTATAGCATTATAAAATATTTTTAGTCTCTATTTTTATTTAAAATAATTTATTTTAAATAGTGTGAATAAAATTAAATAAATAATATAATATTAATTAAGTCTATAAGATTTAGTTAATAAAATATATAAAGTATAGTAAATAAAAATATTTTTGTTTATGGAAAAATAAAATAAAATAAGTCAAAATATAGAATACGTCATTTTTTTTTTGTATTTTTATGATTTTTAGATTTTAGAAAATATATTTAAAAAGAAAAATGAAATAAATAAATAAATAAGTACAAATGGGCCAGGGGTGCCAAAAGTCAGGATGAGAGTTAATTAGCAAAAACAAAAACAAAAAAGAGTCAGGCCCAAAGGTCCCAGCGCCTGCCAAACAAAAAATAGGGTCATAATATGTAAAAAGAACAAAATGGTCACGCTGGGGCTTGAACTCAGGACCATGGGGTGAAAAGGCGCGCGCTTTACCACTGGGGTGGCTATAAATCTGTAAACTTGTATGAAATAATAAATACATAACACAAAACGCGCCCTGACTGTACTTCATCTTTAACCTCCAGCCAAAGGATCTGTAACTTGCTCATATCTCAACCATTTGCAAAAATGTAAGCATGAAAATTGATCCATTTTGTCACATGAATCCAACCATATAAATATCATAAACTATAAATCAAAGATGAATGAGAATTTTTAACAGTACCAAATTCTGACCTAAATATTTCAGAAAGTTCAAACTCAAAATTTTCCTAGCTCAATCAAAATAAATGAAATCTATGGACATGTACAACTTCAGGGAAATGATATCTACATTTTATCTTCATATATGCAAGACTAATAATGCCTAAGTAATGAGATAGAAGTTCAAGAAAAATATCTCAAAACTGGAAATTATGAAATGGATTTGAGTTTGTTTCAGGCAGTGCTGATGATCAGGTTAGCTTCCTTGGACCTCTTGGAAGCTAATGCAATGGTTGGCTTGAGTTGAGGGTGACTGGAATGGTCTGGAGAAGTACAACTATGATGCTCTATTTTTGGTTATGGAAGACATGAGAAATGGTGTTACAAAAGTGAAACAGGTACAGGGATGAGTTACTTTTGATGCAAGGAAGCTTTAGAAACTAAAAGGCCAAGAAACACACGGGGGAAATGTGAGTTTGAGGTTCAAGGTCAGAAACTGTGCAACAATGGAGTTTTTGGGCAATTTCTGATTTTAGAGAGTTTTGGTGTATTTCAGGGTGTTGAAACTCATGTTCTAGCTCACAAATAGTGACTCTATTTATAAGCAACAAGTTTGGGATGCTCTAGTTGATCAGAATTCAAATTTGCATCCTTAAGCTAAACATGTGATTTTTTGACAAAACAAGTTTCAAAGTCTTGTGTACTTGCTAAGATAGAGTGGTTATGCTTTAAAAAAGCTTGCTTATGACTTTGTGGATGGAGTGTGATCAGAGGGAACAAGTTAGAGGCTCAATGTGAACTTTATGCAAAAAGCTTGCTTTACAAGAATGGTAATGTTAAGTTTGTGTCATTAATGGAAATGCAACTTGGATAATAGCTCAATTGCTTGGATCAAATCCCTAACAGCTGTGTGAACATTTAATTATGGATTGACAAACAAGTTTGAGGCCTGAAAAGAAAAGATTATGCAGCCTAACATGGATTTGGTTCATGTGTTCATCAAAAATGGCTTGTAATTCAAGTGACAAAACCCTAACTTCATATCTTCAATTCTCCCTACTCAAGAATGATCTCAATGAGTTCTTGGACATTTTGGAAAGCTTACAGTGTGATCTACATCCCATATTTGAATTGCTTTGGAATATTCCCCTTGGAACTATATGAAAAGTGTCATGAAGTTAGGTCAAAATCCTGGTCAAATTAGGGCAAAATTTCACTAAGTGTTTAGTTTCATGACCCTATGTTCATAAAACTATAACTTGAGATCCAAGAACTTTTGGAAGAAGTTGTGTGAATAAAAGTTCTAGATTTCATGGATATCTACAACTTTCATGTTGGAAGTTTCTCTTGAATCATCATGTATCATGGTGAAAATTGTCTAAAAGTTATGAAAAAACATGAATTTTCAACACTTTAAAAATTTTCTAAGTTTAGAAATTTTAACTTTTCAAAATGAAATCTTGAATTTTTTATTTCTTGATGAATAAGTTTAATATTTTGACATGTTTTGATGAATTTTGATCTTTGGCACTTGAATTTGACCAAAAAGTCAAAGTTTGACTTTTCAGTATACAGTTGAGTTTTGATCACTTGACTGTAAAATTAATCTGTCAATCCAATGGAATTGCAATGTCTTGAACCATGTAATTAGGTAAAAATTATGCAATTGGACTCTTGAGACCATGACTTAAACCAATTGACCATTTTCTAGGTCAAAAATCAGAAATTCCCCTTTTCTAGTCAAAACCCTGAATTTGACCATTTTGCCCTTTTGGAGATTTGATCAAATTTCTTGAGGAATTATGGTCAAAACCTGATCAAATGATACATATGAGTTAAAAATGTTGATGTGGATCAAAAATTATGTAAATTGGCCATGGTTGACTTTTTCCCCAATACAGTTGATTTTAGGTCAACTGTTCAATTGACTGATCAAAAGTGTGATCCAAGGCTTGAAACTTGACATGAGTAATCTTGGGGGTCCATAATGATCCATGAAAGTCATATGGGGAATTGGAAGTTCAAAAAATCCTTTTGGAAACTCAAACCCTAATTTTGGTCATCGGTGCTTAAGGAGATGTCTTGAGTTGATCAAACCCTAGTGCAGTCTTGAGCCCAAGGAGATCTTGTGAGCAAATTCTTGATAAGTGAGAGGGAAAATTTTAGGGTACAACATCTTCCCCTGTTCAATATTCTTAAGCTTGAGGAGTTAGATTGGAAAGTTTTGCCATTCGTAACTTGAAGGTGGAAGATGATTGGACATTAGAGTGCCCAGAAATTTGCATTCGACGATGTGATGGTAGAGGGAATGGGCTTAAAGATGACATTTGGAGAGGTGATAGAAAGTTGTAGGAGATGGGCTTAAATATGCCATCCAAAAGTGATTGTTTGTGTTGTAATTTGTAAGCTGAAAGAATGAGTATCAGAATGGCGTTTGTGTCTTGAGCGTATCTGAACTATATCTTGGAGCTGATTTTGAATGATTATCATAATGGAATCCGTGTCTGGAGCGTATCTGAATTGTATCTGAAAGCTAGTTTTGAATGAGTGTCAGAATGGCATCCGGGTTTGGAGCGTATCCGAACTGTATCTGAGAGTTGAATTTAAGTTAGTATCAGAATGGCATCCGTATCTGGAGCGTATCTGAACTGTATCAAAAGGTTGAATCTGAATGAGTATCAGGATGGCATCCATATCTGGAGTGTATTTGAATTGTATCTGAAATCTGAATCTGAATGAGTATCAGAATGGCATCCGTATCTGGAGCGTATCTGAATTGTATCAAAAGGTTGGATCTGAATGAGTATCAGGATGTCATCTGTATCTGGAGCGTATCTGAACTTTATCTGAAAACTCTGAACATTGTTAGGGGTAGCTGTTTAATCTTATCCTGAAAAGGGTAAAATGTTAGCTAAAATGTAAAGTCATGTTGTATGAAATGTATGATATAATGCATTTGTTTTATCAATGTTTATGATATACGGATGCAATGTATGCGTATGTGAGCTAGTCTATTGCGCTGTTTGTTGGATTGAGGAAAATAAATCCTTGAATGTTGTTGAGGATATGTAGGTCTTCATGTCTTGAAGTCGAAGTGTTGATGAATTTCTGTTTAGAGGAATAAACATTTTTGTAGGGGAAATGCCATGTACTACTTAAAATTTTTTTTTGGGGAATCTGGAGAAATTGGATGATTTCTACCGGGGATTGATAATTGGAAGCTTTGTTCCGCTAGGAATTAAACTGTACACTGCGGGGGATTTTTCATGGAAAATAACTTGGAGAAATTTCCCTATCTCTTAAATCCATGAGTAATTGTCTTTCATTTTGTTTATTTGTAAACAGTAATTATGTTCAAATGCATATGTTCAACAATGAATCATTGGACGTTTTTGTAAACAAAACACAAGAGTAAAGAAAAACAGATAGTTTTGCACTTTCAAAGGAATATCTTTGCATTGACTTTGAGTAAGTATTTTTGTATAGTGAGACAAACATTCTAGTAGGAGAACGTCGTCGTAAAAAATGAAAATTTTAATACAAATAAAAGATAGCTATCTGTGATAATCCCATGGGGTTCCCATTCTGCTATAGCCTTTGTATCTCTGAGCATCTTGTTAGTTTGTTGCCTTGTCAGAAGATGATTGAATTGGTCGGAAATATCGAGTTTGCGATTTGTCCGTAAGGTGATCCAACGGGACATAGTAATCCGCTTTAATTCCCTAACTTTTTACTGGACTGCCCTTTCGGGTTTTTAGTCCACCGGGATACCCTTTTTTTCCCAAGTCGCCCTTTCGGGTTTTCAAATTTCCGGGTGTACAGAGTTTTTTTGTTTTATCCCTAATTTTTGCCCGAACCTTTTTGGTTCACCGGGATATCCTTGTTTTGTCTAGGTGTGTCAACCTAGCGGGTTTCTTATGCATAGTATCTTTTGACTATGTCTGCATTCGCAGGGTGCGGCAGGTCGTCGCCATCCATGGTAGTCAAGATCATTGCTCCACCAGAGAATATATTTTTAATTACAAATGGTCCTTCGTATGTGGGAGTCCATTTTCCCCTGGGATCACCTTGTGGCAGTATGATGCGTTTGATCACTAGATCCCCAACTTGATATACTTGGTGTCTGACCTTTTTGTTGAAAGCCTTGATCATCCGTTTTTGATACATTTGACCACGGAAGACAACAATAAGTCTTTTCTTATCAATCAAATTCATTTGATCAATTCGAGTCTGGATCCAATCGTCTTTATTAAGACCTGCATCCTTCATAATTCTTAGAGAGAGGATCTGAACCTTAATAGGCAAGACAGCTTCCATGCCGTATACCAAAGAATAGGGTGTTGCCCCGTTCGATGTGCAAGCTATAGTACGATACCTGTGGAGAGCGAATGGTAACATCTCATGCCAGTCTTTGTATGTGACTGTCATTTTCTGTATGATCTTTTTAATATTCTTATTTGCAGCTTTGACAGCACCATTATCTTTTGCCGGTAAGGAGAAGAATTGTGATGTTGAATCTTGAATTGATCGCACAAGGCGGTGATCATAGTGTTGTTGAGATTTGTACCATTGTCAGTGATGATCCTTTCCGGGATACCGTACCGGCAAATGAGATTTTGCTTGATGAAACGGGCAACAATATTCTTGGTAACGAAGGCGAAAGAAGCTGCCTCCACCCACTTTGTAAAATAGTCAATGACCACTAGGATGAAACGGTGTCCATTGGAGGCGGTTGGCTTTATTTCCCCAATCATATCAATCCCCCATATAGCAAAGGGCCAAGGAGCCGTCAAGACATTCAGAGGAACCGGAGGTACGAGCACCTTGTCAGCATACACCTGGCATTTATGGCAGGTTCGAGAGTGTTGATAACAATCTTCTTCCATGGTAGACCAGTAATAGCCTGCCCGTAGGATTTTCTTTGCCATCGTATGCCCACTGGAATGGGTGCCAAAAGTGCCTTCATGTAATTCATCCATGATCCTTTCAGCTTCAACCTTATCTACGCATCGAAGTAACACAGAGTCATGGTTGCGTTTGTAAAGAATGTCATTACTAAGGAAGAATTTAGAAGATAGTCTCCTTAAGAACTTCTTATCATTGACTGAAGCTCCTTTTGGATATTCTTGAGCCTCGAGATACTTCTTGACTTCGTGAAACCAAGGCCGGTCCACTACTTCTTCAGTATTAATCTCGTGACAGTGCGCTGGTTCCTCCATTCATTCGATGGTGATTTGGGGAGCCTCGTTATCCCAATTAAGTTTAAACATAGATGACATTGTGGCTAGAGCGTCTGCTAGCTGATTTTCTGCTCGCGGGAAATGTTCGAAGGTAATCTTCTCAAAATGTTGTAGCAACATTAAAACATGTTCTTTGTAAGGGATAAGGTTTGGGTGTTTGGTGTCCCATTCCACTTTGATCTGGATGATAACCAAAGCTGAGTCTCTGAATACATTCAAGGATTTGATCCCCAAGTCTATGGCAGCTCTGAGACCAAATATGCATGCTTCGTATTCTGCCATGTTGTTTGTACAATTGAAGTAGAGTCTTGCGATAAAGGGAGTATGACACCCTTCCGGAGATATGAGTACAACACTGATACCATTGCCAAGTGCATTGGATGCCCCATCAAAGAACAAGGTCCATCGATATCCTTGTTCAGGTCCGTCATATGGCTTGAATTCTTCACAGTTATTTACCGTCATGATGGCTTCCTCTGGGAATTCAAATTTCAGGGACTGGTAGTCTTCCACAGCTTGATGAGCAAGGCTATCAGCTAGTACACTGCCCTTTATAGATTTCTGGGTAGTATATTATATGTCATATTCCGTCAGGATCATCTGCCATCTTGCTATTCTCCCAAAAAGAGCAGGCTTCACAAAGATGTATTTTATCGGATCCATTTTAGATATCAACAAAGTAGTATGAGTCAGCATATACTGTCTTAGCCAGCGAAAAGCCCATGCCAGAGTGTAGCAAGTTTTTTTGATCAGTGAATATCTGGTTTCACAGTCGGTAACCTTTTTTCTCAGGTAATAAATAGCATGCTCTTTTCGTCCAGACTCATCATGCTGCCCCAACACACACCCCATTGAGTTTTATAAAACAGTCAGATACATGATCAATGGTCTTCCCTCGACTGGTGGCATCAACACATGAGGCTCTTGTAGGTATTCTTTGATTTTGTCAAAAGCAACTTGGCACTCATCATTCCATCTAACTACTTGATCTTTCTTCAACAATTTGAAGATTGGTTCACAAGTAGCTGCCAGGTGAGAGATGAATCTGGAAATGTAGTTCAAACGTCCCAAGAATCCTCTGACTTCCTTCTCAGTACGAGGAGCAGGCATCTCTTATATCTCTTTACTTTGGCAGGATCGACCTCGATACCTTTGTTGCTGACGACAAAGCCTAGGAGTTTACCAGACTGTACCCCAAATGTGCATTTGTTTGGATTCAACCTCAGCATGTACTTCTTCAGTCTCTCAAACAGTTGTAAGTGATCAATATGCTCTTCTTCTGTTTGAGATCTGGCTATCATGTCGTCCACATAGACCTCTATTTCGTGATGTATCATGTCGTGAAATAAAGCTACCATGGCACGCTGATAGGTTGCCCCAGCATTCTTCAGTCCGAATGGCATCACCTTGTAGCAGAATATGCCCCACTATGTGACAAATGTTTTTTTCTCCGTGTCCTCAGGTGCCATTTTGATTTGGTTGTAGCCTGAGAAACCGTCCATGAAAGAAAACACTTTGTGTTGTGCCGTATTGTCGACTAGAATATCAATGTAGGGGAGTGGAAAATCATCCTTAGGGCTTGCCCTATTCAAATCTTTGTAGTTCACACACATTCGTACCTTGCCGTCTTTCTTGGGTACGGGAACAACATTGGCAACCCATTGGGGATAAGAGGTGATAGCCAAGAATCCAGCGTTGAATTGTTTCATGACTTCTGCTTTAATCTTCTCTGAAATATCTGGTCGCATTTGACGGACCTTTTGTTTTACTGGTGGGCATTCCTCTTTTATAGGCAGACGATGTACCACAATGTCTGCATAAAGTCTCGACATGTCTTCATATGACCAGGAAAAGACCTCAACGTACTCGTGTAGCAACTGAATCAGGCGCTTCTTGACACTTGGCTCTAGATTGGCACCCACCTTAACCTATTTTTTGTCTTCTTCGGTACCTAGGTTGATTGTGTCCATTGGTTCCTCGTAAGGCTGAATGGTTCTCTCTTCTTGCAGTAGTAATCTGGCAAGTTCCCCTGGTACTTCACAATCTTCCTCACCTTCGTCTTTGGTTTGGTAGATTAGATTTTCAGAGTCACAGAAAGTCATAGTAGAACAATTACCCATGGGATCCTGAATGGATGTAGACCGGCATTGTGAGTGTGAGTGTGTGTAAGGGTATAGCTATCTTTGAAATAATGGAAAATGTAAAAAAGCAAAAACAATGAGCGCAAAGTTTGTATGTAAAACATCCATGATTCATTTATGTCATATGGAAATGAGATAATAACCCTTACAAATGGACCATTGTGCCTCGGGTAAGACACAAGGTTTTAAGAGTTTTAATTATTTTAATATTACATATCCAACAAAATGTAAAGACAAATTACTGTGGGATAAAAGTGGTCGGGACAAAATCTCTAGCCTCCCAATTGCTGAGCCCTCCACTGACAGTTGGGAAGATCCAATCCTCCAGGTTGCAGCCACCTTCATCATCCTCTACCGCGTTGACTTCATGGTTACTGATCTTCAGGGGTGGTCCCCCAGCACGAGCGCGTCGCACATCCTTCTGAGCACTTGAATAGAAACCCAAACCAAACTTATCTGACTTGTATGAGATATCCGGGAGTTGTCCCCAGATAGTGCACCCACCTTCTTCTATTACCGCCTTTGCATCCTTGAAAGATGACATCTTGAGTGGAGGTCTTGTGATCTTGGGAACAACCTTGGTTACTGCCACATCTTGCGGGACTTCTTCAAAGTGCTAGAATGGAGTTTCAATAAATTCACCATCTAATTCCACATATCTGAAGGAATTGAGATGGATGATCATATACTCTTCTTCTCCATGAACAATGATAATCTTCCCTTGAATCAGATATTTCAGCATTTGGTGCAACGTAGAAGTGACAGCGCCAGCATTGTGAATCCATGGTCGGCCTAGCAAGCAGGAATATGACCGACGAATATCCATTACATAAAAAGTTGAATCAAATGTTTGGGTTCCAACGTTTATGGGGATATCCACTTCCCCATGCACCATCCTCTTCGAGCCGTCAAAAGCCCTTACTACTATGTTGCTTGGCTTCAATGTCAATCCCTCACAGTCTAGCCTATCAAGATATTTTTTAGGCAATACATTCAGAGACGGGCCATTGTCCACCAAAACATGAGCCAGGGTTATACCCCTACATTCAACTGAGACATGCAATGCCTCATTATGCTTCCTTCCTCTTGGCGTTAAATCAGCATCCGAAAAACCTAGACCGTTATCTCTAGTCAAGCTAGCTACGCAATCTTGGAATTGATCGGCAGATGTCTCTTGGGGTACATGGGCAGTTTCTAGGAATTTTACCAAGGCTTTTGCATGCGCCTCGGAACATAGTAGTAAATCCAGCATGGAAATTTTAGAGGGAGTTTGCCCCAGTTGTTCAACTACATCGTAGTCTCTTCTTTTTATAATCTTCAGAATTTCCTCCATCTCTTTCTGGGAGGTCTCAGGGACAGCCAATGACTGAGCCTTCATCCGGACAGGCTCAATCAGAATACTTTTACCTCGAGTCTCGGTTAAATCGGCAGCAGGAATGTCAGTAGGAGTGATAGCAGGGATTATATCAGCTTTGTCAGTTGGAGTATTGGCTGAGATGATTGTAGGACTGGAAATAGCCTTCGGAGGAGCAACAACAATAGGAATGATTACGGGTCCAGAAACTGGTTTTGGGGGAGCAATTTCTGGAGAGAATATCCTACCTCTTCGGGTAATCTTGCTAGTCCCGACAATGTTACTGATAGTGAAGTTATCTTTCTTGGAACTTGAATCTTCGGCAGCTGGCCAATATTGCTTGATACCGTGGTAGTAGACATCCCCTCCATAATTCCATGGTATGGTTTTGTCTTATGAGTACGGAACTGGTCCGGGCATTGTAATTATCAAAGGAGTTACTTTTAGAACTGATGTAATTCTAACGGGTCTTTTGGTGGAGACTCTGGAAGAATTGGCAGAAATGGTAATGATAGAAACATCTTTAAAAGGAACAGGTGGAACAGAAGTCTTTTCAAACAAAATTTCTTTGTTATCTATTAGGCATTGAACACCTATTTTCAACAAAGGACACCTGGTTGGTGAGGACAAACAGAAATGACAACCTTCATCACATCCCGAGAACACACCGGCATTCAACAAGTTCACTTTAATAGTCAGGAGTTGGGTCATAAGTTCATTAACTAAAGTAACAAACATTTCTTCTTCGATGGCATTGGTATTATGGCCATGTTTGGGCATAAGGGCATAAATGACGTTTGGCTTTTCGGGCGCATCGAATTCAATCTCTTTTGCTTCAATGAGGTCTTGTATTTTGTTTTTTAGAGCCCAACAGTTATTAGTATCGTGACCAGGACTTTTAGAGTGGTATGCACAGCGGACATTAGGATGATAGTGAGGAGATGTTGTATTAGGATTCTTTGGAGCTTCTTTCAAAGTCTCTAGGTTGGATCTTAATAGATGTGGCAATACTTGAGATAGGGTCATGTTAATTCTGGTGAATCGTCTAACTGGTCTTTCCATCCTTGGTTGGTTGTTTCTTTGCTGATCAGACGCAGGCTTAGAAATCATAACAGTCCCCACCATTGGTTGGCGTTCGGCCCTATCTTGATTTCTGAGGATAAATAACAACCCCTTCTTTCTTTCCGATAAATGGATTCCTTATGGCAGCAGAGGATGTATCTTTTTGAATATTTCCACTCTTTATCCCCGCTTCTACCCTTTCTCCGGTCAATATCAGTTCAGCAAAACCTGCCGATGAACTTCCAATTAAATGATGGAAGAAAGGACCGGACAAGGTGCCCAAGAACCTGTCTACTAACTCTCTCTAAGATAGAGGGGGTTGAACTCTTTCGGCTAAATCTCTCCATTTTTGCGCATAGTCCTTGAAGCCTTCATTTGAAACCATGGCCATACTCTGGAGTTGAGTACGGGTAGGCGCAAGATCAGCATTGTATTGGTATTATTTGTAGAAAGCTGCAACAAGATCTTCCCAGTTATGAATGTTGGCTCTTTCTAACTGATAAAACCAATCAAGTTGAGTTCCAGACAGACTGTCTTGGAAGAAATGTACCCATAAGTCTTTGTCAGCGGTATGGGGTTGGATTTTCCTTACATAGGACCGGAGATGCATTTTAGGGAATGAAACTCTGTCATATTTGGCGAATACCGGTGCTTTGAATTTTGGAGGGATGACAATCCCCGATACCAAACCCAATTCCTCAAAGTCCAAGCCATGCACTTTTTGGATTTCCATCGCACTCAGCCGCTCTTCGAGATGTTTATACTTGTCATCAGCTGGAGGGTATTATTCTTTAGAATAGTCTTCTTCTTCCTCTTCCTCTTCTAATTCTGACGGGACAATTGTTTCCTTGCATGTCCCATCTTGATTGTCTCTCTCACCGGATGTCGTTGCAAAGTCTAGGGTCCTTCTTGTCTTCCCATGAAATCTTCTTCCCATGTTTAGGACTCCGGTTACCTTATTTGTCTTCTTTTTCTTCTCCTCAACCAGCAAAGTCTTCAACTCTTCTTGTCCTTTGGCTAGGGTCAAGAGCAACTGTTGAATTTGTGTATTCTAAGCTTGGAGGTCCTTCACTTTTTGCTCGAGATCCATCTTACTGAAATAAACAATAGAGAGATGAGG
This sequence comes from Vicia faba, assembly GCA_948472305.1. Taxonomy (NCBI): domain Eukaryota; kingdom Viridiplantae; phylum Streptophyta; class Magnoliopsida; order Fabales; family Fabaceae; genus Vicia; species Vicia faba. The sequence continues at coordinate 499,700,680 of OX451740.1, forward strand.
AGACTTGTTGCAAAAGACCTGCTTATGTTATGATGAATGGTATATGCATATGTAATGATTTTAAGGATTTCAAAGATTCAAATTTGTTTTGGACAAAAAGGAAACACACGTTATATTAATAAGTTAAAGCTTGAGTACATCAATGCCTCTTGGGCTTATAAGAAATAAAAAATCTCTAAGATAAAAAGGTAGTGCGCATCCTCTTTGGCGCGATGTAGGCATTGAGAGTCTGCTCCTCATGAAGTAGCCTAGTGAGTTTCAAAACCTTATTCTCGCTTGCGTAGAATTGGGCTTCGAAGGTATCTCTCTCTCCCTTGAGTTGTATCTTATCCCTTTGTAGGTCTTCAAGAGAGATAGGTATGTCAAGATGTAGGATAATGTATGGAACATCCCCTTCCATGACAGGCTCAATGATTACCAGGAGAATGGAGGGGTAAGGCATCATAAGACTCTGAGCACGAGTTCGTACCCATTTGAGGTAAGGCTCAAGAGGGATGGAATTTTTATGCCCTACAGTCTTGCTATCTACCTTGTTTAACCTCCTCCAAGATCGGATAAATATCTGGCAAAGACCTTGATCGTCGTTGTCATAGTCAAATACCAAGCCTTGAATCAGTATCTCGTGCGGGCTATCCCTTCGGGCGTAACCAAATTGTCTTAAGGCTAAGCAGGGGTTGTAGGTGATACCTCCCCTAATACCAAGTAAAGGGACATTAGGAAATTCTCCACAACAGTCGACAATAGTAACTTTCTCTATGGATTGGGAGCACCAATGAATGTCTGAATGTTTGAGCGTCATCAACCTTTATGACCACCTTGAACCTTACTCATTATTTAATACAGATTGGGGAAGATGCGAAATAAACCATATTTCCAAGAGAGGAGTGCAACACATAAGGAAACCTCTTTTCCTCATTGTGTGAGCGTGAAAAGAGTGTAGGATATCCCCTAGCAATGTAGGCACTGGGTTGTGGGATATGAAGATTTTGACGGTGTTCACATTTATGAGTTGATCAGGATTTGGAAACAACATTATCCCATAGATGAGGAGAGCCACAATTTCCTCAAAGGCTTGCAGATCCAAAGAATTCCAATAGCTTTGGGCTTTCTCAAACAGGAACTTTGCTAGGAAACCTTTGACACCACTCCTTGTTTCCCAATGAGTTGTGACATCAGATGAGTGCAAGTGTAGAGCTTGAGCAATCTCTTCTGGCTTTGGGTATCTTTCCATACTGTTGAAAGGTATTTGGTTGAGAATTAGAATCCTCAAGAATCGGGAGAATTCTTCGAAAGTAGGCACAAGTTGATAGTTGGGAAATGTGAAGCAATGGTATAAAGGATCAAAGAACTGAAAGAGCACCTTCATCATGTCCTCATCTGTGTTGGAGGTGACCAAGTTGAGTAGGCAGCCATGTCTCTCGGTGAATGGATAGTTTTCAGAAATCCTTGAAGCTAGCTCCTTAAGTTGTGGAGGGATCCTTACAAGGTTGACTTGAATAGTTTTCCTGCGAAGTGAATCCATATCCTACAAAACAAAAACAAAGATGAATCCCACAAATCCTTGAAATGGTTAGTGAATGTATATGATGTTCATGATGTTATGTACAAGTATGCATATACAAACAAAGCAACCAAATCCTTAGGTTTAGGCTTGCATTGAGTTTTATAGGTAAGTACCCTCTTGAAGTTTAGTTGGCTCAAACATGTCCTAGTAATAGTAACCGGGTTCTAAGGAGCTCAATATCACTGGTTCGTTTCCTTGGTCATTGTTTCAGCACAAGCCTCTTTAATGGTGACTGCAATATCCCAAGAAACCAAACCTCAATGAGTGTAGTATCTAGTATCTACCAACTTCGGACTGCACCAAAGCCGGTTATCTCACTACATCCTAAATGGCCAAGTTGGTCAAGTAAAGGTTCTAAAAGTTCATTAGTGCTTCATGACATCACTCAGCGGCCCCGTATTCTCTTTGATTAACTCAAAGGCTACAGGTACCCACAAATATGTCGCACTAACATAGCTATTGCTTAGACCATGTCGGTATACCCTGCAAAGTTTCCACAATGTATTGCTACTTACCTATTATGTATCCTAAATCCGGGTAGAGGATTCAAACCCAAACAAAGAACCATAATGTAAAGCATACAAATCAAACAATGTAAGCAAATAAATATGATCTATCCCTATGGTAACCCCACTTTTATAATTTTCCCCAGCAGAGTCGCCAGTTCTGTGATACGGTGGGAGAACTGACTTGAAGATTTTGCGTTTGATCGCAAATGTTGCGGTTAGCAAGAGTCGCCACCTACTTTTCTTTTATCCAAAAGGAAAGGTGAAAAAGCACAGGAAAGACCTTTGAGATTATTTCTTGAGTTCGGGGGGTAGATTATGAAAAGGGAAGGTATTAGCACCCTTTTCATTCATGGTTTTCCATGGGCTCTTAGTTACTTGCTAGATCACTTGCTTTGGTTTGAAATTATGCTTTGTGTGGTTTTTGAAAGTATTTTGTAAAGAGGTCATTGTTTAGGAAATCTTTGTAATGATTCTCGTTCTTAAGAATGTATACAAAGATGTTGATCTTTTGAAAATGTTTTCAAGTTTGTAAGATGTTTTGAAATGTATAAGTGTTTGTTTTGAAAATAGCAAGGATGTTTATTTGAAATTGAGCAAGTAATTAGGAGTGTTCTACCTACTCAAAAGTCTTTCTTGTACATTTCCTTTTCCTTTGACATTGTTGTCTTACCATTGATTTGGTAAGCAACCCTATCTTTGGATGTAAACGGGACGGACGTGGGTCATCGTATAACCATGATTAGCAATGTTTCAAGGCATCTTAGCATTCTCTTTTAGGGACTAAAATTATTTGTAAGGCAACTTAGATAGCGTCATCGAGGGACTATGATCTTGTATTCGTTTGTTTTTGCTGAGATACCTCACATGTGTAATATGGCCATTTTGTAAGGCAACCAAGTGGATTTTACCCTAGGGGTGCTTGTGTGTAAGTGTGTTGTTTTCATGCTTGTTTTTTGTCTTGAATTAGGGTTTTGCTAAATATTGATTTTAGTCTTTCCATACAAACCCTAATTACTAGCTTGTTATATAAAAGCGATAAATTGCAAAATTTAAAGTTACTACGCTATTACAACATTTGTGGGGGTGTACAATTTGTAAATAGGGATTGCAAGAATTTAAACCTAATTAGTCTATTACAACCATATTGAATTGATATGAATATACAAGGAATTTACATAAATATAAAGTATAAAAAATAATAGATGTACAAGGATGCAAAATGTAAAGAAAATGAATTTTTTTTTATTTTCTTATATAACAAAGATTTTTGTCTTAACCTAATTTAAATAAAGAAGATAGTTAATTAAATTTGAATTTATTAAGAAAAAGATTTTAAAAGAAAACCCTAATTATATTAATTAATCAAAAGAAAATAAATTTAAGAAAAGTATTTGTTGGTATTTTTTATCTTAAAAATATTTATAGCACTATAAAAAATAAAATAAAATAAGTCAAAAATATAAAATATATCATTTTTTTGTATTTTTATGATTTTTAGTATTTTAGAAAATATATTTAAAAAGAAAAATGAAATAAATAAATAAATAAGTACAAATGGGCAAGGGGGTGCCAAAAGTCAGGATGGGAGTTGTTGTACCCCAAAATTTTCCCTCTCATTTATAAATACTTTTCTCACAAGATCTTTTTGACTCAAGACTGGATTAGGGTTTGATCAACTCAAGACATCTCATCTTACACTAATGACCCAAAATTAGAGTTTGAGTTTTCACAAGGATTTTTTGACTATCAATGCTTCATATGACTTTCAAACATCATTATGGACCCCTAAGATTGCTCATGACAAGTTTTAAGCTTTGAACCACAATTTTGATCAATCGATTGAATAGTTGACCTAAAAATCAACTGTATTGGGAAAAAAGTCAACCATAGCCAATTTACAATCAAACTTCATATTTTTTGATCCACATCAACATTTTAGACTCATATGTATCATTTTACCAAGTTTGGATCACAATTCCTCAAGAAATTTAATCAAATCATCAAAAGGGCAAAATGGTCAAAATTAGGGTTTTGACTGAGGAAGGGCAATTTCTGATTTTTGACTTAGCAAATGACCAATTGATTTGAAGCATGATTTCAATGGTTCATTTGTATCATCTTGACCTAATTACATGGTTCAAAACATTGCAATTTCATTGGATTGACAGATGAAATTTGCAGTCAACTGATCAAAAGTCAACTGTATACTGAAAAGTCAAACTTTGACTTTTTGGTCAAAATCAAGTGCCAAGGATCACAATTCATCAATAAATGTCAAATATGAAAAATTTTCATCAATTAATCAAAGATTTAAGATTTGATTTTGAATTTTTCTTAACTTAGAAATTTTTCTAAGTATAGAAAATTTCTTTTTTTCCCCTCAAGTTTAGGCCAATTTTCCACCATGATACAAGATGATTCAAAGAAAGTTCCCAACATGAAAGTTGTAGACCCCCATGAAATATACAACTTTTCTTCACACATTTTTCCCCAAAGATGCATGGATCGCAAGATATAATTTTATGAATACATGCCCATGAACTAAAATAACTTAGTGAAATTTTGCCCTAATTTAGGCAGGTTTTTTACCTAACTTTATGGCAATTTTTCACCTATCTCCAAGAGGAATCTTTAAATTCATTTCAAATATGAGTTATAGAGCACATTTAAATATTTCCAAAATGTACAAGAACTCCTTGAAATCATTTTTGAGTAGGGAGAATCGAAGAGATGAAGTTGGCAATTTCTCACTTTGAATTCAAGCCACTTCATGAAGAACAAAATTCAAATAAGTACATATGCTGCCTAATCCATGCTTTACAGGTCCCAAACTTGTTTCTCACTTCATAATTTAATGCTTACTCAGTTGAAAAAAGCATTAATCCAAGCCCAAGATTCTTTGTCCAAGTTGTAATTCCATAAATGGCACAAAGTTGCCACTGCCATTTTTGAAAAGCTTAACTTTTGCAACTTTTCAATTCTTGAGCATTAGACCTGTCTTCTCTGCACACACAAGTCCTACAAACCTAAAGCAATTTGTATAGAGCTTGTACCAACTCCAAGCAAGCCAGTACAAGCATGTAGAGACTTGACCCTTCACTTTGCTTCAAAAGTTAGAAAGAGTGCAAAAAGGCTACAACTCAAGAATCTGTTGAAGAGCTGACTTGAAACCCTTTCCATACTAATACACAAACATATTACAGTTGAGAACAAGATTGCAAAAGTCCTGAAATACTCCAAAACTCCCTCTCACCATAAACCTGTCAAAAACTTGCAGTTTAGGCATAAGCATAGCAATCCATAAATTGGCTCGTGCGTTTCAAGTTTCAATCATCCAAACATTTTACCTACCTCATATCTAAGTGATCCAGACCCTCATCCCTGCACTGTAACTCCTCCTCCTTCATCTGCCATTTTTGTTTTCCAAGCTTGTAGGTTGACTTGGATAGAGAGTTTAAGACACATTCAAAGCAAGGTAAGGGTTGGAACACACTCAGGGAGGTTCAAGTAAGCTAAAGGAACCTTCAGGCCTTCCTGAATCTCACTCAAACTCCATTCACGATCTCAGATGAAAGAGGTAAGAATTCCAACTTCTATCTCTTCATACAGGCATTCATTGGTCACGATTTGTGAAGGAAAAATGTAGATATTATAGTACGGAAACTAGCCATGTGCATAGATTCCATTTCTGTTCATTATGTGTAGAGAATTTTGAAGTTCAAATTTCTATAAAAATTAGGTTAAGAATTAGAGCCATTAAAATTCTCTTTAATCTTGGACTTATAGTTTTAGCTATGCACATGGTTAGAATCGTGAGACAAAATGCTATAACATTCATGTTATCAATTTCCATTTTTGTTGAGAGATAAAAGAGTTACAGGAGGTCCGGCCAGCTTGAGGAAGAAGATGAAGTATAGGGCCAAGGAAACGTTTTGTGTTATGTTTTTCTTGTTTCACTTAAGCTAACGGATGTACAGCCACCCCAGTGGCAAGGCAGCGCACTGAGAATGCCAAGGTCATGGGTTCGAGCCTTGGTGTCTGCCTTTTGCATATTTTCTCATTTTTCGTTATTCTCTCACTTTTTTGCAGCGCTAGGCTTTGTCCTTTGGGCTTACTATTTTTTTTCTAATGCTTACGTCATGATTACTCAGGATACCCCATGGCCCATACATTTTATTTATTTGTTTTATTTTCATTTTTTTGTTTTATTAAATATTTTCTTTAATACATAAAAATCATAAAAAAAACATAAACATGATAAACATTGAATTTTTGTTTATTTTATTTTATTTTCACATAAAAAATATTTTCATTAAACTATATAATAATTATTTTTCTTAAATAAACTTGTAAATATAAAAAAAATAGAGTTAGGTTAATTATTTTATTCCTTTTCATTTCATACTTGTAAAATATTTATTTTGACATATAAAAACTAAATATTTTCATAAAATATTATTTATTATTTTTAATACAAAAATATACAAAGAATAATGGTTAAAGAACTTTATTTTCTTTTAAATTAGAAAATTAGGGTTAACTTCTTTTTAAGAAATAATTCCTTTTTTTAATATTTTTTTGGATTAGGTTAAAATTCCTTTTCACATAAAAATAAAACAAAATCTTTTTCTTGCATATACATACCACTGCATATTTAATTTATATTGTATTTTATTTATTTAAATATTTGTACAAATACGATTTGGTTGTAATAGCTTAATTAGATTTACATTCTTGCAAATCCCCATTTATAATTTGTATTCCCCCCTCCCATAAAATGTTGTAATAGCGTAGTAATCTTTAAATTACGCAATTTACCGCTTTTACATACCATGCTAGTAATTAGGGTTTTGAATGGCAAGATAAAAACAAATCAAATAGAAAACCATAAATCCAAGACAAAATCAAAACATGAACATAACACACTTGCACACAAGCATCCTTAGGGTTTCTCCACTTGGTTGCCTTATACAAAAATGGCCATGTTACGCATGCGAAGTATCTTGGCAAAACAAACAAATATAAGACCATAGTCCCTCGATGACGCTATTCAAAGTTGCCTTACAAGATGATCTTGGTCCCTAAAAAATGCTAAGATACTTTGCAACATTGCTAATCATGGTTATACGACAACACGCGCCCGTCCCGTTCACATCCAAAGATAGGGTTGCTTACCAAACCAATGGTAAGACAACAATGTTAAAGGAATAGAAAATGAACAAGAAAGACATTTGAGTAGGTAGATTGCTTCTAGTTACTTTCTCTATTTTCAAACAACTATCCTTGATATTTTTCAAAAAAACAAACACACACATTTCCAAACATTTTACAAACATTGAAAATATTTTTAAAAGACAAACATATTTGTATACATTCTTACGAACGGGAATCGTTACAAATGTTTCCTAAATAATGGCCTCTTTTACAAAATACTTTCAAAAACCACACAAAGCATAATTTCAAAACAAAAAGCAAGTGATCTAGCAAGTAACTAAGAGCCCATGGAAAACCATGGATGAAAAGGGTGCTAATACCTTCTCTTTTCATAATCTACCCCCCGAACTCAAAAACATCTCTAAAGGTCTTTCCTGTGCTTTTTCACCTTTCCTTTTGGATAAAAGAAAAGTCGGTGGCGACTCTTGCTAACCGCAACATTTGCGATAAAACGCAAAACCCTCAAGTCATTTCTCCCACCGTATCACAGAACTAGCGGCTCTACTGGGGAATTTTATAAAAGTGGGGTTACCTTAGGGCTAGATCACATTTATTTGCTTACATTGTTTGACTTGTTTTCTTTACATTATGGTTCTTTGTTTGGGTTTGAAATCCTCTACCCGGATTTGGGATACATTATAGGTAAATAGCAATACGTTGTGGAAACTGTGCAGGGTATACCGACATGGTCTAAGCAATAGCTATGTTAGTGTGACATATTTGTGGGTACCGGTAGCCTTTGAGTCAATCAAAGAGAATACGGGGCCGCTGAGTGATGTCATGAAGCACTAATGAACTTATAGAACCCTTTACTTGACCAACTTGGCCTTTAGGATGTAGTGAGATGACCGGCTTTGGTGCAGTCTAAAGTTGGTAGATACTCGATACTACACTCATTGAGGGTTGGTTTCTTGGGATATTTCGGTCGCCATTAAAGAGGCTTGAGCTGAAACAATGACCAAGGAAACAATTCGATGATATTGAGCTCCTTAGAACCCGGTTACTATTATTAGGACAGGTTGAGCCAACTAAACTTCAAGAGGGTACTTACCTATAAAACCCCATGCAAGCCTAAACTAAGAACTTGTTTGTCTTGCTTGTATATGCATACTTGTACATAACATCATGGACATCATGAGCATCATATGCATCCACTAACCATTTCAAGGATTTTAGAGATTCATCTTTGTTCTTGTTTTGTAGGATATGGATTCACTTCGCAGGAAAACTATCCAAGTCAACCTTGTAAGAATTCTTCCACAACTAAAGGAGCTAGCTTCAAGGATCCCTGAGAACTATCCATTAACCGAGAGACATGGTCATCTACTCAACTTGGTCACCTACAACATGGATGAGGATATGATGAAGGTGCTCTTCCAATTCTTTGATCCTTTGCACCATTGCTTCACATTTCCCAACTATTAGCTTGTGCCCACTTTGGAAGAATTCTCTCAACTATTAAGGATTCCCATTCTCAATCAACTACCTTTCAATGGTACAGAAAGAGACCCAAAGCCAGAAGAGATTTCTCAAGATCTGCACTTGCACTCCTCTGATGTCACAACCCATTGGGAAACTAGAAGTGGTGTCAAAGGCTTCTTAGCAAAGTTTCTGTTTGAGAAAGCCCAAAGCTGTTGGATTCCTTAGACTTGCAAGCTTTTGAGGAAATTGTGGCTCTTCTTATCTATGGTATGGTCTTGTTCCCTAATCTTGACCAACTCATAGATGTGAGTGCCGTCAAAATATTCATGTCACGCAATCTGGTGCCTACATTGCTAGGGGATATCCTACATTCTTTTCACACTCGCACATGAGGAAAAAAGGGGTCCTTATGTGTTGCACTCCTCTCCTGGCAAGATGGTTTATTTCTCATCTTCCCCAATCAATTTTAAAGAATGAGCAATGGTTCCAGGTGGTCACAAAGGTTAATGACGCTCAAACATTCAGATATTCATTGGTGCTCTCGATCCAAAGAGAATGTTATCATTGTTGTCTGCTGTGGGGAATTCCCTAATGTCCCTCTACTTTGCATTAGGGAAGGCATCACCTACAACCCATTCTTAGCTCTAAGACAATTTGGTTATGCTTCAAAGGATGGCCCGCATGAGATGTTGATTCAAGGCTTGGTATTTGACTACGACAACGACGATCAAGGTCTTCGCCAGAGATTCATCCGAGCTTGGAGGATGCTAAACAAGGTGGATAGCAAGACTTTGGGACACAATAATTCCATCCCTCTTGAGCCTTACCTCAAGTGGGTATGAACCCACGCTCAAATTCTTATGATGCCTTATCCTTCCATTCTCCCGGTGATCATTGAGCCTGTTAAGGAGGGACAAGTTCCATACACTATCCTACATCCTGACATGCCCACATCTCTTGAAGACCTACAAAGGGATTGGATACAGCTTAAAGGAGAGCGAGATACTTCCGAAGCCCAATTCTATGCAAGCGAGAAGAAGGTTTTGGAACTCACTAGGCTACTTCATGAGGAGCGGACTCTAAATGCCTACATTGCACCAAAGAGGATGCGCACAACTTTTTTATCTTAGAGTTTTGTATTATTTTGCCCAAGGGGCATTGATGTACTCAAACTCTATCTTATTAATATAACGTGTGTTTTCTTTTTGTCTAAAACTAACTTGAATCTTTAAAAATCCTTGAAAACATTGCATACGCACATATCATTCATCATAACATAAACAGGTCTTTTACAACGAGTTTCCTCATCTCTCTACTGTTTATTTTAGTAAGATGGATCTCGAATAGACAGTCAAAGATCTTCAAGTTCAAAACATGTAGTTTCAACAGTTACTCATGACCTTAGCCAAGGGGCAAGAAGAGTCGAAGACTCTGTTAGCCGAAGAAAGAAAGAAGAAAACAAAGAAGGTCACTAGGGTTTTGAACATGGGGAGAAGGTTTCAAGGATAGACTAGAAGAACCTTGAATTTTGCAACAACATATGGTGAAGGAGAGGGGAAATGAAAAGAAACAGCGATTCCGTCAAAATCTGAAGAGGAGGAAGAAGAGGAAGACTACTCCGAGGAACAGTATCCTCCAGCAGATGATAAGTACAGACATATTGAAGAGCATTTGAGCGCTATGGAAATACAAAAGGTGCCAGGTCTAGACTTTGAAGAATTGGGACTAGTGTCGGGGATCGTGATTCCTCCGAAATTCAAAGTGCCTTTGTTTGCAAAATACGATGGGGTGTCATGTCCTAAGATGCACCTCTTATCATATGTGAGAAAGATCCAACCACACTCCGTCGATAAAGACCTGTGGGTGCATTTTTTCCAAGATAGCCTATCTGGAACACAACTCGATTGGTTTTACCAATTGGAAAGGGCCAACGTCCACAACTAGGAAGACCTTGCTGCAGCTTTCTATAAGCAATATCAATATAATGCAGATTTGGCGCCTACCCGTACTCAACTTCAAAGTATGGCCATGGCTTCCAATGAGGGTTTCAAGGATTACGTGTAGAAGTGGAGAGATCTAGCTGGGAGAGTGCAACCCCCTCTGTCTGAAAGGGAGTTGGTGGATATGTTCTTAGGACTCTATCGGGCCTTTTCTTCAACCATCTGATTGGGAGCTCATCTGCAGGATTCACTGAGTTAATACTAACCGGAGAGAAGGTGGAAGCTAGCATAAAAAGTGGAAAGATTCAGAAGGATTCATCTGCCTCTACAGCTGTGAGAAAGCCTTTCATTGGGAAGAAGGAGGTATTTGCTGTTTATCCACAAAGGAACCAAAGGAGAGCCGAACTCTGACCAATGGTAGCGGTTGTTATGATCCCAAAGCCTACATCTGATCAACCAAGAAATAATCAACCGAGGGTGGAAAGGCCAGTCCAGTAATTCACCAGAATTAATATGACTCTAGCCCAGGTTTTAGCACACCTTCTGAATTATAATTTGGCAACTTTGAAAGAAGCTCCCAAAAACCCCAACACAGCGTCCCCTCAATATCACCCAAATTCCCGTTGCGCATATCATTCCGAAAGTCCGGGTCACGACACCAACAACTGTTGGGCCTTGAAAAACAAAATCAAGATCTTATAGAGGCAAAAGAGATTATTTTGATGCGCCCGAGAAGCCAAACGTCATTTATGCTCTTATGCCTAGACATGGTCACCACACCAATGCTGTTGAAGAAGATCTATTTGTTACCATAATTGATAAACTTTTGACTCCACTCCCAATCATTAAGATGAACTTGTTGAAAACCGGTGTATTCTCGGGTTGTAATGAAGACTGCCATCTTTGCTTATCCTAACCAACTGTTTTCCCTTTGTTGAAAATAGGTATTCAACGCTTGATAGACAACAAAGAGATTCTGTTTGAAAGTACTCCTGTTTTACCTGTTCTTGTTGAAGACGTTTCAATCATCACCATCTCTGCCAATTTTTCCAGGGTCCCCAAAAGACCTGTTAGGATTACACAGGTTCCAAAAACTACTCCTCTTATAATCACAATGTCTGGGCCAGTCCCGTATGAATCAGACAAAATTGTGCTGTGGAATTACGGTGGGGACATTTATTACTATGGCATCAAACAAGATGGGCTGGTTGCCGAAGAAATAAACTCTGAAGAAGAAGACTCTGACATTAGTAATATTGCCGGAACCAGTAAGATTACCCAAATCCGTAGAATCTTCTCTCCAAAAATCCCCCCCCCCCAAAGACAGTTTTTGGACCCGTGGCTGCTCCAAAGGTTACCTCCGTACCAATAATCATATCTGCAAGTGCTCTTATTAACGAATACGATACAACCCCTGTTGTCATCCCTACCAACACTCCTACTACCGGAACTCGAGGAAAAAGTATTCAAGTAGAGCCTGTTCGGACAAAGGCTCAATCCCTGACTATCCCTGAGGCCTCCAAGAAGGAAATGGAGGAGATCCTGAAAATATTAAAGAGGAGCGACCATGACGTAGTTGAATAGTTAGGGCAAACTCCCTCCAAGATTTCCATGCTAGAATTGTTGCTGTATTCTGAGGCACATGCGAAAGCCCTGGTGAAGTTTCTAAAGACAGCCCACGTGCCACAAGAGACATTTGTTGACCAATTTCAAGATTGCATGGCCAGCTTAACGGCGGATAACGGCCTAGGCTTCTCGGATGTTGATCTGACACCAAGGGGGAAGAAAGCACAACGAGGCAATGCAGTTCTCTGTGGATTGTAGAGGCACAACTCTGGCCCATGTCTTGGTGGACACTGGCTCATCTTTGAATGTTTTACCGAAGAAAGCTCTTGACAGACTAGACTGCGAAGGACTGACGCTGAAACCCAGTAACATAGTCGTAAGGGAATTTGATAGCTCTAAGAGGATGGTCCACGGGGAGGTGGATATCCCCATAAAGGTTGGAACTCAAACTTTCAACTCAACCTTCTATGTAATCGACATCCGCCCATCTTACTCCTGTCTGCTAGGACGGCCGTGGATCCATAATGTCGGCGCTATCACCTCTACATTGAACCTGATGTTGAAATATCCGATCCAGAGAAAGATTATCACTGTCCACGGAGAGGAAGAATATATGATTATCCACCACAATTCCTTCAGGTATATGAAATTGGGCGGAGAGTTCATTTAAACTCCTTTTCAACATTTCGAAGAAGTCCCCCAAGAGGTAGCAGTAACCAAGATTGTGTCCCAGATTCCCAAGATTACAAGACCTCCGCTTCTGATGTCATCTCTAAAGTATGCCAAGGCAGTAGTAGAGGAGGGTGGATGCACCATCTGGGGGCAACTCCCGGATATTCCATACAAATATGACAAGTTTGGTTTAGGGTTCACTTCAAGTGCTCAAAAGGTTGTACGTCGTGCCCGTGCTGGAGGGCCCCCCTTGAAGATTAGCAACCGAGAGGTGAATGCGGTAGAAGATGGTGAAGAGGATTGCAGCTTGGAGGATTGGATATTTCCTACTGTCAACGGAGGACTTCGCAATTGGGAGGCCAGAGACTTTGTCCCAATAACTTTCATCCCTCAGTAATTTATCTTTACATTTCTGTTGGACTTGCAATATTCACAAACAATTCACACATTTAAAACCTTGTGTCTTGCCCGAGGCACAATGGTCCATTTGTAAGGGTTTTTATTTCATCTTCATATGACATTCAATGAATCATGGACGTTTTTTCATATGCAAACTTTTGTGCTCATTGTTTTTCTTTTACATTTTATTTTTAAGGATGGCTATACCCTTACACACACCCACACTCACAAATGCAGGTACCACTCCATTCCGGATCCCATAAGTAACGATACTGCTATGGCCTTTTATAACTCTGAGTATCTAATCTACCAAGCCGAAGACGAAGGTGAGGAAGATTGTGAAGTACCAGGGGAACTGCCCAGACTACTACAACAAGAGGAAAGAGCTATTCAGCCTCATGAGGAACCGGTGGATACAATCAACTTGGGTACCGAGGAGGATAAAAAAGAAATCATGGTGGGTGCCCATCTAGAGCCCAGTGTCAAGGAGCGTTTGATTCAACTGTTGCGTGATTATGTTGAGATCTTTTCCTGGTCATATGAAGACATGCCAGGACTTGATACAGACATCATGGTACATCGTCTCCCTACAAGAGAAGATTGTCCACCAGTAAAAAAAAAGTCTGTCGTATGAGACCTGATATGTCAGAGAAGATCAAAGCTTAAGTCATGAAACAATTCAATGTTGGGTTCTTGGCTGTCACTTCCTATCCCCAATGGGTTGCCAACATTGTTCTCGTGCCTAAAAAGGACGGCAAAGTACGAATGTGCATGGACTATAAAGATTTGAATAGGGTCAGCCCTAAAGATGATTTTCCACTCCCCCACATTGATATCCTGGTTGACAATACATCACAGCATAAAGTGTTTTCCTTCATGGACGAATTCTCAGGTTACAACCAAATCAAAATGGCACCTGAGGACATGGAGAAAACAACATTTGTCACACAATGGGGCACATTCTGCTACAAAGTGATGCCATTCGGACTGAAGAATGTTGGGGCAACCTATCAGCGCGCCATGGTAGCTTTGTTTCATGACATGATACATCATGAAATAGAGGTCTACATAGACGATATGATAGCCCAATCACAAACGGAAGAAGAGCACCTTGATCACTTGCAAAAGTTGTTTGAAAGGTTGAAGGAGTACAAGCTAAGGTTGAACTCAAACAAGTGCACGTTTGGAGTACGGTCCGGTAAACTCTTAGGTTTTGTCGTCAGTAACAAAGGCATTGAGGTCGATCCTGCCAAAGTTAAAGCAATACAAGAAATGCCCGCTCCTCGTACTGAGAAGGAAGTCAGAGGATTCTTGGGGCGCCTGAACTATATTTCCAGATTCATTTCTCACCTAACGGCTACTTGTGAGCCAATCTTCAAACTATTGAAGAAAGTTCAAGTAGTCAGATGGAACGATGAATGCCAGTTTGCTTTTGACAAAATCAAAGAGTACTTACAAGAGTCTCCTGTTTTGATGCCACCAGTTGAGGGAAGACCACTGATCATGTATCTGACCGTTTTAGAGAACTCAATGGGGTGTGTATTGGGCCAGCATGACGAGTTTGGCCGAAAAGAGCATGCTATTTACTACCTGAGCAAAAAGTTTACCGAATGTGAAACTAGATATTCACTGCTCGAGAAAACTTGTTGCGCTCTGGCATGGGCTGCTCGTTGGCTAAGACAGTATATGTTGACTCATACTACTTTGTTGATATCTAAAATGGATCCGATAAAATACATCTTCGAAAACCCTGCTCTATCTGGGAGAATAGTAAGATGGCAGATGATCCTAATGGAATATGACATACAGTATACTACCCAGAAAGTTATAAAGGAGAGTGTATTGGCTGATCATCTTGCTCATCAAGTTGTAGAAGACTATCAGTCCATGAAGTTTGAATTCCCAGATGAAGACATCATGACATTAGACAACTGTGAAGAAATCAGACCATATGACGGACCTGAACAAGGATCCCGATGGACCCTGTTCTTTGGTGGGGCATCCAATGCACTTGGTAATGGTATCGGAGTTATACTCATATCTCTGGAAGGGTGTCATACTCCTTTTACTGCTAGACTTTGCTTCAACTGTACGAACAACATGGCGGAATACAAATCATGCATCTTTGGTCTCAGAGCTGCCATAGACTTGGGAATTAAAGTTTAGATGTATTTGGAGATACAACTTTGGTCATCAGTCAGATCAAAGGGGAACGGGACACTAAGCACACAAACCTTATCCCTTACAAAGAACATGTTTTGACATTGTTACCAAATTTTGAGAAGATTACCTTTGAGCATTTCTCGCGAGAAGAAAATCAGATAGCAGATGCTCTAGCCACAATGTCATCTTTGTTTAAACTTAATTGGGATAACGAAGCTCCCCAAATCACCATCGAACGAATGGACGAACCTGCACACTATCACGAGATTAATAATGAAGAGGTAGTGGGCCAGCCTTGGTTTCATGAAGTCAAGAGGTATCTCGAGGCTCAAGAATATCCAGAAGGAACTTCAATCAATGATAAGAAGTTATTAAGGAGATTTTCTGCTAAGTTCTTCCTTAGTAATGGCATCCTGTACAAATGCAATCATGACTCCATTTTGCTTCGGTGCATGGATAAGGTTGAAGCTGAAAGGATCATGGCTGAATTACATGAAGGTACTTTTGGCACTCATTCCAGTGGGCGTACGATGGCGGAAAAAATCCTACGGGTAGGCTATTATTGGTCTACCATGGAAGCAGATTGCTACCAACACTCTTTGACCTATCATAAGTGTCAAATTTATGCTGACAAGGTGCACGTACCTTTGGTTCTTCTGAATGTCTTGACGCCTCCTTGGCCCTTTGCTATGTGTGGAATTGATATGATTGGAGAAATCAAGCCGACAGCCTCCAATGGACACCGCTTCATCCTAGTGGCCATTGACTATATTACCAAGTGGGTTGAGGCAGCTTCCTTCGCATCCGTTACTGTTGTACCCCAAAATTTTCCCTCCCATATTTCTCAAAAAATTTCAAGGAAGATCCTCAAGTTGCTCAAGGAAGTCCAAGGGTTGACCAGACAAACTCCCTCCTAAGCCAGTCTACCTCAAATTAGGGTTTCATGTTGCATCAAGATACTTAAGCCCAAGGGATCCCAAATGATCACCATTGTCCTAATATGTTTTCAAGATCATCCATGTCAAGTTTCAATCCTTGCAGAGGAATTTTGCTCAGTCAATTGCTCAAAGGCCTGAAAATCGACTGTGTTAGGGCAAAAGTCAACTGTGGCTTACATATAGTCAAACTTCAAGATTTTTGGTCAACATCCTCATTTTGAAGTATAGTTCATCATTTTATCAAGGGTTGATCATGATTCATCAGGGATTGCTCATAATTCATCAAGAACCAAAAGTTGCTAAATTAGTGTTTTGTAGGAAAAGTCAACTCAACTTTGACCAAGCATAACTTCTCATACTTTATGAGAAATGACCCATCCAAATCTCATTTTGAATAGGATGAAATGATATACAATCCATCTTCATCTCCCAAGTTCAAAATATGCACTCACAAGAAGTTATGAATTTGGACATTATAGGTCATTTTGAAAAGTCAACAAAAACACCTTTTTTTGTCAAAGCTTCATACATGAGCATGGAATACCAAATTTAGATGGGACCAAAAGGGTTGCTTATAGGAAATATCAAGATTTCTAAAAAGTCAAGGAAAACCTCCAAATAGTCAAAATTTAGGAATTTATGCATTGATGAAGTTGACCCTTTTTGCAAAATTGTCAAAAGTCAACTATGCCTAAAAATGCAATTTTTACCGAATGGGCCCAATCTTTTGCACTTGTTTTGAGTTGGCGACATGGTCCACGAGCCCTAGCCCTTTCCACTTGTCATTATCTTGTTTTTCTTATATATTTTGATTTTTATTTGAATTAAATCATTTTAAATTAAACCAAATCATGGAAAAATCAAAAGCATTGAAAACTCAAGATTTTGCACATGTTTCAGATCCTATATCCAGCTAGCATGAGATTGAATTCGTGTAAAGGCTTGGTGTGCACAAAAGGATTGAGTTTGCTCTATTTTTAGCAAGATTTTCAAGTGTATCAAATCAAAATCAAAAGCATTGATGGAGGAAGATTGTGATCATATTGGCAACCCTAATTCATTCCTCAAAACATAAGGATCATTTGCAGACCTAAATCAAGGGGAGAAAGAGGCGTGAGAACAAGAACAAAACTTGAAAAAATCATAAAAAAGTGCAAACACGATTTCATTGTTCCAGGAAATTTCAAATCCCCCTAACCACCCTGTGATCGGTGGAAATAAAACTGATTGTTTAAAGCTGGTTTCGCGAAATGTCGCGGTAAGCAAGAGTCGCCACCTTCTTTTATTTTCTCCAACATGGACAAGACAAAAGCACAACAAAATTCCTTATGAGAATGTTTCTCGGTTCGGGAGGTAGATTTATAGAAAGGGAAGGTGTTAGCACCCTTTCTATCCATGGTTATCCATGGGCTCTTAGGTACTTGCTCTTATGTTTTCAAAAATGTTTGCTTTTCAAATGTGAGTGGGTTTGAAAAAGTTTCTTTGAAAGATTTCTGAATGACTCTTGTATCTGTCCTCAAGAGTGTTTGAAAAATTTGTTTTGAAAGCTTTTGAAAGTGTAAGGTGTGAAAAGTATTTTGTTTGTTTTGAAAAGAGCAAGTATCCATGAGTCATCTACCTACCCTAAGGAATTAGGCTGTGTAAGAGTCCTTTAGATAGTGCTATCCCACCATTGAGAGGTAGGTAGCACCATCGTTGGAGGTGTTCGGGTCAATTCAATTGTAGGGACAGTGTGGTCACCGAAGCAATAGTTAGGACACCTTAGAAGTAACTCTAATATCCTAGATCCTTTTTAATCCGAGGCAACCGTTTCAGGGCAACTGTTTCGAGGCAACTGGATCTTGGACATAAGAGCGACCGCTAAAACGTCCTATACTTGACGACCACGTTTCGAAGGCAACGAGCGAGGCGTACCCTAGAAGTGGTGTGTGTATTGTGTGTTGTTTTCATGTTAACATTTATCTTTGATCATGGCATCGTGAGCTACGAGTCGTTTTTAGTTATCATACATTCTTTCATGCGAGTTTAGCAGTTAGGAGTGCGGAAAATTAAATACAGAAAGGTAAAAGCTACGCTATTACAAGGCGCGGGTCTATACATCGCCAAAATACAAAGACCCGTTTTTGATAAAGATGCGGAAAGTAAAAAAGCAATAAACCTAATTACTATTACATCCTTGAACAGTTACATAATAATCAATAAGAAAACAATGCGCGAAAAGAATTAAAATCAGGACGTCCGAGGGTTTTGACCCTTTGCTTGAAATTAAATTAAATTAGGACCTAATTATTATTTAATTAAAGAAAAGAAAGTGTGTTTTTTATGTTTTTGTATTTAATGAAATAAAGAAAATAAAATCAAGAGAAAACCCTAATTCTAAGTTTATTTTAATTATTAATGAAAATATTAAAGTTAACCTAATTTAAGCTAATTAATTAATTTACACATTATTTACAAAAATAATAGTAATTAATAATGATAGTAATAATTAATAATAATAATAATTAATTAAGAAAAAGATAAAAGTGTCAAAACCTAATTCTATGTAATTTTTATTTATTAAGAAAAGTATTAGAATTTAGACCTAAATTAAACTAAAGTTAATTGTTAACATTTATTTACAAAAAATATGTTAATGGAAAATTTAATAAAGAATTAAAAATAAAGCATTTTTAGATTTTCTGATTTTTATTATGGAAAAAATTAGTTTAGTGAATTAATAATAATTAAAACAAATTAAAAGAAATAAGATAAAAGAATATAAAAACAAGAAAAATATTGCAAACCAAGGGGGTATGTAGGCCCAAGGTGGAGGTGAGATTGAAGCAATTCAGGCCCAAGAACACAAGCCTCGTTGACTTTTTGGCATCACGTGCTTGCTGGATGACTAGGGTGTACCATGCTCTTCACTCTGTAGCCACTGGATTGATCATCATGAGCGCTTGGCAAGCTTAGGCGTGAGGACGTATGGTGGACCATTGAGTCGTTGCTGCATTGGAATGGATTAAGAAAAATATGAATAATTATGTGGGGGACCTGGGAATCGAACCCAGGTCCCAATACCTCTTGCCATCATGCCTTTGCCAACTGAGCTATCCAACGCGTTTGTTATATGAATGGACAACAAATATAATAAAAAAAACAAACATTAATGGTATAGAACAAAAAGAAAGCGCGCCAGATTTAAACTCTCCAATCACATGATGCCACGCCCGTCTTCTTCCTCGTTTACCTGCAATAATATGAACAAGATAGCGGGGGTTTTAAACCCCAACTAACCATAACCACGAAAAATAGCGACTAGAGTTAGGGACCATATAAAAAGGGCGCGATGATTCCATTCAGTTCGCCTTGAGTTTCTGAGTTTAATGGCATGTGTCTCAAGTTCTGATTTTTGCTCAGTAAGAAAGCCCTAATTTTCAAGCTTCTAAACCCTAGATTTTGTCCATGGTGTATTTCGATTCAGGCAGCTTTAGCACAATTAAGCTATCTCAAAAGCTTCAGGAAGGTGTCAGTAATACAAATCAACAAGCAAAACATGTTAATGATGCATGTAAATTAGATTTCGATTAAGAAATTTTTTGATCAAACCATGACTTTGTTTTACCGTTTCCTTGAGCTATGAGGTTGGAAAGTGTTTGCAATACGTTCAGGAAACTCTCAGCAAGGGATTAGAATCAACAAACTTCCTTGAATCGGACTGTAAATCAGAAAACAGTTTTGAGTTTTTTCACTTTTTTTTCGATGTTGCCTATGATGTTCTTGCAGCAATTTTTCGTGTAAGGGTTCAGGGTTTCATTCAGCATATGTATGTGATGAGAATTAGGTCAAGAATAAGCCCAAAAGTCCATGGCATTATGACTTGAATATTTGATTGCCAATCATATCTTTTTTCAATCTTTTCTTTCATGAAACCTTGCCAATCATGAATTTTTTTGCCTTGTTGATTGAGAAACGAGTTGCCAGCTTGCCCTAGTCATATTGGCTGCACAAAAAGATCTAAAAAGCATATCTTTGAATTTTCCTATAATTAAAACCAATTAAATGAATTAATATAAATATAAATTCAATTAATTACTTAAAAATAAGAAAATAAATTATTTTGAGCTCAATGGGTCGTGCATAGGCTTTGGGTAAAGATTCAAGGAAGAATTAGAGGCCCATTAGCAAAAATGAAGTGTTTTAGGCAAAGTTGACTTTTGAAAGTTCCCAAAAATTTCCCAACTTCTCCAATGCATATTTTGCTCAATTTTGAAGCTATGAACATGTTCTTGGACATTTTGGAAAGGTCTTGAAGTCCTATAACCAATGCCTTTTGTCCCATGTCATTTGGATTCACCAATCTCAAGTTATGGTCTTTGACTTATAGTGCCTTTTTGTTGACTTTTGAAAATGACCTATAATGTTGAAATTGATAACTTTTTGTGAGAGCATTTCTTGGACTTGGAGTGTGAAGATGAGTTGTAGGAAATGTCATCCCCTTCAAAATGAGCTTTGGATGGGATTTTTCTGATGAACCATGAAAAAGTTATGCCTTGGTCAATTTGCAGTTGACTTTTCAGCTATTCAAAAATAGAAACTTTTGCATCTTGAGACTTTTTGAGCCATGCTTTGAGGAATCATGATCAAGAATTGATCAAATGATGATTGTGGCTTCAAAATGATATGTTGACCAAAAATTTTGACTTTTGACTGTCAAATGACCATTTTACCCCTGCAGTTGACTGTGAAGCAATTAGGGTTTTTTGACTGTGCAACTTGATGCTGTGAGTCTTGAAACTTGACATATAGATGCTTGACAATGTTTATAGGCATATGGGACTTGATTGGACCCTTGGAAACCTCAATTTCTTTGCAAGAACCAAAACCCTAATTTTGACTGTATTAGGAGACAATTGGACTGTGCAGCCCTTGAGAGATTTTGAAGCTTGATCTTGCCAAATCTTGAAGAATATGGGAGGGCAAATTTTGGGGTACAACACACCCCAATCGCTTCCTGGGATCCCCAGCAAGCAAAACCAACCAAGATCAAGCATTTCTAGGCCCTGAAACTCGTTGTAAGTCATCCACGATATTGATATATTTTTGAAATCGAATTGCATCATTCTGTTATTTATAGCACGAAACAATCATAGATTATTGATCCTTAGAACATTTGCAAGCTTTCTGTAATATTTAATTGCATTTTTATGGACTGTATCAAGATTTGCCACTGTTAGGTTTTCTGGGTTCGTTTTAGGGTTTTCTCGTGCATGTGAAATTGGTCTAAATAGAAGAAACCATTGTGATAAGCAGATCAAACCCAGCTGATCCATGGTCTTGAATTTTATTTACATTGCTTGTATGTGATTCCTGAGTTGTACAGGGTTACAGCTACAATGCCATGTCCGTAGGTAAAAGTTATGAGTTTTAAACGACGGATCCAGGGAAGAAGACGATAGTGTGTCATCACTTTACTGGCTGGTTTAAATTCTGGCGCGTTTGTTTTGGCCAGAAACTCATAGTTCTGATCTATTTGTTTGTTCTGTTGTATTGTTAAACTAACACCCTAATGCAGTAGTCCAGAAGGAGGAAGTAAGAGATTCATGATTCTGGGTCTGATCCCAGGCGTGACCCTCTGGCACCCTTTCCCTTTGTTTTCACCAGATCCAGCGCTTACATCTGCTGGAGGTTATCCTCTAATTTCATCAAACAAGACTAGACCGAGTGTCCCCTGGGGTTATCCTCTGGATCCATCAGTCTCAGCCAGATCCAGCGCATCTCATCTTCTGACAGTCACAATCTGCTGGATCCACTACCCGGGAGTAGGCCCAGTACCATCATCCTCTGGACCGTCATCTTCTGGACATTCATCCTCTGGACTACCATCATCTTCTGGATCATTATCCTCTGATCAGAGCCGCTGGCAGTGGGCCTTTGGGTTATTTCTTTTACTTTTATTATTATCATTATTTTCCTTTTTCAATATTAAAATAATTTCCTTTTTAACCAATCAAAAATTCATAAAAATCAACTTTTTACCAAATTAGGTTTAGATTTTATTTTTATCAAAAAATTAATTAATTAAATTAGGTTATTTAATTTTAGATAACTTTAATTATTTTGTAAATAAATTAAAATTAATTAGAACAATTAGGGTTTTATTTTTAACTTAATTATATTTTCTTTTCCTAAAAATAACCAAAAACACAAAGATAGACCATTTATTTATTTTTATTAATTAATTTAATTAACTAATTAATTATGTATTTAATTTTAAAACATAATTCTTTTTTTTTCTTAAAAATAATCAAAAATAAACAAAAACATTTTTCTTTTTATTAGGTTAGAAAGGGTCAAAACCCCAGTTCTCTCCCGATCTAATTTTCCTCGCGCGCGTTTTTATTATTTATTTTTATCCTATTAAGGTAATTGCTCACAAGTTGTAATAGTTAATTAGGTCTTTTATTTTCGTTTATCGCTTTATTTTTTTTAAAGGGTTTGTTTTTGGCTATGTAAATACCCGAAGCCTTGTAATAGCATAATTTACTTTCCGCACTTTAAATTCCACAAAATATTTAACTGTTAGATGTATGACTAATTAGGGTTTGCATGACAAGAATGTATGATTAACTTTAAAACAGTTAGCAAACCCTAAACGTGCAAAGATAAATAATCTGAAATTGAATCACTCGCACATGCGCACTCCTAGGGTACACTCCCGCTTGGTTGCCTTTGGTAAATAGTCATTAAGTATAGGATGCTTTAGTGGTCACTCTCTTGTCTAAACAAAGATCAAAGTCCTGTTCGAAATGGTTGCCTCGGAAAAGTTGCCTCGGAATGGTTGCCTCGGATATTGTTGCCTCGAATAATTGATCTAAGACATTAGGGTTACTACTAAGACGTCCTAACATTGCTTTAGTGACCGTACGTCCCTTTTCGAATTGACCCTCAAAACCCCAACGACGATGCTACCTACTCACTAATAGTGGGATAACACTGTCTAAAGGAAGCAAACATAGAACAATTCTCTTTTTCGAGTAGGTAGAATCTTAAGTACTTGCTCAATCCAAACGAATTTTTTCACACTTACACACTTTCAAACAAAGCTTTCAAAAACACTTCGTAACACTCTTGACGACAGAAGCAAGAGTTAAATCAAAGTCAAAAAACTTTTTCAAATCACACAAACACACAAGGAAGCAATTTTGAAAATGATGAGCAAGTACCTAAGAGCCCGTAGATAACTACGGATAGAAAGGGTGATAATACCTTCCCTTTCTATAATCTACCCCCCGTACTCAAAATCTCGAAAAAGGGAATTTTTCTGTGCTTTTTTCCTTTCCTGTTGGATAAAATAAAAGTCGGTGGCGACTCTTTCTTACCGCGACATTTTGCAAACACAAACGCAAAACGCAAACCAGCATTCCTAAAAACAGTCCGGTTCTGCCACCGTATCACAGTTACCAAGAATGTTGTTGCCCGTTTCATCAAGAAAAACCTTATTTGCCAGTACGGTATCCCGGAAAGGATCATCACTGACAATGGTACAATCTTAATAACACTATGATCACCGCCTTGTATGATCAATTCAAGATTCAGCATCACAATTCTTCCTCCTATCGGCCAAAGATGAATGGTGTTGTCGAAGCTGCAAATAAAAACATTAAGAAGATCATACAAAAGATGATAGTCACATACAAAGACTGGAATGAGATGCTACCATTCGCTCTCCATGGGTATCGTACCACGGCTCGCACATCAACTGGGGAAAAACCCTATTCTTTGGTTTACGGCATGGAGGTTGTCTTGCCTATTGAGGTTCAAATCCCCTCTCTGAGAATTATGAAGGATGCAGATTTGAATGAAAACGATTGGATCCAGACTCGACTTGATCAACTGAACTTAATTGATGAAAAGAGACTTATTGTTGTTTTCCATGGTCAGATGTATCAAAAACGGATGATCAAGGCTTTCAACAAGAAAGTCAGATGCCAAGTATATCAAGTTGGGGATCTAGTGATCAAACGTATCATTCTTCTACAAAGTGATCCCAGGGGAAAATGGACTCCTACCTATGAAGGACCATTTGTAATCAAAAATATATTCTCCGGTGGGGAAATGATTTTGACCACCATGGATGGCGACGACCTGCCACACCCTGCAAACGCGGACATAGTCAAAAGATACTAAGCATAAGATACCCGCTAGGTTGACACACCTAGGCAAAAAAAAGGCATCCCGGCGAACCAAAAAGGTTCGGGCAAAAATTAGGGATAAAATTAAAAAAAACTGTACACCCGACAAGTTGAAAACCCGAAAGGGCGGCTTGGGCAAAAAGGGTTTCTCGGTGGACTGAAAACCTGAAAGGGCAGTCTAGGAAAAAGTTATGGAATTAAAGCGTATGACTATGTCCCATCAGATCACTTTATGGACAACCTTTGACTTCCACTGAAAGGACAGGAAAATGTCTCTAGGATATTCCATAAGTAACCCCCACAGTATGTTGTTTAAATCCCCAGTGGAACAAATTTCAATTTATTAATCCCCAGTAAAAATCATCAAATTTCTCAAGATTCCCCAAACAGATCTTACAAGAAGTACATGGCATTGCCCTCACGACAGAATTTACTTCTCTCAACAAGAGTTCGTCGGTACTTCAACTTCAAGACATAAAAATTCATATATCCTCAGCAACATTCAAGGATTTATTTTCCTCAATCATACAGCAATACAACAAACCAGCTTACATGCACGTACATTGCATCCATATATCATAAAAATTGACAAGACAAATACATTGCATCATACATTTCATGCAACATAACTTTGTGTTTCAGCTAACATCTTACCCTTTTCAGGATAAGATTAACAGCTACCATTAACAATATGGAATCATGATACAGTACGGATACGCTCCAGACACGGATGCCATTCTGATACTCATTTAGATTCAACAATCAGATACAGTATGGATACGCTCTAGACACGGATGCCATTCTGATACTCATTTAGATTTCAACTTTCAGATACAGTACGGATACGCTCCAGACACGGATGCCATTCTGATACTCATTAAGATTCAACTTTCAGATACAGTACGGATACGCTCCAGACACGGATTCCATTCTGATACTCATTCAGATTTCAACTTTCAGATACAATACGGATACGCTCCAGACACGGATGCCATTCTGATACTCATTCAGATTCAACTTTCAGATAAAGTACGGATACGCTCCAGACACGGATGCCATTCTGATACTCATTCAGATGTCAAGTTCAGATACAGTGCAGATACGCTCTAGACACGGATGCCATTCTGATACTCATTCAGATGTCAAGTTCAGATATAGTTCATATACGCTCCATACACGTATGCCATTCTAATATTTAGTCAAAATCAACTTTCAGACACAGTTCAGACACGCTCCAGACACAGAATCTGTTCTGATACTCATTCTTTCAGCTTACAACTTACAATTCAACAAACATTTTTGTATGGCATCTACAAGCCCATCTCCAACAAGATTCTATCATTTCTCCAAATGTCATCTTTAAGTCCATTCCCTCAACTACACATCGTCGAGTGCAAATTTATGGGCACTCTAGTGTCCAATCATCTTTCACCTTCGAGTCACGAATGGAAAAACTCATCAATCTAACTCTTTAGGTTTAAGAAGATTAAACAGGGGCAGCTGTTGTACCCCAAAATTTTACCTCTCATTTATCAAGACTTTTCTCACAAGATCTCTTTGACTCAAGACTAGATTAGGGTTTGATCAGCTCAAGACATCTCATCTTACACTGATGACCCAAAATTAGGGTTTGAGTTTGCACAAGGATTTTTGGAATATCAATGCTTCATATGACTTTCAAACATCATTATGGACCCCTAGGATTTCTCATGACAAGTTTCAAGCTTTGAACCACATTTTTGATCAGTCAATTGAATAGTTGACCTAAAAATCAACTGTATTGGGAAAAACGTCAACCATAGCCAATTTACAGTCAAACTTCATATTTTTTGATCCACATCAACATTTTAGACTCATATGTATCATTTGACCAAGTTTGGATCATAATTCCTCAAGAAATTTGATCCAATCATCAAAAGGGCAAAATGGTCAAAATTAGGGTTTTGACTGAGGAAGGGCAATTTATGATTTTTGACCTTGCAAATGACCAATTGATTTGAAGCATGATTTAAAGGGTTCATTTGTATCATCTTGACCTAATTACATGGTTCAAAACATTGCAATTTCATTGGATTGACACATGAAATTTGCAGTCAACTGATCAAAAGTCAACTGTATATTGAAAAGTCAAACTTTGACTTTTTGGTCAAAATCAAGTGCCAAGGATCACAATTCATCAAAAAATGTCAAAATATGAAACTTGTTCATCAAGGAATCAAAGATTGAAGATTTGATTTTGAAATTTGAATTTTTCTTAACTTAGAAATTTTTCTAAGTATAGAAAATTTCTTATTTTTTCTCAACTTTAGGCCAATTTTCCACCATGATACAAGATGATTCAAAGAAAGTTCCCAACATGAAAGTTATAAACCCCCATGAAATATACAACTTTTCTTCACACATTTTTCCCCAAATATGCTTGGATCTCAAGATATAATTTTGTGAATACATGTCCATGAACTAAAATAACTTAGTGAAATTTTGCCCTAATTTAGGCAGGTTTTTGACCTAACTTCATGGAAATTTTTCACCTATCTCCAAGAGGAATATTGAAATTAATTTCAAAGATGAGTTATAGAGCATATTGCAAGCGTTCCAAAATGTCCAAGAACTCCTTGAGATAATTTTTGAGTAGGGAGAATCGAAGAGATGAAGTTGGCAATTTCTCACTTAGAATTCAAGCCACTTCATGAATAACAAAATTCAAATCAGTACATATGTTGCCTAATCCATGCTTTACAGGTCCCAAACTTGTTTCTCACTTCATAATTTAATGCTTACATAGTTGAAAAAGCATTAATCCAAGCCCAAGAGTCTTTGTCCAAGTTGTAATTCCATAAACGCCACAAAGTTGCCATTGCCATTTTTGAAAATCTTAACTTTTGCAACTTTTCAATTCTTGAGCATTGGACTTGTCTTCTCTGCACACACAAGTCCTATAAACCTAAAGAAATTTGTATAGAACTTGTACCAACTCCAAGCAGGCCAATACAAGCATGTAGAGACTTGTCCCTTCACTTTCTTAAAAAGCAAGAAAGAGTGCAAAAAGGCTACAACTCAAGGATCTGTTGAAGAGATGACTTGAAACCTTTTACATACTAATACACAAACATATTAAAGTTGAGAACACGGTTTCAAAAGTCCTGAAATACTCCAAGACTCCATCTCACCAAAAACCTGTCAAAAACTTGCAGTTTAGGCATAAGCATAGCAATCCATAAATTGGTTCGTGCGTTTCAAGTTTCAATCATCCAAACACTTTACCTACCTCATATCTAAGTGATCCATACCCTCATCCCTGCATTGTAACTCCTCCTCCTTCATCTTCCATTTTTGTTTTCCAAGCTTGCAGGTTGACTTGGATAGAGGGTTTCAGACACTTTCAAAGCAAGGTAAGGGTTGGAACACACTCAGGGAGGTTCAGGAAAGCTAAAGGAACCTTCAGGCCTTCCTGAATCTCACTCAAACTCCATTCACGATCTCAGCTGAAAGAGGTAAGAATTCCAACTTCTATCTCTTCATACATGCATCCATTGGTCACAATTTGTGAAGGAAAAATGTAGATCTTATAGTACTGAAACCAACCATATGCATAGATTCCATTTCCGTTCATTATGTGTAGAGAATTTTGAAGTTCAAATTTCTGTAAAAATTAGGTTAAGAATTAGGGCCATTAAAATTCTCTTTAATTTTGGACTTATAGTTTTAGCTATGCACATGGTTAGAATCGTGAGACAAAATGCTATAACATTCATATTATCAATTTCCATTTTTGTTGAGAGATGAAAGAGTTACAGGAGGTCCGGCCAGCTTGAGGAAGAAGATGAAGTACAGGGCCAAGGAAACATTTTGTGTTATGTTTTTCTTGTTTCACATAAGCTAACGGAAGTACAGCCACCCCAGTGGCAAGGCAACACTGAGAATGCCAAGGTCATGGGTTCGAGCCTTGGTGCCTGCCCTTTGCATATTTTCTCATTTTTGTTATTCTCTCACTTTTTGCAACGCTGGGCTTTGTCCTTTGGGCTTACTGTTTTTCTAATGCTTACATACTGATTACTCAGGATACCCCCTGGCCCATACATTTTATTTTTATTTGTTTTATTTTCATTTTTTGTTTTATTAAATATTTTCTTTAATACATAAAAATCATAAAAAAACATAAACATGATAAATATTGAATTTTTGTTTATTTTATTTTATTTTCACATAAAAAATACTTTTATTAAACTATATATTAATTATTTTTCTTAAATAAACTTGTAAATATAAAAAAGTAGAATTAGGTTAATTATTTTATTCCTTTTCATTTCATACTTGTAAAATATTTATTTTGACATATAAAAACTAAATATTTTCATAAAATATTATTTATTATTTTTAATACAAAAATATATAAAGAATAATGGTTAGAGAACTTCATTTTCTTTTAAATTAGAAAATTAGGGTTAACTTCTTTTTAAGAAATAATTACTTTTTTTAATATTTTTTTGGATTAGGTTAAAATTCCTTTTCACATAAAAGTAAAACAAAATCTTTTTCTTGCATATACATATCATTGCACATTTAATTTATATTGTATTTTATTTATTTAAATATTTGTACAAATTCGATTTGGTTGTAATAGCTTAATTAGATTTACATTCTTGTAAATCCCCATTTATAATTTGTATTCCCCCTCCCATAAAATGTTGTAATAGCGTAGTAATATTTAAATTACGCAATTTACCGCTTTTACATACCATGCTAGTAATGAGGGTTTTGAATGGCAAGATAAAAACAAATCAAATAGAAAACCCTAAATCCAAGACAAAATCAAAACATGAAAATAACACACTTGCACACAAGCATCCTTAGGGTTTCTCCACTTGGTTGCCTTATACAAAAATGGCCATGTTACACATGCGAAGTATCTTGGCAAAATAAACAAATATAAGATCATAGTCCCTCGATGACGCTATTCGAAGTTGCCTTACAAGATGATCTTGGTCCCTCAAAAATGCTAAGATACTTTGCAACATTGTAATCATGGTTATACGACGACCCACGCCCATCCCGTTCACATCCAAAAATAGGGTTGCTTACCAAACCAATGGTAAGACAATAATGTCAAAGGAATAGAAAATGAACAAGAAATACATTTGAGTAGGTAAATTACTTCTAGTTACTTGCTCTATTTTCAAACAACTATCCTTGCTATTTTTCAAAAAAACAAACACACACATTTCCAAACATTTTACAAACATTGAAAACATTTTTAAAAGACAAACATCTTTGTATAAATTCTTACGAACGAGAATCATTACAAAGGTTGCCTAAACAATGGCCTCCTTTACAAAATACATTCAAAAACCACACAAAGCACAATTTCAAAACAAAAAGCAAGTGATCTAGCAAGTAACTAAGAGCCCATGGAAAACCATGGATGAAAATGGTACTAATACCTTCCCTTTTCATAATCTACCCCCTGAACTCAAAAACATCTCTAAAGGTCTTTCCTATGCTTTTTCACCTTTCCTTTTGGATAAAAGAAAAGTCGGTGGCGACTCTTGCTAACCGCAACATTTGCGATAAAACGCAAAACCCTCAAGTAAGTTCTCCCACCGTATCACAAGAGTTAATTAGCAAAAACAAAAAAAAAGAGCCAGGCCCAAAGGGCCCAGCGCCTGCCAAACAAAAAAAGGGTCAGAATATGTAAAAAGAACAAAATTGTCACGCTGGGGCTTGAACCCAGGACCATGGGGTGAACATGCACGCGCTTTACCACTGGGGTGGCTATACATCTGTTAACTTGTATGAAATAATAAATACATAACACAAAACGCACCCTGACTGTACTTCATCTTCAACCTCCAGCCAAAGAATCTGTAACTTGCTCATATCTCAACCATTTGCAAAAATGTAAGCATGAAAATTGCTCCATTTTGTCACACGAATCCAACCATATAAATATCATAAACTATAAATCAAAGATGAATGAGAATTTTTAACAGTACCAAATTCTGACCTAAATATTTCAGAAAGTTCAAACTCAAAATACTCCTAGCTCAATCAAAATAAATGAAATCTATGGGCATGTACTGCTTCAGGGAAATGATGTCTATATTTTATCTTCACAAATGCAAGCCTAACAATGCCTAAGTAATGAGATAGAAGTTCAAGAAAAATACCTCAAAACTGGAAATCGTGAAATGGATTTGAGCTTGTTTCAAGCAGTGCTGATGATCAGGTTAGCTTCCTTGGACCTCTAGGAAGCTAATGCAATGGCTGGCTTGAGCTGAGGTTGGCTGGAATGGTCTGGAGAAGTCAAACTGTGATGCTCTGTTTTTGGTTATGGAAGACAGGGAAAATGGTGTTACAGAAGTGAAACAGGTACAGGGATGAGTTACTTTTGATGCAAGGAAGATTTAGAAACTAAAAGGCCAAGAAATACACGAGGGAAATGTGAGTTTGAGGTTCAAGGTCAAAAACTATGCAACAATAGATTTTTTGGGAAATTTATGATTTGAGAGAGTTTTTGTGTATTTCATGGTGTTCAAACTCGTGTTCTAGCTCACAAATAGTGACTCTATTTATAAGCAACAAGTTTGGGATGCTCTAGTTGATCAGAATTCAAATTTGCATCCTTAAGCTAAACATGTGATTTTTTTACAAAACAAGTTTCAAAGTCTTGTGTACTTGCTAAGATAGAGTGGTTATGCTTTAAACAAGCTTGCTTCTGACTTTGTGGATGGATTATGATCAGAGGGAACAAGTTAGAGGCTCAATGTGAACTTTAAGCAAAAAACTTGCTTTACAAGAATGGCAATGTTAACTTTGTGCCATTAATGGAAATTAAACTTGGATAATAGCTCAATTGTTTGGATCAAAGCCCTAACAGCTGTGTAAACATTTAATTATGGAGTGACAAACAAGTTTGAGGCCTACAAAGTAAAGATTATGCAGCCTAGCATGGATTTGGTTCATGTGTTCGTCAAAAATGGCTTGTAATTCAAGTGAAAAAACCCTAACTTTATCTCTTCGATTCTCCCTACTCGAGAATGATCTCAAGGAGCCATTCCTTAAATCAATTGACCATTTTCTAGTCAAAAATCAGAAATTTCCCTTTTCTAGTCAAAACCCTAAATTTGACCATTTTGCCCTTTTGGAGATTTGATCAAATTTCTTGAGGAAGTGTGGTCCAAACTCGATCAAATGATACATATGAGTTTAAAATATTGATGTGGATCAAAAATTATGTAAATTGGTCATGGTTGACTTTTTCCCCAATACAGCTGATTTTTAGGTCAACTGTTCAATTAATTGATCAAAAGTGTGATCCAAGGCTTGAAACTTAACATGAGTAATCTTGGGGGTCCATAATGATCCATGAAAGTCATATGGGGAATTGGAAGTTCAAAAATCCTTGTGCAAACTCAAACCCTAATTTTGGTCATCAGTGTTTAAGGAGATGTCTTGAGTTGATCAAACCCTAGTGCAGTCTTGAGCCCAAGGAGATATCGTGAGAAAATTCTTGATAAGTGAGAGGGAAAATTTTAGTGTACAACATTTGGGAATTATGGGTTTACGAATATTTTTACTATTTTCTTTTCTCTGTTTGACAATTCTCTCTCTCAAAAAGTCATCCCTTTGAACGTGTGATGGAGCAATTTATTTATAGATGAGTTTGTTGTCATTTTGGGGGGGGGGGGGGGGGGACAAATGGTATTTAAAATTTTTTGGCATATTGTTCCCTTGCTTTTTAATCATATATTTTGTATGCTAATTTGATGCAAACATGGGGTTTGAGAAAGTGCAGGCGTGGATTGGATCAGCAATTGATTGCAGGACTGTGTTGTAGTAGTGCAGCAGGCTTCTTAAATGAGGTTTTGGGATTTGGTGATATTCTTACCGCGGAAGACCAGAGTGAGATTCGAAGGGTGAGGCCCTGATCGAAGCATAGAATGTAGTCTTCATATGCTGAAGAGTCATGTTCTGATTGAAGAATTATGTTCTGAACCATATTTACAAATTCTAACTGTACTCGCATAGAGGTTGGCCCAGAAGTTCTGAAGTATCATATTCTCGTAACACTTAGAAAATTTTATAAATGTTTAGAAATTTGATTTTTTAAAGCAATTTCTGACTTCTGATTTTTGATGAACCAATTTCATGTCCTGGTTAAATATGATTGTTGAAACTTGATTTTGCTCAAAAGTCAAAGTTTTGACTTTTCAGTGTGCTTTCGACCATTACTCGTCTGACTGCCCCACAGTCAGTGACTACTTCGATTGCATTTATTACTGGTCCACCATGCGGAGGGATGAGGTTTTGACTTTTCAGTGTGCTTAGAAGGATTCCTTTTCCTTGTGGAAGCTTGGGAATCAAAGAAAACTTACTCTTTCTTCGATTTGATGCTTGAGAGCCTAATATGACTATAGGGAAACTATATGGGGTATCGAAAATCCAATTGTATTTGTGCAAACTTGGACTTTTGAAAATCCTTATGAGAAAATGTCTTGAGAAAAGTGAGGGAAAATTTTGGGGTATAACAGCTACCCCTATTCAATCTTCTTAAACCTGGAGATTTAGATTGGCTTGTTTGCCTTTCGTGATATGAAGGTGGAAGATGATTGAACACTAGAGTGCCCATAAAATTTCACTCTATGATATGATGGTTGATTGTGTAGGGAATAGGCTTAAAGATGCCATTTGGAGAAGATGACTGAGAGTTGTCAGAGATGGGCTTAAAGATGCCATCCAAAGTAGATTATGACTTCATAAGAGGTCTCTTTATGGGGATTCTTGTTCCTGTTGTCTGAGGAGGACTCTGTTGGGGAATGTTGATTTATGTTGTTCTCCTGTTTGAGGAAAACTCTATGGGGAATAGATTCTAGGAGCTTTAATTGTCCATGGCTCTACTGAGGAGTTGTCTCTGGACTGGAGAGATGAAAGTTAGCTGTTTTTTGGTTGAAATCCAGGCTTCACAATAACTTGCTGGGGAGAATGAAATTAACTTGTTATCTGGAAATGTATTAGAAGGAACCTGTGTAAGGCTGCTTTGGGATTAGTCCGTGTTAAACTTCATATGGAGATTGTGAGAAGAAACTCGTGTAAGATTGCTTTACATGGGCTAATTAACTATTACAAAATTAATTGACGAGTAAAGAAAGGATATTTTTGGATTTGTTTGAGAAAAGTAATTAATCTTGAAAATTAACCTAACTTCTATTTCATTTTAATTATGAAAAAAAAAATCTAAGTTAGCCTAATTTCTATTAAATTTTAGTTATAAAAAAAGTATTTAAGTTAACCTAATTAAATTAATTAATTAATGCAAATAAATATTTTATATAAAAAAAACTAAACCTAATATTTTTTGTAATTTTATGATTTTATGATTTAATAATAAAAAAAGATTTTCTTGTAAAAAATAATTTAAGCAAGAAATTAAAACAAAATAAATAAAGATATTAAAAAATAGAATTAAAGGAATGGGCCTGATATAGCTAAGCAGATTGTGGGGTGTGTTGCCAATTTTGATATAGGCCCAGGATGATGGCCCAAAGTCTAGCGCATGATCCCCTGGGGAACTCCTTCTGATGGTTCATGGTGGACCCTCAAGGCTGGGGCTTGGGATCTATATGATGATGGATCACAAGGATGAGATTTGGGGCGTATGGTGGACGCTGGGCATTGAGGTACGCTGGATCTGGAAAGTATTTGAAAGAAAAATAGCAAATGTTGGAGGCAGGGGTCGAACCCCTGACCTCTCATATACAACGCCTTATCAACCTTCCTGCACACCACTGGGCCATTTGGCTTCTTGTTAACACAAATAAACAACATATAATATAATAAAAACGCATTATGCTCAGGACAAAAACGCGCCAACATTCAAATGGTCCAATGGGACATTGCCACACAGTCGTCTTCTTCCACAACACTGTCGTTTTAGGCTTATACTTTTACCTACGGTTCCATGCCTGTAACTAAAACTGGTTCATCTCAAAAAAACTCAATCAAACAAGATAAATGAAATCCAAGTATACCAATCGACCAGGCTTGATATCGTGAGCATGATGGTGACCATATTTGGCCCTAATTTTACATGTATAATAAATCCCTACAATTCAACCTTAAACCCTAATAATGGCAATTGTCCCTGTATGCATCAAAACTTATAATTAATCAGGCCAACACGTTCCAAATGACAACACAAACATGAATATATGCTTAAAAAACATTAACCATACGCGAATAATCAAAACCAGAATCAAGAGATATGAAAAAACGTGAGAGATGTGGAGGCTGATTATGGGCGTCTTAATGCGTGTAAATGGTTGGAAAAGCTTCTGAAGGTGTCCAGGAACGTGTTGCAATCCTTAAATCTCCTTGAGGATGGTTGTAGTATGGAATCCGATTTGAGATTTTTTGACAAAAAATTGCAACTTGTCCTTGTTGTTTCACACAATCAACCCTTGTTCGTGTGTATTGGAATTGTTGTGTATATGTAATAGACTGAATTAGGTCAACAAAAAGCATTCATATCTTTGCCAATTATCAAGATTTGATTTGATTTCCTCTTTGCATTATTTCTTTCTAAGTCAAGCCAAATCATACCATTCTCATCCCAATCACCCTTGGCACGATTTGATTCTGTTTGACAGCATAAATGGATTGTGATTCTATTCAAAATCAGATCAAAAACAAATCTTCCATATTTTATATCATTTATTTGATTTAATTTGACTTTTAAATGATTAAAATCAAAATAAATTAAATAAATAAAGTCAATAATATATGAGAGAGTGTTTGGATCATGGACATTGCTAGAAGTAAGATGAAAGCATAAAAAGTTAGGCCCATTTGACAAAAAATATAGTTTTGGGTATTGTTCTCTTTTGACAATTTTCCAAAAATAGTCAACTTTGACAATGCATATCTCCGTCAATTTTGACCCTAAGAAGGTGTTCTTGGACTTTTTAGAAAGCTTAGGATGTCCTCTAAGAAACCACGTTAGTTTCATCTCAATTGGATCTTCCATGTTCATGTAAGGAGCTTTGACCAAAAAGGTGTTTTTGTTGACTTTTTGAAATGACCTATAATGTATGAATTTATATCTTTTCATGAGTGAATTTCTTGAACTTAAGGGATGAATATGAGTTGTAGGGAATTGGATTCTATTCAAAATTAGCCTTGGATGAGAAATTTCTGATAAAGTATGAAAAAGTTATGCTTGGTCAAAGTTTGGTTGATTTTTCCTAAGAAACCCTAATTTAGCAACTATTGAGTTTTGATAAATTAGGAGCATTCCTTGGGGAATCAATATCAACCCTTGATAAAATGATGGATATCACTTCAAAATGTTTATGTTGACCAAAAATCTTGAAGTTTGACTGTATGTGGGCCACAATTGACTTTTGACCTAATATAGTTAATTTTCAGGCATTTGAGCACTTGACTGAGAAAACTTCTTGTGCAAGGCATGAAACTTGGCATGGATGGTCTTGAGATCATATTAAGACCATGTAAGAGGTTTGAGGCCTTTGGAGCTCAACCATGTTGATAAAAATGGAAACCCTAGTTGGAGATTCATTGCTTTAGGGGAGAGTTTGTCTGGTCAATCCTTAGGCATCCTTGGGCAAGTTGAGGATTTCAATGAACATGTGTTGAGCAAAATGAGAGGGAAAATTTTGGGGATCAACCCTATTAAATATTCTTAAACTTGAGGATGTAGATTGGTTGGTCTGCCTTTCGTGATCTAAAGGTAGAAGATGATTGAACACTAAAGTGCCCATAAATTTGCACTCGCATGAAGTAACACTGATTGGTGATATCGGGAATGGGCTTACAGATTCCATTTGGAAGTCGACAGAGAATGAACAGAGATGGGTTTAAAGACGCCATCCAGAGAAGGTATCGGTTGCATAAGATATTCCTTTGCGAGAATTCATGTATCTGCCGTAGAGAGGGGCTTTACCGGGGAATGTTGGTTTACGTCCTGGGAGATATAGTATAGGAGCTTTGGTTGCCCACTAATCTACTGGGGAATTAATTCCTGATTGAGGATGTGGGGAGTAATTTGCGTATCTTGTAAGGGTCCAAGCTGCACCGTGACTTACTGGGGAAATGCGAGATCTACCGTATCAGGTCCAGGTCTTGCAGTATTATAAACTGTTGTCTGGAGATAAGAGAGAAGGAACCTGGATAGTAGGGTTACTTTAAGATGAAAGCCTGGATAGTAAGGCTGCGAGAAGGAACCTGGATAGTAAGGTTACTTCGAAATGAAAACCTGGATAGTAGGGCTTATAGGAAGGAACATGGATCGTAGGGTTACTTCGGGATGAAAGCCTGGATAGTAGGGTTGTGAGAAGGAACCTGGATAGTAGGGTTACTTCTAAATGAAAGCCTGGATAGTAGGGCTATGAGAAGGAACCTGGATCGTAGGGTTACTTCGGGATGAAAGCTTGGATAGTAGGTCTTATAGGAAGGAACCTAGATAGTAGGGTTACTTCGGGATGAAAGCTTGGATAGTAGGGCTATGATAAGGAACCTGGATCATAGGGTTACTTCGAGATGAAAGCCTGGAGAGTAGGGCTGTGAGAAGGAACCTGGATAGTAGGGTTACTTCGAAATGAAAGCCTGGATGGTAGGGTTATGAGAAGGAACCTGGATAGTAGGGTTACTTCAAAATGAAAGCCTGGATAGTAGGGCTATGAGAAGGAACCTGGATAGTAGGATTACTTCGGGATGAGAGCCTGGATAGTAGAGCTATAAGAAGGAACCTGGATAATAGGGTTACTTCAAGGTAGAAGCCTGGATAATAGGGATTTTGGGAAGGAACCTGGATAGTAGGGTTACTTCAAGGATGGAAGCCTGGATAGTATGGCTTATGGGAAGGAACCTGGATTGTATGGTTACTTCATTTAGTCGCATAGATTAGTTGACCCATTTGGTTTCGGGAACTGATTTTCATTAGTGGTTTGTAGATATGACATGTATAACTGCTGGAATTTGTTGGTGATAATTGTCTTTCCTGAAAAGATAACAAGGTTAATTATATGTGATGCATGAAATGCGTTGTGAGATGATATTCTCAAAATAAATGAGATTATGCTATATTTGATATATATGTGCATGTCATGATTTATAAGTATGAGATGTTATTGTGATCTATCCGAGTCTGGGAAAATAAATCCCTGACTGCTACTGGAGAGGATGGCCTTCCTGATAGTTGTAGAGAATTGTGGTTCTTTTACTTCCGCTGGGGATGGTGAATGGAGATGACTATGCTGGAGCTTTACTCTTTGTTGTTTGTGAAAATTCTTCCAGGGAGAGAATCTGTTTGAGAATAGCTCTGCGGGGTAATAATTCTGTTGGAAAGTGAACTTCCGTAACTGGAGGGATAAACTCTGTCGGGGATTGAGTTTCCGCATTCATGGAAGTAACCTCTTCTTGGGAGACAAATTTTTATAACCCGCTTGCGATTATGAAATTCAACTGGGGAAGGTACTTCTTGTTTTGGTGGAGCTGGTATCAATGCTTTGATTCCCTTTACTCTTTGGGGAAGTACAGATGTCACGAGGTCGTATGCACTGATGATTGTGTTTCAAAAGTTGTCTTTGCCCCGGTACCTGCCGGACAGAGTAACTGTCGGGTTTGACATTTCTTGTTTTTTCCCATGTTTCTTAAGTTACGAGCAATTTTCTTTCTGTTTCTTATGCAAAAATTTGTGAGCGGAAATCATATTCAAATACATATGTCAAGAATAAATCATTGGACATTCTTGCAAAACAAAACAGAAAAGAAAAAAAAACACATAGTTTTTATAAAAATGATTTGTGTTGATTTTTGAAGTTGGCCTATAACAGTCGTTTTTGTACAAGGAAGCTGACGCTCTAATAAGAGAACACCGCCATAAAAATGGAAGCTATACAATATTTGTGTAAAAAGAAAACAGCTATGTGCAACAATCCCATTGGGTTCCAATTCTGCTATTGCCTCTCTGTCTTCGAGCGTCTCATCACTTTGCTTCTTGTCCGAAGCTGATTAGATTGATTGGTGTCGTTCGATCTTGATGGTTGATATTGAGGTCTGATTGTAAGGTGATCCAACGGGACATAGTGATACGCTTTACATCCCTAACTTTTGCCTAGACTGCCCTTTCGGGTTTTCAGTCCACCGGGATACCCTTATTTGCCCAAGCCGCCTTTTTCAGGTTTTCGACTTGCCGGGTGTACACATTTTTTCATTTTCATCCCTTATTTTTGCCCGAAACCTTTTGGTTCGCCGGGAAGCCCTTATTGTTTCCTAGGCCAGTCAACCTAGCGGATCTTTTATCATGCGTAGTATCTTTTCACTGTGTCCACATTGACAGGGTGAGGAAGATCGTCACCGTCCATGGTGGTTAGAATCATGGCTCCACCCAAGAAAATGTTTCGAATCACAAATTTCCCTTCGTATGTGGGAGTACATTTGCCCCTGGGATCACATTGCGGCAGTATGATGCGTTTGATCACTAGATCCCCGACTTGATATTCTTGACGTCTGAATTTTTTGTTGAAAGCGTTGATCATCCATTTTTGATACATTTGACCATGACAGACATCAGTAAGTCTCTTCTCATCGATCAAATTTAGTTAATCAATTCGAGTATGGATCCAGTCGTCTTCGTTCAAACTCACATCCTTCATATTCCTTAAATGAGGAATCTGGACCACAATGGCTAGGACTGCCTCCATGCCATATACCAGAGAGTAGGGTGTTGCCCCTGTTGACGTCAGTGCTGAGGTATGGTACCCATGAAGAGCGAATGGTAACATCTCATGCCAGTATTTGTATGTCACTAATATCTTTTGTATAATCTTCTTGATGTTCTTGTTGGCCTCTTCAACAGCGCCATTCATCTTCGGTCAGTAGGGAGAAGAGTTATGATGTTGTATCTTGAATTGTTTATACAACTCGATGATCATCGTGTTGTTTTGATTCATACCATTGTCAGTGATAATTCTCTCTGGAACACCATACCGACAAATCAGGTCATGCCTGATAAATTGTGCCACAACGTTCTTGGTCACAGTAGCAAAAGAGGCAGCCTCAACCCACTTCGTGAAGTAATCAATGGCCACCAGGATGAAGCGATGCCCATTGGAAGCGGTAGGTATGATTTCTCGGATCATATCAATGCCCCGCATTGCAAAGGGAAAAGGAGCCGTCAAGACATTTAGAGGAACTCGAGGCACATGCACCTTATCAGCATAGATTTGGCACTTATGGCATGTTCGGGAGTGCTGATAACAATCTGCTTCCATAGTGGACCAGTAGCATCCTGCCCGTAGGATCTTCTTAGTCATGGTATATCCACTTGAATGGGTTTCGAAGGTACCTGCATGTAGTTCTGTCATAATCCTATCTGCTTTACTCTTGTCTACACACCACAACAAGGTAGAGTCATGGTTGCATTTGTAGAGGATTCCATTACTGAGGAAGAATTTCGTGGCGAACCTTCTCAGAAATTTCTTATCGTTGACAGATGCCTCTTCGGGATATTCTTGAGTCTCGAGGTACCTTTTTACTTTGTGAAACTAGGGTTTGTCTGCTACCTCTTCAATATCAATCTCGCAGTAGTGCACTGGTTCATCCAACCTTTCAATGGTGATTCGGGGAGCTTCGTTGTCCCACCGGACTTTGAACATAGAAGACATGGTGGCTAGCGCGTCCGTTAAATGATTCTCCTCTCACGGGAAATGTCCAAAGGTTACCTCCTCAAAGTGTGGGAGCAACGTCAGTACATGCTCTTTGTACGGGATGAGATTCAGATGTTTCGTATCCCATTCGCCTTTGATATGGCTTATTACCAAAGCTGAATCCCCAAAGACATTTAAGAACTTGATCCTGAGGTCGATAGCAACTTTGAGACCCATGATGCAGGCTTCATACTCCGCCATGTTATTAGTGCAGTTGAAACATAGTCGGGAAGTGAAAGGAGTATGACAGCCCCCAGGAGATATGATTACAGCGCCAATGCCATTACCGAGTGTGTTCGAAGCTCTGTCAAAAACCATAGTCCATCGAGATCCTTCCTCAGGTCCTTCATCTGGTCCAGGTTCTTCATAATCAATCACCAGCATAATATTCTCGTCCGGGAACTCAAAATTCATAGCCTGGTAGTCATCCACGGCCTGATGAGCTAGATGATCAGCTAATACACTTCCCTTGATTGCTTTC
Organism: Vicia faba; assembly: GCA_948472305.1. NCBI lineage: Eukaryota > Viridiplantae > Streptophyta > Magnoliopsida > Fabales > Fabaceae > Vicia > Vicia faba. Next base: position 499,741,450 of record OX451740.1, read on the forward strand.
TTGGTTGTATATTATATATCGTATTCAGTTAAGATCATCTTCCATCTCGCTATTCTTATGGAGAGTGTGGGCTTCTCGAAGATGTATTTGATTGGATCCATCTTAGATATCAACAAAGTAGTGTGGGTCAGCATATACTGTCTTAGTCGGCGAGCAGCCCATGCCAAAGCGCAACAAGTTTTCTCGAGCAGTGAGTATCTTGTCTCCCAGTCGGTAAACTTTTTGCTAAGATAGTATATTGCGTGCTCTTTTCGACCAGACTCGTCATGCTGCCCCATCACACACCCTATTGAATTGTCTAGCACTATTAAGTACAATAACAAAGGTCTTCCTTCAACCGGAGGCATTATAATTGGTGGTTCTTGAAGATATTCTTTGATCCTTTCGAAAGCTGTCTGGAATTCGTCATTCCACTTTACCACTTGGTCTTTCTTCAGAAGCTTGAAGATGGGCTCACAAGTAGCAGTCAGATGTGAAATGAACCTGGCAATATAATTCAAGCGTCCCAAGAAACCTCTAACTTCTTCTCAGTACGGGGAGCTGGCATCTCTTGTATGGCCTTTACCTTTGTGGGGTCTACCTGAATACCTTTATCATTGATGATGAAACCTAGAAGCTTACCAGACCTTACCCCGAAGGTGCACTTGTTTGGATTCAACCTCAACTTGTATGTCTTCAGCCATTCAAACAACTTTTGTGGATGATCAAGGTGTTCCTCTTTGGTTTGAGACCTGGCTATCATGTCATCAACATAAACCTCGATCTCATGGTAAATCATATCATGGAACAAGGCGACCATGGCTCGCTGATAAGTTTCCCCAGCATTCTTCAACCCAAAAGGCATCACCTTGTAACAGAAGGTGTCCCACTGTGTGAAGAAGGTTGTCTTATCCATGTCTTCAGGAGCCATCTTGATCTGGTTGTAGCCTGAGAAACCATCCATGAAGGAGAAGATTTTGTGTTGCGCGATGTTGTCAACCAGAACGTCAATGTGGGGAAGCGGGAAGTCATCCTTGGGGCTTGCCCTGTTCAGGTCTTTGTAGTCCACACACATCTGTACCTTACCGTCTTTCTTAGGTACTGGAACAACGTTAGAAACCCACTGCGGATAGGAGGTGACATCTATGAACCCTGCGTTGAACTGCTTCATAACCTTTGCCTTGATCTTCTCTGACATTTCATGGCGCATACGGCAGACCTTTTGTTAAACCGGAGGACAATCTTCTTTAGTTAGAAGACGATGTACCACAATATCAGTGGCTAAACCAGGAATGTATTCATATGACCAGGCGAAGATCTCAACATAGTCCTGCAATATCTGTATCAACCGATGTTTGATCCTAGTCTCCAAATTTGCACCAATCTTGACTTCTTTTTTGTCTACCTCCGCGCACAAGTTTATCCTCTCAACTGGCTCTTCATGAGGTTGTATAGCCCTCTCTTCCTGCTGTAATAGTCTAGCAAGTTCTCCAGGCACCTCACAATCGTCCTCACCTTCGTCCTCGGCTTGGTTGATTGAATTTTTGAAGTCATAACTGGCAATTGCAGAACTTTTATCAATAGGATCCAGAATGGATATGGATCTGTAGTTTGATATGTCAGTGTGTGTAAGAGCATATCTGTATTGATAAAGTAAAAGCAGAAAATAAAAACAGAGAGCGCAAAACTCGTATGCAAGGAACGTCCAATGTTTTATTGATGATATATGAAATGACATATAATAACCCTCACAGATAGAACCATTGTGCCTCGGGTAAGACACAAGGCCATGAAGTTTAAATTGTTTATTACAAACTCTGAAAACAAGTAAGAGAATTACTGCGGAATAAAAAAAATTGGAATAAAATCTATGGCCTTCCAATTACTCGGTCCACCGTTGGTTGTCGGGTAGATCCAGCTGTCAATATCAGAATCTTCCTCACTGTCTTCAATAGCATTGACCCCACGATTGCTGATGCGTAGGGGAGGTCCTCCAGCCCGAGCGCGTCCAACAGCCCTTTGAGCCCCTGAAGTAAAGCCCAAACCAAATTTGTCAGTTTGGTGAGTAAAATCAGGGAGCTGTCCCCAGTTAGTACATTCACCTTCTTCAACTGCTGCTCTGGCGTCCTTGAGAGAAGCCATCTTCAGAGGAGGTTTGGTGCTGGTAGTAGTCTCAGTTGACGCCAAAATCTGGGGAACCTCTTCAAAGTTTTGACAAGGAGTCTATGAATTCCCCGTCCATCTCCACATACCTGAAGAAGTTCAGGCGGCTCACCATATACTCCTCTTCTCCATGCACAGTGACAATCTTCCCATTCACCGGATATTTCATCATTTGGTACAGTGTAGAAGTAACGTCCCCAGCTTCATGGATCCAAGGATGACCTAACAAACAAGAGTACGATGGCCTGATGTCCATCACGTAGAAGGTGGACCCAAAGGTTTGAGAGCCTACTTTGACAGGGATGTCCACCTCCCCATGCACCATTCTATTCGACCCGTCAAAAGCCCTCACCACAATGTTACTGGTCTTTAGGGTCAAGCCTTCACAATCTAGCTGATCGAGAGCCTTCTTAGGCAGAACATTTAGTGAAGATCCAATGTCTACCAGCACATGAGCCATAGTAGTTCCCCTGCGTTCGATCAAGACATGCAGAGTATCATTATGCTTCCTCCCTTTCGGTGTGAAGTCGGCATCTGAAAAACCCAGCCCATTGTCAGCAGCCAAGTTGGCCATACAATCTTTGAATTGATCAGCTGAGGTTTCTTGCGGCACATGCGCAGTCTTGAGGAATGCAATCAAATCCTTTGCATGAGCCTCAGAACATAACAGTAAAGACAACATCGATATATTCAAGGGGGTCTGCCCCAGCTGCTCGACCACATTGTAGTCGCTCTTTTTGATTATTTTTTTAGATTTCCTCTATATCTTGCTTAGAGGATTCCAGAACAGCTTTTCTAGGTGCCTCCGTCTGGGCCGACTCACCTATAGCTTCTTTGCCTCGAGTCCTAGATGACTCATCGGCGGGGGTAACAACTGGAGTAAGAATGAGAGTAGTATCTGAAGTACTGGTAGGAACAGCAGGTGAAATAACAACGGGCTTATTGATAGTCTTCAGGGAGATCTCAGGAGAGAAAACCCTTCCACTTCTAGTAATCTTTCTGGCCCCGACAATGTTACTGACATCGGGATCAACCTCTTCATTCTTAAAATCTTGTTTAACGCCATGATAGTAAACATCGGCGCCATAATTCCACGGGATAACTTTATCCGAGGAATATGGTACGAGACCAGGAAAAGTGATTATCAGCAGGGCGATTCTTGGAGCAGGTGTAATCCTAATAGGTCTTTTAGAGGAGACCTTGGAAGGATTAGCGGAAATGGTTATAATGGTAACATCTTCAAGCGGAACATTCGGAATCAAAGTCTTTTCGAACAAAATTTCTCTGTTGTCCATCAGGCGTTAAACACCTGCTTTCAGCAAATAGAAACCAGTGGGCAGAGATGAACACATGTGGCAACCTTCACCACAACCCAGAAATAAACCGACCAACAACAAATTCTCCTTAACAGTCATAAGAGGAGTAGAAACTTCATCAACAGAGGTAACGAACAGGTCAGTATCAATGGCATTAACTCCATGGTTGTGCTTGGGCATGGGAGCAATTATCACATTGGGCTTCTCTGGAGCATCAAACTCAATCTCCTTGGCTTCAATCAGATCTTGTACTTTATTTCTTAGAGCCCATCAATCATTTGTATCATGACCAGGACTCTCAGAATGGTAGGCCCACCGAGCGTTTGGATTGTATCGAGGAGACGTGGTGTTAGGATTCTTGGGAGCCTCTTTCAAAGTTGCCAAGTTAGATCTTAGCAGATGGGGTAGAGCCTCAGTTAATGTCATGTTAATCCGGGTAAATCGTGTAACACCTCAATTCTACCCCTTGTAATTAATAATAAAATCAGGGTTTTAAAATTTCCTCCAAACATAAATTGAGGTATCACATATTCGTGTTTTTCATCACTTTGCATTATAATGCACATCACAAAAATCAAAAGTCGGATATACCGATTCATATCACAAATCATCATATAAACATATGAATATTCATAGCACAGCGGATGTCTTCACAAAATGTACATATCATCATGTTATCATCAATACATAAAGTCATAAGATAGTATACATAAACTATCCTATCAAAATAATAACGTCGCCCAAATCCCGAGTGTTACTACTATCAGAGCAGAGCGACTCAAAATAAAGAGACTCGAGCTAATCCTCATCATCCTCGCGGATCACCTGCACGTTACCAATATAAAGGCAACGGCGAAACAAGTAAAGGGTGAGATACTCCAAAATATATAATTAAAGGCATGATAAAATATATAAATAGTTTTGGAATCATAAATGATATAGGTTAATAAAATATGTCAACAAATATCAAAATCTCACATACTTTAAAATCATCATTTAGTGTATAAAATCAACACTTTAATTTCATCACATAATCACCATAATCATGTCAAAACAAAACATAAACTCCATCGCCATAACTCATATCGTCGCTTTACCGTCATGTTGTATTCATCGCTTACTCATCATGAGATCATCACATATATTCACTTTATGTTCAACACAAAAATCATCACAAATAAAGTATCATATAACATTGCAATTCGTCATAAGCCATCAAATAAAACTCAACGCCAAAAGGCTCAAACATAAACATAACCGACTCCATGAGACACGACTATGTTATGCATGTGGTACCCGTCGCTTTGTCCATAATTAGGGACATTCGGCATAAAAGCCCATCGTAGCTTTGGCATAAAAGCCCTCATCGTTTGGCATAAAAGCCCTCGTTGCCAATGCAATGTATGTGACTCGACAACACGACATCACAAACACGACACAACAAAACTTCATCATCGCATATCAAAATTGGTATAAAACCCACGTCGCCATATTTATCCACATCAAGATAAACATATTATCGCATCGCATATCATCAAGTTTTCATTATAAATAAACTGTCGCAAACATCATATTTAATCACACCACATCATTATCAAATAATTCACTAAATTTCAAACACGGAAAAATAGAAAAACATCAATAATCGTCGCGAAAGTCATTCATAATAATCGGCATCAATTATAATCGTTAACGTCACAATCGGATTGTCCATACGCGACTTAAACCAACTAAAACGTAATCCGATTCAACTTAACCGTAAATTGACTTATTTCGGGTCGCTCCATTAAAAACTCGTAATCTCGGAAAAATAACCTCACCACGACGTTCTACACGTCAAAATTAGCTAGTGTGATCGGTGGATCTGGAACTGACTGTTTAACGCTGGTTCGCGAAATGTCGCGGAAGCAAGAGTCGCCACCGTCTTTTATTTTCTCCAAATGGAAAGGACAAAAGCACAGAAAAATTCCTTAAAGAGATTGCTCTCGGTTCGGGAGGTAAGTTATAGAAAGGGAAGGTGTTAGCACCCTTTCTATCCATGGTTATCCATGGGCTCTTAGATACTTGCTCACTTGTGTTTTCAAAAATGGTTTGTTTGCTTTTCAATGTGGGTTTTAAAAAGTTTCTTTGAAAATTCCAGTTCGACTCTTGTATCGGTCCTCAAGAGTGTTTGAAAAAATGCTTTCGAAAGCTTTTTGAAAATGTGTTGGTGTGAAAAGTATTCTTGAATTTGTTTTTGAATTTAGAGCAAGTATCTAGAGTCGTCTACCTACCCTAAGGAATTCGACTGTGTAGATGTCCTTTAAAGTAGTGCCATCCCACCATTGAGAGGTAGGTAGCACCACCATTGGAGGTGTTCGGGTCAATTCGAGGTTAGGGACATGGTGATCACCGGAGCAATGGGAAGACACCTTAGAAGCTACCCTCATGCCAGGTTCCCGGATCATGAGGACTTACTAAGACATCCTCTACTCGACGATCACCTTTCGAGGCAAGGCAACAGTGAGGCGTACCCTAAGAGTGGTGTGTGATTTGTGTGTCAGATTCGTTTATTTTTGTCTTGTCATGTCAAAGTGATCTACGCTTTTGTTTTTATTTTAGGCCATTCATTCTTGCATGCATTTATTTACAGTTAAAAAGTGCGAGAAAAGTAAAATTCTAAACTATTACAAAGGCGCGGGTCCACATCGCCAAATTAAAATCCCGGACCCGATTTGACATAAAATAAAGAAATAAAGTAAAAGTGCGAAAGATAAGTATTTACACGGATTTGGGAGAGTTACATAAATAATTAAAAGAAAAAGAAATAAATACGCGAATTGAATTAAAATTAGAAACGAGGGCGTTGGACCCTTTTTAACGAAATTAAATTAAATGATTAAATTAATGAAAATTAAAATGAAAGGAAATTATTTTTGGTATTTTTGTATTTTATGATTTTAATGAAATTGAATTAAATTGAGAAATTAACCCTAATTCTAATTTTTTATTTATTAAGAAAAAAATATTTAAAGTTAAACCTAAATTAATCTAATTATTTACATGCAACTTGATTTATGAAAATAAATAATATTTAGTTATTAATAATGGTGAAAAAAGAATAAAAGTAATTAAAATAATTAAACCTAATTTCTACAAATTTCTAAGTTAATTAAGAAAATGTTTGGATTAAACCTAAATTAAGACTAAAATCAATTAATGATGTTTATTTACAAAATATTAACATTAAATAAAAATATTTATTTTTTGTCTCTTTTCTGATTTTTATATTGTTTTTATGTTTTTTATGAAAATATTAAATTATAGAAATTAATTAAAAAGAGAAATAATTGAATCAAATAAAAAAACATAATGAAAAGAATATTGCAAACCTAGGGGGGGTCTGTCCCCAAATTGGGAGGTGAGATCTTAGTAATCAGGCCCATTAAGCATTTGGCCTGTTTGACTTTTGCGTTGGCCTGCATGTATGTTGACTGAGGCACATCCTAATCTTTGAATCATGGCCTTTGATTGAGTGCAGTGGGACATGTGGCGCATTGGATTAAGGGGCATATGATAGGCGCCTGGGATGGAAGCTACACAAGAACATGTTTAATAGAAAAATATAAGGGAATATGAAGGGGACCTGGGATCGAACCCAGGTCCTGAAGATTACCAAGTGCCTTCTCCACCACTATGCCATTCATGCGCCTTTGAATATATAATAACTAATAATTAATATAAGAGAAAAACATGGTTAGTGGGAAAGTTAGCGCGAAATTTCAAATAAACCAACCACAGCTTGCCACTTCATCATCTTCTCCGTTTTACATTTTTCCCTGAAATATAAAAGAGATTAACGGGGGTTTTGAACCCCCCCAAAATAAGCCATATCCAATAATAGCGATTAAGCCATCTTTGAGTATAAATTAGGCGCGAGGGTTCCGTTGTTTTCGTCCAAGCACGCTGAGTTTGGTCATGGCCTTGAGGTATTCCAATTTTACAGTATTAAGAAACCCCTAATTTGAACATTGAAGAACCCTAATGTCCTTTCATGGTGAATCCTTCAATAATGCACAAAAACTTAATCAAAGCATATGGTTAGTTTCAGAATCATGAGAGCAACATAAAACAAGAGTTAGAATTTAAAATCATGCCATGAACGATAAGATATGATTTATGCAAAAAAATGAAAAAGCTTGAGTTCTATTCACCAATTCAGGGCGTTAGGAATGTGGAAACCTATTCAGACACGTTGCTTGATGTCTCAGGAAGGTGATGAGATGGTTATTTTGGCTTGAAACCTCTTGGAACCCTGTTTTCAGTTTTGAAAATTTTAGGCAAAAGTGCAAGTTTGGTTATGGAGTTTCTGCGCAGCTGGGAGCCTTCATGCATTAGGGTTTGCATGAGTACTTATATGTGAATGATTAGGGTAGGTTTTCAGAGCCAAAGGATCAAGGAATTGATGGAGAGGATATTGATTTTCATGGCAAAATATTTTCCAATCTTTTCATGCATATTTGCTACCAAATCATGACAAATCATATTGATTCTTTCCAAATCTAACTATGCACGAAATATTGAGTGTATATCATGCATAAAAAGATTTAAAAACCTAGGTTTAGTATTTTTCATATATTTTAATTAATTAAATGAATTTCTAGCATTTAAAAATTCAAATAAATAAAATAAAAATGATAAGAAACTTCCCTTTGGGCAAAATGGTCGTGCACATGTTTTGGATGATGGATTTTGGAAGAAAAGGAGGCCCATTAGCATTTTTAGGTCATTTGAAGCAATGTTGACTTTTCAAAATATCCAAAAATTTCCCAACTTCCACAAGGCATAACTTGCTCAATGTTTAAGCTTTGCTCATGTTCTTGGACATTTTGGAAAGGTCTTTGAGTCCTCTAACCAATGTCTTTGGTCCCATGTCATTTTGATTTACCAATCTCAAGTTATGGCCTTTGACTTAAAGTCCCTTTTTGTTGACTTTTGAAAATGACCTATAATGTTGAAAATGATAACTTTTTGTGAGAGCATTTCTTGGACTTGAAGTGTGAAGAGGAGTTGTAGGAAATGTATTTCTCTTCAAAATGAGCTTTGGATGGAAATTTTCTGATGAACCATGTGGAAGTTATGCCTTGGTCAATTTGCAGTTGACTTTTTCAACTGTCCAAAAATAGAAACTTTTGCATCTTGATGATTTTTGAGCCAAGCTTTGAGAATCATGATCAAGCATTGATCAAATGATTTTTGTGGCTTCAAAATGAGATGTTGACCAAAAATTTGAACTTTTGACTGTCAAATGACCATTTTGCCCCTACAGTTGACTGTAGTGCAATTAGGGTTTTTGACTGTGCAATCTTGTGCTGTAAGTCTTGAAACTTGATATGAGGATACTTGACCATGTTCATAGGCATGTGGGACTTGATTGGACCCTTGGAAACTTCATTTTCTCTGTCAGAACCAAAACCCTAGTTTTGACTGTTAGGAGGCCCTTGAACTGTGCAACCCTTGGGGTGATTTTGAATCTTTGACTGGGCAAATCTTGAAGAATATGGGAGGGCAAATTTTGGGGTACAACAGTTGCCCCTGTTCAATCTTCTTAGACCTGAGGATGCAGATTGGCTGACGTGCCTTTCGTAATCCGAAGGTGGAAGATGATTGAACACTAGAGTGCCCAGAAATTTGCGCTCACATAGTAGCAGTGTGATGACGGGAATGGCCTTATAGATGCCATTTGGAGATTGATGGATAGGATGATGGGCTTATAGATGCCATGCTAAGAGATGATAGATGGTGGATGGGCTTATAGATGCCATCTGGGTGTTGATCGCGTAAGAGATTCCTTAGCGAGAACTTGCGTACCTACAAAAGAAAAATGAGTACCTGACCTGTTACAGGAGTTGGTCTTCAGATTCTTTGTATAGACGTGTCCTGACTGGTTACAGGAGCTGAATCTGGAGCTTCAAACGGTGATGAATGAACCAGGGATGGTTACTACCTCAACAGGAACGGTGAGAGAACCTTGGATGACTACTACCTCAACAGGATCGCTGAGAGAATCTGGGGATGATTACTACCTCCGCAGTATTAGGGAGAGAACCATAGGCGACTACAACCTCAACAGCAAACATTGAGAGGATCTTGGACGACTTCGACTTCAACAGCAATCGTTGAGTGAATCTTGGGATGATTACTACCTCCGCAGTATCGGGGAGAGAACCATAGGCGACTACAACCTCAACAGCAATCATTGAGAGAATCTTGGATAACTTCAACTTCAACAGCAATCGTTGAGCGAATCTTGGGATGATTACTACCTCCGCAGTATCGGGGAGAGAACCATAGGCGACTACAACCTCAACAGCAATCATTGAGAGAATCTTGGATAACTTCAACTTCAACAGCAATCGTTGAGAGAATCTTGGGATGATTACTACCTCCGCAGTATCGGGGAGAGAACCATAGGCGACTACAACCTCAACATCAATCATTGAGAGAATCTTGGATAACTTCAACTGAGTCTTTATTAGGAAAATCTGTTTGGGGTCGATTTAGCTGGACTAGAGAAGGCCTTGGACTGGATAAGAAATAGGAAATCTTAGGGTCGATTAACTGAACCGGTCTAGGTCTTGAAATCTTCAACTTGGAATAAGTGTCAGAACGTCGCCATGCCTGGGTCACATCCGAACCATATCTGGAAGGAAATCTGGAAGAAGTATCAGAACATCGCCATATCTGGTTCACATCTGAACTATATCTAGAAGGAAATCTGGAAGAAGTATCAGAACGTTGCCATATCTGGTTCACATCTGAACTATATCTAGAAGGAGTCGCGATAGTTGATAGTAATCATCTCTGTATTGACCTTTCCTGAAAAGGTAAAGCATCAGTTGCATGCAAGATCATGATGCATGAACTGCATGATTTCAGGATGTCCTCAAAATTGATGAGATTCGTGTAGTATGATGCATATGCATGCTATAATGTATGAAGATGTAATGTTCATGAATGTATTTTTGTCTAAGAAAATAAATCCTTGACGGGTGCCAGGAAGTCACTCCTGGGCTGATGTTGAAGGATAGATCTTTGCTTCCGCTGGGGATGATAGTTGCAAGAATACCGGTAGGAGAGGATAACTCCGTTGGGGAATGAACTTGGCGAATAGATTACTCGGCGGGGAAACAAGTACTCTAGCGATCTTGTTGGGAAGCAATACTCTGTGGGGAGAGAGGTACTTTGTTGAGTTTGATGAAGATAACTTGCTGAGAATAATATTTGGAAGTGTTGATAGACTTCGCTGGGGATAAGAAGACTTCGCCGAGGACGATCTCTCCGTGGCTTTTGGCTGAGGATAACCCAGTTATATCCTGGTGGGGAAATAACCTTTAAATAAAAACCGGGAGACGCGTTCGTGCTCTGCAGGGGATAAGCTTCCAGAATCTACTGGGGATAAGCTTCCTGCTGGGGATATGGATTCCAACTTTCTTGGGGAAACTAGATTGGACTCTCTTGGGGAAGTATTGAACTGTATTGGTTATGTTCTTCAACGGAACCTACCTTGATACCTTGGAGGACAGAACAATCAGATTGCTTAGACAACTCTTTATTGCCCCTGTTTCTGAGGTGGGGGAGGAAGATACCTATGGAGGTGCTGATAGTTGTTGATGGACCAGCCTTCTTCTGGTAGGCAGGTGACAGGATGACAGGACATAGTCGTACGCTTTGATCCCTAATTTTTGCCTGGACCGCCTTTTCGGGTTTTAAGTCCACTGGGATACCCATTTTTGCCCAAGCCGCCTTTTCAGGTTTTCGACTTGCCGGGTGTACAATTTTTTCATTTCATCCCTTCATTTTTCCCGAACCCTTTTGGTTCGCCGGGAAGCCCTAATTTTTGCCTAGGCATGTCAGCCTAGCAGGTCTTTTTTATGCGTAGTATTTTTTCGACTATGTTCGTGTTCTCAGAATGTAGGGAGTTGCCCCTGTTATTGTGTTGCCACGCTACCAGAAGATGTTTAATCGGGCAAGATTCGTTGTTGGAATGTCCCAAGTGACTCAGGCGGAGATTTGCCCCGAGCTAGTTGGCCCTTTGAGAGATTCTCCGAATCTTGATTGGACTGCCCCAGATGATTGGACCATGATCATGTCGTGCCCCTTGATTGGAAGTGCTTATGTTCACTAGGCTTTCATCGTGCGAATTTCCCTGATGTTCAAACAAATAGTCATATGTAAACAATGTTATATCAAAAATGCAAAGCTTATGTCTGTCTTGAAGATTTTGAAAATGCATTATTTTTCATAAAACAAGTGAATGTTTGTAAAACGTGATGTCAACTCCGCATTTACCGTAGGCCTTAAGGAGTCAGGATACCTTTCGTAACAGTATGCTTTCGAACTAACCCATTCTTCAGCTAGGACTTTTGAGGGTTATAACGTGGCCTGGTTCACGGTTTAAGAAACAAAGGATAAAGGCTCAAATTATATTTGTACCCATCCACTCTTCGTGATGTTCTTCAAACCTAAACTCAGTTGATCATATGTTAGACCTTGTTTGAGTCTTTGCTTTGACGTTCCAATGATGATTCAGATGTTGATAACTTATTTTGAATAGGCAGTCATTTTTTTGTTGAGGGTTCGTAAGACCTCTTTCTCTTTTTTTTGACTTTGTTATCCCTATTTTTTTTGCCTGAACTGTTTCCTTTTTTTGGAATTACAGTCAGCGGGATGCCCCAGCTTTGTAAGTCTCCTTCATGGGTATTTTGACTTATTGGGCTTCTTTCTTTTTTTATTTTGAGAGATATAATGACTGCCTATCCTTGTGATTGTTCGGAATCATCATTGTCTTTCTTTGTTTTGTAAGGACCTCTTTTGGTGCCATTCGTTATGCACTCGGATCAACTGAGAGACTACCCTGCCCCAGACTATGATTAAGGGTTTCAAATTTCGAAAAGAAAAACTCCTACTTCTTTGGCTCAGATGGGTTGACGAGGGATTATCATCCTTATAACTCCAGTGTTTAGGGGTTGAAACAATGCCTGTACCTCATCAGCAGGATCCGTTCAAAAGCATACTGTAGATTATGGTATCGTTTTCGTCATCCTCCCTCAAGAGGCTTAGAATTATTAATTAAGAGTTGATCATCAGAAAAAATATGAAAATAATTTGCATATAGTGAATACGAATATATTGCTTCAAAACAGACATATGCGATGCATTAAGGAAATAACAACGTTTGATATGAATGGAATGTTCGAACAATCAAAAGAAAATTACAACTTGAAAGATTCTAATGAACAAAAATTTCTCAATCCTAGCCATGTTTTGGCAAGGGAGCAATGATCGCATTGGGAGTCTCGGTGGGCTCGAACTCGATCTCTTTAGCATCGATCATATTCTGAATCTTGTACTTTAGTGCCCAACAGTCCTCAGTATCGTGCCCTGGACTACCAGAATGGTAAGCGCACCTTGCTTCCGGGTTGTAGTTTGGAGAGGAAGTCTTTGGATTTGCAGGAGGGTTGATCACCGCAATCAGGTTCATCCTTAACATGTGCTGCAAAGCTCGTGACCATGACATGTTGATGTAGGTGAATTGTCTCTTAGGCTCGTCCGACCTGTTCTGATCAACCCGCTGTTCTTGGCGAGGTCGTTGTTGGCCCTGAGAAGTAGTAGCAACTCGGAGAGGTCTATTCATTGGACCCGACTTTTGCCTTCTTGGAAGCTGTTCCATGACCTGGTCCCTGATTTGGGCTGGTTGCTTCATGCCTTGAGGAAGCTGACTGATCATGGCCCTCAGCTCTCCTTGCTCCTGAGCTAAACCTTGAATGAGGGCCCTTTGCCCCAGCATCTGGGTTTTCAATGTGTCTACCTCAGCTTGTAGACGCTTCAGCTGCTCGTCCTTGTCCTCTTCAGGACTCTTTCTGATCAGATTCCCCATGAGGAGTGTCCTCAACTCTTCTTGCCCCTTGGATAGGCTTAGGAAGATCTCCTTGAACTGAGTCTCTTGAGTGTGAAAGTCCTGGTTATCTGGTTGTGAAGCCATTGCTGAAATAAACAGCGAGAAAGGTAAGTGACCTGCAACAAGGATACCTGCAATGCAATGATATGTATGATATGCATGCAATGTTTTCAAGGACCTCGCAGGGTAAACAAGAAAATTTGTTAGAACTTGGGTCCAGTAGTTTGATTGAAGGAACTGCATGTTGTTGAGAGTCCTTCTTCAAGAGTCAAGGCTCACCATATCGAGTGGGTCATAGCCCCTGACATCCTTGGCTAGGGCAATCTTCTTCCAGTGTCAAAGCTCACCATATCAAGTGGGTCATAGCCCCTGACAACCTTGGCTAGAGGAAAATAAATCCCCTTTTGCCCCTTGCTAGACAGTTGGTTCATCCTGACCTGCATCACGGACCCTTGAGATCCTTGAAATTGGTTAGGATGTATGCAATGGTATGATGTTATAGTGTGCATGGGGTAATGTAAGTAACCCTGTTATGAGTCCCCATCAAGGACTATAAACAAAACTTGCAAGAAACTAGTCTGCAAGAAACTCAGTACACTCTGTTATGAGTCCTAATTAAGGACTATAAACAAAACCTGCAAGAAACTTAGTAAGCCCTCTCATGGGTCCCAATTAAGGACTAAAACAAAACCTGCAAGAAACTTAGTAAGCCCTGTCATGGGTCCCAATTAAGGACTAAAACAAAACCTGCAAGAAACTTAGTAAGCCCTGTCATGGGTCCCAATTAAGGACTAAAACAAAACCTGCAAGTAGTTCATGTGTCAGATAAAGCATGCAAGTAGTCAAGTCTGAAGGCACACAAGTCACACAAGAGAAGGCCCTTAGAGTTTAGGCCAGCATGGGGTCTGGGTATTACCCTCTTGAAGTTGGTGGGTTCAACCTGTTCTATTAGAAGTAACCGGGTTCTAAGGGTCTCAATATCACGGGATTGCTTTCATTGTTCATCGTTTCGATTTAGCCACTGAACTGGCGACCGAAATATTCCAGGAAAGCAACCCTCAATTGAGTGTAGTATCGAGTATCAACCAACCTCGGACTGCACCAAAGTCAGTTATCTCACTACCCTAAAGAGGCCAAGATAGTTCAATTAAGGTTCCTAAGGTCTGTTGATGCTTCATGACACCACGCGGAGGCCCCGTACTCTCCTTGACTGAACTCAAGGGTTACCGGTACACACCAAAGTGCCACATCAACGTAGCAGACTATTTTAACCATGTCGGTATACCCCGCACAGTTCCCTCACAGCCTTGTTGCTACTTTCTAAGAAGGTATCCCCCAGATCCGGGTTAGGATCTATAGAACTCCCAAGCAACCCACAATTTAAAGCAAGCAAAGCAATACAATTGAAAACACAGTTATGAACTAAGCCCTAAGGTACACCTCACTTTATAAGTATTGTCCCCAGCAGAGTCGCCAGTTCTGTGATCGGTGGATCTGGAACTGACTGTTTAACGCTGGTTCGCGAAATGTCGCGGAAGCAAGAGTCGCCACCGTCTTTTATTTTCTCCAAATGGAAAGGACAAAAGCACAGAAAAATTCCTTAAAGAGAATGCTCTCGGTTCGGGAGGTGAGTTATAGAAAGGGAAGGTGTTAGCACCCTTTCTATCCATGGTTATCCATGGGCTCTTAGATACTTGCTCACTTGTGTTTTCAAAAATGGTTTGTTTGCTTTTCAATGTGGGTTTTAAAAAGTTTCTTTGAAAATTCCAGTTCGACTCTTGTATCGGTCCTCAAGAGTGTTTGAAAAAATGCTTTCGAAAGCTTTTTGAAAATGTGTTGGTGTGAAAAGTATTCTTGAATTTGTTTTTGAATTTAGAGCAAGTATCTAGAGTCGTCTACCTACCCTAAGGAATTCGTCTGTGTAGATGTCCTTTAAAGTAGTGCCATCCCACCATTGAGAGGTAGGTAGCACCACCGTTGGAGGTGTTCGGGTCAATTCGAGGTTAGGGACATGGTGATCACCGGAGCAATGGGAAGACACCTTAGAAGCTACCCTCATGCCAGGTTCCCGGATCATGAGGACTTACTAAGACATCCTCTACTCGACGATCACCTTTCGAGGCAAGGCAACAGTGAGGCGTACCCTAAGAGTGGTGTGTGATTTGTGTGTCAGATTCGTTTATTTTTGTCTTGTCATGTCAAAGTGATCTACGCTTTTGTTTTTATTTTAGGCCATTCATTCTTGCATGCATTTATTTACAGTTAAAAAGTGCGAGAAAAGTAAAGTTCTAAACTATTACAAAGGCGCGGGTCCACATCGCCAAATTAAAATCCCGGACCCGATTTGACATAAAATAAGGAAATAAAGTAAAAGTGCGAAAGATAAGTATTTACACGGCTTTGGGAGAGTTACATAAATAATTAAAAGAAAAAGAAATAAATACGCGAATTGAATTAAAATTAGAAACGAGGGCGTTGGACCCTTTTTAACGAAATTAAATTAAATGATTAAATTAATGAAAATTAAAATGAAAGGAAATTATTTTTGGTATTTTTGTATTTTATGATTTTAATGAAATTGAATTAAATTGAGAAATTAACCCTAATTCTAATTTTTTATTTATTAAGAAAAAAATATTTAAAGTTAAACCTAAATTAATCTAATTATTTACATGCAACTTGATTTATGAAAATAAATAATATTTAGTTATTAATAATGGTGAAAAAAGAATAAAAGTAATTAAAATAATTAAACCTAATTTCTACAAATTTCTAAGTTAATTAAGAAAATGTTTGGATTAAACCTAAATTAAGACTAAAATCAATTAATGATGTTTATTTACAAAATATTAACATTAAATAAAAATATTTATTTTTTGTCTCTTTTCTGATTTTTATATTGTTTTTATGTTTTTTATGAAAATATTAAATTATAGAAATTAATTAAAAAGAGAAATAATTGAATCAAATAAAAAAACATAATGAAAAGAATATTGCAAACCTAGGGGGGGTCTGTCCCCAAATTGGGAGGTGAGATCTTAGTAATCAGGCCCATTAAGCATTTGGCCTGTTTGACTTTTGCGTTGGCCTGCATGTATGTTGACTGAGGCACATCCTAATCTTTGAATCATGGCCTTTGATTGAGTGCAGTGGGACATGTGGCGCATTGGATTAAGGGGCATATGATAGGCGCCTGGGATGGAAGCTACACAAGAACATGTTTAATAGAAAAATATAAGGGAATATGAAGGGGACCTGGGATCGAACCCAGGTCCTGAAGATTACCAAGTGCCTTCTCCACCACTATGCCATTCATGCGCCTTTGAATATATAATAACTAATAATTAATATAAGAGAAAAACATGGTTAGTGGGAAAGTTAGCGCGAAATTTCAAATAAACCAACCACAGCTTGCCACTTCATCATCTTCTCCGTTTTACATTTTTCCCTGAAATATAAAAGAGATTAACGGGGGTTTTGAACCCCCCCAAAATAAGCCATATCCAATAATAGCGATTAAGCCATCTTTGAGTATAAATTAGGCGCGATGGTTCCGTTGTTTTCGTCCAAGCACGCTGAGTTTGGTCATGGCCTTGAGGTATTCCAATTTTACAGTATTAAGAAACCCCTAATTTGAACATTGAAGAACCCTAATGTCCTTTCATGGTGAATCCTTCAATAATGCACAAAAACTTAATCAAAGCATATGGTTAGTTTCAGAATCATGAGAGCAACATAAAATAAGCGTTAGAATTTAAAATAATGCCATGAACGATAAGATACGATTTATGCAAAAAATGAAAAAGCTTGAGTTCTATTCACCAATTCAGGGCGTTAGGAATGTGGAAACCTATTCAGACACGTTGCTTGATGTCTCAGGAAGGTGATGAGATGGTTATTTTGGCTTGAAACCTCTTGGAACCCTGTTTTCAGTTTTGAAAATTTTAGGCAAAAGTGCAAGTTTGGTTATGGAGTTTTTGCGCAGCTGGGAGCCTTCATGCATTAGGGTTTGCATGAGTACTTATATGTGAATGATTAGGGTAGGTTTTCAGAGCCAAAGGATCAAGGAATTGATGGAGAGGATATTGATTTTCATGGCAAAATATTTTCCAATCTTTTCATGCATATTTGCTACCAAATCATGACAAATCATATTGATTCTTTCCAAATCTAACTATGCACGAAATATTGAGTGTATATCATGCATAAAAAGATTTAAAAACCTAGGTTTAGTATTTTTCATATATTTTAATTAATTAAATGAATTTCTAGCATTTAAAAATTCAAATAAATAAAATAAAAATGATAAAAAACTTCCCTTTGGGCAAAATGGTCGTGCACATGTTTTGGATGATGGATTTTGGAAGAAAAGGAGGCCCATTAGCATTTTTAGGTCATTTGAAGCAATGTTGATTTTTCAAAATATCCAAAAATTTCCCAACTTCCACAAGGCATAACTTGCTCCATTTTTAAGCTTTGCTCATGTTCTTGGACATTTTGGAAAGGTATTTGAGTCCTCTAACCAATGTCTTTGGTCCCATGTCATTTTGATTTACCAATCTCAAGTTATGGCCTTTGACTTAAAGTCCCTTTTTGTTGACTTTTGAAAATGACCTATAATGTTGAAAATGATAACTTTTTGTGAGAGCATTTCTTGGACTTGAAGTGTGAAGAGGAGTTGTAGGAAATGTCTTTCTCTTCAAAATGAGCTTTGGATGGAAATTTTATGATGAACCATGTGGAAGTTATGCCTTGGTCAATTTGCAGTTGACTTTTTTAGCTGTCCAAAAATAGAAACTTTTGCATCTTGATGATTTTTGAGCCAAGCTTTGAGAATCATGATCAAGCATTGATCAAATGATGTTTGTGGCTTCAAAATGAGATGTGACCAAAAATTTGAACTTTTGACTGTCAAATGACCATTTTGCCCCTACAGTTGACTGTAGTGCAATTAGGGTTTTTGACTGTGCAATCTTGTGCTGTAAGTCTTGAAACTTGATATGAGGATACTTGACCATGTTCATAGGCATGTGGGACTTGATTGGACCCTTGGAAACTTCATTTTCTCTGTCAGAACCAAAACCCTAGTTTTGACTGTTAGGAGGCCCTTGAACTGTGCAACCCTTGGGGTGATTTTGAAGCTTTGACTGGGCAAATCTTGAAGAATATGGGAGGGCAAATTTTGGGGTACAACAGCTAGCACGTCGATTTTCGTTAAATTCGGAATAACTTGCTCCGTCGCTGAAATTGTCGAAATCGGGAAATCGGAACATAATCGGGTTCCAAATTAAATCGGCTAACTTATGTCATATTTGTATTTAATTAATATAAATATTTAATATATTAAATTAAGAAAATAAAAACAAAATATAAATTAATTTATTTATTTTCCTAAACTTATCTTTCATACTGCTTTTTTTTTTGTTTATAAACTAAACTTAATAACTATAGTTTGATTTCTAGAACTTCATTTCATTTACTTGTACTGCTATCATGTTTGATTCTATACTGCATTTTTTTTCTAAACTATACTGCATACTGCTACTATGTTATTTCCTGCATAATTTTACTTTAGTTTTTAACAATTGACTACTATGCATACATTCTAAACTTCATATAAGCACTATACTACTAGCATAGTTTACAAACTTAAATCAATTTCCATATTGCTAGTTTACTGCTACTAAATTGAAACTTCATTCTACTGCTATTTTTTTTTGTTTATAAATTAAACTTAATTAATATAACTTCTATTTTCTTTTTAATTCTAATTTAACTAACCTAATACTAATTCAACAACAACAACACCTAATTAACTCTTCTAATTTCTATCACAAATCCTCAACAAAACTCAAAAACCCTAACATCAATTTTTTTTCCCAAATCCAAAATATATCAAATCAAACTCTAACTATAAGCATTGGAAAATCAAACCCCTTACCTTAGATGCTTGAATTGATTCTTGATGTTTCAACTCTAGCTTTGACTTTGTTCTTGCTCTTCTCTTCTCCAAGACTCTCTTCTCTCAAACTCTCTCTATGTGTTTTGATGTTATGACATAAAACAAGTAGTGTTGTGTTTGGTTTAGGTACAAGACTTAAGCTAGCAAAATACAAAAAAGCCCTTGGTCTTAAAATATCACTAATAAATAACACTAAATAATACTAAATAATATTATTACCCCAAATAATTAAAATAACTCCGAATAATTAAATATCGGTCTGAATAATATTTTACTGAACCGAACGAAATAAAAACCGGACCGAACAAAATAATTACTTGTCCCTCAAAATAAATACCGGATCGAATAAAATAATTACCGGTCCCTCAAAAATAAATACCGGACCGAATAAAATAATTACCGCTCCCTCAAAATAAATACCGGACCGAATAAAATAATTACCGGTCCCTCAAAACAAATACCGGACCGAACAAAATAATTACCGGTCCGAATAAAATGTCACCGAATATATTAACAGATATAACGGTTAATTTAAATATTCTCGTCGCAAAAATAAACGTCAAGCGGTAACTCGAAAATATTAATATAATATAATATTAAATAAAACGGGGCGTTACAACTCTCCCCCACTAAAAAAATTTTCGTCCTCGAAATTACCTGACTCGAAAAGCTCGGGATAGGAATCTCGCATCTTGCTTTCTAACTCCCATGTCGCACTTTCACCTGCTGCTCCTATCCAAACAACTTTAACCAAGGAGATCACTTTGCCACGAAGAGACTTCATCTCACGATCTGCGATCCTTAAAGGCACCCTCTCCATCGTAAGATTGTCTCGCACTTGAATATTATCCATCTCAATCACATGTGAAGGATCCGGAACATACTTCCGAAGTTGCGACACATGGAACACATCATGCAAGTTCGAAAGATTTGGCGGTAACGCCACTCTATAAGCCATTTTTCCCACTTTACTAGTAATTTGGTAAGGACCAATAAAGTGAGGAGTTAGCTTCTTCGACTTCAATGCTCGCCCAACGCCGGTTGTAGGAGTAACTCGCAAAAATACATGATCACCATCTTGAAATTCCAAGTCTTTTCTCCTTTTATCATGATAACTCTTTTGTCGACTTTGAGAAATTCTCATCTTTTCTCTAATCATCTTCACCGTCTCAGTAGTCTTTCTAACCAATTCTGGTCCAAGCACCACACTTTCACCCGACTCATGCCAACACAAAGGAGTTCTACACCTCCGACCATACAAAGCCTCGAACGGTGCCATTCCAATACTAGCATGAAAACTATTGTTATAAGTCAACTCAATCAAAGGAAGATATGTATCCCATGAACCACCATGTTCAAGAATACAAGCACGTAACAAGTCTTCCAACGATTGAATCGTCCTTTCTATCTAACCATCAGTTTGAGGATGATAAGCCGAACTCAACCTCAACTTTGAACCCAAAGCCTCTTGCAAGCTCTTCCAAAATTCAGAAGTAAACCTTGGATCTCTATCTGAAACAATACACAAAGGAATACCATGTAATCTCACAATCCCATGCGTATAAATTTCCGCCAACTTCGATATGGGATAAGTGATGTTAATAGGAATAAAGTGAGTCGACTTCGTAATCCTATCAACAATCACCCAAATCGCATCGTGTCCTCTTGGTGTATTCGGTAACCCCGTTACGAAATCCATGGAAATGCTATCCCATTTCCACTCCGGAATCTCTAACGGTTGCATCAACCCTGCAGGTTTCTGATGCTCCACCTTAGACTTCTGACAAGTCAAACAAGCATAAACAAACTGAGCCACCTCTCTCTTCATGCCCGACCACCAAAATAGTTTCTTTAAATCTTGATACATTTTGGTCGCTCCGGGATGAATAATCAAATTGCTTCTATGACTTTCTTCCAAGATCATTCTCTTCAAATCCACATCATCGAGAATACAAATCCTATCTCGGAACCTCAATACACCCTGAGCATCCAACTTGAAATCTTCATTTTCAGTTTGTCCAATACCAACCAACAAATCAACAAGTTTCACATCAAGCTTCTGAGCTTCTCTAACATTATCAAGGAAATCATTATTGATCTTTAATATTCCCAAGATAACACTCTTCGGCGTCACTTCTATCACAAGACTCATATCTCTAAATTTCTCAATCATTTCCAACTCTTTCACCATCAACAATGACATATGCAAAGTCTTTCGACTTAAAGCATCGGCCACCACATTAGCTTTACCAGGATGGTAATTCAATCCAAAATCATAATTTTTCAACAATTCAAGCCACCGTCTTTGTCTCATATTAAGCTCTTTCTGATCGAACAAGTACTTTAAACTTTTATGGTCACTAAATACTTCAAATCTAGAACCATAAAGATAATGCCTCCAAATCTTAAGCACAAAAACAACCGTTGCAAGCTCCAAATCGTGCGTAGGATAATTCTTCTCATGAATCTTCAATTTCCTAGAAGCATAAGCAACCACTTTGCCATTTTGCATAAGCACACCACCTAAACCCATCTTAGAAGCATCACAATAAACAACAAATGGTTCTTCAGGATTAGGTAGAATCAAGATTGGATCCGTTGTCAACCTTTTCTTCAATTCAACAAAACTTTCTTCACACTTGACATCCCACACAAATGCAGCTCCTTTACAAGTCAACTTTGTCAAAGGGAGCGCCAACTTAGAAAAACCTTCAATGAACCTTCTATAGTAACCAGCCAATCCCAAGAAACTTCTAATCTCAGTAACAGACTTAGGAGTTTCCCATCTCAACACAACATCAACTTTAGAAGGATCAACTGCAATGCCATCACCAGAAATGACATGCCCCAAAAAGCTCACTTCACTTAACCAGAACTCGCACTTTGACAACTTAGCATAAAGCTTCTTCTCTTTCAGAACTTTCAACACGATGCGCACATGTTCAGCGTGCTCTTCTTCCGATTTAGAATAAACCAGAATATCATCAATGAAAACAACCACGAAACGGTCCAAGTAAGGATGGAATATACGATTCATGTACTCCATGAATACTCCTGGTGCATTAGTGACACCGAAAGGCATCACCAAATATTCGTAATGTCCATACCTCGTCCTAAAAGTAGTTTTCTGAACATCTTCTTCTTTCACCCTTATTTGATGGTAACCCGATCTCAAATCAAACTTACTAAACATGCGAGCGCCAACTAATCGGTCCATCAAATCATCAATTCTAGGAAGTGGATACCTATTCTTGATAGTCACTTTATTTAACTGACGATAATCAATACAAAGTCTCATGCTACCGTCTTTCTTCTTCACCAATAACACAGGAGCTCCCCACGGCGACACACTAGGTCTAACAAAATTCTTCTCGAGCAAATCTTCTAATTGGCTCTTCAATTCTACTAACTCAGATGCGGACATCCTGTATGGTTCCATAGAGATAGGTATGGTACCAGGGACAAGATCCACAGAAAATTCAACTTCTCTTTCTGGAGGTGCACTAGGAATCTCATCAGGGAATACTTCGGGAAAATCGCACACCACCGGAAAGTTTGCTATCACAGCTTGACTCTCCATAGAAAGAGTCGCCATCAATAAGAAAACCAACGCCTCATCCTTCATGAACTCATTCAACTGCTTCGTCGACACCAACATAGATTGTTCCTCTTCTACTAAGGAAGAAAACCTCACAATGTTGTCATAGAAATTGATATGGACATAATTAGCTTTTAACCAGTCCATACCTAAAACCACGTCCAACCCGACAAGCGGTAAACAAATAAGATCCACCATAAAGTCTCTATCGAAGATTGATAAAGGGCAACTTGCACACACAAAAGAAGTAGTAACCGTTCCCTTAGCCGAAACTTCTACCACCATATCTTTATCCAGAGACGACAAAGTGAGACCCAATCTCTTTACGCAATCAACAACAATAAAATAGTGAGTAGCACCAGTATCAATAATAGTAATAAGAGGAAAGCTATTAATGAAACTAGTACCTCGAACAAGACCATCCTCGTTTGCCGTCGGAGCACCCGACAAAGCAAACACCTTTCCTGCTCCTTGAGTCTTCTTAGGCTTCTTACACTGAGCACTAATGTGACCTCCCTCACCACAATTAAAACAAACCACATCCTTATGTCTACAATCACGAGTCATATGGCCCACTTCTCCACATCGGAAACATCTCACCTCATTCTCCTTAGCTCTAACACCGCTTCGACAAACATTACTTTTGTGGCCAGGTTTCCCACACTTGTAACAAACAATACTAGCAGGAGCATCTCCCCCACTAGTTCTTCGCCCTTGAAACACTTTTTGTTTCCCTTTACCAGCTGGAGCATCATACGGTTTTCCACGGCTTTGCTGACCTTTGTTTCTCTTATCAGACATAATCTTATAATGAGCATTACTGTCCTCCTCAAAGATCCTACAACTATCAATCAAATCTGAAAAGACACGGATTTTCTGATAACCAACAGCTTTCTTAATCTCAGGACGCAAACCATTTTCAAACTTGATGAATTTAGAGAACTCGCCATTCGGTCCATCATAATGCGGATAGAACTTGGCCAACATAGTGAACCTTGCAGCATAATCAGTGATAGACATGCTTCCTTGCTTTAATTCAAGGAACTCTATCTCCTTCTTTCCCCGAACATCTTCCGGGTAATACTTCCTTATGAATTCCCTTCGGAAAACTTCCCATGTCACTTCCTCACCAACAATCTCAAGCCTCTGACGGGTTTCAACCCACCAGTCATCCGCTTTAGCACTTAGTTTATGAGTACCATAACAGATCCTTTGCACAGGAGTGCAATCCATCACACGGAAGATTCTTTCAATCTCCTTCAGCCACGCCAGAGCACCTTCAGGATCATACTTTCCTTGGAAAGTAGGAGGATTCTCTCTTTGGAAGGTTGCCAAACTACGAGACCCAGCGTTCTCGTCAGCATTCGGCGGGTTTTGGAAAGCCTGAGCCATTGCCTGCATAGCAGCAGCAAGAGCCTCATCATTCCTACCAGTGTTCCTTCCAGCCATAACAACTTCTACTCAAAATAAAACAAGGATTAGAATCAACAAATAACAATACTTGATTGTTAGACAACAACAAACTCAACAACTTGGCCGGACAAACCGACCTGCTCTGATACCACTAATGTAACACCCCAATTCTACCCCTTGTAATTAATAATAAAATCAGGGTTTTAAAATTTCCTCCAAACATAAATTGAGGTATCACATATTCGTGTTTTTCATCACTTTGCATTATAATGAACATCATAAAAATCAAAAGTCGGATATACCGATTCATATCACAAATCATCATATAAATATATGAATATTCATAGCACAGCGGATGTCTTCACAAAATGTACATATCATCATGTTATCATCAATACATAAAGTCATAAGATAGTATACATAAACTATCCTATCAAAATAATAACGTCGGCCAAATCCCGAGTGTTACTACTATCATAGCAGAGCGACTCAAAATAAAGAGACTCGAGCTAATCCTCATCATCCTCGCGGATCACCTGCACGTTACCAATATAAAGGCAACGGTGAAACAAGTAAAGGGTGAGATACTCCAAAATATATAATTAAAGGCATGATAAAATATATAAATAGTTTTGGAATCATAAATGATATAGGTTAATAAAATATGTCAACAAATATCAAAATCTCACATACTTTAAAATCATCATTTAGTGTATAAAATCAACACTTTAATTTCATCACATAATCACCATAATCATGTCAAAACAAAACATAAACTCCATCGCCATAACTCATATCGTCGCTTTACCGTCATGTCGTATTCATCGCTTACTCATCATGAGATCATCACATATATTCACTTTATGTTCAACACAAAAATCATCACAAATAAAGTATCATATAACATCGCAATTCGTCATAAGCCATCAAATAAAACTCAACGCCAAAAGACTCAAACATAAACATAATCGACTCCATGAGACACGACTATGTTATGCATGTGGTACCCGTCGCTTTGTCCATAATTAGGGACATTCGGCATAAAAGCCCATCGTCGCTTTGGCATAAAAGCCCTCATCGTTTGGCATAAAAGCCCTCGTTGCCAATGCAATGTATGTGACTCGACAACACGACATCACAAACACGACACAACAAAACTTCATCATCGCATATCAAAATTGGTATAAAACCCACGTCGTCATATTTATCCACATCAAGATAAACATATTATCGCATCGCATATCATCAAGTTTTCATTATAAATAAACCGTCACAAACATCATATTTAATCACACCACATCATTATCAAATAATTCACTAAATTTCAAACACGGAAAAATAGTAAAACATCAATAATCGTCACGAAAGTCATTCATAATAATCGGCATCAATTATAATCGTTAACGTCACAATCGGATTGTCCATACGCGACTTAAACCGACTAAAACGTAATCTGATTCAACTTAACCGTAAATTGACTTATTTCGGGTCGCTCCATTAAAAACTCGTAATCTCGAAAAAATAACCTCACCACGACGTTCTACACGTCAAAATTAGCTAGCACGTCGATTTTCGTTAAATTCGGAGTAACTTGCTCCGTCGCCGAAATTGCCGAAATCGGGAAATCGAAACATAATCGGGTTCCAAATTAAATCGGCTAACTTATGTCATATTTGTATTTAATTAATATAAATATTTAATATATTAAATTAAGAAAATAAAAACAAAATATAAATTAATTTATTTATTTTCCTAAACTTATCTTTCATACTGCATTTTTTTTTTGTTTATAAACTAAACTTAATAACTATAGTTTGATTTCTAGAACTTCATTTCATTTACTTGTACTGCTATCATGTTTGATTCTATACTGCTTTTTTTTTCTAAACTATACTGCATACTGCTACTATGTTATTTCCTGCATAATTTTACTTTAGTTTTTAACAATTGACTACTATGCATACATTCTAAACTTCATCTAAGCACTATACTACTAGCATAGTTTACAAACTTAAATCAATTTCCATATTGCTAGTTTACTGCTACTAAATTGAAACTTCATTCTACTGCTATTTTTTTTGTTTATAAATTAAACTTAATTAATATAACTTCTATTTTCTTTTTAATTCTAATTTAACTAACCTAATACTAATTCAACAACAACAACACCTAATTAACTCTTCTAATTTCTATCACAAATCCTCAACAAAACTCAAAAACCCTAACATCAATTTTTTTTCCCAAATCCAAAATATATCAAATCAAACTCTAACTATAAGCATTGGAAAATCAAACCCCTTACCTTAGATGCTTGAATTGATTCTTGATGTTTCAACTCTAGCTTTGACTTTGTTCTTGCTCTTCTCTTCTCCAAGACTCTCTTCTCTCAAACTCTCTCTATGTGTTTTGATGTTATGACATAAAACAAGTAGTGTTGTGTTTGGTTTAGGTACAAGACTTAAGCTAGCAAAATACTAAAAAGCCCTTGGTCTTAAAATATCACTACTAAATAACACTAAATAATACTAAATAATATTATTACCCCAAATAATTAAAATAACTCCGAATAATTAAATATCGGTCCGAATAATATTTTACCGAACCGAACGAAATAAAAACCGGACCGAACAAAATAATTACCTGTCCCTCAAAATAAATACCGGATCGAATAAAATAATTATCAGTCCCTCAAAAATAAATACCGGACTGAATAAAATAATTACCGGTCCCTCAAAATAAATACTGGACCGAATAAAATAATTATCGGTCCCTCAAAACAAATACCGGACCGAACAAAATAATTACCGGTCCGAATAAAACGTCGCCGAATATATTAACAGATATAACGGTTAATTTAAATATTCTCGTCATAAAAATAAACGTCAAACGGTAACTCGAAAATATTAATATAATATAATATTAAATAAAACGGGGCGTTACAAATCACCTTTGTTGTCTTTCTACCCTTTGTTGATTGTTGCGTTGTGGGGTAGCCGCAGGCCTAGGTATCATCACAGCATTTACCGTTGACGGTGTTCAGCTCTGCTCTGACCTCTTAGGCTATAGATAGCACTGACTTCCTTCTTACCTGCGAAGGGCTTATTTACTGAGCTCGAAGAGGTATCTTTCTGTATTTTGCCACTCCGGATCCCAGCTTCTACCCTCTCTCCTGTTAGTATCAGCTTGGTGAAACCAGTTGATGAGCTACCAATCAAATAATTGAAGAATGGACCAGACAACATTCCAAGAAACATGTCAACCATCTCCTTGTCAGACAAAGGGGGTTGGACTCTCCCAGCCAAATCTCTCCACTTCTGCGCATAGTTCTTACAGCCTTCACCTGCACCCATGGACATACTCTGGAGTTGAGTACGAGTAGGGGAAAAGTCAGCGTTGTATTGATATTGCTTATATAAAGAAGCAGCCCAATCCTCCCAGTTTCAGACATTGGTTCCCTCCAGTTGATAAAACCATTCAAGCTGAGTCCCTGACAGACTGTCTTGAAATAAGTGAACCCACAAGTTCCTATCAGCAGTGTGAGGCTGAATCTTCCTCACATAGGAACAGAGATGAAGCTTGGGACAAGATACCCCGTTATACTTGTAATTGCAAGCTTCTCAAGTCATATTTAAAGCATGTGTTTTGATGAAGACAACATGGACATCAACATTCAAAGGATGTGCAAAAAGCTTATCAACATCATATAAAAGTCTTGAAGATTATTGAAGAATTATTGAAGAATCATCAAATGTCAAATGGTATAAATAATTCTTAATCTTGAATATAGATGTTCACAAAAAAATATATGCATTCATAATCATATACATATCCAACATGTTTTCACTTAAGAAAAACTTTGTTTAAAATCTTTTTCAAAAAGAATTTTTTAAAATTAACTTTCAGGAACCGGTTCCTCCCTAACAGGGAACCGGGTTCCAAAACTTGTTCAAAAACATGTCCCTGGAATTTGTACCAGGAACCGGATTGTACCAATAGGGGAACCGGTTCCTGCGTGATATTTTTTGAAATCTGACTTATAACGTTCACTAAGAACCGGGTTCTGTCAGTGTCGGAATCGGTTCCTAGCGAACCAGTGCAGCTTTTCTTTTGGTTTTTAGACATTTTTCAAGTGGTATCTTTTCATGAATGCATTGCAACTTTTCATATGAATTGGCATGAATGAAGAGGTTCTTATGACTTTATAAAATGCTGCAGATTTTCTTATTTCAAAAAAAAAATGCTTCAATTTTCAAATTAACAAAAAACC
Organism: Vicia faba; assembly: GCA_948472305.1. NCBI lineage: Eukaryota > Viridiplantae > Streptophyta > Magnoliopsida > Fabales > Fabaceae > Vicia > Vicia faba. Next base: position 499,770,088 of record OX451740.1, read on the forward strand.
TTCTTCAATAAACAATTTTCTCATTCGTTCAAATTTGAATTCATACTTTCATGTGTTCATAATTTTGTGAAACTTGCCATATACACTTTCATTAAATCATTACAAGTTTCATACATACATTGTGAACATTTATATACATTGTTTGAGAATTGTTTTTATCTTGAAGAAGAAGATCAATTGAAGATTGATAGTGTTATCCATCTACTTCAAATAAATCATTGTATTACTTAAAGAAATTATTCCCTTACTATCCAGGACTGTTGGAAGTAAGTGTTGTGATTTGAAGAGGATTGTTCTTCATTCACATTAGTGTTTGTTTGGTCTTAAAGGTGTTAAGAACCTTTGATCACCCTATAGGTTAGATAGTAAGCATAGGTTGTACAATCATTCTAACTATAGTGAAATCTCTTTCGTATTGGAAAGGGGACTGGAGTACTCTCGGATTGTGAGGGGAACCAGGATATATCACCGTGTTCTTTACTTTTCCGCATTTATCGCTTTCATCACCATAATCAGGAAAAGACAAAGATATAATCAAAACCTTGAAACACTTAACCAAAAATTACTACCAAGCATTCTCATAAATTCGAATAAATTTTTATAAGACCTAATTCACCCCCCCCCCCCCCCCCCTCTTAGGCACTCTGAGACTTACAATTGGCATCAGAGCAAGTTATAGGTAACTTGTTCCTAAAGATCCATAATGGCTTCCGCAAATCATCAACCAGTTTTCAGAGATGGTGGTAGTAACAACAAGCCTCCTCTATTCTGTGGTGAATATTTTGACTTCTGGAAAATACGCATGAAGGCGCATTTAGAAGCGCAAGGAGAGGAAGTATGGGATGCTGTTGAAAATGGTCCATTTATCCCAATATCAGTAATCAATGGCATTGGTTCTGCAAAGCCCAAAACTGCATGGGACGACGATGATAAAAAGAAAGTTCTCTATGACAAAAAGGCAATAAAGCTTCTTCAAGGTGCACTCAGTATGGACGAATTTTTCCGTGTCTCGAACTGCAAAACAGCAAAAGAAATATGGGATACCCTGGTTCAAACTCATGAAGGAACGACTGAAGTAAAAAGATCAAGGCTAAATACCTTGAGTCAAGAATATGAACTATTTCGAATGCAGCCCGGAGAATCCGTTCTTGACTTACAAAAGAGATTTGTGCATTTGACAAATCACTTAAATGCTCTTGGTAAAACCTTGACAAATGATGAACTCAACTTGAAAATCCTTAGATCATTGACTAGGGAATGGCAACCAAAGGTAACGGCAATCTCGGAAAAGAAGAGTCTCTCCGCAATGACTTCTGCTACATTATTTGGAAAACTTCAAGAATACGAAACGGAACTCGGTAGACTTGAAAAACATGAAAATTTAGAGAAGAAATCCAAAGGCATTGCTTTGAAAGTTGATTCAAAAGAAAGTCAAGATAAAGATGCATCGGAGGAAGATGAAAACTTCTTGCTTCTTGTAAAAAGATTAGGAAAATATTTTGGTCATAAAAATAATCTTCATAATGCTAACTTTGTCAAAAGGAAGAAATTTTATAATCATAAAGATAAAGAAGCCTCCACATCAACACAAGATGTCACATGTTATGAATGTGGAAAGCAAGGTCACATAAAGCCGGATTGTCCAAAACTCTCCAAGAAAAATGGATTCAAAGGCAAAAAGGAGTTCAAGAACAAAAAGGCTTATGTTGCATGGGAAGATAATGAGATAAGTTCTTCATCCGATTCGGAAAGCGACGAATGTGCAAATCTAGCATTAATGGCTTCACATCACTCCGACGATGAAGAAGAGGTTAGTAATGAATTTAATCTTTTTGATGATGATGTTCAAGATGCTATTGATGAACTCTTGAAAGAATGCAAAAGTTTATACAAAAAGGTGTCAAATCAAGAAAAAGAACTTCTAATTTGTTTAGAAAAAATTGACACCATGACTAAAGATTTTGATCTTCAAAAACAGAATTTTCTTAAAGAAAAAGAAAACTTTGCATGCTCCAACTGTGAATCAAATGTCTTTCAAATTGTTCAATTGAAAAGAGTCATTGAACGATATGAAAAAGGACAAATAGGATTGGAAGGATTACTAAGCCAACAACGTTATCCAAATGATAAAAGGGGTCTTGGTTATGTGAATTCTAAGAAACCAAGTAACAATCCCACTGTTTTTGTAAAGGCTAGTAATAGTTCCAATCCCAAGAAAGTAGAAAAGAAGCAAGTTGTTCATAATCATCAAAAGAAAAAGGCTAATGTATCGAAAAAGAAAACATTTCCTAAGAAGAAATCTTATGCTTCTAGATATAGAAGCAACTTTGAACCTACTTGTTTTTATTGTGGTATTAAAGGCCATACACCTAATGCTTGCTATGTTAGAAACTTTAGTATAGCAAGTGGGCATTATGTATGGGTGAAAAAGGGAACTAACTATGAAGGACCCAAGGCAACTTGGGTACCTAACAAAGAATAATTTGTTTGTGTAGGTATGCTTGAAATCCACATCAAATGTTTGGTATCTTGATAGTGGATGTTCAAAGCATATGACAGGATATGTACACCAATTTTCATATCTAGTACATAAATCCAAAGGGTATGTCACCTATGGAGACAACACCAAAGGAAAGATTCTTGGCGTTGGAATAGTTGGCACACCTCCATCCATTAAAATTGAGGATGTTCTCTATGTTGAAGGATTAAAGCACAACCTTCTTAGCATAAGTCAACTTTGTGATAGAGGGTTCAAGATCAAATTCAACAAAGAAGAATGTCTTATTATGGATGAGGCAACCAATGAGGTAAAACTCAAAGGTATAAGAACTAACAATATTTTTATGATTACTTTAGATGATTTGTCTCTGAAGGTACAATGTCTTATGGTAAACAACAATTACGCTTGGTTATGACACAAGAGGATTGCTCACATTCACATGGAGCACTTGAACAAATTGATTAAGCATGACTTAGTTATTGGTCTACCAAAGATGAAGTTCATCAAAGACAAATTATGTAGCGCTTGCCAAAAGGGAAAATAGACCAAAACAACTTTCAAATCTAAGAATGTGGTGTCTACTACAAGGCCACTACAATTGTTACACATGGATCTCTTTGGTCCATCAAGAACAAAAAGCTTCGAAGGTAATGTATACGCTTTGGTTATTATTGATGATTTTTCTAGATATTCTTGGACTTTGTTTCTTGTGCAGAAAAGTGATGCTTTTAAAGCTTTTAAGAAGTATGCTAAGAAAATCCAAAATGAAAAATCCCTAAAGATTGTATCCATAAGAAGTGATCATGGTGGAGAATCCAAAATGCACAATTTGAAGAATTCTGTGAAGAACATGGTATCTCTCATAATTTTTCAGCACGTAGAACTCCACAACAAAATGGAGTAGTTGAAAGAAAGAATAGGTTTCTAGTGGAACTTGCAAGAACAATGCTTAGTGATGCAAATCTTCCTAAATATTTTTGGGCGGATGCGGTTAGTAAGGCATGTTATGTTGGAAATCGAGTTATCATTAGACCTATAATAAAGAAGACTCCATATGAACTCTTCAAAGGAAGAAAGCCAAATATTGCTCACTTTCATATCTTTGGATGCAAATGTTTTGTTCTTAACAATGACAAAGACAATCTCGGTAAGTTTGACGAGAAATCCGACGAAGGTATATTTCTTGGTTATTCTCTTTCTAGTAAAGCATATAGAATTTATAATAAAAGAACTTTAACTATTGAAGAATCTATGCATGTATCTTTTGATGAAACTAACCCCTCTAAGGAGGAAGTAGTAGTATGTGATGATGATGATGATCCTATAGATTTACCCCCGGAAGAACTTTCAAATGATCAAGTTGTGAAATCATCGAAAAATCAAGAAAACATTGTACAACAAGATTCAAACATCAATGATCTACCAAAAGAATGGAGAACTCATAGAGACCATCCTATTGACAAAATTATTGGTGACATTAGCCAAGGAGTATCAACAAGGTTAAATCTAAAAGATGCTTGCTTAAACATGGAGTTTGTTTCTCAAATTGAACCTACCAAAGTTGATGAAGCCTTAGGAGATGATCAATGGATTATTGCTATGCAAGAAGAATTAAATCAATTCGAGAGAAATCAAGTTTGGGAACTTGTTCCTAGACCAAGTGGTAAACACATCATAGGTACCTGATGGGTGTTTAAGAACAAACTTGATGAGAATGGTCTAATTGTTCGAAACAAAGCAAGGTTAGTTGCCCAAGTCTACAATCAAGAGGAAGGAATCGACTTTGAAGAAACATTTTCTCCGGTTGCAAGGTTAGAAGCTATACGTCTTTTACTTGCTTATGCTTGTTCATTAAATTTTCAGCTTTTTCAAATGGATGTCAAAAGTGCATTCTTGAATGGATATATCAATGAAGAAGTCTATGTGAAACAACCTCCGGGATTTGAAGACTTCAAACATCCTACACATGTCTTTAAGTTGAGAAAGGCTCTTTATGGCTTAAAGCAAGCACCAAGAGCATGGTATGATAGACTTAGCAATTTTTTGTGTGAAAAAGGTTTCGAAAAGGGTAAGGTTGATAAAACCTTCTTCATTAAGAAAATCCAAAGTAACACTTTATTGGTTCAATTCTATGTTGATGATATCATTTTTGGATCGACTAACAAAGAAATGTGTGAGGAATTCTCATTGATGATGCAAGGAGAATTTGAGATGTCTATGATGGGAAAGATGAACTACTTTCTTGGACTACAAATCAAGCAACTAGAAGATGGAATCTTCATCAACCAATCTAAGTATTGCAAAGAATTATTGAAAAAGTTTGATATTGACAATTGTAAAGCAATGAATACTCCAATGGGCTCCGGTACATATGTTGATCAAGATGAATCCGGTACTCCAATTGATATTACAAAATACCAAGGTATGATTGGTTCCTTATTGTATTTGACGGCAAGCCGTCCTGACATCATGTTTAGTGTTTGTCTTTGTGCTTGCTTTCAAGAAAATCCAAAGGAATCACACCTCATGGCAGTTAAAAGGATCATGAAGTATCTAAAAGGATCAACCAATGTCGGCTTATGGTATCCTAAAGGTAGTATTTGCACTTTAATTGGTTATTCTGACACGGATTATGCAGTTTGTAAAACTGATCGTAAAAGCACAAGTGGTACTTGTCACATTATTGGAAATGCATTAGTATCATGGGCTTGTAAAAAGCAAGCATGTGTTGCTCTTAGCACGGCCGAAGCAGAATACATAGCAGCAGGTAGTTGTTGTGCACAAATTCTTTGGCTCAAGCAACAACTCCGTGATTACGGACTTGATCTCGGATGCATTCCTCTTCGATGCGACAATACAAGTGCTATCAATATTACAAAGAATCCGGTCATGCATTCAAGAACCAAACATATAGATATTCGACATCATTTTCTCCATGATCATGTACTTAAAGGAGATGTCGAAGTCACTTTTATGGATACTCATAACCAACTCGCAGATATCTTCACAAAACCGCTTGCTCGAGAACCATTCTTCAAAATACGAAGAGAACTTGGTATTTTGGATGAAGGTGATATCTAAATGTTTCTCATAAGATGCACGTCTTAATTTTTTTTTTAAATAAAATTGTTTCACTCTTTTTCCCCATCCTTTTTGATGTTAACAAAGGGGGAGAAGAATATGCATATGTGTTGTCTTGTTTCAAAGAAATTGCAGGCCCAAATAAATATCAAACTCACTCCAAAATTCAAAGAATCATGGACTTAGAGGGAGCATATAATTTAGGGGGAGCCTTGCATTTGCTCAACATGTTTACTACACAAAACAACATAAAACATTTCAAGAATTGTTTTCAAGACTTGGTTGTCATCATCAAAAAGGGGGAGAATGTAATTGCAAGCTTCTCAAGTCATATTTAAAGCATGTGTTTTGATGAAGACAACATGGACATCAACATTCAAAGGATGTGCAAAAAGCTTATCAACATCATATAAAAGTCTTGAAGATTATTGAAGAATTATTGAAGAATCATCAAATGTCAAATGGTATAAATAATTCTTAATCTTGAATATAGATGTTCACAAAAAAAAATATATGCATTCATAATCATATACATATCCAACATGTTTTCACTTAAGAAAAACTTTGTTTAAAATCTTTTTCAAAAAGAATTTTTGAAAATTAACTTTCAGGAACCGGTTCCTCCCTAACAGGGAACCGGGTTCCAAAACTTGTTCAAAAACATGTCCCTGGAATTTGTACCAGGAACCGGGTTGTACCAATAGGGGAACCAGTTCCTGCGTGATATTTTTTGAAATCTGACTTATAACATTCACTAAGAACCGGGTTCTGTCAGTGTCGGAACCGGTTCCTAGCGAACCAATGCAGCTTTTCTTTTGGTTTTTAAACATTTTTCAAGTGGTATCTTTTCATGAATGCATTGCAACTTTTCATATGAATTGGCATGAAAGAAGAGGTTCTTATGACTTTATAAAATGCTGCAGATTTTCTTATTTCAAAAAAAAAATGCTTCAATTTTCAAATTAACAAAAAACCTTCTTCAATAAACAATTTTCTCATTCATTCAAATTTGAATTCATGCTTTCATGTGTTCATAATTTTGTGAAACTTGCCATATACACTTTCATTAAATCATTACAAGTTTCATACATACATTGTGAACATTTATATACATTGTTTGAGAATTGTTTTTATCTTGAAGAAGAAGATCAATTGAAGATTGATAGTGCTATCCATCTACTTCAAATAAATCATTGTATTACTTAAAGAAATTATTCCCTTACTATCCAGGACTGTTGGAAGTAAGTGTTGTGATTTGAAGAGGATTGTTCTTCATTCACATTAGTGTTTGTTTGGTCTTAAAGGTGTTAAGAACCTTTGATCACCCTATAGGTTAGATAGTAAGCATAGGCTGTACAATCATTCTAACTATAGTGAAATCTCTTTCGTGTTGAAAAGGGGACTGGAGTACTCTCGGATTGTGAGGGGAACCAGGATATATCACCGTGTTCTTTACTTTTCCGCATTTATCGCTTTCATCACCATAATCAGGAAAAGATAAAGATATAATCAAAACCTTCAAACACTTAACCAAAAATTACTACCAAGCATTCTCATAAAACCGAATAAATTTTTATAAGACCTAATTCACCCCCCCCCCCCTCTTAGGCACTCTGAGACTTACAATACTTTGCGAAAACCGGAGCCTTAAATTTCTGCGGGATGACCACTGCCGACACCAATCCCAACTCTTCAAAATCCAGCCCTGGTATTCTATGGATCTCCATATCGCTCAGTCGATCCTCTAATTGTTTGTACCTATCCTCAGTGGGAGGATATTGCTCATCATTGTAGTCTGTATCATTGTCAGAAACTTCAGGGCTAGGGTCCTTCTCCCTTGTCTCCCTCTCTTGATTCTCCCCTTCTTTGGACGAGGAGGTCTGATCAACTTGTTGCTTTAACGACCCCCTGAACTTTCTGCCAAGATTCAAAACACCGGAGACCTTCTTCTTCTTCTTCTTCTTCTTCTTTTCCTTCAGGATAAGGGCCTTTAGATCCTCCTTCCCTTTTGCCAAAGTTATGAACATATGTTGAAATTGGGTGTTTTGTGCCTGAGGATCTTTGATGCTTTGTTCAGAAGACATTTTTGTTGAAATAAGCAACGCAGAAGATTAGAAACCTGTAATGGTATTTGTTTATGCAATGTCATGGATGGTATGCATATGCAATGATTTCAAGGACTTGTAAAGGCTCAAATTTGTTTAACCAAAAAGAAACACATGTGTTAATAAGTTCGGACTGTTACAAAGAATGCCCTTTAGGCTTACAACCAAACAAACAAAACTTAAAACAAAAAGAAAACTAAGTATCCCAAGAGCGCATCCTCTTTGGTTAAATGTAGGAGTTTATGTTCCTTTCTTCATGAAGTAGCCTAGTGAGCTCCGGGACCTTCTTCTTGCTGGCACAAAATTGAGCTTCGAACGTATCATGTTCCTCTTTAAGTTGAACCCAGGATTTCTATAACTCCTCATGATCAGTTGGCATGTCAGGATGATGAACAATATAAGGAGTGTCTCCTTTAGCAACTGGTTCCACAATCATTGGTAGGACAGCAGGGTAAGGCATCATAAGGTTTTGGGCGTGGGCTCGTACCCATCGGAGATAAGGCTCAAGAGGGATAGAATTCTTGTGCCCCAGTGTCTCGCTATCAATTTTATGTACCATGCCCCAAGCTCTCATGAACCTTTTACGGTAACCCTGAGCATCATTCTCATAATTGAAGGTGATTCCTTGGATAAGTGTATCATGAAGACCATCCCTTCTCGCATAACCAAACTGCTACAGTGCCAAACAAGGGTTATAAGTGATTCCTCCCCTAATGCCTAAGAGAGGTACATTATGGAATTCACCACAGCGATCGATGATGGTAACATCTTCCGATGATCGTGAACACCAATGAATGTCTGAATGTGTAAAGGACATCAGCCTATGAGACAATTTCATACCCTTCTCATTCTTCAAAATAGACCTGGGTAGGTGCGAAATAAAACACCTAGCCAATGGAGGAGTGTAACACAGGAGGGTCCCCCTTCTCTTTAGAGTGCGAGCATACAAAGAGTGTAGAATATCCCCAAGTAATGTAGGCACTGGATTATGAGACAGAAATACCTTAATAGTATTCACATCTACGAGTTGGTCCGCATTAGGTAAAAGTACCACCCCGTAGATGAGGAGTGCCAATACCTCTTCGAAAGCTTGTAAATCCTGGGTATCCCAAAAATAATAAGCCTTCTCGAATAGAAATTTAATCGGGATTCCTTGGACATTTCCCCTAGTTTCCCAATTTGTCACTATGTCGGACCGTTGTAAGGACAGAGCTCGAGCAATCTCTTCAGGCTTTGGATGTTCTTTCGTACCGTTGAAAGGTAACTGATCAAGAATAGGTACCCCCAACAACTTAGAAAATTCCTCCATAGTGGGCACTAGTTGATAATCTGGGAAGGTGAAGCAGTGGTGCACAGGATCAAAGAACTGAAAAAGCACTTTTAACAATTTTTCATCAGGTTTTGAAGTGACCAAGTTAAGCAAATGACCATGCTTTTTAGTGAAGGGATAGCTTTCAGGAATCCTTAATGCCAAGTCCTTTAGTTGGAGAGGCACTTTCACAAGGTTAATCTGGATAGTGTTCCTACGGGCGGATGCCATGTCCTACAAAACAAAGCAAATATGAGCCCTAGAAAAATCCTTGAAATGGTTAGTATGATATGTCGTTCTTATGATGTCATGATTATGCTAAAAAAATCACATGTATAACAAGCAACAAACAAGTCACACCCAGTACTTAGGTTTAAGTCTTGCATGAGTTTTAAAGGCAAACCCTCTTGAAGCTGGATTGGTTCAACCTGTCCTATAAATAGTAACCGGGTTCTAAGAGATCTTAATATCACCGATCTTTCCCCCAAGCTTCGTTCAATAGGGAATTGACTCGCAACCAAACAAAACTCAAGAGTCAAACCTCAATGAGTGTAGCATCGAGTATCTGTCGACCTTGGGAATACACCAAAGCCGGACATCTCGCTACGTCCTACATGCCAAGTTGTGAAATTAAAGGTTCTAAGGTCAGTTGATGCTTTATGACACCACGCGGCGGCCTCATACTCTCCCTGATTGACTCAAGGGTTATCGGTACCAACCAAAGTGCCACATCAACGTAGCTACTACTTCAACCGTATCGGTGTACCCCGCACAGTTCCCTCAAAATTTATTGCTACTTACCTAAAAGGTGTCCCCAGATTCGGGTGTAGGATCTACATAACCCCAACAAAACCCTTGAATATAAAGCAGGCAAAGCAAAAGACAAGCAAGTAGTTTTAAAAATGACCTAGATCCTAAGGTATACCCCACTTATTAATTCCCCAACAGAGTCTCCAGTTCTGTGATACGGTGGCAGAACCGACTGTTATACTGGTTTGCGTTTTGTATTCGCAAATGTCGCGGTAAGCAAGAGTCGCCACCGACTTTTATTTCATCCAACAAAGGAAAAGGAAAAAGAACAGAAAAAACCTTTTTTCGAGATGTTTCTGAGTACGGGGGTAGATTATAGAAAGGGAAGGTTTTAGCACCCTTTATATCCATGGTTTTCCATGGGCTCTTAGGTACTTGCTCATTTTTGAAATTGCTTGTGTGTGTTTTGGAAAGATTTTTGTTTACTTCATTATAACCCTTGTATTTGTCCTCAAGAGTGTGACAAAGTTGTTTTTAAATTTGTTTTGAAAAGTGTTTGTGTGAAAGATTTTTTGTTTTGAGCAAGTACTTAAGAGTTTTCTACCTACTTGAAAAAAGATTGTTCATTCTCGTTTCCTTTAGACAGCGTTGTCCTACTATTAAGGAGTAGGTAGCCCTATCGTTGGAGTTTTAAGGGACATTCGAAGGGACGAAATGGTCACTGAAGGCAACAAGTAAGGATACCTTAGCATTTCGAAGGGACTATCATCATTAGATCATTTCTCGTAGGCAACTCGAGGGACAATAAGGGACTATGATCTTTATGACAACTTTGAACTGCGGGTCATTGCTAAGGTATCCTTACGTTCGAGAGACACGACCATTATTTCCGAGGCAACCAAGTAAGGCAAAACCCTAGGAGTGAGCATGTGCAAGTGTTTGATTTCAGTTTCATTTATCTTGCGAATTTAGGGTTTTCTACTGTTTTAAATTGATTTATCTTTCCATTCAATCCTATTATCCATACATCTAGGCAATTTATAATTGCGGAAAGTAAAGTGCGAGAAATTAAAACCCTAACTATTACAAGGCCTTAGGAAGGGGGATTACATAATCAAAAACCGGGGAAAATAATAAATGCAAAATAGTAAACCTAATTAACTATTATAAACTCAGAGCAGTTACAACGATTAATAAAAATAAGGAAAAATAATGCGCGCGTGTTGTACCCCAAAATTTGCCCTCCCTTTTTCACAAGAAATCACAACCCCAGGGTTTTCTCTGATTTTTGAGATTGGCTCAAGAATCGGTCAAACAGACTTTTCTTTATCAGTCAATCCAGAATTAGGGTTTTCTCTGATTTTTGTTGAGATTGGCTCAGGAATTAATCAAGCAGACTTTTCTTTGACAACAAATCCGAAATTAGGGTTTTCGCTCGTATTTCTCAGAAGAAACTGAATCCTCAGAAATTCAGTTAACCGTTACATTGTTTTCACGCTTGTTCAAGATTACTGGTTGTTTCTCAAAAACCTAATTATCTGGGATATGAGCTGAGACTTTTGTTTGGAACATTAAGGCATTTGCTTGATTAGTAGAGTGAAAGGTTTATGGAATGCTTGTTCGTTTAACTGTACAACGCATATGTTAATTGGAATACCACGCGTATTGTGATTGATGTAAGGTTGCGAGACTGCAAAGTTTGTTGATTCTTTATTTCATCTGGATTAGAATTATTGAGACACAGTTTAACTTATTTTGATTTAAGAGTCTTAAATAATTAAATAAACATAAGGGAAAGATGGAAAAGATATTTGACAGTAGAATTTTATTTTGATAAAGACTTTTATTTACTTCAAATGTGGTTATAAATTTATTTGAATATTGTAAGATTACAACTTATAATATTTAAGATAATATTTGTTTACAATAAATGAAAAGTAAATCTAAGCCTAAATCTCCTGAGATCTTTGACTTCTACTGCTTCCTCTATCATCCAAATGGTACTTACCTGCAAAAGACAGAAGAAAAATAAATTAACACAATTAACTGAAAAGATTTTTCAAAGAAGAAAAGGAGAAAAGAAATCATCATTAAAGCTTGTCGGCCAAAATCAGAATGCTATGGGACTCATCATGTTTTTATTTTTTCTCTGTGCAAATCACAAGAAGATTTCTCTTCTTGGTTCACAAAGAGAAAAGTAAAAAATAAATTGCAAGCATGCACATGGTTCAAATACAAAGGTATAAGGCTGCAAGGCAAAGCAAAGTGTATTGCAAACAAAACCAAACTGCAGTAGTCAAACAAGTCAGCAAGGCAAACATGAGCAAGCATAGGCAAGCTAACTACAATGCAGTAACCAAGCATGTCAAACTGAGTTACAAGCCAACTAGGTGTAAAAGGCAAAAGTACAATGCAGAAAATATGTAAACAAAGTACACAATGCAGAGAGATGAACCAAGTTACAAGCAAGAGCTTGTCCTAGCCATCATCATTTTCTGGCCAGCAAACTTTTCAGAATTAAATATAATAAGCAAAAATGCTTAGGAGAGAGAGAGAGAGAGAGAGAAAGAGAGGACCTTTGAGTGAAAAGAGTTTGCAGTTTTGGCAAAGGCAGGTTTTTCAAGTTATATAAAAGGGGAGACTATATAATAGTAAAATAAAAGAGAAAACATTGAGCAAAATCTGCAAAACTGCATCTCAAAACTACAAACTTGCATAAACTGCAGCTTACCAAACCTACCTGCACAAACACTCAGGCCAAATCCAAGCCTGCATTTCATAACTGATAAACCTGTTTGCAAAAAATCACAAGCCTGCATTACCAAAAATCACAAGCCTGCATTACAAATTGCAAACCTGTTTTCCATACTGCAAACCTGTCTAAAACTTACAAGTCTGTAAACCACAAGCTCAAAAAGGCCAAACCAAACAGTTTTCAAACACAGCCTGCAACTCAAACAAGATCAAACCTGCATAAACAGCCTGCAACTCAAACAAGCTCAAACCTGCATAAACTGCAACTTACCAAAACTGCAACTTGCTCAAAAACTCAACCAAAACTATCACCAACAAGTCTCAAACCAACAAAGAACAAGCAACCAAAGTAGTTTCAGAATTTCTTTCATCATTAACAAACACAAAGAGGAAGGAAGAGAATCAACAAAATCAAATCAACAACAAGTTTCAGATTTTATACATCATCACTAACAAATACAAACAAAGTTTCATAAGTACTTTCACCATCTATACCAAAACCAAAAAGAGGAAGAGATTCAGAAGCCCACAAAAGTTTCAGAATATATTTTCATCATCAAACATCAAATAACCGACAAGGAGAGAAGAAGAGTTTTAGAAGGAAGTAAAACAATATAGAGTTTCAGAACATCAAGCTCAGTTCAAACAAGAAGTTTTCAGAAGTATTCATCATCAACAATATCAACGAAGCAAACAACAATAGCAAGTTTTCAGTCCATCATCAACAAAAGTCAGAGACGAGCAGTTTTCAGAAGCTAATATCATTATCAAACAACATAATCAAAAGAACAACAAACAATACCAGAGAAGCATCATCTTCATCCTCCGCCTAGCATCCTGGGAGCGCCACTGGCCGGTCTCACATCCTTTTCCTTCAGTTTGCAGAATAAAACGCTCAAGGTACGTCCCTCAAGCCCTTGCTGCATATAAACATCAAAAGCCATAAATCAAAGCATGCAAGTAATAATCAAGTAAAACGAAAACATAGCTGTGTAACCCTTAAACATTAAGGATAAAAATTAGTACCGTTCGTTAAAAAACAACGTGGACCACTGTGAGAAGGAAGGGAGTGAGATAGGGAGGCGCTCCGGTGGCTCAAGACTAGGGAGAATCAACGCTTCGCCTGAGAGAGATGAGAGAAACGGAGAAGAAGAAGAGCAAGGAGGCGCCGCTGAGGCCAAAGCGTATAAACCCTAAAACTGAAACCCTAACAAAATTATGCAAATTGGATTATGGGCCTGACCCACTCCCAACCATGTGCCAAGCTCACTAAGTTGCTAAGCGCGCGCCCCACCCTTGCTCATTCTGGCTTGCATTTGGTTCTTCTTCATTTTTTCATTTGGGCCATAAAATCCCAAGGCCTATCATCTTTTCTAATTAAACTAATACTTTTTTTTTATTTTCATTTTTAATTTGATTCTTTTTATTTTGTTAATAATAAGACTAAAAAATATTAAAATTTTGTTTAAATTTTCTTAATATAGTTTTCTTTAACATTTGTTACATTTAAATACAAAAAAAAATAGAAACTTTAATGTAAATAATTTTTCGTTCTTTTAAAATTTTTCCTTTACATAATTCATAAAAAACACATAAAATAATAATAATACTTAAATCTTTATTAGGTTAAAATTTTTATTGGTCCATTTGTAAATAAATACATGCATCTCATAGTTCTTTGATTTTCTTAATTTGCTATAATTTTTTTTTACATTGAATTGCGAAAGTTCAATTTGGTTGTAACACATATTCAAACATTATTATTCTGATAAGACTCATCCCCATTTGTAAATAATTGTACCCCCATTCCCGGATACTTTTTTTTGTAATAACTTAGACTTTAAATTCCCGCAATTTATGGCTTTCAATATACTGTATAGTAAATAGGGTTTGTATGCGAAGATTCAAAATCAATCGTTAGATAACCTAATACAAGATAAATGCATGAAAATCAATACACAATTTACACTTGCACCTCTAGGGTAACCTCACTTGTTGCCTCGGAAAATGCAATCATGTCCTTCGAATATGAGACACTCTAGCAAATGCCCCTTCGATAAAGCAAAGATCGTAGTCCCTCGATGACCCTCGATGTTGCCTTCGATAAAACGATCTCGTCCCTTACAAAATTGCTAGAGCGTCTCACAAGTTGCTTTCAATGATTGTATGCGATGACCCGCGCCTGTCCCGTTTAACATCCTAACACAAGGTTGTTCGCCAAACACAATGGTGAAATAACACTGTCAAAAGGATTGAAAACATAAGAAAGATCTTTGAGTAAAATAGGGTAGACAACTCTTAGTTACTTGATCCAAAGCTTGCAAAACATCCTTGCCATTTTCAAACACACTTCACAACCCACTTCACAACACAACTTCAAAACAATTTCAAAACAATTTCAAAACGAACTTTCAAAACATTGAAATATCTTTTCAAAAAGGCACACACCTTTGCATATATTCAAACAAGAATTATTACAAAGGTTGCCTAGACAAGGCTTCTTTTTCAAAGCATTTTTTCAAAACCACACACACAAAAGCACCATTTCAAACAATTGAAAAGCAAAGGCAAGTGATCTAAAACAAGTAACTAAGAGCCCATGGAAAACCATGGATGAAAATGGTGCTAGCACCTTCCCTTTTCATAATCTATCCCCTGAACCCAAGAAAACATCTCAAAGGTATTTTCTGTGCTTTTTGACCTTTCCTTAGGATAAAATAAAAAGTCGGTGGCGACTCTTGCTAAACCGAACAAATGCGAACACAAACGCAAAATCTCAAGTCAGTTCTCCCACCGTATCACAGAACTGGCGACTCTGCTGGGGAAATTTCTAAAAGTGGGGTTACCTTAGGGTTTTTAGATCACCTTTGCATGATTATCTTGTTTGCCTTGATTGCTTTACATTTGGTTCTATTGTTTGGGCTTGAAATCCTCTACCCGGATTTGGGAAACATTCATAGGTAAATAGCAATACGTTGTGGAAACTGTGTGGGGTATACCGACACGGTTGAAGCAATAGCTATATTAGTGCGACATATTTGTGGGTACCGGTAGCCTTTGAGTCAATCAAAGAGAATACGGGACCGCTGAGTGATGTCATGAAGCACTAATGAACTCTTAGAACCTTACTTGACCATCTTGGCTATTTTAGGGGTAGTGAGGTGACCGGCTTTGGTGCAGTCCAAAGTTGGTAGACACTCGATACTACACTCATTGAAGGTTATTTTCTTGGAATATTTTGGTCGCCAGTTAAGATGCTGATCAAAGTTCAAACTCTAACATTTTCTTGTGTTTACCCCGCGAGATTCTTGAAAAACATGCATCCACATATCATGCATTGCGTCATGACAGGTTTTCCCTTTCAGGTTTCCTTATTCTCCTACTGTTTATTTCAGTAGAGATGGCTCTAGAGAGGACTGTCGAAGATATCCAGGCTCAAAACGCTCAACTTCAATAAATGTTCTTGAACCTATCCCAGAGGCAAGAAGAAGTGAAAGCTCTCCTCACAAGAGGCATGGTCCTAGGGAATCCATGCGGCGTCAGGAATGATCAATTGGAAGAGCTACAGATTGAGCTGGCAACAATGAAGATCCAGATGATGGGACAACTGGTGGGCCATATGGCTCTCATTCAAGATCTGGTTCAAAGATAAGAGGAGCTCAGGGTCCTCGTCAACAAACTGCTTCAAGATAACCAAGTGGGGAAAACAACTAGGGTTTAAGATCAAGTCATCATTCAACCTCCTTTGAGACAAGAAGACAAGGGAAAGGCTCCCCAACTTGCTTCAGGGTCACAAGCCCAACAATAACCTCGCCAGCGTCAACGGGGTAATCGGCGTAAACAAAATACATCTGGAAGACATTTCACTGAGACTGACATACCATCATCTCTAATACTGAAATGCTTGTTGGAGGTCAATCTGATTACTTTAAAGGATCCTCTTCGGAATCCCAATACCTCTGCTCCTGGCTATCACCCCGATGCAGTTTGTGTATACCACTCCTATAGTCCTAGACATGACACCGACGACTGTTGGGCTTTGAAAAACAAGATCCAAGACTTGATTGACAGAGGAGTGCTAGAATTCATGCCAGATGGCGAGATTAAAATCTTCCGCTGAGGGTTCTCCACCTGAAATGACTAGTTCGAACTAAGAGACTTTTGTCTCATTTGAATTTTCAAGTTGTAATTTCTTATTCAAACAATTATCTGTTGATGTCAAACTCGGTTTCATTAATGCATTGCATATGTTTGTCTTGAATTCATCCATTCGTTTTTACTATTCTTGAACTATGCTTTCTACTTTCTTTATGACATTTAACTCTTGCAAAAAGCTACACGCCTTTAGAGGGAGGATGACGAAACAATGCCATAATCTCATACAGTATGCTTTT
Organism: Vicia faba; assembly: GCA_948472305.1. Taxonomy (NCBI): domain Eukaryota; kingdom Viridiplantae; phylum Streptophyta; class Magnoliopsida; order Fabales; family Fabaceae; genus Vicia; species Vicia faba. Next base: position 499,786,981 of record OX451740.1, read on the forward strand.
AAACAGACCTTGCTGACGATGTACAGGCGTTTCTTTCAAACCCTAAACACAGGAGTTATAAGGAAGATAATCCCTAGTCAACCCCTTCGAGCCAAAGAAGTAGAAGTTTTCTGTTTTAAACACAAATTGAAACCTTTAATCAAACCTGGGGCAGGGTAGTCTCTCAGTTAATTCAAAAGATGCGCATTGAAGTCGCAAACTCTCAGTTCGTAATACTACGAATGACATCAAAACATTCCTTTGGAACCAAAAGACAGTGATGGTTCCTTATCTCATAGGCAGTCATTATCCCTCAAAATAGAAAATCCCACTGAGCCGAAACCTACAAAGGAGGCTTAAGAAAACTGGGGCATCCCGCTGACTATAATCTCGAAAACAGGAACAGTCAGGCAAAAATCAGGGATAACCAAATCAAAAGAAAGAGGTCATTATAAATCCTCAACAACATGAAAAATGTTGCCAAAAAAATGATGGCTGCCTTCCAAAATCCAACTTGTGTGAACCATCACCAAAACGTCGTCCCAAACTCGAATAGAGTTTGACGTGCAATTAGCTGAGTTAGGATTGAAGAACATTACGAGGAGCGGGTGGGTACAAATATACTTTGAGCCTTTATACTTTGTTTCTTAAACCGTGAACCAAGCCACGTTACAACCCTTCAAAAGTCCTAATTGAAGCATGGGTTAGTTCGAAAGCGTACTGTTACAAAAGGTATCCTGACTCCTGTAAGGCTATGCTCTAAATCTTGTGTTGAACTTGTCTTATAAAAAATTTTCTGTTAAAAAACGCATTTTTCAAAACTTCGAGACAAGCATGAACTTTGCATTATTTGAATATCGTTGTTTGCACATGTTTATTTGTTTGACAGCGAAGAAATTCACACAGTGAATGTTCGGATGAACGAGAGCTCTCTCAGTGAATAAAATCACTTCAAGAGGGATGACACTCCCGTTGCGAAAATCTTCCATCAACAAAGGGGTCCTGATATGATATTGTCCAGTAAACATGGGGCAGTCCAGTCAAGATTCTAACAAATCACTCAAGTTCAGTAAACCTGGGGCAGTCCAGTCAAGATTTCAAGAAATCTCTCAATTGCATATTAACCCGGGGCAAATCTCCCTCACCATCACTTGGGGCATTTAAAACGTCAATCTCATCAAAGGGTTACGTACTGTCCAAGTTTCCTGGCAATACCACGAACATTTGATACTAGGGGCAGTGACGAATCTCTCTAAAGTCCTTCTGAAAAGGAATTCAAGCATCTTTGAGAAGTTCATCACCTCTCTAGCAAGACCAGCAGTCATGGGTTTATTTCCCCAACACTTGTCGAGGATTTATTCTCCAAAACAAAATTACATTTCAATAACATTCATAACATACACAGATTGATCGGTCGTCAAAGATTCCTTCATCACCTGTTGGAATTTATGGTCGTCAAGAATTCCTTCATCACCTGTTGGAAGTGACGGTCGTCAAAGAATTCCTCCATCACCTGTTGGAAGTCACGGTCGTCAAAGATTCCTTCATCACCTGTTGGAAGTTACGGTCGTCAAAGATTCCTTTATCACCTATTGGAAGTTACGGTCGTCAAGAATTCCTTCATCACCTGTTGGAAGGTACGGTCGTCAAGAATTCCTTCATCACCTGTTGGAAGTTACGGTCGTCAAAGATTCCTTCATCACCTGTTGGAAGTTACGGTCGTCAAGAATTCCTTCATAACCTGTTGGAAGTTACGGTCGTCAAGAATTCCTTCATCACCTGTTGGAAGTTACGGTCGTCAAAGATTCCTTCATCACCTGTTGGAAGTTACGGTCGTCAAAGATTCCTTCATCACCTGTTGGAAGTTACGGTCGTCAAGAATTCCTTCATCACCTGTTGGAAGTTATGGTCGTTGAAGATTCTTCCGTTATCCGGTTGAATCAAAGTTAATCCAAGACCCTTTATGTTTTGGTCAGATTGACACTAAGATCTCCCTGTTTTCTTATGCCAGTGGAAGATATTCCAGGTTTTTGATATTTCAGATAAATCTCTCAGCGATTTATTCTGATTATCTTCATTACCAGAGATGAAGAATCCAACTCTTTTCTCCTTCATCAGCTCGGGATTTATTTTCCCCATCGAAAGGTCGTCTTGAAAAACATCACACCTCCGTGCATTAAGACATCATGCAACGTGATCTCATTTATTTTGAGAACATCATTGTTTGATATATGCCACTAACCTTTACCTTTCAGGAAAGGTACAATCAAATTCAAGCGACAAAGCTTTACTTCAGTCAACTTCCGGACAAGTTCCTAAATCTCGACAAAGTCTTTACTTCAGTTGAATTACGGACGAGTTCCTAAAATCTCAGCAGAAACAACCCACCAACAGAATAATGGACAAATGAAGCTCCTAAAATTATGTTTCTCTCAAGAATGAAGATTCTCATCCTTGAAACCTCAGAAGATTGGTATACTCCCAAGCTCCTGATACTGTTAACAGAATGAAGATTCTCATCCTTGAAACCTCAAGAGATTGGTATACTCCCAAGCTCCTGATACCCTTAACAGAATGAAGATTCTCATCCTTAAAACCTCAGAAGATTGGTATACTCTCAAGCTCTTGGTACCGTTAACAGAATGAAGATTCTCATCTTTGAAACCTCAAGAGATTGGTATACTCCCAAGCTCCTGATACCCTTAACAGAATGAAGATTCTCATCCTTAAAACCTCAAAAGATTGGTATACTCCCAAGCTCCTGGTACTGTTAACAGAATGAAGATTCTCATCTTTGAAACCTCAAGAGATTGGTATACTCCCAAGCTCCTGATACCCTTAACAGAATGAAGATTCTCATTCTTGAAACCCCAGTAGATTGGCATACACCCAACCTTTTGACTCAAACGCCTGAATGAAGATTCTCATTTTTGCTTCCCCGGTAGATTGGCATACTCCCAACCTCCTGTTATTCCCGACAGAATGAAGATTCCCATTCTCAAAGTGGCATATAACCTAGGTTCCTGATATTCCCGACAGAATGAAGATTTTCATTCTCAAAGTGGTATACAACTTGAGTTCCTGATATTCCCGACAGAATGAAGATTCTCATTCTCAAAGTGGCGTATGATCTTAAAACCTGAACTTCTTCCAAACAGGAATAAGCTTTTTCCATAATCCTGATTTTTACTCTCCAACAGGATAGCCACTCTGCAACAGTATTGTTATTCCCCCTAGGTTCCTATTCCCCAACAAAATCAAGACCACCATTCTCCGAAGCTTTCTTTACTCTCAGCATGAATTTGTCAGAATTTCAAATCCCCTACAGATCGAAGATTCTCGTTCTTGGCTCCTCAAAACTAATTCCCCAAGCAGAATGAAGACTCTCATTCTCAATTCCTCACAGAGTTTTCAGATATTCCCCGATGAAGATCTCCTCAAAACAGGAATCCCCAGTAGATTGGCAGACACCCAAACTCCTGACTCTCCCCAGCAATATGACTTCTCCCCGCATAGGTTGTCAAAAAGTTTGAAGACACGCATACTCTTCAACATTGGTCCCAGGACTTCTCATTTTCAACGATCAAAGGATTTTCAATCCCCAGCAGCAGTCAAGGATTTATTTTCCCGGACAACGGTCAAAGATTTTATTATCTCCAGCTATCCAGGATTTATCTTCCTCAGCAAGACGGCTAATCATGCTCACATGCACATTCGTTACATTCAGATATCATAAGCATCGATATAGCACATACATTGCATCATACAGCATAACTTTGTGTTTCAACTAATATTTTACCCGTCGCAGGATAAGTTTAGCAAATTTCAAACTTCAAAGATTTCTGAAAACAGTTCACGGATGCCTCCCGACACGGATGCTAATCTATTGCTTATTCAGACCCCCAGTTTAGAGATGTTCCAAACACGGATACCTTTCTGATACTCATTTTTTCATACAGTTCAACAAACATTCTTGGATGGCATCTTTAAGCCCATCTCCGACAAGATTCTGTCACATCTCCAAATCGCATATTTAAGCCCATCTCCGACAAGATTCTGTCACATCTCCAAATGGCATCTTTAAGCCCATTTCCTCAACTATGCTTTGAAGAGTGCAAATTTATGGGCACTCTAGTGTCCAATCATCTTTTACCTTCGAGTCACAAATGGAAAAATTGCCAATCTAACTCTTCAGGTTCAAGAAGATTGAACAGGGGCAACTGTTGTACCCCAAAATTTGCCCTCCCTTTTTCACAAGAAATCACAACCCCATGGTTTTCTCTGATTTTTGAGATTGGCTCAAGAATCAGTCAAACAGACTTTTCTTTATCAGTCAATCTAGAATTAGGGGTTTCTCTGATTTTTGTTGAGATTGGCTCAGGAATTAATCAAGCAGACTTTTCTTTGACAACAAATCCGGAATTAGGATTTTTCGCTCGTATTTCTCAGAAGAAACTGAATCCTCAGAAATTCAGTTAACCGTTACATTGTTTTCACGCTTGTTCAAGATTACTGGTTGTTTCTCAAAAACCTAATTATCTGGGATAAGAGCTGAGACTTTTGTTTGGAACATTAAGGAATTTTCTTGATTAGTAAAGTGAAAGGTTTATGGAATGCTTGTTCGTTTAACTGTACAACGCATATGTTAATTGGAATACCACGCGTATTGTGATTTATGTAAGGTTGCGAGACTGAAAAGTTTGTTGATTATTTATTTCATCTGGATTAGAATTATTGAGACACAGTTTCAATTATTTTGATTTAAGAGTCTTAAATAATTAAATAAACATAAGGGAAAGATGGAAAAGACATTTGACAGTAGAAATTTCTTTTGATAAAGACTTTTATTTACTTCAAATGTGGTTACAAATTTATTCGAATATTGTAAGATTACAACTTATAATATTTAAGATAATATTTGTTTACAATAAATGAAAAGTAAATCTAAGCCTAAATCTCCTGAGATCTTTGACTTCTGCTGCTTTGTCTATCATCCAAATGGTACTTACCTGCAAAAGACAGAAGAAAAAGAAATTAGCACAATTAACTAAAAAGAATTTTCAAAGCAGAAAAGGAGAAAAGAAATCATCATTAAAGCTTGCCGGCCGGAATCAGAATGCTATGGGACTCATCATGTTTTTATTTTTTTCTCTTTGCAAATCACAAGAAGATTTCTCTTCTTGGTTCACAAAGAGAAAAGTAAAAAATAAATTGCAAGCATGCACATGGTTCAAATACAAAGGTATAAGGCTGCAAGGAAAAGCAAAGTGTATTGCAAACAAAACCAAACTGCAGTAGTCAAACAAGTCAGCAAGGCAAACATGAGCAAGCATAGGCAAGCTAACTACAATGCAGTAACCAAGCATGTCAAACTGAGTTACAAGCCAACTAGGTGCAAAAGGCAAAAGTACAATGTAGAAAATATGTAAACAAAGTACACAATGCAGAGAGATGAACCAAGTTACAAGCAAGAGCTTGTCCTAGCCATCATCATTTTCTGTCCAGCAAACTTTTAAGAATTAAATATAATAAGCAAAAATGCTTAGGAGAGAGAGAGAAAGAGAGAACCTTTGAGTGAAAAGAGTTTGCATTTTTGGCAAAGGCAGGTTTTTCAATTTATATAAAAGGGGAGACTGTATAACAGTAAAAAAAAAGAGAAAACATTGAGAAAAATCTGCAAAATTGCATCTCAATTTTACAAACCTGCATAAACTGCAGCTTACCAAACCTGTCTGCACAAACACTCAGGCCAAATCCAAGCCTGCATTTCATAACTGATAAACCTGTTTACAAAGAATCACAAGCCTTCATTACCAAAAATCACAAGCCTGCATTACAAATTGCAAACCTGCTTTCCATACTGCAAACCTGTCCAAAACTTACAAGCATTTAAACCACAAGCTCAACAAGGCCAAACCAAACAGTTTTCAAACACAGCCTGCAACTCAAACAAGATCAAACCTGCATAAACAGCCTGCAACTCAAACAAGCTCAAACCTGCATAAACGGCAACTTACCAAAACTGCAACTTGCTCAAAAACCCAACCAAAACTATCACCAACAAGTCTCAAACCAACAAAGAATAAGCAACCAAAGTAGTTTCAGAATTTCTTTCATCATTAACAAACACAAAGAGGAAGGAAGAGAATCAACAAAATCAAATCAACAACAAGTTTCAGATTTTATACATCATCACTAACAAATACAAACAAAGTTTCAGAAGTACTTTCACCATCTATACCAAAACCAGAAAGAGGAAGAGATTCAGAAGCCCACAAAAGTTTCAGAATATATTTTCATCATCAAACATCAAATAACCCACAAGGAGAGAGGAAGAGTTTTAGAAGGAAGTAAAACAATATAGATTTTCAGAACATCAAGCTCAGTTCAAACAAGAAGTTTTCAGAAGTATTCATCATCAACAATATCAACGAAGCAAACAACAATAGCAAGTTTTCAGTCCATCATCAATAAAAGTCAGAGACGAGCAGTTTTCAGAAGCTAATATCATCATCAAACAACATAATCAAAAGAACAACAAACAATACCAGAGAAGCATCATCTTCATCCTCCGCCTAGCCTCCTGGGAGCGCCAACGGACGGTCTCACATATTTTTCCTTCAGTTTGCAGAATAAAACGCTCAAGGTACGTCCCTCAAGCCCTTGCTGCATATAAACATCAAAAGCCATAAATCAAAGCATGCAAGTAATAATCAAGTAAAACGAAAACATAACTGTGTAACCCTAAAACATTAAGGATAACAATTTGTACCGTTTGTTCAAAAACAACGTGGACCACTGTGAGAAGGAAGGGAGTGAGATAGGTCGGCGCTCCGGTGGCTCAAGACTAGGGAGAATCAACACTTTTCCTGAGAGAGATGAGAGAAACGGAAAAGAAGAAGAGCAAGGAGGCGCCACTGAGGCCAAAGCATACAAACCCTAAAATTGAAACCCTAACAAAATTATGCAAATTGTATTATGGGCCTGACCCGCTCCCAACCATGTGCCAAGCCCACTCAGTTGCTAAGCGCGCACTCCACCCTTGCTCATTCTAGCTTGCATTTGGTTCTTCTTCATTTTTTCATTTGGGCCATAAAATCCCAAGGCCTATCATCTTTTCTAATTAAACTAATACTTTTTTATTTTCATTTTTAATTTGATTCTTTTTCTTTTGTTAATAATAAGACTAAAAAATATTAAAATTTTGTTTAAATTTTCTTAATATAGTTTTCTTTAACATTTGTTACATTTAAGTACATAAAAAATAGAAACTTTAATGTAAATAATTTTTCGTTCTTTTAAAATTTTTCCTTTACATAATTCATAAAAAACACATAAAATAATAATAATACTTAAATCTTTATTAGGTTAAAAATTTTATTGGTTCATTTGTAAATAAATACATGCATCTCATAGTTCTTTGATTTTCTTTAATTTGTTATAATTTTTTTTTTACATTGAATTGCGACAGTTCGATTTGGTTGTAACACATATTCGGACATTATTATTCTGATAAGACTCATCCCCATTTGTAAATAATTGTACCCCCATTCCCGGATACTTTTTTTTGTAATAACTTAGACTTTAAATTCCCGCAATTTATGGCTTTCAATATACTGTATAGTAAATAGGGTTTGTATGGAAAGATTCAAAATCAATCGTTAGATAACCTAATACAAGATAAATGCATGAAAATCAATACACAATTCACACTTGCACCTCTAGGGTAACCTCGCTTGTTGCTTCGGAAAATGCAATCATGTCCTTCGAATATGAGACACTCTAGCAAATGCCCCTTCGATAAAGCAAAGATCGTAGTCCCTCGATGACCCTCGATGTTGCCTTCGATAAAATGATCTCGTCCCTTACAAAATTGCTAGAGCGTCTCACAAGTTGCTTTCAATTATTGTATGCGATGACCCGCGCCTGTCCCGTTTAACATCCTAACACAAGGTTGTTCGCCAAACACAATGGTGAAATAACACTGTCAAAAGGATTGAAAACATAAGAAAGATCTTTGAGTAAAATAGGGTAGACAACTCTTAGTTACTTGATCAAAATCTTGCAAAACATCCTTTCCATTTTCAAACACACTTCACAACACACTTGACAACACAACTTCAAAACAATTTCAAAACAATTTCAAAATGAACTTTCAAAACATTGAAATATCTTTTCAAAAAGACACACACCTTTGCATATATTCAAACAAGAATTATTACAAAGTTTGCCTAGACAAGACTTCTTTTTCAAAGCATTTTTTCAAAACCACACACACAAAAACACCATTTCAAACAATTGAAAAGCAAAGGCAAGTGATCTAAAACAAGTAACTAAGAGCCCATGGAAAACCATGGATGAAAAGGGTGCTAGCACCTTTCCTTTTCATAATCTACCCTCTGAACCCAAGAAAACATCTCAAAGGTCTTTCCTGTGCTTTTTGACCTTTCCTTAGGATAAAATAAAAAGTCGGTGGCGACTCTTGCTAAACCGAACAAATGCGAGCACAAACGCAAAATCTCAAGTCAGTTTTCTCACCGTATCACAGCGCGATAAAATTAAATACGGGGAATTAATGTCAAGTTTAGAAACCATTAATTGACGAGTAAAGAAAGGATATTTTTGGATTTTTTTAAGAAAAGTAATTAATCTTGAAAATTAACCTAATTTATATTTAATTTTAATTATGAAAAAAAGTATCTAAGTTAGCCTAATTTCTATTAAATTTTAATTACAAAAAATGTATTTAAGTTAACCTAATTAAATTAATTAATTAATGCAAATAATTATTTTATATAAAAAAACTAAACCTAATATTTTTTGTAATTTTTGGATTTTATGATTTAATAATAAAAAAAGACTTTCTTGTAAAAAATAATTTAAACAAGAAATTAAAACAAAATAAATAAAGAAATTTAAAAAAAAAAAGAGTTAAAGGAATGGGTCTGATGTAGCTAAGCAGATTGGGGGGGGGGGGGGGGTGTTTCCAATTTTGTGATAGGCCCAGGATGATGGCCCAGAGTCTAGCGCATGATTCCCTGGGGAACTCCTTCTGATGGTTAATGGTGAACCCTTAAGGCTGGGGCGTGGGATCTACATGATGATGGATCCCAAGGATGAGATCTGGGGCGTATGGTGGACGTTGGGCATTGAGGTACGCTGGATCTGGAAAGTGTTTGAAAGAAAAATAGCAAATGTTGGAGGCAGGGGTCGAACCCCTGACCTCTCATATACAACGCCTTATCAACCTTCTTGCACACCACTGGGCCATTTGGCTTCTTGTTAACATAAATAAACAACATATAATATAATAAAAATGTAGTATGCCCAGGACAAAAATGCGCCAACATTCAAATGATCCAATGGGACATTGCCACGCAGTCGTCTTCTTCCCCAGCACTGTCGTTTTAGGCTTAGACTTTTACCTATGGTTCTATGCATGTAACTAAAACCTGTTCATCTCAAAAAAACTCAAACAAACAAGATAAATGAAATCCAAGTATACCAATCGACCAGGCTTGATCTCGTGAGCATGATGGTGCCCATATTTGGCCCTAATTTTACCCGTATAATAAAGCCCTAAATTTCAACCTTAAACCCTAATAATAGCAATTGTCCCTGTATGCATCAAAACTTATAATTAATCAGGCCAACACGTTCCAAATGACAACACAAACATGAATATATGCTTAAAAACGTTAACCATGTGTGAATAATCAAAACAAAAAACAAGAGATATGGCAAACCGTGAGAGATGTGGAGGCTGATTCTGGGCGTCTTAATGCATGCAAATAGTTGGAAAAGCTTCTGAAGGTGTCCAGGAACATGTTGCAATCCTTAAATCTCCTTGAGGATGGTTGTAGTATGGAATTCGATTTGAGATTTTTTGAGAAAAAATTGTAACTTGTCCTTGCTGTTTCACACGATCAACCCTTGTTCTTGTGTATTGGAATTGTTGTGTATATGTAATAGACTAAATTAGGTCAACAAAAAGCATTAATATCATTGCCAATTATCAAGATTTGATTTGATTTCCTATTTGCATTATTTCTTTCTAAATCATACCATTCTCATTCCAATCACCCTTCGCACGATTTTATTCTATTTTACAGCATAAATGGATTGTGACTCTATTCAAAATCAGATCAAAAACAAATCTTCCATATTTTATATCATTTATTTGATTTAATTTGACTTCTAAATGATTAAAATCAAAAAAATTAAATAAATAAAGTCAATAATATATGAGAGAGTGTTTGGGTCGTGGACATTGCTAGAAGTAATATGCAAGCATAAAAAGTTAGGACCATTTGACAAAAAAATGCAGTTTTGGGTATTGTTGACTTTTGACAATTTTCCAAAAATGGACAACTTTGACAATGCATGTCTCCTTAAATTTTGACCCTAAGATGGTTTTCTTGGACTTTTTAGAAAGATTTAGATGTCCCCTAAACAACCCTTTTGGTTTCATTTCAATTGGATCTTCCATGTTCATGTAAGAAGCTTTGACCTAAAATGTGTTTTTGTTTACTTTTGAAAAGGACCTATAATGTATGAATTTATATCTTTTCATGAGTGCATTTCTTGAACTTGAGGGATGAAGATGAGTTGTAGGGAATTTTATTTTCTTAAAAATGAGAATTGGATGAGAAATTTATGATAAAGTATGAAAAAGTTATGCTTGGTCAAAGTTTGGTTAACTTTTCCTGAGAAACCCTAATTTAGCAACTTTTGAGTTTTGATGAATTAGGAGCATTCCTTGGGGAATCATGATTAAACCTTGATCAAATGATGGATATAACTTCAAAATTTTGATGTTGACCAAAAATCTTGAAGTTTGACTGTATGTGGGCCAGAATTGACTTTTGACCTAATACAGTTGATTTCCAGGCATTTAAGCAGTTGACTGAGCAAACTTCTTGTGCAAGGCATGAAACTTGGAATGGATGGTATTTAGAGAATATTAAGACCATGGAAGAGGTTTGAGGCCTTTGGATCTCACTCATCTTGATAAAAATGGAAACCCTAGTTGGAGATTCATTGCTTTAGGAGAGAGTTTATCTGGTCAATCCTTAGGCATCTTTGGGCAAGTTGAGGATTTCAATGAACATGTGTTGAGTAAAATGAGAGGGAAAATTTTGGGGTACAACAGAGGCAATATATCTTAACTTACATCACGTTGTTAATAGCAAGAATGGATCCTTTAAAGTATGAGTTCAAAAAACCGGCTCTTACAGGAAGGATTGCTCGGTGGCAGATGTTACTATCAGAATATGACATTCAATACGTTACTCAAAAGGCCGTCAAGGGTAGTGTACTAGCTGACCATCTAGCTCATCATCAATTACTAGAATATCAACCAATGAAGTTCGAATTTCCAGACGTAGATGTCATGGTTATAGGTGACTACGAGATACCAGGGCCCGACAAAGGACCTAAACCATGGGCACGTTCGACACTCATGTTCGATGGAGCTTCAAATGCACTAGGTCACAGAATTGGGGCAGTTTTCACTTCTCTGAAGAATTTCACAAACCTTATACTGCAAGGTTATGTTTTGGCTACACCAATAATATCGCCGAGTACGAAGCTTGTATCCTGGGTCTGGAAGCTTCCATCGATCTAAGAATCAAACATCTCGAAGTGTTTGGAGACTTCAAGCTAGTCATATACCAAGTCAACGGTGAATGGGACGCTAAACATCCCAAATTGATTCCATATCGGGATCATGTTTTAAATATAGCTACGGAATTCACAGAAATCACCTTCAGTCATATCCCACGAGAAGAAAATCAGATGGTAGATGCCTTGGCTACTCTATCAGCCATGTTCAAGGTAACTTGGCCAAACCACGAACCGTGCATTATAATCAGACATTTTGAAGAGCCTGCACATTACCTTGCTATTGAAGAAGGGTTTAATAATAAGCCCTGGTTCTATGACATCAAAAGGTACCTTGAAAAACTAGAATATCTAGAAAATACCTCTATCATTGACAAATGAACTTTGAGAAGGCTAACCTCAAAATTCTTTCTAAGTGGTGATGTGTTATACAAAAGAAACTACGAATGGTGCTACTCAAGTGTGTGGAGAAATGGGAAACAGATACGCTCATGAGAGAAATCCATGAAGTCACCTTTGGAACTCATACAAATGGGCATGTCATGGCTATAAAAATCCTGCGAGCGGGTTATCATTGGCTAATGATGGAAGCTGATTGCTACCATTATACAAAAACATGTCAGAAGTGCCAAATCTATGCTGACAAAATGAATGTGCCACGTACTTATTTGAATGTCATGAGCTCTCCATGGTCATTTTTTATGTGAGGGAATTGATATGATAGGCATGATCGAATCGAAATCATCTAACAGACACCGGTTCATATTGGTCGCCATTGATTACTTCACCAAATGGGTAGAAGCGACATCCTACATGAATGTGAGAAGTCAAGTGGTTACTCGATTAATCAAGAAAAATCTCATATGCAGATATGGGGTTCCAAATAGGATCATAACAGACAACGGGTCTAATCTGAACAACAAAATGATGAAGGAGTTATGCGATGATTTTAAGATTGAGCATCATAATTCCTCACCATATCGACCCAAGATGAACGGGGACGTTGAAGCTTCCAATAAGAACATCAAGAATATCATTCATAAAATGGTGGAGACATATAAAGATTGGCACGAAATTCTTCCCTTTGCTCTGCATGGCTATCATACCTCCGTACGCACATCAACGGGTGCAAATCCTTTTTCTCTAGTATATGGCATGTAGGCAGTACTCCCATGTGAAATAGAGATTCCATCTCTTTGAGTTCTAATGGAAACAAAGCTTGAAGAAGCCGAGTGGGTTCATATGTGACTTCATTAACTCAACCTCATTAAAGATAAACACCTGACAGCTTTGTACTGCGGTCAATTATATCATAAGTGGATGAAGAAAGCCATCGACAAGAAAGTCCGCCCTCGAGTATTTAAAGAAGGGGATTCGGTGCTCAAGAAGATTCTACTACCTCTCCTCGATTCAAGTGGAAAATGGATACCCAACTATGAAGGTCCATATATGGTAAAAATAGCATTCTCCGGTGGTGGTCTCATCCTCACAACAACGGATAGGGAAGAACTACCACATCCGGCAAATTCAGACACAGGCAAAAAATACTATGTATAAGAAAAATCGTTAAGATAGAATCTTAAACAGACGACTTAGGCAGAAAGGAGCGTCCTGGTGGATTGAAAACCCTAAAGGGAGATCCAGGCAAAAATTAGGGACATACATAAAAAAATCATCCCGATTGATTGAAAACCCGAAAGGGGCGATCCAGGAAAAATTAGGGATCTTATTCAAAAGAATAAAGAACAAAAAGAATGCAATCTAAGAACTGTGACTACAAACCATAAAGGAAAAGATGGATCCAAATCATTCAACTCAGAAGTAAGGGAGATTAGAGCTATCAAAAGGACTTTGGGAAAACAGCAGTAGCAATTATCATTTTCATTGCCATCTATAGTTTTAAAACTTTCTATAATTACCTATTTTAAGGAATTACATCTTGTACTCTCGCCTATTCAGAGGCATATCAATAAATTATTTACTTTTTTCATCTTGCAAATTTTGTTTTTTCTTTTCAGACTTGTTTGCAAAATACTGCGATTATTTCTTGTGAATACTACGTTAAAATCATTTTGGGGATTTGACAAATAAAAGCACTAGATAAAACATAAAAAAACATTTTGGTTAGAAAAACATCAAAAGAAAACCCATGCATACGTCCACGTCCACGCCTATGTCTACGTCCATGCCAATGTCCACGCCTACGTCTACACCTTCGCCTACGATACAAATATCAAGATCTTGCTAACACTTTTCACCATGTTCGAACCAATTCAAAGATACCACGACGATGCAACATACAACATCGGGGAGTTGATAATACAAAGCGAATGATTTAAAAGGAGGGAATATCGAAAATATTTTATTTTTCATAACATTTTTGGGGCATATACACACATTCAGTACATATGTAAAAACTTTAGGCATATATAGACAATCAGTGCATATCACTATGGGTTCATATCAATCTAAGACATCATGTATATACATCATACATGGAATTTGTCCAAACATACTTTGGGTGGAACCAATATCTTTGGGCCCTCATCTCTGATTTAGTTATCTAAGATTTGATCATCAAAAACGGATTTTTCTATGATATAACTCATTGAATCAGTCTCATGCAACAATGTGTTTCCTCATATGCGATATAGCTCATTGCATTAGGCTCCATGCAGCAATGTGCAAAATCATCAATATAACTCATTGCATCAGTCTCCATGCAGCAATGTATTCCCTCTTTTGTGGTATAACCCATTACGTCAGTCTCCATGCAGCGATATGGGAAATCTGCGATATAACTCATTACGTCAGGCTCCATGCAACAATGGTGTTATCAAGCTTTTCTCAATTATCTATCTCCTAGGTTGCGATAGATATGCGAATAAATGTGAGTAATCCATTGCATCAGTATCCATGCAAAAATGTATTATCAAACTGTGTTTTATTTATCCCCTAGGTTGTGAACAATACACATGTCCCTCATCTGCGATATAACCCATTGTGTCAGTCTCCATGCAACGATGTTGGAAACCTGCAATATAACCCATTGTGGCAGTCCCAAATGCAGCAATATGGGAAATCCGAGATGTAACTCATTGCCTCAGTCTCCATGAAGCGATGTAATTATCAAGATCTTTTCAAATATTTATCCCCTAGGATGCGATAGATATGCAAATAAATCTGCGTAATCCATTGCATCAGTCCCCAAGCAACAATGTATTATCATACTTTGTTTTATTCATCCCCTAGGTTGTGATGGATAGACAAAATCAAATTAAATCAAAACTTACTATATTAGTCTCCAATCATTAGTAAACCATCATTTTCAAAACTTGCATTTTAGAAAATATGCAAAAGAATCTACAATCTCTTAAATACTGATGATTTATCTGTGTCGTCATGTCTAAGTTCTATCAAAACTTTGGTTCAAATGCTGGTAAGATGATACATCATCATTTATGCCTACTCTCCATACATACGGGAACGTTGTACAGCGTATCCTTATAATCTTTCGGACGAATTTTGGGGTCTTCCAATATTTATAAAATTCAAATTAGAACATGTGAGACTTGCGTATTCTCACATTATTCAACCAAAAAATAATTAAATAGGGACATCTGTCATACGCCAAATTTTCCCTACTGGTTTCTATCTCTTATTTTCCAGAATTATCATTAAAAAAGTCATGGGCCTTTCTAAATCAGAGAAGACCCGTGTGAATTGTTAAAATCCATTTGTTTAGCAAGGGAGGTGTATTTATTAAAGTGTAATAGCCCTTTTCAAATGCTAAAGGAGGGGTGGTTTACGCCACTAAGAAAATACGGGGTCATTTCTAAATTATAATAGCCCATTTAAGTTTTAGATATGTTGGAGGGTGTACAAGCAAATCGCTTCATTTAAAGCCCAATACTTAAAAACAATATGGCTCTTTTAGGTGGGGTGGTGTATAAAACAATTCATTTCTGGTTAAAGCCCAATATAATTAAACTTCTGACCCATTTCAATTTTTTGTTTTACTAACAGGTTATCTTATAACATTAGTATCATTATTATGAACATTATTATTATTTCATAATTATTAATTATTACTGATTATATTGTAGATCTTTAATTTTAATTTTTTTTTAATTTTTAGAGTGTTGACGGAAAGGCCTTTTCACATGATTCATCTCCAAGACCGAAAAGAGAAAGCCCAAAACAAAAGAAAATAATGTGGCCCATTTAATTTTTTGGTCTGTTTTGAAAAAGTTGTTTTTTTTTTAATTATAACAGTGTTATTGTTGTTAAACTTTATATTTTTAACTTAATTGTTTTATTAAGTTAAAAGGAAAATATTTAAGGCCATCACACGATTCATTTTCCAGGCCCCAGTCCAAACACATCACCAGCCCAACCTTTACAGTCCAAACCTAAAAAACACATGTTCCAAAAAACAAACATGCGCATAACGTACGAATTAAAAACGTGTGTATCAAAAATGTTTGTTGTGCGAATTCAAGAAGAAAAAAAGCATGTCTCAATAAGAAAATATTGTTCAGATCTTCATTAATCAAGCAATGATCTTTACATTCAAAATTTCCAGAACTGAACAAACTAATACAGAAACATAGTCAAAACTTTATACAGATTACAGACAAAATCAAAACACTTCCTAATTTTCTAATTCTCTAATCAAACAGAGTAATGGAGAATTAAGATTGTTGCCTAATATAAATAACTAAAAACAATATAAAAGCCTAAGACGAATACTGAAAAGGGGCAGAGAATTTACAAAGAAAAAAGTTATTACAGAGGAAATTATTACAGAAGAAAGGGAATCAGGAGGAGTTTGTGTCCATCATTGTCAACAACTCGTCACTCTAGCTTAGAGTTTCAATATCTGAAACCTTAAACTCTTCATCGCACCGCCATTCTTCATTCATCTGTCGCAACGGCCACTCTTGAGACTTGTGAGCACGAAAATAAGACGAAGTGATTAGCAATCGATGTCGGATAAAACAAAAGCAAAAACCACGATCAGAGGTAACGATAACGAGACTCAACTTACTTTTTGTATTTTTTTTTTGCTTCGTATTTTGATTTTGGTGAGGTTTAAGGGTAATGGTCGTTAGGGTTTGATTTGGGTAGGGGATGGAGCGCCGCCGCCAAGATTGGAATTTAGGGTTTTGTTATTTAGGGTTGTTGTCTGAGTGGGAGGAGAATAAAGAGAAAGAGATGAGTGAAGAGAGAGAGAGAGAGAGAAATGGGGGATAAATAAAAAAAATGAAATGAATATTGTGATACAGTGGGAGAATTGACTTGGGATGTTTGATCGCAAATGTTGCAGTTAGCAAGAGTCGCTACCGACTTTTCTTTTATCCAAAAGGAAAGGCTGAAAAGAACAGGAAAGACCTTTGAGATTATTTCTTGAGTTCGGGGGGTAGATTATGAAAAGGGAAGGTGTTATCACACTTTTAATCCATAGTTATCTATTGGCTCTTAGTTGCTTGCTAGATCACTTGCTTTTGTTTGAAAATGTGCTTTGTTTAGAAAATATGCATTGTGGTGATTTTGGAAGTATTTTGAGAAGGCGCCTTCGTTTAGACAAAATTTGTAATAATTCTCGTTCGTAAGAATGTATACAAGGTGTTGGACTTTTGAAAATATTTCATGTTTTGAAAGTTTGTTTTTTGAAAGTGTTAGGTGTTTGTTTTGAAAATGAGCAAGGATGTTTATTTTGAAAGTGAGCAAGCAACTAGGAACAATCTACCTACTATAAAGTCTTTGTTCATTTCTTCCTTTCCTTTGATATTGCTATCTTACCATTGATTTGGTAAGGAGCCTTATCTTTGGATGTAAATGGACGGGCATGGGTCATCGTATAGTCATGATAGTAATGTTGTGAGATATATTAGCATTTCTCTTTGAGGGACTAAGATAATTTTGAAAGGCAACAATCGTAGCGTCATCGAGGGACTATGATCTTGTATTTTGATTGTTTTTGCTAAGATATCCCACATGCATAACATGACCATTTTTATAAGGCAACAAAGTGGAGTTAAACCTAGGGGTGCATGTGTGAATGGTGTGTTTGATTTGCATGCATTGTTTATCTTGAATTAGGGTTTAGAAATTGTTGATTTTAGTCTTGTTGTTGTACCCCAAAATGTTCCCTCTCATTTCTCAAAAGGATCACCCTGGACCCTCAAGTTTGCTTCTATCAAGTTTCAAGTCTTGAATTACAATTTTCCAAGAAAATCATTCACGAGGGCAAAACGGTCAAAAGCACACTGAAAATTCAAACTTTGACTTTTAGGTAAAAAATCAAGTTTCAACAATTATATTTCATCAAGACATGAAAGTGGTTCATCAAAAAATCAGAAGTCAGAAATTACTTTGAAAATTCCAAATTTCTAAACATTTAGAAATTTTTTTAAGTGTTAAGAGAATATGGTACTTTAGAACTTCTGAGCCAGCCTCCACGCAAGTGCAACCAGAATTTTCAAACATGGTTCAGAACATGACTCATTAATCAGAACGTATGGAAACTATGTCCTTCAATCAGAACGTTACCCTTCAGCATATGAAGGCTATGTTATGTGTTTCAATCAGAGCCTCACCCTTTGAATCTCACTCTGGTCTTCTGCAATCAGAACATCACCAAATCCCAAAACATCGTTTGAGCAACCTGCTTTACTGCTATAGCATAGTCCTTCCACCAGTTGCCACAACACTCCAAGGTGCTGTTGATCCACTCCACGCCCGCGTTTTTCTCAAACCCCATAATTACACTAAATTAGCATGCGAAAATAGTGTTTAAAAAGAAATGGAACAGTATGCCAAAAAGTTTTAAATCCCATTTTTCCCCCCAAAACCACAACCAAACCTATAAATAAGTTGCTCCACTACACTTTCAGGGGGCTGGCTTTTGGAGAGAGAGAATTGTAAAAAGAGAGAAAAGAAAACTGTGAAACCTTCGTAAAAATCCAGAATTCTCAAACAGAAAACCAAACCTTTGTTCTTCCCTTTAAATCAAAGAACTTCGCATTTTCTCTTTCGTTGCTCTTGCTGACTCCAGAACATCTGTAGATAACAGTTCAAGTTCCAAGCACACGCTCCATATTCAAGGTAAGTCTTTCTGAGTTTGCATCTCTTCATTTAGAACATCCTTAAATATGTAAATATCATAGTATTGATGCTGGCCATATCATTGCATAAGTAGAGGAAACTATGGATCAGAACTTCTTCATTAAGGTTACGCTCAAAATTAGGATTAGAACTTCTATAAACTATTGTGCTTTTATCCTTCTAATTTGTTGTTTGTTAAGAACTGAATTGCTGATGTGCTGATTAATATGAGGAAAGAGTTGAAATGTAGCACAGAACTTCTGATTTTCATTCACGGTTTTAGCACAACATAGAACTTCTAAGTCCTCTTCATTGTTTAAACACACAGAACTTCTATGATTTTCTCACTGTTCAAACACATGAATTTCTGATGTTCACTCGCTGTTAACACACACTGAACTTCTGATGTTCACTCACTATCTTAGCACATACTGAACTTCTGAGTTCTCTTCACTGTTTTAATACACAGAACTTCTAAGACATTCTCACTGTTCTAACACTCAAGTTTAACACATAGCAACCCAGAACTTCTGTATCTTTCTTCTAATGTTTCTTGCAGGACCTCAGAGTGTATCAATCCAGAACATCTGATGCCTCTTTCTGGACCACAGTGCGCCCGGCATCAAAACTTCTGATCCCCTTTGTGTTGCTTTCAGCAGCATGTTAATTCTATCTCTCATTATTCCCCTTTTTTATCATTTTCAATATTAATACCCTTTTTATAAATATATAAAAGACATAAAAATATTTTCTTTTATTAATTAATTTCTTAAGACAAAAAACCATTTTCTAAACAAGTCATTTTCTTTCTTGCATTGTACATTTCAATATGGTTGTAATAGTTAAATAGGATTTAAACTCTTGCAACCCCCCATTTGTAAATATGTACCCCTATCCCTAAATATTGTAATAGCGTAGTATGATACGGTGGGAGAACTGACTTGAGGTTTTGTATTTGTGTTCGCAAATGTTTCGGTTTAGCAAGAGTCGCCACCGATTTTTTATTTTATCCTAAGGAAAGGTCAAAAAGCACATGAAAGACCTTTGAGATATTTTCTTGGGTTCGGGGAGTAGATTATGAAAAGGGAAGGTGCAAGCACCCTTTTCATCTATGGTTATCCATGGGCTCTTAGTTACTTATCTAGATCACTTGATTTGCTTTTCCAATTGTTTGAAATGGTGCTTTGTGTGTGGTTTTGAAAGATGTTTTGAAGAGAGGCCATCGTTGTGGCAACCTTTGTAATGATTCTTGTTTGAATGTATACAAAGGTGTTTTTGTCTTTTGAAAAGATTTCAATGTTTGAAAGTTTGATTTAGATAATGTTTTGAAATTGTGTTGTGAAGTGTGTTTGAAAATAGCAAGGATGTTTTGCAAGCTTTTGATCAAGTAACTAAGAGCTATCTACCCTAATTTACTCAAAGATCTTTCCTAATGTTTTTAACCCTTTTGACAGTGTTGCTTTACCATTGCATTTGGTAAACAATCTTGTGTTAGGATGTTAAACGGGACAGGCGCGGGTCATCGTATAGACCATGATAGAAATTGTGTTAACTAGTTTTGACAAATTTTTGAGGGTCTTGATCATTTTTGTTTAGGCAACCAAGATAACATCATCGAGGGACTATGATCTTTTGTTTTGTTTTTGTTTTGCCAAAGTACCCAACATGCATACCATGGCCCATTTTTGAAGGCAACAAGTGGATTGTAACCCTAGGGGTGCAAGTGTGCACTGTGTTTGATTTTCATGCATTTTGTCTTTGATTAGGTCAAACTATTTATTGATTTGGATTTTTGCATACAAACCCTAATTCTCTAATCATGGCATAATTGAAAGCGTAAAGTGCGAGAATTTAAAATTCGAAGCTATTACAACATGATTATAGGGATGGGGATACAATCTTTGAATGGGGGTATTTGACAAGAAATATAAACTCTAGTTTACTATTACATCCATATTGAATTTAATTGCATAAAATAAATGGACAATATTTAAATATTCAAAATAAACAAATATATCAAATAATATGAAATATGCAAAAAGGGATTTTTGTTCATTAATGTATGTAAAATATTTTAATGTAAAAAAAAAGTATAAAGAAATAAATAAAAAAAATTAATTTTATTTGTTTAAGGGTAAACCATAATTTCTTTAAGAAAATAAATACAATATATTATTTATATACAATAAAAGATATTAATATATGTAAAAATAAAATATACATAGAAAAAAGTTTTTTTTTAGTATGAATAATAATGAAAACAAAAATGTAATATTTTTATATTTTTTATTCTAAAGTATTTAATAAAATAAAAAGTATATATGTATATATATGTACATTAAATGTATTAAACATGTACAATGTAAAATAAAATATGTACAAAAATAAAATATATTTAGGAAAATATTTTTAGTATGAATAAAAATAAAGAACAAAAATAAAAGTATAAATTGTAAAGATTTTTCAAGTCTTAATAATATAAAAGAATATTTAAATGCCTTTAATGTTAGAAAAAATTAAAAATAAAATGCCAAATAAATATAAAAAGTTATGAAAATATTTTTTTTGAGCATTTTTTATATTTGGAAATAAATAAATAAAATCAGAAAAGAAAACAAAAATGAAAAAAATGTAAAAATATAAGAAATTGGGCCAGGGGTGCAAAAATGAAAGTGGGAGGTGTCAAAAGCAAGTCAGGCCAGGCCCAGCCCAAGCCAGCTTCATCTTCAACCTTCAGACTTTGTAAACGCGCGCGCCTGGTTCAAATGCTAGATCTTGTATATGTGATCTTTTGCAAAAACTCACAACATCAAACTTGTAGAGAATTTCAAGACGATTCCAACCATATAAAAAACTAATCCTAACTCTAAAAGACCAGAGAGAATTTCTCTGGCCCTAAAATCTGACCTAGTTTTTTTAGCATGTTCATGGATGAAATTCTCCTAGCACACTTAATATAAATGAAAACTGAGCATATGTACAGCTTCATGGCAATGAACACTACATTTTTTATTCACAAACCTAAGGCTAAATGTTCCTAAATAGAGAGATAGAAAGTGAAGAAAAACATGTTTCAGTTGGATTCGTGTAGGGAAATCAGTGCTTCTCAGCAAGGTTTGAGATGTCTAGTAGCTTTCTTGAACTTCACTTGACCTTTTCCAATAGCTAGCTTGCCTTGAATGTCCTTGAATCCTTCTAGAGAACTAAACCTGCACAAGCTCAAAATGAAAATGGTGAACACTGTAAATGGAGTTACAGTTGGTATTTGAGGTTTGGGATAGCTTGAGTGAGTTGAATGGAAGGTGTTTGAAGCAACTCAGGGCAAAACGCACGACCCAAATGAGCTGTGGAACTCAAGTTGCAGCACCTGCCCTATTTTGCCAAAGAAATGTGATTTCTGGCTATGGGGTGTTTTGAGGCTTGAACAATCGTGTTATTAGCTCAATGGGGTGTGAGAAAGATCTTTTGAATGTTTGTGTAAGTTGATCTTTTCTGGTTTTTAAGTTCTCAAGTTTTGGCAAGTTTTCTTGTTTTTGAAGTAAGAAGTGGAAGTGATATGTAACAGGCTTATGCAGGCTATACAACATCCTCTAACATCTGCTCTTGGCCCCCCTAATCAGTGTATTTGTTTAGCTGCAAGAGATTTGGCTTTATGCTCAAGGATTAGTGGTTTGACATAAAGCACATTTTTGCAAAAATGGAAATGTGCCTTTTACCACTTAGGGATTAAACTTGTGTACAATGCTCTAATGACCAAAACAATGAATTAGCGCAATGTATTTGCATTAAATTATGGAGTGTGAAGTGGTTTAGAGGCCTGCAAACTAGTGTAAGGCATGCTGGTTTGAAAATGCAACTTGTATGAACATGAATTTGCCATGGATGAAAAGTGATTTTTTTCCAATTTCAAGCCTTAGATTCTCCCTAAAAAACAAATGTGTTTGAGGAGTTCTTAGAAAATTTGGAAAGCTTGCAACATTCTCTATAATCCATCTTTGAAATTCAACTTGATACTCCAAGTGGAACTATGTGAAAAATGGCCAAGAAGATAGGTCAAAATCCTGCCTAAACTAGGGTAAAATTTCACTAAGTTAAAATTTTTAGGGACCCTTGTTCCAAAATTCATAACTTTAGATCCAAGCTTCTTTTGAGAAAACTTTGTGAATCAAAGTTGTAGACTTTGTGGAGTACTAAATCTTTCATGTTGTAAGTTTTTTTTGAATCCATTTGCATCATGGTGAAAATGTGGGACAAAGTTAGGAAAAATTAAGAAAATTTCATAACTTAGAAAAATTCTAAGTTATGAAATTTTTTCAATTTCAAACCCTAATTTTCAATTTTGGGTTTCTTGATGAACAAGTTTCATAATTTGACACATATTGATGAAAAATGACTCTTGGCACTACAGTCAAATTTTGAACAGTTGATTGAAAAATTCATCTGTCAATCTCATGCATTTGAGATCTTTTGAACTTGTTGAATAGTTCAAGATGATGCCATTGAGTCCTTGAGTCCATGGTTGAACCTAATTTCCCATTGGCTAGGTCAAAAATTCATAAATTGCCTTTGTACAGTCAAAACCCTAAAAATGACCATTTTGCCCTTTTGGTGATCTGATCAAATTTCTTGTGGAGTTGTGGTCCAAACTTGATCCAGTGGTTAATATGAGTTCATAATGTTGATGTGGGTCAAAATTCATGAGGTTTGACTGTAAATTGGCCACAGTTGACTTTTTCCCCAATACAACTGATTTCTAGGTCAATTGTCCAATTGACTGGGCCAAAATTTGATTCAAGGCTTGAAACTTGGTATGGACAAACTTATGAGTCCAATATGAAGTATGAAAGTCAATTTGAGTATTGAAATTCCAAAAATCCTTGTGCAAACTCAAACCCTAGTTTGGGTCATCAGTGCAAGGAGATGTCTTGAGCAGAGCAAACCCTAGCTTGATCTTGAGTTCCAAGAGCCTTGTGATGAGAAATGTTGATAAAATGAGAGGGAAAATTTTAGGGTACAACAGTTGCCCCTGTTCAATCTTCTTGAACCTGAAGAGTTAGATTGGCAAGTTTGCCTTTCGTGACTTGAAGGTAAAAGAGGATTGGACACTAGAGTGCCCGTAAATTTGCACTCGTCAAAATGTAGATGAGGGAATGGGCATAAAAGATGCCATTTTGAAATGGTAGAATCTTGCTGGAGATGGGCTTAGAGATGCCATCCAAAACTTGTTTGTTGTAAATCAAGAGAATGAACATCAGATTGGCACCCGTGTCTGGAATGTATCAGAATTGTATCTGGAGATTTGATTGGTGTGAGAAAAGGAATGGTGTCCGTGTCTGGGGCGTATCCGAGCTGTAAGTTTATTTGATTCTTGAATGAATATCAGAATGATTGCCGTGTCTGGAGTGTATCTGTATTCTGAATGGGTGACAGAGAAACACTTGTGTATGGAGCATCTATGTGCTGGGGATAAACTCCGAATGACTGATAGAATGGCAACCGTGTCTGGAGCGTATCTGGACTGTATCTAAAGTTGAGATCTGTATGAGTAGCAGAATAACTTCCGTGTTTGGAGTGTATCCGTACTGTAACTAGGATCCGGACAAGTGACAGAATGATTCCGCGTCTGGAGTGTATCTGAACTTGAAGTTGATGGTTGAATCTGAATGAGAAATAGAATAGCCACCGTGCCTAGAGCGTATCTAGTCTGTATCTGATTGCTGAAGTCTGGATGAGTAATAGAATGACCGCTGTGTATGGGGGTGTATCCATACTGTATCTGAACTCTCTGAATAGTTTTTAACGATAGTTTTTTAATCTTATCCTGAAAAGGGTAGAATGTTAGCTAAAGCACAAAGTTATGTTGCATGATATGTATGATGCAATAAAATGCGTTCCATCAATGTTTATGATATATGAATGTAATGGATGTGCATGTTCTGATTAATTGTCTTGCTGAGGAAAATAAATCCTTGATAGCTGGAGATAATGAAATCTTTGACTGTTGCCGGGGAAAGTAAATCCTTGACCGATGTTGGGGATTCCAAAAATATTTGATTGTTGAAGATGAGAAAACCTTGCTGATTACTGTTGGGGATAGAAAATCCTTGGCAACCTGCGGGGATTATCAAAAATTTTACAACTTCTGTGGGGATGTGAGAATTCTTCATGACTTTCCTGGGGAAATAAGGAAAAAATCCGACGAATTCTACATGGGGAATTAAAACCTGGGAGGCTTCAAATGGAGAAATGGGAACTAGAATCTTCGTTATGTCGAGAAATAACTCTGTAGGGAGAGTGCTTATTTTGTCGGGGAAATCAGGAGCTTTGGGTTGTAGGCCAATCTACTGGGGATTCCTTGTTTTATGGAGAACTCTGCTGGTGATGAAAGTTTAGAGCATTCGGGCTCCGCTGGGGAAGAAAGTTTAGAATACTCTGGCTCTGCTGGGGATCGGGAGTTTAGAGACTTAACTCTGATGGGAATTTTGAAATTTGACTCCGCTGGGGATATGTACTTCAAGGTTTTAGCTCAGTTGAGGATCTGAGTGACATACTGTAGGGGATTTCTTCTGGAATAGCCTAAAGACGTTTTCCTATACTTTCGACCTATCAGTAATTATCCTTTCTTATTTGTAAGCAGTGATTATATTCAAATGCATATGTCTATTTAACAAACCATTGGACGGTTTCAAATAAAACATAAGTGTAAAAAAAAAGGAAAGGCAAGCAAATTTCTGCACTTTGAAGTATCTTTGTATTAACTTTTGTAAGTATCTTTGTACAAAGGAGACAGACATCCTAGTAAGAGAATGTTGTCGAACAATTTAAAAAATTTTATACAAAGAAAGATGGTTATGTGCAACAATTCCATGGGGTTCCTATTCTGCTATAGCCTTCACAACTCTGAGTATCTTTGTCCATTTGTTGGTTCGTTCGTGGATGATTGGATTGATCAGAAGCTTGGAGTTTGGTCGTGAAGAGATTGTTCTTAAAGTGATCCGACGAGACATAGTCATACGCTTTAATTACCTAACTTTTGCCTGGACCTCCCTTTCGGGTTTTCGATCCACCGGGAAATCCTTTTTTGCCCAAGTCGCCCTTTCGGGTTTTCAACTTGCCGGGTGTACAGATTTTTTTGTTTATCCTTAATTTTTTCCTGAACCGCCCTTTCGGGTTTTCGATTCACCGGGATGCCCATTTTTTCCCAAGTCGCCCTTTCAGGTTTTCAACTTGTTGGGTCATTTATGTGTAGTATCTTTTGACTATGTCTGCGTTCGCAGGGTGCGGCAAGTCGTCGCCGTCCATAGTAGTCAGAATCATTGCCCCACCAGAAAAGATGTTCTTAATCACAAATGGTCCTTCATAAGTAGGAGTCCACTTTCCCCTGGGATCACTTTGCGGCAAGATGATCCGCTTGATTACAAGATCTCCGACTTGATATTCCTGACGCCTGACTTTCTTGTTGAAAGCCTTGATCATCCGTTTTTGATACGTCTGACCATGACAAACAACAGTAAGTCGCATCTCGTCGATTAGATTAAGTTGATCAAGCCGGGTCTGAAAACAATCATCTTCATTTAAACCAACATCCTTCATAATCCTCAAGGAAGGAATCTAAACTTTCATAGGTAAAACAGCTTCCATGCCATATACCAAAGAAAAGGGGGTTGCCCCGGTTGAAGTACGCGTCGTGGTACGATATTCGTGCAGAGCAAACGGTAACATCTCATGCCATTCCTTGTAGGTGACTGTCATTTTTTGAATGATCTTCTTGATATTTTTGTTCGCGGCTTCAACAGCACCGTTCATCTTTGGCCGATAGGGAGATGAATTGTGATGTTGAATCTTGAACTGCTCGCACAGGGAGGTGATCACGGTGTTGTTCAAATTTGTACTGTTGTCTGTGATAATCCTGTCGGGGATACCATACCGGCATATGAGGTTCTGTTTGATGAAGCGGGCAACCACATTCTTTATAGCGAAGGCGAAGGAAGCTGCTTCGACCCACTTGGTAAAGTAATCAATAGCGACCAAGATGAAGCAATGTCATTGGATTTCGTGGGCTTGATCTCTCAAATCATGTTAATTCCCCACATTGCGAATGGCCAAGGAGCTGTTAGAACGTTGAGAGGAACTGGAGGAATATGTACCTTGTCAGCATAGACTTTACATTTGTGACAAGTACGGGAATGTTGATGACAATTAGCTTCCATGGTAGACCAGTAGTAGCCTGCCCTTAGAATCTTCTTAGCCATTGTATGTCCGCTTAAGTGGGTGCCCAATGTGCCATTATGTATTTCGGTCATGATCAACTCTGCTTCAACCTTGTCCATACAACGAAGTAGAACACAATCATGGTTGCGCTTATATAAGATACCATTGCTCAGGAAGAACTTGGAAGCAAATCTCCTTAAGAACTTTTTGTCACTGAAGGAAGCTCCTTCAGGGTATTCTCGAGTCTGGAGATACCCTTTGATTTCATGAAACCAGGGTTGTTCCACTACTTCTTCGGTATTAATCTCATGACAGTGCGAAGGTTCGTCCATTCGTTCGATGGTGATTTGGGGAGCCTCATTATCCCAGTTGAGTTTAAACATGGAAGACATTGTAGCCAGAGCATCTGCTAGCTGATTTTCTTCTCGCGGGAAGTGCTCAAAGGTAATCTGCTCGAAATGAGGCAACAATGTCAAGACATGTTCTTTGTATGGGATAAGATTAGGATGTTTGGTGTCCCACTCTCCTTTGATTTGACTGATAACCAAAGATGAGTCCCCAAATACAATCAGAGATTTGATTCCCAAGTCAATAGCAGCCTTGAGACCAAAGATACAAGCTTCATATTCGGCCATGTTGTTGGTGCAGTTGAAGCAGAGTCTAGCAGTGAAAGGTGTATGGAAACCTTCAGGAGAAATAATTACCGCACTGATACCATTGCCAAGTGCATTTGAAGCACCATCAAAGTACAGGGTCCATCGGGATCCTTGTTCAGGTCCGTCATACGGTCCGTTACCTTCAATGTGTCCAATGTCATGATGTCCTCGTCAGGGAAGTCGAATCTCATAGATTGGTAATCTTCGACGGCTTGATGAGCTAGATGGTCAGCTAGTACACTCCCTTTTATAGATTTTTGGGTTGTGTACTGAATATCATATTCAGTCAGGATCATCTTCCATCTAGCGATTCTTCCGGATAAAGCAGGCTTCTCGAAGATATACTTGATCGGATCCATTTTAGAAATCAGCAAAGTGGTATGTGTCAACATATACTGCCTTAGCCGGCGAGCAGCCCATACCAAAGCGCAGCAAGTTTTTTCGAGCAGTGTGTAGTGAGTCTCACAGTCGGTAAACTTTTTGATAAGGTAATAAATGGCATGCTCTTTTCGGCCAGACTCGTCATGTTGGCCCAGTACGCACCCCATTGAGTTTTCCAAAACAGTCAGATACGTGATTAAAGGCCTTCCTTCGACGGGTGGCATCAAGATAGGAGGTTCCAGCAAATACTCCTTGATCTTATCAAAAGCAACTTGACAGTCATCGTTCCATTCAACCACCTGATCTTTCTTCAACAGCTTGAAGATTGGATCACATGTAGATGATAGGTGAGAGATGAACCTCGCAATATAGTTTAAGCGTCCTAAGAAACCTCTGACCTCCTTTTCAGTGCGGGGGGCTGGCATTTCTTGTATAGCTTTGACCTTAGCAGGATCAACCTCGATGCCTTTGTTACTGATGATGAATCCCAAAAGTTTACCGGACCTGACTCCGAAAGTGCACTTGCTAGGGTTCAGTCTGAGCTTATACTCCTTCAATCTGACAAACAGCTTTTGCAGATGGTTGAGGTGTTCTTCTTTTGTCTGTGAACGGGCTATCATGTTGTCTACGTAGACTTCAATCTCATGATGTATCATGTCATGAAACAAAGCTACCATGGCTCGCTGATAGGTTGCCCCGGCATTCTTCAGTCTGAATGGCATCACTTTATAGCAGAAGGTACCCCACTGCGTAACAAAAGTAGTCTTCTCCATGTCTTCAGGGGCCATTTTGATCTGGTTGTATCCCGAGAATCCATCCATGAAATAAAATACCTTGTGTTGAGTTGTATTGTCAACCAAGATGTCGATGTGTGGCAGTGGAAAATCATCTTTAGGGCTAGCCCTGTTTAGGTCTCTGTAGTCCACACAGATTCTGACTTTGCCTTCCTTCTTAGGCACGGGCACAATGTTAGCAACCCATTGGGGATAGGAAGTAACAGCCAGAAAACCAGCATTGAATTGCTTCATCACCTCAGCTTTGTTTTTTCAGACATGTCGGGCCTCATTCGGCGGACTTTTTGTTCGATTGGTGGACAGTCTTCTCTTGTAGGGAGACGGTGAACCACAATATCTGTGTCGAGTCCCGGCATGTCTTCGTAGGACCAGGCGAAGATTTCAACATATTCATTCAGCAACTGCACTAAGCGCTCTTTGACACTTGGCTCCAGGTTGGCACCCACTTTTACCTTTTTCTTGTCTTCCTCTATTCCCAAATTGATGGTCTCTAGCAACTCTTCATGGGGCAGAATAGCCCTCTCTTCTTGTTGCAAAAGTCTGGCTAACTCTCCAGGCACTTCACAGTCTTCATCACCTTTGTACTCGGCATGATTGACCAAATCTTCAGAGTCGCTGAAGGCCAAAGCAGAATAGTCACCCATGGAATCCGGAGTGGATGGGTACCTGCATTTTGTGAGTGTGGGTGTGTGTAAGGGATAGCTGTTGTACCCCAAAATTTGCCCTCCCATATTCTTCAAGGTTTGCTTGGATCATGCTTCAAAATCTCCCAAGGGTTGCACAGTCCAATTACCTCCTAACAGTCAAAAATTAGGGTTTTGGTTCTGGCAAAGAAATTGAAGTTTCCAAGGGTCCAATCAAGTCCCACATGCCTACAAACATTGTCAAGCATCCATATGCCAAGTTTCAAGACTCACAGCACAAAATTGCACAGTCAAAAAACCCTAATTGCTTCACAGTCAACTGCAGGGGTAAAATGGTCATTTGACAGTCAAAAGTCAAAATTTTTTGTCAACATCTTATTTTGAAGCCACAAACATCATTTGATCAATTCTTGATCATGATTCTCAAGGTATGGCTCAAAAAGTCTCAAGATGCAAAAGTTTCTATATTTGGACAGTTGAAAAAGTCAACTGCAAATTGACCAAGGCATAACTTCCACATGGTTTATCAGAAAAATTCCATCCAAAGCTCATTTTGAAGAGAATAACATTTCATACAACTCATCTTCACACTTCAAGTCCAAGAAAATGCTCTCACAAAAAGATATCAATCTCAACATTATAGGTCATTTTCAAAAGTCAACAAAAAGGGACTTTAAGTCAAAGACCATAACTTGAGATTGGTAAATCAAAATGACATGGGACCAAAGGCATTGGTTAAAGGACTTCAAGACCTTTCCTAAATGTCCAAGAACATGATCAAGGCTTAAAAATTGAGCAAGATATGCCTTGTGGAAGTTGGGAAATTTTTGGGAATTTTGAAAAGTCAACTTTGCTTCAAATGCCTCAAAATTGCTAATGGGCCTCAATTTCTTCCAAGAATCATCACCCAAAGGCTATGCACGACCCATTGACATCCAAGGGAGTTATTTTATCATTTTTGATTAATTATTTGAATTATTATTATTATTAATTCACTTAATTAAAATTAAATATGACAAAAATAGCAAATCATGTTTTCCAAATCTTTTTATGCAGCATATGCACTCTTTATGTACTCAATATTCGTGCACCCCTCAAAAGGAAAGAATCTTCAATGATTGGCATAAGATTGAAAAAAGATGCTTGAAAATCAAACATTGAAAGCATTAAAAGAATGGATCATGGGCTTGTTTTGTTTGACCTAATCATGTTACATACATATGCAAGCATAACCTAATGCAAAAAGGACAAGAGAGCTGCGCCCAAGATCAAGAATAAACTTGCAACTTTTGACAAAAAATATCAAAACTGAAAACATGGTTGCAGTGTTTTTCAAGGCCTAAAAAGTATTCCAAACGATTGCTGGAACCTTCCTGAACGTGACTCAATACTTTTCCAGTCTCCATACATCCAGAAGTGGTAGAATGGCTTTTCCCTGTTCATGATATTTTTCACATTCGTATTTTGATTTACACGCATTTTCCATACATTTTAATGCTTGATTTATACTAACCTGATCATTCTAAAGCTAATGGTGTTATCCAATTGAATTAATATGGCCTGTATGCAAAGTTGCCATGGAAATTTTCTAGGGTTTTAGAAGCCCCAAAAGAGGGGTTCATTCATCTGGAAAAATTGGACAACCAGACTAGTACTATCGAAATCAGGGCATCTGGACGAAACGATTGACCACCTCGCGCTCAATTTATGATGAACCATGCTCTAATCGCTATTATTGCGTAATGTAGTTAATGGGGGTTTAAAACCCCCGCTATTTGCTTTTTGTTATAGGTACAAGAACGAGGAAGATGCTTAGGTGTCATAACATGATGGGGTGAATCAAATCCTGGCGCGCTTTTTCTTGGTGCAGATCACTAGTCATTATTTTCATATATATTATTTATCTTTCATTATATTAACGAATGTGTTAAATGGCTCAGTTGGCTTGTGCGTTGTCCTACAGGTATTGGGACCTGGGTTCGATTCCCAGGTCCCTCACCCTTTCCATAATTTTTCTTCTAATGTAATTCTGTGCAACATGCCATCCAAGGACCATCATGCGTCCTCACTATCTAGCCTGCCAAGTGTCCAGGAACTCCAATCTAAGGGCCAGAATGGGAAGACTACCATAGATGCTAGTCAAGCATTCTGCACGTGACCATTGAAAAGTCAAAAAGGCCTCATTCTGATGGGCCAAAATGCTCACAATAAACCTCCAAAAGGGCCAGAAAACCCCCCTTTGTTTGTATTTTCTTTCTCTCATTTTTTTTCTCTTTTATTTATTTGAATTTAGTTATTTTCTTTTAATTCACCAAATTAATTTTTCTAATACAAAAATACAAAAAAAATCAGAAAAGTCAAAAATAAAAATATGTATATTTAATTTAATCCATTAATAGTTTTTGTAAATAAATTTAATAATCAATTTAGTTTTAATTTAGGGTTTTAATTTTAATTTTTTTTCTAAATAACTAAAATAGGTAGAAATTAGGTTTTAGATTTTTATTCTTTTTCTCAGTAAAATAATTTCATCTTATTCTTATTATTATTAATAATTAATTATTTTTGTAAATAAACTTGTAATTAAATAATTTGAGTAAATTAGGTTTAAACTTTAATTCTTTTCCTTAAATAATTAAAAACATGTAGAATTAGGGTTTCTTTTTCCTTTTAATTTTCTTTATTTCCATTAAATACCAAAAAACATTAAAAACAATTTCTTTTCTTTATTTCATCATTAATTAATTTAGTAATTTCAATTTAATTTCTTTAAAGGGTCCAACGCCCTTGCACCTTCGATTATAATTTCTTTTCGTGCGTTTGCTTCTATTTTTCATTTTAAATTTATGTAATTGCCCCAAAGCTTTGTAATAGATAATTAGGACATTTACTTTTCGCACTTTTATTTAAATCGGGTCTTTGTTTAATTTGGTGATGTATGGACCCGCGCCTTGTAATAGCGTAGGACTTTTATTTTCCGCGTTTTTAATTTCCGCACCCTTTAAACTGCTAATCACATGAAAGAATGTATGCCCAAATAAAAACAATGCGTAGCTCACCAAATGCATGACAAGACAAATAATAACTGAAAATGACACACAATTCACACACCACTCTTAGGGTACGCCTCACTGTTGCCTTGCCCCTCGAAACGTGGTCGTCGAGTAGAGGACGTTTTAGTAAGTCCTCATGTCCATGAACATGGCATGGGGGTAGCTTCTAAGGTGTCCTACTATTGCTCTGGTGACCACACTGTCCCTAAACTCGAATTGACCCGAACACCTCCAACGGTGGTGCTACCTACCTCTCAATGGTGGGATGGCACTGCCTTAAGGACATTTACACAGCCTAATTCCTTAGGGTAGGTAGATGATTCATAGATACTTGCTCTCTCTAAAAAACAAATCAAAACTCTTTTCACACTGACACTTTTCAAAAAGCTTTCAAAACAATTTTTCAAACACTCTTGAGGACTGATACAAGAGTTATTCCGAAATATTTCAAAGAAACTTTTTCAAACCCACTCACACTT
Source organism: Vicia faba (assembly GCA_948472305.1). Classification (NCBI taxonomy): domain Eukaryota; kingdom Viridiplantae; phylum Streptophyta; class Magnoliopsida; order Fabales; family Fabaceae; genus Vicia; species Vicia faba. The sequence goes on from OX451740.1 coordinate 499,819,910, forward strand.
GAAAAGCAAACATTTTGAAAACACAAATGAGCAAGTATCTAAGAGCCCATGGATAACCATGGATAGAAAGGGTGCTAACACCTTCCCTTTCTATAAATCTACCTCCCGAACCGAGAAACTATCTCATAAGGAATTTTGTTGTGCTTTTGTCCTGTCCATGTTGGAGAAAATAAAAGACGGTGGCGACTCTTGCTTACCGCGACATTTCGCGAACCAGCGTTAAACAGTCAGTTCCAGATCCACCGATCACAGAACTGGCGACTCTGCTGGGGACACTTTATAAAGTGTGGTGTACCTTAGGATAGTTCATAACTGTGTTTTCAATTGTTTTGACATGTTTGCTTTAAATTGTGGGTTGCATCGGAGTTACATAGATCCTAACCCAGATCTGGGGATACCCTGTTTAGGTAGCATAAGCTGTGAGGGACCTGTCCGGCGTAGACCGACATGGGTGAAGTAGTGGCTATGTTGGTGTGGCACCTTGGTCTGTACCGATATCCCTTGTGTCCCAACGAGGAGAATATGGGTCTTCTGAGGAGTCATTAAGCACTAACCGACCTTAGAACCTTAAATGACCTGACTTGTCCAATAGAACAGTAGCAGTATGCTACGCCCATTGAGGCTAAACTCTCGTGATGGTTCTGGCCGCAAGAAAAGATTGCGATGCTGGAGTTATGACCGATTGAGGGTAGTCAAATTATATTGGGATCCTCTAAGAACCCGGTTACTTTTGATAGGACAGGTATGAACCAACAAACTGAAAGAGGGTAATACCTAGACCTTATGCTGGCCTAAACTCTAAGGGCTTGTCTTGTGTGACTTGTGTGCCTTATCATGTTTTCCCTTGTAAATATTTGTGGTGTGCTTTATCATAACATCATACCATCATAACATTGCACGCATCCTGCATAAGGACTGACCATTTCAAAGACAAGAGGGTTTCACCTTTGCTCTGTTTTGTAGGACATCATGATGCCTATGCGAAGGAATACTATCCGGTTCAACTTTGTTCACCCACCTGAGTTGCTTGAAGAGTTGGTTAGTAGAATTCCAAATACTACTTCCTTCATCCAGAGGCATGGTTCTCTTCTCAGTTTAGTCACGGCAAAGTGGGACCAATAGCTGATGAGTGTCCTGACCCAGTTCTATGACCCTCTGTACCAGTGCTTCACCTTTCAAGACTTCCAGCTGGTCCCTTCCCTGGAAGAGTTCTCTGATTTGCTTGGCATCCCTATCTTGGATCAGACTCCCTACACTGGTTGGGAAAAGACCCTCAGGCTTAAGGAAGTTGCTGCAGCTCTCCCCTTGACCCACCAAGAAGTAATGGACAACTGGGTGACTAGAAGCGGAGTTAAGGGTTTCTTGGCCAAGTTTCTGGTCGGTAAAGCTAACAGTTTCTGGAATGACTTGGACTTTAGGGCATATGAAGACATCCTGGCTCTCTTAATCTATGGTCTAGTCTTGTTCCCTAATCCTGATAACTTCATTAACGTCACTGCCATAAGGATCTTCATGTCTCTGAAGCCTGTGCCCACTCTCTTGGGTGACATCCTGCAACAACTCTATGCTCGTACTGCCCGAAGACGAGGAACTCTGTGGTGTTGCATCCCTCTGTTGGTGAGGTGGTTTATTTCGCACCTCCCTAAGTTCGTGCTGAAGAACCAAGAAGGAAGAGGTTAGGCTCATAGGTTAATGTCTCTCACTGATAAGGACATCATTTGGACTTTCAGAGGTTTGGATGAGATAGCTGTTATTGATTGTTGCGGAGAATACCCTAATGTTCCTTTGATTGGTACTCAAGGAGGAATCTCTTACAATCCATGTCTAGCGCTCCGTCAGTTTGGAAGAGCCAGAAGAGCAGGGCCTCATGAGATGTTGGTGCCTCACATCAGCTTTGAGTTTCAGGTGGATAGTGACGAGCTGCGTCGTAGGTTCATCAAGGCTTGGGACAGAGTTCATAAAGCTGACCCACAAGAGTTGGGGCCAAAGACTTCTCTACCTATGGAAGCCTACTACAAATGGGTTTGCATCCGTGCTCAGAAGTTAGGTATGCCATACGAAGCTGTCAAACCCGTCATTCTTGAGTATCCTGACAAAGATGGGGCTCCTCCAACTGTCCTCCCTCCTCAGATACCTACTGATTATGAGACATTAAAGAGGTCTTGGTCGCAACTGCGAGAAGAACGGGATTCTTATCGGGAAAAGTTCAACGAGCAGGAATTGAAGATCCAGAAGCTGACAAAGCAGTTGGAGAATGAGCGAGCTCTGAATGACTACATCCGTACTGAGAAGAGGAGACCCTAGGATCAATGATGAGCTTTGGATGTTCTTTTACAGTTTTATTTCCCTTTTCAGTATTTCCATTTTATGTAACGCCTAAGGGCAATCTGTTGAACAATTAAATTGCAAAGTTGACTCTAATGAAGTGTGTTCCTTTTGTTTACAAAGTTGATTCTCGATTGTCTTTGGAAACATAAATCATACGCATTCCATTCATCATGTGCATAGCAGGTACTCTTCTTTTCAGGTTGCTTACTGTTCTTCGCTGTTTATTTCAGCATCATGAACCCCGAATCATCCACCGAGATGTCTATCAAGGCCCTTCAGGCGCAGAACGCACAATTTCAGGAGCTGATCATGGGTTTGGCTCAAGGTCAAGAAGAGCTGAAGGCTTTGCTCCTGAAGAAGGAGAAGAAGAAGAAGAAGAAGAGAACCGTTTTATTCAACTCGGGCCGGAGGTTTGGTAACACTCTGCAGAATGAGGAAGCTGGTTCTTCTGTAGGCAAAGACATTCCCCAGGGGGGAAGAGGTCCTAGTCCAGTAGTCTCTGAAAACGAGACTGATTTTAATGAGGAGCAGTATCCTCCAGCTGAAGACCGGTACAAGTAGTTGGAAGACCGTCTGAACGCCATGGAGATCCAACAGGTGCCTGGTTTGGATTTCGGAGACTTGGGTTTATCTACTGGTGTGATCATCCCTCACAAGTTTAAGGCACCATCTTTCAACAAGTATGACGGGGCATCTTGCCCTAAGCTACACCTCAGATCCTATGTGCGGAAGATTCAGCCGTATACAGTGGACAAGAACTTGTGGATCCACTTCTTCCAGGAGAGTCTTTCAGGGACTCATCTCGAATGGTTCTATCAGCTGGATGGGACCAAGGTTCGTAACTGGGAGGAGTTGGCTACTGCTTTTTACAAGCAGTATCAATATAATGCCGACCTTGCTCCTACACGTATCCAACTCCAGGGTATGTCGCTAGGATCAGGCGAAGGTTTTAAAGAGTATACACATAAGTGGAGGGACCTGGATGGCAGGGTGCAGCCACCATTAACAGACCGTGAGTTAGTGGATATGTTCTTGGGGACCCTCTCCGGGCCATTTTTCAATCATCTTATCGGTAATTCGTCTGCAGGGTTTACTGACCTCATTCTGACAGGGGAAAGGATAGAGGCTGGCATTAAGTCAGGTAAGATTCAGAAAGGTGTATCTTCAAGTTATGAGAAGAAACCTTTTAAGAAGGAAGCTAGTGTTGTGTATGGGCCTAGGAGGCAAGATAAACCAGAGCGCCGCCAATCTGTCAACACGGTGGTGATTGCTAAACCTGCTGCCGCTCCTCGGCAAACCAATCAACAAAGGGCCGAGAGACCCAGAAGAGAATTTACCCGGCTGAGTATGACCTTGTCGCAAATCTTTCCGCAGTTGCTATCAACCAACTTGGTGACTGTTAGAGAGGCTCCAAAGGTTGTGAATACTGCCTCTCCTAAATATAATCCAAATGCCCGCTGTGCTTATCACTCCGATAGCCCGGGGCATTCCACTGATGATTGCTGGGCCTTAAGAAATAAAGTGCAGGACCTTATTGATGCAAAGGAGGTACAGTTTGAGGCACCTGAGAAGCCAAATGTGGTGACAGCTCCCCTGCCTGCCCATGGAGTGAATGCTATCAAGGATGATGACGAGGTGGAAGAATCTGAGTTCGAAAGCTGGATTTATCCGACGCCCGACAGTGGACCTAGCAATTGGACTGCAAAGGACAACCTACCTGTTACTTTTGTTATGCAGTAATAAATTCCTTTGTTTTCGTTATTTGTAATAAATAATGAATTGAAACTCTATGGCTCGGTGTCTTACCCGGGGCACCGTGGCTTCATTTGTGAGGGCTTATAACTGTCATTTCATATATCATGAATAAAGACCTTGGATGTTTTCTCGCATTTCAAATATTATGCTCTGTTTCTTTCTTTCCTTTCTTTATATATTGCAAAACAGTTGTATTTACACACACTCACTCATACAGGTTTCAATCCACTCTGGATCTCACTGGTAACGACCCTGCTACTGCCAGTTATGACTTCGAAAATCCGATCAACTTAGCCGAAGACGAAGGTGAAGATGATTGCGAAGTGCCTGGCGAGCTTGCAAGACTGTTACTCCAGGAAGAGAGGGCAATTCAACCACATGAAGAGCCGGTGGAAACGATAAATCTGGGTACTGAGGCAGACAGAAAGGAGGTTAAGATTGGTGCCAATCTGGAGCTCAGCATAAAACAACGGTTGACTCAGATGTTACATGATTATGTGGAGATCTTTGCCTGGTCATACGAAGACATGCCTGGGTTAGATACTGACATTGTGGTCCATCATTTGCCTACCAAGGAAGACTGCCCTCCGATTAAGCAAAAGGTCCGCTGTATGCGTCTAGAGATGTCTGAGAAGATCAAAGATGAGGTTATGAAACAGTTTGATGCCGGGTTTCTTGCAGTGACTTCTTATCCTCAGTGGGTTGCTAACGTGGTGCCGGTGCCAAAGAAAGATGGTAAGGTCTGAATGTGTGTCGACTACAGGGATCTGAATAGGGCCAGCCCCAAGGATGACTTCCCGCTACCTCACATTGATGTTCTTGTTGACAATACTGCTCAGCACAAGGTATTCTCCTTCATGGATGGTTTTTCAGGGTATAATCAGATCAAGATGGCTCCTGAAGACATGGAAAAGACTACCTTTGTTACTCAGTGGGGCACCTTCTGCTACAAGGTCATGCCTTTTGGACTGAAAAATGATGGGGCAACCTACCAACGTGCCATGGTTGCTTTATTTCATGACATGATCCATCATGAGATTGAAGTCTATGTCGGTGATATGATTGCAAGGTCCAAAACTGAGGAAGAACACCTTGATCATCTGCAGAAATTGTTTGACCGTCTGAAGTGGTACAAGCTGAGGCTGAACCCGAACAAGTGCACCTTCGGGGTAAGATCTGGAAAATTGCTAGGCTTCGTTGTAAGTGATAAGGGTATTCAAGTGGACCCTGTCAAGGTTAAAGCCATTCAAGAGATGCCAGTTCCTAAGACAGAGAAAGAGGTCAGAGGCTTTTTAGGACGCCTGAATTATATTGCCCGGTTCATCTCGCATCTAACCGCTACCTGTGAGCCAATCTTCAAGCTGCTGAAGAAAGATCAGGTAGTACGTTGGAATGATGAATGTCAGGCCGCTTTTGACAGAATCAAAGAGTATCTCCAAGAACCACCCATCCTTATGCCACCGGTTGAAGGGAGACCTCTGATACTATACCTGACAGTACTTGACAACTTAATGGGGTGTGTGCTGGGGCAGCATGACGAGTCTGGCCGAAAAGAGCATGCCATTTATTACCTTAGCAAAAAGTTTACCGACTGTGAGACCCGATACTCACTGCTTGAGAAAACTTGTTGCGCTTTGGTATGGGCTGCTCGCCGGCTGAGACAGTATATGCTGACTCACACTACCTTGTTGATCTCAAAGATGGATCCTATAAAATACATATTTGAAAAGCCTGCTCTGTCTGGGAGAATGGCAAGATGGCAAATGATCTTGACAGAATACGACATCCAGTACACAACTCAGAAAGCTATCAAAGGAAGTGTATTGGCAGACCACTTGGCACACCAGGCAGTAGACGACTATCAGTCAATGAACTTCGAGTTTCCAAACGAGAGCATCATGATTGTGACTGATTGTGAAGTACCTGGACCGGATGAAGGACCTGAGGAAGGATCCCGATGGTCTATGCACTTTGACGGAGCCTCCAACGCTTTGGGTAACGGTATTGGCGCTGTGATCATATCCCCTCAAGGCACTCATACTCCACTTACTGCCCGGCTATGTTTCAACTGCACCAACAACATGGCGGAGTATGAGGCATGCATCATGGGTCTTCAAGCTGCGATCGACTTAAGGATCAAGTTTCTGAGTGTCTTCGGAGATTCCACTCTCGTGATCAATCAGATCAAAGGCGAGTGGGATACGAAACATACGAACCTTATTCCTTACAGAGAATGTGTGTTGTCATTGATCCCCCATTTCACAGAGATAACCTTTGAACATTTCCCACGAGAGGAGAATCAGTTGGCGGACTCGTTAGCTACGATGTCTTCCATGTTCAAAGTCAAATGGGACAATGAGGCTCCCCGGGTCATCATCTGGAAACTGGACGAACCGGCATACTGTTGTGATCTTGAGGCTGAAACAGTGACTGAAAAACCCTGGTACTACGAGGTAAAGAGATACTTGGAAGCTCAGGAATACCCTGAAGGTGCATCTGTCAACGATAAGAAGTTTCTGAGAAGGTTCGCAGCGAAGTTCTTCCTCAGCAACGGCATCCTGTACAAGCGAAACCATGATTCGACCTTACTGCGTTGTATGGATAAGACTGAAGCAGAAAGGATCATGGCAGAGCTACATGAAGGTACCTTCGGAACACATTCCAGTGGACACACCATGGCAAAGAAAATCCTTCGGGCAGGATATTTCTGGTCCACAATGGAAGCCGACTGCTACCAACATTCTCGGACATGTCATAAGTGCCAGATATATGCAGATAAGGTGCACGTTCCTCCAGTTCCTCTGAATGTCTTGACTTCACCTTGGCCTTTTGCAATGTGGGGCATTGATATGATCGGCGAGATTAAACCTACGGCATCCAACGGGCATCGCTTCATCCTTGTAGCAATTGATTACTTTACAAAGTGGGTTGAAGAAGCTTCATATGCTACAGTAACCAAGAATGTCGTGGCACGGTTTATTCGACACAGTCTGATCTGTCGATACGGCGTCCCGGACAGGATCATTACGGACAATGGTACCAATCTTAACAACAAGATGATCACTGAGCTCTGCGAGCAATTCAAGATACAGCACCACAATTCTTCTCCTTACCGACCGAAGATGAATGGGGCTGTTGAAGCAGCTAATAAGAATATTAAGAAGATTGTGCAGAAGATGACAGTGACCTATAAAGATTTGCATGAGATGTTACCGTTTGCTCTTCATGGGTACCGTACCTCAGCAAGGACGTCAACCGGGGCAACTCCGTTTTCCTTGGTCTATGGCATGGAGTCAGTCTTACCGATTGAAGTGCAGATACCCTCTCTCCGGATAATGAAGGATGCAGATCTGAGCGAAGATGATTGGATCCAGAATCGACTTAATCAGTTAAATCTAATTGACGAAAAAAGACTCACTGCTATTTGTCATGGTCAAACGTACCAAAAACGAATGATCAGGGCATTTAACAAGAAGGTCAGACCACAAGAATATCAAGTGGGGGATCTGGTAATCAAACGCATCATCCTTCCTCAAAGTGATCCAAGGGGCAAGTGGACCCCAACGTACGAAGGGCCATTTGTGGTTAAACATGTGTTCTCAGGAGGAGCCATGATTTTGACCACCATGGATGGTGAAGACCTTCCTCACCCCGCCAATGCAGACATAGTAAAAAGATACTACGCATGAAAAAAGACCCGCTAGGTTGACATACCTAGGCAAAAATTAGGGCTTCCCGGCGAACCAAAAGGGTTCGGGCAAAATGAGGGATGAAATAAATAAAAAATCTGTACACCCGGCAAGTCGAAAACCTGAAAAGGCCGCTTGGGCAAAAATGGGTATCCCGGTGGACTGAAAACCCGAAAGGGCGGTACAGGCAAAAGTTAGGGATAAAGCATAATACTATGTCTCATTGGATCACCTTGAATTCAGAATCCGGTATCAACATCAAGTTCAGACGACATTAATCAATCAGCTTCATCTTCAGCTAGGTCATCAAGTGATGAGACGCTCGAAGATATAAAGGCGATAGTAGAGTTGGAACCCAGTGGGATTATTCTTTTCACACAGCTGTTTTATTTTCCTTTGTACAAATTTGTATAAACTCTTTTGTTCGGCGGCGTTCTCTTACTAAGACGTCAGCCTCTTGTACATAAACGCCTATTTACAGGCAAATTCAAAAATCAATATAAATTCATTTTTCAGATCAATTGCCAATTGTTTCTCCTTTTTCTGTTTTGTTTTGCGAAGAACGTCCAAGGTTCAATTTGTGATATATGCATTTGACAACAACTGCTAACTCATAAATGTTTGCATACGAAACAAAGGATTAATTACAGGTAACATTAGAAACAGGGGCAATAATGAGTGGTCTAAGCGATCTAATTGTGCTATCCACCAAGGTACCAAGGTAAGTTCAGCCGAAGAACATAACCAAGATATCTTAATTCCCGAAAGAGTGAGTCAGCAAGTCAATGCATTCTCCCCAAGCAAAGCTATCAGCCTCAAGGAAGTTGGGTATTCCCAGCAGATCTCAACATTCCTCAGCAATATACGAACATTCCTAACAAGCATCCCTGGCAGTCTTGATCTAAGATTGTTCCCCGGCGGTATACCAGGCATTCAATGGAGTCACTTCCAGTACATCTCAAAATTTCCCCAGGAGAGTCCAGTATAGTTCAAGATTTCCCCAGGAAAGTTTGAATCCATCTCCCCAGCAGGAAGCTCATCCCCAGTAGATTCTGGAAGCTTTCCCCCTGCAGAGCACGAACGCGTCCCCCCGCTTTATTTAAAGGTTATTTCCCTACCAGGACATAACTGGGTTATCCTCAGCCAAAAGCCACGAAAAGATCGTCCTCGGCGAAGTCTTCTTACTCCCCAGCGAAGTCTATTAAAGCTTCCAACATAACAACGGTATCCTCAGCGAAGTTACCATCAACATCTCAACAGCATACCTCTCTTCCCACAGAGTATTGTTCCCCAGCAAGATCGCTAGAGCAGTTATTCCCCGCAGAGTAATCTCTTCGTCAAGTTTATCCCCCAACAGAGTTATCTTCTCCTACTGGTATTCTTGCAATCATCATCCCCAGTGGAAACAAAAGCTCTACATCAGCCCAGGATTTAAATTCCCGGCACCCGTCAAGGATTCACTCTCCTAGACAAAAACAAACATTCATAAACACCGCATTTCCATACATTATAGCATGCATATACGCATCATGAACATACAATCTCATTTATGTTGAGAACATCATTGCTTGATCCATATCATGCATTGCATATGACTGACCTTTACCTTTCAGGAAAGATCCAGTTAAGTTCTCAGCCATTCCAAGACCTTGTCTGGTTCAGTTAAATCGATTCTAAGATTTTTCTGATTCCTATCCAGCCAAAGTTAATCCAAGACCTTCTCTGGTTCAGTCAGATCGATGCTAAGATCTCCCTGATTCTTATTCCAGTTGAAGATTCCCAGACCTTGCCTGGTTCAGTTAAATCGACTCCTAAAGATTTTTCTGATGCCGATCCAGTCAAAGGCCTTCTCTGGTTCAGTCAAATCGACCCTAAGATCTCCCTGATTCTTATTCCAGTTGAAGATTCCAAGACCTTGCCTGGTTCAGTTAAATCGACTCCTAAAGATTTTTCTGATGTCGATCCAGTCAAAGGCCTTCTCTGGTTCAGTCAGATCGACCCTAAGATCTCCCTGATTCTTATTCCAATTGAAGATTCTAAGACCTTGCCTGGTTCAGTTAAATCGACTCCTAAAGATTTTTCTGATGCCGATCCAGTCAAAGGCCTTCTCTGGTTCAGTCAGATCGGCCCTAAGATCTCCCTGATTCTTATTCCAGTTGAAGATTCCAAGACCTTGCCTGGTTCAGTTAAATCGACTCCTAAAGATTTTTCTGATGCCGGTCCAATCAAAGGCCTTCTCTGGTTCAGTCAGATTGACGCTAAGATCTCCCTGATTCGTATTCCAGTTGAAGATTCCAAGACCTTGCCTGGTTCAGTTAAATCGACTCCTAAAGATTTTTCTGATGCCGATCCAGTCAAAGGCCTTCTCTGGTTCAGTCAGATCGATGCTAAGATCTCCCTGATTCTTATTCCAGTTGAAGATTCCAAGACCTTGTCTGGTTCAGTTAAATCGACTCCTAAGATTTTTCTGATGCCGATCTAGTCAAAGGCCTTCTCTGGTCCAGTTAAATCGATTCCTAAAGATTTTCCTGATGAAGACTTAGTAGAAGACGCCCAAGGTTCTCTCATCGTTACTGTTGAGGTAGTAGACGCCCAAGGTTCTCTCATCATTACTGTTGAGGTAGTAATTGCCCAAGGTTCTCTCATCGTTACTGTTGAGGTAGTAATCGCCCAAGGTTCTCTCATCGTTACTGTTGAGATAGTAATCGCCCAAGGTTCTCTCATCGTCCCGTTGAGGTAGTAACCATCCCTGATTCATTCATAACCTTTTGAAGCTCCCGACTCGATTCCTGTATCTCGCCAGGTCACGTCTGAAGAGTTCAAAGATTCTATACCTATATCCAGCCAGGGCTCGTTTATATAAATAATTTTAAGGTCAACTCCTGTAACAGGCCAGGTAATTATCTTTCTTTTTCAGGTACGCAAGTTCTCGCTAAGGAATCTCTTACGCGATCGACACCCAGATGGAATCTATAAGCCCATCCACCTATCCATCACCTCTCAACATGGCATCTGTAAGCCCATCTTCCTATCCATCAATCTCCAAATGGCATCTGTAAGCCCATTCCCACCATCACACTGCTAACATGTGAGCGCAAATTTCTGGGCACTCTAGTGTTCAATCATCTTCCACCTTCGGATTACGAAAGGCACGTCAGCCAATCTACATCCTCAGGTCTAAGAAGATTGAACAGGGGCAACTGTTGTACCCCAAAATTTGATCTCCCATATTCTTCAAGGTTTGCTAGGATCATGCTTCAAAATCTCCCAAGGGTTGCACAGTCTAATTACCTCCTAACAGTCAAAAATTAGGGTTTTGGTTCTGGCAAAGAAATTGAAGTTTCCAAGGGTCCAATCAAGTCCCACATGCCTACAAACATTGTCAAGCATCCATATGCCAAGTTTCAAGACTCACAGCACAAAATTGCACAGTCAAAAAACCCTAATTGCTTCACAGTCAACTGCAGGGGCAAAATGGTCATTTGACAGTCAAAAGTCAAAAATTTTGGTCAACATCTTATTTTGAAGCCACAAACATCATTTTATCAATTCTTGATCATGATTCTCAAGGTATGGCTCAAAAAGTCTCAAGATGCAAAAGTTTCTATATTTGGACAGCTGAAAAAGTCAACTGCAAATTGACCAAGGCATAACTTCCACATGGTTTATCAGAAAAATTCCATCCAAAGCTCATTTTTAAGAGAATAACATTTCATACAACTCATCTTCACACTTCAAGTCCAAGAAAATGCTCTCACAAAAAGATATCAATCTCAACATTATAGGTCATTTTCAAAAGTCAACAAAAAGGGACTTTAAGTCAAAGACCATAACTTGAGATTGGTAAATCAAAATGACATGGTACCAAAGGCATTGGTTAAAGGACTTCAAGACATTTCCAAAATGTCCAAGAACATGATCAAAGCTTAAAAATTGAGCAAGATATGCCTTGTGGAAGTTGGGAAATTTTTGGGAATTTTGAAAAGTCAACTTTGCTTCAAATGCCTCAAAATTGCTAATGGGCCTCAATTTCTTCCAAGAATCATCACCCAAAGGCTATGCACGACCCATTGATATCCAAGGGAGTTATTTTATCATTTTTGATTAATTATTTGAATTATTATTATTATTAATTCACTTAATTAAAATTAAATATGACAAAAATAGCAAATCATGTTTTCCAAATCTTTTTATGCAGCATATGCACTCTTTATGTACTCAATATTCGTGCACCCCTCAAAAGGAAAGAATCTTCAATGATTGGCATAAGATTGGTATGGAAAAGATTGAAAAAAGATGCTTGAAAATCAAACATTGAAAGCATTAAAAGAATGGATCATGGGCTTGTTTTGTTTGACCTAATCATGTTACATACATATGCAAGCATAACCTAATGCAAAAAGGACAAGAGAGTTCCCCCAAGATCAAGAATAAACTTGCAACTTTTGACAAAAAATATCAAAACTGAAAACATAGTTGCAGTGTTTTTCAAGGCCTAAAAAGTATTCCAAACGATTGCTGGAACCTTCCTGAACGTGACTCAATACTTTTCCAGTCTCCATACATCCAGAAGTGGTAGAATGGCTTTGCCCTGTTCATGATATTTTTCATATTCGTATTTTGATTTACACGCATTTTCCATACATTTTAATGCTTGATTTATACTAACCTGATCATTCTAAAGCTAATGGTGTTATCCAATTGAATTAATATGGCATGTATGCAAAGTTGCCATGGAAATTTTCTAGGGTTTTAGAAGCCCCAAAAGAGGGGTTCATTCATCTGGAAAAATTGGACAACCAGACTAGTACTATCGAAATTAGGGCATCTGGACGAAACGATTGACCACCTCACGCTCAATTTATGATGAACCATGCTCTAATCGCTATTATTGTGTATTGTAGTTAGTGGGGGTTTAAAACCCCCGCTATTTGCTTTTTGTTACAGGTACAAGAACGAGGAAGATGCTTAGGTGTCATAACATGATGGGGTGAATCAAATGCTGGCGCGCTTTTTCTTGGTGCAGATCACTAGTCATTATTTTCATATATATTATTTATCTTTCATTATATTAACGAATGTGTTAAATGGCTCAGTTGGCTTGTGCGTTGTCCTACAGGTATTGGGACCTGGGTTCGATTCCCAGGTCCCTCACCCTTTCCATAATTTTTCTTCTAATGTAATTCTGTGCAGCATGCCATCCAAGGACCATCATGCGTCCTCACTATCTAGCCTGCCAAGTGTCCAGGAACTCCAATCTAAGGGCCAGAATGGGAAGACTACCATAGACGCTAGTCAAGCATTCTGCACGTGACCATTGAAAAGTCAAAAAGGCCTCATTCTGATGGGCCAAAATGCTCACAATTAACCTCCAAAAGGGCCAGAAAAACCCCCTTTGTTTGTATTTTCTTTCTCTCATTTTTTTTTCTCTTTTATTTATTTTAATTTAGTTATTTTCTTTTAATTCACCAAATTAATTTTTATAATACAAAAATAAAAAAAAAATCAGAAAAGTCAAAAATAAAAATATGTATATTTAATTTAATCCATTAATAGTTTTTGTAAATAAATTTAATAATCAATTTAGTTTTAATTTAGGGTTTTAATTTTTCTAAATAACTAAAATAGGTAGAAATTAGGTTTTAGATTTTTATTCTTTTTCTCAGTAAAATAATTTCATCTTATTCTTATTATTATTAATAATTAATTATTTTTGTAAATAAACTTGTAATTAAATAATTTGAGTAAATTAGGTTTAAACTTTAATTCTTTTCCTTAAATAATTAAAAACATGTAGAATTAGGGTTTCTTTTTCCTTTTAATTTTCTTTATTTCCATTAAATACCAAAAAACATTAAAAACAATTTCTTTTCTTTATTTCATCATTAATTAATTTAGTAATTTCAATTTAATTTCTTTAAAGGGTCCAACGCCCTCGCACCTTCGATTATAATTTCTTTTTGCGCGTTTGCTTCTATTTTTCATTTTAAATTTATGTAATTGCCTCAAAGCTTTATAATAGATAATTAGGACATTTACTTTTCGCACTTTTATTCAAATCGGGTCTTTGTTTAATTTGGTGATGTATGGACCCGCGCCTTGTAATAGCGTAGGACTTTTATTTTCCGCGTTTTTAATTTTCGTACCCTTTAAACTGCTAATCACATGAAAGAATGTATGCCCAAATAAAAACAATGCGTAGCTCACCAAATGCATGACAAGACAAATAATAACTGAAAATAACACACAATTCACACACCACTCTTAGGGTACGCCTCACTGTTGCCTTGCCCCTCGAAACGTGGTCGTCGAGTAGAGGACGTTTTAGTAAGTCCTCATGTCCATGAACATGGCATGGGGGTAGCTTCTAAGGTGTCCTACTATTGCTCTGGTGACCACACTGTCCCTAAACTCGAATTGACCCGAACACCTCCAACGGTGGTGCTACCTACCTCTCAATGGTGGGATGGCACTGCCTTAAGGACATTTACACAGCCTAATTCCTTAGGGTAGGTAGATGATTCATAGATACTTGCTCTCTCTAAAAAACAAATCAAAACTCTTTTCACACTGATACTTTTCAAAAAGCTTTCAAAACAATTTTTCAAACACTCTTGAGGACTGATACAAGAGTTATTCCGAAATATTTCAAAGAAACTTTTTCAAACCCACTCACACTTGAAAAGCAAACATTTTGAAAACACAAATGAGCAAGTATCTAAGAGCCCATGGATAACCATGGATAGAAAGGGTGCTAACACCTTCCCTTTCTATAAATCTACCTCCCGAACCGAGAAACTATCTCATAAGGAATTTTGCTGTGCTTTTGTCCTGTCCATGTTGGAGAAAATAAAAGACGGTGGCGACTCTTGCTTACCGCGACATTTTGCGAACCAGCATTAAACAGTCAGTTCCAGATCCACCGATCACAATAGCCATCCTTAAACAAAACAAAATATAAAAGGAAAGAAAATGAACACGACAGTTTATAGATGAAAACGCCCAATGATTCATTAAAAATGGCATATGATAATGAAGAAATCAAGCCCTTACAAATGGACCTATATGCCCCGGGAAAGGCATAAGGCAAAAAGAGAGTGTACGAATTGTTTAATTATTACAGACCAAAATAGGAAATTGTTCAAAGATAAATTACTGATTGATGAAAGTGATGGGAACGAAGTCTTTCGCCTCCCAGTTTCTTAATCCTCCTTCAACGGTTGGAAAGATCCAATCTTCAAATTTTTCTTCTTCATCATCATCTTTAAGGCATTAATTCCATGGTGAGTGATTTTTACGGGTGGTCCTCCAGCCCGGGAGCGATGCACAGCTTTCTAGCCAGCAGCAGTAAAACCTAGTCCGAACTTGTCCGTTTTGTGAGGAAAATCAGGCAGTTCCCCCACACTGTACCACCTCCTTCTTTGATTACAGCATCTGTATCTTTGAGGGATGTCATCCGAGACACAAGCTTGGTAGGTACATCGATCATTGTCTTTGCAACTGCGACTTCAGGAGCAACCTCTTCAAAATGCTAGAAAGGTGTTTCTATGAATTCGCCATCTAACTCCACATAGCGGAAGGAGTTAAGGTGACTTATCATATACTCTTCCTCCCCATGAACCGTTATGATCTTACCCTGAACTGGATACTTTAGCATTTGGTGTAGAGATAAAGTGACTTCCCCAGCATTGTGGATCCATGGCCTTCCCAATAAACATGAATATGAAGGACGGATGTCCATCACATAAAAAGTAGAGTTGAAAATTTCTGTACCCACTTTGATTGGAATGTCCACTTCTCCGTGAACCATCCTCTTAGAACTGTCGAAGGCTCTAACAACGATGTTACTGGGCTTTAGGGTCAAACCTTCACAGTTCAATCTGTCCAACGCCTTCTTCGGTAGAACATTTAAAGATGAACCGGTATCCACCAGGACATGGGCAAGTGTGGTTCCCCTGCATTCTACTGAGACATGCAGCGCATCGTTATGTTTCCTTCCCTTAGGGGTCAAATCAGCATCAGAAAAACCAAGACCGTTATCGGCTGTAAGGCTAGCCACGCACTCTTGAAACTGGTCTGCAGAAGTTTCTTGAGGAACATGTTCCGTCTTTAGATATTTGATCAAGGCTTTAGCATGAGCCTCAGAGCAGAGTAAGAGAGCCAACATGGAGATTTTGGAAGGGGTTTGCCCTAGCTGCTCCACGACATCGTAGTCGCTCTTCTTGATTATCTTTAAGATTTCTTCCATCTCTTTTTGGGTGGTCTCGGGGATAACCACAGTCTGATCCTTCTTCCTGACAGATGCTTCTTGTATCCCCTTACCTTTATTGGAAGTAACATCAGAGGGTCTAGCTTCGGGTACATCAATTTCTTCAATTATCGGACTTTGCACAGATGGCTTGACAGGCACAGAAACTCTCGAGGGTTCGAAGACTGCCCGTGGAGGAGAAATCTCCGGAGAGAAGATCCTTCCGCTGTGAGTTATCTTTCTCGTTCCCGCAATATTCCCTATATCAGGGGTTTCATCATCGGAATTCTCTTGGACTGATTCAATCTGCTTGATACCATGGTAGAAGATTTCTCCTCCGTAGTTCCATGGTATCGTCTTGTTAGATTTATACGGGACAGGCCCCGGCATGGTGATTTTCAACGGCACAAACTTAGGATCAGACGTAATCTTAACAGGCCTTTTGCAGGTCTTGGAAAGATCATCGAAGATGGTTATTATAGCAATGTCATTGGTTGGAGTATCAAAAGGAATAGGAGTAACATGAGTGATAGTATCAACAGGAGTCTTTTGAAAGAGGATCTCTTGGGTATCCATCAGGCGTTGGATGCCTGATTTCAACAGTGGGCAGTCAGCTTCCAAGTTTGAACAGAAGTAACAATGTTTTCCACAGCCTGGGAATATCCCGGCTTTCATAAAATTCACTTTAATCACTGGTAACGGAGTCAAAAGGTCATCAACAGTGGTAACATGAAGATCTTCTACAACTGCATGGACATTATGACCGTGCTTGGGCATTGGGGCAGAAATCACATTCGACTTTTCGGGCGTATCGAATTCTACCTCCTTGGCGTCTATTAAGTCTTGGATCTTGTTTTTAAGAGCCTAACAGTTGTTGGTATCATGCCCTACACTGTCCGAGTGGTATGCATATTTTGCATTGGAATGATAATAAGGAGAAGAGGTATTGGGATTTTTTGGCGCTTCTTTCAAGTTGGTAAGTTTCAGCTTTAACAGATGAGGGAGGACTTGAGCCGGTGTCATGTTGATTCGGGTGAATTGCCGTTGTGGCCTTTCTACCCTTTGCTGATTAGCTCTTGGTTGATTGCTGCAAGGTTGATCGATTTAGGAGTTTTGGATCATAACAGCCCCCACAGTTGATCGGCGCTCTGTTCTCCCTTGGTTTCTCTGGGTATGAATAGCAGAAACTTCCTTCTTGGCTGGGAAGGTCTTTTTGATAGCAGTGGAAGCAGAGGCGTCCTACTAAATTTTACCACTTTTAATGCCATCCTCGACCCTTTCACCGGTCATAATTAATTCGGTGAACCCTGTAGTTGAGCTCCCGATCAAACGATTGAAGAATGGACCGGACAGAGTCCCTAAAAACATGTCAACCAGCTCTCTATTCGACAATGGTGGTTGCACCCTTCCAGCCAAATCCTGTCACTTCTGGGCATACTCCTTAAATCCCTCATTAGAGGCCATACCCATACTCTGTAGTTGAGTACGAGTAGGCGTTAAATCTGCGTTGTATTGGTATTGTCGGTAGAACGCAGCAGCCAAATCTTCCCAGTTATGGACATCAGATCTCTCAAGTTGATAGAACCAGTCCAATTGCGTGCCTGACAAACTATCTTGAAAAAAGTGGACCCAAAGATCCTTATAAAAGGAGTGGGGTTGGATCTTTCTGACGTAGGACCTCAGATGCATCTTTGGACAGGACAAACCGTCATACTTAGCAAATGTAGGTACCTTAAACTTGGGAGGAATGACGATCCCAGCGACCAACCCTAGTTCTTAGAAATCTAAACCAGGTACTCTTTGCAATTCCATGGCTTCCAACCGATCCTCAAGATTTTTATACTTATCATTCACCGGCGGATATTGTTGTTCGGAGTAATCTTCATCCTCTTCCTCTTCTTCTTCTTCAGCTTCATATTTAGAAGGCATTGCAACTCCTTTACCTTTACCAGCCCCTTCATCAGATGTTGAGGGGAACTCAAGGATCCTTCTAGCCTGGTTTTCAAATCTTCTTCCCATAGTGGCCATACCGGTCCTTTTCTTCTTCTTCTCTTTACCTTTCTCTTTTTCCAACAGTGCTTTAAGGTCCTCTTGACCTTTTGCTAAGGTCATGAGGAGTTGTTGGAATTGCGAATTCTGTGCTTGCAGATCTTTAACCGTCTGCTCCAAATCCATCTTGCTAAAATAAATAGTAGAAAGATAAGGAAACCTGGTGCGAAGACCTATTTATGCATATGATGAATGATATGTTATTCATGTAATACATTCAAGGATTTAGAAATTCAAATTTGTTGCAAACAAAAAAGAACACACGTCATATTAAGAAGAAATTTGTTAGTACATAAATGCCCCATGGGCGAAATATTACAAAATTCTTAATGTAAAAAGACATTGCGCGTCCTCTTTGGTGGGATGTAAGTGTTGAGAGTCTCCTCTTCGTGAAGTCGGCGGGTAAGCTCCAAAACCTTCTTCTCACTGGCATAGAAGCTGGCTTCAAAAGTATTCCGTTCTTCTTTGAGTTGTATCTAACTCTTTTGTAATTCTTCCAATGATGTTGGCATGTCAGGATGTAGGAGGGTGTATGGAACCTCTCCTTCCATAACAGGCTCTTTGATCACGGGGAGAATGTGAGGGCAAGGCATCATAAGACTCTGGGCGTGGGTTCGTACCCACTTGAGATAAGGCTCAAGGGGGGTGGAATTCTTATGCCCCAGTGTCTTACTATCCACTTTGTTGGGCATCCTCTAAGCTCTGATAAACCTTTGTCGAAGACCTTGAGCATCGTTGTCGAAGTCAAAAACCAAGTCAGGGATCATCATATCATGAGGGCCATCTCTCCAGGCATATCCAAACTTCCTCAGAGCTGAACAGGGGTTGTAGGTGATGCCTCCCCTAATGCCAAGTAATAGAACATTAGGGAATTCCCCACAACGATCAATGATGATGACATTTTCTCTGGACTGAGAACACCAATGAACATCAGAATGTGTGAGGGTCATCAACCGTTGTGACCACCTTAAACCCTGCTCATTCTTCAAAATTGTTTGGGGAAGGTGAGAAATAAACCACCTTGCTAGAAGAGGAGTACAGCACATGAGAACACCTCTTTTCCCCATTGTTCGTGTGTGAAATGAGTGTAGGATGTCCCCAAGCAATGTAGGCACAGGATTCCGAGATATGAAAATCTTGATAGCGTTCACATCTATAAGTTGATCAGGTTTTGGGAACAAGACCAACCCATAGATGATAAGTGCTACAATCTCCTCAAAAGCTTGTAGATCTAGATAATTCCAGCAGTCTTGTGCCTTCTCAAACAGAAACTTTGCCAAGAAACCCTTGACACCACTTTTGGTTTCCCAATGACCTTTGATATCATATGGTTGCAAGTGTAAGGCTTGAGAAACATCTTCAGGCTTTGGTTCTCTTTTCGTACCGTTGTAGGGTAGTTGATGGAGAATAGGAATCCTCAAGAGTTGAGAAAATTCCTACAAAGTAGGTACTAGTTGGTAATCAGGGAACGTGAAACAGTGGTGTAGGGGGTCAAAGAACTAGAAGAGGACTTTCACCATGTCTTCTTCAATGTTGGAGTTGACCAAGTTGAGAAGTCTACCATATCTTTCACTGAAGGGAGAATTCTTTGGAATCTTGGAAGCAAGCTCCTTGAGCTGAGGAGGGATTCTCACCAGGTTGACTTGAATTGTTTTCCTGCAAAGAGATTCCATGACCTACAAAACAAGAACAAAGATGAAGATCCAAACCCTTGAAATGGTTAGTGGATGCATATGATGCTTTATGATGTTCATGATGTATGCACAAACATATGTACAAGCAAATCACACAAGATCCTAGTTTCAGGCTTGTATGAGGTTTCATAGGTAACTACCCTCTTGAAGTTAGTTGGCTCAACCTGTCCTATAAATAGTAACCGGGTTCTAAGGAGCTCAATATTTCTAGATTATTTTATGTGTTCATTGTTTCAGTTTGGCCACTTAACTGGCGACCGAAATATTCCAAGAAAACAACCCTCAATAAGTGTAGTATCGAGTATCTACCAACTTCGAACTGCACCAAAGCCGGTCATCTCACTACCCCTAATAAGGCCAAGATGGTCAAGTAAGGTTCTAAGAGTTTATTAGTGCTTCATGACATCACTCAGCGGCCCTGTATTCTCTTTGATTAACTCAAAGGCTACCGATACTCACAAATATGTCGCACTAATATAGCTAATGCTTCAACCATGTCGGTATACCTCGCACAATTTCCACAACGTATTGCTATTTACCTATGAATGTTTCCCAAAATCCGGGTGGAGGATTCAAAACCCAAACAAGAGAACCAAATGTAAAGCAATCAAAGCAAACAAGTAAAACATGCAAAGGTGATCTAAACCCTAAGGTTACTCCACTTTTAAAATCTCCCCAGCAGAGTCGCCAGTTCTGTGATACGGTGGGAGAACTGACTTGAGGTTTTGCGTTTGTGTTCGCAAATGTTTCAGTTTAGAAAGAGTTGCCACCGACTTTTTATTTTATCCTAAGGAAAGGTCAAAAAGCACAGGAAAGACCTTTGAGATGTTTTCTTGGATTCGGGGAGTAGATTATGAAAAGGGAAGGTGCAAGCACCCTTTTCATCCATGGTTATCCATGGGTTCTTAGTTACTTTTTTAAATCACTTGCTTTGCTTTTCCAATTGTTTGAAATGGTGCTTTGTGTGTGGTTTTGAAAGATGTTTTGAAGAGAGGCCATTGTTGTGGCAACCTTTGTAATGATTCTTGTTTGAACGTATACAAAGGTGTTTTTGTCTTTTGAAAAGATTTCAATGTTTGAAAGTTTGATTTAGATAATGTTTTGAAATTGTGTTGTGAAGTGTGTTTGAAAATAGCAAGGATGTTTTGCAAGCTTTTGATCAAGTAACTAAGAGCTATCTACCCTAATTTACTCAAAGATATTTCCTAATGTTTTTAACCCTTTTGACAGTGTTGTTTTACCATTACATTTGGTAAACAACCTCGTGTTAGGATGTTAAACGGGACAGGCGCGGGTCATCGTATAGACCATGATAGCAATTGTGTTAAGTATTTTTGGCAAATTTTTGAGGGACTTGATCATTTTTATTTAGGCAACCAAGATAGCGTCATCGAGGGACTATGATCTTTTGTTTTGTTTTTGTTTTGCCAAAGTACCCAACATGCATATCATGGCCCGTTTTTGAAGGCAACAAATGGATTGTAACCCTAGGGGTGCAAGTGTGCATTGTGTTTGATTTTCATGCATTTTGTCTTTGATTAGGTCAAACTATTTGTTGATTTGGATTTTTTCATACAAACCCTAATTCTCTAATCATGGCATAATTGAAAGCATAAAGTGCGAGAATTTAAAATTCTAAGCTATTACAACATGATTATAGGGATGGGGGTACAATCTTTGAATGGGGGTATTTGACAAGAAATATAAACCCTAGTTTACTATTACATCCAAATTGAAGTTAATTGCATAAAATAAATGGACAATATTTAAATATTCAAAATAAACAAATATATCAAATAATATGAAGTATGCAAAAAGGGGTTTTTGTTCATTAATGTATGTAAAATATTTTTAATGTAAAAAAAAAAGTATAAAGAAATAAATAAATAAAAAATTAATTTTATTTGTTTAAGGGTAAACCCTAATTTCTTTAAAAAAATAAATACAATATATTAATTATATACAATAAAAGATATTAATATATGTAAAAATAAAATATACATAGAAAAAAGTATTTTTTAGTATGAATAATAATAAAAACAAAAATGTAATATTTTTATATTTTTTATTCTAAAGTATTTAATAAAATAAAAAGTATATATGTATATATATGTATATTAAATGTATTAAACATGTACAATGTAAAATAAAATATGTACAAAAATAAAATATATTTAGGAAAATATTTTTAGTATGAATAAAAATAAAGAACAAAAATAAAAGTATAAATTGTAAATATTTTTCAAGTCTTAATAATATAAAAGAATATTTAAATGCCTTTAAAGTTAGAAAAAATTAAAAATAAAATGCCAAATAAATGTAAAAAGTTATGAAAATATTTTTTTGAGCATTTTTTATATTTGGAAATAAATAAACAAAATCAGAAAAGAAAACAAAAATGCAAAAATGTAAAAATATAAGAAATTGGGCCAGGGGGTGCGAAAATGAAAGTAGGAGGTGTCAAAAGCAAGCCAGGCCAGGCCCAGCCCAAGCCAGCTTCATCTTCAACCTTCAGAATTTGTAAACGCGCGCGCCTGGTTCAAATGCTAGATCCTGTATACGTGATCTTTTGCAAAAACTCACAACATCAAACTTGTAGAGAATTTCAAGACGATTCCAACCATATAAAAAATTGATCCTAACTCTCAAAGACCATAGAGAATTTCTCTGGCCCTAAAATCTGACCTAGTTTTTTCAGTATGTTCATGGACGAAATTCTCCTAGCACACTTAATATAAATGAAAACTGAGCATATGTACAACTTCATGGCAATGAACACTACATTTTTTATTCACAAACCTAAGGCTAAATATTCCTAAATAGAGAGATAGAAAGTGAAGAAAAACCTGTTTCAGTTGGATTCGTGTAGGGCAATGCAGTGCTTCTCAGCAAGGTTTGAGATGTCTGGTAGCTTTCTTGAACTTAACTTGACCTTTTCCAATAGCTAGCTTGCCTTGAATGTCCAAAGCACACTTTTGCAAAAATGGAAATGTGCCTTTTAACACTTAGGGATAAAACTTGTGTACAATGCTCTAATGACCAAAACAATGTATTAGCCCAATGGATTTGCATTAAATTATGGAGTTTGAAGTGGTTTAGAGGCCTGAAAACTAGTGTAAGGCATGCTGGTTTGAAAATGCAACTTGTATGAACATGAATTTGCCATGGATGAAAAGTGAGTTTTTGCCAATTTCAAGCCATCGATTCTCCCTAACCACAAATGTGTTTGAGTAGTTCTTGGACAATTTGGAAATCTTGTAACATTCTCTATAATATATCTTTGAAATCCAACTTGAGACTCCAAGTTGAACTATGTGAAAAATGGCCAAGAAGATAGGTCAAAATCCTGCCTAAACTAAGGTAAAATTTCACTAAGTTAAAAGTTTTAGGGACCCTTGTTCCAAAAATAATAACTTGAGATCCAAGCTTCTTTTGGGAAAACTTTGTGAATCAAAGTTGTAGACTTTGTAGAGGACTACAACTTTCAGGTTGTAAGTTTTGTTTGAATCCATTTGCATCATGGTGAAAATGTGGGACAAAGTTAGGAAAAATTAAGAAAATTTCATAACTTAGAAAAATTCTAAGTTATGAAATTTTTTCAATTTCAAACCCTAATTTGAAATTTTGGGTTTATTGATGAACAAGTTTCATAATTTGACACATCTTGATGAAAAATGACTCTTGGAACTTGATTTGACCAAAAAGTCAAAGTTTGACTTTTCAGTGTACAGTCAAATTTTGATCAGTTGATTGAAAAATTCATCTGTCAATCCCATGCATTTGAGATCTTTTGAACTTGTTGAATAGTTCAAGATGATGCAATTGAGTCCTTGAGTCCATGGTTGAACCTAATTTCCCATTGGCTAGGTCAAAAATTCATAAATTGCCTTTGTACAGTCAAAACCCTAAAAATGACTATTTTGCCCTTTTGGTGATCTGATCAAATTTCTTGTGGAGTTGTGGTCCAAACTTGATCCAGTGGTTAATATGAGTTCATAATGTTGATGTGGGTCAAAATTCATGAGGTTTGACTGTAAATTGGCCACAGTTGACTTTTTCCCCAATACAGTTGATTTCTAGGTCAAATGTCCAATTGACTGGGCCAAAATTTGATTCAAGGCTTGAAACTTGGTATGGACAAACTTATGAGTCCAATATGAAGTATGAAAGTCAATTTGAGTATTGAAATTCCAAAAATTCTTGTGCAAACTCAAACCCTAGTTTGGGTCATTAGTGCAATGAGATGTCTTGAGCAGAGCAAACCCTAGCTTGATCTTGAGTTCCAAGAGCCTTGTGATGAGAAATGTTGATAAAATGAGAGGGAAAAGTTTTGGGTACAACACGTAGGACTTTATATTTCCGCAATTTATCACTTTTCAAATGTAAATTCTAGTAATTAGGGTGTGTATGGCAAGACATGAAATCAACAAATAGATAACCATAATCAAAGACAAAATGCATGTAAATAAAACACACTTGTACACTAGCACCCTTAGGGTAATCCCATTTTGTTGCCTTTCGGAAAATAGTCATGTCCCTCGAATATGGGCGTTTTGGCAAAGACCCTCGATAAAAGATCGTATTCCTTCAATGACCCTCAATGTTGCCTTCGGTAAAACGATCTAGTCCCTAAAACAACATTGCTAAAATGTTCCATAGGTTGCCTTCTATGACTATACAAACATCCCGCACCCGTCCCTTCATATCCAATGATGGGGCTTCTTACCAAAACAATGGTAAGATAGCAACATCTAAAGGAGGAAGAAAAGATCATTTAAGACCTTTGAGTAGGTATATTTGCTCCTAGTTGCTTGCTTGCTCACAACAAAAACATTTTATACGCCAAACACTTTCATTTTGAAACATTTTTTAGACAAACACTTTGTACGCGCTCTTATAGAAACGAGAACCATTACAAAGACACCTTTTCAAAATCACTTTCAGAAACACATTCCATAAACACCTCTTTGAACTATTTTCGAAACAACACTTTGTATGCGTTCTTATAGAAACGAGAACCATTACAAAGATATTTTCAAAATAATTTCAAAACCCACACCACAAGCACATTCAAACAAAAACAAGTGATCTAGCAAGCAACTAAGAGCCCATGGAAAATCATGGATGAAAAGGGTGCTAATACCTTTCCTTTTCATAATCTACCCCCCGAACTCAAGAAAACATCTCAAAGGTCTTTCCTGTTCTTTTCAGCCTTTCCTTTTGGATAAAAGAAAAGTCGGTGGCGACTCTTGCTAACCGCAACATTTACGATCAAGTGAAAAACAACCAAGTCAGTTCTCCCACCGCGTTATAGAACTGAAGACTCTGCTGGGGAATATATCTTAAAGTGGGGTTACCTTAGGGATAGATCACATTTACTTGCCTTCATTGTTTGTTTTGCTTGATTTACAATATGGTTCCTTGTTTGGGTTTGCTTTGATCCTCCACCCGAATCTGGGACACCTTGTTAGGTAAGTAGAAATAGATTGTGGAAATTATACGGCATAGACCGATATGGTTGAAACAATGGCTACGTTAGTGTGACACATTTGTGGTTACCCGTATCCCTTGTATTGAATCGAGGAGAATACGGGGCCGCTGAGTGGCGTCATGAAGCACTAACTAACTTTATAACCATAATTGAACAAACTTGGCAATTTAGGACGTAGTGAGATAACCGGTTTCGGTGGAAAGCTGAAAATTGGTTGATACTCGATACTACACTCATTGAGACTAGACTTTTGGGATATCTCGGCCGCAAGAAAAGATTGAATGTAATGAGACAATGCCTAAAAGGAAGGTCAGTGATATTGAGATCCCTTAGAACCCGGTTACTATTAACTAGGACTGGATCGAGCCAACTAAACTTCAAGAGGGTACTTACCTATGAGACTCCATGCAAGCCTAAACCTAAGAACTTGTTTGTTTTGTTTGTATATACATACTTGTACATAACATCATGAATATCATAACACCATACGGAATCTCACTAGCCATTTCAAGGATTTAGGAATTTATCTTTGTTTTGTTTTGTAGGCCATGAACTCTGTCTGAAAAAACACCATCTGAATCAGCTTCGTGAAAGCACACCCTCAACTCCAAGAATTAGCGTCAAGGGTTCTCGGAGATTCTCCTTTTACCAAGAAATATGGACGAATCCTCAGTTTGTCTACCTTCAATTTCCAAGAAGAAATGATGTGTATGCTCTTCCAATTCTTTGATCCCATACATCATTGCTTCACCTTTCCTGACTACCAGTTGGTACCTACACTAGAAGAGTTCTCTCTATTATTAGGAGTGCCCGTGCTTGATCAGATACCGTTCACCGGTCTAGAAGGGATCCTGGAACCTGAGGCCATAGCCTAAGCTCTACATCTGAAGAGAGTCGGCATCATAACAAATTGGGAGACTAGAAATGGAGTCAAAGGGTTCCTAGCCAAATTTCTATTAGAGAAAGCTCGTTCATTCTGGAAAGATATGGATTTTCAAGCCTTTGAAAATTTCCTGGCCCTTCTCATCTATGGTTTGGTTCTTTTCCCCAACTCGGACCAATTCATAGATGTAAATTCCATCAAAGTCTTTCTCTCCCGTAATCCTATACCTACCTTGTTGGGAGACATCTTACATTGCATCCATACCCGCACCATGAAGAAAAGAGGCACTCTTTTTTGTTGTATTACCGTACTCGCCAAGTGGTTCATTTCGCACCTACCTCGATTAACATTGAAGAACGAGCAAAGATTGACATGGTCTCAAAGGATGATGTCCCTCACCCATTCAGATATTCATTGGTGTTCAAAATCCTCGGATGATACTTCTATCATTGACCGTTATGGGGAATTCCCTAACGTCCCTCTACTTGGCATTAGCGGAGGTATCACTTACAAACCTTGCTTAGCTTTACAACAATTTAGGTATGCTCGGAGAGATGGTCCTCATGAGATGCTCATCCAAGGTTTGGTGTTCGACTACAAAAGCGACAAGCAAGGCTACTGTCAGAGGTCCATACAAGCTTGGAAGATGGTAAACAAGGTGGATAGCAAGACATTGTGGCACAAGAAGTTCATCCCTCTTGAGCCTTACCTCAAATGGGTACAAGCCCGTGCTCAAAGTCTTATGATGCCTTACCCCTCCATTCTCCCGGTCATCAGAGAGCCTGTTGTGGAAGGAGATGTTCCATACACTATCTTCCACCCTGACATGCCCACCTCTCTCAAAGACTTACAAAAGAGTTGGATACAACTTAAAGGGGAGCGAGACACCTTCGAGGCCCAATTCTACGCCAGCGAGAAGAAGGTTCTGGAACTCGCTAAGCAACTTCATGAGGAGTGGAGCCTAGACGCCTACATCGCACCAAAGAGGATGCGTACAACTTTTTTATCTTAGAGTTTTTGTATTTCTTTGTAAGCCCAAAAGAGGCATGATGTACTCAAACTTTGATTTATTAATATGACGTGTGTTCCTTTTTTGTCTAAAGAAAATTTAAACAGATGTTCTTGACTCTAGCCAAAGGACAAGAGGATTTAAAAACTTTGTTTATTAAAGAAAATAAGAAGAAACAAAGAAAACAACCGGAGTTCTGAATCTAGGAAGAAGGTTCCAAGGATAAGCCAGACGGACCCTAAACTTCACAACATCATCTGGTGAAAAGGATAATCAAGAAGGGAAAGGCAAGGAAGTGACTTCCCAGCCAGAATCTGAAGAGGAGGAAGAAGAGGATTACTCTGAAGAGCAATATCCCCCGGCTGACGACAAATACAAACATATGGAAGAGCGTCTAAGTGAAATGGAGATTCAGAAAGTGCCCGGGCTGAACTTTGAAGAGCTGGGTTTGGTGTCTAGGATTGTTATTCCACCAAAATTTAAGGCACCAGTGTTCGCTAAGTACGATGGAGTTTCGTGTCCCAATATGCATCTCTGATCTTATGTGAGGAAGATACAGCCTCACACTGCTGACAGAGATTTGTGGGTCCACTTCTTTCAAGACAATCTATACAGAACTGAACTTGATTGGTTCTATCAATTGGAAAGGGCCAATATTCATAATTGGGAAGACCTTTCCGCTGCTTTTTATAAACAGTATCAGTACAACACAGACCCATCTCCCACCCGTACTCAACTCCAGAGTATGACTATGGTCTCAAGTGAAGGTTTCAAAGACTACGCTCAGAAATGGAGGGACTTAGCATGAAGAGTCGAGCCTCCCCTATCTGAAAGAGAACTAGTAGACATGTTTTTGGGTACCCTGTCTGGTCCTTTCTTCAACCATCTAATTGGAAGCTCCTCAGCAGGCTTCACTGAATTAATCTTGACCGGGGAACGAGTGAAATCAGGGGTTAAGAGTGGGGAGATCCAAAAAGATGCATCCTCCAGTGCCGTCAGAAAACCATTTATTGGGAAGAAATAAATTGGTGAAGTGTATCCTTAAAGGAATCAGGATAGAACTTAACGCGGACCAATGGTAGGGGCTGTCACGATCCCTAAGCCTGCACCTACTCAATAAATGAGCATCCAGGATATAACAGAAAGACCGGTAAGACAATTTACCCGGATTAATATGACACTGTCTCAAGTCCTACCACATTTGTTGAGATCTAATCTGGTAACCTTGAAAGAAACCCCGAAGAATACCAACACAGACTCTCCTCATTACCATCCTAATGCTTGTTGTGCTTACCATTCAGAAAGTCCAGGCCATAATACCTACAACTGTTGGGCTTTGAAAAGCAAGGTACAAGACCTTCTTGAAGCAAAAGAAATTGAATTCGATGCTCCAGAAATCCCAAATGTTATCACCGCTCATATGCCCAAGCATGGTCGTGATGTTAACATTGTTGAAGATGATATATTTGTTACTGTTGTTGATGAACTTGTTACTCCTCTCCTGACTGTCAAGAAGAACCTGTTAAAGGCCGATTTATTTCCTGGCTGTGGCGAAGGCTGCCACCTCTATTTATCTTTACTAACTGGATGTCATTTACTAAAAGCAGTTGTTTAGCTCCTAATGGATGAGAAAGAGATTTTGTTTGAAAAGACTCCTGTTCCAACCATTTCTTACAAGGATGTTGCAATAATAACAATTTCTGCCAATCCTTCCAGGGTCTCCACCAAAAGACCCGTTAGGATTACATCAATTCCTAACGTGGCTCCACAAATAATCATTATGCCAGGGCCGATCCCATACTCCTCAGATAAAACTGTCCCCTGGAACTATGGGGGTGACGTATACTATCACGGCGTCAAACAAAATTGGCCGACTGATGAAAACTCAATTTTTAAAAAGGCTGACCCCGACATCGGCAACATTGCGGGAGCCAGCAAGATAACCCGAAGTGGAAGAGTATTCTCTCCCGAGATTTCTCCTCCGAAAACTATTACCGGTCCTGTGATCACCCCTGGTTCTGTTCCCGTTGACACTACTACTACAATTCCCATGGTTATCCCTACTAACACCCCTACCACCGAGTCGACCGAGACTCGGGGAAAAGGCATTCTGGTTGAGCCTGTTCGGATGAAGGCGCAATCAGTATCTATCCTGAAGCCTCCCAAAAGTAGATGGAAGAAATTTTGAAAATTATAAAGAGAAGCGACTACAACATAGTCGAATAGCTTGGACAGACTCCGTCAAAGATCTTTATGCTAGCTTTACATTTGTGCTCTGAGGCTCATGCGAAGGCCTTGGTGAAATTTCTTAAAATTGCCCATGTGCCACAAGAAAATTCTGCTGATCAGTTCCAAGACTGTGTGGCCAGCTTGACCGCTGATAATGGTTTAGGTTTTTCTGATGCTGGCCTGACACCTAGAGGGAGGAAACACAATGAGGCATTGCATGTCTTTGTTGAATGTCGGGGCACAACTTTGGCCCATGTCTTGGTTGATATTGGTTCATCTTTGAATGTGCTTCCTAAGAAAGCTCTTGATTGACTCGACTGTGAAGGTTTGACCTTAAAACCAAGCAACATAGTGGTAAGGGCCTTCGACAGTTCAAAGAGAATGGTGCATGGGGAGATGGACATCCCCATAAAAGTTGGAACTCAAACCTTTGATTCAACTTTTTACGTGATGGACATTTGCCCTTCCTATTCCTGCTTATTGGGCCGGCCGTGGATTCACAACGTTGGTTCCGTCACCTCTATATTACATCAAATGCTGAAATACCCAACCAAGGGGAAAATCATTATTGTCCATGGAGAAGAGAAATATATGGTCAGCCACTTGAACTCCTTCAGATACGTGGAATTGGATGGTGAATTCATTGAAACTCCATTTCAACACTTCGAGGAAGTCCCACGAACAGTGGAAACTACAAAGGTTGTTTCCCAAGTCCCGAAGATTACAAGACCTCCGCTAAAGATGTCTTCTCTGAAATATGCCAAGGAAGTGATAGAAGAAGGTGGTGTACTATTTGGTGCCAACTCCCAGATATCCCATACAAATCTGACAAATTTTGTTTGGGTTTCACTTCAGGAGCCCAGAAAGTTGTTCGTCGTGCTCGTGTCGGGGGACCACCTTTGAAGATTAGCAACCACGGAGTCAACACGGTGGAGGATGATGATGATGACATTTGTGACCTAGAAGACTGGATTTTCCCAACCATCAATGGAGGACTCAGCAACTGGGAAGCTAAAGATTTTGTCCCAATTACTTTCATCCAATAGTAGTTGTCTTTAAATTTTTGTCAGACCTGTAACAATTAAATAATTCAGACTTTTAAAACCTTGTGTCTTACCTGAGGCACAACGGTCCATTTGTAAGGGTTTGTTACCTCATTTTCATATGTCATCAATGAATCATGGACGTTTTTGCATACAAACTTTGTGTTCTTTGTCTTTCTTTTTCTACATTTTTATTTCTTTCAAAGATAGCTATACTCTTACACACACTCACATTCAAAATTCAGATCTACATCCATTGGGGATCCCATGGGTAACAATTCTGCTATGGCCTTTTGTGACTCTGAAAATCTAATCTACCAAGTCAAAGACGAAGGTGAGGAAGATTTTGAAGTGCCAGGGGAACTAGCCAGGTTACTACAACAAGAAGAAAGGACCATACATCCTCACGAAGAACCAGTGGACACAATTCACCTAGGTACCGAAGAGGACAAGAAAGAAGTCAAGGTGGGTGCCAATCTGGAATCTAGTGTCAAGAAGCGCTTAATTCAGTTACTACATGACTATGTTGGGATCTTTGCATGTTCTTACAAAGATATGTCATGACTTGACGCTGATATCGTGGTCCATCGTCTACCGACAAAAGAAGACTTCCCTCTGGTAAAAAAGAAAGTCCGTCGCATGAGGCCAGACATGTCAGAGAAGATCAAGGCTGAAGTCATGAAACAATTCAACCTCGGATTCTTAGCCGTCACCTCCTATCCACAATGGGTCACCAATGTTGTTCCAGTACCTAAAATGGACGGCAAATTACACATGTGTGTGGACTACCGAGATTTGAATAGGGCAAGCCCTAAGGATGATTTCCCACTTCCCCACATTGATATTCTGGTTGACAATACCGCACAACATAAAGTGTTTTCCTTCATGGATTATTTCTTAGGTTATAACCAAATCAAAATGGCACCTGATAACATGGAGAAAACGACCTTCGTCAGACAGTGGGGCACTTTCTGTTACAAGGTTATGCCATTCGGGTTGAAGAACGCTGGGGCAACTTATCAATGTGCCATGGTAGCTCTATTTCACGACATGATGCATCACGAAATAGAGGTCTATGTGGACGACATGATAGCCAGATCTCAAACTGAAGAGGAATATCTTGACCATTTGCAGAAACTGTTTGAGAGACTAAAGAAATACAAGCTGAGGTTGAACCCGAATAAATGCACATTTGGGGTGAGGTCCGGTAAACTCCTAGGCTTCATCGTCAGCAGTAAAGGTATCGAAGTGGATCCTGCTGAGGTGAAAGAAATACAAGAAATTCCTGCTCCTCGTACTGAGAAGGAAGTCAGAGGATTCTTAGGACGGCTAAACTACATTGCCAGATTCATTTCTCACCTGACCGCTACTTGTGAACCAATCTTCAAATTACTAAAGAAAGATCAAGTAGTCAAATGGAATGATGAATGCCAAGCTGCCTTCAACATGATCAAAGAGTACCTACAAGAGCCTCATGTTTTGATGCTGCCAGTCGAGGGAAGACCTTTGATCATGTATCTAACTGTCTTGGAAAATTCAATGGTGTGTGTGTTGGGGCAGCATGACGAGTCTGGCCGAAAAGAGCATGCTATTTATTACCTGAGCAAAAAGTTTACCGACTGTGAAACAAGATATTCACTGCTCGAGAAAACTTGTTGCGCTCTGGCATGGGCTGCTCACCGGCTAAGACAATATATGTTAACCCATACTACCTTATTGATATCCAAGATGGATCCAATAAAATACATATTTGAGAAGCCTGCCCTCTCTGGGAGAATAGCAAGATGGAAGATGATCCTAACAGAATACGACATTCAGTACACCACCCAAAAATAGATAAAGGGCAGTGTACTAGCCGATCACATTGCTCATCAAGCTGTGGATGACTATCAGTCCATGAAGTTTGAATTCCCAGATGAAGACATCATGATGGTAAATGACTGTGAAGAACTCAGACCATATGACGGACCTGAACAAGGATACCGATGGGCCCTGGTTTTTGATGGAGCCTCTAACACACTCGACAATGGCATAGGTGATGTAATCATATCCTCTGAAGGATGTCATACTCCCTTCACCACAAGACTTTGCTTTAACTATACAAATAACATGGCAGAATACGAAGCGTGTATTTTTGGTCTCAAAGCTGCCATATATTTGGGAATCAAGTCCTTAAGCGTATTTGGAGATTCAGCTTTGGTCATCAGTCAGATCAAAGGAGAGTAGGACACTAAACACCATAACCTCATCCCCTATAAAGAACATGTGTTGACATTAATCCCACATTTTGAGGAGATTACTTTCGAGCATTTTCCACGAGAGGAAAATCAACTAGCAGACGCACTAGCCACAATGTCATCCATGTTTAAACTCAAGTGGGGTAACGAGGCTCCCCAGATCACCATTGAACGGATGGATGAACCAACTTACTGTCACGAGATAAACACTGAAGAAGTAGTGGACCATCCTTGGTTCCATGAAGTCAAGAGATATCTCGAGGCTCAAGAGTATCTGGAAGGAGCTTCAGTCAATGATAAGAAGTTCTTAAGAAGATTCTCTGCTAAGTTCTTCATCAGTAATGGCATTCTCTACAAACGCAACCATGACTCTATTTTTCTTTGTTGCATAGACAAGGTTGAGGCAGAAAAGGTCATGGCTGATCTACATGAAGGCACTTTTGGCACCCACTCTAGTGGGCATACGATGGCCAAGAAGATCCTACGGGCAGGGTATTACTGGTCTACCATGGAAGCAGATTGCTATCAGAATTCACGGACCTGTCACAAGTGTCAGATCTACGCTGACAAAGTGCATGTACCTCCAGTTCCTCTAAACATCCTGACTGCTCCCTGGCCATTCGCGATGTGGGGCATTGATATGATTGGAGAAATCAAACCTACAGCTTTTAATGGACACCGCTTCATCTTGGTGGCCATTGACTATTTCACGAAGTGGGTTGAGGCAGCTTCTTTTTCTTCAGTTACCAAGAATGTTGTGGCCCGTTTCATAACAGAATATCATCTGTCGGTATGGTATCCCAGAGAGAACCCTCACAGACAATGGTAGGAATCTCAACAATACTATGATCACGGCACTATGCACGTAATTCAAGATCCAACATCATAACTCTTCCCCTTACCGACCGAAGATGAATGGCGTTGTAGAAGCCGCAAATAAAAACATCAAGAAGATTATATAAAAAATGACAGTGACCTACAATGACTGGCATGAGATGTTACCATTTGCTCTCCAAGGTTACCATACCACGGCGCACACGTCAACAGGGGCAACTCCTTTCTCTTTGGTATACGGTATGGAAGTTGTCCTACCAATTAAAGTCCAAATACCTTCTCTGAGAATCATAAAATATGCAGGGTTGAATGAAGATGAATGGATTCAAACTCGACTCTACCAGTTGAACTTGATTAATGAGAAGAGGCTTACGGATGTCTGTCATGGTCAAATGTACCAAATACGTATGATCAAAGCTTTTAACAAGAAGGTCAGACGTCAGTTATATTGGGTTGGTGACTTGGTAATTAAGCGCATCATATTGCCACAAGGTGATCCCAGGGGAAAATGGACTCCTACATACGAATGACCATTTGTGATAAAAAACATATTTTCTAATGGAGCGATGATCTTAACCACTATGGATAGCGACGATATTCTGCATCTTATAAACACAGACATAGTCAAAAGATACTACGCATGAATAAAGACCTGCTAGGTCGACTGGCCTAGGCAAAAATTAGGGCATCCCGACGAACCAAAAGGGTTCGGGCAAAAATTAGGGATAAAATACAAAAAAAAAGTCAGTACACCCGGCAAGCTGACCTGAAAGGGCGGCTTGGGCAAAAAAAGGTATCCCGGTGGACTGAAAACCTGAAAGGGCAATCCAGGAAAAAGTTAGGGATTGAAAGCGTATGACTATGTCCTGTTGGATCACCTTACAGACAACCTTTAGTATCCACTGACAAGCTCAAACGGGTCTAATCAATCCAGTCAACTTCGGACAAGGAAACAACTGGACAAGACGCTCAGAGACACGAAGGCTATAGAAGAATGAGAACCCCATGGGATTATTGCATATAGCTATCTTTTCTTTGTATCAAATTTTCATTTCCTACGGTGACATTCTCTTACTAGAATGTTTGTCTCATTGTACAAAAATACTTATTCAAGTTAATACAAAGATATCCCTTTGAAAGTGCAAAACTATCTATTTTTCTTTTATTTCCGTGTTTTGTTTGCAAAAACGTCCAATGATTATTTTTGAACGTGACTACTGTTTACAAACGAAAAAAAGAGGAACGGAAAATAAAAAGACAATCACTAATGGCTTTAAAAAATAGGATAATATTTTTAGACTATTCCATAAAATCCCCTGCAGATACTTTTCCAGCAAGAACAGAAAACGCGACATCCCACTGCAGGATCGCTAACGTATCTCCAGTATGCCGCTTACATACGCATACATTACAGTCATACATCACAAACATCAATGACACAAATGCATTGCACTATGCATTTCATGCATCATGGAATTACATATCACTAACTCTTTTCCTTTTTCAGGAAAGATTAATCAACAGAAAATTATCGTCATAATTTTCAACAAGTCAAATACAAATCAATTCCCAAGAAAGGATTGGTCAACCATCTACGTAACAGATATTCCTTTCAGACCCCTATCGGTTCAGTTTAAATCTCTCAATGGTTTATTCTAATTCTTTCCCGCAAACGTCTCTAGTTCAGATAAATCTCCTAATGATTTATTCTGATTCTTCTCCAGACCCCTTCGAGTTTAGATAAATCTCTCATCGGTTTATTCTAATTCTTTCCCGCAAACGCTTTCTCTGGTTCACTTAAATCGCTCAAAGATTTACTCTGATTCTTTCTAGTTAAAGAACATTCAAGATCTCTTTTGGTTCAGTTTAAACCCCTCAACGGTTTATCCTGATACTTTCCAAAAGACCCCTTCGGGTTCAGATAAATCTCTCAATGGTTTATTCTGATTCTTTCCCACGGACGCTTTCTCTGGTTCAGTTAAATCGCTCAAAGATTTAGTCTAATTATTTCCTGTTAAAGAAAATTTAAGATCTCTTTTGGTTCAGTTTAAACCCCTCAATGGTTTATCCTGATACTTTCCAAAAGACCCCTTCGGATTCAGATAAATCTCTCAACGGTTTATTCTAATTCTTTCCCGCAAACGCTTTCTCTAGTTCAGTTAAATTGCTTAAAGATTTACTCTGATTCTTTCCAGTTAAAGAACGTTCAAGATCTCTTTTGGATCAGTTTATACCCCCCAACGGTTTACCCTGATACTTTCCAAAGGAACACTTCTAGTTCAGATAAATCTCTCAATGATTTATTCTTATTCTTCTACAGATCCCTGCCAGTTCAGTTTAAATCCCTCAATAATTTACTCTGATTCTTTCCCGTAGACGCTTTCTCTGGTTCAGTTAAATCACTCCAAAGATTTATTCTGATTCTTTTCCAGTTGAAATCAAGTTCGGACTTAGTCCATTCTCTATCAACAGTCACCTTTGGATGGAATCTACAAGCCCATCTCGGGAAAATCTCCATCATTCATCCAAATGGCATCTATAAGCCCATTCACAATTCATCTTCGAGTGCAAATTTCTGGGCACTTTAGTGTCAATCATCTTCCACCTTCAAGTTACGAATGGTGGACCTGCCAATCTAACTCTTCAGGTTTAAGAAGATTGAACAGGGGAAGTTGTTGTACCTCAAAATTTGCCCTCTCATTTCTCAAAAGGATCACCCTGGACCCTCAAGTTTGCTTCTATCAATTTTCAAGTCTTGAATTACAATTTTCCCAAAAAATCATTCACAAGGGCAAAACAGTCAAAAGCACACTGAAAATTCAAACTTTGACTTTTAGGTAAAAAATCAAGTTTCAACAATTATATTTCATCAAGACATGAAAGTGGTTCATCAAAAAATCAGAAGTCAGAAATTACTTTGAAAAATCCAAATTTCTAAACATTTAGAAATTTTTCTAAGTGTTAAGAGAATATGGTACTTCAGAAATTCTGAGCCAGCCTCCACGCAAGTTCAACCAGAATTTGCAAACATGGTTCAGAACATGACTCATCAATCAGAACATATGGAAACTATGTCCTTCAATCAGAATGTGACCCTTCAACATATGGAGGCTATGTTTTGTGTTTCAATCTGAGCCTCACCCTTCGAATCTCACTCTGGTCTTCTGCGATCAGAACATCACAAAATCCCAAAACATCGTTTGAGCAACCTACTGCACTGCTATAGCACAGTCTTGCCACCAGATGCCACAACACTCCAAGGTGCTACTGATCTAGTCCACGCCTGCGTTTTTCTCAAACCCCATAATTACACCAAATTAGCATGCGAAAACTGTGTTTAAAAAGAAATGGAACAATATGCCAAAAAGGTATAAATCCCATTTGTTTTTCCCCCTAAAACAACAACCAACTCACCTATAAATAAGTTTCTCCACTACACTTTCAAGGGGTTGGATTTTGGAGAGAGAGAATTGTAAAAAGAGAGAAAAGAAAACTGTGAAACCTTCATAAAAATCCAGAATTCCCAAACAGAAAACCAAACCTTTGTTCTTCCCTTTGAATCAAAGAACTTGGCATTTTCTCTTCCATTGCTCTTGCTGACTCCAGAACATCTGAAGACAACAGTTCAAGTTCCAAGCATACACTCCAGATTCACGGTAAGTCTTTCTGACTTTCCACCTCTTCATTCAGAACATCCTTAAATATGTAAATATCATAGTATTGATGATGGCCATATCATTGCATAAGTAGAGGAAACTATGGATCATAACTTCTTGATTAAGGTTAGGCTCATAATTAGGATTAGAACTTCTATAAATTTTTGTGATTTTATCCTTCTAATTTGTTGTTGGTTAAGAACTGAATTGCTGATGTGCTGATTAATATGAAGAAAGAGTTGAAATGTAACACAGAACTTCTGATTTTCATTCACGGTTTTAGCACAACACAAAACTTCTGAGTTCTCTTCATTGTTTAAACACACAGAACTTCTATAATTTTCTCACTGTTCAAACACACTGAATTTATTATGTTCACTCGCTGTTAACACACACTGAACTTCTGATCTTCACTCACTGTCTTAGAACATACTGAACTTCTGAGTTCTCTTCACTGTTTTAGTACACAGAACTTCTA
Organism: Vicia faba; assembly: GCA_948472305.1. Classification (NCBI taxonomy): domain Eukaryota; kingdom Viridiplantae; phylum Streptophyta; class Magnoliopsida; order Fabales; family Fabaceae; genus Vicia; species Vicia faba. Next base: position 499,857,533 of record OX451740.1, read on the forward strand.
AGACTTTCTCATTGTTCTAACACTCAGAAGTTCAACACATAGCAACCCAGAACTTTTGTATCTTTCTTCTAACGTTTCTTGTAGGACCTCAGAGTGTATCAATCCAGAACTTCTGATGCCTCTTTCTGGACCACAGCGCGCCCGGTATCAGAACTTCTGATCCCCTTTGTGTAGCTTTCAGCAACATGTTAATTCTATCTCTCATTATTCCCATTTTTTATCATTTTCAATATTAATACCCTTTTTATTAATATATAAAAGACATAAAAATATTTTCTTTTATTAATTAATTTCTTAAGACAAAAAACCAGTTTCTAAACAAGTCCTTTTCTTTCTTGCATTGTACATTTCAATATGGTTGTAATAGTTAAATAGGATTTAAATTCTTGCAAACCCCCATTTGTAAATATGTACCCACATCCCTAAATATTGTAATAGCATAGGACATTATATTTCCGCAATTTATCACTTTTCAAATGTAAATGCTAGTAATTAGGGTGTGTATGGCAAAACATGAAATCAATAAATAGATAAGCCTAATCAAAGACAAAATGCATGTAAATAAAACACACTTGCACACTAGCATCCTTAGGATAATCCCATTTTGTTGCCTTTAGGAAAATAGTCATGTCCCTCGAATATGGGCGTTTTGGCAAAGACCCTCGATAAAAGATCGTAGTCCCTCGATGACCCTCAATGTTGCCTTTGGTAAAATGATCTAGTCCCTAAAACGACATTGCTAAAACGTTCCATAGGTTGCTTCTATCACTATGCAAACGTCCCGCACCCGTCCCTTCATATCCAACAATGGGGCTTCTTACCAAAACAATGGTAAGATAGCAACATCTAAAAGAGGAAGAAAAGATCATTTAAGACCTTTGAGTAGGTAGATTCTCTCCTAGTTGCTTGCTTACTCACAACAAAAACATTTTATACACCAAACACTTTCATTTTGAAACATTTTTTAGACAACTACTTTGTACGCGTTCTTATAGAAACGAGAACCATTACAAAGACACTTTTTCAAAATCACTTTCAAAAACACATTCCACAAACACCTCTTTGAACTATTTTCGAAATAACACTTTGTATGCGTTCTTATAGAAACGAAAACCATTACAAAGATATTTTCAAAATACTTTCAAAACCCACACCACAAGCACATTCAAACAAAAGCAAATGATCTAGCAAGCAACTAAGATCCCATGGAAAACCATGGATGAAAAGGATGCTAATACCTTCCCTTTTCATAATCTACCCCCCAAACTCAAGAAAACTTCTCAAAGATCTTTCCTATTGTTGTACCCCAAAATTTGCCCTCCCATATTCTTCAAGATTTGGCAAGATCAAGCTTCAAAATCTCTCAAGGGTTTTGGGTCTTGCAAAGAAATTGAGGTTTCCAAGGGTCCAAACAAGTCCCATATGCCTATATGCATTGTCAAGCATCCATATGTCAAGTTTCAAGACTCACAACATCAAATTGCACAGGCAAAGACCCTAAATGCTCCACAGTCAACTGTAGGGGCAAAATGGTCATTTGATAGCCAAAAGTCAAAAAAATTTGGTCAACATCTTATTTTGAAGTCACAATCATCATTTGATCAATTCTTGATCATGATTCCACAAGCATGGCTCAAAAAGTCTCAAGATGCAAAAGTTTCTATTTTTGGACAGTTGAAAAGTCAACTGCAAATTGACCAAGGCATAACTTCCTCATGGTTCATCATAAAAATCCCATAAAAAGCTCATTTTGAAGGGGATGACATTTCCTACAACTCATCTTCACACTTCAAGTCCAAGAAATGCTCTCACAAAAAGTTATCAATTTCAACATTATAGGTCATTTCATAAGTCAACAAAAAGGCACTTTAAGTCAAAGACCATAACTTGAGATTGGTAAATCAAAATGACATGGGACCAAAGGCATTGGTTAGAGGACTTCAATACCTTTCCAAAATGTCCAAGAACATGTTCATAGCTTCAAAATTGAGCAAGATATGCATTGGAGAAGTTGGGAAATTTTTGGGAATTTTGAAAAGTCAACTTTGCACAAAAAGCTTCAAATTTGCTAATGGGCCTCAATTTCTTTCTTGAATCATTACCCAAATCCTATGCACGACCCATTGAGATTAAAAGGATTTATTTTCTTATTTTTAATTAATTAATTGAATTTTTATTCTTATTAATTCATTTAATTAGTTTTAATTGTAGAAAAATATCAAATAATGGTTGTCAAATCTTTTTATGCAGCAAATATACTCCACACATGCTAAGGATTTCGTGCATCAATCAACAAGACAAGATCTTCCATAATTGGCAAAGTTTCCATGGAAAAAGATTGAAAAAAGATATGATTAGCAATCAAAGATTCAAGTCATCAATTCATGGATTCACGAGCTTGTTTTTTACCTAATTCTGATCACATACTTATGCATAACCTAACCCTACTCATAGATACACGAAAAAGCTGCTGAAGCCATAGAACCAAGTTGCAAAATTTCAACAAAAACTTGGAAATTGATTTCATACTTGCAGGGTAATTCAAGGCCTCAAAACGTTTCCATTGCATTACTGACATTGCTAGGAAGCTAGTGGCATCAAGAACAAGTCCTCATACTCAAAGAAACGGTAGAACAGATTCACGCTTTTCACAAATATTTCCATAATCGAATTCTGATTTCTACGCATCATTCATGTGTTTTGATTATTGATTTATGCTACTAACATCTCCCTGAAGCTTTTGGTAACGTTTAATTGAGCTAAAACTGCTTGTATCAAAATCCACCATTGAAGGATATTAGGGTTTCAGAGTTTCAATATTGGGGGTTTCCATATACTGTAAAATTGGACCACCAAACCTATATGGACGAACTCGTTGCAACAAGCCTGATTCATTGAGATACTCGCGTCCAATTTATATAAGTTGTAGGCGTAATCGCTATTTTTCACTATTTCAATTTGTGGGGGTTTAAAACCCACGCTACTTGTTTCATATTTTGCAGGGCAAACGAAGAAGAAGCATGCGTGGCATTACATAATTGGGGAGTTCAAATATTAGCGCGTTTTTTTTTAGGTTTCAGCATAACTGGCTTTTTTGTATATTATATTTACTATCCATTATATGTATAAATGTGCATCATAGCTCAGCTGGTTGGCAACGTGTCCTGCAAGCGTTGGGACCTGGGTTCGATTCCCAGGTCCCCCCATATAATTCATAATCTTTTTTCCAACGCGTTCCAGTGCATTGCATGTCAAAGATCCATCATGAGCCTTCAATGCTCCATGTGCCAAGTGGCTGGGACCATCAATCCAAAGGCTGCAGGAGGAGGTCTATCATACGCCTGGGTTAACCAACGTGTACATGATTGGGAAAGTCAAACAAGGCCTTGTCTTGATGGGCCAGAATTGCACAATTAACCTCCATATGGGCCAGACACCCCCCTTGGTTTGCAATTTAATTTTCTTTTCTTTCTTTTAATTTCTTTCAATTGTTTTTTTTATAATTATTATTAATTCCATAGAATAATTCTTTCCATAATAAAAACAAAAAAAAAACAAAAAAATGTTTTATATTTAATTATTATTAATTTCACTAATCTGTTTTTTTGTAAATAAATAACTAACAAATAACTCTAGTTTAAATTAGGTTTTAATTCAATATTTTCTTAATAAATAAAATACATAGAATTAGGTTTTGACATTTTATCTTTTTCTTAATTAATTTTTCCTCATTATTTATTATTATTAATTATTATTAATTATTATTTTTGTAAATAAACATGTAAATTAATTAATTAGTCTAAATTAGGTCAACTTTGACATTTTCTTTAATAATTAAAATAATCTAGATTTAGGGTTTCCTTTTAATTTTAATTTTCTTTTTCCATATTAAATACCAAAAAACACAAAAAAAAACATTTTCTTTTCTTTAATTTAATAATAATTAGACTTTAATTTAATTTAATTTCAAGCAAAGGGTCAAAACCCTCGGACGTTCAATTTATTCTTTTCGCGCATTATTTTCTTTCGATCATTATGTAACTGCTTTCCGGATGTAATAGTAATTAGGTTTACCGCATTTTTTACTTTCCGCATCTTTTATCAAAAACGGGTCTTTGTATTTTGGCGATGTATAGACCCACGCCTTGTAATAGCGTAGCTTTTATCTTTCCGTCTTTTAATTTTCCGCACTCCTAAATTCTAAATTGCATGAAAGAATGTATGTTAATTAAAAACAACGCGTAGCTCACAATGCCATGATCAAAGATAACTGTTAAACTGAAAACAACACACAAATACACACACCACTCCTAGGGTACGCCTCACCCGTTGCCTTCGAAACGTGGTCGTCAAGTATAGGACGTCTTAGCGGTCCTTATGTCCATGATCCAGTTGCCTCGAAATAGTTGCCTCAAAACGGTTGCCTCGGATTAAAAAAGGATCAAGGATATAAGGGTAGCTTCTAAGGTATCCTACTGTTGCTTCGGTGACCACACTGTCCCTACAATCGAATTGACCCGAACACCTCCAACGGTGGTGCTACCTACCTCTCAATGGTGGGATGGCACTACCTTAAGGACATTTACACAGCCTAATTCCTTAGGGTAGGTAGATGACTCATGGATACTTGCTCTTTTCAAAAACAAACAAAAATCTTTTCACACTGACACTTTCAAAAAAGCTTTCAAAACAATTTTTCAAACACTCTTGAGGACTGATACAAGAGTCATTCAGAAATCTTTCAATGAAACTTTTTCAAACCCACTCACATTCTGAAAAGCAAACATTTTGAAAACATAAGAGCAAGTATCTAAGAGCCCATGGATAACCATGGATAGAAAGGGTTCTAACACCTTCCCTTTCTATAAATCTACCTCCTGAACCGAGAGACATCTCGAAAAAGGAATTTTGCTGTGCTTTTGTCCTTTCCTTGTTGGAGAACATAAAAGACGGTGGCGACTCTTGCTTACCGTGACATTTCGCGAACCAGCTTAAAAAACAGTCAGTTCTATTTCCACCGATCACAGAACTGGCGACTCTGCTGGGGATACTTAAAGTGAGGTGTACCTTAGGATAGCTCATACTTGTGTTTTCAATTGCTGTGTTTTGTTTGCTTTATTATTATGGGCATTGTCTTGGAGTTTCATAGATCCTAACCCGGATCTGGGGATACCCTGTTAGGTAGCATAAGTTGTGAGGGACCTGTCCGGCGTAGACCGACACGGGTGAAACAGTGGCTACATTGGTGTGGCACCTTGGTCTGTACCGATATCCCTTGTGTCGCAACGAGGAGAATATGGGTCTTCTGAGGAGTCATTAAGCACCAACCGACCTTAGAACCTTAAATGACCCAACTTGGCCAATAGAACAGTAGCAGTATGCTACACCCATTGAGGCTAAACTCTCGTGATGGTTCTGGCTGCAAGAAAAGATTACGATGCTGGAGTTATGACCGATTGAGGGTAGTCAGTGATATTGGGATCCTCTAGAACCCGGTTACTTTTGATAGAATAGGTCTTAACCAACAAACTGAAAGAGGGTAATACCTGAACCCCATGCTGGCCTAAACCCTAAGGGTTGTCTTGTGTGACTTGTGTGCCTTATCATGTTTGCCTTTGTGAATATTTGTGGTGTGCTTTATCATGACATCATACCATCATAGACATTGCATGCATCCTGCATAAGGACTGACCATTTCAAAGACAAGAGAGTTTCACCTTTGCTCTATTTTGTAGGACATCATGATTCCTATGCGAAGGAACACTATCCGGTTCAACTTTGTTCACCCACCTGAGTTGCTTGAAGAATTGGTTAGCAGAATTCCAAACACCACTTCCTTCATCCAGAGGCATGGTTCTCTTCTCGGTTTAGTCACTGCAAAGTGGGACCAACAATTGATGAGTGTCTTGACCCAGTTCTATGATCCCTTGTATAATTGCTTCACCTTTCAAGACTTCCAGCTGGTCCCTACCCTGGAAGAATTCTCTGATTTGCTTGGTGTCCCTATCTTGGATCAGACCCCCTTCACTGGTTGGGAAAAGACTCTTAGGCTTGAGGAGATTGTTGCAGCCCTTCCCTTGACCCACAAGGAGGTAATGGACAACTGGGTGACTAGAAGTAGAGTTAAAGGTTTCTTGGCCATGTTTCTGATCGGTAAAGCTAACAGTTTCTGGAATGACCTAGACTTCAGGGCGTATGAAGACATCTTGGCTCTCTTAATCTATGGTCTGGTTCTGTTTCCAAATCCAGATAACTTCATTAACATCACTGCCATAAGGATCTTCATGTCTCGGAACCCTGTGCCCACTCTCTTGGGTGATATCCTGCAACAACTCTATGCTCGTACTGCCCGAAGACGAGGAACTCTGTGGTGTTGCATTCCTTTGTTAGTGAGGTGGTTTATTTCGCACCTCCCTAAGTTCGTGCTGAAGAACAAAGAAGGAAGAGGTTGGGCTCATAGGTTAATGTCTCTCACTGATAATGACATCATTTGGACTTTCAGGGGTTTGGATGAGGTAGCTGTTATTGATCGTTGCGGAGAATATCCTAATGTTCCTTTGATTGGTACCCAAGGAGGAATCTCTTATAATCCATGTCTAGCCCTCCGTCAGTTTGGAAGAGCCAGAAGAGCAGGGCCTCATGAGATGTTGGTGCCTCACATCAGTTTTGAGTTTCAGGTAGATAGTGACGAGCTGCGTCGTAGGTTCATCAAGGCTTGGGATAGAATGCACAAAGCTGACCCACAAGAGTTGGGACCGAAGACTTCTCTACCTATGGAACCCTACTACAGATGGGTCCGCATCCGTGCTCAGAATTTAGGTATGCCATACGAAGCTGTCAGACCCATCATTCTTGAGTATCCTGATAGAGATGGTGCTCCTCCGACTGTTCTCCCTCCTCAGATACCTACTGACGTTGATACACTAAAGAGGTCTTGGGTGCAACTACAAGAAGAACGGGACTCTTATCGGGAAAAGTTCAACGAGCAGGAATTGAAGACCCAGAAGCTGGCAAAGCAGTTGGAGAACGAGCGGGCCTTGAATGACTACATCCGTACTGAGAAGAGGAGACCCTGGGATCTATGATGAACTTTGGATGTTCTTTTACAATTTTTATTTCCCTTTTCAGTAGTTCCATTTTATGTAACGCCTAAGGGAAAACTGTTGAACAATCTAAATTTCAAAGTTGAATCTAATAAAGTGCGTTGCTTTTTTGTTTACAAAGTTGAATCCCGATTGTCTTTGAAAACATAAATCATACGCATTCCATTCATCATGTGCATCACAGGTACTCTTCTTTTCAGGTTGCTTAATGTTCTTCACTGTTTATTTCAGCATCATGAATCCTGAATCATCTACTGAGCAATCCATCAAGGCCCTCCAGGCTCAGAACGCCCAATTCCAAGAGCTGATCATGAGTTTAGACCAAGGACAGGAGGAATTGAAGGCTCTGCTGGTAAAGAAGAATAAGAAGAGAACTGTACTATTCAACACTGGCCGGAGGTTTGGTAACTCACTGCAGAATGAGATTGATCAAGCTGGTTCTTCTGTAGGGAAAGGCAGTCCCCAAGGGGGAAGGGTTCCTAGTCCGGTGGTCTCTGACAACGAGACTGATTTCAATGAGGAGCAGTATCCTCCAGCTGAAGACAAGTACAAGCAGTTAGAGGATCGCCTGAATGCCATGGAAATTCAACAAGTGCCTGGGTTGGATTTTGGAGACTTGGGTCTATCTTCTGGTGTGGTGATCCCACACAAGTTCAAAGCACCATCTTTCGCAAAGTATGACGGGGCGTCCTGCCCTAAGCTACATCTCAGATCTTATGTGCGGAAGATCCAGCCGTATACTGTGGACAAGAACTTATGGATCCATTTCTTCCAGGAGAGTCTTTCAGGGACTCATCTCGAATGGTTCTATCAGCTGGATGGAACCAAGGTTCGTAACTGGGAGGAATTGGCTACTGCTTTTTACAAGCAGTATCAGTATAATGCCTACCTCGCTCCTACACGTACCCAACTCCAGGGTATGTCGCTAGGATCGGGAGAAGGTTTTAAAGAGTACGCGCAGAAGTGGAGGGACCTGGCTGGCAGGGTGCAGCCGCCGTTAACCGACCCTGAACTCGTGGACATGTTCTTGGGGACCCTATCCGGGCCATTCTTTAATCATCTCATTGGCAATTCGTCTGCAGGGTTTACAGATCTCATTCTGACTGGGGAAAGGATAGAAGCTGGGATGAAATCAGGGAAGATACAGAAAGGTGCGCCCTCAAGTTCTGAGAAAAAGCCTTTCAAAAAGGAAGCCAGTGCTGTGTATGGGCCCAGGAGGCAAAACAAACCGGAACGCCGCCAAGCTGTCAACGCGGCGGTAATTGCAAAGCCTGTTGCCGCTCCTCGGCAACCTAACCAACCAAGGAGTGAGAGACCCAGAAGAGAATATACTCGGCTTAGTATGACCTTGTCACAGATCTTGCCGCAGCTGCTATCGACCAACTTGGTGACCGTCAAAGAAGCTCCGAAGGTGGTAAATACAACCTCTCCGAAGTATAATCCCAATGCCCGTTGTGCTTATCACTCTGATAGCCCGGGGCATTCTACTGATGATTGTTGGGCCCTAAGAAATAAGGTTTAGGACCTTATTAATGCGAAGGAAATACAATTTGAGGCGCCTGAAAGGCCCAACGTTGTGACTGCTTCTATGCCCCAGCATGGAGTAAATGCTATTGAGGAAGACCTGTATGCCGTTTCTGTGGATGATGTTGCTACCCCTTTATTGACTGTCAAAAGGAACCTATTGTTGGCCGGTTTATTTCCGGGTTGTAGCAAGGGTTGCCTTCTGTGTGCCGTTTCCCCTGCTGGTTGTCCGTTGCTGAAGTCAGGCATCCAAAGCCTGATGGATAGCAAAGAGATCTTATTCAAGAAGACCGCTGTTCCTATTGTTCCTACTGGAGAGGTATCTGTTGTCACCATCTTCAACAATCCTACCAAGGCTCCCCCGAGGAAGCCCGTCAAAATCATGTCTGTTGCACCCATCATTATTACTGTTCCGGGGCCCCTCCCCTATAAATCTGACAAGGCTGTCCCATGGCACTATGGGGCAGATGTGTATGTGCTTGGAGTAAAGCAGGAGTTCAACACTAATACCGGTATCAGTAACATCATCGGTCCCGCTAAAGTTACTCACAGTGGCAGGCTCTTCTCGCCTGACATTGCGCCACCAGTTATCCGAAGACCTCTTATCATCACGCCTACAAGTGTGCCTGTTCCCCCTCTCGATCAAGTTTCTACCCCTGCGGCCGAGTCATCTGACACTCGGGGTAAAGGGATTGCTGATGTGCCTGCCCGGATGGAGGCACCGAAGACTGTCAATGTTGAAGCCTCCCAGCAGAAGATGGAGAAAATCCTTAAGATCATCAAGAAGAGTGATTTCAACGTCGTTGAACAGCTGGGGCATACCCCCTCCAAGATCTTTATGCTATCACTGTTGTTGTGCTCAGAGGCCCATGCCAAGGCCCTGATTTCATTTCTGAAGACGGCTCATGTGCCACAAGAGACATCTGCGAACCAATTTACTGATTGTGTGGCCAATTTGACCGCTGACAATGGGTTGGGTTTCTCTGATGCTGATCTGACCGCGAAGGGAAAGAACCACAATGATGCCCTGCATGTCTCCATTGAATGCAGGGGCACTACTCTTGCACACGTGTTGGTAGACACCGGTTCGTCACTGAATGTATTTCCTAAGAAGGCCTTAGGCAGGTCGGATTGTGAGGGTCTGGAGTTGAATCCTAGTAACATCGTTGTCCGAGCCTTTGACGGGTCGAAGAGGATGGTACATGGTGAAGTAGACATTCCATTTCGGGTTGGTTCCCAAGTCTTCGATTCAACGTTCTATGTGATGGACATTCGTCCATCTTATTCCTGTTTGTTGGGTCATCCTTGGATCCACAAGGCTGGGGCTGTGACCTCCACTCTACACCAGAAGCTCAAGTACCCTGTCAAAGGGAAGATTGTTACAGTGCAGAGGGAGGAAGAATACATGGTTAGTCATCTGAACTCGTTCCGGTATATAGAGATGGACGGGGAGTTCATTGAAACCCCCTTTCAACATTTTGAAGAGGTACCTCCAACATTGGCGTCAGCTGAGACAGTGATTGAAGAAGACTTTCCTTTAAAGATGGCTTCCTTGAAGGATGCCCGGGCTGTAATTGAGAAAGAGGCTCAGAGGGCTGTACGCAAAGCAAGGATCAGAAGACCTCCCGTGTTCATCACCAACCCGGGAGTGAATGCTATTGAAGGCGATGTGGAGGAATCAGAGTTTGATAGTTGGATCTACCCGACGACCGATGGTGGACTGAACAATTGGGCTGCAAAAGACTACATACCTGTTACTTTTGTTACGTGGTAATGAATTCCTTTGTTTTTTAATTTGTAATGAACAATAAATTGAAACTTTATGGCCCGGTGTCTTACCCGGGGCACCGTGGCTTCATTTGTGAGGGCTTATTACTTGTCATTTCCATATATCATGAATAAAGACATTGGACGTTTTTCGCATTTCAAATCTTGTGCTCCCTTTCTTTCTTTCTTTATATATTGCAAAACAGCTATATTTACACACACTCACCTATACAGGTTCCAATCCACTCTGGATCTCACTGGTAACGACTCTGCTACTGCCAGTTATGACTTCGAAAATCCGATCAACTTAGCCGAAGACAAAGGTGAAGATGATTGCGAAGTGCCTGGTGAGCTTGCAAGACTGTTACTCCAGGAAGAGAGGGCCATTCAGCCACATGAAGAGCCAGTGGAAACGGTAAATCTGGGTACTGAGACAGACAGAAGAGAAGTTAAAATTAGTGCCAATCTGGAGCTCAGCGTGAAACAACGGTTAATTCAGATGTTGCATGATTATGTGGAAATCTTTGCCTGGTCCTACGAAGACATGCCTGGGTTGGATACTGACATTGTGGTCCATCACCTGCCTACCAAGGAAGACTGCCCGCCAGTAAAACAAAAGGTCCGCCGTATGCGTCCAGAGATGTCCGAGAAGATCAAAGCTGAGGTTATGAAGCAATTCGATGCCGGGTTTCTAGCAGTGACTTCTTACCCTCAGTGGGTTGCCAACGTGGTTCCAGTGCCGAAGAAAGATGGTAAGGTCAGAATGTGTGTTGACTACAGGGATTTGAACAGGGCGAGCCCCAAGGATGATTTCCCTCTACCTCACATCGATGTTCTGGTTGACAATACTGCTCAGCACAAGGTGTTCTCCTTCATGGACGGCTTTTCAGGTTATAATCAGATCAAAATGGCTCCTGAAGACATGGAGAAGACTACCTTTGTTACTCAGTGGGGCACCTTCTGCTACAAGGTCATGCCTTTTGGACTGAAAAATGTTGGGGCAACCTACCAACGTGCCATGGTTGCTTTATTTCATGACATGATCCATCATGAGATAAAAGTATATGTCGATGATAGGATTGCAAGGTCTCAAACTGAGGAGGAACACCTTGACCATCTACAGAAGCTGTTTGACCGTCTGAAATTGTACAAGCTGAGGTTGAACCCAAACAAGTGCACATTTGGGGTAAGATCTGGAAAGTTGCTAGGTTTCGTTGTGAGCGACAAAGGTATTCAAGTGGACCCTGCCAAGGTTAAGGCCATACAAGAGATGCCATTTCCTAAGACAGAGAAAGAAGTTAGAGGCTTTCTAGGACGTCTGAACTACATTGCCCGATTCATCTCGCACCTAACTGCTACCTGTGAACCAATCTTCAAGCTGCTGAAGAAAGATCAGGTAGTACGTTGGAATGATGAATGTCAGGCCGCTTTCGACAGAATCAAAGAGTATCTCCAAGAACCACCCATCCTTATGACACCGGTTGAAGGGAGACCTCTAATACTATACCTGACAGTACTTGAAAACTCAATGGGGTGTGTGCTGGGGCAGCATGACGAGTCTGGCCGAAAAGAGCACGCCATTTATTACCTTAGCAAAAAGTTTACCGACTGTGAGACCCGATACTCACTGCTCGAGAAAACTTGCTGCGCTTTGGTATGGGTTGCTCGCCGGCTGAGATAGTATCTGCTGACTCACACTACTCTGTTGAATTCAAAAATGGATCCGATCAAGTACATATTCGAAAAGCCTGCTCTGTCTGGAAGAATAGCAAGATGGCAAATGATCTTGATAGAATATGACATCCAGTACACAACTCAGAAAGCTATCAAGGGAAGTGTATTGGCAGACCATTTGGCACACCAGGCAGTGGACGACTACCAATCAATGAACTTTGAAATTCCAGACGAGAGCATCATGGTAGTGACTGATTGTGAAGTACCTGGACCGGATGAAGGACCTGAGGAAGGGTCCCAATGGTCTATGCACTTTGATGGAGCCTCCAACGCTTTGGGTAATGGTATCGGTGCTGTGATCATATCCCCTCAAGGCACTCATACTCCACTTACTGCCCGGCTGTGTTTCAACTGCACCAACAATATGGCGGAGTATGAGGCATGCATCATGGGTCTTCAAGCTGCAATTGACTTAAGGATCAAGTTTCTGAGTGTCTTCGGAGATTCCACTCTCGTGATCAATCAGATCAAAGGCGAGTGGGATACGAAACACCTAAATCGTATTCCTTACAAAGAGTGTGTGTTGACATTGATCCCCCGTTTCACAGAGATAACTTTTGAACACTTACCAAGAGAGGAGAATCAGTTGGCGGACGCGTTAGCTACGATGTCTTCTATGTTCAAAGTCAAATGGGACAATGAGGCTCCCCGAATCATCATCTGGAAACTGGATGAACCTGCACATTGTTGTGATCTTGAGGCTGAGATAGTAACTTAAAAACCTTGGTATCATGAAGTGAAGAGGTATTTGGAAGCTCAAGAATACCCTGAAGGTGCATCCATCAATGACAAAAAGTTTCTGAGAAGGTTCGCAGCAAAGTTCTTCCTCAGCAACGGCATTCTGTACAAGCGAAACCATGATTCAACCTTACTGCGTTGTGTGGATAAGACTGAAGCAGAAAGGATCATGGCAGATCTGCATGAAGGTACCTTCGGAACACATTCCAGTGGACACACCATGGCAAAGAAAATCCTTCGGGCGGGATATTTCTGGTCCACAATGGAAGCCGACTGTTACCAACATTCTCGGACATCTCATAAGTTCCAGATCTATGCTGATAAGGTGCACGTTCCTCCAGTTCCTCTGAATGTCCTGACTGCACCTTGGCCTTTTGCAATGTGGGGCATTGATATGATCGGCGAGATTAAACCTACGACATCCAATGGGCATCGCTTCATCCTGGTAGCGATTGATTACTTTACAAAGTGGGTTGAAGCAGCTTCCTACGCTACGGTAACCAAGAACGTCGTGGCACGGTTCATTCGGCATAATCTGATCTGTCGATACGGCGTCCCGGAAAGGATCATTACGGACAACGGTACTAATCTCAATAACAAGATGATCACTGAGCTCTGCGAGCAGTTCAAGATACAGCACCACAACTCTTCTCCTTACCGACCGAAGATGAATGGGGCTGTAGAAGCAGCTAATAAGAATATCAAAAAGATTGTGCAGAAGATGACAGTGACCTATAAAGATTGGCACGAGATGTTACCGTTTGCTCTTCATGGGTATCGTACCTCAGTAAGAACGTCAACCGGGGCAACTCCCTTTTCCTTGGTCTATGGCACGGAGGCAGTCTTGCCGATTGAAGTCCAGATACCCTCTCTCTGGATAATGAAGGATGCAGACTTGAGTGAAGATGACTGGATCCAGACTCGACTTGATCAATTAAATATAATAGACGAAAAGAGGCTCACTGCTATTTGTCATGGTCAAACGTACCAAAAACGGATGATCAGGGAATTTAACAAGAAAGTCAGACCACAAGAGTATCAAGTTGGGGACCTGGTAATAAAGCACATCATCCTTCCTCAAAGTGATCCCAGGGGCAAATGGACCCCTACGTACGAAGGGCCATTTGTGGTTAAACATGTTTTCTCAGGAGGAGCCATGATCCTAACCACCATGGATGGTGACGACCTTCCTCACCCTGCCAATGCAGACATAGTAAAAAGATACTACGCATGATAAAAGACCCGCTAGGTTGACACACCTAGGCAAAAATTAGGGCTTCCCGGTGAACCAAAAGGGTTCAGGCAAAAATAAGGGATGAAATGAAAAAATCTGTACACCCGGCAAGTCGAAAACCTGAAAAGGCGGCTTGGGCAAAAATGGGTATCCCGGTGGACTGAAAACCCGAAAGGGCGGTCCAGGCAAAAGTTAGGGATTAAAGCGTAATACTATGTCTCATTGAATCACCTTGCATCCAGAATCCGGTATCAACATCAAGGTCAGACGGCATCGACCAATCAGCTTCATCTTCAACCGAGAAGCCAAGTGATGAGACGCTCGAAGATATAAAGGCGATAGCAGAGTCAGAACCCAGTGGGATTATTCTTTTCACACAGCTGTTTTGTTTTCTTTGTACAAATTGTATAAACTCTGTTGTTCGGCGGCATTCTCTTACTAGGACGTCAGTCTCTTGTACATAAACGCCTATTTACAGGCAAATTCAAAAATCAATACAAATTCACTTTTCAGACCAATTGCCAATTGTTTTTCCTTTTTTGTTTTGTTTTGCGAAGAACGTCCAATGTTCAATTGTGATATATGCATTTGGCACTAATTGCTAACTCATAAATATTTGCATACGAAACAAAGGATTAATTACGGAGAACATCAGAAACAGGGGCAATAATGAGTTGTCTAAGCGATCTAATTGCTTTGTCCACCAAGGTACCAAGGTAAGTTTGGCTGAAGAACGTAACCCAGATACCTTCACTCCCCGCCGAGTAAGACAAGATTCAACAATTCTCCCCAAGCAGAGTTGGTCCCCCATCAACCCTGACAAGGCACCGTATCTCCAGCAAGTCAGCAGCACTCCCCCCGCGCAGAGTTAGGTTACTGTCAGTCTTAAGGAAGTTGGGTATCCCCGAAGATCTCAATATTCCCCAACGGAGTATACAGACATTCCTAACAAGCATCCCAGGCAGTCTTGATCTAAGATTGTTCCCCGGAGGAATACCGAACATCAAGTGGAGCCACTTCCCCAGTGCAATCTCAAAAGTTTCCCCAGGAGAGTTGAATCAATTCCCCCAGTAGGAAGCTTATCCCCAGTAGATTCTGGAAGCTTACCCCTGCAAAGCATGAACGCCCCTCCCGGCTTTATTCAGAAGGTTATTTCCCCACCAGAGGATATAACTGGGTTATCCTCAGCCAATTGCCACAGAAAGATCATCCTCGGCGAAGTCTTCCTATCCCCAGCGGAGTTCATCAATTCCCTCAACATAACACATCAATGGTATCCCCAGCGGAGTTATCACCAACCTCAGCAAAGTACCTCTCTTTCCCCACAGAGTTCACTCCCCGCAGAGTAATCTATTCGCCAAGTTTATTCCCCAACGGAGTCATCTTCTCCTATCGGTATTCTTGCAACCATCATCCCCAGCGGAAACAAAGCTCTACTCTTCCACAACAGCCCAGGATTTGACTTCCCGGCACCCGTCAAGGATTTACTTTCCTAGACAAGAATACATTCATGACTATCACATCTTCATACATTATAGCATGCACATACGCATCATGAACATACAATCTCATTTATTCTGAGAACATTACGCATTTCATACATCATTGCATACAACTAACGTTTTGTCTTTTCAGGACAAAAGTCAATACCAAGATGATTACTATCAACTGTCGCAATTCCAGATTCGATACCCGTGGCTAGCCAAGGCACATCTGTGAGCGACTAATTCCAGACTCGATTCCTGTATCCTGCCAGGGCACGTCTGAAGAGTTTGAAGATCCGATTCCTATATCTTGCCAGGGTGTATCTCTTGACGACTAATTCCAGACTCGATTCCTGTATCCAGCCAGGGCACGTCTGAAGAGTTTGAAGATCCGATTCCTGTATCCTACCAGGGTGTATCTGTTGACGACTATTTTTCCGGACTCGATTCCTGTATCCAGCCAGGGCACGTCTGAAGAGTTTGAAGATCCGATTCCTGTATCTTGCCAGGGTGTATCTGTTGACGACTATATTCCAGACTCGATTCCTGTATCCTGCCAGGGCACGTCTGAAGAGTTTGAAGATCTGATTCCTGTATCTTGCCAGGGTGTATCTGTTGACAACTATATTCAAGACTCGATTCCTGTATCCTGCCAGGGCACGTCTGAAGAGTTTGAAGATCTGATTCCTGTATCCTGCCAGGGTGTATCTGTTGACGACTATTTTTCCGGACTCGATTCCTGTATCCAGCCAGGGCACGTCTGAAGAGTTTGAAGATCTGATTCATGTATCTTGCCAGGGTGTATCTGTTGACGACTATATTCCAGACTCGATTCCTGTATCCTGCCAGGGCACGTCTGAAGAGTTTGAAGATCTGATTCCTGTATCTTGCCAGGGTGTATCTGTTGACGACTAATTCCAGACTCGATTCCTGTATCCTGCCAGGGCACGTCTGAAGAGTTTGAAGATCCGATTCTTGTATCTTGCCAGGGTGTATCTGTTGACGACTATATTCCAGACTCGATTCCTGTATCCAGCCAGGGCACGTCTGAAGAGTTTGAAGATCCGATTCCTGTATCTTGCCAGGGTGTATTTGTTGACGACTATTTCCAGACTCGATTCCTGTATCCTGCCAGGGCACGTCTGAAGAGTTTGAAGATCCGATTCATGTATCTTGCCAGGGTGTATCTGTTGACGACTAATTCCAGACTCGATTCCTGTATCCTGCCAGGGCACGTCTGAAGAGTTTGAAGATTTGATTCCTGTATCTTGCCAGGGTGTATCTGTTGACGACTATATTCTAGACTCGATTCCTGTATCCTGCCAGGGCACGTCTAAAGAGTTTGAAGATCTGATTCCTGTATCTTGCCAGGGTGTATCTGTTGACGACTAATTCCAGACTCGATTCTTGTATCCTGCCAGGGCACGTCTGAAGAGTTTGAAGATCCGATTCCTGTATCTTGCCAGGGTGTATCTGTTAACGACTATTCTTCGGACTCGATTCCTGTATCTTTCCACGGCACGTCTGAAGAGTTTAAAGATTCGATTCCTGTATCCATCCAGGGCACATCTACATAAAGAGTTTAAAGATCAACCCCTGTAACAGGCCAGGTAATTATCTTTCTTTCTCAGGTACGCAAGTTCTCGCTAAGGAATCTCTTACGCGATCGACAACCTCCCGATGGCATCTATAAGCCCATCTCCACAACTATCCATTACACTTCCAAGTGGCATCTATAAGCCCATCCTCCTATCCATCAGTCTCCAAATGTCATATGTAAGCCCATTCCCGACATCACATTGTTGATACTCTACTATGTGAGTGCAAATTTCTGGGCACTCTAGTGTTCAATCATCTTTCACCTTCGGATTACGAAAGGCACGCCAGCCAATCTACATCCTCAGGTCTAAGAAGATTGAACAGGGGCAACTGTTGTACCCCAAAATTTGCCCTCCCATATTCTTCAAGATTTGGCAAGATCAAGCTTCAAAATCTCTCAAGGGTTGCACAGTCCAATTGCCTCCTAACACAGTCAAAATTAGGGTTTTAGGTCTTGCAGAGAAATTGAGGTTTCCAAGGGTCCAAACAAGTCCCATATGCCTATATGCATTTTCAAGCATCCGTATGTCAAGTTTCAAGACTCACAGCATCAAATTGCACAGGCAAATACCCTAAATGCTCCACAGTCAACTGCAGGGGCAAAATGGTCATTTGACAGCCAAAAGTCAAACTTTTTTGGTCAACATCTTATTTTGAAGTCACAATCATCATTTGATCAATTCTTGATCATGATTCCACAAGCATGGCTCAAAAAGTCTCAAGATGCAAAAGTTTATATTTTTGGACAGTTGAAAAGTCAACTGCAAATTGACCAAGGCATAACTTCCTCATGGTTCATCAGAAAAATCCCATCCAAAGCTCATTTTGAAGGGGATGACATTTCCTACAACTCATCTTCACACTTCAAGTCCAAGAAATGCTCTCACAAAAAGTTATCAATTTCAACATTATAGGTCATTTTCAAAAGTCAACAAAAAGGCACTTTAAGTCAAAGACCATAACTTGAGATTGGTAAATCAAAATGACATGGGACCAAAGGCATTGGTTAGAGGTCTTCAAGACCTTTCCAAAATGTCCAAGAACATGTTCATAGCTTCAAAATTGAGCAAGATATGAATTGGAGAAGTTGGGAAATTTTTGGGAATTTTGAAAAGTCAACTTTGCACAAAAAGCTTCAAATTTGCTAATGGGCCTCAATTTCTTTCTTGAATCATTACCCAAAGCCTATGCACGACCCATTGAGCTTAAAAGGATTTATTTTCTTAATTTTAATTAATTAATTGAATTTTTATTCTTATTAATTCATTTAATTAGTTTTAATTGTAGAAAAATATCAAATAATGGTTGTCAAATCTTTTTATGCAGCAAATATACTCCACACATGCTAAGGATTTCGTGCATCAATCAACAAGACAAGATCTTCCATAATTGGAAAAGTTTCCATGGAAAAAGATTGAAAAAAGATATGATTAGCAATCAAAGATTCAAGTCATCAATTCATGGATTCACGGGCTTGTTTTTTACCTAATTCTGATCACATACTTATGCATAACCTAACCCTACTCATAGATACACGAAAAAGCTGCTGAAGCCATAGAACCAAGTTGCAAAATTTCAACAAAAACTTGGAAATTGATTTCATACTTGCAGGGTAATTCAAGGCCTCAAAATGTTTCCATTGCATTACTGACATTGCTAGGAAGCTAGTGGCATCAAGAACAAGTCCTCATACTCAAAGAAACGGTAGAACAGATTCACGCTTTTCACAAATATTTCCATAATCGAATTCTAATTTCTACGCATCATTCATGTGTTTTGATTATTGATTTATGCTACTAACATCTCCCTGAAGCTTTTGGTAACGTTTAATTAAGCTAAAACTGCTTGTATCAAAATCCACCATTGAAGGATATTAGGGTTTCAGAGTTTCAATATTGGGGGTTTCCATATACTGTAAAATTGGACCACCAAACCTATATGGACGAACTCGTTGCAACAAGCCTGATTCATTGAGATACTCGCGCCCAATTTATATAAGCTGTAGGCGTAATCGCTATTTTTCACTATTTCAATTTGTGAGGGTTTAAAACCCCCGCTACTTGTTTCATATTTTGCAGGGCAAACGAAGAAGAAGCATGCGTGGCATTACATAATTGGGGAGTTCAAATATTAGCGTGTTTTTTTTAGGTTTCAGCATAACTGGCTTTTTTGTATATTATATTTACTATCCATTATATGTATAAATGTGCATCATAGCTCAGCTGGTTGGCAATGTGTCCTGCAAGCGTTGGGACCTGGGTTCGATTCCCAGGTCCCCCCATATAATTCATAATCTTTTTTCCAACGCGTTCCAGCGCATTGCATGTTAAAGATCCATCATGAGCCTTCAATGCTCCATGTGCCAAGTGGTTGGGACCATCAATCCAAAGGCTGCAGGAGGAGGTCTATCATATGCTTGGGTCAACCAACATGCACATGATTGGGAAAGTCAAACAAGGCCTTGTCTTGATGGGCCAGAATTGCACAATTAACCTCCATATGGGCCAGACACCCCCCTTGGTTTGCAATTTAATTTTCTTTTCTTTCTTTTAATTTCTTTCAATTGTTTTTTTTATAATTATTATTAATTCCATAGAATAATTCTTTCCATAATAAAAACAGAAAAAAAACAAAAAAATGTTTTATATTTAATTATTATTAATTTCACTAATCTGTTTTTTTGCAAATAAATAACTAACAAATAACTCTAGTTTAAATTAGGTTTTAATTCAATATTTTCTTAATAAATAAAATACATAGAATTAGGTTTTGACATTTTATCTTTTTCCTCATTATTTATTATTATTAATTATTATTTTTGTAAATAAACATGTAAATTAATTAATTAGTCTAAATTAGGTCAACTTTGACATTTTCTTTAATAATTAAAATAATCTAGATTTAGGGTTTCCTTTTAATTTTAATTTTCTTTATTTCCATATTAAATACCAAAAAACACAAAAAAAAACATTTTCTTTTCTTTAATTTAATAATAATTAGACTTTAATTTAATTAATTTCAAGCAAAGGGTCAAAACCCTCGGACGTTCAATTTATTCTTTTCGCGCATTATTTTCTTTCGATCATTATGTAACTACTTTCCGGATGTAATAGTAATTAGGTTTACCGTATTTTTTACTTTCCGCATCTTTTATCAAAAACGGGTCTTTGTATTTTGGCGATGTATAGACCCGTGCCTTGTAATAGCGTAGCTTTTATCTTTCCGTCTTTTAATTTTCCGCACTCCTAAATTCTAAATTGCATGAAAGAATGTATGTTAATTAAAAATAACGCGTAGCTCACAATGCCATGATCAAAGATAACTGTTAAACTGAAAACAACACACAAATACACACACCACTCCTAGGGTACGCCTCACCCGTTGCCTTCGAAACGTGGTCGTCAAGTATAGGACGTCTTAGCGGTCCTTATGTCCATGATCCAGTTGCCTCGAAATAGTTGCCTCGGAACAGTTGCCTCGAAACGGTTGCCTCGGATTAAAAAAGGATCAAGGACATAAGGGTAGCTTCTAAGGTGTCCTACTGTTGCTTCGGTGACCATACTGTCCCTACAATCGAATTGACCCGAACACCTCCAACGGTGGTGCTACCTACCTCTCAATGGTGGGATGGCACTACCTTAAGGACATTTACACAGCCTAATTCCTTAGGGTAGGTAGATGACTCATGGATACTTGCTCTTTTCAAAAACAAACAAAAATCTTTTCACACTGACACTTTCAAAAAAGCTTTCAAAACAATTTTTCAAACACTCTTAAGGACTGATACAAGAGTCATTCAGAAATCTTTCAATGAAACTTTTTCAAACCCACTCACATTCTGAAAAGAAAACATTTTGAAAACATTAGAGCAAGTATCTAAGAGCCCATGGATAAACATGGATAGAAAGGGTGCTAACACCTTCCCTTTCTATAAATCTACCTCCCGAACCGAGAGACATCTTGAAAAAGGAATTTTGTTGTGCTTTTGTCCTTTCCTTGTTGGAGAACATAAACAGTCAGCTCTATTTCCACCGATCACACCTGTTCTTTTCAGCCTTTCCTTTTGGATAAAAGAAAAGTCGGTGGTGACTCTTGCTAACCGCAACATTTGCAATCAAACGCAAAACAACCAAGTCAATTTTCCCACCGCGTTACACTTGACATAGAACCCTAATTACTAACATTTATATGAAAGCGATAAATTGCGGAAAGTAAAATTACTATGCAATTACATCATTAGGGGAGGGGGTATACAAATTTACAAATGAGGATTGCAGGAAAATTAGCCCTAATTATCTATTACAACCATATTAAATAATGTACAAGGATTGAAAATATAATGTACAAGAAGATAAATGGAAAGAAAATGATTTTTTTGTTTGGTTGGTTTTTGTGAAAGGGTTTAGTTTTGACCTAATTAAGAAAATGATTAATTAAAATTAAATAAAATTAAACCTAAACTAATTAAGAAAAGAAATTAAGTTAAAAAGCATTTTTTAGGTTTTTTTTTGTGAAAGGTTTTATGTTAAATAATAATAATATGAAAATTAATTAATTAAAAGAAACTTAAGTTCTAAATTAATTTTAAATAAAAAAAATAGTTAAACCTAAATCTAATTATTTATTAAGAAAAAGAAATCAAATTTGTTAAGAAAATGTTTTTGTCTTTTTCTTTTATAAGAAAATGAAATATATAAATGTGAAAATAATAAATAAAAATATTTTTTTGGATTTTTTATTAATAAAAATAATAATAATAATAATAATAATAATAATAATAATAATAATAATAATAATAATAATAATAATAATAATAATAATAATAGTAATAAAAATATAATAAAGAAAAATGAAACAAAATAAAATAAAATAAAGAAAATGAAATGATAAAAAATAATTGGGTCAGGTGTGCAAAATTAATAGAGGGGTCAGGAGTTAGCAAAAAGACAAGGCCCACTGCTTGGAGGCCCAGGCGTTGCTGTTTGAGACAAAAAAGGAGGAAAATGTGTAAAATGAAAACAAAAGGTAGCGTTGGGTCTTGAACCCATGATCCTTACCATTCACGCGCGCTACCTTTGCCACTAGGGTGGTTGTACATCTGTTAACATAAACAAAATAATAAATACATAACATCAATCCAATCCTGAAAATGACTTCATCTTCAACCTCCAGTCATGGATCCTGTAACTTGCTCATTTCTCAACAAAAATGAAAGATGCAAACATGAAAGTTGCTCCATTTTTCCATACGAATCCAACCATATAAATATCATAAGCTATAAATCAAAGATGAATGAGAATTTCTAAAAGTACCAAATTCTGACCTAACTTTTTTCAGAGATTCAAACCTAAAATTCTCTAAGCTCAGTCAATATAAATAAAATCTATGGACATGTACAGTTTTAGGGCAATGATATCTACATTTTATCTTCACAAATGCAAGTCTAACAATGCCTAAATGAAAAGATAGAAGTTCAAAAATGATACCTCAAAGGTGGAAATCGTGAAATGCAAATGAGCTTGATTCAAGGTACTGCAATGATCAGGTTAGCTTCCTCAAGTTCCCGGGAAGATAATGCAATGATTAGCTTGAGCAATGGTTGGCTGAAATGTCCTGGAGAAGTCAACTTGCAGAGCTATGTTTTTGGTTATGGAGGTTGATGAGGATGGAGTTACAGTTATGAAACAGGGACAGGGATGGACTATATTTGATGTGTAGGAGCTTTGTGATTATTTAGGAAGGAAAACGCACGAGGGAATTGTGAGTTGTAAGATCAAAGTCAGAATATGTGCATCGATGGAGTTTTTGGACAATTTCTGGCTTGCAAGTGTTTGAGAGAGTTTCAGGGTACTTAAACTCACGTGTTAACTTGCAAATAGGGCCTCTATTTATAAGCAACAAGTTTGGAGACTTGTATTTGATTAGAATTCAAAATCACATATTTAAGCTCAACATGTGATTTTCTTGAGAAAACAAGTTTCTATGACTTTTGTACTTGCTATTGTAGAGTGGTTATGCTTTAAACAAACTTGCTTATAACTTTGTAGATGGAGTGTGATCAGAGGGAACAATTGAGAGTCTCGAGGATTGACTTTGTTCATAAAGCTTGCTTTTCAAGAATGGCATTGTTAACTTTCTTTCCAAAATGGAAAATTAAATTGGACAATGCTTAAACCACTTGTATTATAGCTCAAAAGTTTGTGTAATCCATAAATGATGGATAGATACACGAGTTAGAAGGCCTGCAAAGAAATATTATGCAGCCTAACATTGAGATTGGATTATGTGTTCATCAAGAAATGGCTTGTAATTCAAGTTTGAAACCCTAACTTCTTGCCTTCGATTCTCCTAGATCAAGCATGATCTCAAAGAGTTATTGGACATTTTGGAAAGCTTGTAACATTCTCTAAAACCTATATGTTGGAAATTTTTTAAGATTCATCTTGGAACTATGTGAAAAATTTCCATGATGTTAGGACAAAATCCTGCATAAACTAGGGAAAATTTTCACTAAGTCCTTAAGTTTCATGAACATGTCTTCACAAAATCATTACTTGAAATCCAAGCATTTATAAGAAAATTTTTGCTCTAAAATGTTTTAGATCTCATTTAGATCTACAACTTTCATGTTGGAAGTTTCCTTTAAATTATCTTGCATCATGGTGGAAATTTGGCTCAAAGTTATGAAAAAAAACATGAATTTTCAACACTTAGAAAAATTCTAAGTTTTGGAAATTTTGACTTTTCAAAATGAAATTTGACTTTTTGATTTCTTGATGAAAAAGTTTCATATTTTTACATGTCTTGATGAATTGTAATCTTTGAAACTTGATTTTGATCAAAAAGTCAAAGTTTAACTTTTCAGTCTACAGTTGACTTTTCATCAGTTGACTGAAAATCAACTATCAATCAATTGATCTTGAGAAATGTTTTGAGCCATGTCATTAGTTAAAAATTATGTATTTGAATCCTTTAGATCATAACTTAAACCAATAAATCATTTGCTAGGTCAAAAATGCACTTTCTCAGTCAAAATCCTAATTTTAACCATTTTGCCCTTTTGATGTTCTAATCAAATTTCTTGAGGAATTGTGATCCAAACTTGATAAAATGACATATATGAGTTCTTGAAGTTGATATGGATTAAAAATTATGAAGTTTGACTATAAATTAACCACATTTGACTTTTTTATCCAATACAACTAATTTTAGGTCATCTGATCAACTGATTGAGCAATTTTGTGATCCAAGACTTGAAACTTGACATGAGCAATCTCGAGAGCCCAAAATGATCCATGAAAGTCTTATGGGGCATTAAGAGTCCATTTTTACTTGTGCAAACTCAAACCCTAATTTAAGTCATCAGTGTTGAGGAGGTGTCTTGAGCTGATCAAAACCTTGTGCAGTCTTAAACCAATGGAGGTTTTGTGAGAGATTACTTGAGAAATGAGAGGGAAAATTTTGGGGTACAACAGCTTCCCCTGTTAAATCTTCTTAGACCTGAAGAGTTAGATTGGAGGATCCTCCATTCGTGACTTGAAGGTGGAAGATGATTGAACAGTGGAGTGCCCAGAAATTTGCACTCGAAGATGGATTGGGAATGGGCTTATAGATGCCATTTGGAGGAATGTTGGTAAACACTGGAAGAAGTATCAGCATAAATATTTGGTCGATTTAGACTAAACCTTGATGTTTTACCCATGGAAAAGGGTTAGTTAAATGCAGATGTATGCATGATGTTCACAAGATGAATGAGATCATGTTAAATGCATTTTGTATGTACACGCTATGACATATGAATGTGAGATGCACGTTTGTCCGAGAAAATAAATCCATGACTACTGCTGAGGAGTTCCTGGGAAGTTGAATCCTGGATTGTTGTTGGGGAGAAAGAATATACACATCTTCTAATTTGTTAAAAGAATTCTTCTGTTGGGGATAATCTCTTGAATGTTAGCTGCTATCTGGTCGGATCCAGGCTTCGCAACAATTTGCTAAGGATGAGGAAGTCAACTGCTATCTGGTCGGGTTCCAGGTTTCACAATAACTTATTGGGGAAGAATAAATTATCTGTTATCTGGTCAGATCCAGGCTTCGCAGAATATTTCTTGAAATTGAACTATTATCTGGTTGGGTTCCATGCTTTGCAGATCTTTGAAGTGGTGACTATTATCTGGTCGGGACCAGGCTTCGTAGTTTTTTCTTTGAAAAGTTACACTATTATCTGGTCAGGTCCAGGCTTCATAGTGTCTTGTTGGGGATTGTAGCTAGTTGTTATCTGGTCAGGTCCAGGCTTCACAATAACTTGCTTGAATAGACGAAGTTAAAATGATATCTGGTCGGATCCAGGCTTCACAGATTTTGAGGTGGATGAAGTTAATTGCTATCTGGTTGGGTCCAGGCTTCACAATAAACTTGTTTGAAAATATAGAGTTGAACTGATATCTGGTCAGATCCAGGCTTTACAGTAACTTGCTGGGAACTTAGTTATTATTTGGTCGGATTCCAGGTTTCACAATGAACTTCTGCGGGGAATTTCTATATGGTCGGATCCAGGCTTCACAATAACTTTCTTGAAAAGATGAAGGTGAAAACTGATATCTGGTCGGATCCAGGCTTCACAGTAACTTGTTGGGGTAAAGGCAAACTCTACTGGGGAAAAGAAGTTAATCCCTTGTCTGGTTGAGTCCAGGTTCTTCAATATCTTGAAGAGTTAAACTTTTATCTGGTCGGGTCCAGGCTTTAAAGTACTTGGAGAAGTTACACTATTATCTGGTTAGGTCCAGTCTTCAATAGCATTTGGAAAGTTGTACTATTATCTGGTCGGGTCCAGTCTTCATAGTATTTGTAAAATTGTACTATTATCTGGTCAGGTCCATGCTTCAGTGTTTTGAATGAATGAAGTTGACTGTTATCTGTTCAGATCCAAGTTTCACAGCAACTTTTGGAGATAGTAAAGACTTTGCTGATGACTTTACTGGGGATTAGGGGTTGTGGCCCTCTGATTTGTAATAGTCTGAAAGGAAAACTAAAGTTGGAAAGGACGGACTATACCGGGGAATACAAACTCAGCTGGGGAGTTATGCCACTCGTTGTTTGTTGGGGAAATAAACCCTGTTGATGAATACTCGATGAACTGATGATGAGGTAAGTTCTTTGAGGAAGATATCCATAAGGCTTCTTCTTTTAGGATCAACTTAGCTGGAGAGAGAGATGTCAAGAGATTAAGACTCTGGTTGGAGATCAACCTATGCAAAGAGACTTTGTGGGTAACTCCGTTGGGGACAGGTTTGTTGTAGCCGATCTTGGAGATAATGCTAATGAAATAACTCTGTGGGGATATTTCATATACATTAAAGAGATGCTTGTTGCTGCTTAGCAGGACACATGTGCCAAATATTTTTAATCATGTTCATATGCATATGTTCGTTCAATTTTAGTCATTGGACAATTTTGCAATTAAAACAAAAACAGAAAGTTTACACTTCAAAGTATATTTGTATTTATATTTTGCCCATGAATATGCGTTTTTTGTACAGAGAGACGGAGATCCTAGTAAGAGGAAATCGTCGAAAGAAAAACAAAATTTTGAAAACTAAAACAAATATCCATGTGGAAATGATCTCATTGCATTCCAACTCTACTATTGCCCCAATGTCTTCGAATGCCCCTTGCCGTTGATAGAAGTTGATTGGATTGATCTTGGACGGTTTGAACTCGAACCTTGGTAATGAAGCCGACTGTGGTGATTCCACGGGACATAGTCATACGCTTTCAATCCTTAATTTTTCCTGGACCTCCCTTTCGGGTTTTCAGCCCACCAGGATACCAATTTTGGCCCAAGTGGCCCTTTCAGGTTTTCAACTTGCCGGGTGTACAATCTTTTGCATATATCCCTAATTTTTGCCCAAACCTTTTTGGTTTTCCGAGATTCCCTTATTGTTTCCTAGGTGTGTCAACCTAGCGAGTCTCTTATGCATAGTATTTTTCAACTATGTTCGCGTTCACATGATGTGGGAAGTCTTCACCATCCATGGTAGTCAACATCATGGCACCGCCAGAGAAAACTCTATTGACAACAAATGGCCCTTCGTAGGTGGGAGTCCATTTTCCCCTGGGGCCGCCTTGTGGCAGAATGATGCACTTTATCACCAAGTCACCAGCTTGATATACTTAAGGCTTGATCTTTTTGTTGAAAGCCTTGATCATACGTTTTTGGTACGTCTGACCATGACAAACAGCAGCCATTCGCTTCTCATAGATCAAGTTTAACTGATCCAATGTTGTCTGAATCCACTCGTCTTCGCCTAAGCCTGCCTCATTCATAATCCTCAGTGAGGGAATCTGAACTTCTACTGGCAAAACAGCTTCCATGCCATAGACTAAAGAAAAGGGAGTTACCCCAATTGATGTTCTAGCTGAAGTACGGTAGCTGTGAAGAGAGAACGGTAACATCTCATGCCAATCCTTATAGGTTACTACCATCTTCTGCATAATCTTCTTAATTTTTTTGTTGGTCTTCGACTGCGCCATTCATTTTAGGTCTATATGGAGAAGAATTGTGATGCTTGATCTTGAACTGAGTGCAAAGCTCAATAATCATAGCATTGTTGATATTAGTCCCATTGTCGGTGATGATCCTTTCGGGGATGCCATAGCGGAATATGAGGTTATGTTTGATGAATTTGGCTACCACATTCTTTATGACTGAGGCAAACGAGGCGACTTCGACCCATTTGGTGAAATAATCAATAGCGACCAGGATGAAGCGATGTTCATTGGAAGCAGTGGGCTTGATCTCTCCAATCATGTCAATGCCCCACATTGTAAATGACCACAGAGCGGTCATGACGTTCAAAGGGATAGGAGGCACATGGACCTTGTCAGCAAAGATTTGGCATTTGTGACAAGTTCTAGAGTGTTGATGGTAATCAGTCTCCATTGTTGACCAATAGTAGCCAGCCCTCAGGATTTTCTTTTCCATAGCATGTCCGCTTGAGTGAGTCCCAAAGAGACCATCATGCATATATTCCATAATCTCCTCTGCCTCCTTCTTGTCCACATCGGAGTAGAGTAGAGTCATGGTTGCGCTTATACAATATTTCGTTACTTAGGAAGAATTTGGCTGAAAATCTCCGTAAGAACTTTCTGTCATTGATGGATGCTCCCTCAGGATACTCTTGTGCTTCAAGGTATCTCTTCACTTCATGGTACCATGGCTGCTCGGTGTCAGTGTCAAGCTCACAGCAGTGCGTAGGTTAGTCGAATATTTCAATGGTAATCATAGGAGCTTCATTGTCCCATCTGACCTTGAACATTGAAGACATTGTGGCCAAGGCGTCAGCCAGCTGATTTTCCTCCCTAGGGAAATGTTCAAATGTGACCTCTTCGAAGTAAGGAAACAGAGATAACATAAGTTCCTTGTAAGGGATCATATTAGGGTGCTTAGTGTCCCAATCTCCTTTTACTTGGCTAATCACTTTATCGGAATCCCCAAACACGTTCAAATGCTTGATCGTCAAATTAATAGAAGCTTTCAGACCCAAAATTCATGCCTCATACTCATCCATATTGTTCGTACAATCAAAGCATAGTCTGGCAGTGAAAGGAGTGTGGCAACCTTCAGGGAAGATGATTACAGCACCAATTCCATTACCCAAGGCGTTGGAATCCCCATCGAAGACCATGGTCCATCAGGATCCTTGTTCAGGTCCGTCATAGGTCCAGGTTTCGTGCAGTCTGTCACTAGCATAATGTTCTCATCTGGGGAGTCAAAGCTCGTAAACTGATAATCATCAACAGCTTGATGGGCCAAATGATTTGCTAGTACACTTCCTTTTATGGCCTTTTGTGTTGTGTATTGAATGTCGTACTCAGTCAAGATCATTTCCCATCTGGCTATCCATCCAGAAAGAGCGGGTTTCTCGAAGATGTACTTGATTGGGTCCATCTTAGAAATCAACAGAGTGGTATGAGTCAACATATACTGTCTTAACCAGCGAGCAACACATGCCAGAGCGCAACAAGTTTTCTTGAGCAGTGAATATTTGGTTTCACAGTCGGTAAACTTTTTGCTCAGGTAGTAAATAGCACACTCTTTTCGGCCAGACTCGTCATGTTGGCCCAAAACACACCCCCTAGAGTTCTCTAGCACTGTCAAGTACATCATCAAGGGTCTTCCTTAAACCAGAGGCATGAGGGTAGGAGGTTCTTGTAGATACTCTTTGATTTTGTCGAAGGCATCTTGGCATTCTTCATTCCACCTGACTACTTGATCTTTCTTCAAGAGTTTGAAGATTGGCTCACAAGTAGCAGTCAAGTGAGATATGAAGCGGGCGATGTAATTAAGACGGCCCAATAATCCTCTAACTTCCTTTTCAGAGTGGGGGACTGGAATTTCTTGGATGGCCTTTACCTTGGCAGGATCGACTTTGATGCCTTTACCATTGACAATAAAACATAGATACTTTCCAGATCGTACTCCAAATGTGAACTTGTTAGGGTTCAACCTCAACTTGTACTTTTTCAGCCTCTCGAATAGTTTGTACAGGTGATCAAGATGTTCTTCTTTAGTTTGTGATATGGAAATCATATCATCCGCATATACCTCTATTTCACGATGAATTATGTCATGAAACAAAGCTATCATGGCCCTTTGATATGTTGCCCCTGCATTCTTCAAATCGAATGGCATGACCTTGTAGCAAAAGATGCCCCATTATGTAACGAAAGTGATCTTCTCCATATCTTCGGGAGCCATCCTAATATGATTATAGCCTGAGAAACCATCCATGAAAGAGAAGACTTTATGCTGAGCAGTGTTATCGACCAAGACGTCAATGTGTGGTAGAGGGAAGTCATCCTTGGGGCTTGTCCTATTCAGATCCCTATAATATACACACATACGAACTTTTCCATCTTTATTTGGCACTGGAACCACATTGGCAACCCATTGGGGATAAGATATCACAACTAGGAATCCTGCATCAAATTGTTTCACCACTTCAGCTTTTATCTTTTCAGACATGTCAGGCCTCATGCGATGAACCTTTTGTTTAACAGGAGGACAATCTTCCTTTGTTGGCAAATGATGAACTACGATGTTGGTATCCAACCCTGGCATATCTTCATACGACCAAGCAAACACTTCCACATAGTCATGCAACATCCGAACCAATCTGCTTTTGACACTGCTCTCTAGGTTAGCGCCGATCTTGACTTCTTTCTTGTCTGTCTCGGTACCCATATTGATGACTTCAACTGACTCTTCATGCGGCTGAATAGATTTTTCCTCTTGTAATAGAAGTCTGGCTAGTTCTCCCGATATTTCACAATCTTCCTCGCCTTCGTATTCGACTTGGTTAATTGGACATTCAAAATCACAATCGGCAATAGTAGAGTCATTGGCAATGAGATCCAAAGTGGATGAGGACCTGTAAGTGTGTGTGTGTGTGTGTGTGTGTGTGTGTGTGTGTGTGTGTGTGTGTGTGTGTGTGTGTGTGTGTGTGTGTGTGTGTGTGTGTGTGTGTGTGTGTGTGTGTGTGTGTGTGTGTGTGTGTGCATGTAAGATACATGGCTATTTTGAAAAATGTATTTGACGGGAAAAGAGAGATAATGAACACAAAGATTTGAATGCAAAAGAGTCCAATGATTTGTATTAAATGACCATATGATAAAATGAACATAAATAAAAGCCTTGACAAATGGACCATAGTGCCCCGGGCTAGGCACGTGGCTTAAAAGTCATTGTTAATATTACAGAAAAATGTTCTTGAATTAATAAAAAGCAATAAACGAGTGATTACTCCTTAATGAAGGAGATGGGGACGAAGTCCTTTGCTCTCCAATTGTTGAGCTTTGTTGTAGTAGGATATACCCAATCTTCAAATGCACATTCATCATCTGAATCACCTACATCGTTGACTTTGTGGCTTCCAATACAGAGAGGGGGCTTCCCTGCACGAGCGCGGCTCACTTCCTTCTGAGCCTTGACAGTGAAACCCAAACTAAATTTGTCTGCTTTGAATGGATCTCGAGGAGTTTCCCCCAAGTATCACTACTTCCTTCTTCAAGTGCAGCACGAGCATCTTTGAATGAAACAATCTTTGGCGCGACCTTAACAACTTTGGACACATCAAAGGAACATTTGGTGGCAGCAACCATTGGTGGAACAACTTCAAAAGCTTGACATTGGGTCTCTATAAATTCCTCGTCCATCTCCACATATTTGAAAGAGTTGAGGTGGCTTACCATGAATTCCTCCTTACCACAGACGGTGGCAATTCTTCCTTTGACCGGATACTAAAGCTTTTGATGGAGAGTTAAAGTTAATGCCCCAGCTCCATGGATCCAAGGGCGACCCAACAAACAGGAATAGGCAGGACGGATATCCATGATGTAGAAAGTGGAGTTGAAAATTTGTGAGCCCACCTTGATTGGAAGATCTACCTATCCATGAACTGTCCTTTTTGATCCATCAAAGGCCCTCACAATGATATCACTTGGTTTCAAGACTAAACCTTCACAGTTTAGACGGTCTAACGCCCCCTTGGGTAGTACGTTTAAAGAAGATCCAGTGTCGACCAGAACGTGTGCTAGGGTAGTCCCCTTGCATTCCACAGAAACGTGTAAAGCTTTGTTATGGTTTTTCCCAAGCGGTGTCAGATCAGCATCTGAGAACCCTGAACCATTATCAGTCGTCAAGCTTACCATGCAATTTTCAAACTGGTCAGTTGTGGTCTCATGAGGGATATGAGCCTTCTTCAAGAATTTGATTAATGCCCGAGCATGAGCGTGGGAATAAAGTAGCAAAGACAACATAGAAATCTTGGAAGGGGTTTTCCCCAACTGCTCCACAATCTTGAAATCACTCCTTTTTATGATTTTTAAGATCTCATCCATTTCACGAGCGAAAGGTTCTCCATCAGCAACGTCCTTTGCGGGTACTTTCATCTCAACAGGCTCGACTACCTTCTCCTTTCCCCTTGTATCAGTAATTGGCTTAGCAGTAGTGATGCGGATAGATGCCTTTGTAACAACTGGTGGTGAGATATTGGGTGAAAAGATTCTCCCCGTTCTTGTCACTTTGCTAGAGCCAGTTATGTTACCAACATCATCAGCTTTGTCTTCTTCAATCCAAGCGTCTTGTTTTATCCCATGGTAAAACACCTCAGCACCATAGTTCCATGGCACTACTTTATTAGAAGAGTAGGTAATTGGTCCGAGATTGGTAATTATTAGAGGAGCAACAGTTGGTTCATTTGAAATCCCAATAGGACCCTTGGAGGATATCCTAATAGGCTTGTTTGAGATGGTTATAATGGATATATCTTCACATTTATTAGTCAAACTTTTGGAAAGAGGAGTCTTCTCAAATATGATCTCGTGGCTATCCATCAGGCGTTGAATGCCTTCCTTCAGCACTTCGTGTCCATTGAGTTGTTTGGCACGGCAAACACAATCCTTCACATAACCAGGGAAAATCCTGGCTTTCAACAGATTCTTTTTGATGATGTTCAATGGAGTAGTCAAGTCTTCGACAGAGGAGACAAAAATTGTATCTTCAACAGCATTGACACCCTTTCCATGGTTTGGCATAGGTGTGGTAATTACATTCGGAGTTAGAGGAGGATCAAATTCAATAGTCTTGTTATCGATCAAGTCCTAAATTTTATTCTTCAGTGCCCAACATTGGTCAGTCTCATGCCCGGGACTACTTGAGTGATATGCATATTTAGCGTTTGGATTATACTTTGGTGAAGAGGTATCTGTATTAGCCGGAGGATCGCATAATGTCACCAAATTAGACTTTAGTAAATGTTGTAAGGCTTGGGATAGTGACATGCCTAATCTCGTGAATTGTCTTCTCGGAGTTTCAAATCGTTGATGATTAGCAGATGGTCTTTGAGCAAGAGTCGGATTGGAGATTCGGACAGCATTAACAGACGAATGATCATCCTTCTTGGTACGGGCCCTTGCCCCATACACAGCATTGGTTTCTTTCTTCACGGCAAAAGGTTTCTTTACAGGATTGTAAGTGGAGGAAGATGCCATGGGAATCTTCTTGCTTTTGATTCCACTTTCAACTCTTTCACCGGTTAAGATTAGCTCGGTGAAACCAGAAGAAGAACAGCCAACCAACAATTTAAAGAATGGACTAGATAAATTACCCATAAACATGTCAATGTGCTCTCTATCAGCCAGAGTTGGTTGGACCCTACTACCAAGGTCTCTCCATTTTTGGGCGTATTCTTTAAATCCTTCACTCTTCCTCATTGTCATATCTTGCAACTGAACTCTTTTCGGCGCCAAGTCGGTACTATAGTGGTATTGGTGGTAGAAAGCGATGGATAGGTCCTCCCATGTATTGATACGAGAACCATTCAACTGGTAAAACCACTCTAGTTGCGTTCCGGCCAAGCTTTCTTGAAAAAAGTGAACCCAAAGTTTCTTATCAGAGGTGTGCGACTGTATCTTGCGCATATAAGATTTTAGGTGAAGTTTTGGATCGGAAGCCCCATCGTACTTTGCAAAGACTGGTAACTTGAATTTGTGGTGAATGACAACCCCATATATAAAACCCAAATCATCAAAATCCAAATCGGGGACGGCTTGAATCTCGACGACCTTCAATTTGTCTTCTAAATGCTTGTATTTGACATCGGCGGGTGGGTACTGCTCGTCAAAATAATCATCCTCATCAGACGCTTGATCGTTGATACACCCAGCCTAGGAGCTTCTAGCTTCTCCAATCTGATTCTCATCTTCCTCATATGAGTCTTCCACTATCGGTATTGACGGACTGACTCTTTGAACCTCCTGCCCATGTTAACTAGGGCTTTCCTCTTTGGCTTCTTTTTTTCTTCCAGAAATGCCATCATATCTTGTTGCCCCTTGGCTAGGGCTAGTAGAGTCTCTTGGAATTGAGAGTTTTGTGCTTGAAGATCCTTCACTATTTTCTCTAGATCCATCTTGCTGAAATAAACATCAGAAAGATAAGGAAACCTGTTGTGTGAAAACCTGTTATGTTATGATGCATGGTAGATGTATATGCAAATGATTTTAAGGATTCATGATATTTAAATTTGTATAGACAAAGAATGAACAAACGTCCATTTTCATTAATTAGTTCAAAATGACTACAACATGCTTCTTGCGCTTACAAAATAAATCTCTAAGATAAAAAGACCGAATGCATCCTCTTCGGCACAACGTAGGCGTTCACGCTTTGCTCTTCATGTAGCTGTTTCGTAAGCTCCAAGACCCTTTTCTCACTAGCATAGAATTGAGCTTCGAAGGTATCTCGTTCCTCCTTTAGCTGAATCCAACCCTTTTGCAAGTCTTCAAGAGAAGTTGGCATGTCGAGATGGAGGTCAGTGTACGGGACATCTCCTTCAACCACAAGTTCCATGATAACTGGTAAGATGGAGGGATAAGGCATCATAAGTTTCTGAGCACGAGCTCGTACCCACCTAAGATAAGGCTCAAGTGGAATAGAATTCTTGTGTCCCAACGTCTTGCTATCCACCTTGTTTACCATCCTCCAAGCTCGTATAAACCTCTGGCGGTAACCTTGATCGTCGCTCTCGTAGTCGAATACTAATCCTTGAATGAGCATCTCATGAGGACCATCCCTTTGGGCATATCCAAACTGGCGCAAAGCTAAACAAGGGTTGTAAGTGATACCTCCTCTAATTCCAAGCAAAGGGACATTATGGAATTCCTCACAACGGTCGATGATAGTAATGTTATCCAAGGATCGAGAACACCAATAGATATCTGAATGTATGAGCGTCATCAACCTATGGGACCACCTCAAACCTTTCTCATTCTTCAACACAGACTGGGGAAGATGTGAAATAAATCATCTAGCCAAGAGAGGAGTGCAACACATGAGGGGCCCTCTCTTCCTAATAGTGCGAGTGTGAAGAGAATGTAGGATATCTCCCAACAAAGTAGGCACCGAATTGCGAGACATGAAGATTTTGACAGCATTTACATCTATAAGTTGGTCAGGGTTTGGAAACAAAACCATCCCATAGATGAGAAGGTCCAAGATTTCTTCAAAAGCTTGTAAGTTCAAAGAGTTCCAACAATCTTGATATTTCTCAAACAAGAACTTGGCTAAGAAACCTTTGACATCACTCATTGTTTCCCAATTAGTCGTGACATCATATTGTTGCAAGTGTAGTGCTCGAGAAATCTCTTCAGGTTTTGGATCTCTTTCTGTACTGTTGAAGGTAGTTGATTGAGAATAGGAACCCTCAAGAGTTGATAGAATTCCTCCATAGTAGGCATGAGTTGATAATCAGTAAAAGTGAAGCAATGGTGTAGAGGATCAAAGAATTGGAAAAGCACCTTCATCATATCTTCATCAGTGTTAGAGGTAACCAAATTGAGGAGGCGACCATGTGTTTCGGTGAATGAAGAATTCTCAGGGACCCTTGATGCTAACTCTTTGAGTTGAGAATGGATTCTTACGAGATTAACTTGAATGGTTTTCCTGCAAATGGAAGTCATGTCCTACAATACAGAACAAAGATAAATCCCAATAATCCTTGAAATGGTTAGTGAGAATGAGTATGATGTTATGATGTTTATGATGTTATGTACAAGTAAGCATATACACACAAGACAAACATGTCCTTAGGTTTAGGCTTGCATGGAATCTTATAGGTAAGTACCCTCTTGAAGTTTAGTTAGCTCAAACATGTCCTAGAAATAGTAATAGGGTTCTAAGGGATCTCAATATCACTGATCTTTCTTATCGGGCATTGTTTCAGCGCAAGCCTCTTTAATGGCGACCGAAATATCCCGAGAAGTCTGATCTCAATGAATGTAGTATCGAGTATCAACCAACTTCAGACTGCACCAAAGCTGGTTATCTCACTACTTTCTAATGGCCAAGTTGGCCAAGTAAAGGTTCTAAAGTCAGTTAGTGCTTCATGACACCACACAACGGCCCTATATTCTTCTTGACTATTCAAGGGCTACCGGTACCCACAAATGTGTCACACTAACGTAGATATTGTTTAGACCATGTCGGTATACCCCGTACAGTTTCCACAATGTATTGCTACTTACCTATAAGGTATCCCAAATCCGGGTAGAGGATTTAAAACAAACCCAAACAAGGAACCAAAAATGTAAAGTAAACAAATCAAACAATGAAAGCAAGTAAAGGTGATCTAGCCCTAAGGTAACCCCACTTTTAAGTTTATTCCCCAATAGAGTCTGTAGTTCTGTGATACGGTAGGATAAATAACTTGGGATATTTGATCGCAAATGTTGCGGTTAGCAAGAGTCGCCACCGACTTTTCTTTTATCCAAAAGGAAAGGCTGAAAAGAACAGGAAAGACCTTTGAGATTATTTCTTGAGTTAGGGGGGTAGATTATGAAAAGGGAAGGTGTTAGCACCCTTTTTATCCATAGTTATCTATGGGCTCTTAGTTTCTTGCTAGATCACTTGCTTTTATTTGAAAATATGCTTTGTTTGGAAAATGTGCATTGTGGTGATTTTGAAAGTATTTTGAAAAGGCGTCTTCGTTTAGGAAAACTTTGTAATAATTCTCATTCGTAAGAATGTATACAAGGTGTTGGACTTTTGAAAATATTTCATGTTTTGAAAGTTTGTTTTTTGAAAGTGTTTGGTGTTTGTTTTGAAAGTGTTTGTTTTGAAAGTGTTTGTTTTGAAAATGAGCAAGGATGTTTATTTTGAAAGTGAGCAAGCAACTAGGAACAATCTACCTACTCAAAAGTCTTTGTTCATTTCTTCCTTTCCTTTGATATTGCTATCTTACTATTGATTTGATAAGTAGCCTTATCTTTGGATGTAAAGGGACGGACATGGGTCATCATATAGTCATGATAGCAATGTTGTGAGATATCTTAGCATTTCTCTTTGAGGAACTAAGATCATTTTGAAAGGCAACATTCGTAGCGTCATAGAGGGACTATGATCTTGTATTTTTTATTATTTTTGCTAAGATACTCCACATGCATAACATGACCATTTTTATAAGGCAATAAAGTGGAGTTAACCCTAGGGGTGCATGTGTGAATGATGTGTTTGATTTATATGCATTGTTTATCTTGAATTAGGGTTTACCAATTATTTATTTTAGTCTTGCCATACAAACCCTAATTACTAACATTTATATGAAAGTGATAAATTGCTGAAAGTAAAATTACTACGCTATTACATCATTAGAGGAGGGGGTATACAAATTTATAAATGAGGATTGCAAGAAAATTAAACCTAATTATCTATTACAACCATATTGAAAATATACAAGAATTGAAAATATAATGTACAAGAAGATAAATGGAAAGGAAATGATTTTTTTGTTTGGTTGGTTTTTGTGAAAGGGTTTAGTTTTGACCTAATTAAGAAAATGATTAATTAAAATTAAATAAAATTAAACCTAAACTAATTAAGAAAAGAAATTAAGTTAAAAAGCATTTTTTAGGTTTTTTTTTGTGAAAGGTTTTAAGTTAAATAATAATAATATGAAAATTAATTAACTAAAAGAAACTTAAGTTCTAAATTAATTTTAAATAAAAAATAAAAATAGTTAAACATAAATCTAATTATTTATTAAGAAAAAGAAATCAAATTTGTTAAGAAAATGTTTTTGTCTTTTTGTTTTATAAGAAAATGAAATATATAAATGTGAAAATAATAAATAAAAATATTTTTTTGGATTTTTTATTATTATTATTAATAATAATAATAATAATAATAATAATAATAATAATAATAATAATAATAATAATAATAATAATAATAATAATAATAATAATAGTAATAAAAATATAATAATGAAAAATGAAACAAAATAAAATAAAATAAAAGAAAATGAAATGATAAAAAATAATTGGGTCAGGTGTGCAAAAGTAATAGAGGGGTCAGAAGTTAGCAAAAAGACAAGGCCCACTGCTTAGAGGCCCAGGCGTTGCTGTTTGTGACAAAAAAAAAGAGGAAAATGTGAAAAATGAAAACAAAAGGTAGCGCTGGGTCTTGAACCCATGACCCTTATCATACACGCACGCTACCTTTGCCACTGGGGTGGCTGTACATCCGTTAACATAAACAAAACAATAAATACATAACATCAATTCAATCCTGAAAATGACTTCATCTTCAACCTCCATCCATGGATCCTGTAACTTGCTCATTTCTCAATAAAAATGAAAGATACAAACATGAAAGTTGCTCCAATTTTCCATACGAATCCAACCATATAAATATCATAAGCTATAAATCAAAGATGAATGAGAATTTCTAAAAATACTAAATTCTGACCTAACTTTTTTCAGAGATTCAAACCTAAAATTCTCTAAGCTCAGTCAATATAAATGAAATCTATGGACATGTACATTTTCAGGGCAATGTTATCTATATTTTATCTTCACAAATGCAAAGCATAACAATTCCTAAATGAAAAGATAGAAGTTCAGAAATGATACCTCAAAGCTGGAAATCGTGAAAAGCAAATGAGCTTGATTCAAGGTGCTGCAATGATCAGGTTAGCTTCCTCAAGTTCCCAGGAAGCTAATGCAATAATTAACTTGAGCAATCGATGGCTGAAATGGCCTGGAGAAGTCAACTTGCAGAGCTCTGTTTTTTGTTATAGAGGTTGATGAAGATGGAGTTACAGTTATGAAACAGGGCCAGGGATGGACTATATTTGAGGTGTAGGAGCTTTTTGATTGATTAGGAAGGAAAATGCACGAGGGAATTGTGAGTTGTAAGATCAAAGTCAGAATTTGTGCATTAATGGAGTTTTTGGACAATTTCTGGCTTGCAAGTGTTTGAGAGAGTTTTAGGGTGCTTAAGATCGTGTGTTAACTTGCAAATAGGGCCTCTATTTATAAGCAACAAGTTTGGAGACTTGTATTTGATCAGAATTCAAAATTACATGTTTAAGCTCAACATGTGATTTTCTTGAGAAATCAAGTTTCAATGCCTTTTGTACTTGCTATTTGTGATACGGTGGGAGAACTGACTATGGTTTTGCGTTTGTTTTCGCAAATGTTTCGGTTGAGCAAGAGTCGCCACCGACTTTTTATTTTATCCTAAGGAAAGGTTAAAAAGCACAGCAAAAACCTTTGAGATGTTTTCTTGGGTTCGGGGAGTAGATTATAGAAAGGGAAGGAATTAGCACCCTTTCTATTCATGGTTATCCATGGGCTCTTAGTTACTTGCTTAGATCAACTTGCCTTAATTTTCAATTGTTTGAAATGGTGCTTTGTGTGTGTGGGTTTGAAAATGTTTTGAAAAGAAGCCAATGTGGTGGCAACCTTTGTAATGATCCATGTTGGGATGTATACAAAGGTGTACGTCTTTTGAAAAGGTTTTCATTTGTTTTTGAAAGTTGTTTTGAAAGTGTGGTTTGAAAAATAGGCAAGTGTTTTGTTTTGCAAGTTTGATTCAAGTAACTAAGAGTTTGTCTACTCCTAAATTTCTCAAAGATTTCTCCTATGTTTTTAACCCTTTTAACAATTTTGTTCCACCATTGCATTTGGTGGACAATCTTGTGTTAGGATGTGAAAGGGACGGGCGTGGGTCATCGTTTAGACCATAATTGCAATGGTGCCAAGTATCTTTGGGCAATTTTCCTTGGAGGGACTTGATCATTTTTTAGGCAACTTTCGAAAGCGTCATCGAGGGACTATGATCATTTGATTGTTTTTGTTTTGCCCAAAGAGACCTAACATGCAATATGGCCCATTATTGAAGGCAACAAGTGGAATACCCTAGGGGTGCAAGTGTGATTAGTGTTGTCCATTTT
The DNA here is from genome assembly GCA_948472305.1 of Vicia faba. NCBI lineage: Eukaryota > Viridiplantae > Streptophyta > Magnoliopsida > Fabales > Fabaceae > Vicia > Vicia faba. The sequence goes on from OX451740.1 coordinate 499,897,509, forward strand.
CATGCTTGTTTATCTTGAATTTAGGTCAAACTATTTTTGTTGTTTTTGATTTGCATACAAACCCTAGTTCTAACATGGTATATTTAGAAAGCATTAAAGTGCGAAAAATAAAGTTCCTAAGTTATTACAACACAATATATGGGAAGGGGGGTACAAATGTTCAAATGGGGGTATTTTGACAAGGAATTTAAACCTAGACTATTACATCAAATTGGGAATTATACAAATTATTTAATATACAATAATTAAATAAAAATGGAATAAATATGCAAGATGCAAAAATGTTTTTTATATGTATGAAAAAAAAGTGTTTTTTATATGTCAAATAAACAAAATAAAAAGTATTAATTTTTTGGAGTTTTTTATGTATTTAGGGCAAAAACCCTAATTTATTAAATAAAAGGTATTAATTATTTAATATATACAATGTTTAATAATTATGTACAAAAATAAAATAAAAATGAAGTATATTTGTCAAAAAGGTATTTTTAATGTTAAATATTAATAAAAATAAAAATGTATATATTTTGTATTTTTGTCCTAAATATTCTAATAAATATATATGTATTTGTATTATTTACTAAATATATTGAATATGCACAAAATAATAATATTTAATATTTATAAAAAAAAAGTATATTTTATATAAAATATTTTCAGAAGATAAAATAAAATAAAAATCAGAAAATAAATGTGTTTGCATTATTTTTTAGTATTTTGAATAAAAGTATATCTATATATTTATTTATGTACAAACATTATTCTAAACAAATAAATGCCTAATAAATTCAAAAATGGTGTGAAAAATATTTTTTATATTTTTAATATTATGAGAAAAAATAAATAAGTCAGAACAAAAAAGAAAAGGTCAAAAAATCATAAAAATAAGCATAATGGGCCAAGGGGGTGTCAAAGTAAAAATGGTGTGTAAACAGAAATAACAAATTAGGCCCAGCCCAAAGACCCTGTCATCTTCAACCTCCAGCATTTCTGTTCAAGAAAACACGCGTTTGCTATCTCCAGATTCCTTGATCTTTTGCCAAATCTTCCAACATGAAACCTGTAGAGCTTGAAGCCACGATTCTAGACATATAAAGAAATCAATCTAACTCTCAGAAATGAGAGAGAATTTCTTCTCCCCCAATTCCTGACCTAGTTTTTGTTCCATGTTCAGACATCAAATTCTCATAGCACACGTAACATAAATGAAAACTAATTACATGGGCATGTTCAGGGCTATGAATGTGACATATTTTCTTCACAAACCTAAAGCTAACAATGTCTGGATAGAGAGATACGAGTTCATGAACTTACCTGTTTAGTTGGAATCGTGTACAACAATGGAGATGAGTACAAGGCAAGGTAATGATTTGTATAGCTTCCTTGATGCCTCAGGATGCTATTCCAACCCTTAGTTTGCTTGGAAACCAAAAGAATCGTGCTATGGTACTTCAACTGCAAAACCAGAAAAATGAAAATGGTGATGTTAGCTAGGGATGTTACAGGTCTTGTTTAGGGCTTGGAACAGTTTCAAGGGATGATGTGGGATATGTTTGAAGTGGTTTTAGCAAGAATGCATGAATGGATGGTGTTATAGAACTCAATCTGCAGCAGGTCCCCTGTTTTGGCAGTTTGAGGGTGATTCTGTGTTTGAGAAGGCAATGGAGATGGTTGGCTCGTGTTTTAGCTTAGGTTTGATGATTAGAAAGTGTTTGATAACTTTGCTTAAGCTCTTCTTGGCTGAGATGAGAGTTGTTAGATGTTATGCTAGCTTTCTTCAACTTTAAGCAACAAAGTGTCCACTTGAGTTTTAGACTGATAGAGGCCCCCCTAATGTGCTGCTAACCTTCCCCTTGATCAGTGTGTTTTGTTCATAAACTTGTGCCAAAAGGATTTGCACTGTACTTGCTTGGATTGCTAATTGACATAAAGTTCTACTTTTCAAAAATGGCAAAAATGCTTTATCTAATTAAGGCTTAATCTAACATGTAATGTCCAAATGCATAAAATAATGCTAACACACAATGGATTGGCATTTAATTATTGAGTGCAAATGGAATTAGAGGCCTGTAACTAGCTTATGCATGCTGATTTCAAAATGGCACAAGTGTATGAACATGTAAATTGGTCATAACAAAAGTGAATTTTTCCCAACTTGCCAAATTCGATTCTCCCTAACCATGAGGTTTTTTGATGAGTTCTTGGACATTTTGGAAAGCTTGGAATGTGTTCTACAATCCATCTTTGAAATGCAAATTGAAATTCCAAGTGGAAGCATGTGAAAAATGGTCTTGAAATTAGGTAAAAACCTTGCCTAAAATGGTTCAAAATTTCTCTAAGTTAAGAATGGTTTGGTACCCTTGTTCCAAAAATTTTAACTTGAGCTACAAGATTCTTTTGGGAAAAATTTGTGAATCAAAGTTGTAGATTTTGCAATGGACTACAACTTTCATGTTTTGACTTTTTCTTGAATCCAAATGAATCTTGGTGAGAAAGTGGGACAAAGTTAGGAAAAAATTAGGGTTTTTCATAACTTAGAAATATTCTAAGTTATGAAAAATCTTCATTTCAAACCCTAATTTGCAATTTTGGATTTCTTGATGAACAAGTTTCATGATTTGGCATGTTTTGATGAAAAATGAATCTTGACACTTGATTTTGACCAAAAAGTCAAAGTTTGACTTTTCAGTATACAGTCAAAATTGATCAATTGACTGGGAAATTCAACTGTCAATCTTGTGTATTTGGGATCTTCTGAACTTGTTGAGTATGTCAAGACAATTCCATGGGGTCCTTGAGTCCATATGTGAGCTTGGTTTGCCATTGGTTAGGTCAAACAGTCAAAAATTGCCTTTGTGCAGTCAAAACCCTAAAAATGACCATTTTGCCCTTTTGGTGATCTGATCAAATTTCTTGTGGAATTGTGATCCAAACTTGACCAAATGGTTCATATGAGTTCATAATGTTGATGTGGGTCAATTTTCATGAGATTTGACTGTCAATTGGCCACAGTTGACTTTTTCCCCAATACAGTTGATTTCTAGGTCAACTGTCCAATTGATTGGGCAAAATTTGGAATCAAGACTTGAAACTTGGTATGGATAAACTTGGGAGTCCAACATGAAGCATGAAAGTCATCTTAGGCATTTTAGGTCAAAACATCTTTGTGCAAACACAAACCCTAATTTGGGTCAACAGTGCAAGGAGAAGTCTTGAGCAGAGGAAACCCTAACTGGACCTTGAGCTCCAAGGGTCTTGTGATGAGAAAGTGTTGAGGAAATGGGAGGGCAAATTTTGGGGTACAACAGTTGCCCCTGTTCAATCTGCTTGAACCTGAAGAGTTAGATTGGCAAGTTTGCCTTTCGTGACTCGAGGGTACGAGGAGATTGGACACTAGAGTGCCCGGAAATTTGCACTCGCATGTTGGAGTATCAACAAATGTGATGTCGGGAATGGGCTTATAGATGCCATTTGGAGAGATGGTGGATAGGGAGATAGGCTTATAGATGCCATATGGAGACGTGACAGAACCTCGTCGGGAATGGGCTTATAGATGCCATTTGGAAGTGTTGATCGCATAAGAGATTCCTTAGCGATAACTTGTGTATTTTGAGAAAGACAGATGTTTTCCTGGCTTGTTACAGGTATTGATCTTCAATCTCTTCATGCAGACATGCCCTGGCTAGATACAGGTGTCGAGTCTACAATTGGTTGCCCACAGATATGCCCTGGCTGGATACAGGTATCGAATCTGGAATTAGTCGTCAACAGATATGCCCTGGCTAGATACAGGAATCGAATCTTCAAACTCTTCAGACATGCCCTAGCTTGATACAGGAATCGAATCTGGAATTAGTCGTCAACAGATATTTCCTGGCTGGATACAGGAATCGAATCTTCAAACTCTTCAGACATGCCCTGGCCGGATACAGGAATCGAATCTGGAATTAGTCGTCAACAGATATGCCCTGGCTGGATACAGGAATCGAATCTTCAAACTCTTCAGATGTGCCCTGGATGGATACAGGAATTGAATCTGGAATTGTGACAGTTGAAGGTAGTCGTCTTTTGGATTGTCTTTTTCCCTGAAAAGGCAAGACATCAGTTGTATGCAATGTCATGATGTATGAAATGCATGATGTCATGATGTTCAAAATGAGATAGTGTTGTATGCACTTTATCATGTATGTTAAGCAAGATGTATGAAATGAGAACTGTTTATGAATGTATTTTCGTCTAGGAAAATAAATCCTCGACGACCGGCCGGGGAATTAAATTTTGGGCTGACGTTGAAGAGTGGAGTTCTTCGTTTCCGCTAGGGATGATGGTTGCAAGAATACACCGGTAAGAGAAGATGACTCCGTTGGGGAATAAACTTGTTGGAGAGATTACTCTGAGGGGAATTACTCTGTGGGAAGAGATACTTCGCTGAAGTTTTGAAGAGAGCTCCGCTGAGGGTTTCAATGATGGACTCCGCTGGGGGTAACAATGATTAACTCCGCTGGGGATTGCGTTGATAAGTTATGTTGGGGAACTTTGATGAACTCCGCTGGGGATTGGAAGAACTTTGCCGAGGGCGATCTTCTGTGGTAATTAGCTGTTTAAATCTTTATTTTCTTTATTTATTTAAATCTTTTACTTTTAATTATTATTTGTTTAAAATTAATTAATTATTTTTATAAAATACAAAATATCATAAAAAATCAGAAAAGATAAAAAATATAATAAATATTTTATTTTAATATTTCTTGTAAATAAATGCATGTAAATTAATTAGTTTAAAATTGGGTTTTAATTTTAATTTCTTTCATAACAAAAATCTAAAAAATATAGAACTAGGTTTAATTAATGTTTTATTCCTTTTCAATTTTTTCTTTTCCACCATAATATTATTCATTTTATTTATTTTCATAATTAAATTTGTATACAAAAATTAGGGTTTAATTTAGGTTTAATTCTAATGTTTTCTTAATAAATTAAAATAAAATAGAATTAGGGTTAGTAGTTAATTTTAATTAATTCTTTTTTTTATTAAGTCATAAAATACTAAAAAACACCAAAAAAAACAAACTCTTGCTTTCTTTTAATTTTAATTAATTCCTCATTAATTTTAAATTCTGCAAAAGGGTCCAACGCCCACGTTCTTAATTTCTTATTTGTTCGCGTATTTATTTTATTTTCATTATAATAATTATGTACCTCTCCCAAAGCCTTGTAATTACTCCTCGCACTTTTAATTTCTTTATTTTCTGTCAAATCGGGTCCTGGTTAATTTTGGCGATGTGGACCCGCGCCATTTGTAATAGCTTTAGATTTACTTTTCCTCGCAACTTTTAACTGTTAAACAAAGCATGCAAGAATGAATGGCCTTAAATAAAAACAAGCGTAGAACACCAATGACATGACAAGATAAATGCAAATGAAAATGACACACAAATCGCACACACCACCCTTAGGGTACGCCTCACTGTTGCCTTGCCTCGAAAGGTGATCGTCGAGTAGAGGATGTCTTAGTAAGTCCTCATGATCCGGGAACCTGGCATGAGGGTAGCTTCTAAGGTGTCTTCCCATTGCTCTGGTGATCACCATGTCCCGAACCTCGAATTGACTCGAACACCTCCAACGGTGGTGCTACCTACCTCTCAATGGTGGGATGGCACTACTTTAAAGGACATTTACACAGACGAATTCCTTAGGGTAGGTAGACAACTCTAAGATACTTGCTCTAATTTCAAAAACAAATCAAAAAATACTTTTCACACCGACACCTTTTCAAAAAGCTTTCGAAAGCAATTTTTCAAACACTCTTGAGGACCGATACAAGAGTCGAACTGGAATTTTCAAAGAAACTTTTTAAAACCCACAGTTGAAAAGCAAACAAACTATTTTGAAAACACAAATGAGCAAGTATCTAAGAGCCCATGGATAACCATGGATAGAAAGGGTGCTAACACCTTTCCTTTCTATAACCTACCTCCCGAACCGAGAGCAATCTCTTTAAGGAATTTTTCTGTGCTTTTGTCCTTTCCATTTGGAGAAAATAAAAGATGGTGGCGACTCTTGCTTCCGCGACATTTCACGAACCAGCGTTAAACAGTCAGTTCCAGATCCACCGATCACAGAACTGGCGACTCTGCTGGGGACGCTTTATAAAGTGAGGTGTACCTTAGGGCTAGTTCATAACTGTGTTTTCACTTGTATTGATTTGCTTGCTTTACTATTGTGGGTTGCATCGGAGTTACATAGATCCTAACCCGGATCTAGGGATACCCTGTTTAGGTAGCATAAGCTGTGAGGGACCTGTCCGGCGTAGACCGACACGGGTGAAACAGTGGCTACGTTGGTGTGGCACCTTGGTCTGTACCGATATCCCTTGTGTCGCAACGAGGAGAATATGGGTCTTCTAAGGAGTCATTAAGCACCAACAACCTTAGAACCTTAATTGACACAACTTGGCCTTTAGAATTGTAGCAGTATGCTACGCCCATTGAGGCTAAACTCTCGTGATGGTTCTGGCCGCAAGAAAAGATTGCGATGCTGGAGTTATGACCGATTGAGGGTAGTCAATGATATTGGGATCCTCTAAGAACCCGGTTACTTTTGATTAGGACAGGTATGAACCAACAAACTGAAAGAGGGTAGTACCTAGACCTCATGCTGGCCTAAACTTTAGGGGCTTGCCTTGTGTGACTTGTGTGCCTTACCATGTTTGCCTTTGTTTTATGGTGTGCTTTATCATAACATCATAGCATCATGAGCATTGCATGCATCCTGCATAAGGACTGACCATTTCAAAGACAAGAGGGTTTCATCTTTGCTCTGTTTTGTAGGACATTATGATGCCTGTGCGAAGGAATACTATCCGGTTCAACTTTTTTCGTTCACCTGAGTTGCTTGATGAGTTGGTTAGCAGAATTCCAAATACCACTTCCTTCATTCAGAGGCGTGGTTCCCTTCTCAGTTTAGTCACTGCAAAGCGGGATCAACAGTTGATGAGTGTTCTGACCCAGTTCTATGACCCTCTGTACCAGTGCTTCACCTTTCAAGACTTCCAGCTGGTCCCTACCCTGGAAGAGTTCTCTGACTTGCTTGGTATCCCTATCTTGGATCAGACTCCCTTTACTGGTTGGGAAAAGACCCTCAGGCTTGAGGATGTTGCTGCAGCTCTTCCTTTGACCCATCAAGAGGTAACAGACAACTGGGTGACTAGAAGCGGAGTTAAGGGTTTCTTGGCCAAGTTTCTAATTGGTAAAGCTAACAGTTTCTGGAATGACCTGGACTTTAGGGCATATGAAGACATCTTGGCTCTCCTAATCTATGGGTTAGTCCTGTTTCCTAATCCTGACAACTTCATCAATGTCACTGCCATAAGGATCTTTATGTCTCAGAATCCTGTGCCTACTCTCTTGGGTGACATCTTGCAACAACTTCATGCCCGTACTACCCGAAGACGAGGAACCCTATGGTGTTGTATCCCTTTGTTGGTGAGGTGGTTTATTTCGCACCTCCCTAAGTTTGTACTAAAGAATCAAGAAGGAAGAGGTTGGGCTCATAGGTTAATGTCCCTCACCGATAAAGACATCATTTGGACTTGCAGAGGTTTGGATCAGATAGCTGTTATTGATCGATGCGGGGAATACCCTAATGTTCCTCTGATTGGTACCCAAGGAGGGATCTCTTACAATCCATGTCTAGCACTCCGTCAGTTTGGAAGAGCAAGAAGAGCAGGTCCCCATGAGATGTTGGTGCCTCACATCAGTTTCGAGTTTCAGGTGGATAGTGACGAGCTGCGTCGTAGGTTCATCAAGGCTTGGGACAAAGTTCATAAAGCTGACCCACAAGAATTAGGGCCAAAGACTTCTTTACCTATGGAAGCCTACTACAAATGGGTTCGCACCCGCGCTCAGAAGTTAGGTATGCCGTATGAAGCTGTCAGACCCGTCATTCTTGAGTGTCCTGACAAAGATGGTGTTCCTCCAACTGTCCTTCCTCCTCAGATACCTACTGATTATGAGACATTGAAGAGATCTTGGTCGCAACTGCGAGAAGAGCGGGATTCTTACCGGGAAAAGTTCAACGAGCAAGAATCAAAGATCCAGAATCTGACCAAGCAGTTGGAGAATGAGAGAGCTCTGAATGCCTACATCCGTACTGAGAAGAGGAGACCATGGGATCAATAAGGAGCTCCAAATGTGCTTTTACAGTTTTATTTCCTTTTCAGTATTTCCTTCCATGTAACGCCTAAGGGCAACCTGTTGAATAATTTCAGTTTCAAAGTGAATCTAATGAAGTGTGTTCTTTTTTGTTTACAAAGTTGATTCCCGATTGTCTTTGAAAACATAACTCATACGCATTTCATACATCATGTGCATAGCAGGTTTTTTCCTTTTTCAGGTTGCTTACAGTTCTTCGCTGTTTATTTCAGCATCATGAATCCTGAATCTTCATCAACTGAGACTTCCATCAAGGCTCTTCAGGTGCAGAATGCACAGTTCCAGGAATTAATCAAGGGTCTGGCTCAAGGCCAAGAAGAACTGAAGGCTATGCTCCTGAAGAAGGAGAAGAAGAAGAAGAGAAGAACTGTTCTGTTCAACTCGGGCCGAAGGTTTGGTAATGCTCTGCAGCAGGAAGAGGCTGGTTCTTCTGTTGGCAAGAGTAGTCCTCAGGCAGAAGCAAGGGTTCCTAGTCCGGTAGTCTCCGACAACGAGACAGATTTTGATGAAGAGCAGTACCCTCCGGCCGAAGACCGTTACAAACAACTGGAGGATAGGCTGAAAGCTATGGAAGTTCAACAGGTACCTGGGCTGGATTTCGGAGATCTGGGTTTGTCAACCGGTGTGATCATCCCTCACAAGTTCAAAGCACCATCCTTCTCTAAGTATGACGGGGCGTCTTGTCCCAAGCTGCATCTGAGGTCCTATGTTCGGAAAATTCAGCCGTACTCTGCGGATAAGAATTTATGGATCCACTTCTTCCAGGAGAGTCTTTCAGGGACTCATCTCGAATGGTTCTATCAGCTGGATGGGACCAAGGTTCGTAACTGGGAGGAGTTGGCTACTGCTTTCTACAAGCAGTATCAATATAATGCCGACCTTGCCCCCACACGTACCCAACTCCAGGGTATGTCGTTAGGTGCAAGCGAAGGTTTTAAGGAGTACGCTCAGAAGTGGAGAGATCTGGCTGGCAGGGTGCAGCCACCATTGACTGATCGGGAGTTGGTATACATGTTCTTGGGGACCCTCTCTGGGCCATTTTTCAACCATCTCATTGGGAATTCTTCTGCTGGGTTCACTGATTTGATTCTGACTGGAGAGAGAATTGAAGCTGGGTTGAAGTCTGGAAAGATTGCGAAGGGTGCATCATCTAGTTCGGAAAAGAAACCATTCAAGAAGGAGTCTAGTGCCATATATGGTTCCCGGAAATCAGAGAGACCTGAGCGCCGCCAATCTGTCAGTGCGGTAATAATTGCTAAGCCTGCTGCCGCTCCTCGGCCAACCAATCCTCAAAAGGCCGAAAGACCCCGGAGAGAGTTCACCCGCTTAAGCATGACCTTATCACAGATCCTGCCACAGTTGCTATCCACTAACTTAGTGACTGTCAGAGAGGCGCCGAAGTTCCCCAATACTGCATCTCCTAAGTACAACCCGAATGCTCGTTGTGCTTACCATTCAGATAGCCCGGGGCACTCTACTGATGACTGTTGGGCTTTAAGGAGCAAGTTGCAGGATCTTATTGACGCCAAGGAGGTACAATTTGAGACATCTGAGAAACCCAATGTAGTGACAGCTCCCCTGCCTGCTCATGGAGTGAATGCTATTGGGGATGAAGAGGAAGTCGATGAAGCTGATTTTGATAGCTGGATCTACCCGGCAACCGACGGTGGACTTAACAATTGGAGCGCAAAAGACAATCTCCCTGTTTCTCTTGTTACTGAGTAATGAATTCTTATGTTTTGTTATTTTGTAATAAACAATAAATAAACTCTACGGCCCGGTGTCTTACCCGAGGCACCGTGGTTTCATTTGTGAGGGCATATAAATTGTCATTTCATATATCATGAATGAAAATCTTGGACGTATTTTCGCATTACAAATCTTGTGCTCCTTTTCTGTCTTTCTTTTCCTTTACATAATTTTTAAAACAGCTGTATTTACACACACACTCACTCATACAGGTTTCAATCCACTCTGGATCTCACTGATAACAACTCTGCTACTGCCAATTATGACTTCGAAAATCTGATCAACTTAGCCGAAGACGAAGGTGAAGATGATTGCGAAGTGCCTGGCGAGCTTGCTAGACTGTTGCTTCAGGAAGAGAGGGCAATTCAACCCCATGAGGAGCCAGTGGAAACCATAAACTTGGGTACTGAAAAAGACAGGAAAGAGGTAAAGATTGGTGCCAACCTAGAGCTCAGCGTGAAGCAACGGTTGACTCAGATGCTGCACGATTATATGGAGATCTTTGCCTGGTCCTATGAAGACATTCCCGGGTTGGATACCGATATTGTGGTCCATCACTTGCCAACTAAGGAAGACTGCCATCTGGTAAAGCAAAAGGTCCGTCGGATGCGCCCAGAGATGTCTGAGAAGATTAAAGCCGAGGTTATGAAACAATTTGATGCCGGGTTCCTTGCAGTGACTTCTTACCCTCAGTGGGTTGCTAATGTGGTGCCGGTACCTAAGAAGGATGGAAAGGTCAGAATGTGTGTCGACTACAGGGATCTGAACAGGGCCAGCCCCAAAGATGACTTCCCTTTACCTCACATTGATGTCCTTGTTGATAATACAGCTCAGCACAAAGTATTCTCTTTCATGGATGGCTTTTCAGGTTACAATCAGATTAAGATGGCACCTGAAGACATGGAAAAGACTACATTTGTTACACAATGGGGCACCTTCTGTTACAGGGTCATGCCTTTTGGATTAAAGAACGCTGGGGCAACCTACCAACGTGCCATGGTTGCTTTATTTCATGACATGATCCATCATGAGATAGAAGTGTATGTTGACGACATGATCGCAAGATCCCAGACTGAGGAAGAGCATCTAGATCATCTGCAAAAGTTGTTTGACCGGTTGAAAAAGTACAAGCTGAGACTGAACCCGAACAAGTGCACCTTCGGGGTAAGATCTGGAAAGTTACTAGGCTTCGTGGTCAGTGATAAAGGTATTCAAGTGGACCCTGCTAAGGTCAAAGCTATTCAAGAGATGCCAGTTCCTAGGACAGAGAAGGAAGTCAGAGGCTTTTTAGGACGTCTGAATTACATTGCTCGGTTCATCTCACATCTGACTGCTACCTGTGAGCCAATCTTCAAGCTGCTGAAGAAAGATCAGGTAGTACGTTGGAACGATGAATGTCAGGCTGCTTTTGACAAAATCAAAGAGTATCTCCAAGAACCACCTATCCTTATGCCACCGGTTGAAGGGAGACCTCTGATACTATACCTGACAGTGCTCGACAACTCAATGGGGTGTGTGCTGGGGCAGCATGACGAGTCTGGCCGAAAAGAGCATGCCATTTATTACCTTAGCAAAAAGTTTACCGACTGTGAGACCCGATACTCACTGCTCGAGAAAACTTGTTGCGCTTTGGTATGGGCTGCTCGCCGGCTGAGACAGTATATGCTGACTCACACTACCTTGTTGATCTCAAAGATGGATCCTATAAAGTACATATTCGAAAAGCCTGCTCTGTCTGGGAGAATTGCAAGATGGCAAATGATCTTGACAGAATACGACATTCAGTACACGACCCAGAAAGCCATCAAGGGAAGTGTACTGGCAGACCACCTGGCACATCAAGCTGTAGATGACTATCAATCAATGAATTTCGAGTTTCCAGACGAGAGCATCATGATAGTAACCGATTGTGAGGTACCTGGACCGGATGAAGGACCTGAACCAGGATCCCAATGGTCTATGCATTTTGACGGGGCATCCAATGCTCTGGGTAATGGTATCGGCGCCATCATCGTATCTCCTCAAGGTACCCATACTCCACTCACTGCCCGGCTGTGTTTCAACTGTACCAACAACATGGCAGAGTATGAGGCGTGCATCATGGGTCTTCAAGCCGCGATTGACCTAAGGATTAAGTTTCTAAGTGTTTTCGGAGATTCCACTCTTGTGATCAATCAGATCAAAGGAGAGTGGGATACGAAACATCCAAACCTGATTCCTTACAGAGAATGTGTGTTGACCCTGATCCCCCATTTCACAGAGATAACCTTTGAGCATTTTCCAAGAGAAGAGAATCAGCTAGCGGACGCGTTAGCTACAATGTCTTCTATGTTCAAGGTCAAATGGGATAATGAGGCTCCCCGAATCATCATCTGGAAACTGGACGAACCGGCATACTGTTGCGACCTTGAAACTGAATGGGTGACTGAAAAGCCTTGGTACCATGAAGTAAAGAGATATTTGGAAGCTCAGGAATACCCTGAAGGTGCCTCTATCAATGATAAGAAATTCCTGAGAAGGTTCGCAGCCAAGTTCTTCCTTAGCAACGGCATCTTGTACAAGCGAAACCATGATTCTACCTTACTGCGTTGTGTGGATAAAGCTGAAGCAGAAAGGATCATGGAAGAGCTACATGAAGGGACCTTCGGTACACATTCCAGTGGACACACTATGGCTAAGAAAATCCTACGGGCAGGATATTACTGGTCCACAATGGAAGCTGACTGTTACCAACACTCCAGGACATGCCACAAGTGCCAGATCTATGCAGACAAGGTGCATGTTCCTCCAGTTCCCCTGAATGTTCTGACTGCGCCTTGGCCGTTTGCAATGTGGGGCATAGACATGATTGGTGAGATTAAACCTACGGCATCTAATGGGCATCGCTTTATCCTAGTGGCGATTGATTACTTCACGAAGTGGGTCGAAGCAGCATCCTATGCTACGGTAACCAAGACTGTTGTGGCACGGTTCATTCGGCACAACCTGATCTGTCGGTACGGCGTCCCTGAGCGAATTATTACAGACAACGGTACCAATCTGAACAACAAAATGATCGCTGAGCTCTGCGAACAGTTCAAGATACAGCACCACAATTCTTCTCCTTACAGACCGAAGATGAATGGGGCTGTTGAGGCAGCAAATAAGAACATCAAGAAGATCGTGCAGAAGATGACAGTGACTTATAAAGATTGGCACGAGATGTTACCGTTCGCTCTGCATGGGTACCGTACCTCAGCCAGGACGTCAACCGGGGCAACTCCTTTCTCTCTGGTTTATGGTATGGAAGCAGTCTTACCGATCGAAGTACAAATTCCCTCTCTCCGGATAATGAAGGATGCAAATCTGAACGAAGATGATTGGATCCAGACACGACTTGATCAACTCAACCTCATTGACGAAAAGAGACTTGCTGCTATCTGTCATGGTCAGACGTATCAGAAACGAATGATCAGGGCATTTAACAAAAAGGTCAGACCACAGGAATATCAAGTTGGGGATCTGGTAATCAAACGAATCATCCTTCCTCAGAGTGATCCAAGGGGCAAATGGACCCCTACGTACGAAGGGCCATTTGTGGTTAAACATGTGTTCTCAGGAGGAGCCATGATATTGACCAACATGGATGGTGACGACCTTCCTCACCCCGCCAATGCAGACATAGTAAAAAGATACTACGCATGAAAAAGACCCGCTAGGCTGACATGCCTAGGAAAAAATTAGGGCTTCCCGTCGAACCAAAAGGGTTCGGGCAAAATGAAGGGATGAAAATGAAAAAAAATCTGTACACCCGGCAAGCCGAAAACCTGAAAAGGCGGCTTGGGCAAAAATGGGTATCCCGGTGGACTGAAAACCCGAAAGGGCGGTCCAGGCAAAAATTAGGAATAAAGCGTAATACTATGTCTCATTGATCACTTTACATCCAGAATCCGGTATCTACATCAAGTTCAGACGGCATCGATCAGTCAGCTTCACCTTCAACCAAGGTCATCGAGTGATGAGACGCTCGGAGTTATAAAGGCAATAGCGGAGTTGAAACCCAGTGGATCATTCATTTCACACAGCTGTTTTATTTTCTTTCGTACAAAATTTGTATAAACTCTTTTGTTCGGCGGCGTTCTCTTACTAGGACGTCAGCCTCTTGTATACAAAACGCCTATTTTTAGGCCATTCAAAATCAATACATATACTTTTTCAGTTAAACGTGCCAATTGTTTTTCTTTTTTCTGTTTTGTTTTGCGAAGAACGTCCAAGGTTCAATTTGTGATATATGCATTGACAGTAACTTGCTAACTCATGAAATATTTGCATACGAAACAAAGGAATTAATTACAGGTGACACTAGAAACAGGGGCAATAAAGAGTTGTCTGAGCAATCTAATTGTTCTATCCTCCAAGGTACTAAGGTAGGTTCAACTAAAGAACATAACCAGCACATCTTAATTCCCCAGAGAGTAAGTCAGCAGCCAGTGCATTCCTCTCCAAGCAGAGTATCAAATCTCAAGAAAATTGGGTATCCTCCAGCAGATCCCAACATTCCCCAGCAGTATACATATATTCCTAACAAGCATCCCCGGAAGTCTTGGTCTGAAGATTGTTCCCCGACGGCATATCAGCATTCAAAGGAATCACTTCCCCGGCATATCAAAACTTCCCCAGGAGAGTCCAATCCAGTTCCCCAGGAAAGTTGGAATTCATATCCCCAAGCAATAAGCATATCCCCAGTAGATTCTGGAAGCTTATCCCCTCGCAGAACACGAACGCATCGTCCGGCTTGATTTAAAAAGTTATTCCCTTAACAGGATATAACTGGGTTATCCTCAGCCAAAAGCCACGGAAAGAGCGTCCTCGACGAAGTCTTCTTGCCCCAGCGAAGTCCATCAACACTTCCAACAACAAGGGTATCCCCAGCAAATTATTATCAACACTCAGCAAAGCATCTCTCCCCCCACAGAGTATCACGCCCCGACATGGTCGCTAGAGTATCTTTCTCCCCGCAGAATCTTCCATTTGCCAAGTTTATTCCTCAACGGAGTCATCTTCTCCTACCAGTATTCTTGCAGTTATCATCCCCAGCAGGAGTAAAAGCTTATTCTTCAATATCAGCCCAGGAGTGACCTCCCGGCACCCGTCAAGGATTTACTTTCCTAGACGAAAAACACATTCATAAACATCACATACATCATTATAGCATGCCTGTACGCATCATATCATACAAATCTCATTTATGTTGAGAACGTCATTGCTTGATCCATATCATGCATTGCATATGACTGACTTTTACCTTTCAGGAAAGATTCAGTTAAATTCTCAATCATCTTTCAAGACCTAGACCGGTTCAGTTAATCAACTCCAAAGATTTCTTATCCAGTCCAAGGCCTTCTCTAGTCCAGCTAAATCGACTCCCAACAGATTTTTCTGATGAAGACTCAGTAGAAGTTATCAGGTTTTTCTTTGAGATTATAATGTCCTATTGGTTCTCTCTCCGACGGTGCATGAGATTTCCATTTTAGGTTTTTCTTTGAGATTATATTTTCCTATTGGTTCTCTCTCCGACGGGGCATGAGATTTCCATTTTGGGTTTTTCTTTGAGATTATAATGTCCTATTGGTTCTCTCTCCGACGGTGCATGAGATTTCCATTTTAGGTTTTTCTTTAAGATTATATTTTCCTATTGGTTCTCTCTCCGACGGTGCATGAGATTTCCATTTTAGGTTTTTCTTTGAGATTATATTTTCCTATTGGTTCTCTCTCCGACGGTGCATGAGATTTCCATGTTGGGTTTTTCTTTGAGATTATAATGTCCTATTGGTTCTCTCTCCGACGGTGCATGAGATTTCCATTTTTGGTTTTTTCTTTGAGATTATATTTTCCTATTGGTTCTCTCTCCGACGGTGCATGAGATTTCCATTTTGGTTTTTTCTTTGAGATTATAATGTCCTATTGGTTCTCTCTCCGACGGTGCATGAGATTTCCATTTTAGGTTTTTCTTTGAGATTATAATGTCCTATTGGTTCTCTCTCCGACGGTGCATGAGATTTCCATTTTAGGTTTTTCTTTAAGATTATATTTTCCTATTGGTTCTCTCTCCGACGGTGCATGAGATTTCCATTTTGGGTTTTTCTTTGAGATTATAATGTCCTATTGGTTCTCTCTCCGACGGTGCATGAGATTTCCATTTTGGGTTTTTCTTTGAGATTATAATGTCCTATTGGTTCTCTCTCCGACGGTGCATGAGATTTCTGTAGGTGTTTAGGTATTGGCTTGCATTTTTGGTAAATTCCAAGTGTATGTGTGAATGTCATGACTGATGTCATAACATTCTAGTTCAGGTTGTACTAACTCTTTAGGTACATGTGCAGAAAAATATTGTAACTCAAATACTGATGTTTATAAGTGTGTATCTGAGCATGTTTGCAAAATGATCACATTTTGCTAATCAGTAGACAGGTTTTCTCAGATGTCATAACAGATGTTATGACATCCTGTTCTGAACTAGCAGGATTACAGGATTGGATAAGTCTGAGTTTTTTCAGGAAATAACTCAGTCCTTCCTAAACAGAATCCTGCGTTTTCTGAGGAGTAACCTAGCTCAATCCTAACCTGATCAATAAAGTACTGTGACCTGGTCTTAAGGTCAAACGGAATCAACCCTAGGTTTTTGGAAACCCTAACTGAAGTTGCAGCTGCTATATATTCAACAGAGCTGCGGTTTTTGAAGTGATCCCTGCTGATTGATTAGAAGATCAAGTTTGTAATCTGTATAGATTTGTGTATTGTACTCCAAGCAATTATCATTGTGATAAGTGTCTTGGAATAGGCTTAAATTGTAAGGGTTGTGTAGCACTCAAAGCTTTGAAGCAAGAGTGTTTGAATGTTACTTGACTAAAGCTGTGAAGCAGAGTCAAGTTAGTTGTGTACATCACTTAAAGCTGTGAAGCACGAGTGATTGTGTTACTTGATTAAAAAGCTGTGAAGCTTAATCAAGTGTGTGTTTTGAAGAGTGTCTTCATCAATTCTCAAGTCAAATTGGTTTATGTATCACTGCTGTGATTGAGGGGGAGTGAGTAGGAACTCAGGTTTAAGTTGTACTTAGATTAGAATTGCATTGGGTAGGTCTTAAGTGAAGGAGATAAACTGGTTGGTTTATTCCTGAATTAACATCTCTTATAGTGGATTCTCTCCCTGGCTTGGTAGCCCCCAGAGTAGGTGTTGTTGCACACTGAACTGGGTAAACAATTGACTGTGTTATTTACTGCTTTTGTATTTACTGTCATATAGTAAGTCAGATACGGTGTCATAACATTGGACGTGACATTGAGTATCTGTAGCCAGAATTTCAATTGGTATCAGAGCAGGCACCCTGCCTGTATTACTGGGTGAGATCTAGGGATATCACTTTCTGGCACTATGGACAAAGAAGGAGTTTTTGGAAATAGACCACCCATTCTGGATGGAACTAATTATGACTACTGGAAACCTCGTATGATTGCCTTCCTAAAATCTCTGGACAAAAAGGCTTGGAGAGCTGCTGACAAAGGATGGATTCATCCCACCATAACTGAAAGAGATGGGACAATCAGTCTGAAGCCTGAAGAAGATTGGAGTAAAGAAGAAGATGAGTTAGCTCTGGGAAATTCAAAAGCTTTAAATGCCTTGTTCAATGGAATAGATAGAAACATCTTCAGACTAGTACATCAATATGAACTGGCCAAGGAAGTTTGGGATACTCTCAAAACTACTCATGAGGGCACTTCCAAAGTAAAAATGTCAAGGCTTCAGATGTTGACCACTAAGTTTGAGAATCTAAAAATGATGGAAGATGAAACCATTCATGAGTTTCACATGAACATCTTGGAGATTGCCAACACCTCAGGAGCACTGGGAGAAAAAATGTCAGAAGAAAAACTGGTGAGGAAGATTCTCAGATCCTTGCCTAAAAGATTTGCAATGAAGGTAACTGCCATAGAGGAAGCCCAGGACATTAGCAAGTTAAAAGTGGATGAACTTATTGGGTCTCTTCATACTTTTGAGATGGGGATCACTGATAATGGTGACAAGAAGAACAAAAGCATAGCACTTGTATCCAACACTGATGTTGAATACAAGGAAGATGAAGAAGAAAACATATCAGAAGCCATTGCCATGCTTGGAAGACAGTTCAACAGGCTCATCAAAAGAATGGACCCAAAGTCAAAGTCTAATGTTCATAACATTCCTTCTGACATTGACAGCAGAAGACCAAGGTCAGAAGATAAGGGAAACCAAGGCAGAGGTATTCAATGCCATGGATGTGAAGGATATGGACATATTCGAGCTGAATGTCCTACCTTTCTTAAGAAGCAAAAGAAAGGAATGACTGTTACCTGGTCTGACTATGATTCAGAAAGCAATTCTGAAGAAGAATCTGCCAAACTAGTTACTGCCCTAACTAGTGTTTGTACTTCTGAAAGTGACACCAGTGATGAAGAAGTAACATTTGAGGAACTGGCTGATACCTACAAGAAATTGTGTATCAGAAGTGGTGAAGTCTGTGTGCAAAATGAGAAACAATCAAAACTCATTGTAAAGCTGGAGGCTGAAAAGAGAGCAAATCTTGAAACTATAAGTCATTTAGAAGGAGAAGTTCAACTGCTGAACTCACAACTGAATCAAATGACCAAATCAGTCAAGATGTTGACCAATGGAACAGACAAATTGGAAGAGATTCTTCAGGCTGGACAAAATATGGGAAATAAATCTGGCCTAGGATTTGTGGAAACAAAGAAATTTGTTACCAGGAAGCAAATGTCAAAACGGATGTCTCAACATTACTCTTAACATCAGGGACAGAGACATATGAAGAAGAGGTACCAAAGATGGAGATGTCATCATTGTGGGAAATATGGTCACATAAAGCCCTTCTGCTTCAGATTACATGGATATCCGAATCAGAACTCAGATGTCAAACCTAAGTCGAAAAGGGTACCACACACTCCTCAATGGAAGAAAAAGGCTACTGCACTAATAGCTCACACTTCCCTGAAGATCTCTGCAAAGGAAGATTGGTACTTTGACAGTGGATGTTCCAGACACATGACTGGATTCAAAAATCTCCTCAATAATGTTATGCCTCACACCACCAGTTTTGTGACCTTTGGAGATGGTGCTAAAGGAGAAGTCAAAGGAGTTGGCAATTTGGACTACCCTGGAGTTCCAAGTCTGAATAAGGTACTGCTGGTAAAAGGATTGACTACTAATCTCATTAGCATCAGTCAATTATGTGATCTAGGATTCATGGTCAACTTCTCAAGATCTGAATGTCTAGTAGTTAATAAAAAACTAGATGTTGTAATGAGAGGAATCAAATCCAAAAATAACTGTTATGTGTGGCAGCCTGAGAACACTGATATCTCCACTATGTGTCAAATCATCAAAGAAGAAAAAGAGATGAAACAGTGGCAGCATAAGCTTGGAAGAATAAAAAGAGCTATTCCTATGGAAGCTGTCAGAAGAACTCCAAAACTACAGGCTGATAATATGTGTGATATGGCAAAGAACAAGTCTGAAAAATTCTGTTCTCAAAACATCTGGTCAAAACAGATGCTACCTAAGTACAATGTTACACAAGATGTTGTGACATTGTGGTGTGATAATCTGAAAACATTCAACATCTCCTTGAACCCTATTGACTTTGAAGAGAAGAAGTCACTTGAACTAGAACATAGCTTCTCTAAGCTTCAGCTGACTGATTCCTCTACCAAGGCGCTTGTTGAAAATAAACTTGAAAATTTGAGGGGCAGACTGGGTATTCACCAACATGTTAAATTATAGCAATTAGTTTTGCTGAAAACAAGGGTTGAAGGGATTAATTATATTAAGTCTATATTCAGTGGGTTAATCATATTCATTCACAATTCCTTCAAAAGCCTTAAGAGACTCCCTTGTACTCCCTACCTCTCTCATCCTTGCAACCTGTTTCCTCCTTCCAATCAAAGAGTTCTCTCAAACTGTTCAACGTTAAACACAATGTCTCAGACATCGTCTTCCACTATGGCGGCTTCGTCTCACTCATCATCATCGTCATCTGATCAAGATTCTAGGGCAATCACGACATGCATAGAATCTGAAGTACTTGAGGTCACTCCTCTCAGGGAGATGGCAACTAACCCAGCCAGAGTCAAGAAGCTCAGGACCAGACATGCAGGAAGAGCTTAAGCTACAGTCTCTGGTAATTCTTCTCTTCCTTCATCTCCTATACCTAATAAAGAAGGAACAGTTCAAGTACACCAAGCTATTGCTAGACTGGTTACTAGCATTCTGAGTGGCAACCAATCTGTACCGGGGATTTCTATCCCTTTGAATCAATCTGAAAGTCCAAATGTGGAAGGTTCTGAAAATATAGATGTCACTGAGGATGTTGTGACACCAAAAGACAACATTCAGAATCCCTCTGAAAAGGCTGTTGATCCACCTATCATTGATGTGGATGAAGATTACTCAGATAATGAACTGATTGCTAATGTGAACCCTAGCATTGCTAGGAGATTGATGAAAAGAAAAAGTAGTGAGACTGTTAAACCTAAGAAATCCAAGGCTGAAGGGATGGCTGAAAAAATTCAGACAAAAGGGAAGAAGGCACAGGTGCTGACTGCTAGACAACCAATCTCCAAGAAAAGAAAAGAACCTGAAACTTCTGACTCTGATGATGAATCAGAATTTGAGATTGACATTGACAATACTCCTATCAGAAGAAAGCTCCCCTCCAGCAAGATTGCTAGAGTGCCTGAAGTGCCAACAGACAACATCTCCTTTCATCATCCTGATAATGCAAACAGATGGAAGTATGTTTGCTTGAAGAGAATAGCCTTGGAGAGAGAACTCAACAATGATGCCTTGGAGTGCAAAGACATCATGGATCTGATCAGGAATGCTGGGCTAATGAAGACAGTGATGAAGTTCAGCAAATGTTATGAAAATCTGGTTAAGGAGTTTGTAGTGAACCTGTCCAATGATTGTGCTGATGGGAGGTCAGCTGATTTTGAGAGTGTGTTTGTTAGAGGAAGAAGGGTCAAGTTCTCTCCATCAGAAATCAACAAGTTTCTTGGAAGAACAAATAAAGACTGTCCTGATCTAGAGGCAACTGACAATGAAGTGTGCTTGACCATCACTGCCAGGCAAGTAAAGTACTGGCCATTGAAAGGGAAGCTGAATGCTAGTAAACTCAGCATGAAATTTGCCATCTTGCATAAAATAGGTGCAGCAAACTGGGTGCCTACAAATCACAAATCAACCATCTCCACAGGATTGGGGAGATTTATCTATGCTGTAGGAACCAAGACTGCCTTTGACTATGGAAGGTACATCTTTGAACAAACCTTGAAGCATGCTGGCAGTTATGCTGTCAAAGGACCAATTGCTTTTCCCTCCCTCCTTTGTGGAATCATCCTTGCACAATATCCTGACATCCTTGTAGCAAGAGATACAGTCTGCAAAAGAGCCCCTACCCTTGGCCTGCACTATAAACTGTTTCAGGGATCCCATGCTCCAGACATTGTCATAACATCAGCTGAGACATCGTCTGCAAAGAGCCAGTCCAAAACATCAGATGTCATAGCTGTTTTAAAAGAAACATGCAAAGATCTGGATGCTAGAAAAAGGACCCTAGAAGCTCTAATTTCCAGGCTAGAAAAGGAAGAAGCTGAAGAAAGCAGAAGGGAAGAAGAAGATGAAGGACAGCTCAACATTGAAGAAATTGGCTCCTCTGAATCTGATGACAGTGCTTGAAGGTTGATTGCTGTTTGGTGGTGTTGCTGGTGGAGTTTGGAAGTATGTTCTGCTGTTGTCAGCTGCTGATCTCATTATTTTGTCTTGGATAACTGTATAACTTTATAAACATGTAATCTTTGGCCCATTTGTGGCTAAAGTGGGGGAGAATATTTTTGGTACTGCTTAATTAGTACTTAACACTATATTTTTCTGCTGTCACTTATTTCTGCTGCTATCTATCTATCTCTGATTGTTTAGGGACTTTAGCCAAAAATCTGCCAAAGGGGGAGTTTGTAGGTGTTTAGGTATTGGCTTGCATTTTTGGTAAATTCCAAGTGTATGTGTGAATGTCATGACTGATGTCATAACATTCTAGTTCAGGTTGTACTAACTCTTTAGGTACATGTGCAGAAAAATATTGTAACTCAAATACTGATGTTTATAAGTGTGTATCTGAGCATGTTTGCAAAATGATCACATTTTGCTAATCAGTAGACAGGTTTTCTCAGATGTCATAACAGATGTTATGACATCCTGTTCTGAACTAGCAGGATTACAGGATTGGATAAGTCTGAGTTTTTTCAGGAAATAACTCAGTCCTTCCTAAACAGAATCCTGCGTTTTCTGAGGAGTAACCTAGCTCAATCCTAACCTGATCAATAAAGTACTGTGACCTGGTCTTAAGGTCAAACTGAATCAACCCTAGGTTTTTGGAAACCCTAACTGAAGTTGCAGCTGCTATATATTCAACAGAGCTGCGGTTTTTGAAGTGATCCCTGCTGATTGATTAGAAGATCAAGTTTGTAATCTGTATAGATTTGTGTATTATACTCCAAGCAATTATCATTGTGATAAGTGTCTTGGAATAGGCTTAAATTGTAAGGGTTGTGTAGCACTCAAAGCTTTGAAGCAAGAGTGTTTGAATGTTACTTGACTAAAGCTGTGAAGCAGAGTCAAGTTAGTTGTGTACATCACTTAAAGCTGTGAAGCACGAGTGATTGTGTTACTTGATTAAAAAGCTGTGAAGCTTAATCAAGTGTGTGTTTTGAAGAGTGTCTTCATCAATTCTCAAGTCAAATTGGTTTATGTATCACTGCTGTGATTGAGGGGGAGTGAGTAGGAACTCAGGTTTAAGTTGTACTTAGATTAGAATTGCATTGGGTAGGTCTTAAGTGAAGGAGATAAACTGGTTGGTTTATTCCTGAATTAACATCTCTTATAGTGGATTCTCTCCCTGGCTTGGTAGCCCCCAGAGTAGGTGTTGTTGCACACTGAACTGGGTAAACAATTGACTGTGTTATTTACTGCTTTTGTATTTACTGTCATATAGTAAGTCAGATACGGTGTCATAACATTGGACGTGACATTGAGTATCTGTAGCCAGAATTTCAATTTCCATTTTAGGTTTTTCTTTGAGATTATATTTTCCTATTGGTTCTCTCTCCGACGGTGCATGAGATTTCCATTTTGGGTTTTTCTTTGAGATTATAATGTCCTATTGGTTCTCTCTCCGACGGTGCATGAGATTTCCATTTTAGGTTTCTTCTTTGAGATTATAATTTCCTATGGTTCCCTCTCCGACGGTGAGTGAGGTGATAATTCCTTTCAGATGGTTCCCTCTCCGACGGTGAGTGAGGTGATAATTCCCTTTCAGATTATAATTGTCTATGGTTCTCTTCCCAATACTGCGAAGACGGTAACTCCCACTAAGATTATCTCAACGAGCGTTGTTGAAGTTAAAGTCGCCTAAGGTTTCTCTTACCGTTCATGCTAAGGTAGTAACCATCCCTGGTTCATTCATCATCTTGTGAAGCTCCAGACTCAGCTCCTGTAACCAGTCAGGACACATCTATACCAAGCATCTGAAAACCAACTCCTGCAACGTGTCAGGTACTCATTTTTCTTTTGCAGGTATGCAGGTTCTCGCTAAGGAATCTCTTACGCGATCAACATCCAGATGGCATCTATAAGCCCATCACCCCATTCATCAATCTCCAAATGGCATCTGTAAGCCCATTCCCATCATCGCTGCTACTATGTGAGCGCAAATTTCTGGGCACTCTAGTGTTCAATCATCTTCCACCCTCGGATTACGAAAGGCACGTCAGCCAATCTGCATCCTCAGGTCTAAGAAGATTGAACAGGGGCAACTGTTGTACCCCAAAATTTGCCCTCCCATATTCTTCAAGAAATTGCCAAATCAAGTCTCAAAGATTCCCCAAGGGTTGCACAGTGCAAAGGTCTCCTATACAGTCAAAACTAGGGTTTGTGTTCTGGTCAAGGAAATGAAGTTTTCAAAGGTCCAATAAAGTCTCATATGCCTACAAATATGGTCAAGCATCCTCATATCAAGTTTCAAGGCATTCAGCTCAAAATTGCACAGTCAAAACCCTAATTGCACTACAGTCAACTGTAGGGGCAAAATGGTCATTTGACAGTCAAAAGTTCAAATTTTTGGTCAACATATCATTTTGAAGCCACAAACATCATTTGATCAATACTTGATCATGATTCTCAAAATTTGGCTCAGAAATCATCAAAATGCAAAAGTTTCCTTATTTGGACAATTGAAAAAGTCAACTGAAATTGACCAGGGCATAACTTTCACATGGATTATCAGAAAAATTCCATCCAAATCTCATTTTGAATAGAAAGGCATTTCCTACAACTCATCTTCATACTTCAAGTCCAAGAAATGCTCTCACAAAAAGTTATCAATTTCAA
This sequence comes from Vicia faba, assembly GCA_948472305.1. NCBI lineage: Eukaryota > Viridiplantae > Streptophyta > Magnoliopsida > Fabales > Fabaceae > Vicia > Vicia faba. The sequence goes on from OX451740.1 coordinate 499,921,943, forward strand.
CATTATAGGTCATTTTCAAAAGTCAACAAAAAGGGACTTCAAGTCAAGGGCCATAACTTGAGATTGGTAAATCAAAATGACCTGGGACCAAATGCATTGGTTAGAGGACTCAAAGACCTTTCCAAAATGTCCAAGAACATGAGAAAAGCTTAAAAATTGAGCAAGTTATGCCTTGTGGAAGTTGGGAAATTTTTGGACATTTTCAAAAGTCAACATTGGTTCAAATGACCTAAAAATGCTAATGGGCCCATTTTTCTTCCATGATTCATCATCCATGACATATGCACGACCACTTGGCCCAAAGGGAAGTTTTTATTCATTTTTTATTTATTTATTTGAATTTTTATTTATATTAATTCACTTAAATCAATTAAATATGTGAAAAATACTTAACTTAACCTAACAAATCTTTTTGTACATGTTTTAGTCTCAATAATTCGTGCACATTCAAATATGGGAAGATTTGGTTTGATTGGATCCTAATTGACACAAAATTGCATGGAAAAAGATATGGAAATCATGGTGAAAAATCAAATCTTCAAAACCATGATTGCAAGAGATTTGGAGCAAGTTTTTTGACCTAATTTGCTCAATACAAAAGCCTAAACATAACCCTAATGCAAACACACGCACAGCTGCTCCAAAAGGCCATTCACAAACTTGAAAAAATTGTCAAAAAACTCAAATCTGAAAACCACCTTTGAGGGCGATTCAGGTCTCAATTCTTGTTCCATTAGCTTCCTTGAAGGTCACTGGACATATTCCAATCAAAAACAACAATCAAAACTCAAGGAATCGGTATACAGGACTCCAAATATTCCATGAAAAACTCATAATCGTGTTCTCCAATCTAGGCATTTTCATAACATTTTATTCATTGATTCATGTTCATTATGAAGTTTTGAAGCTAACCAATGCATTCAATTATGTTTTTATGCTGTATACACGATTTTACCATGTTTGAGTTTTAGGGTTTACAGGACCTCCAATTGGGGATTTTGAAACCAAGAAAAATTGGAACCTTTGGCCACTACCATTAGAATCATCATGACTGGACGAAGAAGATGCCATGCTCGCGCCTAATTTATGAACACTATAGGCCTAATCGCTATTTTCTAGTAGCATGCCTAAGAGAACATGAAAAAAACCGTGGCTTAATGTTTTACGTTTCAGGGATAGTGAAGAAGACGATGTGTTGGCAAGCGGTGATAGGTGGATTCAAAAATTCGCGCGCGTTAGTGGACCCTGGTCATTATTTCTTTTATAATGTTTATTTGCTATTATATATTAAATGTATTTGGAATGGCTCAGTGGTAGGTACACACGCTTGCAATGTCCATGACCTGGGTTCGAGCCCCAGGTCTTCAATAATTTCCATGTTATTTTTCCTTTAACGTTCACGTGCAGCGCTTATGTTGAGGATCATGATACACCTCTTAATCCAGCCATCCACGTGCTCCTGGAGATCAGATCAAAGGATGAGAATTGATGAGCACCATAGGCTTGAGTCAACGCCTCTGCACGTGCCCAGTAAAAGTCCACCAGGCCTTGCTAAATGGGCCAGATTACTAAGGCCAGACCTCCACTTTGGGGACTACCACCCCCCTAGGTTTGCAAATTTTTCTCCTTTTTTTATTTTCTTTATTTATTTAAATCTTTTACTTTTAATTATTATTTGTTTAAAATTAATTAATTATTTTTATAAAATACAAAATATCATAAAAAATCAGAAAAGATAAAAAATATAATAAATATTTTATTTTAATATTTCTTGTAAATAAATGCATGTAAATTAATTAGTTTAAAATAGGGTTTTAATTTTAATTTCTTTCATAACAAAAATCTAAAAAATATAGAACTAGGTTTAATTAATGTTTTATTCCTTTTCAATTTTTTCTTTTCCACCATAATATTATTCATTTTATTTATTTTCATAATTAAATTTGTATACAAAAATTAGGGTTTAATTTAGGTTTAATTCTAATGTTTTCTTAATAAATTAAAATAAAATAGAATTAGGGTTAGTAGTTAATTTTAATTAATTCTTTTTTTTATTAAGTCATAAAATACTAAAAAACACAAAAAAAAAACAAACTCTTGCTTTCTTTTAATTTTAATTAATTCCTCATTAATTTTAAATTCTGCAAAAGGGTCCAACGCCCACGTTCTTAATTTCTTATTTGTTCGCGTATTTATTTTATTTTCATTATAATAATTATGTACCTCTCCCGAAGCCTTGTAATTACTCCTCGCACTTTTAATTTCTTTATTTTCTGTCAAATCGGGTCCGGGTTAATTTTGGCGATGTGGACCCGCGCCATTTGTAATAGCTTTAGATTTACTTTTCCTCGCAACTTTTAACTGTTAAACAAAGCATGCAAGAATGAATGGCCTTAAATAAAAACAAGCGTAGAACACCAATGACATGACAAGATAAATGCAAATGAAAACGATACACAAATCGCACACACCACCCTTAGGGTACGCCTCACTGTTGCCTTGCCTCGAAAGGTGATCGTCGAGTAGAGGATGTCTTAATAAGTCCTCATGATCCGGGAACCTGGCATGAGGGTAGCTTCTAAGGTGTCTTCCCATTGCTCTGGTGATCACCATGTCCCGAACCTCGAATTGACCCGAACACCTCCAACGGTGGTGCTACCTACCTCTCAATGGTGGGATGGCACTACTTTAAAGGACATTTACACAGACGAATTCCTTAGGGTAGGTAGACAACTCTAAGATACTTGCTCTAATTTCAAAAACAAATCAAAAAATACTTTTCACACCGACACCTTTTCAAAAAGCTTTCGAAAGCAATTTTTCAAACACTCTTGAGGACCGATACAAGAGTCGAACTGGAATTTTCAAAGAAACTTTTTAAAACCCACAGTTGAAAAGCAAACAAACTATTTTGAAAACACAAATGAGCAAGTATCTAAGAGCCCATGGATAACCATGGATAGAAAGGGTGCTAACACCTTTCCTTTCTATAACCTACCTCCCGAACCGAGAGCAATCTCTTTAAGGAATTTTTCTGTGCTTTTGTCCTTTCCATTTGGAGAAAATAAAAGACGGTGGCGACTCTTGCTTCCGCGACATTTCGCAAACCAGCGTTAAACAGTCAGTTCCAGATCCACCGATCACACTTGGGAACCCACACGAATAGGAATGTCTACCTCACCGTGCACCATCCTCTTAGAACCGTCGAAGGCTCTAACAATGATGTTACTAGGTTTCAATTCCAGGCCCTCACAATCCAACCGATCTAAGGCCTTCTTGGGCAAAACATTCAGGGAAGAACCGGTGTCCACCAATACGTGTGTGAGAGTAGTGCCCCTGCATTCTATAGAGACGTGCAGGGCATCATTGTGGTTTTTTCCTTTGGCGGTAAGGTCAGCATCCGAGAACCCCAAACCATTGTCAGCTGTCAAATTAGCCACACAGTCAGTGAACTGATCTGCAGAGGTCTCTTGCGGCACATGGGTCGTTTTCAGAAATGCAATCAGGGCCTTGGCGTGGGCCTCTGAGCACAATAGCAATGATAGCATAGAGATTTTGGAGGAGGTATGCCCCAGCTGTTCAACAACATTGAAGTCACTCTTTTTAATGATTTTAAGGATTTCCTCCATCTCTTGCTGGGAGGCTTCAACAGCGGTCTTTTTTGGTGCCTCCGTCCGGGCAGGCAAATCGGTGGCAACTTCTTTGCCCCGAGCATCAGAGGACTCAGCGGCAGTAGTAGACACAAGAACTTGATTTGAAACATGCACACTTGCGGGTGTGATGATAAGAGGTTTTCGGATAACTGGTGGTGCAATGTTAGGCGAGAAAAGCCTACCACTGCGAGTAATCTTGGCGGGACCAGTGATGTTACTGATACTGGTACTGGTGTTGAACTTCTGCTTCACTCCAAGCACATACACGTCTGCCCCATAGTGCCATGGGACAGCCTTGTCAGATTCATAGGGGAGGGGCCCCGGAACAGTAATGGTAATGGGTGCAACAGACATAATTTGGACTGGCTTCCTCGGGGGAGCCTTGGTAGGATTGTTGAAAATTGTGACGACAGATACTTCTTCAGCGGAAACAAACGGAAACAGCAGTTTTCTTGAACAGAATTTCTTTGCTATCCATCAGGCTTTAGATGCCTGATTTCAGCAGCGGACAACCGGTAGGGATAACAGCACACAGGAGGCAACCCTTGCTACAACCCGGAAATAAACCGGCTAGCAGTAGGTTCCTCTTAACAGTCAATAGAGGGGTAGCAACATCATTCACCGAAACAACATACAAATCTTCCTCAACGGCATTTACTCTATGCTGGGGCATAGGAGCAGTTACAACATTTGGCCTCTCAGGCGCCTCAAACTGAATTTCCTTCGCATCGATAAGGTCTTGAACTTTATTTCTCAGGTCCCAGCAATCATTAGTAGTATGCCCGGGGCTATCAGAATGATAAGCACAACGAGCATTTGGGTTATACTTAGGAGATGCAGTATTCACGACCTTTAGGGCCTCTTTGATGGTCACCAAGTTGGTTGATAACAGTTGCGGTAAGATTTGTGACAAGGTCATACTCAGCCGAGTGTATTGTCTCTTGGGCCTCTCACCCCTTTGTTGATTGTACTGCTGGGGAGCAGCAACAGGTTTTGAAATTACCAAGGCATTGACGGCTTGGCGGCTTTCTGGCTTGACTTGTCTTCTAGGACCATAGACGGCACTAGCTTCCTTCTTGAAAGGCCTCTTCTCAGTACTTGCGGAGGCAGCTTTCTGTATCTTTCCTGACCTGATGCCAGCTTCTATCCTTTCACCCGTCAGGATCAAATCTGTAAACCCAGCGGAGGAATTACCAACCAGATGATTGAAGAATGGACCAGACAGGGTCCCTAGAAACATGTCAACCAGCTCACGGTCAGTCAATGGAGGCTGCACCCTGCCAGCCAAATCTCTCCATTTTTCCGCATATTCTTTGAATCCTTCGCCCGTTCCTAGAGACATACCCTGAAGTTGGGTACACGTAGGAGCGAGGTCAGAATTGTATTGATATTGTCTATAAAATGCGGTAGCCAAATCTTCCCAATGTCGGATACTGGTTCCATCTAGCTGATAGAACCACTCAAGCTGTGACCCCGAAAGGCTATCTTGGAAGAAGTGGATCCAAAGATTTTTATCTGCCGTGTAAGGTTGGATCTTCCTTACGTACGACCTGAGATGCAGCTTTGGACAGGAAGCCCCGTCATATTTGGCAAAGGCAGGCGCCTTGAACTTGTGTGGGATTACCACCCCAGAAGATAACCCTAAATCTCTGAAATCCAACCCCGGCACATTTTGAATCTCCATGGCACTCAAGCGGTCCTCTAATTGCTTGTATTTGTCAGCAGCGGGAGGGTATTATTCGTCATTGTAATCCGTCTCGTTGTCATAGACTGCAGGACTAGGAGCTCCTCCCCCTTGGGGACTATCTTTCTCTGCAGAGGAAGTAGTTGGATCAGCTTCGTTATGGAGTGTATTCCCAAACCTGCATCCAATATTGAACAACGCAGTCCTCTTCTTCTTCTTCTTCTTTAGGAGCAGAGCCTTCAACTCTTGCTGACCTTGGGCTAAGCTCATGACCATTTCTTGAAACTGGGTGCTTTGGGCCTGAAGGGCCTTGATTGCTTATTCACTGGAGGATTCTGGATTCATGATGACTGTTCAAAATAAACAGCGAAGAAGATTAAGCAACCTGTAGAAAAAGGGGTACCTGTTATGCACATGATGCATGAGATGCTATCTATACAATGCATTCAAGGATTTTAGAAATTCACAATTGTTGCAGACGAAAAAGAACGCACGTCATATTAATAAGAAGAAATTTGTTAGTACATAAGTGTCCCATGGGCCAAATATTACAAAAACAACTTCTCAAGGTAAAAAGACGTTGCGCATCCTCTTTGGCGCAATGTAGGTGTTGAGGGCCTCTTGCTCATGGAGTCGGCGGGTGAGCTCTAAAACCTTCTTCTCGCTGGCGTAGAAGCTGGCTTCAAAAGTGTTTTGTTCCTCCTTGAGTTGGATCCAACTCTTCTGCATCTCCTCCCACGATGTAGGCATGTCAGGATGTAGGATGGTGTAGGGAACTTCTCCTTCCTTGACGGGCTCTTTAATCACAGGGAGAACATGAGGATAAGGCATCATTAGACTCTGGGCTCGGGCTCGTACCCACTTGAGATAAGGTTCAAGAGGGATGGAGTTCTTGTGTCCCAGTGTCTTGCTATCAACCTTGTTGGGCATCCTCCAAGCTCTGATGAATCTTTGGCGAAGTCCTTACGCATCATTGTCGAAGTCAAAAACTAGGTCAGGAATCAACATGTCGTGAGGGCCATCCCTCCGTGCATATCCAAATTGCCTCAAAGCTAGACAAGGGTTGTAGGTGATACCTCCTCTGATTCCAAGTAAAGGAACATTAGGAAACTCTCCACAATGATCGATGATGATGACATTTTCTCTGGACCGAGAACACCAATGTACATCAGAGTGAGTAAGAGTCATCAACCGTTGGGACCACCTTGAGCCTTGGTCATTCTTCAAGACAGATTGTGGAAGGTGCGAAATAAACCACCTTGCAAGGAGAGGAGTACAGCACATGAGAACACCCCTCTTTCTCATTGTTCGTGTGTAAAATGAGTGAAGGATGTCCCCAAGCAATGTTGGTATTGGATTTCTGGACAAGAAGATTTTGACGGCGTTGACCTCTATAAGCTGGTCAGGATTTGGGAACAGGACCAACCCATAGATAAGGAGTGCCACAATCTCTTCAAAGGCTTGTAGGTCCAATGAATTCCAGCATTCTTGTGCCTTCTCAAACAAGAATTTTGCTAAGAAACCTTTGACGCTGCTTCTAGTTTCCCAGTGCCCCTTGATGTCAGAAGGATGTAGATGTAATGCTCGAGCAACATCTTCCGGCTTTGGTTCCTTTTCTGTACCGTTGAAAGGTAGTTGATTTAGGATAGGAATTCTCAGAAGTTGAGAAAATTCCTCCAAAGTGGGTACCAACTGGTAGTCGGGGAAAGTGAAACAGTGGTGAAGAGGGTCAAAGAACTGGAATAGCACTTTCATCATGTCTTCTTCAATGTTGGTGTTGACTACGCTGAGCAGTCTACCATGTCTTACACTGAAGGATGAGCTTTCCGGAATTCTTGAGGTGAGCTCCTTGAGTTGAGGAGAGATTCTCACAAGGTTGACTTGGATGGTTTTTCTGCGAGGAATTTCCATGACCTACAAAACAAGAACAAAGATGAAGATCTAAACCCTTGAAGTGGTTAGTAAATGCATATGATGCTTTATGATGTTTATGATGTATGCACAAACATATGTACAAGTAAATCACACCAAACCCTAGTTTCAGGCTTGCATGGGGTTTCATAGGTAAGTACCCTCTTGAGTGTAGTTGGCTTAAAAACCTGTCATATAAATAGTAACCGGGTTCTAAGGAGCTCAATATCACTGGATTATTTTCATTGTTCATTGTTTTGGTTTAGCCACTTAACTAGCGACCAAAATATTCCAAGAAAACAACCCTCAATGAGTGTAGTATCGAGTATCTACCAACTTCGGACTGCACCAAAGTCGGTCATCTCACCACCTCTAATAACAGGCCAAGATGGTCAAGTAAGGTTCTAGGTTATTAGTGCTTAGTGACATCACTCAGCGGCCCCGTACTCTCCTTGATTGAACTCAAGGGTTACCGGTACTCACAAATATGTCGCACTAATATAGCTATTGCTTCGACCGTGTCGGTATACCCCGCACAGTTTCCACAATGTATTGCTATCTATGAATGTTTCCCAAAATCCGGGTGTAGGATTGCAAACCCAAACAAGAGAGCCAAAATATAAAGCAATCAAATCAAACAATTAGTCATGCAAGAGGGTGATCTAAGCCCTAAGGTTACTCCACTTTTAAATTAATCCCCAGCAGAGTCGCCAGTTCTATGATACGGTGGGAGAACTGACTATGGTTTTGTGTTTGTTTTCGCAAATGTTTCGGTTGAGCAAGAGTCGCCACCGACTTTTTATTTTATCCTAAGGAAAGGTTAAAAAGCACAGCAAAAACCTTTGAGATGTTTTCTTGGGTTCGGGGAGTAGATTATAGAAAGGAAAGGTATTAGCATCCTTTCTATCCATGGTTATCCATGGGCTCTTAGTTACTTGCTTAGATCAACTTGCCTTAATTTTCAATTGTTTGAAATGGTGCTTTGTGTGTGTGGGTTTGAAAATGTTTTGAAAAGAAGCCAATGTGGTGGCAACCTTTGTAATGATCCATGTTGGGATGTATACAAAGGTGTACGTCTTTTGAAAAGGTTTTCATTTGTTTTTGAAAGTTGTTTTGAAAGTGTGGTTTGAAAAATAGGCAAGTGTTTTGTTTTGCAAGTTTGATTCAAGTAACTAAGAGTTTGTCTACTCCTAAATTTCTCAAAGATTTCTCCTATGTTTTTAACCCTTTTAACAATTTTGTTCCACCATTGCATTTGGTGGACAATCTTGTGTTAGGATGTGAAAGGGACGGGCGCGGGTCATCGTTTAGACCATAATTGCAATGGTGCCAAGTATCTTTGGGCAATTTTCCTTGGAGGGACTTGATCATTTTTTAGGCAACTTTCGAAAGCGTCATCGAGGGACTATGATCATTTGATTGTTTTTGTTTTGCCCAAAGAGACCTAACATGCAATATGGCCCATTATTGAAGGCAACAAGTGGAATACCCTAGGGGTGCAAGTGTGATTAGTGTTGTCCATTTTCATGCTTGTTTATCTTGAATTTAGGTCAAACTATTTTTGTTGTTTTTGATTTGCATACAAACCCTAGTTCTAACATGGTATATTTAGAAAGCATTAAAGTGCGAAAAATAAAGTTCCTAAGTTATTACAACACAATATATGGGAAGGGGGGTACAAATGTTCAAATGGGGGTATTTTGACAAGGAATTTAAACCTAGACTATTACATCAAATTGGGAATTATACAAATTATTTAATATACAATAATTAAATAAAAATGGAATAAATATGCAAGATGCAAAAATGTTTTTTATATGTATGAAAAAAAAAGTGTTTTTTATATGTCAAATAAACAAAATAAAAAGTATTAATTTTTTGGAGTTTTTTATGTATTTAGGGCAAAAACCCTAATTTATTAAATAAAAGGTATTAATTATTTAATATATACAATGTTTAATAATTATGTACAAAAATAAAATAAAAATGAAGTATATTTGTCAAAAAGGTATTTTTAATGTTAAATATTAATAAAAATAAAAATGTATATATTTTGTATTTTTGTCCTAAATATTCTAATAAATATATATGTATTTGTATTATTTACTAAATATATTGAATATGCACAAAATAATAATATTTAATATTTATAAAAAAAAAGTATATTTTATATAAAATATTTTCAGAAGATAAAATAAAATAAAAATCAGAAAATAAATGTGTTTGCATTATTTTTTAGTATTTTGAATAAAAGTATATCTATATATTTATTTATGTACAAACATTATTCTAAATAAATAAATGCCTAATAAATTCAAAAATGGTGTGAAAAATATTTTTTATATTTTTAATATTATGAGAAAAAATAAATAAGTCAGAACAAAAAAGAAAAGGTCAAAAAATCATAAAAATAAGCATAATGGGCCAAGGGGGTGTCAAAGTAAAAATGGTGTGTAAACAGAAATAACAAATCAGGCCCAGCCCAAAGACCCTGTCATCTTCAACCTCCAGCATTTCTGTTCAAGAAAACACGCGTTTGCTATCTCCAGATTCCTTGATCTTTTGCCAAATCTTCCAACATGAAACCTGTAGAGCTTGAAGCCACGATTCTAGACATATAAAGAAATCAATCTAACTCTCAGAAATGAGAGAGAATTTCTTCTCCCCCAATTCCTGACCTAGTTTTTGTTCCATGTTCAGACATCAAATTCTCATAGCACACATAACATAAATGAAAACTAATTACATGGGCATGTTCAGGGCTATGAATGTGACATATTTTCTTCAAACCTAAAGCTAACAATGCCTGGATAGAGAGATACGAGTTCATGAACTTACCTGGTCAGTTGGAATCGTGTACAACAATGGAGATGAGTACAAGGTAAGGTAATGATTTGTATAGCTTCCTTGATGCCTCAGGATGCTATTCCAACCCTTAGTTTGCTTGGAAACCAAAAGAATCGTGCTATGGTACTTCAACTGTAAAACCAGAAAAATGAAAATGGTGATGTTAGCTAGGGATGTTACAGGTCTTGTTTAGGGCTTGGAACAGTTTCAAGGGATGATGTGGGATATGTTTGAAGTGGTTTTAGCAAGAATGCATGAATGGATGGTGTTATAGAACTCAATCTGCAGCAGGTCCCCTGTTTTGGCAGTTTGAGGGTGATTCTGTGTTTGAGAAGCCAATGGAGATGGTTGGCTCGTGTTTTAGCTTAGGTTTGATGATTAGAAAGTGTTTGATAACTTTGCTTAAGCTCTTCTTGGCTGAGATGAGAGTTGTTAGATGTTATGCTAGCTTTCTTCAACTTTAAGCAACAAAGTGTCCACTTGAGTTTTAGACTGATAGAGTCCCCCCTAATGTGCTGCTAACCTTCCCCTTGATCAGTGTGTTTTGTTCATAAACTTGTGCCAAAAGGATTTGCACTGTACTTGCTTGGATTGCTAATTGACATAAAGTTCTACTTTTCAAAAATGGCAAAAATGCTTTATCTAATTAAGGCTTAATCTAATATGTAATGTCCAAATGCACAAAATAATGCTAACACACAATGGATTGGCATTTAATTATTGAGTGCAAATGGGATTAGAGGCCTGTAACTAGCTTATGCATGCTGATTTCAAAATGGCACAAGTGTATGAACATGTAAATTGGTCATAACAAAAGTGAATTTTTCCCAACTTGCCAAATTCGATTATCCCTAACCATGAGGTTGTTTGATGAGTTCTTGGACATTTTGGAAAGCTTGGAATGTGTACTACAATCCATCTTTGAAATGAAAATTGAAATTCCAAGTGGAAGCATATGAAAAATGGTCTTGAAGTTAGGTAAAAACCTTGCCTAAAATGGTTCAAAATTTCTCTAAGTTAAGAATGGTTTGGTACCCTTGTTCCAAAAATTGTAACTTGAGCTACAAGCTTCTTTTTGGAAAACTTTGTGAATCAAAGTTGTAGATTTTGCAATGGACTACAACTTTCATGTTTTGACTTTTTCTTGAATCCAAATGAATCTTGGTGAGAAAGTGGGACAAAGTTAGGAAAAAATTAGGGTTTTTCATAACTTAGAAAAATTCTAAGTTATGAAAAATCTTCATTTCAAACCCTAATTTGCAATTTTGGATTTCTTGATGAACAAGTTTCATGATTCGGCATGTTTTGATGAAAAATGAATCTTGACACTTGATTTTGACCAAAAAGTCAAAGTTTGACTTTTCAGTATACAGTCAAAATTGATCAATTGGCTGGGAAATTCAACTGTCAATCTTGTGTATTTGGGATCTTTTGAACTTGTTGAGTATGTCAAGACAATTCCATGGGGTCCTTGAGTCCATATGTGAGCTTGGTTTTCCATTGGCTAGGTCAAACAGTCAAAAATTGCCTTTGTGCAGTCAAAACCCTAAAAATGACCATTTTGCCCTTTTGGTGATCTGATCAAATTTCTTGTGGAATTGTGATCCAAACTGGACCAAATGGTTCATATGAGTTCATAATGTTGATGTGGGTCAATTTTCATGAGATTTGACTTTCAATTGGCCACAGTTGACTTTTTCCCCAATACAGTTGATTTCTAGGTCAACTGTCCAATTGACTGGGCAAAATTTGGAATCAAGACTTGAAACTTGGTATGGATAAACTTGGGAGTCTAACATGAAGCATGAAAGTCATCTTAGGAATTTTAGGTCAAAATATCTTTGTGCAAACACAAACCCTAATTTGGGTCAACAGTGCAAGGAGAAGTCTTGAGCAGAGGAAACTCTAACTGGACCTTGAGCTCCAAGGGTCTTGTGATGAGAAAGTGTTGAGGAAATGGGAGGGCAAATTTTGGGGTACAACACTATTGTAGAGTGATTATGATTTAAACAAACTTGTTTCTGACTTTGTAGATGGAGTGTGATCAGATTGAACAAGTGAGAGGCTCAAGGATTGACTTTGTGCATAAAGCTTTCTTTTTAAGAATGGCATTGTTAACTTTCTTCCCAAAATGGAAAATTAAATTGGACAATGCTTAAACCACTTGGATTATAGCTCAAAAGTATGTTTAATCCATTAATGATGGATATATACACAAGTTAGAAGGTCTGCAAAGCAAGATTATGCAGCCTAACATTGAGATTGGATTATGTGTTCATCAAGAAATGGCTTGTAATTCAAGTTTGAAACCCTAACTTCTTGCCTTAGATTATCCTAGATCAAGCATGATCTCAATGAGTTCTTGGATATTTTGGAAAGCTTGTAACATCCTCTACAACCTCTATGTTGGAAATTTTTGAAGATTCATCTTGGAACTATGTGAAAAATTGCCATGAAGTTAGGTCAAAATCCTGCCTAAACTAGGGCAAAATTCCACTAAGTCTTCAAGTTTCATGAACATGTCTTCACAAAATCATAACTTGAAATCCAAGAATTTATAGGGAAAGTTCTTCTCTACAATGTTTTAGATCTCATTGAGATATATAACTTTCATGTTGGAAGTTTCCTTTGAATTATCTTGCATTATGGTGGAAATTTGGCTCAAAGTTATGAAAAAAACATGAATTTTCAACACTTAGAAAAATTCTATGTTTTGGAAATTTTGACTTTTCAAAATGAAATTTGACTTTTTTTTATTTCTTGATGAACAAGTTTCATATTTTGACATGTCTTGATGAATTGTAATCTTTGAAACTTGATTTTGATCAAAAAGTCAAAGTTTGACTTTTCAGTATACAATTGACTTTTCATTAGTTGACTGCAAATCAACTATCAATCAATTGATCTTGAGAAATGTTTTGAGTCATGTCATTATGTCAAAATGATGTATTTGAATCATTTAGATCATAACTTAAACCAATAAATCATTTGCTAGGTTAAAAATGCACTTTCTCAGTCAAAATCCTAATTTTGACCATTTTTCCCTTTTGATGTTCTGATCAAATTTCTTGAGGAATTATGATCCAAACTTGATCAAATGACATATATGAGTTCATGAAGTTAATATGGATTAAAAATTATGAAGTTTGACTGTAAATTAACCACAATTGACTTTTTATCCAATACATCTGATTTTAGGTCATCTGATCAACTGACTTAGCAATTTTGTGATCCAAGACTTGAAACTTGACATGAGAAATCTTGAGAGTCCAAAATGATCCATGAAAGTCATATAGGGCATTAAGAGTCAATTTTTCCTTGTGCAAACTCAAACCCTAATTTGAGTCATCAGTGTTGAGGAGGTGTCTTAAGCTGATCAAAACCTTGTGCAGTCTTGAACCAATGGAGATTTTGTGAGAGATTACTTGAAAAATGAGAGAGCAAATTTTAGGGTACAACAAATATGTTTTAAAATGAAAATATAATGTGTCCATAGATCCAATACATGTTGTCCCATGTCATTACCATACACCCTCCATCTCAACCACATGATTGCCATAAGATGAACAAAGATGCACGCCCAACATAAGCTCCATATGTCTCCCCAAATGAGGTCCAAATGGACCTCATCCCCCGTCACAAACCATTATGATCCTGGCCCATGTCTAAACACACCTTTTTTTATTTTACTAAATAGCGCAAGAAACAACACCACATTTTCCCAATGGGCCCAGTCCAAAATCTGGACTTGGGCCCTTACTGCTTACACCCTCTATTTTGCTAACATATTCAAACCAACACCCCCCTTACGTTGGGCCTGAATTCAATATTTGAATTCAAGGCCCGTGCGGTTAACACCTCCCATTTTTACTCCTAAACTAAATTCACACCCCTTTGCGCTTTAATTTAATTTCTTTATTATTTTGTTATATTTATTTTTTTATTTTATATATTTACAAATTTAATATTATTATTATTAAATCAAATATCATCTTTTTCAACTCATTCAAATATATTTTATTATTTGCATTAAATTATTCTTAATCATGCATTTAAAATAAGGTGTTTTCTACAAATAATACATAAAAAACATTTAACCAACACCAAATTATTTTTTCATAATTAAATTAATTCAACACTTAATTTTCTAAAAGAGTTACGAATATATTTTAATTAACTGTGCTCTTGGTCCAAAATCTTCGTTATTCACACACCCGAACTAAGTACAAGGGGAATTAAAATATCTGCGCAATCTATTAAAAACACAAACCCCTGCGAACTACGAATTGGGACTCTGATTCTTCATAAGAGGATACGTAGGCATACGGTTTAAATCGTGGCGAATTCTCCTAATAAAAAACTAAAACCCTATTCCCTGGAGATTAATTCTAAACCTAGTATCCTTGTGAACAAGGTAGATGAGGGGTGTCTAACATATTCTCTTCGTCTAAAACTGAGTTAAAAAACCTAGAATCTCTGACTTTTTAGGGTTAACCTTTATATTCCCTTCCTCAGGATAAAAATTAAGGGTGACAAGTCTTATTTTAAAATCAGTTACAACACTCACATTCTAGTATATGCATTTCATGAAGACATGTTTGCAGAGTTGAGTCTAGATCTTGTCCCATATTGAGGTCTAGAGTTAGATTTTAGATTCTTTGATTTTCTTCTTGATTTAACTAGTTATAAACCTTCCTGTTCATCTTGAGGGTTTTCATGTTGAGTAGAATGATTTGAACTTCTTATTCATTCCAATTCTTCCATATTAGCCCTAAGCATGTGTAGGAAAACCGTGTCTCTTTGCACATCATGGTGAATTCATGTTCTAGAAGGATCATTTACCCTTTTGTATGAGTTTCATCCTTAATCATCTATGTAGAATCCATAAAATTTGTTCTCATTGAGATGTCTAAACCAAAATCAATGTCAGCATGTAGACTTTAGACCTCATGATTATTGTTCTCCTCATTTATGAAAAATTGCACCAATGTGTTTTTTGCCTCTGTGACCACCTGAGCTTCAATGTTATGTTCTACCTGAGCTTAAGAGGTCTAAGAATTTTATCCTTTCCCTCCCTTGCTACAGGTGTTGTGTCCCTCGCCATATGATCTTTTCCTATTTTTCCTTATTGTCATTTCCTACATGAACATGTGCCTGTTTAGTTTCATGCCCTGCTTTGTTCTTCTTAAATTCCTTCTTATCAATTTTTTCTTGAACTTTGTCCTTGAGCTTTGAGTTTTCCGTTGCACCTGGGAATACGTAGGATCAAGACTCAACATCTTACCAAGCACATTAAATAAAAAACTAAATTTCCTCCTTCTTTTTTAACATCTTTTAATAAACAGAAAAATTTCACACACTTTTTAAGATAAACAATTTCACCTACCTAATTAGAAGGTTCTCGTTGAGTACAACAGATATGAAAGAACATAATACATTTTTTTCACATAACCGATTCTCAAACTCAAAATTGATTGTGATTACCATATTTTTCGTTCTTCAAGGGTTTTATCGATGTTTCTCTTTAAAAATAAATTTTTTGTGACAACTTTATAGTTATTTTGAGCGTTACTACGCTCAGATACATGTGATATAATAAAATGTATATAGCGTTGAGAAAAGTTTGTTTCGGCAAAAAAAATGAAAATACAAAGGAAAAAAATTTATGTTTGAGTAAGTGTGGGGCTATATATTTAAAATGAATATCCCTTTATCCTAATAATCATCATTAATTTGTCAGAGCATCAACTCACAAACATGTAAATTAATGGAAGGTCATATTAAATTATCACTCCTAAGACAATTTAATCATCACGAATTTAATAAGAGATTTAAAAGATTTTCTCAAGCCCTTTAAATCAATAAATCGAACTTTTTTATTGAATTAAACATAACATTAATCATATAGGATAAATAGTCTTGCAAATTCACCTCTTTTATATAATTTTGCCCTTATAGACGTCGTACTTGACATTATATTTGAAGGATTTTGAATTGTTATATTCTCCTTTAACTATTTCTCTTTTATGAGTATTGTGATTTAGAGACTATGGACTACCATATTATACCCCAAACCCATTAAATATCATTGATCTCGGCTCATTAACTCTTCACCTCGTAAAAGAGATAGGGAGAACTAAAAATAGGTGAAATAAGGTAAACACATACTAAACACGGGTGTGCTCGCCATGTTCCCTACATGATAAGAGATGACTCATCTAACATATTTCTAACAATCAGCTGAAATATGAATAGTCATAAGTCTCATGGTAATAGGTCAAAGTTATGTTATAAAGTTATGTTATAAGTGGACATTGTTATGGGCGAAAAAATAGACATTCTTCAAAAAGAAATTAAGTGCGTGTTTGATTAGGCTTTCGGAAGGATCAAAAGTAATTTTAAAAATATAGAATTGATTCTAGATTATTTTGAGATATTTGGTTAGGCAAAAATAGAATTGATTTTGTTTTCATAATTGATTTTAATTGAAGTTATAATTTGTAACTTCTGTCTTCAGAATTGATTATGTATAATTTTTATATTAAAATTTATTGTTCAATTCACTTTTATATAAATATATTCAAACATAAATTAATTTTGTTAAACTCAATTTTACTTGAATTAATTCTACCAAACTCAATTCCATTAGAATTAATTTTATCCACCTAAAACTATAAATACTTAAATCACATATCGTTTATAATTTTAATGGTGCCCATATTACCACGTCAAATTCGTTCTATAAAAATAAAGAAATCATAACCGCTTTTATTCACGTTAGCTGATTCTTTCCGGTGGCTCGACGAATTGGGTTTCCTTTCGATTTTTGTATCATCTTTAAACACAAAATTATAAACAAAATCTGAAAGAGGAAATTCTATTTATATTTAATAGTGGTAATTTGTATTTTTGAAAATTTAAAATTATTTTTTAGATATATACTTTCGAACATACTTTGTAAATTTGTGATATTGGATAATTTCGAATATATATATATATATGAATAATTTTTTAAAATTTTAAATTGGATGACTTCGTATATGTATATTCAAAATCACTCAATATCTTAAATTTATTTTAGTTTTATTTTAAAAAGATATTTATTTATAATATAATTATAATATAATTAAATTGAATTATTATTAATAAAAATAACTTAAATTTATAATTATAAACTAAATATTAAAATAAAATTATAATATGAAATTAAATAATAAATATAATAATTAAAATTTTAATTATAATGATAAAATGTAATTGTTTTTTAATTATTTATTTAAAATTATAAATAATTTTTGATAAAAAATATAAGAAATACTTTTAATTATAATTTTAAAATTTTTATTAAAGAATTGATAATTAATTATTATATTGTAATTAAAAAAAATTATTAAATTAAAAATTATTTATATTATAATCAAAAGTTGAATATTATTAATAATTAATAATATTAAAATAAAATATCAAATATTAAATGAATAGATTCTTGTAAAAAAATGATGAATAATTTATAAATTATAGAGATTTTTTATATTATATATATATATATATATATATATATATATATATATATATATATATATATATATATATATATATATATATATATATATATATATATATATATATATATATATATATATATATATATATATATATATATATATATATATATATATATATTCAAACAAAAATACCTATTAAATGAGAAAATAAATTATCAATCATGTCAACTTCCTTTTAGATTTGTTCATGGTCGTAGACAAGCTAACTAATGAAGGTAGGATAAAATCTTAGAATACGCAAGCTATTAGTTCGGGAAAGACGCCAGTAATTCTCTTGAATTGGATACTCCTATTGAAATGAAACCATGTTGAAGAATAAACACTGGTCATCACATCACTTTCTCATTCTCACACACGACCCTCCCTTGGTTTGTGTGACACCACAGTTCTTTTCACTGCTCACGTTCACTTTTTTCTTTGTCTTGGGTACCAGAGAGTGAGATAGGTCCACTGATTTCACGTGTAAATTTATCTTCTCTTTTTCTTTTTCCATTATGAACAGAGGTTATAAACTAATTTTTGGTTTTCAAAAATATAAAATAATTAAGAGTATTATAAAAAATAGGATTAAATGTAATGTAACAGAAGAACAAAATAATGAATAGAAAGATTGTATTATTTGAAAAAATGATATCGAAACAATATTGAAAAAATATATTTGATATAAATTTTAATTTTAAGATATAATTTGAGTAAATAATTGAATATTTAATTACATTCTAATTGATTGATTATTAATTGAAAAATTAAATATCTTCTACGTCTTGCAATAATAACGAGATTTAATTTATATTCTTTTAACTGAGTTTCGAATCCATTATCCTTAACATCTCCTACAATCACATCGGTCAATGAATCAAATGTTTTAACTTGTAAATTTATCTCCTCACAATTTATTTTTTATGTTTTCATAATTGCTACTTTAATTATATTTATTATAATAATTCATTAATATTCATTTAATTTTATTTACTTATAATTATTTAAGAAAAACTTACTTTTTATATTAATTATTATTTTTGTAATTTTTATATTTGTTTTTATATTAATTTTTATTTTATTTATTTATTATTTATATAGTAAAAACTAATTTTCTTCATTAACTTTTATATTCATTTAATTTTATTATTTTTAACTATTTATTAAAAATTAACTTTTCATATTTATTTTTAATAATTTTGTAAATCTAATATTTTATTAGGCTGCATATATTTTGTAAAATGCATAACAAATGTATAATTATTTTAAGTGATAAAAATCAAATATTTTAAATATATAATTATATACATTTTACTAAGTAGCAATTATGAATATTTTATTTAGTAGCAATTATGAATATTTTAAATGTATAATTATTTAGTAAAAATTTAATTTTTATATTCAAGTTATTAAATATATATTTTTAATATATTATTTAGTAAAAACTTAATTATTTTAAATATATATTTAAGTTTTATATATATATATATATATATATATATATATATATATATATATATATATATATATATATATATATATATATATATATATATATATATATATATATATATATATATATATATATATATATATATATATATATATATATATATAATTCGAGCACAATCAATAGCTACAGTAGCGGAATTATATAGCTAGATCACTATTTGTTTTTACTAAATAACTAATAAAATAAAAATGAATTATTATGATAAATATATTAAAATAAGTAATATATAAATTGAAATAATTAGTGTAGTGGTCGGGTCTAAAGTCTTGCAAGTAATGGAGCAGGGTTTGAAACCCACTTGATATAGATTTTAAGATTTTTTTTCATATTTTCATATCAAATCCATAAAATACATGTCACAGTTAAATAAATAAAAAACAAAAATAAATTCATAGTGGTATATATTACCCAGTCAGCAAATAGATTACGGCCACGTCTGCATTTCAAATGGAATATTGAGCTAAAAGTTTTTTGGTTATGGAATCTATGTTTAACGAGGGACGAAAATAATTTTTTTTTAAAAGAGGGTAAATTAAATCTCGCTACTATTACAGGGAGTAGAAGACATTTAACCCTAATTTTTTAAATATTAATGGAGAGATTAAGCGGTTGAAGAGTGAACGAAAAGTTCATATACAATTTAAAATAAATTGTCATATTGATCCTCGTAGAAACGAATATGAATCAGAAGTTAAATATATTTCTCATTTGCAAAGTTTATAAAATTTATTATTAGTTGCTAATATTCTAATTAAAGTAGGTTCTCTTGTTGGATAATCTAATATTACAAATGAGTTGAAACGACGTATGAAGCGTGATAGGTATGTTAGTTCCAATTTTAAAACTCCTCTATAAGAAAAAAAGATAAAATTAAAGATGACTCAAATGAGGATATGTAAAGTCTAAAAGTATTTTGACATACTTTATTTTTAGTTCCTTAAGAACTAACTAGATACTTGAAATTTATAAAAATAAAGAGATCTCGATAAATTATATCAGAGAACCAAAATAAAATTAATATTGGTAATGTCTTTGAATAAAATATAGCGCTAAAGGTGATAAATGATAAAGAGGATCGTGAATTAAAGTCTATCAAAGATTGTAGACAAAGTGAGAATTGGCTAAAATGAATATATTCAATTGAAGAAGAATTAAACTCACTTTACAAGTGACTCGGTTTTGGACCTATAGTATGAATACCTCAAGGTGTGAAACCAATAGGATATAAATGAGTTTTTGTGAAAAAGTAAAATAAGAATGGTATAAAGTTTGATTTGTTGCTCAATGATTTTCACAAAGACTAAAGATTGATATTGATGAAACATATCCACCTGTAATGGTTTGAAAAGGGGGATGAGTTGAGTGAGATTGTGAGTTCCTTTCATCGTGTTATGTGTTTGTTGCATGTGAAGTAATGATTCTACTGCCGATTTGATTTTGGAAAGATGTTCTTTGTTGTTTATTTCTAAGGAATTTAACATTTTAGCAAGCTCTTGATCTCTGATATCCATGGCATCAAAAAATTTCAAAAGATACTACTGAACATAGTTCTTAACTTCGTCTTGGATTTCTTTCAAGCGTGTCAGATCAAACATGATGTAATGAAAGCACTAATGTAACAAAAGAACAAAACAATGAATTGAAATATTGTATTATTTGATAGCTTAGGTTCAACTTCCAGTGTATGAGATAGAAGAGAATTGAGTAGAAATTACAATCTAGATGAATGACATATAAGATTATGAGAGAAATCTCAGTATAAGAAAGAAGAAAAATTCTCATAAACCACTCATTCTCAAAGGAATGCGAGGACTCATTCCCCTCTTCACTCCCTTAATTTGTGGATCTCTAATGGCATTTGTTGTGCTCACGGCCTCTAGAACTGTATCCATCTTTTCACTCTTATGACGTGACATTTCCATTATATGTAACTTTTATTCCGGTCTATCTCAACTTTAGCTCACTGCGGCTTTGAGATATTTTTCATCACTGTTTTATTTTTCAAAAGAATATGTCTCTTTGAGTTGAAGTGTATAATGTTACATATAAATTATTATTAGTCTTGATTTTCAATTAATTGTCTCGGTTGAAATTAAGAGGCATGATGCAAACTTTGAGTTTTTATAAACGACATCACTAATCTGTTTAGAGAATTAGAGATAAAGTGATGAAATGATCGAATATAACTCACACATGTTGGCATTCTTGAAGTGGATTGGACTTTCGATGTGATGGAAAGAGAATAGACTTGTAAAGTTAATAACACTTTAACGTTTAAGTCAATGATCGAGTAAAAAGTATTTTGAGAGCGAGAATAGATTAAATATCTAAAATGATACGTTTTGATTTTTATATAATATGAACAATTGTAATCGTATATGATTTGACATTTTATGCAGATTTGATGTTTGATTAAATTTAACATTAAGAGATGTGATGGAAAATATAATTATGTGTCTTCGACAATGATAATAGTCACCTATTATATGTGTCTTCTTCTACACTTATTATTGTATCTTCTTTGTGTGTCATAATGGACTGCGAACAACTTTAATCTTTCTAAATTTTTAATTTATAATAGGCAAGTTATCATATAAATTATTATATTAAATTTGAGTACTTTATAAAATAATTTATTGAATATGTTATAACTAAAAAATTGTAAAAATTATTGTGTTTAAGTAATACATATTTTTTTATAATAAAATTTAATGATTCAATTATTTTTTTAATTGTAAAATTTATAAGAAAATAATTATAACAAGGAAAAGAGATAGAGTATAGTTAGCAAACACATTCTTAATAAGTTTGATAATAAAACAAGTAAAGTAAATAGTTTAACCGTAAAAGAAGCAATGACACTTCCCATCACAAGAAGGATGCATTATCAACTTTTTTCTTGATGCAAACCAAACAAGTAACTTTGGAATGTAATAATAATAACAAGAAAGAAAGGAAAAAGTTTTGCATGATTAACTTCCTTTTAAGAAAAAAGTCTTGTACCGTTCCGTTCTAGTTGAGCTACGCTAGTGATTTTGCTGTTTCCATGCAAAATAAAGGATAATTACGCTATTACCCTTAGTGGGCCTCACATTCCCTTGAAAGCGCGTGAATTCAAGGCTATTGAAAAGCGATTAAATTGACGCTCTAAAAAGCGCTGCATAGCAGACAAACGTAGACACAACGTTACGCTTACACAAAAATCCGAACCTCTTTTCTCGTTACTTGTTTCTTTTTTTTACTTTGGAAAGCTAAATTTATGTGAGATTTTATTATCAATAACGAATAAAATATAATATGACAAATTTACAGACTACTGATATAGTTTTAAAAATATCTTCCACCATTGTTTAAAAAACTTCTTTTATAAGATTGTTTTTCAATTTTCTATCTACATTAATTATTTATTTCACATTTTCTATGTCCAACTTACACTAAAATACTATATGTCATTTGTTTTATTATATGTCATTATTAAGAAAAGTAAATATTTTTGTTGAAAAATGAGAAACTGTATGTTATTTTATAAAATTATTCTTTAAATATTAATATAGAAAATAAATTAAAATAAAAGAATAATAAATATTTAATAAGAATTTAATTAAAATACATCAATAATATAAATAAATTTTACATTATCACTCAGTTAATCGTGGTTGTTAAATCTTTATTAAATTTCATTTTAATAATCGATAAAATGATAACTTTGAATAGTTATAATATACTGATTTTATAAAATAATTACATTGACGATACATAGTAATTAATATCATTTAATAATATAATAAAAAATATTATTAATAATATATTAATATTTTAAAATTATTATTTAGTATTTATTTTTTTTATAAAATGACATATAATTACAAACGAAGAGGGTGTGATAGAAAATAAAAAAATTATATTTAAGATAAACTTGTAAAATTGAATAATATTGAATAAATATGATGGCTTTGATCAACACCTTTATTGTGAAATAGTGGACAACAAGCGAAAAATGATGAAATTTTCACATTTCTCGATTCAATATTTTCGATTATACAAATCTAATTAGACGATAACATATATAATCTAGAAGCGGTTGGGCTTATGCTTCCTTTTTATATGGAGAAAGACTCAAATATGAATAATTCATTTATCTCACTTATATAAGTGGAGAGTGTCAATTTAGGATTAAGAAAAATATAGAGAAAATAAAGATTCAAAAGAGATAAAAGATGAGAGAAACTCATTCTCGTTTTTTCTACATCAGTCTCATTAAATCGACGATCTCTGATTCGTTCACCGTCGGATCAAGCTGAAGTTTGGAGGGCAAGTTCGCGACACCTGTATCTAATTTTTGACCGTTGGAATCTTCAAAACAAGGTCTGAGGTGAGAGATTTCTACTTTGCACTGAAGCTGCAGATTTGAGAAACTTTTTAGCTTTTCGATTCTTATTTGTAAGCTAGTTTCCTTTGTGGTTTGCGGTTGTTATCACTATTTTGTGAATCACTTTATGATCATTTGAGAGTATTTGATTGTAAGGTTTTTGTGCATATCTTAAAGGATGAAAGATCCAAGTTGGATGCAAAGTCAAAATAATGTATATTCATCGGCTATGGGCAAGATGAGTTTGGTTATAGGTTGTATGATCCTGTAGGGAAGAAGCTTATTTGAAGCCGTGATGTAGTATTCATGGAAGATCAAAATATTGAAGACATTGATAAGGTAGAGAAGACTACACCCAAGAAAGATATCAGTTTGTCTAATATTGATCTAGTTCGGTTACCTAATCATAATCTAGATGTTATCGACGGTGATGATCATAATGGTGATCCATATGATTATGTTGATGACCAACAACTTGGAGAAGAGGTAAATATTCCAACTAACGATGACGATGAAGGGGAAAATTATATGATACAATATGAGAATATTGGTGAAGCTCTAGAGTCATCTCAAGTTCAACTTAGGAGGTCTATCAGGTAGAGATAACCTTATACGAAGTATAATTCTGATGAGTATGTGACCTTGACTGATGAGGGTGAATCTGAGTGTTTTCAATAGGCCATCGAAAGTGATGAAAATCAAAAGTGGTTGGATGCAATGAATGACGAGATGAAATCATTGCATGATAATCATACTTATGATTTAGTGAAGTTTCCTAAATAAAAAAGGACTTTGGAAAACAAGTGGATTTATAGAGTTAAACATGAGAGCAACTCTAAGTCTCCAAGATATAAATCTAGATTAGTGGTGAAAGATTTCCGTCAAAGAAAGAGTGTTGATTTTAATGAGATTTTCTCACTTGTTGTAAAGATGTCATCAATCAGAACCGTGTTAAGTTTAGATGCTACTCTTGATTTAGAAGTTGAGGAAATGAATGTGAAAACGACTTTCCTTCACGGTGATTTGGAGGAAGAGATCTACATGAAACAACTCGATGGTTTTCAAGTTAAAGGAAAAGAAAGTCATATTTGTAGATTGAGAAAGTCTATATGGGTTCAAGCACGCTCCAAGACAATAGTACAAGAAGTTTAATTTTATTATGTGTGATCAAGGATACCGGAAGACTATTATAGATCATTGTGTCTTTATTAAAAAAATTCTTATGAAGACTTTATTATCCAGTTGTTATATGTTGATGATATGCTTAATATAGGGAAAAACATTTCTAACATTCACATGTTAAAGAAGCAGCTGGGAAAGTCATTTGCCATGAAAGATATGGGAGAAGCTAAACAGATTCTTGACATTAGAATCATGCGTGACAGAAAATAGAAGAAACTTTGTGTTGTACCCCAAAATTTTCCCTCCCAGATTCTCCAAGAAATTGCCAAGTCAAGCTGCAAAATTCCCCAAGGGTTGCACAGTGCAAAGGTCTCATATACAGTCAAAACTAGGGTTTGAGTTCTAATCAAGAAAATGAAGTTTTCAAAGGCCCAATCAAGTCTCACATGCTTACAAATATGGTCAAGCATCCTCATAGCAAGTTTCAAGGCATTCAGCTCAAAATTGCACAGTCAAAACCCTAAATTGCACTACAGTCAACTGTAGGGGCAAAATGGTCATTTGGCAGTCAAAAGTTCAGATTTTTGGTCAACATACCATTTTGAAGCCACAAACATCATTTGATCAATGCTTGATCATGATTCTCAAAATTTGGCTCAGAAATCATCAAGATGCAAAAGTTTCCTTATTTGGACAGTTGAAAAAGTCAACTGAAATTGACCAGGGCATAACTTTCACATGGATTATCATAAAAATTCCATCAAAAGCTCATTTTGAAGAGAAAGACATTTCCTACAACTCATCTTCATACTTCAAGTCCAAGAAATGCTCTCACAAAAAGTTATCAATTTCAACATTATAGGTCATTTTCAAAAGTCAACAAAAAGGGACTTTAAGTCAAAGGCCATAACTTGAGATTGGTAAATCAAAATGACATGGGACCAAAGACATTGGTTAGAGGACTCAAAGACCTTTCCAAAATGTCCAAGAACATGAGAAAAGCTTTAAAATTGAGCAAGTTATGCCTTGTGGAAGTTGGGAAATTTTTGGATATTTTGAAAAGTCAACTTTGATCCAAATGACTTAAAATTGCTAATGGGCCCATTTTTCTTCCATGATTCATCATTCTAAGCATATGCACGACCACTTGGCCCAAAGGGAAGTATTTTCTCATTTTTTATTTATTTATTTGAATTATTATTTATATTAATTCATTTAAATCATTTAAATATGTGAAAAATATATAACTTGACCTAATAAATCTTTTCATGCATGTTTTGCCCTCAATATTTCGTGCACATTCAAAAATAGGAAGATTTGATTTGATTTGAGCATAATTGATACAAGAGCACATGGAAAAGATTGAAAACATAATGGTGAAAAATCAAATCTCCAAATCCATGAATGAAAGATATTTGGATCAATTTTGTTAACCTAATCTATTCAGTACATAAGCCTGAGTGAAAACCTAATGCATATACACAAAAAGCTGCGCAAGAAACACCATTGCAAACTTGAAATTTTCTCTAAGAAAGTCAATTCTGAAAACCACCTTTGAGGACGATTCAAGCCCTAATTTTCATTCCAATAGCTTCCTTGGAGATCACTGATCACATTCCAATCCAAAACATCAACTCAAACTTCAAGAATTGGTAACGAGAACCTCCCCTGTACAGAGAAAAAGTCACGATCGTATTTTTAATTCTAGGCATTCTCATGGCATTCTAATTATGGATTTATATTCCTTATGATATTCTGATGCTAACCAACATAATTAATTGCGTTTTTGTGCTGTATATTCGATTTCACCATTGTTGATATTTAGGGTTTACAGAGCTTCAAAATAGGGCTTTTGCAATTAAGAAAAATTGGCCCTCAAGACCATGACCATTGAGTTCAACGCGTCTGGACGAAGAAGATAGGACCATCGCGCTGAATTTATGTGCCAAGGAGAGCTAGTCGCTATTTTCTTGAAAACGGCCTAAAAGAACATTCCTAAAACCGTTGCCTCCTATTTTCTATTTCAGAGATAGTGAGGAAGATGAAGCCGTGTCACACACTGATTGGCACGTTTGAATATTTCGCGCGTTGAACCACTAACCATTTGCTTTTCTTTTATAATATTTATTGTTTATTTATTAATCAAACGCGTTGAGTTGGTCTAGTGGCAGGCGATGGTACTGGTAACACACGTGACCTGGGTTCGAACCCCAGGTCTGTATAATTTCCATACTATTTTTCATTAACAATTCCTATGCAGCGCTTACATTGAAGACTATCATGTTCCTTCATCATCTAAGCCTACACGCGTCTAACGAATCCAAGTCAAAGGCTGGGATTGGAGAGCACCATAAACGTGAGTCAACATTGCTGTACGCTGCCTGGAAAAGTCAATGGATCTGAAGGTCATTGGGCTTAAACTGCTTGGGCCATACCTCCTAATTTGGGACTGAACCCCCTGGTTTGCAATTCTTCATATTTTTCTTATATTTTATTTTTAATTATTATTTTATTTGCTTTATTGTTTTAATTTAATTAATTATTTTTAAAAAATACAAAAAAATGCCTAAAAATCAGAAAAGACAAAAATATAATAAATGATTTTTATTTCTAATATTTTCATAAATAAATGCGTGTAAATAAATTTAGTTTAAATTAGGGTTTGCAATATTAATTCTTTTCATAAAAAAATCTAAAAAATATAGAAATAG
This sequence comes from Vicia faba, assembly GCA_948472305.1. Lineage (NCBI taxonomy): Eukaryota > Viridiplantae > Streptophyta > Magnoliopsida > Fabales > Fabaceae > Vicia > Vicia faba. The sequence continues at coordinate 499,949,297 of OX451740.1, forward strand.
GTTTAATTAATGTTTTATTCTTTTTTTTAATTTTTTCTTTCTTATAATAATATTTATTTTATTTATTTTTTATAATTAAATTTGCTTGTAAACTAATTAGGGTTTCATTTAGGTTAAAAAACTCCTATATTTTTCTTAATAACTAAAAAATAATTAGAACTTAGGTTTAACATTTTATTTTAGTTTTAGTTAATTCCTTTTTCTATTAAATCTTAAATTACTAAACACCAAAAAATAAGTTCCTTTTCTTCTAATTTTAATCTTAATTTCTTATTAATTTAATTTTTGCAAAAGGGTCCAACGCCCTCCTTTCGACTTAATTGTTTAATTTCACATATTTATTTTATTTCGCTTGAATAATTATGTATATCTCCCGAAGCCTTGTAATTACTTCCCGTACTTTCCAATTCTTTACTTTATTTGCTTTATTAATTTTCTGTCAAATCGGGTCCTGGTTAATTTTGGCGATGTGGACCCGCGCCATTTGTAATAGCTTTAGATTTACGTTTCCTCGCAACTTTTAACTGTTAACAAAGCATGCAAGAATGAATGGCCATAATAAAAACAAGCGTAGAACACCAATCATATGACAAGATAAATGCAAATGAAAACGACACACGAATCGCACACACCACCCCTAGGGTACGCCTCACTGTTGCCTGGCCCCTCGAAAGGTGATCGTCGAGTAGAGGATGTCTTAGTAAGTCCTCATGATCCGGGTACCTGGCATGAGGGTAGCTTCTAAGGTGTCTTCCCATTGCTCTGGTGATCACCATGTCCCGAACCTCGAATTGACCCGAACACCTCCAACGGTGGTGCTACCTACCTCTCAATGGTGGGATGGCACTACTTTAAAGGACATTTACACAGACGAATTCCTTAGGGTAGGTAGGTTCTCGTAGATACTTGCTCTCTTAAAAAACAAACAAAAATCTTTTCACCGACACTTTTCAAAAGCTTTCAAAGCAATTTTTCAAACACTCTGACACAAGAGTCGAACTGGAATTTTCAAAGAAACTTTTTAAAACCCACATTGAAAAGCAAACAAACCCTTTTTGAAAACACAATGAGCAAGTATCTAAGAGCCCATGGATAACCATGGATAGAAAGGGTGCTAACACCTTCCCTTTCTATAATCTACCTCCCGAACCGAGAGCAATCTCTATAAGGAATTTTTCTGTGCTTTTGTCCTTTCCATTTGGAGAAAATAAAAGACGGTGGCGACTCTTGCTTACCGCGACATTTCGCGAACCAGCGTTAAACAGTCAGTTCCAGATCCACCGATCACAGAACTGGCGACTCTGCTGGGGATAATAAACTTAAAGTGGGGTGTACCTTAGGACTAAGATCACTGTGTTTTCAATTGTCTTCTTTGCTTGCTTTATTATTGTGGGTTGCTTGGGAGTTCTATAGATCCTAACCCGGATCTGGGGGATACCTTTCTTAGAAAGTAGCAACAAGGCTGTGAGGGAACTGTGCGGGGTATACCGACATGGTTGAAACAGTCTGCTACGTTGATGTGGCACTTTGGTGTGTACCGGTAACCCTTGAGTTCAGTCAAGGAGAGTACGGGGCCTCCGCGTGGTGTCGTGAAGCATCAACAGACCTTAGGAACCTTAATTGAACTATCTTGGCCTCTTTAGGGTAGTGAGATAACTGACTTTGGTGCAGTCCGAGGTTGGTTGATACTCGATACTACACTCAATTGAGGATTGCTTTCCTGGAATATTGCGGTCGCCAGTTCAGTGGCTAAATCGAAACGATGAACAATGAAAGCAATCCCGTGATATTGGGACCCTTAGAACCCGGTTACTTCTGATAGGACAGGTATGAACCCACCAACTTCAAGAGGGTAATACCCAGACCCCATGCTGGCCTAAACTCTAAGGGCTTTCTCTTGTGTGACTTGTGTGCCTCGTACTTGACTATTTGCATGCTTGTTGTCTGACACTTGAGCTTCTTGCAGGTTTTGTTTATAGTCCTCAACTAGGACTCATAACAGGGTTTACTGAGCTTCCTGCAGGTTTTGTCCATGGTCCTTAACTGGGACTCATAACAGGGTTTACTAGGTCTCTTGCAGGTTTTGTTTATAGTCCTTAATTGGGACGCATAACAAAGTATACTGAATTTCTTGCAGGGTTTGTTTATAGTCCTTAATTAGGACTCATAACAGGGTTTACCCACATCACCCCATGCATAGCATGACATCATACCATTGCATACATCCTAACCCATTTCAAGGATCTCAAGGGCTTGTGATGCAGGTCATGGTGAATCAACTATCCCAGCAAGGGGCAAAGAGGATTTATTTTCCTCTAGCCAAGGTTGTCAGGGGCTATGACCCACTGGATATGGTGAGCCTTTGACCCTTGACGAAGGACTCTCAACAATATGAAGTTCTTTCAATCAAGCTACCGGATCCAAATGCTAACAAATTTTTTGTCTACCCCGCGAGGTCCTTGAAAACATTACACGCATGTCATACATCTCATTGCATTGCAGGTATCCCTTTGACAGGTCGCTTACCCTTCTTCGCTGTTTATTTCAGCCGATCGTCATGAATCCTGAATCATCAGCTGAGCAGTCCATCAAGGCCCTCCAGGCTCAGAACGCCCAGTTCCAAGGGCTGATCATGAATTTGACCCAGGGGCAACAAGATCTGAAGGCTCTGCTCTTGAAAAAGGAAAAGAAGAAGAGGAGGACTGTTTTGTTCAGCCCTAGACGCAGATCTGGGAATACACCGCAGATTGAAACTGAGAGGACAACTCCATCTGTGAGGGAAGGTAGTCATCAGGAGGAAAGGGTTCCCAGTCCAGTGGTCTCCGACAACGAGAAAGATTTCAACGACGAACAATACCCTCCTGCCGAAGACAAGTACAAACAGTTGGAGGATAGGCTGAATGCTATGGAGATCCAACAGGTACCTGGGCTGGATTTTGGAGATCTGGGTTTGTCAACCGGTGTGATTATTCCTCGGAAGTTCAAAGCACCATCCTTTACCAAGTATGACGGGGCGTCTTGTCCCAAGTTACATCTCAGGTCCTATGTTCGGAAGATTCAACCCTATACGGTGGACAAGAATTTGTGGATCCACTTCTTCCAGGAGAGTCTTTCAGGGACTCATCTCGAATGGTTCTATCAGCTAGATGGGACCAAGGTTCGTAACTGGGAGGAGTTGGCTACTGCTTTCTACAAGCAGTATCAATATAATGCCGACCTTGCCCCTACGCGTACCCAACTCCAGGGTATGTCATTAGGATCAAGTGAAGGTTTTAAAGAATATGCGCAGAAATGGAGGGATCTTGCTGGAAGGGTACAACCACCTCTGACTGATCGAGAACTTGTCGATATGTTCTTGGGGACCCTGTCTGGTCCGTTCTACAACCACCTAATTGGGAATTCGTCTGCTGGATTCACAGATCTTATCTTGACTGGAGAGCGAATAGAAGCCGGCATCCGGTCTGGGAAAATTCAAGAGGCTGCACCTTCTGATAAAAAGCCTCATCATGGAAAGAAAGAATCCAATGCTGTGCACGGTAAAAAGAGCCGTCATGAGGTAGGGGCAATCCAGATCTCCAATCCTGGACCTGCTCAACAAGGACAGGGGTCGCAGCGCAAGGAGAAACGACAGTACACCAAAATCAACATGTCGCTGGATCAAGCACTGCAACAAATGTTGAAGGCAGGGCTGATCACCTTAAGGGCTCCTCTTCGGAATCCGAACACTTCTGCTCCCAACTATCATCCCAATGATAGGTGCGCATATCATTCTGATAGCCCGGGGCATACTACAGACAACTGCTGGCCTCTCAAGAACAAGATTCAAGACATGATCGACGCCGGGGAGATTCAGTTTGAAGTGCCTGAGACTCCGAACATAATCACTGCTTCGTTTCCCAATCATTGAAGCCTTTTGTTTATTTGAATTTTTGAGTTGTATTTTTCTTTGCTTATACAAACAATTAATGTCATAGAAAACTCTTTTATTCTATCAATGCATCGCATACGTCTGTTTTGGGAATTAATACAATTATTTTCATTATGTTCAAATTTCTTTTCATATTTCTTCTGATGTCAACTCTGGATCTAAAATTCTAAGCCTCTTGAGGGATGATGACGAAAACGATACCATAATCTACAGTATGCTTTTGAACAGACCCCGCTGATGAGGTACAGGCATTGTTTCAATCCCTAAACACTGGAGTTATAAGGATGATAATCCCTCGTTAACCCCTCAGAGCCAAAGAAGTAGGAGTTTTACTTTTCGAAATTTAAAACCTTAATCATAACCTGGGGCAGGGTAGTCTCTCAGTTGATCCAAGTGCATAACGAATGGCACCAAAGAGGTCCTTAAATAAACAAAAGACAGTGATGGTTCCGAATAATCAATAAAGAAAGGCAGTCATTATCTCAAAAAATAAAAACCCATTAATTCAAAACTCATGAAGGAGACTTACAAAACTGGGGCATCCCGCTGACTGTAATTCCAAAAAAGGAAACAGTTCAGGCAAAAAAAAGAAAGGGATAACAAAAATCAAGAAAGAGGTCTCACAAACCCTCAACAAAAACAAAAATGACTGCCTAGTCAGAATAAATCATCAACATCTGAACCATTATTGGAACATAAAAGCAAAGACTCAAGCAAGGTCTAACGCACGATCAACTGAGTTTAGGTTTGGAGAACATCACGAAGAGCGGGTGGGTACAAATAATTTGAGCCTTTATCCTTTGTTTCTTAAACCGTGAACCAGGCCACGTTATAACCCTCAAAAGTCCTAGCTGAAGCACGGGTTAGCTCGAAAGCATACTGTCACGAAAGGTATCCTGACTCCTTAAGGCCTACGGTAAATACGGAGTTGACATCACGTTTTACAAACATTCACTTGTTTTATGAAAAAGAATGCATTTTCAAAATCTTCGAGACAGACATAAGCTTTGCATTTTTAACATAACTTTGTTTGCATATGACTTTTTGTTTGAACAGCATAGAAATTCGCGTGACGAAAGTCTAATGAACAAGAGTATCTCCAATCAAGGGGCACGACATGACCATGGTCCATCATCTGGGGCAGTCCAATCAAGATTCGGAGAATCTCTCAAAGGCCAAATAGCCTGGGGCAAATCTCCTCCTGAGTCACTTGGGGCACTCCAGCAACGAATCTTGCCTGATTAAACATCTTCAGGGGCATGACAAAACACTTCTAACAGGGGCAACTCCCTACATCCTGAGAACGTGGACATAGTCGAAAAAATACTACGCATAATCAAAGACCCGCTAGGTTGATATACCTAGGCAAAAATTAGGGCTTCCCGGCGAACCAAAAGGGTTCGGGCAAAATGAAGGGATGAAAATGAAAAAATCTGTACACCCGACAAGTTGAAAACCTGAAAAGGCGGCTTGGGCAAAAATGGGTATCCCGGTGGACTGAAAACCCGAAAGGGCGATCCAGTCAAAAGTTAGGGATCAAAGCGTACGACTATGTCCTATCATCTTGTCACCTGCCTACCTGAAGAAGGTTTGACTCTCAACAATTATCAGCATCCCACAGGTGCCTCCCCCATAGAAACAGGGGCAATAACGGGTGGTCTAAGCAATCTGTTTGTTTCTGTCCTCCAATGTATCAAGGTAGGTTCCGTGGAAGAACATAACCAATACAGTTCAATACTTCCCCAGGAGAGTCCAATCCAATTCCCCAAGAAAGTTGGAATTCATCTCCCCAAGCAGTAAGCTTATCCCCAGTAGATTCTGGAAGCTTACCCTAGCAGAGTGCGAACGCGTCTCCCGGCTTTATTCAAAGAGTTATTTCCTAACAGGATATAACTGGGTTATCCTCAGCCAAAAGCCACGGAAAGAGCATCGTCGACAAAGTCTTCCTATCCCCAGCAAACTAACAACATTCAGCAAAGCATCCCTCTCCCCACAGAGTATTGCTCCCCAGCAAGATTACTAGAGTATTTGTCTCTCCGCAGAGTAACCCATTCGCCAAGTTTATTCCCCAATAGAGTTATCTTCTCCTATCGGAATTCTTGCAACTATCATCCCCGGCGGAAGCAAAACCTATTCTTCAACATCAGCCCAGGAGTGACTTCCCGGCACCCGTCAAGGGTTTATTTTCTTAGACAAAAATACATTCATAAACATCACATCTTCATACATTATAGCATGCATATGCATCATACTACACGAATCTCATTAATTTTGAAGACGTACAGTTCATGCATCATGATTTTGCATACAATTATGTTTTGCCTTTTCAGGAAAAAGTTCAATACAAAAATGATTACTATCAACTCTCGCAATTCTTTCTAGATATAGTTTCAGATATGACCCAGATATGGTGACGTTCTGATGCTGCTTCCAGATATCCTTCTAGATATAGTTTCAGATATGACCCAGAGATGGTGACGTTCTGATACTGCTTCCAGATATCCTTCTAGATATAGTTTCAGATATGACCCAGAGATGGTGACGTTCTGATACTGCTTCCAGATTTCCTTCTAGATATAGTTTCAGATGTAAACCCGATATGGTGACGTTCTGATACTGCTTCCAGATTTCCTTCTAGATATAGTTTCAGATGTAAACCCGATATGGTGACGTTCTGATGCTGCTTCCAGAGTTCCTTCTAGATATAGTTTCAGATGTAAACCCGATATGGTGACGTTCTGATGCTGCTTCCAGATTTCCTTCTAGATATAGTTTCAGATGTAAACCAGAGAGGGTGACGTTCTGATGCTGCTTCCAGAGTTCCTTCTAGATATAGTTTCAGATGTAAACCCGATATGGTGACATTCTGATACTGCTTCCAGATTTCCTTCCAGATATAGTTTCAGATGTAAACCAGATATGGTGACGTTCTGATACTGCTTCCAGATTTCCTTCCAGATATAGTCCAGGTATGAACCAGATATGGCGATGTTCTGACACTTATTCTAGTTGATCACCTTTCAAGACCTTGTCCGGTTCAGTTAAATCGACCCTAAGATTTCCTGATTCTTATCCAGTCAAAGGCCTTCTCTGGTTCAGTCAGATCGACCCTAAGATCTCCCTGATTCTTGTCCAGTTGAAGATATTTCAATACCTTGTCCGGCTCAGTTAAATCGACCCCAAGATTTTCCTGATGCTTATCCAGGAAAAGGCCTTCTCTGGTTCAGTCAGATCGACCCTAAGATCTCCCTGATTCTTATCCCAGTAGAAGACACCCAAGATTTTCTCAACGAGCGTTGTTGAAAGTAATCGTCCAAGATTCTCTTACCATTCATGCTAAGGCAGTAACCATCCCTGGTTCATTCATCGCCGTTTGAAGCTCCAGACTCAGCTCCTGTAACCAGTCAGGACACATCTATACCAAGCATCTGAAAACCAGCTCCTGCAACGTGTCAGGTACTCATTTGTTCTTTTGCAGGTATGCAGGTTCCCGCTAAGGAATCTCCTACGCGATCAAAATTCAGATGGCATCTATAAGCCCATCATCCTATCCAGCAATCTCCAAATGGCATCTATAAGCCCATTCCCCCATCACACTGCTAACATGTGAGCACAAATTTCTGGGCACTCTAGTGTCCAATCATCTTCTACCCTCGGATTACGAAAGGCACGTCCGCCAATCTGCATCCTCAGGTCTAAGAAGATTGAACAGGGGCAACTGTTGTACCCCAAAATTTGCCCTCCCAGATTCTCCAAGAAATTGCCAAGTCAAGCTGCAAAATTCCCCAAGGGTTGCACAGTGCAAAGGTCTCCTATACAGTCAAAACTAGGGTTTGAGTTCTAATCAAGAAAATGAAGTTTTCAAAGGCCCAATCAAGTCTCACATTCTTACAAATATGGTCAAGCATCCTCATAGCAAGTTTCAAGGCATTCAGCTCAAAATTGCACAGTCAAAACCCTAAATTGCACTACAGTCAACTGTAGGGGCAAAATGGTCATTTGGCAGTTAAAAGTTCAGATTTTTGGTCAACATACCATTTTGAAGCCACAAACATCATTTGATCAATGCTTGATCATGATTCTCAAAATTTGGCTCAGAAATCATCAAGATGCAAAAGTTTCCTTATTTGGACAACTGAAAAAGTCAACTGAAATTGACCAGGGCATAACTTTCACATGGATTATCAGAAAAATTCCATCCAAAGCTCATTTTGAAGAGAAAGACATTTCCTACAACTCATCTTCATACTTCAAGTCCAAGAAATGCTCTCACAAAAAGTTATCAATTTCAACATTATAGGTCATTTTCAAAAGTCAACAAAAAGGGACTTTAAGTCAAAGGCCATAACTTGAGATTGGTAAATCAAAATGACATGGGACCAAAGACATTGGTTAGAGGACTCAAAGACCTTTCCAAAATGTCCAAGAACATGAGAAAAGCTTTAAAATTGAGCAAGTTATGCCTTGTGGAAGTTGGGAAATTTTTGGATATTTTGAAAAGTCAACTTTGATCCAAATGACTTAAAATTGCTAATGGGCCCATTTTTCTTCCATGATTCATCATTCTAAGCATATGCACGACCACTTGGCCCAAAGGGAAGTATTTTCTCATTTTTTATTTATTTATTTGAATTATTATTTATATTAATTCATTTAAATCATTTAAATATGTGAAAAATATATAACTTGACCTAATAAATCTTTTCATGCATGTTTTGCCCTCAATATTTCGTGCACATTCAAAAATAGGAAGATTTGATTTGATTTGAGCATAATTGATACAAGAGCACATGGAAAAGATTGAAAACATAATGGTGAAAAATCAAATCTCCAAATCCATGAATGAAAGATATTTGGATCAATTTTGTTAACCTAATCTATTCAGTACATAAGCCTGAGTGAAAACCTAATGCATATACACAAAAAGCTGCACAAGAAACACCATTGCAAACTTGAAATTTTCTCTAAGAAAGTCAATTCTGAAAACCACCTTTGAGGACGATTCAAGCCCTAATTTTCATTCCAATAGCTTCCTTGGAGATCACTGATCACATTCCAATCCAAAACATCAACTCAAACTTCAAGAATTGGTAACGAGAACCTCCCCTGTACAGAGAAAAAGTCACGATCGTATTTTTAATTCTAGGCATTCTCATGGCATTCTAATTATGGATTTATATTCCTTATGATATTCTGATGCTAACCAACATAATTAATTGCGTTTTTGTGCTGTATATTCGATTTCACCATTGTTGATATTTAGGGTTTACAGAGCTTCAAAATAGGGCTTTTGCAATTAAGAAAAATTGGCCCTCAAGACCATGACCATTGAGTTCAACGCGTCTGGACGAAGAAGATAGGACCATCGCGCTGAATTTATGTGCCAAGGAGAGCTAGTCGCTATTTTCTTGAAAACGGCCTAAAAGAACATTCCTAAAACCGTTGCCTCCTATTTTCTATTTCAGAGATAGTGAGGAAGATGAAGCCGTGTCACACACTGATTGGCACGTTTGAATATTTCGCGCGTTGAACCACTAACCATTTGCTTTTCTTTTATAATATTTATTGTTTATTTATTAATCAAACGCGTTGAGTTGGTCTAGTGGCAGGCGATGGTGCTGGTAACACACGTGACCTGGGTTCGAACCCCAGGTCTGTATAATTTCCATACTATTTTTCATTAACAATTCCTATGCAGCGCTTACATTGAAGACTATCATGTTCCTTCATCATCTAAGCCTACACGCGTCTAACGAATCCAAGTCAAAGGCTGGGATTGGAGAGCACCATAAACGTGAGTCAACATTGCTGTACGCTGCCTGGAAAAGTCAATGGATCTGAAGGTCATTGGGCTTAAACTGCTTGGGCCATACCTCCTAATTTGGGACTGAACCCCCTGGTTTGCAATTCTTCATATTTTTCTTATATTTTATTTTTAATTATTATTTTATTTGCTTTATTGTTTTAATTTAATTAATTATTTTTACAAAATACAAAAAAATGCCTAAAAATCAGAAAAGACAAAAATATAATAAATGATTTTTATTTCTAATATTTTCATAAATAAATGCGTGTAAATAAATTTAGTTTAAATTAGGGTTTGCAATATTAATTCTTTTCATAAAAAAATCTAAAAAATATAGAAATAGGTTTAATTAATGTTTTATTCTTTTTTTTAATTTTTTCTTTCTTATAATAATATTTATTTTATTTATTTTTTATAATTAAATTTGCTTGTAAATTAATTAGGGTTTCATTTAGGTTAAAAAACTCCTATATTTTTCTTAATAACTAAAAAATAATTAGAACTTAGGTTTAACATTTTATTTTAGTTTTAGTTAATTCCTTTTTCTATTAAATCTTAAATTACTAAACACCAAAAAAATAAGTTCCTTTTCTTCTAATTTTAATCTTAATTTCTTATTAATTTAATTTTTGCAAAAGGGTCCAACGCCCTCCTTTCGACTTAATTGTTTAATTTCACATATTTATTTTATTTCGCTTGAATAATTATGTATATCTCCCGAAGCCTTGTAATTACTTCCCGTACTTTCCAATTCTTTACTTTATTTGCTTTATTAATTTTCTGTCAAATCGGGTCCTGGTTAATTTTGGCGATGTGGACCCGCGCCATTTGTAATAGCTTTAGATTTACGTTTCCTCGCAACTTTTAACTGTTAACAAAGCATGCAAGAATGAATGGCCATAATAAAAACAAGCGTAGAACACCAATCATATGACAAGATAAATGCAAATGAAAACGACACACGAATCGCACACACCACCCCTAGGGTACGCCTCACTGTTGCCTGGCCCCTCGAAAGGTGATCGTCGAGTAGAGGATGTCTTAGTAAGTCCTCATGATCCGGGTACCTGGCATGAGGGTAGCTTCTAAGGTGTCTTCCCATTGCTCTGGTGATCACCATGTCCCGAACCTCGAATTGACCCGAACACCTCCAACGGTGGTGCTACCTACCTCTCAATGGTGGGATGGCACTACTTTAAAGGACATTTACACAGACGAATTCCTTAGGGTAGGTAGGTTCTCGTAGATACTTGCTCTCTTCAAAAACAAACAAAAATCTTTTCACCGACACTTTTCAAAAGCTTTCAAAGCAATTTTTCAAACACTCTGACACAAGAGTCGAACTGGAATTTTCAAAGAAACTTTTTAAAACCCACATTGAAAAGCAAACAAACCCTTTTTGAAAATACAATGAGCAAGTATCTAAGAGCCCATGGATAACCATGGATAGAAAGGGTGCTAACACCTTCCCTTTCTATAATCTACCTCCCGAACCGAGAGCAATCTCTATAAGGAATTTTTCTGTGCTTTTGTCCTTTCCATTTGGAGAAAATAAAAGACGGTGGCGACTCTTGCTTACCGCGACATTTCGCGAACCAGCGTTAAACAGTCAGTTCCAGATCCACCGATCACACTTTGGATGTCACAAGAACATTATATCGAAAAAAGTGTTACAAAGATTTCAAATGGAAAGTTCTAAGGCGGTAAGCACTCCTCTTGCTACTCATTTCAAATTGAATTATAATCAAAGTCCTTCAAGTGAAGATTAGGCATTTGATATGAAACATGTTCCTTATGCATCTAATGTGGGTAGTTTGATGTATGCAATGATGTGTACAAGACCAGATATAGCATATGCTATTGGTACAGTCAGTAGATTTGTGTTAAATCTAGGTAGAGAGCATTGAAATGTTGCAAAATAGATTTTAAGGTATCTTCATAGTACTACTTTAATGAGGATTTGCTTTGGAGGAGATAAGCCTACTCCAGTGGGATACTCTAACTCTGATATGGCTGGAGACATTGATTCCAGAAAGTCCACTTCAAACTACATGATTAAATTTGGAGGGAGAGCTATGGCTTGACAACCCAGATTGCAAAAGTGTGTAGCATTGCCTACTACAGAGGATGAGTTCATTGTTATTACTGAAGCATGCAAAGAGTTACTTTGGTTGAAGAAATATTTGAAGGAGCTTGGTTTTGTCCAAGACAAATATGTATTATTTGTTGATAGCGAAAGTGCTATTCATATTGGTAAGAATCTGACTTTTCATAATAGGTCCAAATACATTGATGTGAGATATCATTGGATACGTGATGTTTTGGATGCTAAGTTGTTAGAGTTAGCTAAAGTTCATACAAATGATAATGATTTTGATATGATGACTAAACCATATAAAAGAGAAACACAACAATGTAGTACATGTAACACCCCACTTTCCCACAATAGAAATTACGTTAACATATATTATAGTATATAAGTGGGATGTCACATACTTCAAATATTCATAAAGTTTAAAGCCACTTTATTTCTTCTTTATTTCAAACATACTCAATTCGATAGCGAAATAATAAAAGTAGTTCAATTCCATGTCATTATGGCTTCAACAACAAATTAAACTCCACAAATGTGTGGTCCCACATAAGTAAAATAGAAGATACATACCAAATGAAATAATGCAAAACATAACAAAGATTCACAATTCTTGTGTTACGTATCAGAGTGACTCCTAGGACTCGATTAGGTAACACTTGCTCCAAGCACTACTCGAGTACCTGATTATTTGTACTCCCAGGGAAGCACAAACACAACAACACAAAAGGGGTGAGAATTTCATTTAATAAATATACAGTGAATATCACATGCTAAGGAGTAGTAATCACACAATTCACACATCGCACAACACTTCACAACATAACCCATCATTCATATAATATAACATCAACTCAAAACAATGCAATGCAATGAGACCGGCATCAACTCAATGCATGTGGTACCATCAGGGCATAAGCCCTTATCACATATGCCAATTTGGGCAATAACAGGGCATAAGCCCTCATCACAACGCCATTACAGGCCAACAATAGGGCATGAGCCCTCATCACTATGCAACATGCGACATCATATGCAATAACATAATTATACAACCACAAGGCATAAGCGTTCAACATTCGTCAATACAGACCATCATCATCGTTATCATACAACATAAATTCCACATAAAATCCCATGTTTTAAACTTTATTTATCATTATTACTAGCCTTATTATGTCCACCTAAGCCTTACTAGTCATTATGGATCGAGAGAATACACTCCACACGCGAAAACGGGAAGAAATCGCGAAAACGGGAATTTTTGCACCTTCGCCTGCCCCTATACGTATGTTACCTGTATTACGTGTATTACCTTGCTACCTACCCTGCCTTATGCGTAATGCTGCCTACAAATCTGCTTCACACAACGTCTACCAAAAATGCTTGGATCTCAAGTTACAATTTTATGAACATAGGGTCATGAAACAAAACACTTAGTGAAATTTTGCCCTAATTTGGACAGGATTTTGATCTAACTTCATGACACTTTTTCACATAGTTCCAAGGGGAATCTTCAATATCAATTCAAAGAGGGGTTGTAGAGAATGTTACAAGCTTTCCAAAATGTCAAAGAACTCCTTGAGATCATTCTTGAGTAGGGATAATCGAAGAGATGAAGTTAGGGTTTTGTCACTTAATTTACAAGCCATTTTGTGATGAACAAGAAGTCAATTTTAAACCTATGCTGCACAATCTTGTTTTGCAGGCCTCTAAACCTCAAGATATATCTATAATCAGAAGATTACACTTTATTTTGAGCTATTATCCAAGTGTTCCAAGCATTCTCCAAGCCAATTTTCCATTTTAGGAAGAAAGCTACCATTCCATTCTTGAAAAGTTGCTTTAATCACAAAGTCAACTTGTCTTGAGCTTCTAACTTCTTCTTTCTGCACACACCACCCCTATAAACCAAAAGCAATGTGTCTAAGGTCTCAAGAAGCTCAAAACATGCTTGTACAATACTTGAGATTTGTCACTTCACTTTTCTTAAAAAGCAAGTTATAGAGCCATAACCCTATAACTCAGAAACTTGGAGTGATTTTGTGCTCTAATATTTTCCATACATATTAACAAGTCAATTACAACACAGCACATGATTTTGGCAAGCCAGAAACTCTCTCAAAAACCCTCTAGCCAGAAATTGCACAGAAAACTCCATTTTTGTGCAGGTTCTGACCTTGAACTTATATCTTCTATTTCCCTCGTGCGTTCTTTGGCCTTTTAGTTCCTAAAGTTCCTATACATCAAATATAACTTGTCCCTGTTACACGACTGTAACATCATCTTCCTCAACTTCCATAGCCAAAAACAGAGCATTACAGTTGGACTTCTCCAAGTCATTTCAGCCACTCTCAACTCAAGCAAACCATTGCATTAGTTTCCTAGGACCTCAAGGAAGCTAACCTGATCATTACCATCACTTGAAACAAGCTCAAACTCCAAACACGATTTCCAGTTTTGAGGTAAGTTTTCTCAACTGGAACTCTTCATACAGGCATCATCAATAGTTTATTTGTGAATAAAACATGTAGATATCATTGCCCTGAAGCTAACCATGTCCATAGTTTCCATCAATTTTGCTTGAGCTTAGAGAATTTTGAAACTGAAATCTCTGAAATTTTTAGGGTTCAGATTAGGGCCATTAAAATTCTTGCTTATCTTTGATCTATAGTTTTAATACTTTACATTTCTGGAATCGTGGAAAAATTTGCTATAAGTTTCATGTTTACAGTTTTCATTTTTGATGAGAAATGAGCAAGTTACAGTTGGTATGGCTGGATGTTGAAGATGAAGTCTTCAGAACACGTTTTTCCTTATATATTTATTGTTTCATTTGTATTAACGAATGTATAGCCACCCTAGTGGTAAAAGCACGCGCCTGTAACCTTTGGGACCTGGGTTCGAGCCCCAGTGGTACCCTTTTGCATTTTTTTTCTTCATATTTTCACAATTCTGACCCTTTTTTTGTTTGGCATGCGCTGGGCCCTTTGGGTCTGGCTCATTTTATTTTTTGCTAGTTGACCTCCCTGTTTCCCATTGACACCCCTAGTCCAATTTTCTTTTCTTTTCTTATTTTCATTTTATTTATTTTCTTAAATTATTTTTCTAATATTAAAAATCATAAAAATACAAAAATAATATATTTATATTTTGACATATTTTATTTTATTTTTTTTCCATAAATAAAAATATTTTTATACTTCATTCATTTTATTAAGTAGATTTTATAAACTTAATTAATATTATATTATTTATTTATTTTATTCTTCACACCATTTAAAATACATTATTTTAATATAAAAAAGGACTAAAAATATTTTATAATACTATAAATATTTTCAAGACAAAAATACCAAAAAATACATTTTTCTTAAACTTATTTTCTTTTAATCAACTAAATAGAATTAGGGTTTTTATTCAAAATCTTTTCTTAAAAAAATTCTTTTTATTAATTATTTTTCTTTAAATTAATTATATTAAGACAAAATCCTTTTTTCATGAAAATCAAACAAAGATACATTTTCTCTATATTTTGCATTTTTTGTACATTTATTCATTTTGTACTTTGTATTTATTTATTTCCTTGTACATTGATATCAATTCGATATGGTTGTAATAGACTAATTAGGTTTAAATTCTTGCAATCCTCATTTACAAATTGTATACCCCCCCCCCCCCCCCCTCCCCACAAATGCTGTAATAGCATAGTAACTTTAAATTTCACAATTTATCGCTTTCATATAACATGCTAGTAATTAGGGTTTGTATGAAAAGACTAAAATCAATGCTTAGAAAACCCTAATCCAAGACAAAAGCAAGCATGAAAACAATACACTTCCACACAAGCACCCCTAGGGTTATTCCACTTGGTTGCCTTATACAAAATGGCCATATTACGCATGTAAGGTATCTTAGCCAAAACAAGCAAATACAAGATCACAGTCCCTCGATGACGCTATCTAAGTTGCCTTACAAATGATCTTAGTACCTCCAAAAAAATGCTAAGATACCTTGCAACATTGCTAATCATGGTTGTACGATGACCCACGCCCGTTCCGTTTACATCCAAAGATATGGTTGCTTACCAAATCAATAGTAAGACAACAATGTCAAAGGAAAAGAAAATGAACAAGAAAGACATTTGAGTAGGTAGATTGCTCCTAATTACTTGCTCCATTTCAAAACAAACATCCTTGCTATTTTCAAAACAAACACATACACTTTCAAACATCTTACAAAATTGAAAACATTTTCAAAAGAGCAACATCTTTGTATACATTCTTACGAACAAGAATCATTACAAAGATTGCCTAAACAATGACCTCTTTTACAAAATACTTTCAAAAATCATATCAAGTACAATTTCAAACAAAAAGCAAGTAATCTAGCAAGTAACTAAGATCCCATGGAAAACCATGGATGAAAAGGGTGCTAATACCTTCCTTTTTCATAATCTACCCCCCGAACTCAAGAAATAATCTCAAAGGTCTTTCCTGTGCTTTTTCATCTTTCCTTTTGGATAAAAGAAAAGTCGGTGGCGACTCTTGCTAACCGCAACATTTGCGATAAAATGCAAAACACCCAAGTCAGTTCTCCCACCATATCACAACACCCAATGTATAACCTATCTTCCCTTCTGTAATACGGTGGGAGAACTGACTTGGTGTTTTGAATTTTATCGCAATTGTGGCAGATAGCAAGAGTCACCATCGACTTTTATTTTATCCAATAAAGGAAAGGGTGAAAAGAATAGGAAAGACCTTTGAGATTTTTTTTTGAGATCGGGGGTAGGTTATGAAAAGGGAAGGTATTAGCACGCTTTTCATCCGTAGCTATCTACGGGCTCTTAGTTTCTAGCTCACTTTGAAATGCTTTGTTTGAAATGTGTTTGCAATGGTTTTGAAAGTATTTTTGAAAAGTGCCTTTGTTTAGGAGAACTTTGTAATGATTCTCGTCTCTATAAGAATGTATACAAAGTGTTGACTCTTGAAAATATTTTGTTTTTTGAAAGTATTGGTGTGTTTGAAAGATGTTGTTTTGAAAATGTTATGAGCAAGCAACTATGAACGTTCTACCTACTCAAAGAGTCTTTGTTCATTTCCTCCTCCTTTAGATATGCTATATTACCATTGATTTATAAGAAGCCCTATCATTGGATGTGAAGGGATAGGCGCAGGTCAATCGTATAGTCATAGAAGACAACTTATGAGACGCTTTAGCAATTTTCGTAAGCGACTAAGATCGTTTTATCGAAGGCAAAATTGAAGGGTCATCAAGGGACTACGATCTCTTTTATCAAGGGTCTTTGATAAAGCGTTCTAGATTCGAGGGACATGACTATTTATTCATGGGCAACAAGCGAAGTTACCCTAGAGGCGCGCATGTGAAAACTGTTTAATTGCCTGTATTTTTGTCTTTGAGATTAGGGTTCTCTAACAGTTGATTTTATCTTGCCATACACACCCTAATTACTAATAATTATATTAAAGCGATAACTTGTGGAAATTAAAATCCTACGCTATTACATCACTTGGGGGATGGGGGTACAATTTACAAATGGGGATGAAGCACAAGCCTAATTAAATTATTACAACCATATTGAATAAATGAGTAGCAATAAAAAAATATAAAAAGTAAAATAGAGTATAAAGAAAGAAAAAACAAACTTTATGTATTGACGCATATCCTTATGCATCGATACATTCAACTTCTTGTTTCTGAAAAATCAAAATCAACTCAGTATAAGTCGATACATAATGGTATGTATCGACTCATTTCTTGTTTGTGTTGACACATTCGTATTTTGTGTTGACTCATACACCTTTTGTCTCTCTGTATTGTGTCTGGATAACAGTATGTGTGATCGGTGGATCTGGAACTGACTGTTTAACACTGGTTCGCGAAATGTCGCGGTAAGCAAGAGTCGCCACCGTCTTTTATTTTCTCCAAATGGAAAGGACAAAAGCACAGAAAAATTCCTTAAAGAGATTGCTCTCGGTTCGGGAGGTAGGTTATAGAAAGGGAAGGTGTTAGCACCCTTTCTATCCATGGTTATCCATGGGCTCTTAGATACTTGCTCATTTGTGTTTTCAAAATTGTTTGTTTGCTTTTCAACTGTGGGTTTAAAAAAAGTTTCTTTGAAAATTTCAGTTCGACTCTTGTATCAGTCCTCAAGAGTGTTTGAAAAGTTGCTTTCGAAAGCTTTTTGAAAAGGTGTCGGTGTGAAAAGTATTTTTGATTTTTTTTTGAAATTAGAGCAAGTATCTAGAGTTCTCTACCTACCCTAAGGAATTCGTCTGTGTAAATGTCCTTAAAGTAGTGCCATCCCACCATTGAGAGGTAGGGAGCATCACCGTTGGAGGTGTTCGGGTCAATTCGAAAGTTCGGGACATGGTGATCACCGGAGCAATAGGAAGACACCTTAGAAGCTACCCTCATGCCAGGTCCCTGGATCATGAGGACTTACTAAAACATCCTCTACTCGACGATCACCTTTCGAGGGGCAAGGCAACAGTGAGGCGTACCCTAGGGATGGTGTGTGATTTGTGTGTCGTTTTCAGATATTTTTGTCTTGTCATGTATTGGTGATCTACGCTTTTGTTTTTATTTTAACATTCATTCTTTCATGCAATTTAATTAACAGTTTAGAAAATGCGGAATTTAGAATCCTACGCTATTACAAAGGCGCGGGTCCACATCGCCAAATTTAATCCAGGACCCGATTTGAATAAAGAAATAAAGTGCGGAAAAGATAAATGTCTGATTTACATGGCTTCGGGAGAATTACACGAATATTATAAGAAAGGAAATAAATGTGCGAAACGAACTAATAATCGAAAGCGAGGGTGTTGAACCCTTTTTAATGAAATTAAATTACGATTAACAAATTAATTAAATTAAAATAAAAGAAAAGATTTTTTTGGAGTTTTTTGTATTTATGGATTTTTAATAAGAATTAATGGAATTTAAGACCTAATTCTAGCTATTTTTAATTTATTAAAAAAAACATGTTAAAGTTAAACCTAGAATTAACCTAATTAATTAATACAATTTTATTTACAAAAATAAATAATTAATTATTAGTGATGAAAAGGAAAAAAAAAGATAAAAGTAATTAAAACCTAATTCTACAAATTCTTTAAGTTTATTAAGAAAATGTTAAAATTAATCCTAGAATTCAAAAACTAAATTAATTAATAACATTTATTTACAAAATAACATTTAAATAAAATATATTTTATTTTGTGACTTTCTGATTTTTATTATTTTTATATTAAAGGAAAAATGTTAATTTAAAGATTTAAGAGGAAATAATTAATTTAAACAAATAATAAAAAAAGATAGAAAAAGAAAAGAAACTCAAACCCTGGGGGGTGTTGACCCCAATTTGGAGGTATCTCCAGCATTTTTGGCCCAATGTTTAAGGCCTTCAGTTGACTTTTCTGACCACGTGAGTGTGCATTGACTGGTGCCCATGGTGTTCATCAGATCAGGACCCTTGGATTGAGGTTATTGGCCATGTGGCATGCTGGGATTGTGGACGTATGATGAACTTCAGGAGGCAAGCTGCATAGAATTACATTGAAAGAAAAAATATTGAAACAAAGTGGGGGACCTGGGGATCAAACCCAGGTCCTAGAGATTACCAAATGCCTTGTCCACCAACTGTGCCAACTGCGCACGTTGTACATGGAATGAAGAATAAATAATATAAAAGCAAATTAGCGTTAGTGGCCTAGAAACAAAAAAACACGCGTTGAATTCAAATCATCCAACCATAGCTTGCCACATGATCTTCTTCTTCGTTGTCCCTGAAACAAAAAAAAGAAGTAGCGGGGGTTTTAAACCCCCCCCCCCCCCCAAAATGCAGTCTTTTCAAAAATAGTGAATAGCCCGTATGGCTATATAAATTAGGCGCGATTAGTGTGTTAAATTCGTCCAAGCATCCTGATTCTGGCCATGGTACTGGGGTGCCTTGATTTTTCCTTAAACGTAAAGCCCCAATTTTGCAGTTTGGAAACCCTAGCGAGCTTCAATGGTGATTTCGCGTATAGGCAAGAAAAACTCAATTAAACAGTATGGTTAGCTTCAGAATGATAAGACTAGTACAAAACAAGTATTAGAACTCAAAATTATGGCATGAATGATGAAATACGATTATGCAAAAAAGATGAAACAGTCTGACTTCTATGTACCAATTCTTGATGCTATGGACGTGGAAAAGTATCCAGTCAGGTTCAGTAATGCCTTAGGAAGCTTTTGGGATCAATATTTTCCTTTGAATCGTCCTCCAAGGCAGTTTTCAGTTTTTGATTTTTTTGACAAAAATGTAAACTTGGTTCTTGAGATCAGGCGCAGCTTAGAGGTTTTTAGGCATTAGGTTTTGATCAGTATATGTATGGGAACTGATTAGGGTTGAAATTTGGATCCAAATCCCTTTGCATTGATGGGAGAAATATTTGATTTTCATGCATATTTTTTCAAATCTTTTCCATGAATATTTGATTCCAATCATAGCCAATCTTCCCAATTTGAGTTGTGCACGAATCTTGAGTGAATCATGAGTGATTATACTGCATAAAAAGATTCACATACATTTGTTTAGTATTTTTTCCATATTTTAATTAATTAAATGAATTAATTGTAATTAAAAATTCAAATAAATAATAAAAATGATGAAATAAATCCCCTTTGGGCCAAATGGTCGTGCATATGCTTTGGATGATGAATTTTGGAAGAAAATGTGGCCCATTAGCAAATTTGAAGCATTTGAAGCAAAGTTGACTTTTCAAAATTCCCAAAAATTTCCCAACTTCCACAAGGCATATCTTGCTCAATGTTTAAGCTTTGATCATGTTCTTGGACATTTTGGAAAGGTCTTGAAGTCCTCTAACCAATGCCTTTGGTCGCATGTCATTTTGATTTACCAATCTCAAGTTATGGTCTTTGACTTAAAGTGCCTTTTTGTTGACTTTTGAAAATGACCTATAATGTTGAAATTGATAAATTTTTGTGAGAGAATTTCCTGGACTTGAAGTGTGAAGAGGAGTTGTAGGAAATGTCTTTCTCTTCAAAATGAGCTTTGGATGGAATTTTTCTGATAAACCATGTGGAAGTTATGCCTTGGTCAAGTTACAGTTGACTTTTTCAACTGTCCAAATATGGAAACTTTTGCATCTTGAGACTTTTTGAGCCATACTTTGAGAATCATGATCAAGCATTGATAAAATGATGTTTATGGCTTCAAAATGAGATGTTGACCAAAAATTTGAACTTTTGACTGTCAAATGACCATTTTGCCCCTGCAGTTGACTGTAGGGCAATTAGGGTTTTTGACTGTGCAATTTTGTGCTGTAAGTCTTGAAACTTGACATGAGGATACTTGAAAATGTTTATAGGCATGTGGGACTTGATTGGACTCTTGAAAACTTCAATTTCTTTGTCAGAACCAAAACCCTAATTTTTGACTGTTAGGAGGCCCTTGAACTGTGCAACCCTTGGGGAGATTTTGAAGCATGCTCTTTGCAATTCTTGAAGAATATGGGAGGGCAAATTTTGGGGTACAACAGTTGCCCCTGTTCAATCTTCTTAGACCTGAGGATGCAGATTGGCTGACGTGCCTTTCGTAATCCGAAGGTGGAAGATGATGGAACACTAGAGTGCCCAGAAATTTGCGCTCGCATAGTAGTGTGATGGTGGAAATGGGCTTATAGATGCCATTTGGAGATTGGTGGATAGGATGATGGGTTTATAGATGCCATGCTGAGAAATGATGGATAGGTGGATGGGCTTATAGATGCCATCTGGGCGTCGATCGCGTAAGAGATTCCTTAGCGAGAACTTGCGTACCTGCAAAAGAAAATGATTACCTGACCTGTTACAGGAGCTGGTCTTTAAACTCTTTTTGTGGATGTGTCCTGACTGGTTACAGGAGCTGAATCTGGAGCTTCAAACGGCGATGAATGAACCAGGGATGGTTACTACCTCAACAGGAACGGTGAGAGAACCTTGGATGACTACTACCTCAACAGTAACGCTGAGAGAATCTTGGGCGACTTCAACCTCAACAGTAACGCTGAGAGAATCTTGGATGTCTTCTACTGAGTCTTTATCAGGAAAATCTGTTAGGGATCGATTTAACTGGACTAGAGAGGTTTTTGACTGGATAAGAAACAGGAAAATCTTAGGGTCGATTTAACTGAACCAGTCTAGGTCTTGAAATCTTCAACTGGATAAGAAACAGGGAGATCTTAGGGTCGATCTGGCTGAACCAGAGAAGGCCTTTGACTGGATAAGAAACAGAAAAATCTTAGGGTCGATTTAACTGAACCGGTCTAGGTCTTGAAATGTCTTCAACTGGATAAGAAACAGGGAGATCTTAGGGTCGATCTGACTGAACCAGAGAAGGCCTTTGACTGGATAAGAAACAGAAAAATCTTAGGGTCGATTTAACTGAACCGGTCTAGGTCTTGAAATGTCTTCAACTGGATAAGAAACAGGGAGATCTTAGGGTCGATCTGACTGAACCAGAGAAGGCCTTTGACTGGATAAGAAACAGAAAAATCTTAGGGTCGATTTAACTGAACCGGTCTAGGTCTTGAAATGTCTTCAACTGGATAAGAAACAGGGAGATCTTAGGGTCGATCTGACTGAACCAGAGAAGGCCTTTGATTGGATAAGAAACAGAAAAATCTTAGGGTCGATTTAACTGAACCGATCTAGGTCTTGAATATAGCTGAGAACTTAACTGGATCTTTCCTGAAAGGTAAAGGTCAGTCATATGCAATGCATGATATGGATCAAGCGATGACGTTCTCAACATAAATGAGATTTGTAAGATATGATGCGCATATGCATGCTATGGAAATGTGATGTTTATGAATGTATCTTTGTCGTCTAGGAAAGTAAATCCTTGATGGGTGCCGGGAAGTCACATCCTGGGCTGATGTTGAAGAATAGATTTTTGCTTCCGCTGGGGATGATAGTTGCAAGAATACCGGTAGGAGAAGATAACTCCGTTGGGGAATAAGCTTGGCGAATGGATTACTCTGTGGGGAGAAAAGTACTCTAACGATCTTGCTGGGAAGCAATACTCTGTGGGGAGAGAGGTACTTTGTTGGGATGATGATAACTTCACTGGGGATGCCATTGTTGTGTTAATAGACTTCGCTGTGGATAAGAAGACTTCGCCGAGGACGATCCTTCCGTGGCTTTTGGCTGAGGATAACCCAGTTATATCCTGGTAGGGAAATAACTCTTTGAATAAAGCCGGGAGACGCGTTCGTGCTCTGCGAGGGATAAGCTTCCAGAATCTACTGGGGATAGGCTTACTGCTTGGGGAGATGGATTCCAATTTTCTTGGGGAAACTGGATTGGACTCTCTTGGGGAAGTTTTGAACTGTAACGGGGAAGTAACTCCACTGAATGTTTGATATACCGCCGGGGAACAATCTTTGGGCCAAGACTGTCGGGGATACTTTCTAAGAATGTCCGTATATTGCTGGGGAATGTTGAGATCTGCTGGAGGATACCCAACTTCCTTAAGGCTGACATTATAGCTTTGCTCGGGGAGAGTGTACTGACTTGCTGGCTCACTCTCTGGGGAATTAAGATATACTGGTTGTGTTCTTCAACCGAACCTACCTTGGTACCTTGGTGGATAGAACAGTTAGATTGCTTAGACAACTCTTTATTGCCCCTGTTTCTAATGTTACCTGTAATTAATCCTTTGTTTCGTATGCAAATATTCATGAGTTAGCAAATTATTGTCAATGCATATATCACAAATTGAACCTTGGACGTTCTTCGCAAAACAAAACAGAAAAGGGAAAACAATTGGCAATTTTAACTGAAAAGTGATTTTTGTATTGATTTTTTTGAATTTGCCTGTAAATAGGCGTTTTATGTACAAGAGGCTGACGTCCTAGTAAGAGAACGCCGCCGAACAAAAGAATTTATACAAGTTTGTACAAAAGAAAATAAAACAGCTGTGTGAAATGAATGATCCCACTGGGTTTCAACTCTGCTATTGCCTTTATATCTCCGAGCGTCTCATCACTTGATGACCTTAGTTGAAGATGGAGCTGACTGATCGATGCCGTCTGAACTTGATGTAGATACCGGATTCTGGATGCAAGGTGATCCAATGAGACATAGTATTACGCTTTATCCCTAACTTTTTCCTGGACCGCCTTTCGGGTTTTCAGTCCACCGGGATACCCATTTTTTCCCAAGCCGCCTTTTCAGGTTTTCGACTTGCCGGGTGTACAGATTTTTCCATTTCATCCCTTCATTTTGCCCGAACCCTTTTGGTTCGCCGGGAAGCCCTAATTTTTGCCTAGGCATGTCAGCCTAGCGGGTCTTTTTCATGCGTAGTATCTTTTTACTATGTCTGCATTAGCGGGGTGAGGAAGGTCGTCACCATCTATGTTGGTTAGAATCATGGCTCCTCCTGAGAACACATGCTTAACCACAAATGGCCCTTCGTACGTAGGGGTCCATTTGCCCCTTGGATCACTCTGAGGAAGGATGATTCGCTTGATTACCAGATCCCCAACTTGATATTCTTGTGGTCTGACCTTTTTGTTAAATGCCCTGATCATCCGTTTTTGGTACGTCTGACCATGACAAATAACAGCAAGTCTCTTTTCATCAATAAGATTTAGCTGATCAAGTCGTGTCTGGATCCAATCGTCTTCGTTCAGATTTGCATCCTTCATTATTCGGAGAGAGGGTATCTGCACTTCGATCGGTAAGACTGCTTCCATACCATAGACCAAGGAGAAAGGAGTTGCCCCGGTTGACGTCCTGGCTGAGGTACGGTACCCATGTAGAGCGAACGGTAACATCTCGTGCCAATCTTTATAAGTCACTGTCATCTTCTGCACGATTTTCTTAATGTTCTTATTTGCTGCTTCTACAGCCCCATTCATCTTCGGTCGGTAAGGAGAAGAGTTGTGGTGCTGTATCTTAAACTGCTCGCAGAGCTCAGTGATCATCTTGTTATTAAGATTGGTACCGTTTTCTGTAATAATTCTTTCAGGGACACCGTATCAACAAATCAGATTATGCCGGATGAACCGTGCCACAACAGTCTTGGTTACAGTAGCATAGGAAGCTGCTTCAACCCACTTCGTGAAGTAATCAATCGCTACCAGGATGAAGCGATGCCCGTTAGATGCCGTAGGTTTAATCTCATCGATCATGTCTATGCCCCACATTGCAAACGGCCAAGGCGCAGTCAGAACATTTAGAGGAACTGGAGGAACATGCACCTTGTCTGCATATATCTGGCATTTATGGCATGTCCGGGAATGTTGGTAGCAGTCAGCTTCCATGGTGGACCAGAAATACCCTGCCCGAAGGATCTTCTTTGCCATAGTGTGTCCACTGGAATGTGTTCCGAAGGTCCCTTCATGTAGCTCTTCCATGATCCTTTCTGCTTCAGTCTTATCCACACAACGCAGTAAGGTCGAATCATGGTTTCGCTTGTACAAGATGCCGTTGCTAAGGAAGAACTTCGCTGCGAACCTTCTCAGAAACTTTTTATCGTTGACAGATGCACCTTCAGGGTATTCCTGAGCTTCCAAGTATCTCTTCACCTCATGGTACCAAGGCTTCTCAGTCACCAACTCAGTCTCGAGATCACAACAGTATGCCGGTTCGTCCAGTTTCCAGATGATGATCCGGGGAGCTTCATTTTCCCCTTTGACCTTGAACATAGAAGACATTGTAGCTAACGCGTCCGCCAACTGATTATCCTCTCTTGGGAAATGTTCAAAGGTTATCTTCGTGAAGTGGGGGATCAAGGTCAACACACATTCTCTATAAGGAATAAGATTCGGATGTTTCGTATCCCACTCTCCTTTGATCTGATTGATCACGAGAGCGGAATCTCCGAAGACACTCAGAAACTTGATCCTTAAGTCAATCGCAGCTTGAAGACCCATGATGCACGCCTCATACTCCGCCATGTTGTTGGTGCAGTTGAAACATAGCCGGGCAGTGAGTGGAGTATGAGTGCCTTAAGGGGATATGATCACAGCGCCGATACCGTTACCCAAAGCGTTGGAGGCTCCGTCAAAGTGCATAGACCATCAGGATCCTTCCTCAGGTCCTTCATCCGGTCCAAGTACTTCACAATCAGTCACTATCATGATACTCTCGTCTGGAAACTCGAAGTTCATTGACTGATAGTCGTCTACTGCCTGATGTGCCAAGTGGTCTGCCAATACACTCCTCTTGATGGCTTTCTGGGTTGTGTACTGGATGTCGTATTCTGTCAAGATCATTTGCCATCTCGCTATTCTCCCAGACAGAGCAGGCTTTTCGAATATGTACTTTATAGGATCCATTTTTGAGATCAACAAGGTAGTGTGAGTCAGCATATACTGTCTCAGCCGGCGAGCAACCCATACCAAAGCGCAGCAAGTTTTCTCAAGCAGTGAGTATCGGGTCTCACAGTCGGTAAACTTTTTGCTAAGGTAATAAATGGCATGCTCTTTTCGGCCAGACTCGTCATGCTGCCCCAACACACACCCCATTGAATTGTCCAGTACTGTCAGGTATAATATCAGAGGTCTCCCTTCAACCGGTGGCATAAGGATGGGTGGTTCTTGGAGATACTCTTTGATTCTGTCAAAAGCAGCATGACATTCATCATTCCAACGTACTACCTGATCTTTCTTCAGCGGCTTGAAGATTGGCTCACAGGTAGCAGTTAGGTGTGAGATGAATCGAGCAATGTAATTCAGGCGTCCTAAAAAGCCTCTGACCTCTTTCTGTCTTAGGAACTGGCATCTCTTGAATAGTTTTAACCTTGGCCGGATCCACTTGAATACCCTTATCACTTACAACGAAGCCTAGCAACTTTCCAGATCTTACCCCGAAGGTGCATTTGTTCGGATTCAACCTCAGCTTGTACAACTTCAGACGGTCAAACAATTTCTGCAGATGATCTAGGTGCTCTTCCTCAGTTTGGGACCTTGCGATCATGTCGTCAACATACACTTCTATCTCATGATGGATCATGTCATGAAATAAAGCAACCATGGCACGTTGGTAGGTTGCCCCAGCATTTTTCAGTCCAAAAGGCATGACCTTGTAGCAGAAGGTGCCCCACTGAGTAACAAAGGTAGTTTTTTCCATGTCTTCAGGAGCCATCTTGATCTGATTATACCCTGAGAAACCATCCATGAAAGAGAACACCTTATGCTGAGCTGTATTATCAACAAGGACATCAATGTGAGGTAGGGGGAAGTCATCTTTGGGGCTGGCCCTGTTCAGATCCCTGTAATCGACACACATTCTGACCTTACCGTCTTTCTTTGGTACTGGCACCACATTAGCAACCCACTGAGGGTACGAAGTCACTGCAAGGAAACCGGCGTCAAACTGTTTCATAACCTCGGCTTTGATCTTCTCAGACATCTCTGGACGCATACGGCGGACCTTTTGCTTAACCGGAGGGCAGTCTTCCTTAGTAGGCAAGTGATGGACCATAATATCGGTATCCAACCCGGGCATGTCTTCGTAGGACCAGGCAAATATCTCCACATAATCATGTAGCATCTGAGTCAACCGTTGCTTCACACTGAGCTCTAGGTTGGCACCAATCTTTACCTCCTTTCTGTCCGTCTCAGTACCCAGATTTATTGTTTCCACTGGCTCTTCATGTGGTTGAATTGCCCTCTCTTCCTGGAGCAACAGTCTTATAAGCTCGCCAGGCACTTCGCAATCATCTTCACCTTCGTCTTCGGCTAAGTTGATCGGATTTTCGAAGTCATAACTGGCAGTAGCAGAGTCGTTACCAGTGAGATCCAGAGTGGATTGAAACCTGTATGAGTGAGTGTGTGTAAATACAACTGTTTTGTAATATATAAAGAAATGAAAGAAAGAAAAGGAGCATAAGATTTGAAATGCGAGAAAACATCCAAGGTCTTTATTCATGATATATGAAATGACAATTTATATGCCCTCACAAATGAAGCCACGGTGCCCCGGGTAAGACACCGGGCCATAGAGTTTTAATTGTTTATTACAAATAACAAAAACATAGGAATTCATTACTCAGTAACAAGAGAAACAGGTAGATTGTCTTTTGCACTCCAATTGCTAGGTCCACTGTCGGTTGCCGGGTAAATCCAGCTATCAAACTCAGCTTCATCCACCTCATCTTCGTCCCCAATAGCATTCACTCCATGAGCAGGCAAGGGAGCCGTCACTACATTAGGCTTCTCAGATGCCTCAAACTGTACCTCCTTCGTATCAATAAGGTCCTGCAGCTTGTTCCTTAAGGCCCAACAGTCATCAGTGGAATGCCTCGGGCTATCGGAGTGATAAGCACAGCGGGCATTTGGATTGTATTTTGGAGAGGCAGTATTCACAACTTTCGGGGCCTCCCTGACAGTCACTAGGTTGGTGGACAGCAACTGCGGCAAGATCTGCGATAGGGTCATACTCAAACGGGTGAACTCCCTTCTGGGTCTTTCAGCCCTTTGAGGATTGGTTTGCCGAGGAGCGGCAGCAGGCTTAGCAATCATTACCGCGTTGACAGATTGGCGGCGCTCAGGTTTCTCTTATCTTCTAGACCCATATACAGCACTGGCCTCCTTCTTAAAGGGCTTCTTCTCAGAACTTGCAGATGCACCCTTCTGAATTTTGCCAGACTTCATCCCAACCTCTATTCTCTCTCCCGTCAGAATAAGATCAGTAAACCCTGCAGACGAGTTACCGATAAGATGGTTGAAAAATGGCCCAGATAGGGTCCCCAAGAACATGTCTACCAACTCCCGGTCAGTTAACGGAGGCTGCACCCTGCCAACCAGATCCCTCCACTTTTGTGCGTACTCTTTAAAACCTTCGCTTGACCCTAGCGACATACCCTGGAGTTGGGTACGTGTAGGGGCAAGGTCGGCATTATATTGATACTGCTTATAAAAAGCAGTAGCCAACTCCTCCCAGTTACGAACCTTGGTCCCATCCAGCTGATAGAACTATTCGAGATGAGTCCCTGAAAGACTCTCCTGGAAGAAATGGATCCACAAGTTCTTGTCCACCGAGTACGACTGAATCTTCCGCACATAAGACCTGAGGTGTAGCTTGGGACAAGACGCCCCGTCATACTTGGTAAAGGATGGTGCCTTAAACTTATGAGGAATAATCACACCAGTAGATAAGCCCAAGTCTCCAAAATCCAGCCCAGGCACTTGTTGGATCTCCATAGCATTCAGTCTGTCTTCCAACTGCTTGTATCTGTCTTCAGCCAGAGGATACTGTTCCTCATTGAAGTCAGTCTCGTTGTCAGAGACCACTGGACTAGGACCTTTTCCCCCTTGGGGACTGATCTTGCTTATAGAAGAACCAGCCTCTTCATTCTGCAGAGTGTTGCCAAACCTTCGGCCCGAGTTGAAAAGAACAGTTTTCTTCTTCTTCTTCTTCTCCTTCTTCAGGAGCAGAGCCTTCAGCTCTTGGCCCTGAGCCAAACCCATGATTAGTTCCTGAAATTGCGCATTCTGCACCTGAAGAGCCTTGATAGACATCTCGGTTGATGATGAGTCAGGATTCATGATGCTGAAATAAACAGCGAAGAACGGTAAGCAACCTGAAAAGAAGAAAACCTGCTATGCACATGATGAATGATATGTGTTTATGCAGTGCATTCAAGGGTTCGAAAGTTCAAATTTGTTGTAGACAAAAAGGAACACATGTTATCATTAAGGAAATAATTGTTCAGTACATCGAAGCCTCATGGGCACAAACTACAAAGCAAATCAATCCCAAAAGACACTACGCATCCTCTTTGGAGCTATATAGGTGTTGAGATTCCTCTCCTCATGCAATAAGCGGGTGAGCTCCAAGACCTTCTTTTCACTAGCATGTAGACTGGTCTCAAGAGAATTCCGTTCTTCCTTAAGCTGGATCCAGCTCTTCTGCATCTCTTCCCAGGATGTGGGCATGTCAGGATGCTGAATGATGTAGGACACTTCTCCTTCCAAGACCGGTTCTTTGATCACAGGGAGCATATGAGGATAAGGCATCACTAACTTCTGGGAGCGGGCTCGTACCCACTTGAGATAAGGTTCTAACGGGATGGAGTTCCTGTGCCCCAGTGTCTTACTGTCTATCCTACTTGGCATCCTCCAAGCTCTGATAAATCTCTGGCGAAGTCCTTGTGCATCGTTGTCGAAGTCAAAGACTATGTCAGGAATTAACATGTCATGAGGGCCATCCCTCCGAGCATAACCAAACTGTCTCCAAGCCAGGCATGGGCTGTAAGTAATACCTCCTCTGATTCCAAGTAAAGGAACATTAGGGTACTCCCCGCAACGATCAATGATAGTGACATCCTCTCTGGACCGAGGGCACCAATGTATATCTGCATGTGTAAGAGTCATCAACCGTTGTGACCATCTCAAACCCCGTTCGTTCTTTAAAGCTGATTGTGGAAGGTGCGAAATAAACCACCTTCCCAGGAGGGGAGTGCAACACATAAGGACACCTCTTTTTCTCATGGTTCGAGTGTAACATGAGTGAAGGATGTCCCCCAGCAACGTAGGTATGGGATTCCTGGACATGAAGATCTGGACATCACTGATATCTATAAGCTGATCTGGGTTAGGGAATAACACCAAACCATAGACAAGGAGGGCCACAACTTCTTCAAAAGCTTGTAAATCAAGTGAGTTCCAACATTCATGGGCCTTTTCAAACAGAAACCTGGCTAAGAACCCTTTGATACCACTTCTAACTTCCCAATGTCCCTTGAGGTCAGATGATTGTAGGTGCAAGGCTTTAGCAATCTCTTCAAGCTTAGGTTCCTTTTCCGTACCGTTGTAGGGTAGTTGATCAAGGATAGGGATCTTCAGGAGCCGGGAGAACTCCTCCAATGTAGGTACCAGCTGATAATCCAAGAAGGTGAAACAGTGATGCAGAGGGTCAAAGAACTGGAACAAGACCTTTATCATATCTTCCTCAATGTTGGTATTGACCAAGCTGATGAGTCTTCCATGTCTTTCACTGAATGAAGAGCTCTCGGGAATCCTGGATATAAGCTCCTTAAGCTGAGGAGGGATCCTTACAAGGCTGATTTGAATTGTCTTTCTGCGAACAGTTTCCATGTCCTACAAAACAAAGAACAAAGATGAAGATTCGAACCCCTGAAATGGTTAGTCAATGCATATGATGCTGGATGATGTCATGATGCTATGATTAAACACACCACAAATATTTACAAAGGCAAACATGTAAGGCACACAAGTCACACAAGACAAGCCCTTAGAGTTTAAGGCCAGCATGGGGTCTGGGTATTACCCTCTTGAAGTTGGTGGGCTCAACCTGTCCTATCAGAAGTAACCGGGTTCTAAGGGTCCCAATATCACTGGATTGCTTTCATTGTTCATCGTTTCGATTTAGCCACTGAACTGGCGACCAAAATATTCCAGGAAAGCAACCCTCAATTGAGTGTAGTATCGAGTA
Source organism: Vicia faba (assembly GCA_948472305.1). NCBI lineage: Eukaryota > Viridiplantae > Streptophyta > Magnoliopsida > Fabales > Fabaceae > Vicia > Vicia faba. The sequence goes on from OX451740.1 coordinate 499,980,602, forward strand.
TCAACCAACCTCGGACTGCACCAAAGTCAGTTATCTCACTACCCTAAAGAGGCCAAGATAGTTCAATTAAGGTTCCTAAGGTCAGTTGATGCTTCACGACACCACACGGAGGCCCCGTACTCTCCTTGACTGAACTCAAGGGTTACCGGTACACACCAAAGTGCCACATCAACGTAGCAGACTGTTTCAACCATGTCGTTATACCCCGCACAGTTCCCTCACAGCCTTGTTGCTACTTTCTAAGAAGGTATCCCCAGATCCGGGTTAGGATCTATAGAACTCCCAAGACAGTACCCACAATTTAAAGCAAACAAGTCAATACAATTGAAAACACAGTTATGAACTATCCTAAGGTACACCTTACTTTAAGTTTAAGTCCCCAGCAGAGTCGCCAGTTCTGTGATCGGTGGATCTGGAACTGACTGTTTAACGCTGGTTCGTGAAATGTCGCGGTAAGCAAGAGTCGCCACCGTCTTTTATTTTCTCCAAATGGAAAGGACAAAAGCACAGAAAAATTCCTTAAAGAGATTGCTCTCGGTTCGGGAGGTAGGTTATAGTAAGGGAAGGTGTTAGCACCCTTTCTATCCATGGTTATCCATGGGCTCTTAGATACTTGCTCATTTGTGTTTTCAAAATTGTTTGTTTGCTTTTCAACTGTGGGTTTAAAAAAAGTTTCTTTGAAAATTTCAGTTCGACTCTTGTATCAGTCCTCAAGAGTGTTTGAAAAGTTGCTTTCGAAAGCTTTTTGAAAAGGTGTCGGTGTGAAAAGTATTTTTGATTTGTTTTTGAAATTAGAGCAAGTATCTAGAGTTCTCTACCTACCCTAAGGAATTCGTCTGTGTAAATGTCCTTAAAGTAGTGCCATCCCACCATTGAGAGGTAGGGAGCATCACCGTTGGAGGTGTTCGGGTCAATTCGAAAGTTCGGGACATGGTGATCACGGAGCAATAGGAAGACACCTTAGAAGCTACCCTCATGCCAGGTCCCTGGATCATGAGGACTTACTAAAACATCCTCTACTCGACGATCACCTTTCGAGGGGCAAGGCAACAATGAGGCGTACCCTAGGGGTGGTGTGTGATTTGTGTGTCGTTTTCAGATATTTTTGTCTTGTCATGTATTGGTGATCTACGCTTTTGTTTTTATTTTAACATTCATTCTTTCATGCAATTTAATTAACAGTTTAGAAAATGCGGAATTTAGAATCCTACGCTATTACAAAGGCGCGGGTCCACATCGCCAAATTTAATCCAGGACCCGATTTGAATAAAGAAATAAAGTGCGGAAAAGATAAATGTCTGATTTACATGGCTTCGGGAGAATTACATGAATATTATAAGAAAGGAAATAAATGTGCGAAACGAACTAATAATCGAAAGCGAGGGCGTTGAACCCTTTTTAATGAAATTAAATTACGATTAACAAATTAATTAAATTAAAATAAAAGAAAAGATTTTTTTGGAGTTTTTTGTATTTATGGATTTTTAATAAGAATTAATGGAATTTAAGACCTATATCTAGCTATTTTTAATTTATTAAAAAAAACATGTTAAAGTTAAACCTAGAATTAACCTAATTAATTAATACAATTTTATTTACAAAAATAAATAATTAATTATTAGTGATGAAAAGGAAAAAAAAGATAAAAGTAATTAAAACCTAAATCTACAAATTCTTTAAGTTTATTAAGAAAATGTTAAAATTAATCCTAGAATTCAAAAACTAAATTAATTAATAACATTTATTTACAAAATAACATTTAAATAAAATATATTTTATTTTGTGACTTTCTGATTTTTATTATTTTTATATTAAAGGAAAAATGTTAATTTAAAGATTTAAGAGGAAATACTTAATTTAAACAAATAATAAAAAAAGATAGAAAAAGAAAAGAAACTCAAACCCTGGGGGGTGTTGACCCCAATTTGGAGGTATCTCCAGCATTTTTGGCCCAATGTTTAAGGCCTTCAGTTGACTTTTCTGACCACGTGAGTGTGCATTGACTGGTGCCCATGGTGTTCATCAGATCAGGACCCTTGGATTGAGGTTATTGGCCATGTGGCATGCTGGGATTGTGGACGTATGATGAACTTCAGGAGGCAAGCTGCATAGAATTACATTGAAAGAAAAAATATTGAAACAAAGTGGGGGACCTGGGGATCGAACCCAGGTCCTAGAGATTACCAAATGCCTTGTCCACCAACTGTGCCAACTGCGCGCGTTGTACATGGAATGAAGAATAAATAATATAAAAGCAAATTAGCGTTAGTGGCCTAGAAACAAAAAAAAACGCACGCTGAATTCAAATCATCCAACCATAGCTTGCCACATGATCTTCTTCTTCGTTGTCCCTGAAACAAAAAAAAAGAAGTAGCGGGGGTTTTAAACCCCCCCAAAATGAAGTCTTTTCAAAAATAGTGAATAACCCGTATGGCTATATAAATTAGGCGCGATTAGTGTGTTAAATTCGTCCAAGCATCCTGATTCTGGCCATGGTACTGGGGTGCCTTGATTTTTCCTTAAACGTAAAGCCCTAATTTTGCAGTTTGGAAACCCTAGCGAGCTTCAATGGTGATTTTGCGTATAGGCAAGAAAAACTCAATTAAACAGTATGGTTAGCTTCAGAATGATAAGACTAGTACAAAATTGGCATTAGAACTCAAAATTATGGCATGAATGATGAATACGATTATGCAAAAAAGATGAAACAGTCTGACTTCTATGTACCAATTCTTGATGCTATGGACGTGGAAAAGTATCCAGTCAGGTTCAGTAATGCCTTAGGAAGCTTTTGGGATCAATATTTTCCTTTGAATCGTCCTCCAAGGTAGTTTTCAGTTTTTGATTTTTTTGACAAAAATGTAAACTTGGTTCTTGAGATCAGGCGCAGCTTAGAGGTTTTTAGGCATTAGGTTTTGATCAGTATATGTATGGGAACTGATTAGGGTTGAAATTTGGATCCAAATCCCTTTGCATTGATGGGAGAAATATTTGATTTTCATGCATATTTTTTCAAATCTTTTCCATGAATATTTGATTCCAATCATAGCCAATCTTCCCAATTTGAGTTGTGCACGAATCTTGAGTGAATCATGAGTGATTATACTGCATAAAAAGATTCACATACATTTGTTTAGTATTTTTTCCATATTTTAATTAATTAAATGAATTAATTGTAATTAAAAATTCAAATAAATAATAAAAATGATGAAATAAATCCCCTTTGGGCCAAATGGTCGTGCATATGCTTTGGATGATGAATTTTGGAAGAAAATGTGGCCCATTAGCAAATTTGAAGCATTTGAAGCAAAGTTGACTTTTCAAAATTCCCAAAAATTTCCCAACTTCCACAAGGCATATCTTGCTCATTTTGTAAGCTTTGATCATGTTCTTGGACATTTTGGAAAGGTCTTGAAGTCCTATAACCAATGCCTTTGGTCCCATGTCATTTTGATTTACCAATGTCAAGTTATGGTCTTTGACTTAAAGTGCCTTTTTGTTGACTTTTGAAAATGACCTATAATGTTGAAATTGATAAATTTTTGTGAGAGAATTTCTTGGACTTGAAGTGTGAAGAGGAGTTGTAGGAAATGTCTTTCTCTTCAAAATGAGCTTTGGATGGAATTTTTCTGATAAACCATGTGGAAGTTATGCCTTGGTCAAGTTACAGTTGACTTTTTCAACTGTCCAAATATGGAAACTTTTGCATCTTGAGACTTTTTGAGCCATACTTTGAGAATCATGATCAAGCATTGATCAAATGATGTTTATGGCTTCAAAATGAGATGTTGACCAAAAATTTGAACTTTTGACTGTCAAATGACCATTTTGCCCCTGCAGTTGACTGTAGGGCAATTAGGGTTTTTGACTGTGCAATTTTGTGCTGTAAGTCTTGAAACTTGACATGAGGATACTTGACAATGTTTATAGGCATGTGGGACTTGATTGGACTCTTGAAAACTTCAATTTCTTTGTCAGAACCAAAACCCTAATTTTTGACTGTTAGGAGGCCCTTGAACTGTGCAACCCTTGGGGAGATTTTGAAGCATGCTCTTTGCAATTCTTGAAGAATACGGGAGGGCAAATTTTGGGGTACAACAGTATGCATCAATGCATAATGTCTTGTGTCGACTCATACCCTGTTCTGCAACTAATATGAGTCGACTCATGTGAGTATGCATCGACTCATGCTGCAGTTTTTTGCCTCTAGCATTGTTCTCTTTTGTGCACAGGTCAATTCTCAACATATGATTGACAAAAATGAAAATAAAGCAAATGGTTAGCTTCGAGGGCAATGATTACTACATTCTATCTTCACAAGTGAACCAATAATGATGCGTGTATGAAAAACTCTAAGCCAAGAAGACTTACCTTGAGACTGCAATTTGTGTTTTTATTCTTAACACATTTCAAGATATTGTGATGATCATAATGGATTCAGTGAACCTCCAGGAAGTTTCTCCAATCCTTACTTTGTATTTGTTGTACCCCAAAATTTGCCCTCTCATTTTTCAAGGCTTTCCTCATAAAGATTCTCAAGGTTCAAGCTTGCGCAAGTACATTGGGATTTTCCAGCACCAGAATTAAAAGGAAACTGTCAAAAAGAGAGAAAACAGATAAAATTAATATTTTGACAAATTTGGAGGAAAATAGGTCTCCTTCGATTCAACCCCCTTCGATTGGACTTTGCACCTCCTTCGATTGCTCAAAAATTGCTGCTAGCGTGCCTCTTTCATCTGGGCATGTGACTTCTTGTTGTAGGCTTCATTTGTGTCTTCCACTTCCTGCATGTTTGCTTTGAGTACCAAATTTCTGCCACATGTGCCCCCTGCAAGGCAAATTCTTCAATTTGGACAAAATAGCTGCCTACAAGCTTACTTCGATTGGGCATATGCTGCCTGCATGTTTGTTTCGTTTGGACAAGCTTCGATGGGATAAAATAACCATCTCTATGCATCCTTTGAATCCACTCGCACCAAAGGCCTCTTGCATACTTTTCCTCTCACAAGTTTTGTTTGAGCCAAGAGATATCTTCGTACAAGATTTGACTAAGTTCTTGCTTCCTTTGAAAGAACGCCCTTCGATTCGGAAATCAAGAACTTCCCCCATGCTAAAAGGAGATGACTCCCTTTATGTTTGTTTCGATCCACATGCTTCGATTGGGCAACATGCTTCCTTCGAACATGAGCTTTCGATTGGGCGATATGTTTGTTTCAATTCAAGCTTCGGCTGGGAATTAGCTTCATTCGAGTAAGCTTGTTTCGACCACAAGCTTTGATTGAGGCAAAGGCTTCCTTTGAACAAGTGCGCTTCGATCTCATTCCTGCATACAAGCCTTCATTTGGGCATTCACCTCCTGCATATCTGCGTGTAAGCCTTCGTTTGGGCATTCATCTCTGGTCATGCCTGCATGCAAGCTTCAGTTGAGCAAGGTCTTCATTCCACTTGGGTTACATCTTTCATTTGGTTATTGAAGCTTCCTTCGATTCAGAAGGAAATGATCTTCATACAAGCTTCAATTGGGTTTTTGTTTCCCTTTGGAATAGTTTCCTTCGACTCAGGAATGTCCTTCGACTCAGGAATGTCCTTTGACTCAGGAAGTAAAGGCCTCCTTTTGGTTTTCTTCAATTAAAAAAGTCAATAATCTTCTGAAAGCTTCCTTAGATTCAGAAGTAAATGATCTTCATATAAGCTTCAATTGGGTTTTTGTTTCCCTTTGAAACAGTGTCCTTCGACTCAGGAATGTACTTCGACTCAGGAAGTAAAGGCCTTCTTTTGGTTTTCTTCAATTAAAAAAGTCAATAATCTTCTGAAAGCTTCCTTCGATTCAGAAGTTAATAACCTTCTGAAAAGTGTCATTCGACTGCACCATTCGCCCCTCACCTGTTTGCCTTGGATTCATAAGTTTTCGATTGGATGAATAGCTACCTTCTTGTGACTTTCAAATTCATCTTCATGTATGATTCGAATGCGCCTTCATATCACCTTCGAATCCATCTGTAAACCCTTCAATACGCCATAGTCCTGCATTATGACACACAACTTGGTGGTCCATTCGAAGGACTTGCCATAGTTGGGGAATAATTGTTCTCTTACTTTGGAGTCTGGTCGAAGGTTTGGGCCTAAGTTATTAAAAGCAAGAAGACTCAGAATGGCATATTCAGCTAAAAAGGGCCATTTGAAGAACACACAGTTGGTTCATTCGAAGGACACACAACTGGTGAAAACGAAAGTTGTGTTGTTCTAGTCTGGTTGAAAAGTGTAGAAGGATGGAGGATTCGACTCAAAAGATCAAGTTGAACATTTAGACCCATAGGCCAGGCTGCATGTTTTCCCTTTTCAGGCCTCAAACCTATGACTCACCCTATGCTTAATTATTTATGCAAGAGAATAGGCCTTTACCCATTTGTTGTCCAAGACCACTTGCACTTAATAGTATAATACTACCTTTTAGAAAAGTTTGTCTTGAGCATTGCGCCTGTTTTCCTTCAGAAAGAAGCAACTCATATGAACCATTCATCTTGCTTTTATGGCACAAGTGGACACTCACTTTCCAACTGAGCCTTATTTTATTATTTTTGCTCCCCAAGCTTCCCAAAATTCTTTCTCTATAAATAGAGAGTTCATTTACACAAAGAAAGAGAGGAGAAAAGGAGGAGGGGAATGTATCTTCAAAATTCTCACACACCATAAAATTCTCAAACACTTCAACACTTGTAAAATCAAAAAAAACCAGAATCATCGTTACCTCCTTCAATTCTGAAGAACAAAACATTCCAGTTTCCTTCGACTCAAGGAGCATCCCACTTGTTCTTTCCTTTAAATCTAGAAAATAAGGATATTTCACTTGTTTTGCTCTTTCGAATCCAGTGTCGAAGGCTTACCCTGGGTCTTTTCCTTCGAATCCAGAGGCATTCAAAGCAACCGCTTCAAAGTCCAGAACACGCTCCAACCTCCAGCAAGGTAAGTCATTTTTAACCTTTGACCCTTCATTTCCAGCATAGCATGTAAATAAGTTTTCTTTTTCATTTAAAACATGTACATACTATTTTCTTCTTTTTGTTTTGTTTTCACTCTCTTAATATGTGTCATGGTTAACAATCTTCTTGGCTTTTTCTCTTGGTACATTTAAATATTCTTTAAAGAACTAATCTAGTCTTAAGGTGATGTTGGAATGGCCTTGGTCCATATTGCTATTCAAACTCAAATGAAAGAAACAGGAGACAGAAAAGTTAGAAACGAAGCCTCTGGCTTCCATACTAACCTTCAGGCCAAATGAAAGAGGCAGTCGAAAGGCACAACATGCTGGCCTCCAGGCCCCAATCGAAAGCCAAAATATGCTGGCTTCTAGGCCCCAGTCGAAACTCATTCTTTCACCCCTTTTTAGGTAAGGTCGAAGAGGGCCAAAAATGGCAGAATCAAAGGGTTACTGCCCTAAGTCGAAAGATCCATTTTTCTTGCTTTTACTTTATTTTTGCCTTTATATTTTCATGCAATTCAATATGGTTGTAATAGTGTAGGATTTATTTTTTGCACTCTTTTATTACCTTCATATAAATGTTAAGTAATTAGGTGTGTATGGCAAGATAAAATCAACAAGTAGACAACCCAAAAATCAAAGACAAAATGCATGCAATCAAACACACTTGCACACATGCACCCTTAGGGAAATTCCACTTGTTGCCTTATAAAAATGGTCATGTTATGCATGTGGGGTATATTAGCAAAAAAACAATCACAAATACAAGATCATAGTCCCTCGATGACGCTACAAATGTTGCCTTACAAGTGATCTTAGTCCCTACAAGAGAATGCTAAGATATCTCACAACATTGCTATCATGACTATACGATGACCCACGTCTGTCCCTTCACATCCAACGATGGGGCTTATTATCAAATCAATGGTAAGGTAGCAACATCTAAAGGAGGAGGAAAAACACATCTAAAACCTTTTGAGTAGGTAGATTACTTTTAGTTACTTGCTCAATTTCAAAACAAACATCCTTTCTATTTTCAAAACAATCACATACATATTTCTAAAACTTGAAATGTTTTCAAAAGCTCAACACTTTTCATACATTCTTACGAACGAGAATCATTGCAAGGTTCGCCTAAACGATGGCACCTTTTCAAAATACTTTCAAAAACAACACAAAAGCATAATTTTCAAACAAAAGCAAGTGATCTAACAATTAACTAAGAGCCCATGGAAAACCATGGATGGAAAGGGTGCTAATACCTTCCCTTTTCATAATCTACCCCCAAACTCAAGAAAACATCTCGAAAGGTCTTTCCTGTGCTTTTTCACCTTTCCTTATTGGATAAAAGAAAAGTCGGTGGCGACTCTTGCTAAACTGCAACATTTTGCAAACACAAACGCAAAACCCCAAGTCAGTTCTCCCACCGTATCACAGAACTGGCGACTCTGCTGGGGAAAGTTTTAAAAGTGGGGTTACCTTAGGGATAGATCATATTTATTTGCTTATATTGTTTGATTTGCTTGCTTTATATTTTGGTTCCTTATTTGGGTTATTGTTTTAAATCCTACACCCAGATTTGGGGGATACATTTTAGGAAAGTAGCAATAAACTGTGAGGGAACTGTGTGGGGTATACCGACACGGTTGAAGCAGTAGTTACGTTGATGTGGCACTTTGGTTGGTACCAGTAACCCTTGAGTCAGTCAAGGAGAGTACGGGGCCACCGCATGGTGTCATAAAGCATCAACTGACCTTAGAACCTTACTTGACCAACTTGGCCATTAGGACGTAGTGAGATGACCGGCTTTGGTGCAGTCCGAAGTTGGTTGATACTTGATGCTACGCTCATTGAGGTTTGACTCTTGAGTTTTGTTTGGTTGCGAGTCAATCTCTTATTGAACGAAACTTGGGGGAAAGATAAGTGATATTGAGATCCCTTAGAACCCGGTTACTTTTAACTAAGACAGGTTGAGCCAACTAAAACTTCAAGAGGGTACTTACCTGAAACCCTATGCAAGCCTAAACCGAGGACTTGTTTGATTTGTATATGCACTTGTACATAACATCATAAACATCATAAACATCATAAAAATCACAAACATCACTAACCATTTCAAGGATTGTTAGATTTATCTTTGTTCTGTTTTGTAGGACATGGCCTCCGCTCGTAGGAGCACTATCCAAGTCAGTCTTGTGAGGATACTTCCACAACTTAAGGATTTAGTGTCAAGGGTCCCTGAAGATTCCCCGTTCACCAAAAGACATGGACGAATCCTTAGTTTGGTTACCTCAATTATTGAAGAAGATATGGTAAAGGTGCTTGTCCAATTCTTCGACCCTTTGCATCATTGCTTCACTTTTCCTGATTACCAACTTGTGCCCACTTTGGAAGAATTTTCTAAACTCATGGGGATCCCCATTCTTAATCAGTTACCTTTCAACGCTATTGAAAGAGACCCCAAACCTGAGGAAATTGCTCGAGCTCTACATTTTCAACCATTGGACATAGTAGCAAATTGGGTAACAAGGAGTGGCGTGAAAGGGTTACTAGCAAAGTTTTTGTTGGAGAAGGCTCAAGAGTGTTGGAATATTTTGGATCTACAAGCCTTTGAGGAAATTCTGGCTCTTCTCATCTATGGATTGGTACTATTTCCAAACCCTGACCAATTTATAGATGTGAATGTGATCAAGGTTTTCATATCTCGTAATCCGGTTCCTACATTGCTTAGAGACATATTGCATTCTCTTCACTCTCGCACTTTGAGGAAAAGGGGGGCTTTGATGTGTTGCACTCCTCTGTTGGCTAGGTGGTTTATTTCGCACCTACCTCGATCAGTGGTGAAGAATGAACAAGGTATGACATGGTCTAAAAGATTGATGTCACTTTCACATGCTGATATCCGTTGGTATTATCGCTCCTTAGAAGACATTACCATCATTGACCGCTGTGGGGAATTCCCTAATGCCCCTCTACTTGGAATTAGGGGAGGCATTAATTATAACCCATGTTTAGCTTTGCGATAATTTGGATACGCTAGAAGAGATGGCCCTCATGAGGTACTCACCCAAGGAATTGCATTTGAATACGAAAGCGATACCCAAGATTTCCGTCAAAGATTTATACGAGCTTGGGGTATGGTTAACAAAGTTGATAGCAAGACATTGGGGCGTAAGAATTCCATTCCTTTGGAACCTTATCTTAAATGGGTAAGGGCTCGCGCTCAAAGTCTCAAGATGCCTTATGAAGCCGTCTTACCTGTTATCATGGAGCCAGTAGTCGAGGGAGACATTCCACATACGATCCTCTATCCTGATATGCCTGCTTCTCTTGAATATTTGCAAAACGCTTGGATTCGGTTAAAAGGAGAGCGAGACACCTTCGAAGCTAAGTTCTATGAAAACGAGAAGAAGATATTGGAGCTTACAAGGGAACTTCAGGAAGAAAGGAGCTTAAACACCTACATTGCGCCAAAGAAGATGCGCACAACTTTTCTGTCATAGGAGTTTACTTTATGCTTATTTATGTTGTTGTAAGCCCAGGAGGCATGTTTGTATTAAAATCAAGGATTATTTAATGCAAGTTAACGTTTGTTCACTCTTTGTCTATACAAAGTTAAATTCTTTAAATCCTTGAAATCATTTGCATATTGCATGTTCATGCATCATGACATGAAAGGTGTCCGCATAACAGGTTTCCTTATCTCTCCGTTGTTTATTTCAGCAAGATGGTTCTAGAGAAAACTGTGAAGGAACTTCAAGCCCAGAACTCTCAATTTCAGGAAGCTTTACTCGCCCTAGCCAAGGCGCAGTACGATATGATGGCCTTGTTGGCCACTAAAAAGAAGCCAAAGAAGAAAGCTCTACTCAACATGGGTAAAAGGTTCAAGGAGACAATCTGTCAAATTCCAATAGAGGAAGATTCATCCGAAGAGGACGAGAACCAAATTGGTGAAGTCAAGAGTACTCAGGCCGACTGTATCAATGACCAAGAATCTGATGATTATTATTTCAATGAACAATATCCACCCACAGACATCAAATACAAGCAGCTAGAAGACAAATTGAAAGTAGTTGAAATCCAAGCTATTCCCGGTTTGAATTTTGACGATTTGGGCTTAATCTTTGTGGTAGTCATTCCCCACAAGTTCAAAATACCAACCTTTGAAAAATATGATGGGGTTTCTTGCCCAAAGCTCCATTTGAAGTCCTATGTGCGCAAGATACAACCGCACACTACTGATAAAAAACTATGGATTCACTTTTTCCAAGAGAGTCTGGCTGGAACACAACTTGAATTGTTTTACCAGTTGGATGGCTCTCGCATCAATACTTGGGAGGGACTAGCTACTGCCTTCTACCATCAATATCAATACAACGCTGACTTGGCATCGACGAGGGTTCAATTGTAAGGTATGACCATGGGGAAGGATGAGAGATTTAAGGAGTATGCACAGAAGTGGAGAGACCTTGCAAGTAGGGTCCAACCTCCCTTGACTGATAGGGAACACATTGACATGTTCATGAGCACATTATCTGGTCCTTTCTTAAATCTGTTGGCTGGCTTCTCTTCTTCTGGTTTCACCGAATTAATCCTAACCGGTGAGAGAGTAGAAAGTGGCATTAAGAGTGGAAAGATCTTTGTGGCATCTACTTCTACTCCCAATCTTGTCAAGAAAAATTTTGCCACGAAGAAAGAAGTTAATGCTGTGTATAGAGCAAAGGCCCATACCAAAATGAATAATCATCCGTCTGTTAATGCTGTCCGAATCTCCAATTTGACTGCTACTCAAAGACCATCTACCACTCATCAATGAGTTGAAGCTCCAAGAAGACAGTTCACAAGGTTAGCCATGTCATTATCTCAAGCCCTTCAGCATCTGCTCAGGACCAATTTAGTGGCATTGCGGGATCCTCCTGCCAACCCTAACACCTCGTCACCGAGATATAATCCAAATGAAAAATGTGCTTATCATTCAAATAGCCCCGAGCATGAGACTGATCAGTGTTGGGCTCTGAAGAACAAAATCCAGGATTTAATTGACAATAAAACTATTGAATTTGATCCTCCTCCAACGCCAAATGTAATTACCGCTCCAATGTCGAAGCACGACAAAGGTGTTAATGTCGTCGAAGATATAACTTTCATTACCTTTGTCCAAGGGTTAACTACTCCATTGAATGTAATCAAGAGCAATCTGTTGAAAGCTGGGACTTTCCTCGGCTGTGAAAAAGACTGTGTGGGCTGTATGAGACAATCTGATGGGTGTGAAAAACTGAGGAAAGGTATACAAAGCCTAATGGATAGCCGCAAAATTCTATTCGAAAAGAATCCTGCTATCAAAAATTCAGCCGACAAAGCTGAAGATTTGGCCATCATAACAATTTCAAACAAACCTCTTAGGATCTCATCCAAAGGTCCTATTAGAATTTCAAATGAACCAATCATTGCTCCTCTCATAATCAGTGCTGCCAAACCCGTTCCATACACCTCTGATAAAGCTGTACCATGGAATTATGGTGTCGAGGTTTATTACCATGGGGTAAAACGAGATTCTTGGATTGATGATAATGTTACCAATATTACTGGTTCTAGTAAAGTCACAAGAACAGGAAGAGTCTTTTCCCCTGATATCTCACCACCAACCACTACCACAGTTCCAACCCGCATAACCCACGACAATGTTGGTGCTAGTACTAGAGGGAAAGAGAAAGAAAGTGAGCCTTCCAGGGAAGAGGCACTTGCTAAAAAGACTATTATGGAAGAACCATCCACTCAAGAGATGGAGGAGATTCTGAAAATCATCAAGAAAAGCGACTTCAAAATAGTAGAGTAGTTGGGACAAACCCCTTCAAAAATATCAATGTTGTCCCTATTGCTATGTTCCGATGCCCATGCACAAGCTCTGATTAAGTTCTTGAAAAAGGCTCACGTGCCTCAGGAAACCACAACCGACCAGTTTGAGAATTGCGTAGCAAGTATGACAGCTGACAATGGTCTGGGGTTCTCTGACGCAGATTTAAATCCCATGGGAAAGAATCACAATAAGGCCTTGCATGTTTCTGTTGAATGTAAGGGAACCACTCTGGCACATGTTTTGGTGGATACAGGCTCATCTTTAAACGTGTTACCTAAAGGCGCCTTAGATCGGCTAGACTGTGAGGGTTTGTGTGATACGGTGGGAGAACTGACTTGAGGTTTTGCGTTTGTTTTCGCAAATGTTTCGGTTTAGCAAGAGTCGCCACCGACTTTTTATTTTATCCTAAGGAAAGGTTAAAAAGCACAGGAAAAACCTTTGATATGTTTTCTTGGGTTCGGGGAGTAGATTATAGAAAGGGAAGGTATTAGCACCCTTTCTATCCATGGTTATCCATGGGCTCTTAGTTACTTGCTTAGATCACTTGCCTTGCATTTTCAATTGTTTGAAATGGTGCTTTGTGTGTGTGGTTTTGAAAATGTTTTGAAAAAGATGCCTTGTCTAGGCAACCGTTGTAACAATTCTTTACTCGAATGTTTTACAAAGGTGTTTGTCTTTTTGAAAAGATGTTTCAATGTTTTTGAAAGTTGTTTTGAAAGTTTGTGTTGTGTGTTTTGAAAAATGGCAAGGATTTGTTTTGCAAGTTGGTCAAGTAACCAAGAGTTGTCTACCCTAAATTTACTCAAAGATCATTCCTATGTTTTAACCCTTTTAACAGTGTTGTTTCACCATTGTATTTGGTGAACAACCTTGTGTTAGGATGTTAACGGGACGGGCGCGGGTCATCGTTTAGACCATGAATGCAATAGTGCCAAGTGTCTTTGGCAATTTTTCCTTTAAGGGACTTGATCATTTTTTAGGCAACTTGAGAAAGCGTCATCGAGGGACTATGATCATTTGATTTGTTTTTGTTTTGCCAAAGATACTCAACATGCAACATGGCCCATTTTTGAAGGCAACAAGTGGAGTAACCCTAGGGGTGCAAGTGTGCTTGGTGTTGTCCATTTTCATGCATTTTTGTCTTTGTATTAGTCAAGCTATTTGTTATTTGATTTGCATACAAACCCTAGGTCTATCATGGCATAATTTGAAAGCTTTTAAATGCGGAAATTTAAAGTCCTAAATTATTACAACATGATTATGGGGATGGGGGTACAAATGTTTGAATGGGGGGATATTTAGCAAGAAATTAAATCTAAAACTATTACATCCATATTGAATATACAAATTATTCAATTGTACAATAATTAAATAAATACAATAAATATGCAAAATGTATTATGCACAAAAATGGTTTTTTATGTATGTAAAAGTATTTTTCAATGTAAAATATAAACAAAAATAAAAAGGTCAAATTTGGAGTATTTTTATGGTTTAGGGCAAAACCCTAATTTTTGAATAAATAGCAATTATTTATTAATTATATACAATATTTATATATTTGTTTATACAAAAATAAAAAAAAGAAGTATATTGCAAAAAAAAGTATTTTTTTATGTCATATATTAATAAAAATAAAAATATATTATTTTCATATTTTATCCTAAGTATTCTAATAAATATATAAGTATTTATATTATATATTTTAATATACTAAATATATACAAGAATAAAATATTAATTATTTACAAAAATTGTATATTTTAGAAAATGTTTTCAAAATGTGAATAAAAAATAATGACTGAAAATATATATATTTTTGTATTATTTTTTAATATCTTAAATAAAAAGTATTACATTTATTTATATACATATGCTAAATGAAACAAATAAATACCAAATAAATGCAAAAAAATGAGGAAAAATATTTTTAGTGTTTTTTCATGTTTGAATAAAAATATGAAATCAAAATCAAAAAGAAAAAAGCAAAAATGATAAGCATTTCACATAATGGGCCAAGGGGGTAAAAAAATGGAAAAAGTGTGCAAAGAGCAAAAACAACTCAGGCCCAGCCCAAGTCACCCTTCTTCAACCTCCAGCTTCTGTCTCAAAAACGCGCGCCCTCTATGCTTCATTCAAACTCCTGATTCTTTGACTTTTAACAAAAACTCATAACATAAACAATGTAGAGCATCAAGAGACGAATTCATACATATAAAAAACTTAACCTAACTCTAAGAAACGAGGGAGAATTTCTTCATCCCCAATTTCTGACCTAAATTTTCTCCAATGTTCATGGCCAAAATTCTCACAGCATACTCAATATAAATGAAAAGTAAGTATATGGATGGTTTCAGGGCTATGAGGAGAACATGTTTCATTCACAAACTTAAGCCTAAATCTTCCTATATTGAGAGATAGAAGTTCATGTTTTTACCTGTTTCAGCTTGAGTCGTGTACAACAATGGAGGTATCTTCAATGGAGTTTGAGCTTTGGTACAGCTTGCCTGAAGTCCAAGGATGCTTCTCCTATGCTTGGCTTGCTCTGAAACTGCCTGTATCGTGCTATGGAAGTCCACCTGCACATCTTGAAAGCAAAAATGGAAAACAATGTTAAGGATGTTACAGCTTGGATTCAATGCTTGGGATAACTTCAGTGGATGATATGGAACATGTTTGAACTCTTCTTAGCCAAAATGCACGAGTGGAAATGTTTGTGGAAGTCAAGTTGCAGAAATTGCTCTGTTTCTACAGCAAGAGGATGTTTTTGTGTTTGAGTAGGTATTGGTGATGAAGGAATCGTGCTTTAAGTCAGTTAGGGAGTGTGAAAGATGTTTGCAAAGTTTGCTTTGGCTGGTCTTTACAGGAATGAGAGTTGGTATGTGTTTTGCCAAGTTTCTTCTACTTGAAGCAAGAAAATGCAAGTTTCAATACAGGTCTGTGCAATGCCCTAAAGTATGCTGCATCCCTTCTTCTTGACCAGAGGGATTTGTGTACAAATGCTAGCCTCAAAGATTTGGCCCATGCCTCTTGGATTTTGAATTTGACATAAAGTGCATCTTTATCAAAATGGCAAATATGCTTTTTCCAATTAAGGGTTAATCTTGCATGTAATGACCAAATGAACAAAATAACACCTTAACACAATGGTTGGGCATTTAATTATGGTGTGTGAGACTGGTTTTGAGGCCTGCAAGCTAGCTTGTACAAGCTGATTTGAAAATGCAAAGTGTTATGAACAAGCCTTGGCCAAGAACAAAAGTGGATTTTGCCCAACTTTGCAAATTCGATTCTCCCTAACCACAAGGGTGTTTGAGAAGTTCTTGGACAATTTGGAAAGCTTGGAATGTGTACTACAATACATCTTTGAAATGCAAATTGAAACTCCAAGTGGAACCATGTGAAAAGTGGCCATGAAGTTGGACAAAAATCCTGCCTAGAATAGGTCAAAATTTCTCTAAGTTAAAAATGTTTTGCACCCTTATTCCAAAAATCATAACTTGATATACAAGCTTCCTTTGAGAAAACTTTGTGAATAAAAGTTGTAGATTTTGCAATGGACTACAACTTTCATGATTTGAGTTTTATTTGAATCCATTTGCATCTTGGTGAAAAAATGGGACAAAGTTAGGGAAAAAATAAGGAAGTTTCATAACTTGGAAAAATTCTAAGTTATGAAATTTTCTCATCTTAAACCCTAATTTGCAATTTTGGGTTTCTTGATGAACAAGTTTCATAATTTGACATGTCTTGATGAAAAATGAATCTTGGCATTTGATTTTGACCAAAAAGTCAAAGTTTGACTTTTCAGTATACAGTCAAATTTTGATTAGTTGACTGGAAAATTCATCTGTCAATCCTGTGCATTTGGGATCTTTTAAACTTGTTGAATGTGTCAAGACAATGCCATTGAGTCCTTGAGTCCATATGTGATCTTGGTTTGCCATTGGTTAGGTTAAACAGTCAAAAATTGCCTTTGTGCAGTCAAAACCCCAAAAATGACCATTTTGCCCTTTTGGTGATCTGATCAAATTTCTTGTGGAATTGTGATCCAAACTTGATCAAATGGTCTATATGAGTTCAAAAATGTTGACGTGGGTCAAAAATCATGAAGTTTGACTGTCAATTGGCCACAGTTGACTTTTTCCCCAATACAGCTGATTTCTAGGTCAACTGTCCAATTGACTGGGCAAAGATTGGAATCAAGGCTTGAAACTTGATATGGATAAACTTGTGAGTCCAACATGAGGCATGAAAGTCACTTTGGGTATTTTAGGTCAAAACATCTTTGTGCAAACTCAAACCCTAATTTGGGTCAACAGTCGAAGGAGGAGTCCTGAGCAGAGCAAACCCTAACTTGATTTTGAGCTCCAAGAGTCTTGTGATGAGAAAATGTTGAAGAAATGAGAGGGAAAATTTTGGGGTACAACAGTTGCCCCTGTTGAATCTTCTTGCACCTGAAGAGGTAGATTGGCAAGTTTGCCTTTCGCGTCTCGAATGTAAAAGGAGATTGGACACTAGAGTGCCCTTAAATTTGCACTCGTCGAAGCATGGATGCGGGAATGGGATTAAAGATGCCATTTGGAGATGGGCTTAAGGATGCCATCTGGAGATGTGACCAAGATCTTGTCAGGGGATGGGCTTAAAGATGCCATCTGGAATGAGTATCAGAAAGGTGTCCATGTTTTGGAGTATCTCTGAACTGGGGGGTCTTGAATAAGCAATGGATTGACATCCGTGTTTGGAGAACCGTAAAATGTTTTCAAAAGTTGAGTCTGAATAAGCGATAGATTAACATCCGTGTCTGGAGAACCCGTAAACTGTTTTCAAAAGTTGAGCTTAATAATCCTATCCTGAAAAGGGTAAAGTATTAGTTGAAACACTAAGTTATGTTGCATGAAATGTATGATGCAATGTATGTTATATCAATGTTTATGATATGAATGTAATGGATGAGCATGTAAGAGGATGAGCTGTCTTGCTGAGGAAAGACGGATCCTGGATAACAAGATCTTTGACTACTGCAGGGGATTGAGAATCCTTTGATCATTGAAAATGAGAAGTCCCAGGACCACTGTTGGGGAATCAGGAGCTTGGGTTGTATGCCAATCTACTGGGGATTCCAGGACGAGAGTCTTCATTCTGTTAAGGGTCAGAAATTGGGAGTATACCAATCTTCTGAGGCTTCAAGGATGAGAATCTTCATTCCGATAACGCTTAACTGTTATCTGGTCGATCTCCAGGCTTTCATAGAAACTTGTATTGTCATCTGGTCGTAGTCCAGGCTTCACAATATCTTGCTAAACTGCTATCCGGTCAAATCCGGGCTTCACGGCTTGTGTTGAAGAGATACCACTATCTGGTCGATTCCAGGCTTCGTAGTATTCTTGACTGCTGTCTGGTCGTAATCCAGGCTTCACAGAAACTTGTATTGTCATCTGGTCATAATCTAGGCTTCACAATAGCTTGCTAAGCTGTTATCCGGTCAAATCCGGGCTTCACGGCTTGTGTTAAAGATGTATCACTATCTGGTCGACTCCAGGCTTCGTAGTATTCTTGACTGCTGTCTGGTCGTAATCCAGGCTTCACAGAAACTTGTTGGGGATTAAACTATTATCCGGTCGAATCCGGGCTTCATAGCTTGCTCTGAGGGGATACCACTATCTGGTCGCAATCCAGGCTTGGCGGTAGTCTGGCATTGTTATCCGGTCGTACTCCGGGCTTCACAATATGCTGTAGAGATTAAGATACTATCCGGTCAAATCCGGGCTTCATAACTTGAACTTCGTGAGAATTTGATCTTTGACGACTGTAACTTCCAACAGGTGATGAAGGAACTTTTGAACGACCGATCAATTTGAAATGTAATTTGTTTTGGAGAATAAATCCTTGACAAATGTTGGGGAAATAAACCCATAACCGAAGCTGGGGATAGAAGAATCCTTTGGTTACTGAGGGTGAGAAATCCTTGTTGACTGCTGATTGCTTGGGGAGCAAAATCTTTAGTTGTTGAGGGATCCTAGGACCACTGCTGGGGATTGCAAGTCCTTGGCGACTTGGGGAATGAGGATCCTGATGATCTCTACTGGGGAGTCCATAACCTGGTAGACTCATGCTGGAGGAGTGAGACTGAGAATCTTCAATCTGATGGAAAGTATCTCTGTGGGAGAATGTTCACTAATCTGGTTCCGCTGGGGATTGATAGTTGGAAGTTTTAGCTTCGCTGGGGATAAGATTTTCATATTTTTAAGGCTCCACTGGGGATACTGAAACTTAACTCTGAGGGGAATTAAGTTCTATAAGGCTCTCCGGCTGGGGAAATCAGTTTTGAGAAAGCTTCTGCTCTGCTGAAGATCCTGAAGTTTAGCTCTGTTTGGGGAATTAAGCTCTGGATTTGAACCTTGTTGAGGAATTTGGAGTTTAATTCTGCTAGGGATTTCTTCTGAAAGGGCATCAAGATATCTATCTGTACCTTCAACCTATCCGTAATCATCTTTCTTGATTTGTAAGGAAATGATTATGTTCAAATGCATATGCCTATTTAACAAAACATTGGACGTTTCTCAAATAAAACATAAGTGTAGAAAAGCAAAAGGAAGACAAAGCAAATTTCTGTATTTGGAAAAGTATTTGTATTAACTTTCTATGAGTATCTTTGTACAAAGGAGACAGACATCCTAGTAAGAGGATGTTGTCGTAAAAATTGAAAAATTTATACAAAAGAAAGATGGCTATGTGAAACAATTCCATGGGATCCCCATTCTGCTATAGCCTTCACAACTCTGAATATCTTGTCCATTCAATGCTTCGTCCGCCGATGATTAGATTGATCAGAAGCTCGGAGCTTGTTGATGAAGAGATTGTTCTTTAAAGTGATCCGACGAGATATAGTCATACGCTTTAATTCCCTAACTTTTGCTTGCATCGCCCTTTCGGGTTTTCAATCCACCGGGAAACCCCTTTTTGCCCAAGCCGCCCTTTCGGGTTTTCGACTTTCCAGGTGTACAAATCTTTTTTGTTTTATCCCTATTTTTGCCTGAACCGCCCTTTCGGGTTTTCGGTTCACCGGGATGCCCATTTTTGCCCAAGTCGCCCTTTCGGGTTTTCGACTTGTCGGGTGATTTTATGCGTAGTATCTTTTGACTATGTCTGTGTTCGCAGGGTGCGGAAAATCGTCGCCGTCCATGGTGGTCAAAATCATTGCACCACCAGAAAATATGCTCTTGATTACAAATGGTCCTTCGTAAGTAGGAGTCCATTTGCCCCTGGGATCACTTTGCGGCAAGATAATCCTCTTGATTACAAGATCTCCGACTTGGTATTCTTGACGTCTGACTTTCTTGTTGAAGGCCTTGATCATCCGTTTTTGGTACGTTTGACCATGGCAAACAGCAGTGAGTCGTTTCTCGTCGATCAAATTGAGTTGATCAAGTCGGGTCTAAATCCAATCATCTTCACTTAATCCAGAGTCCTTCATAATCCTTAAAGAAGGAATCTGAACTTCCATGGGTAGGACAGCTTCCATGCCATATACTAAAGAAAATGGGGTTGCCCCTGTTGAAGTACGTGCCGTGGTACGGTATCCATGCAGAGCAAACGGTAACATCTCATGCCAGTCCTTGTAGGTGACTCTCATTTTCTGAATGATCTTCTTGATGTTTTTGTTTGCAGCTTCAACAACACCGTTCATCTTTGGCCGATAGGGAGATGAATTGTGATGATAAATCTTGAACTGTTCGCATAGAGCGGTGATCATAGTATTATTCAGATTCGTACCGTTGTCTGTAATGATCTTGTCGGGGACACCATACCGGCATATGAGGTTTTGCTTGATGAAACGGGCAACCACATTTTTTGTAACGGAGGCAAAAGAAGCTGCCTCGACCCATTTGGTAAAATAGTCAATGGAGACCAGAATGAAGCGATGCCCATTGGACGCTGTGGGCTTGATCTCTCCAATCATGTCAATGCCCCACATTGCGAATGGCCAAGGAGCTGTCAGAACGTTGAGAGGAACATGAGGAATATGAATCTTGTCGGCATAGACTTGACATTTGTGGCAAGTACGGGAATGCTGATGGCAATCAGCTTCCATAGTAGACTAGTAATAGCCTGCCCTTAGAATCTTCTTAGCCATCGTATGTCCACTCAAGTGGGTGCCAAATGTGCCGCTGTGTATCTCGGTCATGATTAACTCTGCTTCAGCTTTGTCTACACATCAGAGTAAAACACAATCATGACTGTGTTTATAGAGGATGCCATTGCTCAGGAAGAACTTGGCAGCAAATCTCCTTAAGAACTTCTTGTCATTTACGGAAGCTCCTTCGGGGTATTCTCTAGTCTGGAGATACCTTTTGATTTCGTGGAACCAAGGTTGTTCCACTACTTCTTCGATATTAATCTCATGACAATGCGCAGGTTCATCCATTCGCTCGATGGTGATTTGGGGAGCCTCGTTATCCCAGTTAAGTTTAAACATGGAGGACATTGTAGCCAGAGCATCTGCTAGCTGATTCTCTTCTCGCGGGAAATGCTCGAAGGTGATTTGCTCGAAATGAGGCAGCAATGTCAAAACATGTTCTTTGTATGGGATAAGATTAGGATGTTTGGTATCCCACTCTCCTTTGACTTGACTGATAACCAAAGCCGAGTCCCCAAATACGATCAAAGATTTGATCCCCAAGTCTATAGCAGCCTTGAGACCAAAAATGCAGGCTTCATATTCAGCCATGTTGTTGGTACAGCTGAAACAAAGTTGGGCTATGAAAGGTGTATGGAAACCTTCCAGGGAAATGAGTATCGCACCGATACCGTTTCCAAGTGCATTTGAAGCACCATCAAAGTACAGGGTCCATCGGGATCCATTTTCAGGTTTGTCATACGGTCCGTTGCCTTTAATGTTGTCCAAAGTCATGATGTCCTCGTCCGGGAAGTCGAATCTCATGGATTGATAATCTTCGATAGCTTGATGAGCTAGATGGTCAGCTAGTACACTCCCTTTTATAGCTTTTTGGGTAGTATACTGGATGTCATACTCAGTCAGGATCATTTGCCATCTAGCGATTCTTCCAGATAAAGCAGGCTTCTTGAAGATATACTTGATATGATCCATTTTGGAAATCAACAGAGTGGTATGAGTCAACATATACTGTCTTAGTCGGCGAGCAGCCCATACCAAAGCGCAACAAGTTTTCTCAAGCAGTGAGTAGCGAGTCTCACAGTCGGTAAACTTTTTGCTAAGGTAATAAATGGCATGCTCTTTTCGACCAGACTCGTCATGCTGGCCCAGTACGCACCCCATTGAGTTATCCAAAACGGTCAGATACATGATCAGCGACCTTCCTTCGACGGGTGGCGTCAAAATAAGAGGTTCTAGAAAATATTCCTTGATCTTATCAAAAGCAGCTTGGCAATCTTCGTTCCATTCGACTACCTGATCTTTCTTCAATAGTTTGAAAATTGGCTCACAGGTAGACGTCAGATGAGAGATGAATCTGACAATATAGTTCAAGCGCCCCAAGAACCCTCTAACCTCCTTTTCAGTATGGGGGGCAGGAATTTCTTGTATAGCTTTCACTTTTGTTGGATCGACCTCAATGCCTTTGTTGCTGACAATAAATCCTAGAAGTTTACCAGACCTAACTCCAAAAGTGCACTTACTTGGATTCAGCCTAAGTTTGTACTCCTTCAACCTGGCAAACAACTTCTGCAAATGCTCAAGGTGTTCCTCCTCTGTTTGTGATCGAGCTATCATATCGTCTACGTAAACTTCGATCTCATGATGTATCATATCATGAAACAAAGCTACCATGGCGCGCTGATAAGTTGCCTCTGCGTTCTTCAGCCCGAACGACATTACCTTGTAACAGAAGGTACCCCATTGTGTAACAAAGGTTTTTTTCTCCATGTCCTCGGGGGCCATTTTGATCTGGTTGTAGCCCGAGAATCCATCCATGAAGGAAAACACCTTGTGCTGAGCTGTGTTGTCAATCAAAATGTCGATATGCGGTAGCGGAAAATCATCTTTAGGGCTAGCCCTGTTCAAATCCCGGTAGTCCACACACATTTGGACCTTGCCGTCTTTTTTAGGTACTGGCACGATGTTAGCAACCCATTGTGGATAGGATGTAACAGCCAGAAAGACAGCGTTGAATTGTTTCATTACTTCAGCTTTAATCTTCTCAGACATGTCGGGCCTTATTCGGTGGACTTTTTGCTTGATCGGTGGACAATCCTCTCTTGTAGGGAGACAGCGAACCACTATATCTATGTCTAAACCCGGCATGTCTTCATAAGACCAGGCGAAGATTTCAACGTACTCATTCAACAGCTGTATTAAGCGCTCCTTGACACTTGGTTCCAGATTGGCACCCACTTGTACCTCTTTCCTGTCTTCCTCTGTTCCTAAGTTGACTATTTCCAACAACTCTTCATGAGGCAAGATGGCCCTCTCTTCTTGTTGTAGAAGTCTGGCTAGCTCTCCTTGTACTTTACAATCTTCTTCATCTTCATATTCAGCCTGATTGACCAAATCTTCAGAGTTATTGAAGGACATAGCAGAATAGTCACCCATAGAATCCAGAGTGGATGGGTACCTGCATTTGTGAGTGTGGGTGCGTGTAAGGGATAGCCATCCTTAAACAAACAAAAATTCAAAAGGAAATAAAATGATCACAACAGTTTATATATGAAAAACGTCCAATGATTCATTAAACATGGCATATGAATATGAAGAGAATCAAAACCCTTACAAATGGACCTACATGCCCCGGACAAGGCATGAGGTGAAAAATAGTGTGCAGACTGTTTAAAAGTAATTATTACAGACCAACAGGAAATGTTCGAAAGATAAGTTACTGATTAATGAAAGTAATGGGGACGAAGTCTTTCGCCTCCCAGTTGTTCAGTCCCCCTTCGATGGTTGGGAAGATCCAGTCTTCAATGTTGTCCTCTTCGTCTTCATCTTCCAAAGCATTGATTCCATGAGGAGAAATCTTGATGGGTGTCCTTTCAATTTTTGAGCGACGCATAGCTTTTTGCCCCGCAGCGGTAAATCCTAACCCAAACTTGTCTGTTTTGTGAGGAATGTCAGGCAACTGTCCCCATGTTGAGCTCTTCCCCTCCTTCATTGCAGCCTTTGCGTCTTTCAGAGATGCCATCCTGGCCACCTGCTTGGGTACCTCAGCTACTGTCTTTGCTACTGAAACTTCGGGAGCAATTTCCTCTAAGTGTTGGAATGGTGTTTCAATGAATTCGCCCTCCACCTCTACATACCTAAAGGAGTTCAGGTGACTGATCATATATTCCTCCTCACCATGTACAATTATGATCTTTCCTTTGACAGGGTATTTCAGCATCTGATGTAGGGAGGAAGTGACTGCGCCAGCATTATGTATCCATGGTCTTCCTAGCAAGCAAGAGTATGACGGACGAATGTCCATCACATAGAAAGTTGAGTGGAATACTTCAGTGCCCACCTTGATGGGAATGTCGACCTCCCCATGTACCATTCTTTTAGACCCGTCAAAGGCCCTGACAATGATATTACTTGGTTTCAGCTCCAAGCCTTCACAATCCAATCGATCGAGAGCTTTCTTAGGCAGCACATTTAGGGAAGAACCAGTGTCGACCAAGACATGGGCGAGAGTAGTTCCCCGGCATTCGACTGACACATGCAATGCGTCATTGTGCTTTCTTCCTTTCGGAGTCAGGTCAGCATCAGAGAAACCCAGGCCATTGTCTGCGGTAAGGCTGGCTACACAATCTTGGAATTGATCAGCTGAGGTTTCTTGGGGCACATGGGCTGTCTTAAAAAACCTTATCAAAGCTTTGGCATGTGCCTCCGAACAAAGCAACAAAGCTAGCATGGAGATCTTCGAGGGGGTTTTCCCCAGTTGCTCTACAATGTCATAATCACTTTTCTTTATTATTTTCAGAATCTCCTCCATTTCTTTCTTAGAGGTTTCGGGGATGACCAATGGCTGAGCCCTCGTCCTGACGAGCTCATCTTGGATCCCTTTCCCCTTATCAGCAGAAGTAGGAGGGACAACCACAGGAGTAACGACTTCTTTAATCAACGGAATTCTTGCAGAAAGTTTTATCGGTGCAGGAGTAAATTTGGCAGCAGCTGAGGGTCCAAAGATTGCCTTTGGAGGGGCAATCTCTGGAGAGAAAATTCTCCCACTTCGGGTAATCTTGCTCGTATCGGCAATGTTTCCAATGTCGGTAGTTTCTTCGTCAGAGCTCTCTTCAGTTATCTCAACTTGTTTAACACCATGGTAGTAGATTTCTCCACCATAATTCCATGGTATTGATTTGTCAGATTTGTAGGGGACAGGCCCAGGCATGGTTATTTTCAGAGGAACAATCTTCGTAGCGGATGTAATCTTAACAGGCTTTTTAGGGACCTTGGAAAGATTGGTGGAAATGGTGATTATTGAAACATCTTTGATAGGAGTTGGAGTAGCAAGAATCTTTTCGAAAAGAATTTGTTGGCTGTCCATTAGGCCTTGGATGCCTATCTTCAGCAATGGACAGTCGATTGGTAGGGAGGAACAACAGTAGCAGTCTTCTTTACAACCTGGGAAAATCCCAGCTTTCAATAGATTCAACTTGATTGTTAGTAGTGGAGTTACCAGATCATCAACAGTAGCAACATACAGATCTTCTTCAATAGCATGGACATTGCGACCATGCTTTGGCATTGGAGCGGATATTACGTTCGGCTTCTCTGGAGCATCGAACTCAACTTCTTTAGCATCTATCAAGTCTTGAATTTTATTCTTAAGCGCCCAGCAATCGTTGGTGTCATGCCCGACGCTGTCAGAATGATAGGCACATTTAGCATTGGGATGACAGTATGGGGAAGCGGTATTCACAATCTTTGGCGCTTCTCTAATAGTGGTGAGATTTAGCTTCAACAAATGGGGAAGAACTTGCGCAGGCGTCATGTTGATGCGGGTGAACTGCCGTTGTGGCCGTTCCACCCGTTGCTGATTAGGTCTAGACTGATTGTTACGAGGCTGATCATTTGATGAATTTTGGACCATCACGGCCCCCACAGTCGGCCGGTGCTCAGTTCTTCCCGATCTTTTCTGAGAGTATATAACAGCTGCCTCCTTCTTGGCCGGAAATGATTTCTTAACAGTTGTAGATGCAGAGGCATCCCTTTGAATCTTCCCACTCTTAATACCAGCTTCCACCCGTTCGCCAGTCAGAATCAATTCGGTAAACCCTGCGGAAGAGCTCCCGATCAAATGGTTGAAGAACGGGCCAGATAGGGTCCCCAAGAACATATCAACTAGTTCCCTATCTGAAAGAGGTGGATGCACTCTTCCTGCCAAGTCGCGCCATTTCTGGGCGTATTCTTTGAATCCCTCATTTGAGGCCATCCCCATACTTTGTAGCTGAGTACGGGTTGGCGCCAAGTCAGTGTTATATTGATACTGGAGATAAAAGGCAGCTGCCAAGTCTTCCCAGTTATGCACTTCTGACCTCTCAAGCTGGTAAAACCAGTCTAGCTGTGTACCGGACAAATTGTCCTGAAAGAAGTGTACCCAAAGATTTCTGTCGGATGTATGAGGTTGAATTCTTATGACATATGACCTCAGGTGCATCTTCGGGCAAGACAGCCCGTCATACTTCGCAAAAATTGGCACCTTAAACTTTGGAGGGATCACAATTCCAGCAATCAATCCCAATTCTTCAAAATCTAGCCCGGGAACCCTTTGCAGCTCCATAGCTGCCAGTCTATCCTCCAGGTTTTTGTATTTGTCGTCCACTGGCGGGTATTGTTGTTCTGAATAATCTTCATCTTCCTTAACCTCTTCCTCTTCAGCCTCGAACTCAGAAGGTAATGCAGCCCCTTTTCCTTTACCGGTCCCCTCATCAGATATGGAGGGGAATTCAAGAACTCTCCTAGCTTCATTCTCAAACCTTCTTCCCAGTGTAGCTACCCCAACTCTTTTCTTCTTATTTTTTTCCTTTTTCTTGCTCTTTATTCCCTAGCAGCGCTTTAAGATCCTCCTGACCCTTTGCTAAGGTCATTAAGAGCTGTTGAAACTGTGAGTTTTGTGACTGCAGATCTTTGACCGTCTGTTCGAGATCCATCTTACTGAAATAAAAAGCAGAAAGATAAGGAAACCTGGTGTGGAGACCTGCTTATGCGTATGATGAATGATATGTTTATTCATGCAATGCATTCAAGGATTTAGAAATTCAAAGTTGTTGCAGACAAAAAGAACACACGTCATATTAATAAGAAGAAATTTTGTCAGTACATAAATGGCCCATGGGCCAAATATTACAAAAACTTCTTAAGGCAAAAAGACGTTGCGCATCCTCTTTGGTGCGATGTAAGTGTCGAGGGTCTCCTCCTCGTGAAGTCGTCGGGTAAGCTCCAAAACCTTCTTCTCACTGGCGTAGAAGCTGGCTTCAAAAGTATTATGTTCTTCCTTGAGTTGGATCCAACTCTTCTGCATCTCCTCCCATGATGTAGGCATGTCAGGATGTAGGATGGTGTAGGGAACCTCTCCTTCCTTAACTGGCTCTTTAATCAAAGGGAGAATGTGAGGGTAAGGCATCATAAGACTCCGGGCTCGGGTTCGTACCCACTTGAGGTAAGGCTCAAGAGGGATGGAGTTCTTGTGCCCCAGTGTCTTGGTATCTACCTTGTTAGGCATCCTCCAAGCTCTGATGAATCTTTAGCGAAGTCCTTGCGCATCCTTGTCGAAGTCAAAAACTAGGTCAGGAATCAGCATGTCATGAGGGCCATCCCTCCGTGCATATCCAAATTGTCTCAAATCTAGACAAGGGTTGTAGGTAATGCCTCCCCTAATGCCAAGTAATGGAACATTAGGGAACTCACCACAACGATCGATGATGATGACATTTTCTCTGGACCGAGAACACCAATGTACATCAGAGTGTGTGAGGGTCATCAACCGTTGTGACCACCTTAAGCCTTGTTCATTCTTCAAAACAGATTGTGGAAGGTGAGAAATAAACCACCTTGCAAGGAGAGGAGTACAGCACATGAGAACACCTCTCTTTCTCATTGTTCGTGTGTAAAATGAGTGGAGGGTGTCCCCAAGCAATGTAGGTATAGGATTCCTGGATATGAAGATCTTAACAACATTCACATCTATAAGTTGGTCAGGATTTGGGAACAAGACCAACCCATAAATAAGGAGTGCCACAATTTCTTCAAAGGCTTGCAGATCCAAAGAATTCCAACACTTTTGTGCCTTCTCAAAGAAGAATTTTGCCAAGAAGCCCTTGACACCACTTCTAGTCTCCCAATTCCCCTTGATGTCAGATGGTTGCAAGTGTAGTGCTTGAGCAACATCTTCAAGCTTTGGTTCTTTTTCCATACCGTTGTAGGGTAGTTGATTAAGAATAGGAATTCTCAGGAGTTGAGAAAATTCCTCCAAAGTAGGCACCAATTGGTAGTCGGGAAATGTGAAACAGTGGTGAAGGGGGTCAAAGAACTGGAACAGCACTTTCACCATGTCTTCTTCAATGTTGGTGTTGACTAGGCTGAGCAGTCTACCATGTCTTTCACTGAAGAGAGAGCTTTCTGGAATTCTGGATGTAAGCTCCTTGAGTTGAGGAGGGATTCTCACAAGGTTGACTTGGATAGTTTTCCTGCGAAGAATTTCCATGACCTACAAAACAAGAACAAAGATGAAGATCCAAACCCTTGAAATGGTTAGTGGATGCATATGATGCTTTATGATGTTCATGATGTATGCACAAACATATGTACAAGCAAGTCACACAAAAACCTAGTTTCAGGCTTGCATGAGGTTTCATAGGTAAGTACCCTCTTGAGTGAAGTTGGCTTAAAAACATGTCCTATAAATAGTAACCGGGTTCTAAGGAGCTCAATATCATTGAATTGTTTTCTATGTTCATTGTTTTGGTTTAGCCACTTAACTAGCGACCAAAATATTCCAAGAAAACAACCCTCAATGAGTGTAGTATCGAGTATCTACCAACTTCGGACTGCACCAAAGCCGGTCATCTCACTACCCCTAATAAAAGGCCAAGATGTTCAAGTAAGGTTCTAGGTCATTAGTGCTTAGTGACATCACTCAGCGGCCCCGTACTCTCCTTGATTGAACTCAAGGGTTACCGGTACTCACAAATATGTCGCACTAATATAGTTATTGCTTCAACCGTGTCGGTATACCCCGCACAGTTTCCACAACGTATTGCTATCTATGAATGTTTCCCAAATCTGGGTGTAGGATTTCAAGCCCAAACAAGAGAACCAAAATGTAAAGCAATCAAAGCAAACAATTAGTCATGCAAAAGGGTGATCTAGGCCCTAAGGTTACTCCACTTTTAATTTTTTCCCCAGCAGAGTCGCCAGTTCTGTGATACGGTGGGAGAACTGACTTGAGGTTTTGCGTTTGTTTTCGCAAATGTTTCGGTTTAGCAAGAGTCGCCACCGACTTTTTATTTTATCCTAAGGAAAGGTTAAAAAGCATAGGAAAAACCTTTGGGATGTTTTCTTGGGTTCGGGGAGTAGATTATAGAAAGGGAAGGTATTAGCATCCTTTCTATCCATGGTTATCCATGGGCTCTTAGTTACTTTCTTAGATCACTTGCCTTGCATTTTCAATTGTTTGAAATGGTGCTTTGTGTGTGTGGTTTTGAAAATGTTTTGAAAAAGATGCCTTGTCTAGGCAACCGTTGTAACAATTCTTTACTCGAATGTTTTACAAAGGTGTTTGTCTTTTTGAAAAGATGTTTCAATGTTTTTGAAAGTTGTTTTGAAAGTTTATGTTGTGTGTTTTGAAAAATGGAAAGGATTTGTTTTGCAAGTTGGTCAAGTAACCAAGAGTTGTCTACCCTAAATTTACTCAAAGATCATTCCTATGTTTTAACCCTTTTAACAGTGTTGTTTCACCATTGTATTTGGTGAACAACCTTGTGTTAGGATGTTAACGGGACGGGCGCGGGTCATCGTTTAGACCATGAATGCAATAGTGCCAAGTGTCTTTGGCAATTTTTCCTTTAAGGGACTTGATCATTTTTTAGGCAACTTGAGAAAGCGTCATCGAGGGACTATGATCATTTGATTTGTTTTTGTTTTGCCAAAGATACTCAACATGCAACATGGCCCATTTTTGAAGGCAACAAGTGGAGTAACCCTAGGGGTGCAAGTGTGCTTGGTGTTGTCCATTTTCATGCATTTTTATCTTTGTATTAGTCAAGCTATTTGTTATTTTATTTGCATACAAACCCTAGGTCTATCATGGCATAATTTGAAAGCTTTTAAATGCGGAAATTTAAAGTCCTAAATTATTACAACATGATTATGGGGATGGGGGTACAAATGTTTAAATGGGGGGATATTTAGCAAGAAATTAAATCTAAAACTATTACATCCATATTGAATATACAAATTATTTAATTGTACAATAATTAAATAAATACAATAAATATGCAAAATGTATTATGCACAAAAATGGTTTTTTATGTATGTAAAAGTATTTTTCAATGTAAAATATAAACAAAAATAAAAAGGTCAAATTTGGAGTATTTTTATGGTTTAGGGCAAAACCCTAATTTTTGAATAAATAGCAATTATTTATTAATTATATACAATATTTATATATATTTGTTTATACAAAAATAAAAAAAAGAAGTATATTGCAAAAAAAAGTATTTTTTTATGTCATATATTAATAAAAATAAAAATGTATTATTTTCATATTTTATCCTAAGTATTCTAATAAATATATATAAGTATTTATATTATATATTTTAATATACTAAATATATACAAGAATAAAATATTAATTATTTACAAAAATGGTATATTTTAGAAAATGTTTTCAAAATGTGAATAAAAAATAATGACTGAAAATATATATATATTTTTGTATTATTTTTTAATATCTTAAATAAAAAGTATTACATTTATTTATATACATATGCTAAATGAAACAAATAAATACCAAATAAATGCAAAAAAATGAGGAAAAATATTTTTAGTGTTTTTTCATGTTTGAATAAAAATATGAAATCAAAATCAAAAAGAAAAAAAGCAAAAATGATAAGCATTTCACATAATGGGCCAAGGGGGTAAAAAAATGGAAAAAGTGTGCAAAGAGCAAAAACAACTCAGGCCCAGCCCAAGTCACCCTTCTTCAACCTCCAGCTTCTGTCTAAAAAACGTGCGCCCTCCATGGTTCATTCAAACTCCTGATTCTTTGACTTTTAACAAAAACTCATAACATAAACAATGTAGAGCATCAAGAGACGAATTCATACATATAAAAAACTTAACCTAACTCTAAGAAACGAGGGAGAATTTCTTCATCCCCAATTTCTGACCTAAATTTTCTCCAATGTTCATGGCCAAAATTCTCACAGCATACTCAATATAAATGAAAAGTAAGTATATGGATAGTTTCAGGGCTATGAGGAGAACATGTTTCATTCACAAACCTAAGCCTAAATCTTCCTATATTGAGAGATAGAAGTTCATGTTTTTACCTGTTTCAGCTTGAGTCGTGTACAGCAATGGAGGTATCTTCAATGGAGTTTGAGCTTTGGTACAGCTTGCCTGAAGTCCAAGGATGCTTCTCCTATGCTTAGCTTGCTCTGAAACTGCCTGTATCGTGCTATGGAAGTCCACCTGTACAGCTTGAAAGCAAAAATGGAAAACGATGTTAAGGATGTTACAGCTTGGATTCAATGCTTGGGATAGCTTCAGTGGATGATATGGAACATGTTTGAACTCTTCTTAGCCAAAATGCACGAGTGGAAATGTTTGTGGAAGTCAAGTTGCAGAACTTGCTCTGTTTCTGCAGCAAGAGGATGTTTTTGTGTTTGAGGAGGTATTGGTGATGAAGGAATCGTGCTTTAGGTCAGTTAGGGAGTGTGAAAGATGTTTGCAAAGTTTGCTTTGGCTGGTCTTTACAGGAATGAGAGTTGGTATGTGTTTTGCCAAGTTTCTTCTACTTGAAGCAAGAAAATGCAAGTTTCAATACAGGCCTGTGCAATGCCCTAAAGTATGCTGCATCCCTTCTTCTTGATCAGAGGGATTTGTGTACAAATGCTAGCCTCAAAGATTTGGCCCATGCCTCTTGGATTTTGAATTTGACATAAAGTGCATCTTTATCAAAATGGCAAATATGCTTTTTCCAATTAAGGGTTAATCTTGCATGTAATGACCAAATGAACAAAATAACACGTTAACACAATGGTTGGGCATTTAATTATGGTGTGTGAGACTGGTTTTGAGGCCTGCAAGCTAGCTTGTACAAGCTGATTTGAAAATGCAAAGTGTTATGAACAAGCCTTGGCCAAGAACAAAAGTGGATTTTGCCCAACTTTGCAAATTTGATTCTCCCTAACCACAAGGGTGTTTGAGAAGTTCTTGGACAATTTGGAAAGCTTGGAATGTGTACTACAATCCATCTTTGCAATGCAAATTGAAAATCCAAGTGGAACCATGTGAAAAGTGGCCATGAAGTTGGACAAAAATCCTGCCTAGAATAGGTCAAAATTTCTCTAAGTTAAAAATGTTTTGCACCCTTATTCCAAAAATCATAACTTGATATACAAGCTTCCTTTGAGAAAACTTTGTGAATAAAAGTTGTAGATTTTGCAATGGAATACAACTTTCATGTTTTGAGTTTTGTTTGAATCCATTTGCATCTTCGTGAAAAAATGGGACAAAGTTAGGAAAAAAATAAGGAAGTTTCATAACTTAGAAAAATTCTAAGTTATGAAATTTTCTCATCTTAAACCCTAATTTGCAATTTTGGGTTTCTTGATGAACAAGTTTCATAATTTGACATGTCTTGATGAAAAATGAATCTTGGCATTTGATTTTGACCAAAAAGTCAAAGTTTGACTTTTCAGTATACAATCAAATTTTGATCAGTTGACTGGAAAATTCATCTGTCAATCCTGTGCATTTGGGATCTATTGAACTTGTTGAATGTGTCAAGACAATGCCATTGAGTCCTTGAGTCCATATGTGAGCTTGGTTTGCCATTGGTTAGGTTAAACAGTCAAAAATTGCCTTTGTGCAGTCAAAACCCCAAAAATGACCATTTTGCCCTTTTGGTGATCTGATCAAATTTCTTGTGGAATTGTGATCCAAACTTGATCAAATGGTCTATATGAGTTCAAAAATGTTGATGTGGGTCAAAAATCATGAAGTTTGACTGTCAATTGGCCACAATTGACTTTTTCCCCAATACAGCTGATTTCTAGGTCAACTGTCCAATTGACTAGGCAAAGATTGGAATCAAGGCTTGAAACTTGATATGGATAAACTTGTGAGTCCAACACGAGGCATGAAAGTCACTTTGGGCATTTTAGGTCAAAACATCTCTGTGCAAACTCAAACCCTAATTTGGGTCAACAGTGCAAGGAGGAGTCCTGAGTAGAGCAAACCCTAACTTGATTTTGAGCTCCAAGAGTCTTGTGATGAGAAAATGTTGAAGAAATGAGAGGGCAAATTTTGGGGTACAACAGTTTGGTTTTGAAGCCAAGTGATATTGTTGTGAGGGAATTTGATGGGTCGAAAAGGATGGTTCATGGAGAGGTGGATCCCCCAATTAAGTTTGGTTTACAGATTTTCAACTCCACATTCTACATAATGGACATACGGCCTGCGTATTCTTGCTTGCTTAGGCGCCTATGGATCCATGGGGCAGGTGCGGTCACTTCTACTCTCCACCAGAAGTTAAAATACCCAATTCAAGGGAAGGTTGTCACTGTTTACGGTGAAGAAGAATTTATGGTAAGCCACCTCACTTCTTTCAAGTATGTAGAAATGGATGGCGAATTCATAGAGACTCCTTGCCAGACATTTGAAGTTGTGGCCACCACCAAAATCTCCTCCGACACTCCAAAAGCCGATAAAGTTATTCCCAAGATGGTTTCTCTTAAGGATGCCCGCGCGGTGGTAAAAGAAGGAAACAATGAGATGTGGGGTCAGCTCCCCGACATCCCGTTCAAGGCAGATAAGTTTAGGATAGGTTTCACCTCCAAAGCTCAGAAAGAAATTAGAGGTGCTTGTACTGGAAAGCCATCTCTCCACCTCAAGAATCATGAAGTGAATGCCGTAGAGGATTCCGAGGATGAGTGTGCTTTTGAAGACTGGATCTACCCAACAACCGAAGGGAAGCCCAACAATTGGCATGCGAAGGACTTTGTGCCCATCTCCTTCATTGAGGAGTAATCTACTTGTTTTTGCCTTTTATCAATTCAAGAACTCATTGTCTGTAATATTTTGATATTGACTTTTAAACCATGTGCCTAGCATGGGGCACTTTGGTTCTTTTGTCAATGGTTTTATATTTTGTTCATCTAATCATATAATCATTCAATACATTGGACTCTTTTGCATTCAAATATTTGTGTTCATTGTCTTTATTTTATTTCAAATACATTTCCAAAGATAGCCATGTATCTTACATGCACACACACACACACACACACACACACACACACACACACACACACACACACACACACACACACACACACACACACACACACACACACACTTGCAGGTCTACATCCACTATGGATCCTATTGCCAACAACTCTATTATTTCCAACTATGGCTTTGAATGTCCTATCAACCAAGCCGAAGGCGAAAGCGAGGAAGATTGTGACATACCAGGAGAACTAGCCAGACTTCTGTTACAAGAGGAAAAGTCTATTCAACCACATGAAGATTTAATTGAGGTTATCAACCTGGGTACTGAGTCAGATAAGAAGGAAATTAGGATCGGTGCTAATTTGGAAAGCAGTGTCAAAAGCCATTTGGTTCAGATGTTGCGCAATTATATGGAAGTATTTGCTTGGTCGTATGAAGATATGCCTGGGTTGGATACCGACATTGTGGTTCATCGTCTGCCAACTAAAAAAGACTGCCCTCTTGTTAAACAAAAAGTTCGTCGCATGAGGCCTGACATGTCTTAAAAGATCAAAGCCGAAGTAATGAAACAGTTTGATGCAGGATTCCTAGCTGTAACATCCTATCCTCAATGGGTGGCTAATATAGTGCCAGTGTCAAAGAAAGACGGGAAAGTTCGCATGTGCGTAGACTATAGGGATCTGAATAGGGCAAGCCCCAAGGATGATTTCCCTCTACCACACATTGACGTCTTAGTCGATAATACCGCTCAGCATAAAGTCTTCTCATTCATGGACGGCTTCTCGGGCTATAATCAAATAAAGATGGCTCCCGAAGATATGGAAAAAACTACTTTCGTCACACAATGGGGCACTTTCTGCTATAAAGTCATGCCGTTCAGATTAAAAAATGCAGGGGCAACATATCAAAGGGCTATGGTGGCTTTATTTCATGACATGATTCATCATGAGATAGAGGTATATGTGGATGATATGATCGCCAGATCACAAACCGAAGAAGAACATCTCAGTCACCTGCACAAATTATTCGAGAGACTGAAGAAATATAAACTGAGGTTAAACCCTAACAAGTTCACATTCAGAGTACGCTCTGGAAAACTTCTAGGGTTTCTTGTCAGCAATAAAGGCATTAAATTTGATCCCGCCAAGATAAAGGCCATCAAAGAAATGCCAATCCCTCATTCTGAAAAAGAAATTAGAGGATTCTTGGGTCGTCTCAATTACATTTCCCGTTTCATATCACACTTAACTGCTTCCTGTGAGCCACTCTTCAAACTCTTGAAGAAAGATCAGGAAGTCAAATGGAACGATGAATGTCAGATTTCCTTTGACAAAATCAAGGAATACCTGCAAGAACCTCCTATTCTCATGCCTCCGATTGAAGGAAGACCATTGATCATGTACTTGACAGTACTAGAGAATTCCATGGGGTGTGTTTTGGGCCAACATGACGAGTCTGGCCGAAAAGAGCATGCAATTTACTACCTAAGCAAAAAGTTTACCGACTGTGAAACCAGATATTCACTGCTCGAGAAAACTTATTGTGCTTTAGCGTGGGCTGCATGCCGGCTAAGGCAGTACATGTTGACTCATACTACTTTTTTGATTTCTAAGATGGATCCGATTAAGTACATCTTCGAAAAACCTGCCCTTTCTGGACGAATAGCCAGATGGCAAATGATCTTGACTGAGTACGACATTTAATACACAAATCAAAAATCCATCAAAGGAAGTGTACTAGCAGATCATTTGGCCCATCAAGCTGTGGATGATTATCAGTCAATGAACTTCGACTTCCCTAACAAAAATATTATGTTGGTAACCGACTGTGCAAAACCTAGACCGTATGACGGACCTGAACAAGGATCCCGATGGACTATGGTATTCGATGGGGCTTCGAACGCCTCAGGTAACAGAATTGGTGTTGTGATCATCTCTCCTGAAGGATGCCACACTCCTTTTACCTCCAGACTATGCTTCGATTGTACAAATAATATGGCCGAGTATGAAGCATGCATCTTAGGTCTAAGAGCTGCTATTGACTTAAGTATCAAGCATTTGGATGTGTTTGGAGATTCCGCTTTGGTGATCAGCCAAGTAAAAGGAGATTGGGACACTAAACACCCTAATATTATCCCTTACAAGGAACTTGTGCTATCCCTAATTCCTCACTTCGAAGAGATCACTTTTGAACATTTACCTAGGGAAGAAAACCAGTTGGTTGACGCTCTGGCAACCATGTCCTCAATGTTCAAAGTCAAATGGGACAACCAAGCCCCTATGATTACAATTGAGAGATTTAATGAACCTGCGCATTGCTATGAGCTTGACACCAATACGGAAAAGCCGTGGTACCATGAGGTAATGAGATACCTTGAAGCGCAAGAGTATCCAGAGGGAGTATCTACCAATGACAGAAAGTTCTTATGAAGATTTGCAGCCAAATTCTTCCTAAGTAATAGGATATTGTACAAGCGCAACCATGATTCAACTCTACTCCGATGTATGGATAAGAGGGAGGCAGAGGAAATCATGGAAGACATGCACGATGGCCTTTTCGGTACTCACTCAAGTGGGCATACAATGGCTAAGAAAATCTTAAGAGCTAGCTATTATTGGTCAATGATGGAGACAGATTGCCATCAACATTCAAGAACTTGCCACAAATGTCAAATCTATGCTGACAAGGTCCATGTACCTCCAATCCCTCTGAATGTCATGACCTCTCTGTGGCTTTTTGCAATGTGGGGTATTGACATGATCGGAGAGATCAAGCCCACAGCTTCCAATGGACACCGCTTCATTCTTGTTGCTATCGACTATTTCACCAAATGGGTCGAAGCCGCCTCATTTGCCTCAGTCACCAAGAACGTGGTAGCCAGATTCATCAGAAATAATCTTATATGTCGTTATGGTATCCCCGAAAGGATCATCACCAACAATTGGAATAACCTTAATAATGCCATGATCAAGGCATTATGCACTCAATTTAAGATCAAGCATCACAATTCTTCTCCGTATAGACCGAAAATGAATGGCGCAGTCGAAGCAGCTAACAAAAATATCAAGAAGATTGTGCAAAAAATGCTAGTGACCTATAAAGATTGGCATGAGATGCTACCATTTGCTCTACATGGTTACCGTACTTCAGCTAGAACATCAACTAGGGCAAATCCCTTCTCTCTAGTCTATGCCATGGAAGTCGTTTTGCCAGTGGAAGTTAAAATCCCCTCACCGAGGATTATGATTGAGGCAGGCCTAAGTAAAAACGAATGGATTCAAACGAGATTGGATCAGCTGAACTTGATCGATGAAAAACGATTAGCTGCTATCTGCCATGGTCAGACATATCAAAAACGGATGGTCAAAGCTTTCAATAAAAAGGTCAAGCGTCGAGTATATCAAGTTGGTGACCTGGTGATAAAACGCATCATTTTACCACAAGGTGACCCCAGAGGAAAATGGACCCCCACCTATGAAGGGCCGTTTGTGGTCAAAAGAGTTTTCTCTGGTGGTGCCTTGATACTGGCCACCATGGATGGTGAAGATTTCCCACATCCTATAAACGCGGACATAGTTTAAAAATACTACGCATAAGAGACCCGTTAGGTTGACACACCTAAGCAGAAAGGGGCATCCCGGCAAACCAAAAGGTTTGGGCAAAAATTATGGATATATACAAAAGATTGTACACCCGACAAGTTGAAAACCCAAAAGGGCGACTTGGGCAAAAAAGGGCATCCTGGTGGACCGAAAACCCGAAAGGGCGGTTCAAGCAAAAATTAAGGATTAAAAGCGTACGACTATGTACCGTGAAATCAACACCGTCAATACTATCACCAAGGTCCAAGTTCAAATGGTCCAGGATCAATCCAATCAACTTCGATCAACGACAAGGGACATTCAAAGACATTGGGGCAATAGTAGAGCTGAAAGGCAATATGATCATTTCACATGGCTATTTGTTTTTCATTCTCAAATTTGTTTTCTTTTCGGCGATTTCCTCTTAGTAGGATTTCCGTCTCTATGTACAAAAAATGCCTATTCATGGGCAAAATATCAATACAAATACACTTTGAAGTGCAAAATTGTCAATCTTTGTTTTGAATGCAAATTTTTCCAATGACTAAAATTGAATGAACATATGCATATGAACATAATTAAAGCTATTTGGCACATGTGTCCTGCCAAGCAGCAACCTCAACAAGGCATCAGTGCACAACAACAGTAAGCATCCCTTTAATGAATGTGAAATAGCCCCACAGAGTTATCTCACCATCATTATCCCCACCAGGGCGTTGGCAATAAACCTTTCCCCAACAGAGTTGCCCATAAAATATCCTTGCACAGGACGATCCTTGGCCAGAGTCTCAATCTCTTGACAGCTTTTTCTCCAGCTAAAGCCTAGGAGATCTCTTCCTAAAGGGAATCCACTTCCTCAGCAGATTTTATTCCCCACAGAGTTATCTCATCATCATTATCCCTATAGGGACAACCCCAATGCAACCTTTCCCCAACGGAGTTGCCTACAAAAATTTCTTCACATAAGATAAACCCCCGACCAGAGTTTCAATCTCTTGACAACTTTCTCTAGCTAAGTCAATTGAAACCTACGAGTCTCTGTCTAAAGGAAATTCACCTCCTCAGCAGGGTTTATTTCCCCAACAGAATTATTTCCCCGGGCCAGGTGAAAATTCCTCAATGTACGAAACACCCCGATTTCCCTAATCGAGTAAGCACTCCCCGTTGTGTCCAAAATTGCCCAGATAATCCCATCATTCCCAGCGGAGTATATCTCCCAACCAAGGTTTTCTGTCCCCAGTAGAGTATATCTCCCAACCAGGGTTTTCTATCCCCAGTGGAGTATATCTTCCAACCAAGATTTTATTCTCCAAGCTGAGTCCATCCTCTCCAGCTGGATAAACACTCCCCACTGAGTCCATCTTCCCCCAGTGGAGTATATCTTCCAACCAGAATCTATTCCCCAACGGAGTCCAAATTCCTCAACGGAACCCAAATTTCCCATTTGAGTCTGAATTGCCCAGTTGAGTACATCTTTTCCCACCAAGGCTATCTTCTCCAAACATAATCTATCCTCCCCAGATGAGTCCATCATCCCCAACTGAGTATATCCTCCCCAAGATAAGTCTGCCTCGCCTGACTGAGTCTATACTCTCCAGTTAGAATTTCCCCTTCAAATGACTGCAAATCACAGGGACACAACCCCTAATCCCTAGTAAAGTCTTCAACAAAGCCTTTATTATTACCAAGAAATGCTATGAAGCCTGGATCCGACCAGATATTAGCACAATGTTCAAGTTATTCTGAAGCCTGGACCCGACCAGATAACAGTTTGATTTCTTCGATTACTGAAGCCTGGACCCGACCAGATAACAGTTTTCAACCAGTTCATTGTGAAGCCTGGACCCGACCAGATAAAAATTAACTTCATCAGAAATCTGTAAAGCCTGGACCCGATCAGATAACAGTTTTCAACCAGTTCATTGTGAAGCCTGGACCCGACCAGATAACAATTAACTTCATCAGAAATCTGCAAAGCCTGGACCCGACCAAATAACAGTTTTCAAGCAGTTCATTGTGAAGCCTGGACCCGACCATATAACAATTAACTTCATCAGAAATCTGAAAAGGATGGACCCGACCAGATAACAGTTCTCAACCAGTTCATTGTGAAGCTTGGACCCGACCAGATAACAATTAACTTCATCAGAAATCTGCAAATCTTGGACCCGACCAGATAACAGTTTTCAACCAGTTCATTGTGAAGCCTGGACCCGACCAGATAACAATTAACTTCATCAGAAATCTGCAAAGCCTGGACCCAACCAGATAGCAATCGACCTCATCAAACCTCAGGAATCTGCAAAGCCTGGACCCGACCAGATAACAGTTTTCAAACGACATATTGTGAAGTCTGGACCCGACCAGATAACAATTGACCCTGATCCCCAAAAAGACACTATGAAACCTAGATTCGACCAGACAATAGTACAACTTTCCAAAAGACCATAATGCATGGACCCGACCAGATAGTAGTCTTCAAGAAGTTAC
Organism: Vicia faba; assembly: GCA_948472305.1. Lineage (NCBI taxonomy): Eukaryota > Viridiplantae > Streptophyta > Magnoliopsida > Fabales > Fabaceae > Vicia > Vicia faba. Next base: position 500,020,927 of record OX451740.1, read on the forward strand.
TGTGAAGCCTGGATCCGACCAGATAACAGTTAATTCACCCTTACCTCCAACAAGTTACTGTGAAGCCTGGATCCGACCAGATCACAGTCAACCTCCACCTCCCCAACAAGTTTTTATGAAACCTGGACCCGACCAGATGACTATTCAATTTAAAGGAATTTTCTGCAAAGCATGGATCCGACCAGATAACAGTTAATTCATCTCTTCCCCCAGTAAGTTGCCATGAAACCTAGACCCGACCAAATAGCAACTGACTACTTCATCCTCAGCAACTGTGAAGCCTGGATCCGACCAGATAATAACTGATCTTTGAGTGATGTTCCCCAGTAAAAGCATCTCTTCAATAGAATTTGAAGATATGCATATTCTTTATTTCCAACAGGCGATCAAGGATTCAACCTCCGAAGATTTCCTCAGCAGTAGTCAGGGATTTACTCTCCTGGACAAAAACACACATTTCGCATTCATACATCATAGCATGTACATAACAATGTATTTAGCATGATACCACATCTGGTAAGCATCATGCAAGCATCTGCATTTTTCTAACCCCCTTTATCACAGGTAAAATAACAAGTCTAATATGGATCAACAGGAGATTTATGCTGATACTTCTTCCAGAGTTTACCAACATTCCTTCAAATGGTATCTATAAGCCCATTCACCATCCATCTTCGAGTGCAAATTTCTGGGCACTCTAGTGTTCAAACATATTTCACCATCAAGTCACGGATGCCGGATCCGCCAACCTAACTCTTCAGGTTCAAGAAGTTTGAATAGGGGCAGCTGTTGTACCCCAAAATTTGCCCTCTCATTTTTCAAGGCTTTCCTCACAAATATTCTCAAGGTTCAAGCTTGCACAAGTACATTGGGATTTTCCAGCACCAGAATTAAAAGGAAACTGTCAAAAAGAGAGAAAACAGATAAAAATAATATTTTGACAAATTTGGAGGAAAATAGGTCTCCTTCGTTTAGCCCCATTCGATTGGACTTTGCACCTCCTTCGATTGCTCAAAAATTGCTGCTAGCGTGCCTCTTTCGTCTGGGAATGTGACTTATTGTTGTAGGCTTCATTTGTGTCTTCCATTGCCTGCATGTTTGCTTTGAGTACCAAATTTTCTTCCACATGTGCCCCTTGCAAGACAAATTCTTCGATTTGGACAAAATAGCAGCCTACAAGCTTACTTTAATTGGGCATATGCTGCCTGCATGTTTGTTTCATTTGGACAAGCTTCGATGGGATGAAATAACCATCTCTATGCATCCTTCGAATCCACTTGCACCAAGGGCCTCTTGCAGACTTTGCATCTCACAAGTTTTGTTTGAGCCAAGAGATATCTTCATACAAGATTTGACTAAGTTCTTTGTTCCTTTGAAAGAATTCCATTCGATTCGGAAATCAGGAACTTCCCTCACGCTAAAAGGAGATGACTCCCTTTATGTTTGTTTCGATCCACATGCTTCGATTGGGCAACATGCTTCCTTCGAACACGAGCTTTCGATTGGGCAATGTGTTTGTTTCGATCCAAGATTTGACTGGGAATTAGCTTCATTCGAGTAAGCTTGTTTCGACCACAAGCTTCGATTGAGGCAAAGGCTTCCTTCGAACAAGTGCACTTCGATCTCATTCCTGTATACAAGCCTTCATTTGGGCATTCACCTCCTACATATCTGCGTGTAAGCCTTCGTTTGGGCATTCATATGTGGTCATGCCTGCATGCAAGCTTCAGTTGAGCAAGGGCTTCATGCCACTTGGGTTACATCTTTCATTTGGGTATTGAAGCTTCCTTCGATTCAGAAGGAAATTATCTTCATACAAGCTTCAATTGGGTTTTTGTTTCCCTTTCTAACAATGTCCTTCGACTCAGGAATGTCCTTCGACTCAGGAAGTAAAGGCCTCCTTTTGGTTTTCTTCAATTCAAAAAGTCAATAATCTTCTGAAAGCTTCCTTCAATTTAGAAGGAAATGATCTTCATACAAGCTTCAATTGGGTTTTTGTTTCCCTTTGAAACAGTGTCCTTCGACTCAGGAATGTCCTTCAACTCAAGAATGTCCTTCGACTCAGGAAGTAAAGGCCTCCTTTTGGTTTTATTCAATTCAAAAAGTCAATAATCTTCTGAAAGCTTCCTTCGATTCAGAAGTTAATAACCTTTTGAAAAGTGTCATTCGACTGCACCATTCGCCTCTCACCTGTTTGCCTTGGATTCATAAGTTTTCGATTGGATGAATGGCTACCTTCCTGTGACTTTCAAATTTATCTTCATGTATGATTCGAATGCGCCTTCATATCACATTCGAATCCATCTGTAAACCCTTCAATACGCCATAGTCCTGCATTATGACACATAACTTGGTGGTCCATTCGAAGGACTTGCCATAGTTGGGGAATAATTATTCTCTTACTTTGGAGTATGGTTGAAGGTTTGGGCCTAAGTTATTAAAAGCAAGAAGACTCAGAATGGCATATTCATCTAAAAAGGGCAATTCGAAGAACACACAGTTGGTTCATTTGAAGGACACACAACTGGTGAAAACGAATGCTATGTTGTTCTAGTCTGGTCGAAAGGTGTAGAAGGATGGAGGATTCGACTCAAAAGATCAAGTTGAACATTTAGACCCATAGGCTAGGCTACGTGTTTTCCCTTTTCAGGCCTCAAACCTATGACTCTCCCTATACTTAATTGTTTATGCAAGAAAACAGGCCTTTACCCATTTGTTTTCCAAGACCACTTGCACTTAATAGTATAATACTACCTTTTAGAAAAGTTTGTCTTGAGCCTTGCGCCTATTTTCCTTCAGAAAGAAGCAACCCGTCTGAACCATTCATCTTGCTTTTATGGAACAAGTGGACACTCACTTTCTAACTGAGCCTTATTTTATTATTTTTGCTCCCCAAGCTTCCCAAAAGCCTTTCTCTATAAATAGAGAGTTCATTTGCACAAAGAAAGAGAGGAGAAGAGGAGGAGGGGAATGTATCTTCAAAATTCTCACACACCATAAAATTCTCAAACACTTCAACACTTGTAAAATCACAAAAAACCAGAATCATCGTTACCTCCTTCAATTCTGAAGAACAACACATTCCAGTTTCCTTCGACTCAAGGAGCATCCCACTTGTTCTTTCCTTTGAATCCAACAAAGAAGGATATTTCACTTGTTTTTCTCTTTCGAATCCAGTGTCGAAGGCCTACCCTGGGTCTTTTCCTTCGAATCCAGAGGCATTCAAAGCAACCGCTTCAAAGTCTAGAAAACGCTCCAACCTCCAGCAAGGTAAGTCATTTTTAACCTTTGGCCCTTCGTTTCCAGCATAGCATATAAATAAGTTTTCTTTTTCATTTAAAACATGTACATACTATTTTCTTCTTTTTGTTTTGTTTTCACTCTCTTAATATGTGTCATGGTTAACAATATTCTTGGCTTTTGCTCTTGGTAAATTTAAATACGCTTTAAAGAACTAATCTAGTCTTAAGGTGATGTTGGCATGGCCTTGGGCCATATTGCTATTCAAACTCAAATGAAAGAAACAGGAGACATAAAAGTTAGAAACGAAGCCTCTGGCTTCCATACTAACCTTCAGGCCAAATGAAAGAGGCAGTCGAAAGGCACAACATGTTGGCCTCCAGGCCCCAATCGAAAGCCAAAATATGCTGGCTTCTAGGCCCCAGTCGAAACTCATTCTTTCACCCCTTTTCAGGTAAGGTCGAAGAGGGCCAAAAATGGCAGAATTAAAGGGTTGCAACCCTAAGTCGAAAGATCCATTTTTCTTGCTTTTACTTTATTTTTGCCTTTATATTTTCATGCAATTCAATATGGTTGTAATAGTGTAGGATTTATTTTTTGCACTATTTTATTACCTTCATATAAATGTTAAGTAATTAGGTGTGTATGGCAAGATAAAGTCAACAAGTAGACAACCCAAAAATCAAAGACAAAATGCATGCAATCAAACACACTTGCACACATGCACCCTTAGGGAAATTCCACTTGTTGCCTTATAAAAATGGTCATGTTATGCATGCGGGGTATCTTAGCAAAAAAACAATCACAAATACAAGATCATAGTCCCTCGATGACGCTACAAATGTTGCCTTACAAGTGATCTTAGTCCCTACAAGAGAATGCTAAGATATCTCACAACATTGCTATCATGACTATACGATGACCCACGTCTGTCCCTTCACATCCAACGATGGGGATTCTTATCAAATCAATGGTAAGGTATCAATATCTAAAGGAGGAGGAAAAACACATCTAAAACCTTTTGAGTAGGTAGATTACTTTTAGTTACTTGCTCAATTTCAAAACAAACATCCTTGCTATTTTCAAAACAATCACATACATCTTTCCAAAACTTGAAATATTTTCAAAAGCTCAACACTTTGCATACATTCTTATGAACGGGAATCATTGCAAAGTTCACCTAAACGATGGCACCTTTTCAAAATATTTTCAAAAACCACACAAAAGCACAATTTTCAAACAAAAGCAAGTGATCTAACAAGTAACTAAGAGCCCATGGAAAACCATGGATGGAAAGGGTGCTAATACATTCACTTTTCATAATATACCCCCCGAACTCAAGAAAACATATCGAAAGGTCTTTCCTATGCTTTTTCACCTTTCCTTATTGGATAAAAGAAAAGTCAGTGGCGACTCTTGCTAAACCGCAACATTTTGTGAACATAAACACAAAACCCCAAGTCAGTTCTCCCACCGTATCACAGTATTGAAAGCTGTTGAATCACTCCAACCCAGTCAAGTTGTACAATACTGTCTTTTGTTTGTGTTTAGAAGGTGATGATAATGGCACTACATAAACTATTCTTATGTTTGAACAATCTCTATGTGATGTGAAGTGTTTGGGTAGCTGGCTTATGGGAAAGCTTTCTAGGTGGAACAGTGGGTTGAGGTTTTGTTTTTGTGAATGAAGATAGAGCTGAAAATGAGCAAAGGTTACAAAAGTTTTATTAGATTTTTCAAATTGCTTTTTCTTTCTCTTTCAACAAAAACCTCTCCTTTCCTTCCAAAAAACCCTCCTTTGTGTGTTGTGAAACAGCTTATTTGTAGATGAAATTGATTAAAATTTGGGAGGGAAATAGATAAGTTTTTTGAACTGTTTGGGTACAATGTTTCATTGCTTTTTAGATGCAGCTCTTATATGCTAAGTTTGTGCAAATACAGGACTGATATGATGCAGATTTTGCAGGGTAGCATAGCAGGTTTTGGAGCAGGTTTTTGACAGTTTTCTTGGCATTACTATGCAGGTTTTTGGACAGCAGGATATGTAGCATGATGCAGGGCTGTTTTGCAACAGTTTTGGAGTGGAGTGGCAGCTTGGTGTAGGTATGGTTTTATGGACAGATTTATGCAGTTTGTAACAAAGACAAGGCATATTTGTGGGAAGCATAATGGCGAAGTTTGAAGATTGAGTCAAAGGGAAAAGTTCAAACAAGACAAAGCTTAGGATTTGTAACTTTCAATTTTTTAACTTAAAAATGTAGCCTTGTTGTTTATTTGAAAGCTTGTAACAAATTGAACTATCTTGAATTATGGTGAAAAGATGTAATGAAATAATGAAATTAACACTTAGAAAAATTTCTAAGTCTTGCAAAGTTTTACTTTTCAAAATGACTTTTGAATTTCTTGATTTCTTGATGATCAAATTTCATACTTTTGAATGTCTTGATGAAATGTGATCTTCGAAACTAAAATTTGTTCAAAAGGTCGAAGTTTGACTTTTCAGTGTACAATTGACATTTCTTTATCAGTTGACCAAATGTCATCTATCAATCCACTGATCTTGAGAGATGAATTGAAATATGTAATATGGTTAAAATTATGTACTTGAATCCTTGAGATCATGTTTCAAATCAATAAGTCAGGTACTAGGTCAAAAGTCAAAGATTGGTCATTCTTAGTCAAAAACCCTAATTTTGACCATTTTGCCCTTTTGATGATTTGAACAATTTTCTTGAAGAATTGTGATCCAATCTTGATAAAATGATACATATGACCTCAAAATGTTAATGTTAGTCCAAAATCTTGAAGTTTGACTGTAGGTTGACCATAATTGACCTTTTAACCAATACAGCTGATTTTAGACCACCAGATCAATTGACTGAGCAATTTTGTGACCCAAGACTTGAAACTTGACAGGGGAAATCTTGAGGGTCCATAATGATCCTTGAAAGTCATTTGAAACATTAGAAGTCCAAATTTCCTTGTGCAAACTCAAACCCTAATTTGAGGCATCAGTGTTGAGGAGATGGCTTGACCTAGTCAATACTTGTGCAAGCTTGAATCATTGAAGATCTTTGTAAGGACTATCTTGAGAAAAGAGAGAGAAAATTTTGGGGTACAACGCCTTCATAGTTAGACAACACCATGGTGTGTGGCTTAATGTCTGTGCCGAACATCCTTATTCTTTTTAACATGAATTGAGACATCAAATTTACTGTTTCCCCGCCATCAACCAAAATCTTTTTCATCTTTAATCCTTCAAACTTTAATCTTATAAATATATGCTTGAGGTAGTTCTTAATTCACTGATCAAGACATTCGAAAAAAGCATTTTTCTCTTCCACATCACCGTTGTTCAAGATATAGTAACACGCAGGTTTGTGCCTAGCCATTTCGACCTCATCCACTTCTCCAGAATCCTCCACTTCCATTACTTGATCATATTCATGTGTAAGTATAGAAACCATGTTGAAATTGACATTAAGTGAAGACTCCCCATCTGATTCCAAATCATCTGTCATCATGTCATCATCATTGGTTGGATATTTTTGTACTTTTTCTCCAATTATCTCCTTCTTTGGGGAAAAAGTCTTCTTTCGACAAGTTATTTCTTTTCAGCAATGTTTGCTGGGGGACACTGATTTCTTCTTGACTCCCCTATTTCCTTTTCTTCTCCTTACGAGCCTTCTTAATCCTTTGGTGCCTGCGGCACTAGGTCCTGGTCATTGGGTTTTTTCCCTTGTAATTATCAGATCTAAATGTTTATTGTCTTGTTATCTGAAACTATTTTCTGTAAGTAGTTGATGATCCTCTTCTCAGCTCGAAACTCTTCCATTTTCCTTGTCCTGCTCTTCTATTTTCATTTGGCTTAGTCCATTTATAAGTAGGGACATTTGCTGGAAGTTTGAAGGTTACCCTTCAATTTTCTTTAGGATGAGGGCTATCAGCCTTTCTTGGAACTCTCCTTTTGTCAAAAGTGAAACTGCTTTGTTGGCTTCTTTAATTATCCATAGTTCGGGTATAATGGATTTGTCCGTACTCCTCTGATGCTTTTCGATCGGAGACAGCGCTGCACCTAGGGCATATTAAGCATTATGATTTCATTTTATGGCAATGGACAAGAAAACCAAGCAAACGTTTGCCAACTCTTGGGTATACCATCTCAATTGAATCATCCTTCTTCCAACTTCCCCAGTTCGAGCCTATTGGGTTTGTTGATAAACCTTTGCTGCTTTTTGATCATAAATCTTACTGCATCTTGGGCACACCAATCCTTTGAAGTTCTCTTTATGGAAATGATCCAAATAGTCTAACAAGCTTTCTCCTTCTTTAGGGTAGGTTTTATTCAACAAAACATCTTCTCTTTTGATACGCATTTCGACTTCTTCCATTTCTGGGGTAGGCTGGTTTAAATCCACCATGTTGACTTTGACATTAGGAGAATTAGTAATCTAAATCTCCTTAAACTTGACTTTGAGACCTTCAGTTGCCTTCATCATTTCAATATTTGGCACAACATCCTCTATATTGTTGCCTTCGAGTTTTTGGTTCATTAGACCCTCAGTAGTCTGATTGATAGGTTTCCCGTTGGAGAGGCCCTCAGTAGCCTCTGTTATTTTAGCATTTGGATCAACTTTGTCAACGATCTCCACCATGTTGATAGAAATTGGTCAGGTGTAGTTAGTTTTCACTACATTCAACAAATCAATATCAACCTTCATTTGTGGCTTGGTTTTGTCACCAAATTTCAGCCTTCCTTCCTTGATGGCATTTTGAATCAGATCCCTGAAAAGGAAACATTGTAAGGTTTTATGCCCTAAAAATTATGATATTTACAAAAATCTATTTCCTTCCATTGATCTAACGAAGGAATTTTAGCACCAGGTGGTACTATCATTTGACCATCTTTTACTAATAAATCGAATATTTCGTCACATTTCGTGACGTCGAAGGTATATGTCTTTTTTGGGAATTTATCATTCTTTTCAGGCTCGACAGGATTTTTTCCGTTCGAAGGAGCCAGGACTTTACAAGGATATGGTGGTACCTGTTTTAACTCATCCAAATCGACTTCGACTTCTTTGAAGTCAGTGAGTTCAGTATAGGTTTCTTGTCCGTCTTCCTCTACTTCGACGTATGCCACCCTTTCCTTTCTATGGCTCTTTTTCACTTTGGCCTTTTCAACCTTCAAGCACTTCACTTGTCGAACCCTATCTTCCAATTAGGCCATATCCTTTAAGTAATGAGGATCCAATTTCTTTCTGATGAATAAATCCAATCCTCTTGCAGCCATCTCAACTAATTCATGTTTCGGTACTTGGGTGAAATATCTTGCCTTTAACAGGCGGAATCTGTTGAGATAACCATCAATTAGTTCACTAAACTTGCGCCTAATGCTAGCCAATTCACTGAGATTTATCTTTAACTGACCTACATAAAATTGTTCATGGAATAACCTTTCTAAACGCGTCCAATCTTGGATAGAATTTGCTGCAAGGGTAGTAAACCATGTGAAAGTATTTTTGGTTAGTGAACTAGGAAAATATTTTATCCTTAGGTTTTCATTATTCTCTATGTCCCCAGCCTCGGTAAGATAACCGGCTATATGTTCGACCATTGATTCACTGGTGTCACTAGAAAATTTTGTGAACTCTGGGACTTTCTAAACCTATGCAATTCAATCTGTAGAATATATTCAGATAAAGAAGAAGTATAATTTGGCCTAGTAAAGCCTACATTTACACCATTTTGGGCCATAATTATTTCGACCATGGCTTCCAGATTGTTGTCTCCTGCCATATTATCCTGTCGAACTTGGTATAAAACTTCATCAATATTTTGGTTTCTATTTACCATTATAACCCTAGGTTCTACTTTCCTTTTGGAATCTTGCCTAAAAGTTTCAACCCTAGGTATTTCGACATTCGCAACTCTAGGCATTTCGACCATTACTCCTTGATTTACCACATTCGTCTGGGGTACATTTCTTTGGTACTGTTGAACTTGGTTAGTTTTTGGGTCTTCTTCTAATATTACCCCTTGATTTTCCCTTACCCACTCCCTCTGAGGATGTGTTGTTAGTTGGGGCACACCAAAGAAATCAGCGATGTGTGTCATTTGCGCAAGCATTTGTTGGTTCGCCTAAGTAGTGTTTTGAATCAAAGGGTTAAAGATTGTACCCATTATTTGTGCAAGCATTTGGACCATTTCGTGGTCACTCTCGTCCATTTGATGTCTAATTATTATTGCAGATTGACTTGTTAGGTTTGGTAATTGGGAAGAAACTCCTTCGATTTGTGGTTGGACACCTTCCCTTTCCATAATCTACCCCCCTTACTCAGAAAATCTCAAAAAGGTCTTTTTTGTTCTTTTCACCCTTTCCTTGTTGGATAAAAGAAAAGTCGGTGGCGGCTCTTGCTTATCACGACATTTGCGAACAAAAAACGCAAACCAGTATTTAAACAGTCAGTTCTGCCATCGTATCACACTCATCAATGAAAAATTGTTTTATGTTTGTTTAAGAAGTCTAGTTTTGTGTCTGTCTCTTGTATTTCCTTGATGTATCTTTAATAAAAATTCTTCTTTGTTTCTGCCCTTTTAATTATTACAAAAAGGAGGAGAAAGCATGATGATTTTGAAGCAAGGCAAAGTTCAGAAGTCAAGATTTTTTCATCAGAAGAGTTGTTTCCACTTTCTAGAGACAAAATCAAGATTCTGAAGACTCTGATATTTCATGGAATACACACTTCTATTCAACATCAGAATTATTTCATCAGAAGAAAGGATCAAAGAAAGAAAGATCTTCTGGACTCATTTCTAATCAACATTACAAAGTCCATCAGAAGACAAGATCAAAGGATGATATCTTCTCAAGTAAATCTATTCAGAAGAAGTAATATTCGTCAAAACACTAATATCATCAAAAAAATCAGTGCACTCACTAGAAGAACTATTGCGTTCGTTTCTATAAAACCATCAGCAATACTCAGGAATGGTGAATGTTCATCAGAAAGGGAATCAACTGTGTTCTCAAAAAAGCGCCACTCTCAAATACAAAAATTGCATACACTTCCAAAGAAAGAAAAGAATTCAAGATGAGAAAATAAGAAGTAGCTGACACAAGCTTTGTGCTTCTAGCTCAATCCAAAGATCAAAATTAAATAGATCATAAAGAAGGAATTCAACGTTAAAATCTAATGTACTAATATAAGCTTCTACTTCAAAAATAAGATATCAGATATGCATCTCAAAGAAACTGATTATCAAAGATCAAGACAAGATCAAGACGAAATGGATCAAAAAAACTTTCACTTAAAGAATTTGTTCCTCAGATTAGTTGTTGCTTGTATATCTGAAGATAATGTTCAAATATCTAAAAGACTCTGACTCTACAACAAAGAAGAATCTTCTGGATCATCTTCATCATCATTTCAAAATCATTCTAGCAAGAAGAAAATAAGACAAAGGCAAGATCAAGAGACATCTTCCAAGCTTACTACTTCAAGACAAAAGTAAATCATCAGAAGATAATGTCTTAAGAAACTTAGCTACAAATAATGTAGTATAGTCAATACGTTTTAAAATCCACTACATGCTTACATATTATACTATGTTGTCTCCCATGATGAAATGCTACCGTTATTGTAGCTAGTAAGTGAAAGCGACGTCTTTGTACTACCAACAATCAAATTCTCAAAGTCTACACAAAGAGACCTCATCAGCATTTGAAGATTTACGAAAAACACTATACTATCAATCTTGAATCAGATTGCTATGAAAATCAAGAAAAACTTACAAGAATGAACCATTCATCATGGAAAACCAAGAAAAATAATTTTTTATGTCACTGGTCCATATAACACTAGATGGTCAATTGTTCTTCAAGGAAAACATCTTCCCGATAATACTGATGAAAATCAAGATTTTAACTATGAGACTCCTTGTACGTCAATCATCTGAAGAAAAATGATTTAGATGATGTGCATGTTATTTGTCGTGATCATGAAGAGGGTATATGGGAAAACTAGTAAGTAAATTGTTTATGCTTTTGTTTCTTAATCATTTGTTTTAGTTTTGATGTAAAATTATAAAGTATGTGTCATTTTGAGTTTGCATTTTGGTGTAATCATGAATATTTCTGTTTTAGATTAAGGAATTGATAAAATGTACAATGTCTTTGTTTCAGGAATCTGTAAAATTTAGTTTTGTATTCTGTAATATGGTTTTGTAATTCTGGTGCATATGACAATAAAAGAAAAATAAATATTAACGACTCTGTTTCCTGAATAAACCAAGCTAAGAATATTGATATAATACCTCGGTTCTTCAAAACACTGAGTGTTAATATTGGGCCCGCCATCCAATTTTGAAAATAATAAAAATGCTGATGCTGGGAATCGAACCCACGTGCAATTAACTTCACCCCTCAGCGTTTTAATATATGAGGTGATAAGGAGTAACCTTTTATGACAACCTTATTTACCTCATTGTCATTACCAACATCAAACACATTTCGCATCTTACGTTAGATGTGTTTATTGTAGTAGTGTGGGAAGGGAACTAAATTTTCTACCTAACTCTAAGGAGAGGGTGGAAAGATTGAATCTTTCAAGTCAAATGGATAATATATGTGGCTATGTCACTGAAATAAAAGGCTTAGGCTCAAAGTTATTAGCAAAGGATATAAACATCACATATGGTTTATGAAACAATCGGCTGAACAAATCATCGAGATGAAATCAATAAAGTCACCATCGAATGTTTTTTATCCCACAAAAAGGGAAAGGTAAACATCGAGTAAACCTGAGAAGGGTGAAATTAAGATTGAAAGACCGAGAGATCGGGTAAGGGAGTCTGTTACATGAGGAAAAGGTATTATCACCCGACACGCTCGTAGTACTCTATGGTATCCACTCTTGTTGTTCTAATTAAAGGGTGTGTTTCAAATCTAAGCATAAGAGATAAAAGAAAATGCAAAGAAGGAATGCATGCAAAAGAAAAGAGAAAATAATGTAGGGAAAGTAAAGTTGTGCTTGCTTAGGCCCTACCCCAAATCCTACATATCCTTTTTGAGGAATCAGAGTTAACGTAGTTCGGATCACATGTTTTGATTTGTTTTATGTTTTTTAATGAAAAATATTAATTTCGCCTTCTTCCCCAACTCGACCTTTGGAGATTTATACGTCATCACAGATGTGAATTAACATGTTCTACCTAACAAGGTATTTGCAAAGAGAAATTCCCGAAGGCGGATAATGCTACATTCGTGCTCTAGCAATTTAGACATTGTGCCACTCGAAATTTGGAGATTTACGCGTCATGTTGCGTAGAGTAGAATTAACACATCCTTTTGAAGTTTGAAAGAAAGGCCCGAAGGCGAGAAGATTCAGTATTGGTTGATATTTTTTACCTTAAATAATGATTTGAAAGTTGTTAGATATTTTATGCTTTTTTCAAGAAAAATAGTTTTAGTCTTAATGCAAGGATGCAAAAGAAAGAAAAACATCTAAGGGAGACTAACCTATATCTAATACCTAATGTTATCATACATTGATTGATACTAAGGTTGGGTTTTTAAATGGAAATCTCTACCCTACGTTATCATGCATGGATTACGATCCTAGTGTCTATCTCGAATCACCACCAAAGGATGAATCGAGAAGTTCTAAGAGGGAATAGCAAAGGTTCACAACCTAAACTTATGTTTATCTCAAATAACCACCAAAGGGTTAATCAAGAGCTCCTAAGGGAACATGCCAAAGGTTCACAACCTAAGAAAACATGCATACAATGACGGAAAGCAACTAATCAACAAGCTCAAGAGAGCACACACATGCCACGAGTAGTGCATACTAACTCGGGTAAAGGCCTAACCAAGATATAACTCATCGAGGTAGGTACAAAATACAGTAGGGATGTGTTATACTCCAAAATTTTCGCTCTCATTTCTCAAGGATTCTCTCACAAGGTCTTCTATGACGTCAAGTTTGCAGTACTGACACATCAATTTAGACCTGGAATTGGCACAAGGGCAAAAATGTCATTTGTACACTGAAAAGTCAAACTTTGACTTTTGATCAAAATAAATTTTCAAGAATCATATTTAACCAAGACATGTTGAAATATGAAGTTTGTTTCATCAAGAAATTCAAAAGTCAAAATTCTAAAATACTTAGAATTTTTCTAAGTGTTTAAGAAATATGACAAGAACTTCTAATCAGATTATCACCATGATGCAAGCTGATTCTGGAAGAATTTATAACACAAGGGTTTTAGATCTCAAAAAGACCTAAAATATTGCAGAACAGAACTTCTCCTGGAAATGTTGGAATTTCAAGTTATAAATATTCAAAAACACGTCCATGAAACTGAAACACTCAGCAAATTCTGGACACTTTCAAAACAGATTTTGGTTAGAACTTCTGGGCCAGTTTTCACAAACGTTTAGCCAGAGTCTGCAAAGTTAATTTAAAGAAAGTCTACAAAGCGTGTTACAAACTTTCAGAAAAGCCTGAGAACTCCTTCAGAACATGCTGGAGCAAGAAGATTAAAGGATCAGAAGTTGGATGCTTTGTTCTAAGTTGCCTTGATGCTGAACTTCTGGCTCAGATCTAAGCTATGATGCACAATCTCATAGAACATGATTTATGGTTTGATAAATCTCATCATCATTTAATACTCACAACCACTTTTGAGTTTTTATCCAAAAGATTTCCCCACGTGTGAGATAGAAGTACCATTGTTGTACTTGAAAAGCAAACTTTTGTACAAATTTATGTTGGGCCCATGCTTTGCTTTTTCCTCTGAGAGTACTTGTCCTTAATTCATGCTTACAAATCCAGCTTAGGCACGGCTAAAAGCTGCTAACCACCTTACTTTATGCATTGAACGTTACTTGTTTGAACTTGCTTCAAGAACAAGTCAGCGCCTAGTGTATGATGGCTGTACTTTTGACTTCTCCAAGCTACTAAATCCTTGCCTATAAATTGAACTTCATTTGCAACTGTAAAAAGAGATTTTTTTAAAATTATCCTTGAAACCTTGCTGAAATTTCAAAGGACTGGAAACTAAAAGCATAAACACAAAAACCTGTTAAGCTTCTGTTTCTTTTCACGCCCAAACTCTAATTTTCTTGCACATCTCTTGGCCAAATTAGAAACAATCCCAACTTCTGTTTACAGACTGCAATTCCATATCCACCAACTTCCATTTCAAAAATCAAAACTTTGATTCTTGGTTGTTCAAGAATTTTCCAGCCATTCCTTAGCTCAAGTTGAAGATCGTTCCAGCCTTCTAAGCACGTGAGAAAGCTGACCAGAATATCATAGCAGCCTGAACCAGACTCTAATTCAGAACAATCTCCAAAAGCAAATTATGTCTCTTCTGACTTGTATCTCATTGCTTAGGAATTTCTAGGCTTGCGTTTTCAAAGATACAATGTAGGTATCATGGCTTTGATTCTGTACATAATCAGATTTCATGTATTTTTGCCTAAGTAGAGAGAATCTCAGTGCAGAACTTCTTGAGGAAATTAGGACTCAAAATTAGGATTAGAAAAATTCATGCTTGCTTATGATTTACAGTTCTTATATTTTATACTTCTGAAGCCATGATGAAACTTGCCATAATTGTTATGTGTGCATTTTCTGTTTTTTTGTTGAGAAATGGCTAAGTTGCAGATGTTCTGATTAGCATGAAGAAAGAGGTGAAGCTCATCATCAAAACTTACTTTATGTTATATGTTCATGCTTTTGCTTCTAACACTGGATGTAAAGCCACCCCAGTGGTAGAGAGTGTGTGCATAAGAAATTAGTGTGAAGGGTCCTGAGTTCTAACCACAGAAACACCCCTTTTTTACATTTATTTCCTTACACTTTTACCCCATTAATTAGACCAGAATTTCTAGGTCAATCCATTTAATTGCTTATCAAAACATTGATCCGGGACCAAAACTTCTAGACATTCCCATCTGTTGCACCGCAAAATTTTCCCTCTCATTTTTCAAGGCTCTTCTCATAAAGATTCTCAGGATTTAAGCTTGCACAAGTGCATTGGGATTTTCTAGTACCAAAATTAAAAGGAAACTGTCAAAAATCGAGAAAACAGATAAAAATAACATTATGACAAATTTGGAGAAAATAGGCCTCTTTCGATTTAGCCTTTCAATTGGACAAGTGTGCTGCCTACATGCTTGCAATCGAAGGCCATGACATGCTAGCCACACGTGCCCCCTGCAAGGCAAACCTTTCGATTCACCAAGCATGCTGCCGGAAAACCTGCTTCGATTTGGACAAGTAGCTTCCTGTAAGCCTGCTTCGATTTGGACAAGTTTACTGCCTACAAGCCTACTTCGATTGAGCATATGCTGCTTGCATGTTTGTTTTCATTTGGAAAAGCTTCGATGGGACAAAGTAACCATCTCTATGCATCCTTTGAATCCACTTGCACCAAGTACCTCTTGCAGACTTTGCCTCTCACAAACTTCATTTGAGTGAAGAGATATATTCGTACAAGATTTGACTAAGTTCTTGCTTCCCTTGAAAGAACACCCTTCAATTAAGAAGCCGGGAACTTCCCTAATGCTAAACAGACACAAGGGAATGACTCCATTTATGTTTGTTTCGATCCACATGCTTCGATTGGGAAATATGCTTCCTTAAAACATGAGCTTTCGATTGGGAAATATGTTTGCTTCGATACAAGTTGGGCAGTAGCTTCCTTCGAGTAAGCTTTGTTTTGAACACAAGCTTCGACTGAGGCAAAGGCTTCATTTGAACAGGTGTGCTTTGATCTCACTCTTGCATTCGACTCAAGACCAAATATCATTTTCCAGGCTATGTTGCTTCCAAATCTTTACATAATCAGAGGCTTGTACAAGGGTTTTAAACTTTGTCTTTTAGATACTACTATTCTTGGTTAAAGGCTACATACTATTTCTTTTCATAGAGAGTACTTTTATCACAAAAGCAACTTCCAACCTAAATTTTGTCTGAACGAAAAGCAGGGCCAGAAGCATAAGTCACATCTTATGCATCCCAACTGCCAAAAGGCCCCTACTTGTACTTTCACGTTACATTATTTTATCATTTCTTTGCAAGGATGTCTATGGACAAACATGTCCACTTTTCTCTATAAATAGAGAAACCATAAACAAAGAAAGAAGAGGAGTTTTTGGACGAAAGAAAAGAATCTCCAAATTTTTCTCAAACACAAACACAAAACTCTCAAGTTCATCAACACTTGAGAAATCAAAAAAACCCAGAATCCCAAACATTCACCTCTTTCGATTCTGAAGAACACCCCACACATAGAAGTTTGTTCAAACTCAAAGACAACCTTTTGTGACAACTCTTCGAACCAAAAGCAAACCCCCTGTGACTACTCTTAGAATCCCAGAAACATCCACGTAGCAGTTGAAGTTCGAATCCGACACACCAAATTTGAGGTAAGTCTTTATGACTTTAACTCTTTCATTTCAAACATCTTTATTGATTCATCTACTAAACCAAGATGTAATAATCATGGCCTTTGATGTTAATCTTTTGTGTTTTCCTTTAAGAACTAATTTGTACAGTCCCCTAAAAATGTTGGAATACAAAATATGCATGCTTTGATATACTTGCTTAGATGCATACACATGCTTCGATACATACATGTTCAACACATACACACTTGCTTCGACTACACTGACCTGCAGGCCCAGACGAAAGACACTCCCTCACTGCTTTCAATCTTCAGTCGAAGGAGGCAGAAAGGAAGATTACACCTTGCATTAGTTCCAGGCCCAATCGAAAGGCACAACATGCTGACCCCCCAGGCCTCAGTCGAAAGCCACGCCTTCAACCCTTTCAGGCCAAATCTAAGAGAGCCAGAAAGTGAAGAATCAAAGGGTTTTCCGCCTCAATCAAAAGACCTTCATTTTTCTTGCTTTTATCTTATTTTTTGCCTTTATATTTTCATGCAATTCAATATGGTTGTAATAGTGTAGGATTTTATCTTTATGTATTTTATTACTTTTGTATGCTTGCTAGTAAAATAGGAAATGTATGGAAAGATAAAATCAACAAGTAGACAACCCCTAATCAAAGACTAAATGCATGCGAATCAAACACACTATTCATACATGCACCCCTAGGGTAATTCCACTTGTTGCCTTATAAAAAATTATCATGTTATGCATGTGGGATGTCTTAGCAAAAACAATCGAAATACAAGATCATAGTCCCTCGATGACGCTACAAAGGTTGCCTTACAAGTGATCTTAGTCCCTACAAGAGAATGCTAAGATATCTCGCAACATTTCTATCATGACTATACGATGACCCACGTCCGTCCCTTCACATCCAACGATGGGGCTTCTTACCAAAACAATGGTAAGATAGAAATGTCTAAAGGAGGAGGAAAAGAACACCTAAGACCTTTTGAGTAGATAGATTCGCTCCTAGTTGCTCGCTTGCTCACAACAAAACATCTTTACACCAACACTCTCATTTGAAACATTTTCAAAAGACAACACTTTGTATGCGTTCTTATAGATACGAGAATCATCACAAAGACACATTTTCAAAATCACTTTAAAAAACACATCTCACAAACACCTCTTTGAACTATTTTTTAAAACAAACACTTTGTATGCATTCTTATAGAGACGAGAACCATTACGAAGTTCCATTTTCAAAAATACTTTCAAAAACCACACACAAAGCACAATTTCAAACAAAAGCAAGTGATCTAGCAAAGTAACTAAGAGCCCATGGAAAACCATGGATGAAAAGGGTGCTAATATCTTCCCTTTTCATAATCTACCCCCCGAACTCAAGAAAATATCTCAAAGGTCTTTCCTGTGCTTTTTCACCTTTCCTTTTGGATAAAAGAAAAGTCGGTGGCGACTCTTGCTAACCGCAACATTTACGATAAAACGCAAAAACCCTCAAGTCAGTTCTCCCACCGTATCACAGAACTGGTGACTCTGTTGAGGAAATTTATAAAAGTGGGGTTACCTTAGGGCTAGATCACCTTTACTTGCTTACATTGTTTAATTTGTTTGCTTTACATTTTGGTTCCTTATTTTGGTTTGTTTTAAATCCTACACCTAGATTTGGGGACACCTTTTAGGTAAGTAGCAATAAACTGTGAGGGAACTGTGCAGCGAATACCAACATAGTTGAAGTAGCAGCTACGTTGATGTGGAACTTTGGTTGGTACCGGTAACCCTTGAGTCAGTCAAGGAGAGTACGGGGCCGCCGCGTCGTGTCGTGAAGCATCAACTGACCTTAGAACCTTACTTGACCAACTTGGCCATTAGGAAGTAGTGAGATAGCCGGTTTCGGTGTAAAGCTGAAAATTGGTTGATACTCAATGCTACACTCATTGAGGTTTGACTCTTGAGTATTGTTTGGTTGCGAGTTAATCGCCTATTGAATGAAGCTTGGGGTAAAGACCAGTGATATTGAGACCCCTTGGAACCCGGTTACTATTAACTAGGACAGCTTGAGCCAACTAAACTTCAAGAGGGTACTTACCTACAAACTCCATGCAAGCCTAAACCTAAGGACTTGTCTGCTTTGCGTGTATGTGATTATTTGTATAAGCTTGTTTACTTCGCATACTTGTGCATAACATCATAACATCATACCATAGCATTTTCAATAACCATTTCAAGGATCTCGAGGGTCTTTGATGCAGGTTCACAATGAACCAGATGTCTATCAAGGGGCAAGAGGATTTATTTTCCTCTGACCAAACACCGTCAAAAATCAAGTACAACAAACTTGAGTCAAGGGCTATGACCCAATTGACATGGTGAGCTTAATTCTTGTGGAAGGACATCCACTGATACAAAGTTCTCCAATCAAAGATGTTGATCAAAATTCAATCTCTAACTTTTTCTTGTGTTTACCCCACGAGATCCTTGAAAACATGCATCCACATATCATGCATCATATCATGACAGGTTTCTCCCATATAGGTCTCCTTATCTTCCTACTGTTTATTTCAGTAAGATGGATATGGAACAAACAGTGAAAGATCTCCAAGCTCAAAATGCTCAATTCCAACAAATGTTTCTGGCTATGGTTAAGGGGAAAGAGGACTTGAAAGCTCTCCTTCTCAAAGACAAGGGGAATAAGTCCAAGAAGTCAGTAGGCGTCCTGAACTTGAGACGAAGACCTAGAGGACCAGTCAAAAGAGCTCTAGATCTTTCAACTCCACCCAACATGGGGGATAGTCATGAAGAAGACAACAATCTAGAGATTGATGAAGCTGAAGCTGACTACTCTGAAGAACAATATCATCCCACTGATGACAAGTACAAACAGTTGAAGGATCGCCTCAGTGCTATGGAGATTCAACAGACACCTGGCTTAGATTTAGTAGACATGGGTTTGGTTTCTGGAGTAGTCATCCTGCCAAAGTTCAAAGTCCCTACCTTTGCCATGTACGATGGAGTCTCTTGCCCTAAGATGCATTTAAAGTCTTATGTCTGCAAGATTCAACCATACACAACTAATCCAAAGCTTTGGATCCATTTCTTCCAAGAAAGCCTGGTAGGGACTCAACTCGAGTGGTTCTATCAATTGGAGAGTTCTCGCATCCACACCTGGGAGGATTTAGCTGCTGCTTTTTACAAACAGTGTCAGTACAACGCTGATCTTACACCAACTCGCGTGCAACTGCAGAACATGACCATGGGTTCCAACGAGAGTTTCAAAGGATACGCCCAAAAGTGGAGAGATCTGGCTGGTAGGGTGAAGCCCCCTTTAACTGACAGGGAGTTGATCGACATCTTCCTGGGAACTTTGACAGGGCCTTTCTTCAAACACCTAATCGGAAGCTCCTCGGCCGGGTTCACCGAGCTGATACTGACTGGTGAAAGGGTCGAAGCTGGCATCAAAAGTGGAAAGATCCAAGGAGTTACACCCTTTGACGTTAAGAAAAATCCAGACAATGGAAAGAAAGAGTCCAATGCTGTGTACAGCCGAAAGAGTCGTCATTATCAACAGGTAGGGGCAATCCTGATCTCTAATCCTACATCTGTTCAACAAAGATAGGTCAATAGGAGTAGGGAAAGATATCAATAAAGGAAATACACTAACATCAACATGCCTTTGTCTCAAGCATTACAACAATTGCTGAAGGTGAAGCTGATCACACTAAAGGATCCTCCTACAAATCCTGATACCTCCTCTTCTAAATATAATTCGAGCGTAAGATGTACCTATCATTCTGACAGTCCCGGACATGACACCGACGGCTGTTGGACTTTGAAGAACAAGATTCAAGACTTAATTGATGCCAAGGAGATCAAATTTGACCCTCCAGAGACTCCAAACGTGATCACTGCTCCTATGCCAAATCATTGAAGGTTTTTGTTTCATTTGAATTTTCAAGTTGTAATTTCTGTTGGACTTTGAAGAACAAGATTCAAGACTTAATTGATGCCAAGGAGATCGAATTTGACCCTCCAGAGACTCCAAACGTGATCACTGCTCCTATGCCAAATCATTGAAGGCTTTTGTTTCATTTGAATTTTCAAGTTGTAATTTCTTTTGTTATTCAAACAATTACCTATTAATGTCAAACTTTGTTTCATTAGTGCATTGCATATGTTTGTCTTGAATTATTTCATTTTCATTACATTTAAACTATTCTTTTTACTCACTTTATGACATTCAACTCTTGCTAAAAGTTACAAGCCTTTAGAGGGGGATGACGAAAACAATGCCATAATCTCATACAGTATGATTTTGGACAGACCTTGCTGACGATGTACACGCATTCTTTCAAATCCTAAACAATGGAGTTATAAGGAAGATAATACCTAGTCAACCCCTTCGAGCCAAAGAAGTAGAAGTTTTCTGTTTTAACACAAATTGAAACCTTTAATCAAAACCTGGGGCAGGGTAGTCTCTCAGTTAATTCAAATGCGCGTTCAAATCGCAAACTCTCATCTTGTAATACAATGAATGACATCAGAAACATTCCTCTAAAATCAAAATATGGTGATGGTTCCCTATCACATAGGCAGGCATTATCTATCAAAAAGAAAAGCCCACTAAGTCAAAACCTACAAAGGAGACTTAAGAAAACCGGGGAGTCCCGCGGACTATAATCTCAAAACAAGAACAGTCGGGCAAAAATTAGGGATAACAAATCAAGTAAAAAGAGGTCACTACAAATCCTCAACAATATGGAAAATGTTGCAAAAAAATGACTGCCTTCCGACAAACTTAACTCGTCTGAACCATCACCCAAATGTCATTCCAGACTCAATTGGAGTTCAAACGCACAATTAACCAAGCTTAGGACTGAAGAACATCACGAAGAGTGGGTGGGTACAAATACACTTTGAGCCTTTATCCTTTGTTTCTTAAACCGTGAACCAAGCCACGTTACAACCCTTTAAAAGTCCTAATTGAAGCATGGGTTAGTTCGAAAGCATATTATTACAAAGGTATCCTGACTCCTATAAGGCTTTACTCAAAATCCAAAGTTGAATTACAAACTTCTTTACTTGCTGAAAACGCATTTTTCAAAACTTCAAGACAAACATAAACTTTGCATTACTTGAATATCACTGTTTGCATATGGCTATTTGTTTGACAGCAGAGAAATTCACACAATGAATATCCAGTGAACGAAAGCTCTCTCAGTGGACAAAATCAATTCAAGAAGGATGACACTTCCATTGCAAAATCTCCTATCGACAAGGGGACATGACATGTCACTATCCAGCACACCTGGGGCAGTCTAGTCAAGATTCCAAGAAATCTCTCAAGAATTGCAGAGTAACTAGGGGTAGGTCTCCATCCCCATCCTTGGGGCATTGAACATCAATCTCAACAAAGCGTTACGTACAATCAAACATTTTTGGCAATACCACAAACATTGGTTACTAGGGGCAATGCCAAGTCTCCCCAAAGTCCTTCTCATAGGATGATTTCCAAGCAAGAGTTTAATCTCTGAAAACCTTTCCTCAGTTCAGACAACCTCAAGAATCCTCGAGGACTTTCCCCCAACGAAGTCGGCACCTCTCAAACAGACCGACAACATGGTTTATTTCCCCAACAAACGGAAGAAATCCCCAGCTTGAGTTTGCCTCTCCGACTACTATAAATCAAAGGACCATAACTCCTCTTCCCCAGTAGAGTAACAGACAAACTAGACTCCTGAACTCTTTTCCCAAGCTGGAATAAACATTCTCCCCGCAGAGTTTTCAACTATCCCCAACAGATTTCTCCTCAACAAAACAGGGATCCCCGGTGGAAACATTTTGAGCAAAGTTTGAAGACACACTTACATTTCAACAACATTCATAGCATATGCATACAAAATACACATAACACAAATCTCACTTATTTTGAGAACATCACTACACAATGCATACATCATGACATTGTATGCAACTAACTCTTTACCTTTTCAGGAAAGATCGATTGACAGATAAAAGTTATCATCCTTTTGGGGTAGTAATCGTCCAAGATTCCTTCATCATCCTTTTGAGGTAGTAATCATCCAAGATTCCTTCATCATCCTGTTGGGGTAGTAATCGTCCAAGATTCCTTCATCATCCTTTTGAGGTAGTAATCGTCCAAGATTCCTTCATCATCTTGCTGAGGTAGTAATCGTCCAAGATTCCTTCATCATCCTGCTGAGGTAGTAATCGTCCAAGATTCCTTCATCATCCTTTTGAGGTAGTAATCGTCCAAGATTCCTTCATCATCCTGTTGGGGTAGTAATCGTCCAAGATTCCTTCATCATCCTTTTAAGGTAGTAATCGTCCAAGATTCCTTCATCATCCTTTTGAGGTAGTAATCGTCCAAGATTCCTTCATCATTACCTTTTGAGGTAGTAATCGTCCAAGATTCCTCCATCATCCTTTTTAGGTAGTAATCGTCCAAGATTCCTTCATCATCCTGCTGAGGTAGTAATCGTCCAAGATTCCTTCATCATCCTGCTGAGGTAGTAATCGTCCAAGATTCCTTCATCATCCTGTTGAGGTAGTAATCGTCCAAGATTCCTTCATCATCTTGTTGAGATAGAAGTCACCCAAGATTCCTTCTAGAGATATTTTAGATGCGATCCAGATATGACTGACATTCTGATACTTATTCCAGAGACAGTCCAGATACGATCCAGATTCGGATGTCATTCTGCCACTCATTCAAATACAGTCCAAATACGATCCTGATTCGGATGTCATTCTGTCACTCATTCAAATACATTCCAGATACGCTCCAGATACGGATGCCATTATGATAATCATTCAGTTCCAGCTTGCAGGTACAGTCCAGCAATCACCTTCGGATGGCATCTTTAAGCCCATTCCCTACATAATCAACTAACACATCTTCGAGTGCAAATTTTCTAGGCACTCTAGTGTTCAATCATCTTCCACCTTCAAGTCACGAATGGCAGAATTACCAATCTAACTCTTCAGGTGTAAGAAGATTCAACAGGGGCAGCTGTTGCACCCCAAAATTTGCCCTCTCATTTTTCAAGGCTCTTCTCATAAAGATTCTCAGGATTTAAGCTTGCACAAGTGCATTGGGATTTTCCAGTACCAAAATTAAAAGGAAACTGTCAAAAAGGGAGAAAGCAGATAAAAAATAACATTATGACAAATTTGGAGAAAATAAGCCTCTTTAGATTTAGCCTTTCGATTGGACAAGTGTGCTTCCTACATGCTTGCAATCGAAGGCCATGACATGCTAGCCACACGTGCCCCCTGCAAGGCAAACCTTTTGATTCACCAATCGTACTTCCGGCAAACCTGCTTCGATTTGGACAAGTAGATGCCTGCAAGCCTGCTTCGATTTGGACAAGTTTACTGCCTACAAGCCTACTTCGATTGGGCATATGCTGCTTGCATGTTTGTTTTCATTTGGAAATGCTTCGATCGGAAAAAGTAACCATCTCTATGCATCCTTTGAATCCACTTACACCAAGGACCTCCTGCAGACTTTGCCTCTCACAAACTTCGTTTGAGCGAAGAGATATCTTTATACAAGATTTGACTAAGTTCTTGCTTCCCTTGAAAGAACACCCTTCGATTCAGAAGCCAGGAACTTCCCTCATGCTAAACAGACACAAGGCAATGACTCCCTTTATGTTTGTTTCGACCCACATGCTTCGATTGGGCAATATGCTTCCTTAAAACATGAGCTTTCGATTGGGCAATATGTTTGCTTTGATACAAGTTGGGCATTAGCTTCCTTCGAGTAAGCTTTGTTTCGAACACAAGCTTCGACTGAGGCAAAGGCTTCCTTCGAACAAGTGTGCTTCGATCTCACTCTTGCATTCGACTCAAGACCAAATCTCATTTTCCAGGCTATGTTGCTTCCAAATCTTTACATAATCAGAGGCTTGTACAAGGGTTTTAAACTTTGTCTTTTAGATACTACTATTCTTGGTTAAAGGCTACATACTCTTTCTTTTCATAGAGAGTACTTTTATCACAAAAGCAACCTCCAACCTAAATTTTGTCTGAACGAAAAGCAAGGTCAGAAGCATAAGTCACATCTTCTGCACCCCAACTGCCAAAAGGCCCCTACTTGTACTTTCATGTTACATTATTTTATCATTTCGTTGCAAGGCTGTCTATGGACAAACATGTCCACTTTTCTCTATAAATAGATAAACCATAAACAAAGAAAGAGGAGGATTTTTTGGACGAAAGAAAAGAATCTCCAAATTTTTCTTAAACACAAACATAAAACTCTCAAGTTCATCAACACTTGAGAAATAAAAAAACCCAGAATCACAAACACTCACCTCTTTCGATTCTGAAGAACACCCCACACATAGAAGTTTGTTCAAACTCAAAGACAACCTTCTGTGACAACTCTTCGAATCAAAAGCAAACCCCCTGTGACTACTCTTAGAATCCCAGAAATGTCCAGGTAGCAGTTCAAGTTTGAATCCCACACACCAACTTTGAGGTAAGTCTTTTTGACTTTAACTCTTTCATTTCAAACATCTTTATTGATTCATATACTAAACCAACATGTAATAATCATGGCCTTCGATGTTAATATTTTGTGTTTTCCTTTAAGAACTAATCTGTACAGTCCCCTAAAAATGTTGGAATACAAAATATGCATGCTTCAATATACTTGCTTCGATGCATACACATGCTTCGATACAGACATGTTCAGCACACACACACTTGCTTCGAATACACTGACCTGCAGGCCCAGACGAAAGACACTCCCTCACTGCTTTCAGTCTCCAGTCAAAGGAGGCAGAAAGGCAGATTGCACCTTGCATTAGTTCCAAGCCCAATCGAAAGGCACAACATGATGACCCCCCAGGCCTCAGTCGAAAGCCACACCTTCAACCCTTTCAGGCCAAATTGAAGAGAGCCAGAAAGTGAAGAATCGAAGGGTTTTCTGCCTCAATCAAAAGACCTTCATTTTTCTTGCCTTTATCTTATTTTTTGCATTTATATTTTCATGCAATTCAATATGGTTGTAATAGTGTAGGATTTTATCTTTCTGTATTTTATTACTTTTGTATGCTTGCTAGTAAGATAGGAAATTTATGGCAAGATAAAATCAACAAGTAGACAACCCCTAATCAAAGACTAAATGCATGCGAATCAAACACAGTATTCATACATGCACCCCTAGGGTAATTCCACTTGTTGCCTTATAAAAAATTGTCATGTTATGCATGTGGGATGTCTTAGCAAAAAAAATCAAAATACAAGATCATAGTCCCTCGATGACGCTACAAATGTTTCCTTACAAGTGATCTTAGTCCCTACAAGAGAATGCTAAGATATCTCACAACATTGCTATCATGACTATACGATGACCCGCGTCCGTCCCTTCACATCCAACGATGGGGCTTCTTACCAAAACAATGGTAAGATAACAATGTCTGAAGGAGGAGGAAAAGAACACCTAAGACCTTTTGAGTAGATAGATTCGCTCCTAGTTGCTCGCTTGCTCACAATAAAACATCTTTACGCCAACACTCTCATTTGAAACATTTTCAAAAGACAACACTTTGTATGTGTTCTTATAGAGACGAGAATCATCACAATGACACATTTTCAAAATCACTTTCAAAAACACATCTCACAAACACCTCTTTGAACTATTTTTTGAAACAAACACTTTGTATGCGTTCTTATAGAGACGAGAACCATTACGAAGTTCCATTTTCAAAAATACTTTCAAAAACCACACACAAAGCACAATTTCAAACAAAAGCAAGTGATCTAGCAATTAACTAAGATCCCATGGAAAACCATGGATGAAAATGGTGCTAATACCTTCCCTTTTCATAATCTACCCCCCGAACTCAAGAAAATATCTCAAAGGTCTTTCCTGTGCTTTTTCATCTTTCCTTTTGGATAAAAGAAAAGTCGGTGGCGACTCTTGCTAACCGAAACATTTGTGATAAAACGCAAAAACCCTCAAGTCAGTTCTCTCACCGTATCACACCATCCAACAACATTGACACTTCACTTACCCATCATCAGAATTTCTAGGTGTCCAACTACATCAGAACTTCCACACTCTCTCAATAATTAGGACTTCTGACTTGCCAGTGATATGAGAACATCTAGGTTCCCAACTACACTATAGCTTCTGAACCCCTTCAATAATCCGAACTTCTAGATATTCCTTTATTCCCAGCAACCTCAGAACTTGGTGTACCCAAGCCCAGAACTTCTAACCTTCTGCTTGCCTACTAAGATTTTCTCTCTTGCATAGTATCAGAGTCAGAACTTAGTTCCTCCTCGGTCCAGCAATGTGCTGATTCTAACTCCATTTTCTTATTTATCTTATTTTTTCCTTTAATAACCAAAAACACAAAAAATATTTCATATTCACATGTTTTATTTCATTTCTTTTAGAACAAAAAGATCAAAAATATTTTCTTAAGTAAATTAATTTCCTAACAAAAAAAAAACAAGTCCCTTTTACATTTTTTGTATAATATTTCAATATGGTTGTAATAGATAATTAGGACTTTAATTTCTTGAAATTGCCATTCATAAATTTTTACCCCCATCACCTTAAGCTTTGTAATAGCTTAGTTTTTTTTATTTTCCGCAATTTAATGCTTTATGTACCAATTGCTAGTATTTAGGATTTGTATGGAAAGACTAAAACCAATCAATTAGCAAACCCTAATCAAAGATAAATCAAGCATGAAAAAGATACATTTGCACACTTTGCACCTCTAGGGTTAACTCCACTTGTTGCCTAGAGAAATAAATGGTCATGATACGCATGTAAGATATCTTAGCAAAAACAAGCGAAATACATGGTCATGGTCCCTGGATGACGCTATCTATGTTGCCTTTTGAAATGATCTTAGTACCCCAAAGAAAATGCTAAGATATCTTACAACATTGCTATTCATGACTATACGATAACCCTCGCCCGTCCCTTTTACATCCAAAGATAGGTTTTCTTACCAAATCAATGGTAAGATAACAATGTCAAAGGAAAGAGAAAATAAACAAGAAAGACTTTTGAGTAGGTAGAATGTTCCTAGTTGCTTGCTCACTTTCAAACCAAAACATCCTTTCTATTTTCAAAAACAAACACCAACACTCTCAAAACATCTTTCAAACTTGAAAACATTTTTCAAAAGATCAACACTTTGTATACATTCTTACAAATGAGAATCATTACAAAGTTTGCCTAAACGATGACGCCTTTTCAAAAACACTTTCAAAAACCACACAAAGCACAATTTCAAACAAAAGCAAGTGATATAGAAAGTAACTAAGAGCCCATGGAAAACCATGGATAAAAAGGGTGCTAGTACCTTCCCTTTTCATAATCTACCCCCCGAACTCAAGAAACAATATCAAAGGTCTTTCCTGTGCTTTTTCACCTTTCCTTTTTGATAAAAGAAAAGTCGGTGGTGACTCTTGCTAACCGCAACATTTGCAATAAAACGCAAAACAACCAAGTCAGTTCTCCCACCGCATCACAAAACTGGCGACTCTGCTGGAGATAATTTAAAAGTGGGGTTACCTTAGGGCTAGATCACCTTTATTTGCTTTCATTGTTTGACTTGCTTGCTTTACATCTTGGTTCCTTGTTTGGGCTTAAATCCTCTACCCGGATTTGGGATACCTTATAGGTAAGTAGCAATACATTGTGGAAACTGTGCGGGGTATACCGACATGGTCTAAGAAATAGCTATGTTAGTGTGACATATTTGTGGGTACCGGTAGCCCTTGAGTAGTCAAGGAGAATACGGGGCCGCTGAGTGATGTCATAAAGCACTAACTGACTTTAGAACCTTTACTTGACCAACTTGGACATTAGGACGTAGTGAGATGACCGGCTTTGGTGCAGTCCGAAGTTGGTAGATCCTCGATACTACACTCATTGAGGTTTGGTTTTTTGGGATATTTTGGTCGCCATTAAAGAGGCTTGTGCTGAAACAATGCCCGAGAAAACAAACCAGTGATATTGAGCTCCTTAGAACCCGATTACTATTATTAGGACATGTTTGAGCCAACTAAACTTCAAGAGTGTGTTTACCTATGAGACTCCATGCAAGCCTAAACCTAAGTACTTGTTTTTATTTGTTTGTACATAACCTCATAAACATCATGACATCATACTCATACTCGCTAACCATTTCAAGGATTTTTGGGATTTATCTTTCTTCTGTTTTGTAGGACATGGATTCTATTCGCGGGAAAACCATTCAAGTCAGTCTCGTAAGGATCCCTCCTCAACTTAAAGAGCTATCATCAAGGATTCCTGAAAATTCTCCATTTACCGAAAGACATGGTCGCCTACTAAACTTGGTTACCTCTAACACTGATGAAGACATGATGAAGGTGCTCTTCCAGTTCTTTGATCCTCTACGAGAATGTCGATCAAGGTTACTGTCAGAGGTTTATCCGAGCCTGGAGGATGTTGAACAAAGTGGATAGCAAGATGTTAGGACACAAGAACTGCATTCCCCTCGAGCCTTACCTTAAATGGGCACGAGCTCATGCTCAGAAACTTGTGATGCCTTATCCCTCCATCTTACCAGTCATCATGGAGCATATGGTTGAAGGAGATATTCCCTACACTATCCTCCATCCCGACATGCCTACCTCTCTCGAAGACTTGCAAAAGGGTTGGATTCGGCTTAAGGAAGAACGAGAGACTTTCGAAGCTCAATTCTATGCTAGTGAGAAGAGGGTCTTGGAGCTTACGAAGCAACTACAAGAAGAGAAAAGTGTGAACGCCTATCTCGCACCAAAGAGGATGCGTTCAGTCTTTCTATCTTAGAAAATTATTTTGTAAGCCCAAGAGGGATGATGTAATTTTTCTTGTTTTATTTAATGAAAATTAACGTTTGTTCATTCTTTTGTCTATACAAATTTAAATCTCATTAATCCTTGAAATCATTTGCATGTACATATTCCATGCATCTTAACATGACATGTTTTCGCATAACATGTTTCCTTATCTTTCTGCTATTTATTTCAGCAAGATGGATCTAGAGAAAACTGTGACGAATCTCCAAGCCCAAAATTCTCAGTTTTAGGAAACTCTACTCGCCCTAGCCAAGGGGCAGCAAGATATGATGGCTTTGCTGGCTGTTAAGAAGAAGCCAAAGAAGAAAGCTCTACTCAACATGGGTAGAAGGTTCAAGGATACAGTCCGTCAAATCCCAGTAGGAGAAGATTCATCTGAAGAGGACGAGAACCAGATTGGCGAGGTCAAGATTACTCAGGCTGACTGTGTCAATGTTCAAGTATCTGATGATGATCATTTCAACGAGTAGTATCCACCCGTTGATGTCAAATACAAGCAATTAGAAGACAGATTGAAAGCTGTTGAAATCTAAGCCGTCCCCGGTTTAGATTTTGATGACTTGGTTTTGATCTCTGGGGTAGTTATCCCCCACAAATTCAAAATACCAGTCTTTGCAAAATATGATGGAGTTTCTTGTCCAAAAATTCACCTAAAGTCTTATGTACTCAAAATACAGCTGAACACCTCTGATAAGAAGCTCTGGGTTCACTTTTTCCAAGAAAGCTTAATTGGAACGTAACTTGAATGGTTTTATCAGTTAGATGGTTCTCGTATCAATACTTGGGAGGATTTAGCTACTGCCTTCTACCATCAGTATCACTACAACGCCGACTTGGCGCCAACGAGGGTTCAGTTGCAAGATATGACCATGGGAAAGAATGAAGGATTTAAGGAATATGCACAAAAGTGGAGAGACCTCGCCAGTAGGGTTCAACCACCCTTGACTAATCGAGAACATATTGACATGTTCATGGGAACTTTTTCTGGTCCCTTGTTTAATCTATTGTTTGGTTGCTCTTCTTCTGGTTTCACCGAATTAATCTTAATCGGTGAAAGAGTTGAAAGTGGCATCAAAAGTGGGAAGATCTATATGGCATCTACCTCCAGTCCCAATCCTATCAAGAAACCTTTTGCTGCAAAGAAGGAAGTCAATGTTGTGTATGGGGCAAGGGCCCATACCAAGAAGAATGATCACCCGTCTGTCAATGATGTCCGAATCTCCAATCCAACTCCTACTCCAAGACCATATGTAAATCATCAATGTTTTGAAACTCCAAGAAGACAATTTACGAGGTTAGGCATGTCATTGTCTCAAGCCTTAAAACATTTTCTCAAGGCTAATTTAGTGACATTTCGCGATCCTCCTGCCAACCCTGATACCTCGTCACAAAAGTATAATCTGAACGCTAAGTGTGCTTACCATTCAAGCAGCCTCGGGCACGAGACTAACCAGTGATGGGCCTTGAAGAACAAAATCCAGGATTTGATTGATAAAAAAACTATTGAATTTGATCCTCCTCCAACACCGAATGTAATCACCGCTTCAATGCTGAAGCATGAAAAAGGTGTTAATGTTGTTGAAGATACAATTTTTGTCGCCTCTATTCAAGAATTGACTACTCCGCTGAATATAATCAAAAACAATCTGTTGAAAGTCGGGATTTTCCATGGATGCATAAAGGACTGTATGTGATGTACAAGACAACTCAATAGATGTGAAGGGTTGAAGAAAGGCATACAACGCCTAATGGATAGCCACGAAATTCTATTCGAGAAAACTCCACTTGCCAAGAGTTTGACTAACAAATGTGAAGACCTCTCCATTATTACCATTTCAAACAAGCCTCTTAGGATCACCTCCTAAGGTCCTATTAAGATTTCAAATGAACCCACTATTGCTCCCTTAGTAATTACCAGTCTCGGACCAATTCCCTACTCTTCAAATAAGGCGGTACCATGGAATTACGGTGCCGAGGTGTTCTATCATGGGGATTAAACAAGATGTCTGGATCGAAGAATAAAAATATGACGATGTCGGTAACATAGTTGATTCAAGCAAAGTAACTAGAACTTGGAGGATATTTTCACCCAATATCTCACCTCCAGTTGTTACAAGGACGCCCATCCGCATTATTGCTGCCAAGCCAAGTACTGATACAAGAGGGAAAGAGAAGGTTGTTGAGCATGATGTGATTGAAGTACCCTCCAAGGACGTAGCTGATGAAGAACCCTTCGCCCGTGAGATGGACGAGATCTTGAAGATAATAAAAAGAAGCAACTTCAAGATTGTGGAATAGTTGGGGCAAACCCCTTCTAATATTTCAATGTTGTCATTATTGCTTTGTTCCGATGCCCATGCTCGGACGTTAATCAAGTTCCTAAAAAAGGCTCATGTCCCCCATGAGACAATAACGGACCAATTTGAGAATTGCATGGCTAGCCTGACAGCTGATAATGGTTTGGGATTTTCAGATGCTAACTTAACACCTCTTGGGAAGAATCACAATAAAGCTTTACATGTTTCTGTCGAGTGCAAAGGGACTACCTTAGCACATGTGCTAGTCGACACTGGTTCTTCTCTGAATGTATTACCCAAGGGGGCGTTAGACCTTCTAGACTGTGAAGGTTTAGTCTTGAAGCCAAGCGATATCATTGTAAGGGCATTTGACGGATCAAAGAGGACTGTTCATGGGGTGGTAGATCTTCCAATCAAAGTGCGCTCCCAAATCTTCAACTCCACCTTCTACATTATAGATATTCGTCCTGCCTATTATTTTTTGTTAGGTCACCCGTAGATCCATAAAGCTGGGGCAGTAACCTCAACCCTCCACCGGAAACACAAATATCCAATCAAGGGCATAATAGTCATCGTCTGTGGAGAAGAAGAGTTTTTGGTGAGCCACCTTAACTCTTTCAAGTACGTAGAGATGGATGGAGAATTCATTGAGACTCCATGTCAAGCCTTTGAGGTTGTACCACCAATGGTTGCTGCTACCAAATGTTCTTCTCATGAATCAAAAGCTGTTAAGGCCACTCCAAAGATGGTTTCAGTCAAGGATGCCCGCGCGGAAATTGAAGAAGGAAACTGTGATACTTGGGGGAAACTCCTCGATATCCCATTTAAAGCGGACAAGTTTGGTTTGGGCTTCACTGTCAAAGCTCAGAAGGAGGTGAGACGTGCTCGTGCTAGAAAGCCACCTCTCCGTATTAGAAGCCATGAAGTCAACGCCATTGGTGATTTTGATGAAGAAGCTGCATTTGAAGATTGGGTGTATCCAACTACAACGGAGCTGGAGAATTGGCATGCAAAGGACTTTGTGCCCATCTCCTTCGTTGAGGAGTAATCTACTTGTTATTATTTTTCTTTTCAAGAACATGTTGTTTGAAATATTTTAACAATGACTTTTAAGCCATATGCCTGGCCCGGGGCACTTTGGTCCATTTGTCAAGGGTTTTATTTATGTTCATCTAATCATATGATCATTCAGTACATTAGACTCTTTTGCATTCAAATATTTGTGTTCATTGTCCTTCCTTTCATTCAAATACATTTTTCAAAAAAATAGGCATGTATCTTACATGCACACACACACACACTCTTGCAGTTCCACATCCACTCTGGATCTTGTTGCCAAAGACTCTACTATTGCCGACTGTGATACGGTGGGAGAACTGACTTGGGTTTTGCGTTTGTTTTCGCAAATGTTTCGGTTGAGCAAGAGTCGCCACCGACTTCTTATTTTATCCTAAGGAAAGGTTAAAAAGCACAGCAAAAACCTTTGAGATGTTTTCTTGGATTCGGGGAGTAGATTATAGAAAGGGAAGGTATTATCACCCTTTCTATCCATGGTTATCCATGGGCTCTTAGTTACTTGCTTAGATCAACTTGCCTTGATTTTCAATTGTTTGAAATGGTGCTTTCAATTGTTTGAAATGGTGCTTTGTGTGTGGGTTTTGAAAATGTTTTGAAAAGAGGCCAATGTGGTGGCAACCTTTGTAATGATCCATGTTTGAATGTGTACAAAGGTGTGTTTGTCTTTTGAAAAGTTTTCAATGTTTTTGAAAGTTATTTTGAAAATTTGTTGTGATGTGTGTTTTAAAAAATAGGCAAGGGTTTTTGTTTTGCAAGTTGGCAAGTAACCAAGAGCTATCTACCCTAAATTTCTCAAAGATCTTTGCTATGTTTTAACCCTTTTAACAATTTTGTTCCACAATTGTATTTGGTGGACAACCTTGTGTTAGGATGTTAACGGGACGGGCGCGGGTCATCGTTTAGACCACGATTGCAATGGTGCCAAGTATCTTTGGGCAATTTTTCTTTTAAGGGACTAGATCATTTTTAGGCAACTTTCGAAAGCGTCATCGAGGGACTATGATCATTTGATTGTTTTGTTTTTGCCAAAGATACCTAACATGCAATATGGCCCATTATTTGAAGGCAACAAGTGGAGTACCCTAGGGGTGCAAGTGTGATTAGTGTTGTCCATTTTCATGCTTGTTTATCTTGAATTTAGGTCAAACTATTTTTGGTTAATTTTGCATACAAAACCCTAATTCTATCATGGTATAATTAGAAAGCTCTTAAATGCGAAAAATAAAAGGTCCTAAATTATTACAACACAATATATGGGATGGGGGGTGCAAATGTTCAAATGGGGATATTTTAGCAAGAAATTAAACCTAACCATTACATCCAAATTGAATTATACAAATTATTTAATATACAACAATTAAATGAAAATGCAATAAATGTGCAAGATGCAAAATGGTTTTTTATATGTATGAAAAAAGTATTTTTTTTTATGTGTCAAATAAACAAAAATAAAGTTAATTAATTCTTGGTATTTTTATGTATTTTAGGGTAAAACCCTAATTTTATCAATAAAAGGTATTAATTATTTAATATATGTAATATTTATTAATTATGTACAAAAAATAAATAAAAGAAGGTATATTGTAAAAAAAAGTATTTTTGAGGTCAAAATATTAATAAAAATAAAAATGTATTAATTCTTCATATTTTCCCTAAATATACTAATAAATATATAAGTATTTTTCATTATTTATTAAATATATATTATATATACAAAAAAAATAAAATATTTAATATTATAAAAAAAGAGTATATTTTATGTAAAATGTTTTCAAGAGATAATATAAAAATAAAAAATCAGAAATAAAATATGTTTGTATTATTTTGTATATTTTCAAAATAAAAGTATACTTATTTATTTATTTACAAAACTAAATAAAGCCAAATAAATATCAAAATAAATGCAAAAAATATGGGAAAAATAATTTTAATATTTTTTATGCTTTGTCAACAATAAATAAGTTAGAAACAAAAATCAAAAGTAAAAAATAATGAAAATAAAATGCAATGGGCCAAGGAGGTGCAAATGTGAAATAGTGGTGTGAAAAGAAAAACAAATCTCAGGCCCAGCCCAAGACTCTATCTTCTTCAACCTCCAGCTTCTTTGAACAAAACGCGTGCCTCTGCTATCTCAAGATCCTTGGACTTTTAGCACAAACTCACAACATGAAAAATGTTAAGCATCAAGCCACGATTCCAGACATATTAAAAACTTAACCTAACTCTCAGAAATGAGAGAGAATTTCTCCATCCCTAATTCTTAACCTAAGTTTTTGTCAATATTAAGGTTCAAAATACTCCCAGCATATGCAATATAAATGGAAAGTAAAGATATGTATGACTTCAGGGACATGAGTAGAACATTTTTCATTCACAAACTTAGAGCTAACTCTTCCTATATTGAGAGATAGAAGTCCATGAACTTACCTGTTCAGCTTGGATCGTGTCTGACAATGGAGGCACCTTCAAGGCAAAATGAGGATTGGTACAGCTTGCTTGAAGTTCAGAGATGTTGTTCCAACCTTTAGTTTGCTTTGAAACCAAATGAATCAAGCTATAGCAATCCACCTGAAAAAGAAAAAATGTGAAAATGGTGAAGTTGGTTAGAGGTGTTACAGTTTGCTTCCAAGGCTTGGGACAGTTTGTATGGATGGTAGGGAATGTGTTTGAACTGGTTTGGATGAAAATGCACGAGTGGATTGAGCTATGGGATTCAAACTGCAGCTTATGCCCTGTTTTTGCAGTTTTATGGTGTTTCTGTGAATGGAGAGATATGGAAGGTGATTGGCTCGTGTTTCAGCTCAGTTATGTTATTTGGAAGGTGTACAACAACTTTGCTTAAGCTTGTCCTTGCTGAAATGAGAGTTGGTGTGTAAATATCCAAGTTTCTTCACCCTTAAGCAAGAAATGTCAACTTGGTTTCTAGGCCAGTACAATGCCTCTATCTATGCTGCACATTTGAGTCTTGATTAGTTGGATATGCCTATGCCTTTGTGCCTCAAAGATCTGCATTGTACCTCATAGATTGCAAAGTTGACATAAAGTAACACTTTACAAAAATGGATAATATGCTTTTTCTTATTAAGGCTTAATCTTGTATGCAATGCTTAAACACATAATTTAAGGCTTGAACACAAGGGGTTTGCATTAAATTTATGAGTGTGAATGGGATAAAGGACCTGTAATTCATCTTAGAACATGCTGAGTTCAAAAATGCAAGGTTATGGACATGTAAATTGGTCATGAACAAAGTGAGTTTTGCCCATATTGCCATATTCGATTCTCCCTAACCACAAGGTTGTTTGATGAGTTCTTGGACATTTTGGAAAGCTTGGAATGTGTACTAAAATCCATCTTTGTAATGAAAATTGAAATTCCAAGTGGAAGCATGTGAAAAGTGGTCATGAAGTTAGGCAAAAATCCTGCCTAGAATAGGTTAAAATTTCTCTAAGTTAAGAAATGTTTTGCACCCTTGTTCCAAAAATCATAACTTGAGATACAAGCTTCTTTTGAGGAAACTTTGTGAATCAAAGTTGTAGATTTTGCAATGGAATACAACTTTCATGTTTTGACTTTTGTTTGAATCCAAATGCATCTTGATGAAAAAATGGGACAAAGTTAGGAAAAAATTAGGGATTTTCATAACTTAGAAAAATTCTAAGTTATGAAAATTCTTCATTCCAAACCCTAATTTGTGATTTTTGATTTCTTGGTGAACAAGTTTCACAATTTGACATGTTTTGATGAAAAATGAATCTTGACACTTGATTTTGACCAAAAAGTCAAAGTTTGACTTTTCAGTATACAGTCAAAAATTGATCAATTGACTGGGAAATTCATCTGTCAATCTTGTGCTTTTGGGATCTTTTGAATTTGTTGAACATGTCAAGACAATTCCATTGGGTCCTTGAGTCCATATATGAGCTTGGTTTGCCATATTTTAGGTCAAACAGTCAAAAATTGCCTTTGTGCAGTCAAAACCCTAAAAATGTCCATTTTGCCCTTTTGGTGATATGATCAAATTTCTTGTGGAATTGTGATCCAAACTTGAACAAATGGTTTGTATGAGTTCAATATGTTGATGTGGGTAAAACATCATGAGGTTTGACTGTCAATTGGCCACAGTTGACTTTTCCCCTAATATAGCTGATTTCTAGGTCAACTGTCCAATTGACTGGGCAAAGATTGGAATCAAGGCTTGAAACTTGGCATGGGTAAACTTGAGAGTCCAACATGAAGCATGAAAGTAATTTTGGGCATTTTAGGTCAAAACATCTTTGTGCAAACACAAACCCTAATTTGGGTCAACAGTGCAAGGAAGAGTCTTGAGCAGAGCAAACCCTAACTTGATCTTGAGCTCCAAGGGTCTTGTGGTGAGAAAATGTTGAGGAAATGGGAGGGCAAATTTTGGGGTACAACAGTTGCCCCTGTTCAATATTCTTGCACCTGAAGAGTTAGATTGGCAGGTTTGCCTTTCGCGTCTCGAAGGTAAAAGGATATTGGACACTAGAGTGCCCTTAAATTTGCACTTATCAGAACAATGGATATGGGAATGGGCTTAGAGATTCCATTCGGAGATGGGCTTAAAGATGCCATCCGAAGGGTGACAGAATCTTGTCGGAGATGGGCTTAAAGATGCCATCTGGAATGTTTGTTGAACTGTAGTTTGACGGGTCCGAAGAATGAGGATCAAAAGGGTATCTGTGTCTGGAATGTATTTGAACTGCATCTAAGGACTGAGTTTGTATGAGCAGAAGAATGGCCTCCGTGTCTGGGGCGTATCTGAGTTGTAACTGTGTTTGAAGTGTAGAACGAATATCAGAATGACTGCCGTGTCTGGAGTGTATCTGTATTGTATCTGGGTAACAGAGAAACATTTGTATGGAGCAAATGCGTGCTGGGGACAAATTCTGAATGAGCGACAGAATGGCAACCAGGTTTGGAGCGTATCCAGACTGTATCCGAAGTTGAAAGTTTGTATGAGTAGCAGAATGACTTCCGTGTCTGGAGTGTATCTGAAACTGTAACTAGGATTGAGATCCGTATGAGTAATAGAATGACTTCTGTGTTTGAAGTGTATCTGGAACTGTAACTGGGATCTAAATAAATGACAGAATGACTTCCGTGGCGAACGCACTGGAGAGAATCAAGCTGCTGTTGTAAGGGTCATAATGGTATCCGTGTTCGGAATGCATTGAACCTTGAGGTGGATAAATGAATCTGAATGAGAGATAGAATGGTTGTCGTGTATCCATACTGTGTCTGAATAATTGTTAATGATAGCCTTTTAAATTTATCCCGAAAAGGGTGAAATGTTAGCTAAAACACAAAGTTATGTTGCATGATATGTATGATGCAAAATATGTTATATCGATGTTTATGATATGAATGTAAATGAATGCATATATAAGCCGAAGAGCTGTCTTTGCTGAGGGTAGACGAATCTTGGAAACAAAGAATCTTGACTGCTGCCGGGGAAGTGAATCTTTGACTGTTGCAGGGGAAGACAAGAATTTTGATTGCTGAGGATGAAACATCCTTGTTGCCTACTGCTGGAGAATTAGAAGCTTTGGGTTGTATACCAATCTTCTGGGGATTCTTGTCTTGAGGAGATCTTCACTGGAGAACATCTGATTATCCTGTGAGGCACTGAGAATGAGCCTTCACCCTGCTTGGGGAAATGCAAAATCTTCAATTGTTGAGGAGATCTTAGGACTACTGCGGGGAATTGGAATTCCTTGGTGACTTACAGGGAATGAGAACTCCTGAAGATCTCCACTGGGGAAGTTCAGAATCTGATAGACTCATGCTGGAGAGGTATGATTGAGAATTTTCAGTTTGGTGGCAGATATCTCTGTGGGGAGAAATTTCACTAGCCTGGTTCAGCTGGGGATTGATGGCAGGGAATCTTAGCTCCGCTGGGGATTGGATTTTTAGATTTTTAAGGCTCCACTGGGGATTCTAAAACTTAATTCTAAGGGGAATCGAGTTCTGGAAGGCCCTCTGGCTGGGCAATTTGGAGTATAACTCTGCTGAGAATTCCTTCTGAAAGGGCATCAAGATATTTATCCGTACTTTTAACCTATTAGTAATCATCTTTCCTGATTCATAAGGAAATGATCATGTTCAAATGCATATGCCTATTTAACAAAACATTGGACGTTTCTCAAATAAAACATAAGTGCAAAAGAAAAGAGAAAAGGAAGACAACGCAAATTTCTGTGTTTGGAAAAGTATTTGTATTAACTTTATATGTATATATTTGTACAAAGGAGACAATCATCCTAGTAAGAGGATGCCGTCGTAAAAATTGAAAAATTTATACAAAAGAAAGATGGCTATGTGAAACAATTCCATGAGATTCCATTCTGATATAACCTTCACAACTCTGAACATCTGTCCATTCAATGCTTCGTCTGCCGATGATTGGATTGATTAGAAGCTTGGAGTTGGTTGATGAAGAGATTGTCCTTAAAGTGATCCGACGAGACATAGTCATACGCTTTAATTCCCTAACTTTTGCCTGAATCGCCCTTTCGGGTTTTTGATCCATCGGGAAACCCCTTTTTGCCCAAGCCGCCCTTTCGGGTTTTCAACTTGCCAGGTGTACAGATTTTTTTTGTTTTATCCCTAATTTTTGCCTGAACCGCCCTTTCGGGTTTTCGGTCCACCGGGATGCCCATTTTTGCCCAAGCCGCCCTTTCGGGTTTTCGACTTGTCGGGTTATTTTATGCGTAGTATCTTTTGACTATGTCTGCGTTCGCAGGGTGCGGCAAATCATCGCCGTCCATGGTGGTTAGAATCATTGCACCACCAGAAAATATGCTCTTGATCACAAATGGTCCTTCGTATGTAGGAGTCCATTTTCCCCTGGGATCACTTTGCGGCAGGATAATCCGCTTGATTACGAGATCTCCGACTTGATATACTTGACGTTTGACTTTCTTGTTGAAAGCCTTGATCATCCGCTTTTGATACGTTTGACCATGGCAGACAGCAACGAGTCGCTTCTCGTCGATCAAATTGAGTTGATCAAGTCGGGTCTGAATCCAATCATCTTCACTCAAACCATAGTACTTCATAATCCTTAAAGAAGGAATTTGAACTTCCATGGGCAGGACAACTTCCATGCCATATACCAAAGAAAATGTGGTTGCCCCAGTTGAAGTACGTGCCGTCGTACGGTATCCATGCAGAGCAAACGGTAACATCTCATGCCAGTCCTTGTAAGTGACTGTCATTTTCTGAATGATCTTCTTAATGTTTTTGTTCGCAGCTTCAACAGCACCGTTCATCTTCGGCCGATAGGGAGATGAATTGTGATGATAAATCTTGAACTGTTCGCACAATGCGGTGATCATAGTATTATTCAGATTTGTACCGTTGTCTGTGATGATCCTGTCTGGAACACCATACCGGCATATGAGGTTTTGCTTGATAAAGCGGGCAACCGCATTTTTAGTGACAGAGGCGAAAGAAGCTGCTTCGACCCATTTGGTGAAGTAGTCGATGGCAACCAGGATGAAGCGATGTCCGTTGGAAGCCGTGGGCTTGATCTCTCCAATCATGTCAATGCCCCACATTGCGAATGGCCAAGGAGCTGTCAGCACGTTGAGAGGAACCGGAGGAATATGAATCTTGTCAGCGTAGACTTTACACTTGTGGCAAGTACGGGAGTGCTGATGGCAATCTGCTTCCATGGTAGACCGTTAATAGCCTGCCCTTAGGATCTTTTTAGCCATAGTATGCCCGCTCAAATGGGTGCCAAATGTACCGCTGTGCATCTCGGTCATGATTAACTCCGCCTCAGCTTTGTCAACACATCGGAGTAAAACACAATCATGGTTGAGCTTATAGAGGATGCCATTGCTCGGGAAGAACTTGGCAGCAAATTTCCTTAGGAACTTCTTGTCATTTACGGAAGCTCCTTCGGGATATTCTCTAGTCTAGAGATACCTTTTGATTTCGTGAAACCAGGGTTGTTCTGCTACTTCTTCAGTATTAATCTCGTGACAATGCGCAGGTTCATCCATTTGCTCGATGGTGATTTGGGGAGCCTCGTTATCCCAGTTGATTTTAAACATAGAAGACATTGTAGCCAGAGCATCTGCTAGCTGATTCTCTTCTCGCGGGAAATGCTCGAAGGTAACTTGCTCGAAATGAGGCAACAATGTCAGGACATGTTCTTTGTATGGGATAAGATTAGGATGTTTGGTATCCTACTCTCCTTAGATTTGACTGATAACCAAAGCCGAGTCCCCAAACACGATCAAAGATCTGATTCCCAAGTCTATAGCAGCCTTGAGACCGAAGATGCAAGCTTCATATTCCGCCATGTTGTTTGTGCAGCTGAAGCAGAGTCGAGCCGTGAAAGGAGTGTGACAACCTTCCGGGGAAATGAGTACCGCACTGATACCGTTTCCAAGTGCATTTGAAGCACCATCAAAGTACAGGGTCCATCGGGATCCCTTTTCGGGTCCGTCATACGGTCCGTTACCTTCGATGTTGTCCAAATTCATGATGTCCTCATCTGCGAAGTCAAATCTCATGGTTTGATAATCTTCGATAGCTTGATGAGCTAGATGGTCAGCTAGTACACTCCCTTTTATAGCTTTTTGGGTGGTGTACTGGATGTCATACTCAGTTAGGATCATTTGCCATCTAGCTATTCTTCCAGATAAAGCAGGCTTCTCGAAGATATACTTGATAGGATCCATTTTGGAAATCAACAAGGTGGTATGAGTCAGCATATACTGCCTTAGTCGGCGAGCAACCCATACCAAAGCGCAACAAGTTTTCTCGAGCAGGGAGTAGCGAGTCTCACAGTCGGTAAACTTTTTGCTAAGGTAATAAATAGCATGCTCTTTTCGACCAGACTTGTCATGCTGGCCCAAAACACACTCCATTGAGTTATCCAAAACGGTCAGATACATGATCAATGGTCTTCCTTCGACGGGAGGCATCAAAATAGGAGGTTCTAGCAAATACTCCTTGATCTTATCAAAAGCAGCTTGGCAATCGTCGTTCCATTCGACTACCTGATCCTTCTTTAATAATTTGAAAATCGGATCACAGGTAGAAGTCAGATGAGAGATGAATCTGGCAATATAGTTCAAGCGCCCCAAGAACCCTCTAACCTCCTTTTCAGTACGGGGAGCAGGCATCTCTTGTATTGCTTTCACTTTTGCTGGATCGACCTCAATGCCTTTGTTGCTGACAATAAACCCTAGAAGTTTACCAGACCTAACTCCAAAAGTACACTTACTTGGATTCAGCCTGAGTTTGTATTCTTTCAACCGGGAAAACAGCTTTTTTAGATGCTCAAGGTGTTCCTCCTCTGTTTGTGACCGAGCTATCATATCGTCTACGTAGACTTCGATCTCATGATGTATCATATCATGAAATAAAGCTACCATGGCGCGTTGATAAGTTGCCCCTGCGTTCTTCAGTCCGAACGACATCACCTTGTAACAGAAGGTACCCCATTGTGTAACAAAGGTTGTTTTATCCATGTCCTCGGGGGCCATTTTAATCTGGTTGTAGCCCGAGAATCCATCCATGAAGGAAAACACTTTGTGCTGAGTTGTGTTGTCAATCAGAATATCAATGTGCGGTAGCGGAAAATCATCTTTGGGGCTGGCCCTATTCAAATCCCGGTAGTCTACACACATCCTGACTTTGCCATCTTTTTTAGGAACTGGCACGATGTTAGCAACCCATTGTGGATAGGATGTAACAGCCAGAAAGCCAGCGTTGAATTGTTTCATCACCTCTGCTTTAATCTTTTCAGACATGTCGGGCCTCATTCGGCGGACTTTTTGCTTGATCGGTGGACAATCCTCTCTTGTAGGGAGACGGTGAACCACGATGTATGTGTCTAAACCCGGCATGTCTTCGTAAGACCAGGCGAAGATTTCAACGTATTCATTTAACAGCTGTATCAGGCACTCCTTGACACTTGGTTCCAGATTGGCACCCACTTGCACTTCCTTCCGGTCTTCCTCTGTTCCTAAATTGACAGTTTCCAACGACTCTTCGTGAGGCAAGATGGCCCTTTCCTCTTGCTGTAGAAGTCTGGCTAGTTCCCCTGGTACTTCACAACCTTCGTCATCTTCATACTCAGACTGATTGACCAGATCTTCAGAGTTATTGAAGGACATAGCAGAATAGTCACCCATAGAATCCTGAGTGGATGGGTACCTGCATTTGCGAGCGTGGGTGTGTGTAAGGGATAACCATCTTTAAACAAAAATGCAAAAAGGAAGGAAAATGAACACATCAGTTTATCGATGAAAAACGTTCAATGAATCATTAAACATGGCATATGGATATGAAGATAATCAAAACCCTTACAAATGGACCTACATGCCCCGGGCAAGGCATGAGGTGAAAAAGTAGTATACGGATCGTTCAAAAGAAATTATTACAGACCAAAGGAAATGTTTGACAGATAATTACTGATTAATAAAAGTAACGGGGACAAAGTCCTTTGCCTCCCAGTTGCGTAGTCCCCCTTCGATGGTTGGGTAGATCCAATCTTCAATGTTGGCCTCTTCGTCTTCATCTTCCAAAGCATTGATCCCATAAGGAGAGATATTGATGGGTGCTCTTTCAACCTTTGAGCGGCGCATAGCTTTCTTCCCCGCAGCAGTGAATCCTAAACCAAACTTGTCTGTTTTGTGAGGAATGTCCGGCAACTTCCCCCATGTTGAGTTCTTCCCTTCCTTCAATGCGGCCTTCGCGTCTTTTAGAGATGCCATCCTGACCATCTGCTTCGGTACCTCAGCTACCACTTTTGCTACTTCCCCCTCAGGAGAGACTTCCTCGAAGTGC
Source organism: Vicia faba (assembly GCA_948472305.1). NCBI lineage: Eukaryota > Viridiplantae > Streptophyta > Magnoliopsida > Fabales > Fabaceae > Vicia > Vicia faba. The sequence continues at coordinate 500,064,667 of OX451740.1, forward strand.
TGGAATGGTGTCTCAATGAATTCACCTTCTACCTCTACATACCGGAAAGAGTTCAGGTGGCTAATCATATATTCCTCTTCACCGTGGACGGTTATTATCTTTCCCTTGACAGGGTACTTCAACATTTGATGTAGGGAAGAGGTGACTGCCCCAACATTGTGTATCTATGGTCTCCCCAATAAGCAAGAGTATGACGGAAGGATGTCCATCACATAGAAAGTTGAGGGGAACACCTATGTGCCAACCTTAATGGGAATGTCTACCTCCCCATGTACCATTCTCTTTGACCCGTCAAATGCCCTAACAATGATATTACTTGGCCTTAACTCCAAGCCTTCACAGTCTAAATGGTCGAGGGCCTTCTTAGGCAGCACGTTCAGAGAAGAACCAATGTTGACCAGAACATGGGCCAGAGTAGTTCCTTGGCATTCTACTGACACATGTAACGCTTTATTGTGTTTTATTACTTTTGAGGTTAGGTCAGCATCAGAGAAACCTAAACCGTTATCTGCTGCGAGACTGGCTACACAGTTTTGGAATTGGTCGGCAGAGGTTTCCTGGGGTACATGGGTTGTCTTCAGGAATTTTATCAATGCTTTGGCGTGCGCCTCCGAACAAAGTAGCAATGCTAACATGGAGATTTTTGAGGGGGTTTGCCCCAGTTGCTCTACCACGTCATAATCACTCTTTTTAATTATCTTCAAGATCTCCTCCATATCTTTCTTAGAGGTTTCCGGGATGACCAAAGGTTGAGCCCTCGTCCTGACGAGCTCATTTTGGATCCCTTTACCCTTATCAGCAGAAATAGGAGGGACAAGAATAGGAATAACAACATCTTCAATCAACGGAGTCTTCGCGGAAATTTTTATCGGTGCAGGAATAACTTCGGCGGCAGATGAGGGTCCAAAGATTGCCTTTGGGGGGCAATCTCTGGAGAAAATACTCTCCCACTTCGGGTGATCTTGCTTGTGCCGGCAATGTTTCCAATGCTGGCATCTTCTTCATCAGAGCTTCCTTTGGTTATTTCAACTTGTCTAATACCATGGTAGTAGATTTCTCCACCGTAATTCCATGGTATTGACTTTTCAGAACTGTAGGGGACAGGCCCTGGCATAGTTATCTTCAGAGGAACAGACTTTGTAGCAGATGTAATCTTAACAGGCTTTCTGACGGCCTTGGAAAGATTGGCGTGAATGGTGATAATTGAAACATCTTCAGTAGGGGTTGGAATAGCAGAAACTTTTTCAAACAGAATTTGTTGACTGTCCATCAGGCCTTGGATGCCTTTCTTCAGTAACGGGAAATCAAATGGCAGAGAGTAACAACAGTAACAATCTTCTTTGCATCCCGGGAAAATCCCGGCCTTTAACAGATTTAACTTGATGGTTAATAGCGGAGTTATCAGGTCATTGACATCAGAAACATACAAATCTTCCTCAATAGCATGGACATTTCGACCGTGCTTTGGCATCGGAGCAGATATCACGTTTGGTTTCTCTGGAGCATCAAACTCCACCTCCTTGGCATCTATTAAGTCTTGAATTTTATTTTTCAACGCCCAACAATTGTTTGTGTCATGTCCGACGCTATCGGAATGGTAGGCGCATTTGGCACTGGCGTTGTAGGCTGGTGAGGTCGTATTCACATTTTTCGGCGCTTCTTTGATATTTGTGAGATTCAGCTTTAACAAGTGTGGAAGAACTTGCGCGGGTGTCATATTAATGCGGGTGAACTGTCGTGGTGGCCGTTCTCCCCATTGCTGTTTAGGTCTGGACGGGTTATTGCGAGGCTGATCATTTGGTGGATTTTGGATCATTACGGCCCCCACAGTCGGCCTGCGCTCACTTCTTCCTGCTCCCCTTTGAGAATACACAACATCTGTTTCTTTCTTCGCTGGAAATGATTTCTTAGCAATTGTAGATGCAGAGGCATCCTTCTGAATCTTCCCATTCTTGATACCGGCTTCTACCCGCTCGCCAGTCATAATTAATTCAGTAAACCCCGAGGAAGAGCTACCGATCAGATGATTAAAGAATGGACCAGACAGGGTCCCAAGGAACATATCAACAAGTTCTCTATCGGAAAGAGGTGGCTGCACTCTTCCAGCCAGATCGCGCCACTTCTGGGCGTATTCCTTAAATCCCTCACCTGAGGCCATTCCCATACTCTGCAGCTAAGTACGGGTTGGTGCCAGGTCAGAATTATACTGATATTGGCGATAAAAAGCAGCTGCCAGATCCTCCCAACTACGTATCTCCGACCTTTCCAGCTTGTAAAACCAGTCTAGCTGAGTGCCAGACAGGCTATCTTGAAAGAAATGTACCCAAAGGTTTCTGTCAGATGTGTGAGGTTGGATTCTTCGGACATATGACCTCAGGTGCATTTTTGGGCAGGACAGTCCGTCATATCTTGCAAAAATAGGCACTTTGAACTTCGGGGGGATCACAACTCCAGCAATTAATCCCAAATCTTCGAAATCTAAGCCTGGAACTCTCTGCAGCTCCATAGCTGCTAACCTGTCCTCCAAATTCTTGTACTTGTCATCAGCCGGCGGGTATTGTTGTTCTGAGTAGTCTTCGTCTTCTTCAGCCTCTTCTTCTTCAGCTTCGGATTCGGAAGGTACCGCAACCCCTTTTCCTTTACTGTTTTCTTCTTCGGATGCGGAAGGAAATTCAAGAACCCTTCTGGCTTCACCCTCAAACCTTCTCCCCAAGGTAGCCACCCCGACTCTCTTCTTCTTCTTTTTTACTTGGTCTTTGTTCCCCAGCAGGGTTTTCAGATCCTCCGGACCCTTAGCCAAGGTCATCAGGAGTTGTTGAAACTGTGCGTTCTGAGACTGCAAGTTCTTGACCGTCTGTTCGAGATCCATCTTACTGAAATAAATAGCAGAAAGATAAGGAAACCTGGTGTGGAGACTTGCTTATGCACATGATGAATGGTATGTGTATGTATGCAATGCATTCAAGGATTTAGAAAGTTCAAAATTGTTGCAAACAAAAAGAACGCACGTCATATTAATAAGAAGAAATTTGTTAGTACATAAATGCCTCATGGGCCAAATATTACAAAAACTTCTCAAGATAAAAAGACGTTGCGCATCCTCTTTGGTGCGATGTAGGTGTTGAGGGTGTCTTCCTCATGGAGTCATCGGGTGAGCTCTAAAACCTTCTTCTCACTGGCGTAGAAGCTGGCTTCAAAAGTGTTCCGTTCCTCCTTGAGTTGGATCCAACTCTTCTGCATCTCCTCCCACGATGTAGGCATGTCAGGATATAGGATGGTATAGGGAACCTCTCCTTCCGTAACGGGCTCTTTAATCATAGGGAGAACATGAGGATAAGGCATCATTAGACTCTGGGCTCGGGTTCGTACCCACTTGAGAAAAGGCTCAAGAGGGATGGAGTTTTTGTGCCCCAGTGTCTTGCTGTCAACCTTATTGGGCATCCTCCAAGCTCTGATGAATCTTTGGCGAAGTCCTTGCGCATCGTTGTCGAAGTCAAAAACTAGGTCAGGAATCAACATGTCATGAGGGCCATCCCTCCATGCATATCCAAATTGTCTCAAAGCTAGACAAGGATTGTAGGTAATGCCTCCTCTAATGCCAAGCAATGGAACATTAGGGAACTCACCACAACGATCGACGATGATGACATTTTCTCTGGACCGAGAACACCAATGTACATCAGAGTGAGTAAGGGTCATTAACCGTTGTGACCACCTTAGGCCTTGGTCGTTCTTCAAGACAGATTGTGGAAGGTGCGAAATAAACCACCTTGCAAGGAGAGGAGTACATCACATGAGAACACCCCTCTTTCTCATTGTTCGAGTGTAAAATGAGTGAAGAATGTCCCCAAGCAATGTTGGTACTGGATTTATGGATAAGAAGATTTTGACGGCGTTGACATCTATAAGCTGGTCAGGATTTGGGAATAAGGCCAACCCATAGACAAGGAGGGCAACAATTTCTTCAAAGGCTTGTAGGTCCAATGAATTCCAACACTCTTGTGCCTTCTCAAACAAGAATTTTGCTAAGAAGCCTTTGACACCGCTTCTAGTTTCCCAATGCCCCTTGATGTCAGATGGTTGTACATGTAGTGCTCGAGCAACATCTTCAGGCTTTGGTTCCTTTTCCGTACCGTTGAAAGGTAGTTGATTAAGGATAGGAATTCTCAGGAGTTGAGAAAATTCCTCCAAAGTGGGTACCAACTGGTAGTCGGGGAATGTGAAACAGTGGTGAAGGGGGTCAAAGAACTGAAACAGCACCTTCATCATGTCCTCTTCAATGTTGGTGTTGACTAAGCTGAGCAGTCTACCATGTCTTTCACTGAAGGGAGAGCTTTCCGAAATCCTTGATGTGAGCACCTTGAGTTGAGGAGGGATTCTCACAAGGTTGACTTGGATGGTTTTCCTGCGAGGAATTTCCATGACCTACAAAACAAGAACAAAGATGAAGATATAAACCCTTGAAATGGTTAGTACATGCATATGATGCTTCATGATGTTTATGATGTATGCACAAAACATATGTACAAGCAAATCACACCAAACCATAGTTTTAGGCTTGCATGGGGTTTCATAGGTAAGTACCCTCTTGAGTGTAGTTGGCTTAAAACCTGTCCTATAAATAATAACCGGGTTCTAAGGAGCTCAATATTACGGGATTGTTTTCATTGTTCATTGTTTTGGTTTAGCCACTTAACTAGCGACCAAAATATTCCAATAAAACAACCCTCAATGAGTGTAGTATCGAGTATCTACCAACTTCGGACTGCACCAAAGCCGGTCATCTCACTACCCCTAATGAAAGGCCAAGATGGTCAAGTAAGGTTCTAGGTCATTAGTGCTTAGTGACATCACTCAGCGGCCCCGTACTCTCCTTGATTGAACTCAAGGGTTACCGGTACTCACAAATATGTCGCACTAATATAGCTATTGCTTCAACCGTGTCGGTATACCCCGCACAGTTTCCACAACGTATTGATATCTATGAATGTTTCCCCAAATCCGGGTGTAGGATTGTAAACCCAAACAAGAGAGCCAAGATGTAAAGCAAATCAAAACAAACAATTAGCCATGCAAGAGGGTGATCTAAGCCCTAAGGTTACTCCACTTTTAAAATATTCCCCAGCAGAGTCGCCAGTTCTGTGATACGGTGGGAGAACTGACTTGGGTTTTGCGTTTGTTTTCGCAAATATTTCAGTTGAGCAAGAGTCGCCACCGACTTTTTATTTTATCCTAAGGAAAGGTTAAAAAGCACAGCAAAAACCTTTGAGATGTTTTCTTGGGTTCGGGGAGTAGATTATAGAAAGGGAAGGTATTAGCACCCTTTCTATCCATGGTTATCCATGGGCTCTTAGTTACTTGCTTAGATCAACTTGCCTTGATTTTCAATTGTTTGAAATGGTGCTTTCAATTGTTTGAAATGGTGCTTTGTGTGTGGGTTTTGAAAATGTTTTGAAAAGAGGCCAATGTGGTGGCAACCTATGTAATGATCCATGTTTGAATGTGTACAAAGGTGTGTTTGTATTTTGAAAAGTTTTCAATGTTTTTGAAAGTTATTTTGAAAATGTGTTGTGATGTGTGTTTTAAAAAATAGGCAAGGGTTTTTGTTTTGCAAGTTGGCAAGTAACCAAGAGCTATCTACCCTAAATTTCTCAAAGATCTTTGCTATGTTTTAACCCTTTTAACAATTTTGTTCCACCATTGTATTTGGTGGACAACCTTGTGTTAGGATGTTAACGGGACGGGCGCGGGTCATCGTTTAGACCACGATTGCAATGGTGCCAAGTATCTTTGGGCAATTTTTCTTTTAAGGGACTAGATCATTTTTAGGCAACTTTCGAAAGCGTCATCGAGGGACTATGATCATTTGATTGTTTTGTTTTTGCCAAAGATACCTAACATGCAATATGGTCCATTATTTGAAGGCAACAAGTGGAGTATCCTAGGGGTGCAAGTGTGATTAGTGTTGTCCATTTTCATGCTTGTTTATCTTGAACTTAGGTCAAACTATTTTTGGTTAATTTTGCATACAAAACCCTAATTCTATCATGGTATAATTAGAAAGCTCTTAAATGCGAAAAATAAAAGGTCCTAAATTATTACAACACAATATATGGGATGGGGGGTACAAATGTTCAAATGGGGATATTTTAGCAAGAAATTAAACCTAACCATTACATCCAAATTGAATTATACAAATTATTTAATATACAACAATTAAATGAAAATGCAATAAATGTGCAAGATGAAAAATGGTTTTTTATATGTATGAAAAAAGTATTTTTTTTATGTGTCAAATAAACAAAAATAAAGTTAATTAATTCTTGGTATTTTTATGTATTTTAGGGTAAAACCCTAATTTTATCAATAAAAGGTATTAATTATTTAATATATGTAATATTTATTAATTATGTACAAAAAATAAATAAAAGAAGGTATATTGTAAAAAAAAGTATTTTTGAGGTCAAAATATTAATAAAAATAAAAATGTATTAATTCTTCATATTTTCCCTAAATATACTAATAAATATATAAGTATTTTTCATTATTTATTAAATATATATTATATATACAAAAAAAATAAAATATTTAATATTATAAAAAAGAGTATATTTTATGTAAAATGTTTTCAAGAGATAATATAAAAATAAAAAATCAAAAATAAAATATGTTTGTATTATTTTGTATATTTTCAAAATAAAAGTATACTTATTTATTTATTTACAAAACTAAATAAAGCCAAATAAATATCAAAATAAATGCAAAAAATTTGGGAAAAATAATTTTAATATTTTTTATGCTTTGTCAACAATAAATAAGTCAGAAACAAAAATCAAAAGTAAAAAATAATGAAAATAAAATGCAATGGGCCAAGGAGGTGCAAATGTGAAATATTGGTGTGAAAAGAAAAACAAATCTCAGGCCCAACCCAAGACTCTATCTTCTTCAACCTCCAGCTTCTTTGAACAAAACGCGTGCCTCTGCTATCTCAAGATCCTTGGACTTTTAGCACAAACTCACAACATGAAAAATGTTAAGCATCAAGCCACGATTCCAGACATATAAAAAACTTAACCTAACTCTCAGAAATGAGAGAGAATTTCTCCATCCCTAATTATTAACCTAAGTTTTTTTCAATATTCAGGTTCAAAATACTCTCAGCATATGCAATATAAATGGAAAGTAAAGATATGTATGGCTTTAGGGACATGAGTAGAACATTTTTCATTCACAAACTTAGAGCTAACTTTTCCTATATTGAGAGATAGAAGTCCATGAAGTTACCTGTTCAGCTTGGATCGTGTCTGACAATGGAGGCACCTTCAAGGCAAAATGAGGATTGGTACAACTTGCTTGAAGTTCAGAGATGATGTTCCAACCTTTAGTTTGCTTTGAAACCAAATGAATCAAGCTATAGCAATCCACCTGCAAAACAGAAAATGTGAAAATGGTGAAGTTGGTTAGAGGTGTTACAGTTTGCTTCCAAGGCTTGGGACAGTTTGTATGGATAGTAGGGAATGTGTTTGAACTGGTTTGGATGAAAATGCACGAGTGGATTGAGCTATGGGATTCAAACTGCAGCTTATGCCCTGTTTTTGCAGTTTTATGGTGTTTCTGTGAATGGAGAGATATGGAAGGTGATTGGCTCGTGTTTCAGCTCAGTTATGTTATTTGGAAGGTGTACAACAACTTTGCTTAAGCTTGTCCTTGCTGAAATGAGAGTTGGTGTGTAAATATCCAAGTTTCTTCACCCTTAAGCAAGAAATGTCAACTTGGTTTCTAGGCCAGTACAATGCCTCTATCTATGCTGCACATTTGAGTCTTGATTAGTGGGATATGCTTATGCCTTTGTGCCTCAAAGATCTGCATTGTACCTCATAGATTGCAAAGTTGACATAAAGTAACACTTTACAAAAATGGATAATATGCTTTTTCTTATTAAGGCTTAATCTTGTATGCAATGCTTAAACACATAATGTAAGGCTTGAACACAAGGGGTTTGCATTAAATTTATGAGTGTGAATGGGATAAAGGACCTGTAATTCATCTTAGAACATGCTGAGTTCAAAAATGCAAGGTTATGGACATGTAAATTGGTCATGAACAAAATGAGTTTTGCCCATATTGCCAAATTCGATTCTCCCTAACCACAAGGTTGTTTGATGAGTTCTTGGATATTTTGGAAAGCTTGGAATGTGTACTACAATCCATATTTGTAATGAAAATTGAAATTCCAAGTGGAAGCATGTGAAAAGTGGTCATGAAGTTAGGCAAAAATCCTGCCTAGAATATGTTAAAATTTCTCTAAGTTAAGAAATGTTTTGCACCCTTGTTCCAAAAATCATAACTTGAGCTACAAGCTTCTTTTGACGAAACTTTGTGAATCAAAGTTGTAGATTTTTCAATGGAATACAACTTTCATGTTTTGACTTTTGTTTGAATCCAAATGCATCTTGATGAAAAAATGGGACAAAGTTAGGAAAAAATTAGGGATTTTCATAACTTAGAAAAATTCTAAGTTATGAAAATTCATCATTCCAAACCCTAATTTGTGATTTTTGATTTCTTGGTGAACAAGTTTCACAATTTGACATGTTTTGATGAAAAATGAATCTTGACACTTGATTTTGACCAAAAAGTCAAAGTTTGACTTTTCAGTATACAGTCAAAAATTGATCAATTGACTGGGAAATTCATCTGTCAATCTTGTGCTTTTGGGATCTTTTGAATTTGTTGAACATGACAAGACAATTCCATTGGGTCCTTGAGTCCATATATGAGCTTGGTTTGCCATTGGTTAGGTCAAACAGTCAAAAATTGCCTTTGTGCAGTCAAAACCCTAAAAATGACCATTTTGCCCTTTTGGTGATCTGATCAAATTTCTTGTGGAATTGTGATCCAAACTTGAAAAAATGGTTTGTATGAGTTCAATATGTTGATGTGGGTAAAAAATCATGAGGTTTGACTGTCAATTGGCCACAGTTGACTTTTTCCTCAATACAACTGATTTCTAGGTCAACTGTCCAATTGACTGGGCAAAGATTGGAATCAAGGCTTGAAACTTGGCATGGGTAAACTTGAGAGTCCAACATGAAGCATGAAAGTAATTTTGGGAATTTTAGGTCAAAACATCTTTGTGCAAACACAAACCCTAATTTGGGTCAACAGTGCAAGGAAGAGTCTTGAGCAGAGCAAACCCTAACTTGATCTTGAGCTCCAAGGGTCTTGTGGTGAGAAAATGTTGAGGAAATGGGAGGGCAAATTTTGGGGTACAACACCGACTATGAATTTGAATATCCTATCCACCAAGCCAAAGACATAGGTGAGGAAGATTGTGACATACCGGGAGAATTATCCAGACTTCTATTACAAGAAGAAAAAGTTATTGAACCGCACAAAGAGTCAGTTGAAGTTATCAACCTGGGTACTGAGTCAGATAAGAAGGAAATCATGATCGGCGCTAATTTAGAAAGCAGTGTCAAGATCAGGTTGGTTCATATGTTGCATGATTATGTGGAAGTATTTGCTTGGTCTTATGAAGATATGTCTGGGTTGGATACCGACATCGTAGTTCATCGTCTACCGACAAGAGAAGACAACCCTCCTGCTAAACAAAAGGTTCATCACATGAAACCTGATATGTCTAAAAAGATCAAAGATGAAGTGATGAAACAACTTGATGCAGAATTCCTAGCTGTGACATCCTATCCTCAATGGGTTGCCAATGTGGTTCCAGTGCCAAAGAAAGACTGGAAAGTTTGCATATGTGTAGACTATAGGGATCTGAATAGGGTGAGCCCCAATGATGACTTCCCTCTACCCCACATTGACGTCTTGATTGATAATACTGATCAGCATAAAGTCTTCTCTTTCATGGATGGTTTCTCAGGCTATAATCAAATAAGGATGGCTCCCGAAGACATGGAGAAGACAACTTTCATCACGCAGTGAGGCACCTTCTGCTACAAGGTCATGCCGTTAAGACTAAAGAATGCAGGGGCAACATGTCAAAGGGCTATGGTAGCTTTATTTCATGACATGATTCATAATGAGATTGAGGTATATGTGGATGATATGATTTCCAAATCACAAACCGAAGAAGAACATATCGACCACCTGTACAAATTATTCGAAAGGCTGAAAAAGTACAAGTTGAGGTTAAACCCTAACAAGTGCATATTTGGAGTACGATCTGGAAAGCTTCTAGGTTTTGTTGTCAGCAATAAAGGCATTGAGGTTGATCCTGCCAAGGTAAAGGCCATCCAAGAAATTCCAGTCCCTCATTCTGAAAAAGAAGTCAGAGGATTCTTGGGTCGTCTCAATTACATTGCTCGTTTCATATCTCACTTGACTGCTACTTGTGAGCCAATCTTCAAACTCTTGAAGAAAGATCAGGTAGTCAGATGGAACGATGAATTCCAAGATGCCTTCGACAAAATCAAAGAATATCTACAAGATCCTCCTATTCTTATGCCTCCAATTGAAGGAAGGCCCTTGATCATGTACTTAACAATATTAGAGAGCTCTATGGGGTGTGTTTTGGGCCAACATGACGAGTCATGCCGAAAAGAGCATGCTATTTATTACCTGAGAAAAAAGTTTACCGACTGTGAAACCGGATATTCACTGCTCGAGAAAACTTGCTGCGCTCTGGCATGGCCTGCTCGCCGGCTAAGACAGTATATGTTGACTCATACCACTTTGTTGATTTCCAAAATGGACCCAATACGATACATTTTCGAGAAACCTGCCTTGTCCGGTCGGATAGCTAGATGGAAAATGATCTTGACTGAGTATGATATTCAATACACTATGCAAAAGGCCATCAAAGGAAGCATGCTAGCTGATCATTTGGCCCATCAAGCTATGGATGATTATCACTCAATGAACTTCGACTTCCATGATGAGAACATCATGTTGGTAACCGACTCTGCAAAACATGGACCATATGACGGACATGAATAAGGATCCCGATGGACTATGGTCTCCGATGGGGCTTCCAACGCCTTCGGTAATGCAATTGGTGTTGTGATAATCTCTCCTGAAGGTTTCCACACTCCTTTCACTGCCAGACTATGCTTCGATTGCACGAATAATATGGCCGAGTACGAAGCATGTATTTTGGGTCTGAAAGCTGCCATTGATTTGAGGATCAAACGTTTGAATGTGTTTGGGGATTTCGCTCTAGTGATCAGCCAAGTAAAAGGAGATTGGGACATGAAACACCCTAATCTAATCCCTTACAAGGAACTTGTGTTATCCCTAATTCCCTACTTAGAAGAGATCACCTTTGAGCACTTCCCTAGGGAGGAAAACCAGTTGGCTGACGCTTTGGCAACCATGTCTTCAATGTTCAAGGTCAGATGGGGCAACGAAGTCCCTAGGATTACAATTGAAAGATTCAAAGAACCTGCACATTGCTATGAGCTCGACACCGATGTGGAAAAACCATGGTACCATGAGGTGATGAGATACCTTGAAGCACAAGAGTATCCAGAGGGAGCATCTATCAATGATAGAAAGTTCTTATAAAGATTGGCAGCCAAATTCTTCCTAAGCAACAGAATATTGTACAAGCGCAACCATGATTCAACTCTACTCCGATGTGTGGACAAGAAAGAGGTAGAGGAAATCATGGAAGACATACATGATGGTCTCTTCATTACTCACTCAAGTGGATATACGATGGCTAAGAAAATCTTGAGATCTAGCTACTATTGGTCAACAATGGAGACTGATTGCCATCAACATTCAAGAACTTGTCACAAATGCCAAATCTATGCTGACAAGATCCATGTGCCTCCTATCCCTCTGAATGTCATGACCGCTCTGGACATTTTCAATGTGGGGAATTGATATGATTGGAGAAATCAAACCAACCGCTTTCAATGGAAATTGTTTCATTTTGGTCGCTATTGATTATTTCACCAAGTGGGTCGAAGCCGCTTCTTTTGCCTCAGTCACAAAGAATGTGGTAGCAAGATTTATCAGACACAACCTCATCTGCCATTATGGTACCCCTGAAAGGATTATCACCGACAATGGGACTAACCTCAACAATGCCATGATTACTGAGCTTTGCATTCAGTTTAAGATCAAGCATCATAATTATTCTCCATGTAGACCGAAAATGAATGGTGCAGTCGAAGCAGCCAACAAAAATATCAAGAAGATTATGTAGAAAATGGTAGTAACCTATAAGGATTGGCATGAGATGTTTCCGTCTGCTCTACATGGCTACCATACTTCAGCTAGAACATCAACTGGAGCAACTCCTTTTTCCCTAGTCTATGGCATGGAAGTTGTTCTAACAGTGGAAGTTCAAATTCCTTTGCTGAGAATTATGAATGATGTAGGCTTAGGCGAAGATGAGTGGATTCAAATGAGATTGGATCAGCTGAACTTGATCGATGAAAAAAAATTAGCTGTTGTTTGCCATGGTCAGACGTTCCAGAAATAGATGATCAAGGCTCTCAACGAAAAGATCAAGCCTCGAGTATATCAAGTTGGTGACTTGGTGATAAAACGCATCATCCTACCACAAGGCGACCCCATAGGCAAATGGACTCCCACCTATGAAGGGCCATTTATTGTCAAGAGATTTTTCTCTGGAGGTGCCATGATGTTGACTACCATGGATAGAGAAGATTTCCCACATCCTATAAATGCGGACATAGTTAAAAAATACTACGCATAAGTGACCCGCTAGATTGACACACCTAGGCAAAATAAGGGCATCCCGACAAACCAAAAGGTTTGGGAAAAAAATTAGGGATATATGCAAAAGATTGTACACCCGAAAAGTTGAAGACCCGAAAGGGCGACTTAGGCAAAAAAGGGTATCCTGGTGGGCTGAAAACCCAAAAGGGCGGTCCAGGCAAAAATTAAGGATTGAAAGCGTATGAGTATGTCCCGTGGAATCACCACAGTGAATTTATCACTAAGGTCCGAGTTCAAACGGTCCAAGATCAATCCAATCAACTTCTATCAACAGCAAGGGACATTCGAAGACATTGGGGCAATAGTAGAGTTGGAGGGAAATGAGATCATTTCACATGGCTATTTGTTCTTATTTTCAATTTTGTTTTCCTTTCGACGATTTCCTCTTACTAGGATCTTCGTCTCTCTGTACAAAAATGCCTATTCATGGGCAAAATATCAATACAAATGTACTTTGAAGTGCAAAATTTTCGTCTATGTTTTGAATGCAAATTTGTCCAATGACTAAAATTGAATGAACATATGCATATGAACATAATTAAAATTGTTTAGCACATACGACCTAAGCAGTAACAGGCACCTCTTTAATGAATATGGAATAACCCAACCAGAGTCTCAATCTCTTGACAGCTGTCTCTCCAGCTAAGTCGAATTTTACAAGTTGAAGCCTCTCAGATCTCTTCCTAAAAGAAACTCACCCCCTAACAGGTTTTATTTCCCTAACAACCATCGAGGGATCACAAAAATCCCCAGTTGAGTACATCCTCCCCAATCGAGTCTGTATTCCCCTGGCATAGTCTATCTTCCCCAACAAAAGACGAGATAGCATAACTCCCCAGCCGAGTTCAAATTTACCCAACATACAACAAATCAAGGCACCGCAGAATTCCCCAGCTTAGCCTGTCTACCCCAGCTGAGTATATCTTCCCCAGCTGAGGCTATTATCCCTAAATGGAGTCTATCCTCCCCAGTTGAGTTTCTCTTCTCCAGTTTGAGTTTTCCTTTCAGAATATTGCAAATCATAGGGCCATAATCCCTAAATCCCCAGTAAAGTCGTCAACAAAACCTTTACTATCTCCAAAAGATACTATGAAGCCTGGACCCGACCAGATATTAGTATAATTTTCAAGCTACTATGAAGCCTGGATTCGACCAGATAATAGTCAACTTCTCAAAACACTATGAAACCTAGATCCAACCAGATAATAGTTTAACTCTTCAAATATAGAAAAACCTGGACTCAATCGGACCAAGGTTTAACTTCTTCTCTCCAGTAGAGTTTGCCTCTACCCTAACAAGTTATTGTGAAGCCTGGATCCGACCAGATAACAATTCCTTTTGGAAATTCGCTGTGAAACCTGGAATCCGACCAGATAACAACTAAATCCTCAAACATTTGTTGTGAAACCTGGACCTGGCCAAATAGCAATTGACCTCGTCAACCTCAGAAATATGCAAAGCCTGGACCCGACCAGATGACAATTTTTCAAACAGTTTATTGTGAAACCTAGAGCCCGACCAAATAATAATTAAATATGATCCCCAGAGAGACACTATGAAGCCTGGACTCGACCAGATAATAATATAACTTTCCAAAAACCGTGAAACCTGGACCCGACCAGATAATAGTTACCACTTTAAGTTACTGCGAAGCCTGGATCTGACCAGATAATAGTTAACTTCCGTATCCCCAGCAAGTTATTGTGAAGACTGGATCCGACCAGATAACTATTCAACTTCAAGAAATTTTCTGCAAAGCCTGGAATCCGACCAGATAACAGTTAATTCATCTCTTCTCCTAGTAAGTTGCCGTGAAGCCTGGACCCGACCAGATAGAAGTTGACTACTTCATCCTCAACAAATAGTGAAGCCTGGATCCGACCAGATAACAGCTAACATTCAAAAGATATTCCCCAGCGAAAGCATACTTTCAACAAAGTTTGAAGATGTGCATATTCTTCATCCCCAATGACAATCAGGGATTCAACCCCCCAGAATTTCCTCAGCGGCGGTTAGGGATTTATTTTCTCGGACAAAAACATACATCTCACATTCATACATCATAACATGTACATACAAAATGCATTTAGCATAATACCACATCTAGAACACATCAGGCATACACTTCATTTTACTAACTCTTCTTCTCACAAATAAAGCATCAAGTTTTAGTATAAATCCATAAGAGATTTGTGCTGATACTTCTTCCAGTATTTATCAACTTTCCTCCAAATGGCATCTATAAGCCCATTCACGATTCATCTTCGAGTGCAAATTTCTGGGCACTCTAGTGTTCAATCATCTTTCACCTTCAAGTCACAAATGGCAGACTCGCCAATCTAACTCTTCAGGTTAAGAAGATTGAACAGGGGCAACTATTGTACCCCAAAATTTGCCCTCTCATTTCTCAAGGATTCTCTCAAAAGGTCTTATATGACGTCAAGTTTGTAGTACTGACAGATCAATTTAGACCTGGAATTGGCACAAGGGCAAAATGGTCATTTGCATACTGAAAAGTCAAACTTTGACTTTTGATCAAAATCAAGTTTCAAGAATCATATTATCACCATGATGCAAGCTGATTCTGGAATATGACAAGCTCAGAACTTCTAATCAGATTATCACCATGATGCAAGCTGATTCTGGAAGAATTTCTAACACAAGGGTTTTAGATCTCAAAAAGACCTAAAATATTGCAGAACGGGACTTCTCCTGGAAATGCTGGAATTTCAAGTTATAAATATTCAAAGACACGTCCATGAAACTGAAACACTCAACAAATTCTGGACACTTTTAAAACAGATTTTGGTTAGAACTTCTGGGCCAGTTTTCATAAACGTTCAGCCAGAGTTTGCAAATGTAATTCAAAGAAAGTCTACAAAGTGTGTTACAAACTTTCAGGAAATCCTGAGAACTCCTTAAGAACATGCTGGAGCGAGAAGATTAAAGGATCAGAAGTTGGATGCTTTGTTCTAAGTTACGCTGATGCTAAACTTTTGGCTCATATCTAATCTATGATGCACAATCTCATAGCACAATATTTCTGGTTTGATAAATCTCATCATCATTTAATGCTCATAACCACTTTTGAGTTTTTATCCAAAGGATTTCCCCACTTGTGAGATAGAAGTACCATTGTTGTACTTTTAAAGCAAACTTTTGTACAAATTTATGCTGGGCCCATGCTTTGCTTTTCCTCTGAGGGTATTTGTCCTTAATTCATGCTTACAAATCCAACTTAGGCAAGGCTAAAAGTTACTAACCACCTTACTTTATGCATTGAGCCTTACTTGTTTGAACTTGCTTCAAGAACAAGTCAACGCCTAGTGTATGATGGCTGTACTTTTGACTTCTCCAAGCTACTAAATCCTTGCCTATAAATTGAACTTCATTTGCAACTGTAAAAAGAGATTTTTTTTTAAAATTAGCCTTGAAACCTTGCTGAAATTTCAAAGGACTGGAAACTAAAAGCATAAACACAAAAAGATGCTAAGCTTCTGTTTCTTTTCACGCTCAAACTCTAATTTTCTTGCACATCTCTTGGCCAAATTAGAAACAATCCCAACTTCTGTTTACAGACTGCAATTCCATCTCCACCAACTTCCATTTCAAAAATCAGAACTTTGATTCTTGGTTGTTCCAGAATTTTCTAGCCATTCCTTAGCTCAAGTTAAAGATCGTTCCAGCCTTCTAAGCACGTGAGAAAGCTTACCAGAATATCACAACAGCCTGAACCAGACTCTAATTCAGAAAAATCTCCAAAAGCAAAGTAAGTCTCTTCTGACTTGTATCTCATTTCTTAGGCTTTTCTAGGCTTGCATTTTCAAAGATACAATGTAGATATCAAGGCTCTGATTCTGTACATACTCAGGTTTCATGTATTTTTGCCTAAGTAGAGAGAATCTCAGTTCATAACTTCTTGAGGAAATTAGAACTCAAAATTAGGATTAGAAAAATTCATGCTTGCTTCTAATTTACAATTCTAATATTTTATACTTCTGAAGCCATAATGAAACTTTCCATAATTGTTATATGTGCATTTTCTATTTTTTTTGGTTGAGAAATGGCTAAGTTGCAGATGTTCTGATTAGCATGAAGAAAGAGGTGAAGCTCATCATCAGAACTTACTTTATGTTATATGTCCATGCTTTTGCTTCTAACACCAGATGTAAATCCACCCCAGCGGTAGAGAGTGTGTGCATAAGACATTAGTGTGAAGGGTCCTGAGTTCTAACCCCATAAACACCCGTTTTTTACATTCATTTCTTGACACTTTTACCCCATTAAATGGACAAGAATTTCTAGGTCAATCCCTTTAATTGCTTATCAAAACATTGATCCGGGACCAAAACTTCTAGACATTCCCATCCAACAGCATTGACACTTCACTTACCCATCATCAGAATTTCTTGGTGTCCAACTACATCAGAACTTCCACACTCTCTCAATAACCAGAACTTCTTACTTGCCAGTGATATAAGAACATCTAGGTTCCCAACTACACTATAGATTTTGAACCCCTTCAATAATCAGAACTTCTAGATATTCCTTTATTCCCAACAACCTCAGAACTTGGTGTACCCAGGCCCAGAACTTCTGCTTTCCTACTAACATTTTCTCTCTTACAGCGTATCAGAGTCAGAACTTCTGTTCCTCCTCGTTCCAGCAATGTGCTGATTCTGACTCCATTTTCTTATTTATCTTATTTTTGAATTTAATAACCAAAAACACAAAAAATATTTCATATTCACATGTTTTATTTCATTTATTTTAGAACAAAAAGATCAAAAATATTTTCTTAAGTAAATTAATTTCCTAACAAAAATAAAACAAGTCCCTTTTACATTTTTTGTATATTATTTCAATATGGTTGTAATAGATAATTAGGACTTTAATTTCTTGCAATCCCCATTCATAAATTTGTACCCACATCCCCTAAAGCTTCGTAATAGCTTAGTTTTTTTTTTATTTTCCGCAATTTAATGCTTTATGTACCAATTGCTAGTAATTAAGATTTGTATGGAAAGACTAAAACCAATCAATTAGAAAACCCTAATAAAAGATAAATCAAGCATGAAAAAGATACATTTGCACACTTTGCACCTCTAGGGTTAACTCCACTTGTTTCCTTGAGAAATAAATGGTCATGATACACATGTAAGATATCTTAGCAAAAACAAGCGACATACAAGATCATGGTTCCTCGATGACGCTATCTATGTTGCCTTTCGAAATGATCTTAGTCCCCCGAAGAAAATACTAAGATATCTTACAACATTTCTATTCATGACTTTACGATGACCCTCGCCCGTCCCTTTTACATCCAAAGTTAGGGTTTCTTATCAAATCAATGGTAAGATAACAATGTCAAAGGAAAGAGGAAATAAACAAGAAAGACTTTTGAGTAGGTAGAATGTTCCTAGTTGCTTGCTCACTTTCAAACTAAAACATCCTTGCTATTTAAAAAAAAAACACCAACACTTTCAAAACATCTTTCAAACTTAAAAACATTTTTCAAAATATCAACACTTTGTATACATTCTTACGAACGAGAATCATTACAAAGTTTGCCTAAACGATGACGCCTTTTCAAAAACACTTTCAAAAACCACACAAAGCATAATTTCAAACAAAAGCAAATAATCTAGCAAGTAACTATGAACCCATGGAAAACCATGGATGAAAAGGGTGCTAGTACGTTCCCTTTTCATAATCTACCCCCCGAACTCAAGAAACAATCTCAAAGGTCTTTCCTGTGTTTTTTCACCTTTCCTTTTGGATAAAAGAAAAGTCGGTGGCGACTCTTGCTAACCGCAACATTTGCGATAAAACGAAAAACAACCAAGTCAGTTCTCCCATCGCATCACAGGATGCTTTAGCCAAGGGGTCATACCTATCGAGGCAAATAAGCGATAAAGGGGATGAAGCGTGAAGCTTTAGCGAAGGGGTCATATCAACCGAGGCAAACAAGCGGGAAAGGGATGGGAAAAACAAAGAAAAATGTGATGTGAAAAGCGTCTAAACCCCTAACCATGATATAGAAAATCAAGGTAGGAGATAGAAGACAATATGAACAATCACAGAGTGTCAATATTGGCCAATGAAAACGCCTAAAAAAGTGTGGAGATGCAATTGCGAAACCCTTTTCCACTTGACGACTCGATAACAAGAGTAGGCACAACTCTGAAGCATCGTGGTATGTCACGAGCTAAGGATGACATAGACGAAATGCATGAGGGTGGATTGCTAACCATTTATGCTCGCCTCTTTTTGAAGACTTCAATAAGGGATGGGGGAATAGATACCAGCACAAATGTAAACACATGTGCAGAATACCTACTTCAAAGGTAGGATTTTAAACAAGCAGATATAACATACAGAAATTGGTGCATGCTACAGGACTTTAAACAGCGACTTCGAGCACACACTATTTATTTCCTACTTCTCATGATATCTAGAAAGCAGTAAAATGTTGAAATGAGATAAACAAGAGAAAATACCAAACAAACAAAAGTTCGTAGCACAGCGAGCGAAGCAAAGAAACCCGAAAAACTTTGAGTAAGCTTCACTAAGCAACAAAAAAGTGTCAGAAATCAATTGTTTGGAATAAGTGTTAACGCATAATCGATGTGAAAATAAGTCACAATCGGAAACTCAAGCATATCCGTGTATCACACAATAAACTTGCATAAGACTCAAATCTCGACAAGCAAAAGTGAATCACAAGTCTCAAGTAATAAGATAATCATGAATTAATTCCTAAAAATCAAATAAAAAAATCTAACAACCTTTTTTTATTGATTTTATACTTTTTATCATAACAAAAAAATATAGAAAAAATTAAAAGAAAGTCCTAATTCTACATTTTTTGGGTCCTTTTATCATTTAAGTTTTGTTAAGAAAGTTTAAAATAAAATTTAAACTAAAATAATTAGAAAGAGTCACGGGGTGAAAATTGGAATCCATGGGTGTATTGAAGCAAACCTTGGCGCTGTAAGCCCATAACCAATTGCCCAGGAGCATGCTTTTTTTGTTCCAGCTATCTCAAGTGTGCCAAAAAGAATAACAGGCTTGGAGGTGTAGCATTGAATCCAGTCCAGGGACTCAGGTTGGTTCGTTTGTATGCAACAGTATGGCACTTTTCATTCAGATAAACAAAAATATAATGTAAAATTAAATTCAAGCAACAAATGGGAAGAATCTGAGGTCTTGAAATGGAGCCTCTTTGGAATCCATAGGTACCTTTTATCTTTATCCAAACCCTAGTCCGATTCCTTATTCAACATCAATGTGTTCATGAAAACAATGACCCAGAGATGTGACTTCGTCCACGGTGGACACATATCTTGGAGGTTAAATATCATAGGAGTACGCTATGCTCCAAGGTATCAAAAAACAAGTAGCGATGAGAGGAAGGTTATCTCGCAGTGGAGCTCGAGGTAGTGACAGAATGATGAGTCTTCCTTTTTTGAAGTCTTCTTGTGTGACTTTTCTGATAGCGGCACGCGACGACTTTCTCTCAATTTCATCTCGAATCAAAAAGTGAAACCGACAGAATCGGTGGAGGCCCTATGTTCAGCAGCAAAATATGATATCGACGAGAAGAAGAAGAGATTAAAGAATCTTGAAACTTGACTTCAGTAGAGATTGTTACGCTGATGATTATTATAATACAGTGGGAGAACTGACTTGGTGTTTTGAGTTTTATCGCAATTGTTGTGGATAGCAAGAGTCACCACCGACTTTTATTTTATCCAATAAAGGAAAGGGTGAAAAGAACATGAAAGACCTTTTGAGAATTTTCTTGAGTTTGGTGGGTAGGTTATGAAAATGGAAGGTGTTAGCACCCTTTTCATCTGTAGTTATCTACGGTCTCTTAATTGCTAGCTCACTTTGAAATTCTTTGTGTTTGTGTAAGTTTGAAAATATTTTGAAAACGCCTTCGTGCGAAAAAATTTGCAATGATTTTTGTATCGTTGAGAATGTATACAAAGTGTTGGTTTTGAAAATATTTGTTGAAAAGGAGTGTTTGAAAGATGTTTTGAAAGTGTGAGATGAAAATGGTTTTGTTTGTGAGCAAGCGATTATGAGCAATCTACCTACTCAAAAAGTCTTTGTTCTTTTCCTCCTATTTTAGATAGTGTTACTTTACCATTGATTGGTAGAGAGACATATCATTGGATGTGAGGGACAGGCGTGAGTCATCGTACAGTCATATAAGGCAACTTGTAAGATATTTTAGCATTTGTCGTAAGGGACTAAGATCATTTACCGAAGGAAACACTTAAAGGGTCATTGAGGGGCTATGATCTCTTTAATCGAGGATCTTTTTCTAAAACATCCCACGTTTGAGGTACATAACTGTTTAAATCTGAGGCAACAAGTGTGGGTTAACCTAGAGGTGCATGTGTGCAAGGTGTTTTATTTTCAAGTATTTTTATCTTTGATTAGGGTTTTTCTAAGTTTGATTTTAGGTCTTTGTCATGTAAACCCTAATTACTAGCAATAAGGGGGGGGGGTACAATTTTATGAATAGGGGAAGAAAGCAATAAAGCCCTAATTACTATTACAAACCATTGGATATGGATTACAATAATAATACACAAAATGTAAAGGTGAAGAAGAAAAGAAAGCAATTATTTTTAGGGTTTTTGATAGAAAAAGGTTTAATGTTAACCTAATTAAATTAATTAAATTTAATTACAAGAAAAATTAATTAATTATTTAATCAAAATATAAAATCTAAGTTAATTAAAATAAAAACTTAAGTATAATTTAATTTGTTTAGAAAATAATTTTTAATAATGTAGAAAAGGAAACATTTTATGATGTAAAAGAACTAATAAAATCTAATTTAGTCAAAAAAAGAAATAAAGTATTTAAATTTAAAAAATTAATTCAAGAAAATATATTTTTTTGTATTTTTAGTTTAGATAAAATAAATCAAGAAATAAAAAATAAGAAAATATAAAGAATATGAAAATATTGTGTTGGGGGTTAAAAAGTGAAAATGGGGTGAAAAAGAAAATGGGGCGCTAGGCCCAAAACATATTTTTTGTTCAAGTCTGAAAATAAAACAAAATGGGTCTGGTTGTTGAAAAGTAGTTTGTTGGTGTGAAGAAGTAAAAATAAAAAGGAAAAGACCCAGGTCAGGAGGCCCAGGCGGCTTGTTTATAATTAAGTGTTTCTGATTTCTTGAGGTGTATCATGGGCTGTACATGTGATATGTTGGATCTTTGCTGCTTACACATCTTATGGTGATGGCATGAAGTCCATGGTAGGAGCTCGTGGCTTGTACGTATGAAATCTTAAATAATAAAATGTAAAAAAAAGGATCGCTGGGGCTCGAACGCAGGCCACAAAGGTCATAGGCACGCGCTTTAACCACTGGGGTGGTGATACACCCGGTAGTTAAGACACCAATTATTAAATATGTAATGAACTCTTGGTATAAGAAATCTTAGAGACTTATAATGAACCATGAAAGTCATTTGAGGCATCAAAAGTCCAATTGTCCTTGAGAAAACCAAAACCTTAATTTAGAGACTCGGTGCTTAAGAGGTGAGCTTGTCTGATAAAACTCTTGAAACTTCTTGAGCATTTGAGATCTTTTGTGAGAAATGTCTTGAGAATAGAGAGGGCAAATTTTTGGGTACAACAATTTCCCCTGTTCAATATTCTTAAATCTGAAGAGTTAGATTGTCTTGTTCTCTATTCGTGACTTGAGGGTAGAAGATGATTGAACACATAAGTGCCCAAAAATTTGCACTCGCCTGTGCATGTAGTAAAAATGTTTGTTGATTATGTCGGGAATGGGCTTAAAGATGCCATTTGGAGAAGTGACAAAGAATCGTCGGAGATGGGCTTTTAGATGCCATCCAGAGTTAGTTGTTGATAGAAGTATCAGAATAAGTCCGCGCTCGACTGTATCTGAAGAAATATCAGAATAAATCCTTGGTCAATTTTAAAAAGGTCTACTGAGAGAAGTATCACAATAAATCTTTGGTCGATTTAATCTAAGCCAACAAAGGTCTTTAAATCTTTAAGTGAGAGAAGTATCAGAATAAATCTTTGGTTGATTTAATTTGAGCCAGAAAAAGGTCTACTGAGAGAAGTATCAGTATAAATCTTAGGTCGATTTAATCGGAGCCAACAGAGGTCTTTAAATCTTTAACTGAGAGAAGTATCAGAATAAATCTTTGGTCGATTTAATCTGAGCTAGAAAAAGGTCTATTGAGAGAAGTATCAGAATAAATCTTTGGTCGATTTAAATCTGAGCCAACATAGGTATTTAAATCTTTAACTGAGAGAAGTATCAGAATAAATCTTTGGTCAATTTAATTTGAGCCAAAATAAGGTCTACTGAGAGAAGTATCAGAATAAATCTTTGGTCGATTTAATCTGAGCCAAAAAAAGGTCTATTGAGAGAAGTATCCGAATAAATCTTTAGTCGATTTAATATGAGCCAACATATGTCTTTTTGTCTTTAACTGGAAGAAGTATCATAATAAATCTTTGGTCAATTTAATCTGAGCCAGAAAAAGGTCTACTGAGAGAAGTATCAGAATAAATCTTTAGTCGATATAATTTTAGCCAGCATATGTCTTTTTGTCTTTAATTGGAAGAAGCATCAGAATAAATCTTTGGTCGATTTAATTTGTGCCAGAAAAAGGTCTAATAAGAGAAGTATCAGAATAAATCTTTGGTCGATTTAATATGAGTCAGCAGGTGTCTTTTTGTCTTTAACTAGAAAAAGTATCAGAATAAATCTTTGGTTGATTTAATCTGAGTCAGAAAAAGGTCTACTGAGAGAAGTATCCAAATAAATATTTGGTCGATTTAGTCTGAGCCATAAAAAGGGTCTACTGAGAGAAGTATCAGAATAAATCTTTGGTTGATTTAATCTGAGCCAGCAAATGTCTTTTTGTCTTTAACTGGAAGAAGTATCAGAATAAATCTTTGGTCGATTTAATCTGATCCAGAGTAAGGTATACTAAGAGAAGTATCAGAATAAATCTTCGGTCAATTTAATCTGAGCCAGCAAATGTCTTTTTGTCTTTAACTAGAATAAGTATCAGAATAAATCTTTGGTCGATTTAATCTGAGCCAGAAAAAGGTCTACTGGGAGAAGTATCAGAATAAATCTTTGGTCGATTTAATCTGAGCCAGCATATGTCTTTTTGTCTTTAACTGGAAGAAATACCAGAATAAATCTTTGGTTGATTTAATCTGAGCCACAAAAAGGTCTATTGAGAGAAATATCAGAATAAATCTTCGGTCGATTTAATCTGAGCCAGTAAATGTCTTTTTTTTCTTTAACTATAAAAAGTATCAGAATAAATCTTTGGTCGATTTAATCTGAGCCAAAAAAAGGGTCTACTGAGAGAAGTATCAGAATAAATCTTTCGTCGATTTAATCTGAGCCAGCAGATGTCTTTTTGTCTTTAATTGGAAGAAGTATTAGAATAAATATTTGGTCGATTTAACCTGGGCTAGAAAAGGTCTACTAAGAGAAGTATCATAATAAATCTTTGGTCGATTTAATATGAGCCAACAGAGGTCTTTAAATCTTTAACTGGGAGAAGCATTAGAATAAATCTTTGGTCGACTTAATCTGAGCCAGAAAAGGTCTACTGAGAGAAGTATCAAAATAAATATTTGTTCGATTTAAACTGAACCAGCAGATGTCTTGGTTTGTCTTTAACTGGATAAGAATCAGAATAAATCTTTGGTCGATTTAAACTGAACTAGAAAAAGTGTCTATCGGAAAAGTATAAGAATAAATATTTGGTCGATTTAAACTGAACCAACAGATGTCTTTTGTCTGTCTTTAACTGGATATGAATCGGATTAAATCTTTGGTTGACTTAAATTGAATCAGAAAAAGTGTCTATTGGAAGAAGCATCAGAATAACCTTTGGTCAATTTAAACTGAACCAATAAATGTTTTTATTTGTCTTTAACTGGATAAGAATCAGAAGAAATCTTTGGTTGATTTAAACTGAACCAAAAAAGTGTCTACTAGAAGAACTATCAGAAAAAATCTCTGGTCGATTTAAAGTGAACCAGCGGGTGTCTGCATCGTCTTTAACTGGAAAAGAATCAGAATAAAGCTTTAGTCAATTTAAACTGAACCAGAAAAAGTATTTATTGGAAAAGTATCAGAATAAATTTTTGGTCAATTTAAACTGAACCAGCAGATGTCTATGCTTGATTGTATCTGAAAAATATATTAAAATGAGTATACGCCCAATTGTATCTAAAAGTGGATCAGAATGAGTCTTTGCCCGACTGTATTTGAACCATGCTTTTCATAGTGATACTCTAGGAAAGGTGTTTGAGTATCTGCTCGTCATGTAGATAGTCGCCCAATTCCCGACTAAAGAGAAAGAAAGATAATTTCCCCTTCCTATTTCGGGAGTTAATCTTCAATATGTTCATGTAGATAGTCGCCCCGTCTTGTTTTTGGAATTGATCTATGATCAGTTTGTTGGTAAACCTGTCTTGTATTGGTGATAAAGATAGTCGCTCCGTCCTGTTTTAGGAATTGATCTTTATCTGACCATAGAGAAAGGAAGATAGTTTCCTCGTCCTATTTCGGGAGTTAATCTTCAATTTGTTCATGTAGATAGTCGCCCCGTCCTGTTTCAAGAGTTGATCTACAATCAGTTTGTTCTTCACAGATAGTTGCCCTGTCTTGTTTTAAGAATTAGTCTGTGGCTGGTTATCCTGATAGTTTCCCTATCTTGTTTCAGGAATTAATCTGGAACCTATTTTTTGTTGGTCGTTGAGATAGTTACCCCGTCTTGTTTCAGGAATTAATCTCTGACCTGGTCTCATAGATAGTTGCCCCATCTTGTTTCGAGAATTAATCTACAAACAGTTGTTCAAAGATAGTTGCTCTGTCTTGTTTTAATAATTAATCTGGAACTGTTGGAAAATGTTAATGATATTCATCTGTTGATTGAATCTTTCCTGAAAAGGTAAAGAGTTAGTTGTATGCATTGTCATGATGTATGAAATTCATTGTGTAATAATGTTATCAAAATGAATGAGATTGTGTTATATGGGTTTTCTTATGCATATGTTATGATGTATTAATGTGAAATGTTGTTGAAGTGTATTTGTAAACCCATGTAGTATCATTTTCTGAGAAAATAAATCCTTGACTATTGTCGGGGATAAAGAGTATGTGTGTCTTCAATCTTTCCTAGAATGCTTCTGCTGGGGACTCCTGCTCACTTGTTTGAGGAAACTCTGCAAGGGATGTATTGATTTCTGTTTGGGGAGTAGAGTTTAGGAACCTTGGTCGTCTGTTTCTCTACTGAGGAATTTATTTTATATATACCCTGACTGGGGATAAAAGATATGGATAACCTTCTGATTCGTCTGGGGAAGATAATTCTTATATACCCTGACTGGGGATGAAAGAGATGGATAACCTTCTGACTCGTCTGGGGAAGATAATTCTTATATACCATGTCTGGGGATAAAAGAGATGGATAACTTTCTGATTCGTCTGGGGAAGATAATTCTTATATACCCTAACTGGGGATAAAAGAGATGGATAACCTTCCAATTCGTCTAGGGAAGATAATTCTTGTATACCCTGACTGGGGATAAAAGAGACGGATAATATTCTAATTCGTCCGGGGAAGATAATTCATATATACCCTGATTAGGGATAAAAGAGGTGGATAACTTTCCAACTCTTTTGGGGTAGATAATTCTTATATACCCTAACTGGGGATAAAAGACATGGATAATCTTCCGCTTTGTTTAGGGAAGATAATTATTATATACCCTGATTGGGGATAAAAGAGGTGGATAACCTTTCGATTCGTCTAGCGAAAATAATTCTTATATACCCTGACTGGGGATAAAAGAGATGGATAACATTATGATTATTTTGGGGAAGATAAAACTTAATTGGTATCTGGTCGGGTTCCAGGATTTGCAGCAACTTCTTAGGGATAGTGATGGTTTCACTGGGGAGAAGAATTTTGTCAGTGATTAGCTGGGGAATGTGTAGGTTGTTGGGGAAATAAACCATGTTGGGGAAATAAACCCTTGTTGATGGAGAATTGCTCTGCTGAGGAAACCAACTCTCTTGGGGGAATTGAATTTTGCTAGAGAGAAGAACTCTTGCAAGGTTTCTTTTTCAATTTTGGAGGACTGAACTCAGCTGGGGAAGAGTATTTCCATGAGATGTACTGATTTGGAACTCCGTGGGTTGGTGATATTGTCGGGGAGAAGATCATGATCCATTATCTTCTAGGGGAATCTGTTGGCGACTATGACTATGTTGTCAGTTGGAAGATGCCCCACTTTCTGTTTGAAGGCATTTTAGACCTGTCGGGGAATGTATCTTTGTTGAAGATAAACTAGTGAAGATAACTTTGTGGGGATAATCTCATGGAGATTGCTCTATGGGGATGACTTTGAATATTGTCTTATCTTCTATAGTCCTCGGTAAATGCTGATCAGAGTGATAAGTCTTTTACTGATAGACAAGTGATGAGATAACATGACATAGTCGTACGCTTTAATCCCTAACTTTTTCCTGGACTATCTTTTCAGATTTTCAGTCCACCAGGATACCCTTTTTTGCCCAAGCCTCATTTTCAGGTTTTCAACTTTCCAGGTGTATAATCTTTGCGTATATATATATATATATATATATATATATATATATATATATATATATATATATATATATATATATATATATATATATATGTATATATATATATATATATATATATATATATATATATATATATATATATATATATATATATATATATATATATATATATATATATATATATATATTCCTAATTTTTGCCTTAACCCTTTTGGTTCGCTGGAATGCCCTTACATTTGCCTAGGCATGTCAACCTAGCAGGTCTCTTTCATGTATAGTATCTTCCGACTATGTCTGCATTCACAGGGTCACTGTCTATGGTAGTAAGTGTTGTAGTAATGCCAGGAAATGTTTGCTTGATCGCACGTGACCTTCATGTGTGGGAGCCTGTTTGCTCCTGGAGTTAGTCTGGCGCACCTGATGTTTGAAGTTATTGATCAACCATAAATTGCTAAGTTTTTTATAGTCTTGACCTTCCTCAGTATTTTTCTAAGAAATATCATGGAAGGATTCAAAGACATGATACTGACACCATTTGATACTACTAGCATAGATAAGCAATTTTATGATACCGAAGATTCAAATCTAAAAGTAGTTTTTGCTGGAACCCTTGATCAATGTAACATCCCCCAAGTGGTTCAGATGGAGATCTACCCCTGGCTATTCAGCACTTTTTAAGAGATTCTTTGAATCTCAACTTGACTGTCGCAGATGAGTTGGACAATAACATGTCATGCACTTATATTATGGAAGGTTTGTCATTGGAAGTGTCTTTCTATTTGAAGTGATTCCATTTACTGAGAGGATTTATGTTCATTGGATATTCATCGTGCAAATTTCTCTGTTGTCAAACAATTAGTTATATGCAAACAGTGGTATCATAAATGCAAAATGTATGCTTGTCTTGAAGTTTTGAAAATGCATTTTTAGTAAACAACAAAATTTTGTAAGAATATGAATTCAACTCAGGATTTATAGTAAACCTTACAAGAGTCAGGTTACCTTTTGTAACAATATGCTTTCGAACTAACCCATGCTTCAGGTAGGACTTTTAAGGGTTGTAACATGGCCTGGTTCAAGGTTTAAGAAACAAAGGATAAGACTCAAATTTTAATTGTATCTAACCCATTCTTCGTGATGTTCGTCAACCCTATACTCAATTAATTGTGCTTTTGGATTCCAATTGAGTCTGGAATGATATTTTAGTGATGGTTCAGATACTGGAAGTTTATTTGAGAAGGCAATTATTTTCTATTGTCGAGGATTTATAGCGACCTTCTATTTATTTTATTATCCATACCTTTTACCTAAACTGTTTCTTTTGTGATTACAGTCAGTGGGATGCCCCAGCTTCTCTTAAGTCTCCTTCATAGGTTTTGACTTAGCAGACTCTCTTTTTTGAAAGATAATGACAGAATGTTTTATGGGGAACCATCACCGTCTTTTGATTTGGAAGAACGTCTCTGATGCTATTTGTTGTGTACGAAGTGAAAGCTTGCAAATGAACACATATTTGAATTAACTGAGAAACTAACCTACCCCAGGTTATGATTAAAGGTTTCAATTTAATACGAAAAAGAAAAATCCTACTTCTTAGGCTCAAAGGGGTTTACTAGGGATTATCTTCTTTATAACTCCACTGTTTAGGATTTAAAACAACGCTTGTACATCATCAGCGAGGTCTGTCCAAAAGCATATTGTAGAGATTACGGTATTTTTTCATCATCCTCCCTCTAAAGGCTTATAACTTTTAATCGAGAGCTGAATATCACAAAAGGAAGTAAAAACATAGTTTAAGTATAGTGAAAAGGAATGGACTAATTCAAGACAAACATATGCAATGCATTAATGGGGACAACCAAAAGTCTGACATAAAGATAAATGTTTGAATCAACTAGAGAAATTACAAACAAAAGTTTAAATGAACAAAAGCTTCTACGCCTGAACTTGTCACTTTAGATGGTGTGCCTTGCAGCTTCAACATTTGGGGAATAACAGAAGAACTCGATCTGACCATCTTGCATGAACTCGACTATTCCTTCGTCAATTAGGTCCTGGATCTTATTTTTCAATGCCTAACAGTTTTCAGTGTCATGCCCAGGACTGTTGGAGTGGTATACGCACCTTACATTAGGATTGTGATGGGAAGAAGAAGTATTGGGATTTTGAGGAGGATCCTTTAATTTCACCAGCTTGGCCTTCAACATATGTTACAATGCTTGAACCATTGGCATGTTGATTTCGGTAAATCCCCTGTTGTTGTTGGCGAGGACGTTGTTAGACTTGCGATGTAGTAGAAATCCGAAAAGGCCTACTTTCAACAAAGCCAACTTCCTGTCTCATCAGAGGTTGATTAATGATTTAATCCCCAATTCTAGCCATTCGTCCCATACAGTTGTATTTTTCTTGATGAAGTTTGCTGATGAGACTTCTCAACTCTTCTTGTCCCCGAGCTAAGTTTTGGATAAGAGCCATTTGTCCCATCATTTGGATTCTCATTGTGGCCATCTCAACTTGCAATTATCCCAACTGTTCATCCTTGTTGTGATGCGGTGGGAGAACTAACTTGAGGTTTTGTGTTTGTGTTTGCAAATGTTGCGGTTAGCAAGAGTCGCCACCGACTTTTCTTTTATCCAAAAGGAAAGATAAAAAAGCACAGGAAAGACCTTTGAGATGTTTTCTTGAGTTCGAGGGTAGATTATGAAAAGGGAAGGTGCTAGCACCCTTTTCATCCATGGTTTTCCATGGGCTCTTAGTTACTTGATTAGATCACTTGCTTTGCTTTTGAAATTGTTTGAAATGGTGCTTTGTGTGGTTTTGAAAGTATTTTGAAAAGAGGCCATCGTTTAGGCAATCTTTGTAATGATTCTTGTTCGTAAGAATGTATACAAAGATGTTTGTCTTTTGAAAAATGTTTCAATGTTTTGAAAGTTGTTTGGAAATGTTTTGAAATGTGTGTGTTTGTTTGAAAATAGCAAGGATTTGTTTTGAAGAGAGCAAGTAACTTAGAAGCTATCTACCTACTCAAAAGTCTTTCTTATGCATTTTTATTCCTTTGACATTGTTGATTTACCATTGATTTGGTAAACAACCCTATCTTTGGATGTTAAACGGGACGGGCGTGGGTCATCGTATGACCATGATAGCAATGTTTCCAAGTATCTTTAGCATTTTGAGGGACCAAGATCATTTTGTTTTATGAAACCTTTTGATAGCGTCATCGAGGGACTATGATATTTTGTTTTGCTTTGTTTTATTTTGTTTTGCCAAGATACTTTGCATGCATACCATGGCCACTTTCTTTTAGGCAATCAAGTGGGTGAAACCCTAAGGGTGCTTGTGTGCAATGTGTGTCATTTTACATGCATTTGTTTGTCTTGTATTAGGTCATGTCTACTTGTTTGTTTTTGGTCTTATCATGCAAAACCCTAATTTACTACACATGGTATAAATGCGATAAATTGCGTGAAAGTAAACTAAGCTATTACAACAATTATCATGGGAGGGGGGATACAAGTTTTTGAATGGGGATATTGCACAAATATAAACCCTAAAATACTATTACAACCCAATTGAATTATGTGCGAAATAAATAAATATACAAATATTTAAATATGCAATGCAATGTATTTATGCAAAAATGTTTTGTGTTTGATTTTTTTTGTATGAGAAAATAAATTATTTAACCCTAGAAATAAGAGAGAAAGATTAGTATTATTTTTGAAAGGGGAAACCCTAATTTTGATTAAAAGAAATATATGTTCTATATTTATTTTATTTTGTCCATTTTTGTACAAGAAATAATAAATAATATTATTAACAAATATTAAAAATTAAAATATGTATGAAAATAATATTTTATGTGTAAAATAATAAAATAAAAATGTATAGTATTTTTATTAAATGTATTTATAATTTATTTAAGAAAATAAAGTATATGATTCTAATAAAACTATTTTTTATGTAAAAATAAATAAATAAAAAATAAAATGCAAAAAATAAAGAAAATATTTTTCATGATTTTTTATGATTCAGAAAAATAAATAAAAGCAATAAATATAAAAATGAAAAGAAAATATGAAAAATAAAACAAATAAAGCCAGGGGGTGCAAATATCAAGTCAGGGGGCGTGGAAAGTTAAAACAGAAGGGCCCAAGCGCGCCAAGGCCCAGACAGTCATCCCTGTCCTTCAGCCATTCCATTTGCGCGCGTATTTGCTTCAAACCTGTAACTCTCTATTGCTTGCATAAAAACAAAAACCCATAACATAAAACATGTAGCTTGTAATCTCACGATTCCAATGATATAAAATTTGTAACCTAACTCTCAAAGATCAGAGAGAATTTAATCACCCCTAATTTCTGACCTAGTTTTTTTCAGCATGTTCAACATTCAAATTCTCTTAGCTCAGTTAATATAAATGGAAAGTATGCATATGTACAGCTTCACCATGCTAGAGACTACATTTTTGCTTCACAAATCGTGGCTTGAGGATGCCTAAATAGAGATAAAGTTTTGAAAAATACCTCCTTCAGCTGGATTTGGATATGGCAATGTGGGGACTTTGAGTGAGGCCTGAGGATCGTGTGAGCTTCCTTGAAGTTCCCTCAAGCTATTCCAATGCTTAGCTGGCTTTGTGGATGGCTGGAACTCTTTGTAGAAGTCAAGTTGCAAGCTTCCCAAGTGAAAATGGTGATGGCTGAAACAGGGGTTACAGCAACAATGTAAGGGCTTGGATAGCTTGGATATGATGTGGATGAAGTGTTTCAAAGGTTAAAAGGAAAAACGCATGAGCCAAAATGAAGTTGGCAAGGATTTTGCAGAAGCTGGAAGTTTTGGCAGAAAAATGAGGTTTTTGAGTTTTGGTTAGTTTCAGATGCTATCCATTCGTGTCCTGGCTTGTGATAACATTGTGAATATGTATAGAATAACACAAAGTCCACCCTTTTCCTGTTGTACAAGTTCTGACTTCTTTGGCCAACTTTCTTGCATTTCAAGAAAAGTGACAAGGCTTATGCCAACATGCTTGTACTGGCTTGCTTGCTAGCTGCAGAGAGTTGGTACAAGTTGCTTGATATCTGTGGAAAATGCTTGCACAAAAGGAACAAGTCCAAGGCTCAAGGCTGATAAAGTTTGCAAAAGCTTGCTTTATGAAAATGGCAATGTGCCCTTTATGCTATTTATGGATTTATTTCTTGTACAAAGCTCCAAAAGTGAAAATAAAGCCTTTATCCATTGAGTTGGCATTTAATTATGGAGTGTAGAAGGAGTTTAGGACCTGTAATGCAAGGTACAAGCATGCAAGGATCTGATTTGCAACTTGATCTCATGTAAAAATGGCTTGAACAAAAGTGACAAAATGCCAACTTCTCTTCTTCGATTCTCCCTAACCACAAATAATCTTGAAGAGTTCTGGGACATTTTGGAAAGCTTGCAACATGCTTTACAATCCATCTTTGAAATTCATTTTGAGATACCTCTTGGAACTAGGTGAAAAATGTCCATGAAGTTGGGTCAAAAACCTGCCTAAATTAGGGCAAATTTTCACTAAGTCATTTAGTTCATGGACCCCTATTCACAAATTCATAACTTGAGATCCAAGCATCTTTTTGGAAAACTTTGTGAATCAAAGTTGTATATTTCATGGAGGACTACAACTTCCATGTTGGAAGTTTTCTTTTAATCAAATTTCATCATGGTGAAAAAGTGGTGAAAAGTTGGGAAAAAATAAGAAAATTTCCATACTTAGAAAATTTCTAAGTTATGAAAATTTTTCAAATTAAAACCCTAATTTGAAAAATTGATTTTATTGGTGAACAAGTTTCATATTTTTACATATCTTGATGGATTATGACCCTTGGCACTTGATTTTGACCAAAAAGTCAAAGTTTGACTTTTCAGTGTACAGTTGACTTTTGATCAGTTGACTGGAAAGTTCATCTGTCAATCCAATGAACTTGAGATCTTTTGAACTATGTAATTAGGTCAAGATGATGCCATTGAACCCTTGAAATCATGTTTGAAACCAATTGGTCATTGGCTAGGTTAAAAATCAGAAAATTCCTTTTCTCAATCAAAACCCTAATTTTGACCATTTTGCCCTTTTGATGTTTGATCAAATTTCTTGAGGAGTTGTGATCCAAACTTGATCAAATGGTACATATGAGTCTAAAATGTTTTTTTGGATCAAAAATTATGGAGTTTGACTGTAAATTGGCCATGGTTGACTTTTTCCCCAATACAGCTGATTTTTAGGTCAATTGTCCAATTGACTGAGCAAAAATGTGACTCAAGGCTTGAAACTTGGCATGAGAAATCTTAGGGGTCCAAGATGGTGTATGAAAAAGTCACATGAAGCATTGATGGTCCAAAAATTCTTGTGCAAACTCAAACCCTAATTTCAGGTTATCAGTGAAAGATGAGGTGTCTTGAGCTGAACAAACCCTAATCTTGTCTTGAGTCCAAGAAGTCTTGTGAGGAAAATCTTGATAGATGAGAGGGAAAACTTTGGGGTACAACACTTGTTGTCTTCAGTATTCTTCTTGGTCATGCTCTCATTGAGGAGTGCTTTCAATTCTCCTTTCCCCTTGGATAGGTTCAGGAACATTTCTTTGAACTGAGCATCTTGAACTTAGAGATTTCTGACAGTCTGTTCAAGAGCCATTTTTACTGAAATAAACAGTAAGTAGATAAGAAAACCTGTATTGGGAAAACTTGTTATGACATGATGTATGATATGTAGATGCAATGTTTTCAAGGATCTCGCGGGGTAAACAGAAGAAAATGTTAGAAGTCGAATTTGATTTGCAGATTTGATTGAAGAACTTCGTATTGTTGAATGTCCTTCTACGAGAATCAATCTCACCTTGTTGAGTGATTCATAGCCTTTGAATCAAGATATCGTGCTTTTGACTTTGACAAAATTCGGTTAGAGGAAAATAAATCCTCTTTCCCCTTGTTAGGCGTCTGGTTAATGATAACCTGCATCACTGCCCCATGAGATCCTTAAGCTGGTCAGTGAGAATGATATGGTATGATGTTATGATGTGTATGCTATGCACCAAGCAAAAGTGTAATGTAGTTAAGACAAGTAAGTTTTACAAGAAGTCCAGGTTACTGGATAATGACTACAAACAAGTGCTGCAAGGAATTCAAGTTTGTTAGATCATAAATTCAACCAAGCCATACAAGTAGCCTTAGGTTCAAAGGCTTGCATGGAGTTTGTAGGTAAGTACCCTCTTGAAGTTTTAGTTGCTTCAACCTGTCCTAAAAGAAGTAATCGGGTTCTAAGGAATCTTAATATTATTGATTTTATTTCATCGGACAGTGTTTCAGCACAAGCAATCTGTTTTCGTGACATAAATATCCCGAAAGTCGGATATCAATGAGTGTAGTATCTAGTATCAACCAACTTTAGTCTGCACTAAAGCCGGTTACCTCACTACTTTCTAATGGCCAAGTTGTTCAACTAAGGTCCTACGGTTAGTTAGTGCTTCATGACACCACACAGCGTCCCCGTATTCTCCTTAACTGGACTCAAGGGACACTGGTACCAACAAATATGTCACATTAACATAGCCACCGCTTCAACCATGTTGGTATACGCCGTACAGTCTCCACGATCTATTGCTAATTACCTAATATACCCCAGATCCGAGTATATGATCTTTTCAAGAAATAAACCCAAGCATAACCCACAAATGTAATGAAAAAAAATCAAGAAAGTAAAGCAATAAAGGTAATCTAGCTCTTAAGGTAACCCCACTTTTAGTTTACAATATTCCCCAACAGATTGTCAGTTCTGTAATACGGTGGGAGAACTGAGTTGGTGTTTTGCATTTTATCGCAATTGTTGCGGATAGTAAGAGTCGCCACCGACTTTTCTTTTATCCAATAAAGGAAAGGGTGAAAAGAACAGGAAAGACCTTTTGATAATTTTCTTGAGATCGGGGGGTAGGTTATGAAAAGAGAAGGTGTTATCACCCTTTTCATCCGTAGTTATCTACGGGCTCTTAATATTTAGCTCACTTTGAAATGCTTTATGTTTGTGTAAGTTTGAAAATATTTTGAAAACGCCTTCGTACGACAAACTTTGCAATGATTCTTGTATCGTTGAGAATGTACAAAAAGTGTTGGTTTTGAAAATATTTGTTGAAAATGAGTGTTTGAAAGATGTTTTAAAAGTGTGAGGTGCAAATGGTTTTGTTTGTGAGCAAGAAATTTACGAAAAAATATACCTAATCAAAAATTCTTTGTTCTTTTCCCCCTCTTTTAGATAGTGTTACTTTACCTTTGAATGGTAGAGAGCCATATCATTGGATGTGAGGGACAGGCGTGGGTCATTGTACAGTCATAGAAGGCAAATTGTAATATGTTTTAGCATTTGTCATAAGGGACTAAGATCATTTACTGAAGGCAACATTTGAAGTGTCATTGAGGGACTATGATGTTTTTAATCGAGGGTCTTTTGCTAAAACATCCCACGTTCGAGGGACATGACTGTTTAAATCCAAGGAAACAAGTGTGTGTTACCCTAGAGGTACATGTGTGCAAAGTGTTTTGTTTTCAAATATTTTTATCTTTGATTAGGGTTTTGCTAGGTTTGATTTTAGGTCTTTGTCATGCAAACCCTAATTACTAGCAATAATAAGGAAAGCGATAAATTGCGAAATTTAAATATCCAATGCTATTACAATGATTTGGGAAGGGGGTACAATTTTGTGAATAGTGGAAGAAAGCAATAAAGCCCTAATTACTATTACAAACCATTGGATATGGATTACAATAATAATACACAAAATGTAAAGGTGAAAAAGAAAAGAAAGCAATTGTTTTTAAGGTTTTTGATAGAAAAAGGTTTAATGTTAACCTAATTAAATTAATTAAATTTAATTACAAGAAAAATTAATAAATTAATTAATCAAAATCTAAAGTCTAAATTAATTAAAATAAAAACTTAAGTCTAATTTAATTTTTTTGGAAAATAATTTTTATTAATGTAGAAAAGAAAACATTTTATGATGTAAAAGAACTAATAAAATCTAATTTAGTCAAAGAAAGAAATAAAGTATTTAAATTTAAAAAAATTAATTTTAAAAAAAATATTATTTTGTATTTTTAGTTTAGATAAAATAAATAAATAAATAAAAAATAAGAAAATATAAAGAATATGAAAATATTGGGCTTGGGGGTTAAAAAGTGAAAATGGGGTGAAAAAGAAAACGGGGCACTAGGCCCAAAAGATATTTTTTGTTCAAGC
Organism: Vicia faba; assembly: GCA_948472305.1. Taxonomy (NCBI): domain Eukaryota; kingdom Viridiplantae; phylum Streptophyta; class Magnoliopsida; order Fabales; family Fabaceae; genus Vicia; species Vicia faba. Next base: position 500,101,293 of record OX451740.1, read on the forward strand.
ATGAAAATAAAACAAAATGGGCCTGGTTGTTGAAAAGTAGTTTGGGGGTGTGAAGAAGTAAAAATAAAAAGGAAAAGGCCCAGGTCAGGAGGCCCAGGCGCCTTGTTTGTAATTCGGTGTTGTTGTTTTCTTGAGGTGTATCATGGGCTGCACATGTGATGCGTTGGATCTTTGCTGCTTACGCATCTGATGGTGATGGCATGAAGTCCATGGTAGACGCGTATGGCTTGTACGTATGAAATCTGAAAGAAGAAAATGTAAAAAAAATAAAAAGGACCGCTGGGACTCGAACCCAGGTCACAAAGGTCATAGGCGGACGCTTTAACCACTAGGGTGGTGATACATCTGATAGTTAAGACAACAATTATTAAATATGTAATGAACTCATTTCTGACTGTGCTTCATCTTCTTCCTCACGCCATAATCTCCAACACCATTTTTAAATTTTGTAACTTCCTCATTTCTCAACCATTTGCAAAAGTATAAACATGAAACTTGCTCCATTTTTCAATACGAATTCAACCATATAAATTTCATGAGCTATAAATCAAAGATGAATGAGAATTTTATTGGTACCAAATAAAAACCTAATTTTTTCAGAAATTTCATCTTCAAAGTTCGCATCAGTCGGGCAACATAAATGAAAACTAAGGGCATGGTTAGCTTCAGGGCTATGATGTCTACATTTTTATTCAGAAAGTAACAATTAATGATGCTTATAGAGAGAGTTCAAAGTTAAGAAAACTTACCTCAAAACTGGAAACCGTGTATGGAGTTTTAGCAACCCTGGAAGTGTGGTGGTGATTTGGATAACTTCACTAGACTCCTAGGAAGCTAATGCAACTCTTACTTTATGCTGAAAGTGTCTGAATCGTGTTGGAGAAGTCAATGTGCAGAGTTATATTTTTGAGTTTGGAAGATGAGGAAGATGATGTTACAGTTGTGAAACAGGGATAAGGATGAGTTATATTTGATGTAAGAAAGCTTTGAGAATGATTTAGAGGGAAAACGCGCGAGTGGATTGTGAGTTTAGAGTTTTGGCCAAAAATTGCAACAATGGATCTTTTGGTGCAAGTTTTGAGTTTCAGGGAGTTTGAGGGTGCTTCAAGGCTTGTAAGTTTGCGTGTTAGGTTACAAATATCTTGTCTATTTATAGGCAAGAGGTTTCGAAGCTTGAAGGAATCAGAAACAAGAGATCACATGTTTTGGTATTGAAACTTGTTTTTGAGGAAAAGTTGAAATTCATGGTTTCAATGTGAAGTACAAAGGCTTGTAGGGTGGTTAAAAGGTTGTAGATATGTTGCTTGTTGATTTAAAATGTTTTGGAGTCAGAAGCAACAATTTATGGGCTCAAGGAGAGTTGACATTGTGATTAAAGTCACTTTTCCAAAATGGAAGTGTAAGCTTTGTTCCTTAAATGGAATAACCACTTGGACAATGGCTCAAATGCTTGGACAATGGCTCAATCAGTTGTGTAAAAAATTAACTATGGAGTGATTTTCAAGTTAGAATCCTGCAAAGCAAGATTTATGCAGCATGGCTTGAGATTTGTTCAAGTGTTCTTCATGAAAATGACCTATAATTCAATAATGGATGCCCAACTTCTTCTCTTTGAAACTCCTAGCTCAAAAATGATCTCTTCAAGTTCTTGGACATTTTGGGAAGCTTGAAACATTGTCTTCAACCTTCATGATGACCACTTTGTCTAAATCATCTTGGAACTTGGTGAAAAATTTCCAAGAAGTTGGGACAAAAAATCTGCCTAACTTGATGAAAATTTCACTAAGTGCTTTATAAAAAATGTCATGACTTCATGAGCCTATATCTCCAAATCTAAGCATTTTTTTACATTAACCCTCTAATACAAAGTTGTAGAATTCAGAAAGATCTACAACTTTCATGTTGAAAGTTTTCCTTGAATCATATTTGCATCATAGTGAAAAATTGTCATGAAGTAATGAAATTATCAAGTATAAAAACACTTCGAAATTTTTTGTCTTAGAAATCTTGACTTTTTTGTTGACTTTTTGACTTTGTTGATTCTTGATGATCAAGTTTTATAATTTTTCATGTCTTGATGTATTTTGATCTTTGAAATTCAATGTTGATCAAAAAGTCAAAGTTTGACTTTTTGTGTATCAGTTGACTTTTCATCAATTGATCCAAAATTCAACTATCAAACCCTTGATCTCGAGAAATGATTTGAGCCATAAAATTAGGTCAACATGTTGTATTTGATTTCTTGAGATCATGCTCCAAGTCATTAGGTCATGTACTAGGTCAAAAGTCAATGATCAGTCATTCTCAGTCAAAACCCTAATTTTGACCATTTTACCCTTTTGATGATTTGAATGCTTTTCTTGAGAAATTATGATCAACACTTGATAAATTGATGAATATGAATTCAAAATGTTGATGTTAGCCAAAAATCATGAAGTTTGACTGTAGATTGACCATAGTTGACTTTTTAACTAATACAACTATTTTTCAGTCATCTAAGCAATTGACTGAGAAAATTTGTGGTGCAAGACTTGAAAATTGGTATGAGAAATCTTGGAGACCTATAATGAACCATGAAAGTCATTTGAGGCATAAAAATTTAAATTTTCCTTGAGAAAAACAAAACCCTAATTTGAAGACTCAGTGCATAGGAGGTGAGCTTGTCTTGTCAAACTCTTGAAACTTCTTGAGCATTTGAGATCTTTTGTGAGAAATGTCTTGAGAATAGAGAGTGCAAATTTTAGGGTACAACAATTATGATGAAAGAGTCGGGAGGAGCTTGAATCTTCAGGTATGATATACCTTCTTCAACCTCGTCGTTCTTGATTTCACCTTCTTTTACTCCTTCTCTTCTATGCTTTTTTGTTTCGATTATCTATGTCTCTGTGAATGCTTATTGATTGTATAGAGAAAAAGAGACTGAGAAATAAACTCAGTTTTAAGATGATGAACACTTGATATTCAGAGAGAGATCAAATAGAGCTTTCTGGAGACTTTTTGTGAAGATGAACCGTGGTGAATGAGATTGAAGAGCGGTGTTATGGAGAAGATGATGTTGCACTGAATTCAGAGAGAGTACAGAGAAGATTTTTTGAAAGATGTTTGAGTTTGTAACAAGATCAATGGTATTGGACTTGAACAAATGTATGAATGCAATTGAATGTTTTCATGTGAGTGATATTTTAAATAAAACGATTGGAATTTGAATAGAACTCTAACATGAATGTATCACGGTGAAACTTTGATTGTTGTTTATGAAATAATCATGGATGAACTTTTATTTGGATGGAATTTGGATGCTTTCCCTTTTTTACCATATCGTGATCTGCTAACCACTTAAATTAAAAGCTCCATAAGATTCACAATCAACTTTGAATGATCAAATAATGAACCAACCTTAGGCCTTGAATCAATTGGAACTTGGATCACTTAATCTTTGAATTCCCTTTAATGTATCATCACTTTCACAAACCTGAATTGCTCATGAACACCTTAAAACTTTCAATGATTTATACCTCAAGAAAGGATGAAATTCACTAATGAGCAAACTTCACAAGGCATCCCTCTCGCATACCACATGTCTAGGGAAAGAAAGCCTTACTCATGTGGTGCTGATAGTTGTGAAGAGATATCCTATAATTCCTCTGAACTTGTCACATATTGGTTGATGAGAAATTGCCTGAAGAATAGCTTCATAGAGCCTATGTAGAAGTCCTCCTGATTAAGGACATGAACCCTAATTCATGAACTTTGGATCTTCAGTTAAACAAACCTTATAAGAGAAAGGAACCCTAGTGCCCTCTGAAGCCTCAATCTTGATGAAGACGAAACTCAATTATAACCATAAATCAAAATCCTAATTCTAACATTTCTCTGCTTGAAGAGAAAATCAGAAGAAATAATCTTATTTGATACGTACACCTCAAAAGAGATGGAAACCATATCTTGTATAACCATTGATCTTTTGAACCTCAGGGTACTCTATTGAGTGTGAATGTATGCTATGTTAGTGACCTAATGAAATATATGCAGACAAATGCAAAAAACTAAGCCAAATAAAAGAAATTAGGAGGACAAATTTTGGGGTGCAACGATTTATTTTAAAATGGCTCAGAGTTTACCACAAATAAGTGTCTCAGTGTGTATTTATTAAAGCAATATATTAAATTAGAAATAATGAAAATTCTATAAAATAACAGTTGTATAGATACTCTCATAAGAAGGAAAAGTACATAATATAATTTTTGGCTCAAACCTTACTAACTGAGGTATATGAAGATTGAGTACAAGTTAGTTGGTTGTTTCTTTCTTCCTCAGCTCTCAATCTGCAAGGAACTTTCCTGATTATCAAATTATTCTGATGATACTTTTGGTTCATCTGTTCATTGCTAAAGTTGCAATTTTTGTAAATATGAAAGAAACAACAATAACAAACTTGTTTGTTAAAGCCAAGCATAACTAAACTGGTACAATAGGGAAGAACACTTATAAGTAGCTATTACTCTCTGTTAGGTATAACAGAAATAATAAAAACTTGCTACATATTATTTTTGACATGTTATCGAATTGGAAAAAGTCTTACACGTCGTTCATTGTGTTGTTGAAGTCGCAGTTTTGTCTGGCCCATAATGCTCTTGTATGTTCTCTTATTCTCTCTTGTTCTCGATCTTAATCTCTGAAGTAACTCTCCATGTCTTTAGCGCTTGCAAAGCATGCTATTAAACTTACGGCAGACATGTGGTCTTGTTGTTGATTGTAGAAGTTTGTAAACACATGTGCAAAGTGTGGGGGTTCAGCATACAAGGTGGGTGAAAGCTCGGTTGCTTATCTTGTTATTCCCACTACATGAACTTTCGATCTCTTTTGAAATTTAGATGCTTGTTGATCATTTTGAATTTTTGCTTCCTAATTTTGAACTTGAGGATGGTAGAATTCTTAATCTCCTCATGCTTGATTATTTCCTTGATCTTATTGGGCTTTCATTGGTTTGTTGATGATGATGAAGTCTTCTAATTGTTGGTGCGTTAATTGGTGATTTATTATTTATCATCTCGCCATCTGATGAGTAGGGACTTCAACTAACCTGCACATATATTTCGCCATATATTTAAGTTCCATCACTAATTCGTCACTGAAACCTAGACTCTGAAATACATGATGCATGAAAATACCACAACAATGTCATATGAGATTCATCACCAATGATCCTTATCGGAACTGCATGCTTCACCATAATACATCACCAATATATAGTATTATAGGGTTGTTAGCTAGGAATTTCGACCAGGTTAATAAAGGAACTTTTACATTTTTAATTTCCATAAGATGGCTTGAAAAAGAGCTTTAGTCTAAATATATTATTATTGGACCTGAGTCGAAGTGAGTTCGAAAAGACAAGTATTTTGTTTGGTCAAAAGGGCGCGTTTTCAACGGCCACGTGAGAAAGTCATTGCTAAAGGCTGGGGCGGGATTATTTGAAATTCGAAGATAGTTTCTTTAGATAAGAAGGACGCGTGGAAGCCTTATAATGTCGAAAGAAATGCAAGAAGCAACGTGGCCTTTTCTTAGAATAGTACCGTTATGGTTAGGACATTATAAATAGCTCCTTAGTGTTAGGGAAAAATAGGTCATAATTCGTACAAAGTTACTCACAAAAATACTCAAGTACCAAGTTAAAGAGAAAGAGTTTCGTTGAGAATGTACGTATGACCTCACAATTTTATCTTTGAATTGCACTTATTAACATAGTTTTCTTTCAAACCATTCTTTTACATATTCCTGCAATTGTTCTTAAATTCTTTAAGTTCTGTTAAATTCTTTATGTTCTGTCGAATTGTTTTACTTTCCTGCAAAGCTTTATAAATCAAATTCCTTTTAAAAAGGCTTTTTCTTTACAATCAAGTCATTTAATTCCTACATTCAAACCTTTTTTGTTTAATTAAGACGCTTCGTCTAAGCCTTTACATTTGAATTTAATTTCAGAAGTCTTACATTCCAAGCCTTTACACAAACACATGCACAAGTATCACGTCATATTTTACATAAGCCCTCAAGAAAGTGTTGCAATTAACGTTAAGACAATGTCCTAGGATCAATCTAGTCGATCCTGCAAGTAACCATACATATCAAATTTGTTTGGAAGACTAGCGGTTGTTTCGCCAGAAATCACTGCGAACAAATTGGCACGCCCAGTGGGACTGTGTCATAGCGTTTTAAGACAAATCATAACATAGGGTTTTAAACACTATTTTCTGGTAAAATACGCAAAAGCGTTATATGATCCTTAGGAGTGGCAGAATTACTAGTGAATCTCAACCAATACCTAAGAAAAAACACACCAGAAGAATGGTTAAGACAACTAATGATCAAGGAGGACAAAATCCTCCACAAGGATCAGGAACGGTCGGTACAAGTTCGACGACTGGTTCCCAGGCCATTCCAACATCAATAGGATCAATGGTTGCAACTAATTCGAATCCTCCTTACACAGGAACTGCTTCTGTGGCTAGTGAGACCAACGTGCCCCCCTTTGGAGGTACATCAAAGTCTCTGTCGAATACTCAAAATGGCCCTATTTTGACATATGTAGGAGGCCAAATACCACCTTCGAAACCCCACAGGCCACCAGGATTTGAAAATTTTAGGCCTTGGACAGAACAACCATATGGAGGGCCCTCATCATCATTCATGAGTGGTTTACACAATGGCACTCCCACATATACACAACCCAACATAAGTACTTTTTCGCTGATTCAAAATGTTGGTTCAATTGGTTGAAGCGCCCAAAACCAAGGCCTATCAGCCCAGATCCCTGCTTTAACAACAAATACCCAGGAAGCACTTAGACAACAAATGGACGCTAGTAACCAAGATATGGTTGGAATATTGGCAAGGGAAATGAATACCATTTTCCCCCCTAATCCAGAATATAAACAGAATAAATCAAGAAAACACCCAATCATACCAACAGTTGTCAGCGCATATGGCACGGATAATAGACTTCTTTAGGAACCCCCAACCATCTGTTCGAAGCAGGCAGAATATCATAGGGGTTCAAGAAGAACCAACCATAAACAAAGTTTAACAACCTAGACATAATTTTGTCGAAGAACCAAGAATTGAACCAGTAGGTATTTGACAGCCAGACCCTGAGGAACCACTCAGGAGAATAGCCATGGTTAATAGAGGCCAAGATGCAGATGAAGTTGTTCATAGAGTGAGACAAGACCACCTGTTGGTCTAAAATAATATAACAAATATAGTCGAAAGAATCATGGCTAATAATGGTTTAAACACAGGGTTTCGACGCCCCAACTACACTTCCCCTATAGCGGAATTTATTCTACAAACAGAATTGCCAAGGGGTCACAAGATCCCAAAATTCACTAATTTCTCAGGGGATACAAATGAATCCACTATAGAGCACATTGCCAAATATTTGACAGAGTTGGGAAACTTGGCAAATAATGAAGACCTAAGAATAAAATATTTCTCTGGTTCACTAACCAAAAATGCTTTTACATGGTTTACCACTTTACCTCCTAGTTCCATAGATACATGGTCTTACTTAGAAAGACTGTTCCATGAACAGTTTTATGTGGGACAAACAAAGATAAGTTTGAAGGAATTGGCAAGCGTAAAGAGGAAATTCACAGAACCCATAGATTACTACCTAAATAGGTTCTGTCTTCTGAAATCTAGATGCTTTACTGTGGTGCCTGAGCATGAGTTAGTCGAAATGGCTGCAGGTGGATTAGATTATTCCTTTAGAAAGAAGTTAGATACTCAACACTTGAGAGATATGGCCCAGTTGGCAGATAGAGTTCGACAGGTCGAACGACTGAAAGCTGAGAAGGCCAGGGCAAGTAAAAATCATAAAAAAGAAAGGGTAGCCTATTTCAAAGAAGAAAGTGAAGAATACGAGCCACATCACAACCCTTATGGTGTTGAAGAAGTAGAAATAGATTTGGCTGAATTAAAAGAGGCGCCCCCTTACTCTTGTAAAATGTTAACACCTTCGAATGGGAAGAACCCCGTCGAAGAGGAAAAGAGAGATAAATATCCTAAAAGAACTTACACTTTTGATGTCACTAAATGTGACGAAATATTTGATTTACTGGTGAAGGATGGCCAAATGATAGTGCCTCCTAACGCTAAAGTTCCTCCGTTAGAACAACGGAAGAAAAGAGGTTATTGCAAATACCATGGTTTTCTTGGCCATAAAACATCAGCTTGTTTTCTTTTCAGGGATTTAATTCAAAATGCTATCAAGGATGGATGGCTAAAATTCGTTGACAAAGGAAAAGGTCCTATGAAAGTGGATGCTGACCCTTTGAATGTGGTTGCCACCAACTACGCTGAACCTCTGGACATCAATATGGTGGACGTGGTCAACATTGAACAAGCGAAGATCGTGGAGGAAGGAAAGCAGGCTACTGATGGCCTAAACACCAGAGGGTCTTTCGACACTGACGTTGAAGACCCCCAGGCGGGACAAATCAAGTTTGGGACTACTGAGGGTCCTTTGAAAGATACTAATGAGGCTACTGAAGGTCTCAGAGTTAGACTCGAAATAATGGAGATATCTGAAGGACCCATGGGAGTCAACACGGTCAATCTGGACCAACCCGTTTCAGAGATGGAGGAATTTGAAAACTGTCTGTTGAAGCAACAAAAGAGGAAGACTTTTGGCTATCCAAAGGCAAATGAGAATCTGCATGAATACCTGTGGAGATGCCATGAGAGGAATGCCCACAAGACATTACTGTGCCCAAGGTGCTCCATTATGTTGAGTCGAAGAGTGGCTGAAAATTACGAGAGGGTCTAACGCATCAACACCCAAGGAAATTGGCGCCAAGAAAGTCAACTGATGAGAGTATACCCAAGGTCAGGCAAAACGCTTTTGTCTTTCATACTCCGTTGTTACAAAGCAGAATCAGAAATCTTGATGTGCCTAAGATGTGGCACAGTATATTACAAAGAGATTGCTGAAATGTTTGAACGGATCCTTTTTCATGGTAGTTGGGAGCCAAGGGAGGCAGACCCAAGGATGTACGTGTTTGACAAAAGGGGAATGTCGAAAAGTCCAGATAGCCCACATCCCAAGGCAAGAAGATTCTCATTCAAATTACCTGCTGAGATACCAACTGACCGATGGATGCATGTTAATGATGAGAAATCGAAGTGGAGGAGTTTCGACAAGGGAGGAAGAACAACTTTCGCCTACAGAAGGCAGTTCCAGGCATCAACAAGGGAGGCTCACAGGCTAGAGAATTACAAAGGAAAAAACCCTATGTCAAGATCCCAGTGGCGTAGGCACCAGAGAGCAAGGAAGACAGAAAGGGAATTAAACTAGAAAGGAGTAGATGAGTCAGCAATACCAAAGCAGTATCTGGAACATCGACATCCGTCAAACCACCGGTAGGACGAAGGTTGTTCATTGAGGAACAGCGGAAAACAAAAGAAGTGACTCGAGAAAATCCCATAAAATCTGAAGATATGTTGACAGACAACTTCAACTCTGATGGTGCGTCGTCTCTAAACATGAATTGAAATGTGGTATCCGTTATCCCCCATGAGTACTATCAGGAAACTGAAGTTGAAGACTGCGAAGAAGCTGATGAAGAAGAGATGGCGAAACATAAACCAATATGTTACTACATCCTCAATAATGGAGCAGTCGAAGAACAAAATGCCTTCTTTGAAAGGCCTGATAGAGCTATGAGGAATCATCTAAAACCTTTGTATATAAGGGCCAAGATCGAAGACACTGGTATTAACAAGGTACTGGTGGATGGAGGGGCTGCAGTTAACTTGATGCCTCAATATATGTTAAAAAGAATATGGATGTTCGATATAGACATTAAACCTCACAATATGGCGATTTCCAACTATGAAGGGAAAATAGGTCACACCCTGGGGGTGATTTAAGTAAATTTGACAGTTGGATCTGTGAAAAGACCAACTATGTTCATGGTAATTCCTGCGAAAGCGAATTACAATTTGCTGCTAGGAAGAGAGTGGATACACGGGGTGGGGGCAGTGCCATCAACCATGCATCAGAGATTAACCATCTGGAGAGAGGATGGAATTGTGGAAAACATTGAAGGGGACTAAGGTTACTACATGACGGAAGTAAATACCGTGGACAGGACTAGCTTTGACAAGAATCTAGCAAACATTGCACCATGTGGAGTGGCAGGAGATTGCTATTTACCAAACAAGAATGCATTGTATTATCTAACTTTGCCTCCAAATGGATTTCGTTGGGATAGAGAAATTATGGGAGAACTGGATGACCAGGAGAATGTCAAAAGCAGCTATCAAATACGGCCAACTGGATGGGACACAGACATTGACCATGTCTGAGCCCTCTTTCTTTGAGAGGCTTTTGGCTTATGTAGCCGAGAATAAAAGACAGGCAGCTATTGAAGATGCAACAACAAATGTGGCTGGCGAAGCCATTACCAAAGCAACTAAAGTGGCAGAATCTAGAGCAAACCTCAACTCAGAACCAACTGATGAACAGGTTCAAGATGAGAAGGTAACTCAAAGATTAGATGCCATCTATGACGAAGAACCCTTAGGGTTCGAAAAAGATCCGACAGCGTTAAGTCCTAAGATGTTGCTCAAGACCCCCTTGAGGAGATTGATCTTGGAGATGGGAGTTCAAAAAGAATCACTTACATCAGCGCTAAACTGAAACCCAGTTTGAAGGAAAAGGTCATATCTCTCCTTAAAGAAAATAAAGACTGTTTTGCTTGGGAATATGACGAGATGCCTGGTTTGGAAAGGGAACTGGTCGAACTATGACTGCCTATAAAGGATGGCAAGAATCCCATCAAGCAGACTCCAAGAAGATTCGCTTCAGAAATCCTTTCAAAAATCAAGACAGAGGTTGAGAGACTCCTGCGTTGCAATTTCATCAGGACCACAAGGTATGTCGAATGGATTGCTAATATAGTACCTGTTATTAATAAAAACGGTTCTTTGAGGGTATGCATAGATTTTCGTGATTTGGATGCTACTACCCCCAAGGATGAATACCCGATGCCAGTGGCAGAAATGCTGGTTGATTCATCCGCAGGCTTTGAATACCTTAGTATGTTAGATGGATATTCAGGTTATAACCAGATCTTTATTGCTGAAGAAGATGTGCCTAAAACAGCCTTTAGATGCCCTGGGGCAATTGGCACTTATGAATGGATTGTTATGCCTTTTGGTCTAAAGAATGCTGGGGCAACGTACCAAAGAGAAATGAACTCTATATTTCATGATTATATTGAAACATTTATGCAGGTGTATATAGATGACATTGTAGTGAAGTCTGGATCAGACGAAAGCCATTTGAATCATCTTAGCCAATCGTTCGAAAGAATGAGAAAACATGGTTTGAAGATGAACCCTCTTAAATGTGCTTTATTTGTGCAGGCAGGAGACTTTCTGGGATTTGTGGTCCATAAAAAGGGGATAGAAATCAATCAGAATAAAATGAAGGCTATCATGGAAACAAAGGCGCCTTCGAAAAAAAAAGAATTGCAGTCACTATTGGGGAAAGTAAATTTCCTAAGAAGATCTATCTCTAATCTCAGTGGTCAAACACAAGCTTTTTCCCCCCTCCTTCGCCTAAAGCAAGGAAATTTTGAATGGAACAAGGAACATCAAGAAGCTTTTGACAAGATCAAGCAATACTTGGTGCAACCGCCCATTCTGTCACCCCCAAATGGGAAGAAGTCTATGAGACTATATATATCATCCTCTGACACTACTTTAGGTAGTATGTTATCCCAAGAGGACGAAAATGGCGTCGAAAGAGCCATCTATTATCTTAGTAGGGTTCTAACTGATGCAGAAACAAGATATACTGCAATAGAAAAATTATGTTTGTGTTTATATTTCTCCTATACAAAACTCAAGCATTATATAAAGCCAGTAGATGTTTTTGTTTCGTCTCATTGTGATGTTATAAAACATATGCTATCAAAGCCAATCTTGCATGGCAGAATTGGAAAATGGGGTTTGGCCCTCACAGAGTTTTCTTTAACTTTCATGCCTTTAAAGGCAATGAAAGGTCAAATAGTATTAGACTTTATAGTAGACCATGCAGTGGTCGAAAGCAAACTCTATGTTGAGTTGAAACCTTGGAGATTATTCTTAGATGGTTCAACACACCGGAATGGTAGCGGTGTTGGAATGCTTTTGATTTCTCCTGAAGGAATTCCAACAAAGCTTAAGTATAGGATCGAAGGCCCTCTTTTTTCAAACAATGAGGCTGAGTATGAAGCCTTTCTTGCTGGACTCGAAGCTTTATTGGAATTGGGGGCAACCAGAGTAGAAATCAAAGGGGACTCTGAATTGGTAATAAAGCAACTATCGAAAGAATACAAATGCATAAAAGAAAACTTGATTATGTATTTCGTCTTGGTTAATAGATTGCTCAAGAAATTTGAATATGTGGATATAAAACATGTCCCTAGAATAAAAAACCAAGAAGCAAATGACTTGGCACAGATAGCCTCAGGGTACAAAGTGTCAAAGGAAAGATTAGAAGGATTGATTGAGATAAGAGGAAAAGCATTGGCTACGAGGTTATCACCAATTGACTTAGAAACTACTAGGCTAGGATTTGCCAACCCAGAAGAGTTTGAGGTACTAAATATAAGCACTCTGGCAGATACAGATTGGAGAAGCCCAATTATTAACTACCTAAAAGACCCTTCAACCAACACGGATAGAAAGGTTAGATACAGAGCTTTATATTATTACTTGATGGGAAACGAATTATTCAAAAAATCCCCTGAAGGAATTTTGTTAAAATGCTTAGGGGAAAATGAAGCATATCTGGCATTATCAAGCATTCACAGTGGAGCCTGTGGGGCCCATCAAGTAGGACATAAGATGAAATGGTTGTTGTTTCGATATGGAATGTATTGGCCAACTATGTTGAAAGACTGTATAGACTTCGCCAAGGGTTGTCCAGAATGTCAGATGCATGCAAGCATTCAACATGCCCCTGCAAGTGAGTTACATTCAATCATTAAGCCATGGCCATTTAGAGGATGTGCATTGGATTTAATAGGAGAGATTCGACCCACTTCGTCCAAAGGACAAACACATATATTGGTAGGAATAGATTATTTCACCAAATGGGTAGAAGTTATTCCTTTGGCGAATGTAGACCAAGAAACAGTCATTGAATTTATCCAAAAGCATATACTATATAGGTTTGGAATCCCAGAAAGTATAACTACGGACCAAGGGTCAGTTTTTACTGGTCGAAAGATGCAAGAATTCGCGAAAGAAACGGGGTTCAAATTGCTAACATCTACACCATATTATGCTCAAGCAAATGGTCAAGTCGAAGCAGCCAACAAAGTCATAATAGGCTTAATCAAGAAGCATGTCGGAAAGAAGCCTAAAAACTGGCATAAAACGTTAGATCAAGCACTTTGGGCTTGTCGAATGTCACCTAAAGAAGCAACCAATACTACACCGTTCCAACTTACCTTTGGGCATGATGCAGTATTACCAGTCAAAATCTTTCTGCAGTCAGTTCGCATTCAAAGACAGGAAGAGATAGCTCCAAACCTTTATTGGGAAATGATGTTGAATGAATTGATAGATGTAGACGAAGAAAGGTTGCGCGCCTTAGAAGTGTTAATAAGGCAGAAGGAAAAAGTAGCTAGAGCCTACAACAAAAGGGTGAAAGGTAAAACTTTCGTTGCTAATGATTTAGTTTGGAAAGTTATTTTACCTATGGATAAAAAGAAACAAGCTTTAGGCAAGTGGTCTCCCCATTGGGAAGGTCCTTTTCAAATTTTAAAAGTATTTTCGAATAATGCGTATGAGGTGGAAGAACTAACAGAAGATCGAAGGATCCTAAGGGTAAATGGTAAATACTTAAAGAAGTACAAACCATTTCTGCAGGATATTAGAATAAGAAAATAGTAGTGACAAATAAGTAAAGCGAAGCCAAGATGGAAATACTAAAATGGCTTTTGTAACGTATCATAGATTTCTAAAAAATAAATTAAAGGTGCCAAAATGGCATTTGTCTAAATATTACAATTAAAAGGGGAATGCAACAAGAAAAGTTAAGGCTAGTGGCTAAAAAACTAGAAAGGAAGATTGCTCTTTATCCTTGCATATTTGATCTTCGACAAATTAAGTTTATATTGGATAGCCGCTTTGGACTCTTGAATTTTGGCTATTTCTTTATCCATATTTGTAGCCGCTTCCACATGAGCAACGCTTTCCTTCGCCAAGAGGTCAGCCTGAGGGTCATTCAAGCATTGAATGGCAGCCTGTTTCTCTTTTGCCTCAGCAATCCTCGCTTGTAACTCTGAGATCTGAGTTTCCCAAACTTGGATTGAGGATGCATAGTTATTGTACTCCTCTTGGGTTTTCTTCTTCGACTGCATGAGAGTTTCAGAGGTAATGTAGGTGTTGTAAGCTTTTTCATATGATAGAGATTGTGCCTTTTCCGCCGCTTGAAGTTTCGTCAGGGCATTGAAGTCTCTATTAAACTCAGAACTCACTTGATCAATCAATTGCTGAATATCAACTAGAGCTTCACCCACATCAGGTGGACACACTGTGATGGGTATCTGAGAAATCAGTTTCTTTATCCGAGAACAAGCGGTGCAATCCTCGTTTAGGGTGGTAAAAAGGTCAGCATCGAAGACAACTTGCTTCACTTGTTGCAAGAGGGCATCAAGAGAAGTTTCTTTGGTACCAACACCAGCTTGGGCAGAGGCATCAGGAAACGTTTTAGAAGGAGATAAATCCTTTAAAGCCATCATTAGTTTGACATACTTTAAGGGATCCGTTGCTTTAAGGGAAGTTCTTTCCTCTTTTGAGAGAGTGGAAATAGTGGGCTGACTTGAAGAAGGATGGTTATGCATCGAAGCAGAATTAGACTCTTCAGTGGCGTGAGTGGAATCCAAGTCTTTGTTATTGAGAATTTGTTTTGACTCTTCGATGTTTCTTTCATCATCTCCCATCCCTACGTTACCTTAGAAGAAACCTTCTATGTCGGAAGAATATTCTGCGTCCTCATTCGTTTCAATTTCCTCAGACGTGCCAGTATTAGGGGGAGTGCCACTTTTTTGAGCATCCACCTCAGGAGAAGAATTCTCCTGATCTTCTGCGTCCTTCGACTCAGATTGAGGATTTCCAGTCGCAGACCCTTTGTTTTGTGCGATTCCAGCATTGGGAGGGGGTGAAGGAGTTCCTTCGACAATCGGATTTTTGAGAGGATCAAAAGGTTTGGGGGACTTGTCAGGCTTTTTCTGCAAGAGTGAATGCCAATGTTTGTTCAAGAAATATAATATGTCAAAGTATAGGGAAATGATAAGAAGAGTTTAAAATAAATACCTTATCAGCAGTAGAGGTATTGCTTCCAATACGCTCCGAAATTTTGGCTCCAGAGGTTAGAGGCCCCACTTCTTTCGCAGAAGTAGAGAAGGTAGCAGTTTCAGTTTCCTTTTAGGAAGTGCCCTGGGACGAAGTAACCTTCAACCCTTTTTTCTTTTGCTTCTTCAAAGGAGGATGAGAGTCATCAGCGCTGCTACCTTCAAGTGTAATTTCTTCTTTTTCAGAAGCATTTTTTCTCTTCTTCGCCTTGGTAACTAGCGAACTCTCATCCTGCAAAAAAACATCAAAATTTTGATAAGTAAGCAAAACTAGAAGAAAATTCCAGAAAAGAAAGTTTAGTATGAAAACCTCAGAAGCTTTGGCAGTTTTTTTGAAGAAACGTTCTTCGTGGCGTTGTCTGGTTGTGGAGAAGTAGGCTTTGATGTTCCAGTTGGAGTGGTCTTTGAAGTGGGTTTTCCCTTTTTGGGGGTTTTCCTTTCGATAGCTGAAAATTCACAAAGTCAGAAGGAAACATGTTAAGATGGAAAATCTTAAAGTACATTTTTCGACATGGCACCTTGAAGTGTTGGAAAAATGATTTTCACAGCAGACAAGTCATAGTGTAGGAAACCCTCAAAACTGTCCAGAGTGAGCTTAGTCGGAACAACCCGTTTTGCACGTTTTTTACTATCATTATGTAAGTCATGAAAAATGTTCCCACAGACGAACCAGTCTGGATAAGGTGGCGAAAATGCCAGAGCGAAGTCTACTGTGGGCAATTTTGGAAATCTGGGTGGTTGCAGTTCAAAGGCTAAATCATACTTGAATTCAGGTTTTACAGATTTGGGAAGTTTTAATTTTGAAAGAGTTTTCGTAAATTTTTCTTTCAAAATAAGTGACGCTTGATAGACTGTTTGACTAAGCTACGTAGGGTCATAGACAATTTCAAAATAATCCTGAAAAGCTTTTATTTCTTTTCAATGAGTAGTTTTACCTTTGGGTCCATGATCCTGCAAAGATGAAAAGGCTTGGGTCAGTTGATCTTTTATTTCAGTACTGTCGAACATGTTGTTAGAATAAAACTTTGCCCACCAAGTATAAAAGCCTTTGGTTATATAAGTTGCAGGTTCGAAAGAGGCAAGTTTGAAGACAGCAAAATCAGCATGATATTCTTGATGCTTCGCCACGTCCCTCATAACATAATCTATGCCAGCATAGCAAATCTCCTTCTTACGGTTAAAAAGTGACACGGGGACAAGTTGATTCAACCCAAATTGTCAAGAGACAAAGTTCGGTTAATAGGCTAACATGCATACGTAGTTCTTCACAGGAAAAATCCTGGAAATAAGGAGTCTGGGAAGGAGGAATGCACTCCAGACATCTTCAACTTCAGTGTTGGTATCTTTTATGGCTTCTTCAATCGAAGCAGTAAACCATGAAGGGCCATGATTTCGTTTGGCGAAGGGGTCCATAGAAGGAGTAAAGGCATGACGTTTCGAGAACATCATAATATACTTGGTAAGGCTGGATTGAAGATTCATGTCTTCACTGGGGGTAAGTAGCAGAAGCCTAGATCCTTCAATACTTCTTGCTACTATCATGGGATCCTCTTCATTCACATTTCTAGAAGTTTGAAGGGATGGTTCGAAGGTGGCATTGAGCTACAGTTGAAGAAGCCAGTAAGGTCCGGCTAAAAGGAGGTTACTACCAGCTTCATGTTCTTTAAGCTTGGTTACAGCAGCGCCTAGACTTTCATACAAACTTACTAATAATAATTCACTAAGGCAAACCTTTCGACCAGAATGTAGTTGGTTAGCCAAAGTTAAAAATCTTCTAGCTACTTGGAGGGATTTGCAACAGAAAACAAATTTGGACAACCATAAAGCTAAGAAAGCTATATGTTCGATGTCGGAAACATCTTCACCGTCCGTATGATAGAAATTCATATAGGCATTAAAGGAGGCTGTTTTGGTGTTGAAATCTATTGTGTTGTCAGAATGGGGAAAAAGGGTCAAATGTTTCTCCAATAGGAGAAAGTCCTGTAATGGCTGCTACGTCGAACAATGTAGGGGTTATCATCCCACAAGGAAGATGGAAAGTGTTATAAGTGGTATCTGTTGTACCCCAAAATTTTCCCTCTCATTTTATAAAGATTTCCCCTCACAAGACTCTTTGAACTCCAGACAGGATTAGGGTTTTGCTCTGCTCAAGACATCTCCTTGCACTGGTGACCTAAATTAGGGTTTGAGTTTGCACAGGGATTTTTGGACTTTCAATGCTCCAAGTGACCTTCATACTTCATGTTGGACTTATAATATTGCCTCAACCAAGTTTCAAGCTTTGAATCAAATTTTTGCCCAGCTAATTGGACAGTTGACCTAGAAATCAGCTGTATGGGGGAAAAAGTCAACTATGGCCAATTTACATTCAAACCTCATTAATTTTGATCCACATCAACATTATAAGCTCATATGAACCATCTGATCAAGTTTGGACCATAACTCCTCAAGAAATTTGATCAGATCACCAAAAGGGCAAAATGGTCATTTTTATGGTTTTGACTGCAGAAGGGCAATTTCTGACTTTTCACCTAGACAATGGCAAATTGGATTCAAACATGGATTCAAGGAATCAATGGCATCATCTTTACCTATTCATAAGGTTCAAAAGATCTCAATTGCATTAGATTGACAGATGAATTTTTCAGTCAACTGATCAAAATTTGACTGTACACTGAAAAGTCAAACTTTGACTTTTTGGTCAAAATCAAGTGCCAATGGTAATTTTTCATCAAGATATGTCAAAACAAGAAACTTGTTCATCAAGAAACCTAATTTTTCAAATTAGGGTTTAAGATTGAAAAATTTCATAACTTAGAATTTTTCTAAGTTATGAAATTTTCTTATTTTTTCCCAACTTTGCCCAACATTTTCACATTGATGCAATTGGATTCAAACAAAACTTCCAACATGAAAGTTATAGTCCTCCACAAAGTCTACAACTTTGATTCGAAAAGTTTTCCCAAAAGAAGCTTGGATCTCAAGTTATGATTTTTGGAACAAGGGTCCATGAAACTTTTAACTTAGTGAAATTTTGCCCTAGTTTAGGCAGGATTTTAACCTATCTTCATGGCAATGTTTCACCTAGGTTCCACTTGGAATCTCAAAATGCATTTCGAATATGGATTGTATAGAATGTTACAAGCTTTCCAAAATGTCCAAGAACTCTCCAAAATCATTTGTGGTTAGGAAGAATCGAAGGCTTGAAGTTGGCAAAAACTCACTTTTGATCCATGGCATTTTCATATTGATACAAATTGCAAACTCTAATCAGCCTTGTTTGTACTTGATTACAGGTCCAAAAACCCTTCCATACTCAATAATTAAATGCAAATCCATTGGTTTGAGGCTTTGTTCTGGTCATGGGAGGATTACACAAAGAATTAACCCTAAAATAGCAAAAAGGCAACATTGCCATTTTTGTCAAATTTGCTTTATGTCAAATAGAATCCTTGAGCCTTGAACAAGATCTGGTACAACATACAATATCCACAAACTGAGGGGGCCAAGATTGTAAAGAGCAAGCTAATAGATAGCCTGTACAGGCCTGTCTTGCATCATGACTTACTTTTGCTTAAAATACAAGAAACTTGCCAAAATTAAGAGAACTGGTACATTTTTTATAACCAAGCTTAGCAAACATTTGAAACAAGTTCTTGACATTGCATTGAGCCTGAAACATGAGCCTTTGATCCCTCAAACACTCTTGAACATCAAGTCACCTTCCTCTTGCAAAAACAGGGCAGTTCCTGCACTTGGAGTTCCATAGCAAAAAACCCTCGTGCGTTTTGCCCCAAACCTGTTCAAACACATTCCATATAGCCTATCCAAGCTATCCCAACCATTAACCTTGAACTGTAACTCCATTTGCACGCTTCACCATTTCTGTTTTCAGCTTGTGCAGGTTGACTTCTACAGGCTTGTTCAAGCACATCCAAAGCAAACTAAGCATTGGGAAAGGTCAGAGGAAGTTCAGGCAAGCTCCCAAACACCTCAGGTCTCACTGAAAAGCTCCACATTGTCGTACACGAAGTCAACTGAAACAGGTTTTTTTCAACTTCCTATCTCTCTATTTAGGAATCATTAGGCTTAGGTTTGTGAATAAAAAATGTATTATTCATAGCCATGAAGTTGTACATATGCTCATAGTTCATTTAAGTTAAACGTGTTAAGAGAATTTGATTTATGAACTTCCTGAAAAAGTTAGGTTAGAAATTAGGGCCAGAGAAATACTCTCTGGTCTTTGAGAGTTAGATTAAGTTTCTTATATGGTTGAATTCGTCTTGAAAAATGCTACAACCATTGATGTTATGAGTTTTTGCATTAGAGCACGTATGCAGGATCTGGACATTTGTACAGGGCGCGCATTTTTGTTTTTGACAAAGGTTGAAGATGAAGTTCACGGACTGGGCTTGGTTTCGGTTCACTTTTTGCACCCCCTGCCTTGCTGACTGCACCCCCCTGGCCCATTTCTTTATATTTTTGTATTTTTGCATTTATTTTTCATTTCTAATTTTATTTTATTATTTTCTAAACATAAAAAATACCAAAAATATTTTTATAAATTTTCACATTTATTTTTGTATTTTATTTTATTTTTCTAACATAAAAATAATTTAGTGAGTATATACTTTTATTTTATTTAATGAAAACTTGAAAATAATACATAATAATATTATACCTTTATTTTATTTATTTATTTATTTATTTATACTTAAATAATATTTTTCTAAATATATTTTTATCTTGTATATATTTTATTTTATTTTATTGTACATGAATAATATAATATATATTTACTTTCTTAAAAGAAAATTAGGGTTTTTACCCTTAATAAAAAATAATCTTTTTATTTCTTTTTTTAATACATTAAATATTATACTTTTACATACATAAAAATAAACAAAAAACATCTTTTGCATATTCATAATATTTTGCATATTTATTTAATTGACCATTTAAATACTTGTCTATTTATTTATTTGTACCATTTATTCAATTTGGATGTAATAGTAAATATTAGGATTTTATTTTCTTGCAAATATCCCCCATTCAAAAATTGTATCCCTCTCCTCATATCAATGTTGTAATAGCTTAGGTTTATTTTGCGTACTTTATGCTTTCAAATATGCCATGATTAGAGATTAGGGTTTGTATGCAATATCCAAAATCAAAACAAAGAGATTGACCCATACAAAGACAAAAAAGCATGTAAATTGACAACACAATGCACACTTGCACCCCTAGGGTTTCATCCACTTGTTGCCTTTAAAAATGGTCATGTTATGCATGTTGAGTATCTTGTCAAAACAAAAAAAAAACAAAACAAAAGATCATAGTCCCTCGATGACGCTATCTTGGTTGCCTATACAAAAATGATCTAGTCCCTCAAAAATTTGCTAAAGATACTTAGCACAATTGCTATCATGGTCAATACGATGACCCGCGTCTGTCCCGTTTAACATCCAAATACAAGGTTGTTTACCAAATGCAATGGTAAAACAACACTGTCAAAAGGGTTAAAAACGTATAGGAAAGATCTTTGAGTAAAATAGGGTAGATAACTCTTAGTTACTTGATCAAAACTTGCAAAACATCCTTGCTATTTTCAAACACACCTCACAACACAAATTCAAAACATTTCCCAAAGCAAACTTTCAAACAATCAAACATTGAAACATCTTTTCAAAAAGACAATACACCTTTGTATACATTCAAACAAGAATCATTACAAAGGTTTCCACAATGATGGCCTATTTTCAAAACATTTTCAAAACCACACACAAAGCACCATTTCAAACAATTGAAAAAGCAAAGCAAGTGATCTAAACAAGTAAATAAGAGCCCATGGGTAACCATGGATGAAAAGGGTGCTTGCACCTTCCCTTTTCATAATCTACCCCTCAAACCCAAGAAAACATCTCAAAGGTCTTTCATGTGCTTTTTGACCTTTCCTTTGGATAAAATAAAAAGTCGGTGGTGACTCTTGCTAAACTGAAACATTTGCGACCACAAACGTAAAACCTCAAATCAGTTCTCCCACCATATCATAGAAATGGCGACTCTGCTGGGGACTTATCTAAAAGTGGGGTTACCTTAGGGTTGTAGATCACCTTTACATGCATACCTTGTTTGCTTGATATCTTTACACTTGGTTCTATTGTTTGGGTTTGAAATCCTCTATCCGGATTTGGGAAACATTCATAGGTAAATAGCAATACGTTGTGGAAACTGTGCGGGGTATACCGACATGGTTGAAGCAATAGTTATATTAGTGCGACATATTTGTGGGTACTGGTAGCCTTTGAGTCAATCAAAGAGAAGACGGGGCCGCTGAGTGATGTCATGAAGCACTAATGAACTCTTAGAACCTTTACTTGACCATCTTGGCCTTTTTAGGGGTAGTGAGATGACCGGCTTTGGTGCAGTCCGAAGTTGGTAGATACTCGACACTACACTCATTGAGGGTTATTTTCTTAGAATATTTCGGTCGCCAGTTAAGTGGCTAAACTGAAACAATGAACACAAAAAATAATTCAGTGATATTGAGTTCCTTAGAACCCGGTTACTATTTATAAGACAGGTTGAGCCAACTAACTTCAAAAGGGTACTTACCTATGAAACCCCATGCAAGCCTGAAACTAGGAGTTTGTGTGACTTGCTTGTAAATATACTTGTGCATACATTATGAACATCATAAAGCATCATTTGCATCCACTAACCATTTCAAGGGTTTAGATCTTCATCTTTGTTCCTGTTTTGTAGGTTATGAAATCACTCCGCAGAAAAATAATTCAGGTCAACCTTGTGAGGATACCTCCTCAACTCAGAGAGCTTGCTTCCAAGATTCCATAGAATTCTCTCTTCAGTGAAAGACATGGTAAACTTATCAACTTGGTCAACTCCAGCATTGAAGAAGACATGGTGAAAGTTCTCTTCCAGTTCTTTGACCCCTTATACCATTGCTTTACATTTCCTGATTACCAACTAGTACCTACTTTGGAGGAATTTTCTCAACTCCTGAGGATTCCTATTCTCCATCAACTACCCTACAACGGTACGGAAAGAGAACCAAAGCCTGAAGATGTTGCTCAAGCCCTACACTTGTAACCATCTGATATCAAAGGTCATTGGGAAACTAGAAGTGGTGTCAAGGGTTTCTTGGCAAAGTTTCTGTTTGAGAAGGCACAAGACTGCTGGAATTCTCTAGATCTGCAAGCTTTTGAGGAGATTGTAGCACTTCTCATCTATGGGTTGGTCTTGTTCCCAAACCCCGATCATCTTATAGATGTGAATGCTGTCAAGATTTTCATATCTCGGAATCTTGTGCCTACATTGCTTGGGGATATCCTCCACTCATTTCACACACGAACAATGAGGAAAAGAGGTGTTCTCATGTGCTGTACTCCTCTTCTAGCAAGGTGGTTTATTTATCACATTCCCCAGTCAGTCTTGAAGAATGAACAAGGCTTGAGGTGGTCACAACGATTGATGACTCTTACATATTCTGATGTTCATTGGTGTTCTCGGTCCAAAGAAAATGTCACCATCATTGATCGTTGCGTAGAATTCCCTAATGTCCCACTACTTGGTGTTGTACCCCAAAATTTTCCCTCCCATATTCTTCAAGATTTGCAAAGAGCATGCTTCAAAATCTCTCAAGGGTTGCACAGTTCAAGGGCCTTCTAACAGTCAAAAACTAGGGTTTTGGGTCTGACAAATAAATTGAAGTTTTCAAGGGTCCAACCAAGTCCCACATGCCTATAAACATTGCCAAGTATCCTCATGTCAAGTTTCAAGACTCACAGCACAAAATTGCACAGTCAAAAACCCTAATTGCTCAACAGTCAACTGTAGGGGCAAAATGGTCATTTGACAGTCAAAAGTCCAAATTTTTGGTCAACATCTTATTTTGAAGTCACAAACATCATTTGATAAATTCTTGATCATGATTTTCAAGGCATGGCTCAAAAAGTCTCAAGATGCAAAAGTTTCCATATTTGGACAGTTGAAAAAGTCAACTGTAATTTGACCAAGGCATAACTTCCATATGGTTCATCAGAAAAATTCCATCCAAAGCTCATTTTGAAGAGAATGACATTTCCTACAACTCCTCTTCACACTTCAAGTCCAAGAAATGCTCTCACAAAAAGTTATCAATCTCAACATTATAGGTCAATTTCAAAAGTCAACAAAAAGGGACTTTAAGTCAAAGACCATAACTTGAGATTGGTAAATCAAAATGACATGGGACCAAAGGCATTGGTTAGAGGACTTCAAGACCTTTCCAAAACGTCCAAGAACATGATCAAAGCTTAACAATTGAGCAAGATATGCTTTGTGGAAGTTGGGAAATTTTTGGGGATTTTGAAAAGTCAACTTTGCTTCAAATGCCTCAAAATTGCTAATGGGCCACATTTTCTTCCAAGAATCATTATCCAAAGGCTATGCACGACCATTTGACCCAAAGGGGATTTATTTCATCATTTTTTATTATTTATTTGAATTTTTATCACCATTAATTCATTTAATTAAATAAAATATGACAAAAATACTAAACAAATGTTTTTGAATCCTTTTATGCAGCATATGCCCTCATTATTCACTCAAGATCTCGTGCACATCAAAAAAGGAAAGATTTTGTGCAAATTGGCATGTTCTTCATGAGGAAAAGATTGGAAAAGATTCCATGGAAATCAAATATTTGATTCATCAATGCAAAGGTTTATGGACTCAAATTTCTACCCTAATTCGTTCCATATAGATACTCAAACACAACCCTAATGCTAGAGACCTGAAAGCTGCGCCCAAGAGGAATACATACTTTGCATTTTTTTGTCAAAAACTTCAAAACTGAAAACACAGTTTCAGCGCAATAAAAAGCGAAATAAGCATTCCAATAGCTTGCCAAGGCATCAAGGAAACTTTCTGGATCAAAATCACATCTCCATACACAAAGAACGGGTAGAACGAAACCGCCTTGTTCTTGATATTTTGCATAATCGCATTTGCCTTTCCATGCCATATTCATACATTCTAATGCTTGTTTTACACTAACATGAACTCAACGAAACTCATGGTATCATTGAATTGAATTAACATTGCTTGTATAGAGAATTGCCATGGCTGTTTTTTAGGGTTTCAGGAACCATGAATTGGGGCTTTGCGCTTGGGGAAAAATTGGCCAACAAGACTTATGCCATTAGAATCAGAAGCTTCACACGAATTCAGTCCACATGTCGCGCTCAATTTATGAGCAACGGTGTCCTATTCGCTATTTTCACATATATCATTTAGTGGGGGTTTAAAACCCCCGCTATCTCTTTTTTATTTACAGGAAACATGAAGAAGATGGAGGATGTGTCCACTGATCATAGGCGCGTTTGAATTTTCGCGCGATGGACATCACTAAGCGTTGTGTCATGTTATGTTGTTCGCTGGCCAATTCCAATACAAAGTGTACGCGTAGCTCAGATGGCTGGATGTGTAGTGGGTAAACGTTGGGACCTGGGTTCGATTCCCAGGTCCCCTTTGCATCTTTCATATTTTTTTCCTTAACTTGTTCCTACGCAGCATGTCTTCCAGGGATCCATCATGTACCCTCACCAACGGCTTGCCAGGTAGCCATGAGTGCCCATCCAGTGGCCAAGAGCTAGGGTCCAGGGAATACCTCAGTCAACGCATGTGCACGTGGTCTGAAAAGTCAAAAGGGGCCTCAATTGCTAATGGGCCAAACTGCTTCATTCAAACCTCCAAAGGGTCAACAAACCCCCTCTTGTTTGTATTTCTCTCTCTTTCTTATTCCTTTTCTTTTATTTATTTGTTATTTATAATAATTATTTTATTTAACTCATAAAAATTAATTTTAAAATACAAAAATCAGAGAAGACAAAAAATAAAAATATAGTTTATTTAATAGTTTTGTAAATAAATTTTATTAACTAATTTAGTTTTAATTCTAGGTTTAATTTTAATGTTTTTTTAATAAACTAAAAATGTAGAATTAGGATTTTAAATACTTTTATTCTTTTTCTTTTCTTTTGCCATTATTAAATATTAATTAATTTTATAAATAAATATGCCATGTAAATAATTAATGTAAATTAGGTCAAAATAAGAATATTTTTTTAATAAATTAAAAAACAATTTAGAACTAGGGTTTTAATTAACTTTTTAATTCCAATTTAATTTTCTCATTAAACTCCATAAATACAAAAACTCCAAAAAAAATTCTTTCTTCTATTTAAATTTAATTAATTTCATAATTTCAATTCAATTTCTTTAAAAGGGTCCAACGCCCTCGCATTCCCGATTTTATTTCTTTTTGCATTTACTTTTATTCCCTTTTTATATAAATTTCATGTAATTACCCCAAAGCCTTGTAATAGATTAATTAGGACATTTATTTTTTCCGCACTTTATTTTATTCAAATCGGGTCTTGGATTAATTTGGCGATGTAGACCCGCGCCTTTGTAATAGCGTAGGACTTTTAATTCCGCATCTTTTAACTGTTAATAACTTGCATGAAAGAATGAATGCCAAAAATAAAAACAAAGCGTAGATCACCAATGCATGACCAAGACAAATATAATTGAAAATGACACACAAATCACACACCACCCCTAGGGTACGCCTCACTGTTGCCTTGCCCCTCGAAAAGTGGTCGTCGAGTAGAGGATGTTTTAGTAAGTCCTCATGTCCATGAACATGGCATAAGGGTAGCTTCTAAGGTGTCTTCCTATTGCTCTGGTGACCACAATGTCCCGAACCATCGAATTGACCCGAACACCTCCAACGGTGGTGCTACCTACCTCTCAATGGTGGGATGGCACTACTTTAAGGACACTTACACAGACGAATTCCTTAGGGTAGGTAGATGACTCGTAGATACTTGCTCTAATTCAAAACAAATCAAAATTTCTTTTCACACCGACACTTTTTCAAAAAGGTTTCAAAAGACAATTTTTCAAACACTCTTGAGGACTGATACAAGAGTCAATCTGAAACTTTAAACGAAACTTTTTCAAACTCACTCACACTTTGAAAAGCAAACAAACACTTTGAAAACACAAATGAGCAAGTATCTAAGAGCCCATGGATAACCATGGATATAAAGGGTGCTAACACCTTCCCTTTCTATAAATCTACCTCCCGAACCGAGAGCAATCTCTATAAGGAATTTTTCTGTGCTTTTTTCCTTTCCATTTGGAGAAAATAAAAGACGGTGGCGACTCTTGCTTCCGCGACATTTCGTGAACCAGCGTTAAACAGTCAGTTCCAGATCCACCAATCACAGAACTGGCGACTCTGCTGGGGATATTTTTTAAAGTGAGGTGTACCTTAGGATAGTTCATAACTGTGTTTTCAATTGTTTTGACTTGTTTGCTTTAAATTGTGGGTTGCATGGGAGTTACATAGATCCTAACCTAGATCTGGGGATACCCTGTTTAGGTAGCATAAGCTGTGAGGGACCTGTCCGGCATAGACCGACACGGGTGAAGCAGTGGCTACGTTGGTGTGGCACCTTGGTCTGTACCGATATCCCTTGTGTTGCAACGAGGAGAATATGGGTCTTCTGAGGAGTCATTAAGCACCAACAGGCCTTAGAACCTTAAAAGACATAACTTGGCCATTAGAACAGTAGCAGTATGCTACGCCCATTGAGGCTAAACTCTCGTGATGGTTCTGGCCGCAAGAAAAGATTGCGATGCTGGAGTTATGACCGATTAAGGGTAGTCAATGATATTGGGATCCTCTAAGAACCCAGTTACTTTTGATAGGACGGGTATGAACCAACAAACTGAAAGAGGGTAATACCTAGACCTCATGCTGGCCTAAACTCTAAGGGCTTCTCTTGTGTGACTTGTGTGACTTGTGTGCCTTCGTACTTGACTACTTGCATGCTTGTTATCTGACACATGAACTACTTGCAGGTTTTGTTTATAGTCCTTAATTGGGACTCATAACAGAATGTACTGAGTTTCTTGTAGGTTTTGTTTATGGTCCTTAATTGGGACTCATAACAGGGTTTACCTACGTTACCCCATGCATAGCATAACATCATACCATTGCATGCATCCTGCATGAAGACTAACCCATTTCAAGGATCTCAAAGGTCCATGATGTAGGTCATGATGAATCAACTATCCAGCAAGGGGCAAAGAGGATTTATTTTCCTCTAGCCAAGGTTGTCAGGGGCTATGACCCACTCGATATGGTGAGCCTTGACCCTTGAAGAAGGATTATCAGCAATATGGAGTTCCTTCAATCAAGCTACAAATTCAAATGCTAACAATCTTTTTGTTTACCCTGCGAGGCCCTTGAAAACATTGCATACATATCATACATATCATTGCATTACAGGTACCCTTGTTGCAGGTCACTTACCTTTCTCGCTGTCTATTTCAGCAATGGCTTCCCAACAAGATAACCAGGACCTTCTTGCTCAAGAGACCCGGTTCGGGGAAATCCTCCTGAATCTATCCAAGGGGCAGGAGGAGCTGAGAACACTTCTCATGGGGACTTTGGTTAGGAACAGCGCTAAGGACGAACGGCTGAAACATCTGCAAGCTGAAGTGGATGCAATGAAAGCCCAGATGCTGGGGCAGGTGACTGCCATTCAAGGTATAGCTCAAAGACAAGAAGAGCTCGGAGTTCTCATCAACCAGCTGCTTCAGGGTAACCAACTGGGGCAAACGTCTAAGGGTAAAGAGCCAGTCATCATTCAACCATCTTTGAGACAAGGAGATAAGGGGAGAGCTCCTCAAATGGCTCCAGTGTCACAAATTCAGCATCAACCTCACCAGCTTCAGCCAGACAAGCCCAGGAGGCAATTCACCCAGCTCAACATGTCGTTGTTTCAAGCTCTACAACGCCCGTTGAGATTGAATCTGATCACATTAAAGGCTCATCCCCGGAATCCCAACACAGCAGCTCCTACCTATCATCCCAATAAAAGGTGTGCCTACCACTCTGCCAGTCCAGGACATGATACAAATGAGTGTTAGGCTCTGAAGAACAAGATCCAGGACCTGATTGATGAAGGAGCATTGGAGTTCACACAAGATGGTCAGGCTGAGTTTTTCTATCATCCCTCCAAGGCTCACCATTCGAAGTAACAAGCCCTGAGATGAAAAGACTTTTGTTCATTAAGATTTTCAAGTTGTAATTTTCTTTTGTTCAAACATTTACTCATGTTAAACGTTGTTATTTCGTTAATGCATCGCATATGTCTGTTTTGAAGCAATATATTCGTATTCACTATATGCAAATTAATTTCATATTTTTTCTGATGATCAACGCTCGATTAATAATTCTAAGCCTCTTGAGGGAGGATGACGAAAACGATACCACGACAATTACAGTATGCTTTTGAACAGACCCCGCTAATGAGGTACAAGCATTGTTTCAATTCCTAAACACTGGAGTTATAAGGAAGATAATCCCTCGTCAACCCCTTTGAGCCAAAGAAGTAGGAGTTTTTCTTTTCGAAAATTAAAACCCTTAATCATAACCTGGGGCAGGGTAGTTCTCTCAGTTGACTCAAGTGCATAACAAATGGCACCAAAGCGTTCCTTACAAAATAAACAAAAGACAGTGATGGTTCTGAGCAAATCACAAAGAAAGGCAGTCATTATCTTTCAAAATAAAAACCCATAAAGTCAAAACCTATGAAGGAGACTTACAAAACTGGGGCATCCCACTGACTGTAATCACAAAAGAACAGTTCAGGCAAAAAAAAAGGGATAACAAAAATCAAAAAAAGAAAGAGGTCTCACAAACCCTCGACAAAGAATGACTGCCTATTCAAAATAAATTGTCAACATCCGAACCATCACCGGAAAGTCGGAGCCAAGACTCAAACAAGGTCTAACGTATGATCAACTGAGTTTAGGTTTGGAGAACATCACGAAGAGCGGGTGGGTACAAATAAATTTGAGCCTTTACCCTTTGTTTCTTAAACCATGAACCAGGCCACGCTACAACCCTTAAAAGTCCTAGCTGAAGCATGGGTTAGTTCGAAAGTATATTGTTACGAAAGGTATCCTGACTCCTTAAGGCCTACGGTAAATACAGAGTTGACATCACGTTTTACAAACATTCACTTGTTTTATGAAAAAGAATGCATTTTCAAAATCTTCAAGACAGACATAAGCTTTGCATTTTGATATAACATTGTTTGCATATGACTATTTGTTTGAACAGCAGGGAAATTCGCACGATGAAAGCCTAGTGAACAAAGGCACTTCCAATCAAGGGGCATGGCCTGATCATGGTCTATCATCCGGGGCAGTTAGGTCCAGATTCAGGGAATCTCTCAAAATGTAAAATAGCCAGGGGCAAATCTCCGCCTGAGTCGCTTGGGGCATTGGACATGAATTCCAGTAACGAATCTTGCCTGATCAAACATCTTCTGGTGGCATGGCAAAACAATTCTAACAGGGGCAATTCCCTACATTCCGAGAGAGCGGACATAGTCGAAGAATACTACGCATAATTAAAGACCCGCTAGGTTGACATGCCTAGGCAAAAATAAGGGCTTCCCGGCGAACCAAAAGGGTTCGGGCAAAAATAAGGGATGAAATGAAAATAATCTGTACACCCGGCAAGTCGAAAACCTGAAAAGGCGGCTTGGGCAAAAATGGGTATCTCGGTGGACTGAAAACCCGAAAGGGCGGTCCAGGCAAAAGTTAGGGATCAAAACATACGACTATGTCCTGTCATCTTGTCACCGGCCTGCCAGAAGAAGGTTCGTCCATCAACAACTATCAACACCTCACAGGTCTTCCTCTCCCACCTCAGAAACAGGGGCAATGATGAGTTGTCCAAACGATCTAATGGCTCTGTCCACCAAGGTACTAAGATAGGTTCGGCTGAAGAACAACCAAGATATCTTAAGTCCCCAGAGAGTGAGCCAGCAAGTCCATGCACTCTCCCCAAGCAAAGCTATTATCAGCCTTAAGGAAGTTGGGTACCCCCGCAGATCTCAACATTCCCCAGCACGATATACAGATATTCTTAAACAAGCATCCCCGGCAGTCTTGACCTAAAAATTGTCCCCCGGCGGTATATCAAACATTCAATGGAGTCACTTCCCCAATATAGTTCAAAATTTCCTCAAGAGAGTCCAATCCAGTTTCCCCAGGAAAGTCGGAATCCATCTCCCCAAGCAATAAGCTTATCCCCAGTAGATTCTGGAAGCTTATCCCCTACGGAGCACGAACGCGTCTCCCGGCTTTATTCAAAGGTTATTTCCCTACCAGGATATAACTGGGTTATCCTCAGCCAAAAGCCACGGAAAGATCGTCTTCGGCGAAGTCTTCTTATCCCCAGCGAAGTCTATTAATACTTCCAACAAAACTCAACAATGGTGTCCCCAGCGGAGTCATATGAAGCCTTACCCCTACATTCTGCCTATGATCAAAGAGCCTATTATGGAAGGAGAGGTTCCATACACCCTCCTACATCCTGACATGCCAACATCATTGGAGGATTTGCAAAAGAGTTGGATACAGCTTAAGGAAGGACGGAATACTTTTGAAGCCAGCTTCTACGCCAGTGAGAAGAAGGTTTTGGAACTTACTCGTCGACTCCATGAAGAGCAGACTCTCAACACTTACATCGCACCGAAAAGGATGCGCAACGTCTTTTTACATTAGAATTTTGTATTGTTTTTGCCCATGGGGCATTTATGTACTAACCAAACTCTTCTTATTAATATGACGTGCGTTCTTTTTGTTCGCAACAAATTTGAATTTCTGAATCCTTGAATGCATTGCATGAATACATATCATTCATCATATGCATAAACAGGTCTTCACACCAGGTTTCCTTATCTCTCTGTTGTTTATTTCAGCCAGATGGATATAGAGAAGACGGTCAAAGATCTACAGGCACAGAATTCACAATTCCAACAGCTACTCATGACCTTGGCAAAGGGTCAGGAGGAGCTCAAAGGTCTACTAGAAAAAGAAAAGGAGAAAAAGAAAAAGAAAAGAGTTGGTGTGGCCACTATGAGAAGAAGATTTGAGAACCAAGCTAGGAGAGTCATGGATTTCCCCTCGACGTCTGATGAAGGGGTTGGCAAAGGAAAAGGAGCTGCAGTACCTTCCGAGTCTGAGGCTGAAGAAGAAGAAGAAGAAGAGGATGAAGATTACTCTGAGCAGCAGTACCCTTCTGCGGACGATAAGTATAAGAATCTGGAAGATCGGCTAGCAGCCATGGAGGTACAAAGAGTACCTAGGCTGGATTTCGAAGAACTAGGGTTGGTTGCTGGGATCGTCATTCCCCCCAAGTTCAAAGTGCCTACATTTGCTAAATACAACAGTTTGTCCTGTCCAAAGATGCATCTGCGGTCTTACGTCAGAAAGATCCAACCTCACTCTTATGATAAGGATCTGTGGGTCCACTTTTTTCAAGATAGTTTGTCGGGTACGTAATTGGATTGGTTCTATCAGCTTGAGAGATCTGATGTACATAACTGGGAGGATTTGGCTGCTGCTTTCTATCGACAATATCAATATAACGCAGATTTAGAGCCTACTCGTACTCAATTAGAGAGTATGGGTATGGTCTCTAATAAAGGCTTTAAGGAGTATGCCCAGAAGTGACGGGATTTGGCTAGAAGGGTGCAACCACCATTGTCTGAGAGAGAACTTGTGGATATGTTTCTAGGGACCCTGTCAGGTCCATTCTTCAATCACTTGATTGGGAGCTCATTTGCAGGGTTCACTGAATTAATTCTGACAGGTGAAAGGGTCGAAGCTGGCATTAAGAGCGGTAAAATTCAGAAGGATGCATCTGCTTCCGCCGCTATCAAGAAGACTTTTCCATCCAAGAAAGAAGCTTCTGCTGTTTACACCCAGAGAAATCAAGCAAGAATGGAGCGCCGACCAGCGGTGGGGGATGTGATGATTCAGAACTCCTCAGCCGATCAACCTCAAAGCAGTCAACCCAGAGCTAACCAAATCAGGGTGGAAAGGCCTGCACGGCAATTCACCCGAATCAATATGACACCTGATCAGGTTCTCCCTCATCTGTTAAAGTTAAACCTTACAAACTTAAAGGAGGCGCCGAAAAACCCAAATACCTCTTCTCCCTATTATCATTCAAATGCAAAAAGGCTGTTGCAATCCGACTGTCCGCTATTGAAGTCAAGCATCCAACGCCTGATGGATACTCAAGAAATCCTCTTCAATAAAACTCCTATTACTCCTGTTACTCCTGTTACTCCTGTTACTCTTGCTACTCCAATCAATGATGTTGCTATAATCACCATTTCCGACAATCTTTCCAAGGTCTCCAAAAGACCTGTTAAGATTACACCCGATCCAAAGTTTGTACCACTGAAGATCACTATGTCGGGGCCTATCCCATATAAGTCTAACAAGACAATACCGTGGAATTATGGGGGAGAGATCTTCTACCATGGTGTTAAGCAGATCGAATTAGTTGAAGAAAATTCCGATGAAGAAACTCCTAACATATGAAATATTGCGGGGACAAGTAAGATCACTCGTAGCGGAAGAATATTCTCTCCGGAGATTGCTCCTCCAAGGGCAATCTTCGGACCCTCAAGTGCTCTTGTTCCAGTCAAGATATCTGTGCGAAGTCCAGTTATTGAAGAAATTGTTACTCCCGGAGCTATACCATCTGCTGTTACCGCTGATAAAGGTAAGGGGATCCAAGAAGCGCCCGTCAGGACGAGGGCTCAGACTTTGGTTATCCCCGAGACCACCCAAAAGGAAATGGAGGAGATTTTAAAGATAATTAAGAAAAGCGACTATGATGTCGTAGAGCAGCTGGGGCAAACCCCTTCAAAAATCTATATGCTGGATCTATTGCTCTGCTCCGAGGCTCATGCCAAAGCCTTGATCAAATTCCTAAAGACGGCGCATGTGCCTCAAGAAACTTCTGCGAATCAGTTTTAAGAGTGTGTAGCTAGCCTTACAGCCGACAATGGTCTTGGCTTCTCTGATGCCGATCTTACATCTAAGGGAAGAAAGCATAATGATGCGCTGCATGTCTCGGTAGAGTGCAGAGGGACCACTCTTGCTCACGTTCTGGTTGATACCGGGTCATCTTTAAATGTCTTGCCTAAAAAAGCATTGGACAAATTAGACTGTGAAGGTTTGACCTTAAAGCCCAGTAATATCATTTTTAGAGCCTTCGACGGTTCTAAGCGGATGGTTCACGGAGAAGTGGACATCCCAATTAAGGTGGGAACGGAAATTTTCAACTCTATATTTTATGTGATGGACATTCGTCCTTCATATTCTTGTTTGCTGGGAAGGCCATGGATCCACAATGCTGGGGCAGTCACTTCTTCTCTACACCAAATGCTAAAATATCCAGTCTAGGGGAAAATCATAATGGTTCATGGTGAGGAGGAGTATATGATAAGTCACCTTAACTCTTTCCGCTACGTGGAGTTAGATGGTGAATTCATAGAAACACCTTTCCAACACTTTGAAGAAGTTTCTCCTGAAGTTGTGACAGCTAAGACAATGACTTATGTACCCATCATTACCAAGCATGTGTCCCGGATGTCATCCCTTAAAGATGCGAAGGCTGTGATCGAGGAAGGGGGAAGTACAGTGTGGGGTCAACTACCAGATTTTTCTTTCAAGACAAATAAGTTCGGTTTGGGTTTCACTGCTGCTAGTCAGAAGGTTGTGCGTCGCTCCCGGGCTGGAGGACCACCATTAAAGATCACTCATCATGGAGTTCATGCTTTGGAAGATGTTGAAGATGAGAGCAATTTTGAAGATTGGATTTTCCCGACCATTGAAGGAGGACTGAACAACTGGGAGGCAAAAGACTTCATTCCTATTACTTTCATCAATCAGTAATTTATCTTTTGAACATTTCCTGTTTGGTCTGTAATAATTATTAAACAATTCGTACACTCTTTTTGCCTTATGCCTTACCCGGGGCATATAGGTCCATTTGTAAGGGTTTTGATTCTTCATTTTCATATGCCATTTTTAATGAATCATGGACGTTTTCATATATAAACTTTTGTGTTCATTTTCTTTCTTTTTATATTTTCATTTTGTTTAAAGGTGGCTATCCCTTACACACACCCACACTCACAAAATGCAGGTACCCATCCACTCCGGATTCCGTGGGTAACAATTCTGCTATGGCCTTCAGTGACTCTGAAGATCTGGTCAATCATTCCGAATACGAAGGTGATGAAGACTGTGAAGTGCCTGGAGAGTTGGCTAGACTTTTGCAACAGGAAGAAAGGGCTATTCTGCCCCATGAAGAGTTGTTAGAGACTATCAATTTGGGTACTGCCGAAGACAGAAAAGAGGTTAAAGTGGGTGCCAACCTGGAGCCAAGTGTCAAAGAGCTCTTTGTTCAGCTGTTGAATGAATATGTTGAGATCTTCACCTGGTCCTATGAAGACATGTCGGAACTGGATACAGATATTGTGGTTCACTGTCTCCCTACAAGAGAAGACTGTCCACCAATCAAACAGAAAGTCCGCTGAATGAGGCCCGACATGTCCGAAAAGATCAAAGCTGAAGTGATGAAGCAGTTCAATGCTGGATTTCATGTTGTTACTTCCTATCCATAATGGGTTGCTAACATTGTGCCCGTACCTAAAAAGGATGGAAAAGTCAGAATGTGCGTGGACTACAGAGACTTAAACAGGGCTAGCCCTAAATATGATTTTCCACTACCACACATTGACATCTTGGTTGACAACACAGCTCAACACAAGGTATTCTCTTTCATGGACGGATTTTCAGGGTACAACCAGATCAAAATGGCCCCCGAAGACATGGAGAAGACTACTTTTGTTACGCAGTGGGGTACCTTCTGTTATAAGGTGATGCCATTCAGACTGAAGAATGCTGGGGAAACCTATCAGCGAGCCATGGTAGCTTTGTTTCATGACATGATACATCATGAGATTGAAGTCTACGTAGACGACATGATAGCCCGTTCACAGACAGGAGAAGAACACCTCGACCATCTGCAAAAGCTGTTTGTCAGGTTAAAGGAATGAAATTCTGGAAACAGATACTTAATGTCACAGTGAATGTTATGACACCGTATCTGACAAATTGTACACAAACCAAACAGTAATT
This sequence comes from Vicia faba, assembly GCA_948472305.1. Taxonomy (NCBI): domain Eukaryota; kingdom Viridiplantae; phylum Streptophyta; class Magnoliopsida; order Fabales; family Fabaceae; genus Vicia; species Vicia faba. Next base: position 500,136,809 of record OX451740.1, read on the forward strand.
TAAAAGACAATAAAGAACACAATCAATTGTTAACCCAGTTCAGTGTATAACAACACCTACATCTGGGGGCTACCAAGCCAGGGAGGAAATTCACTAAAAGAGGTATTAATTTAGGAATAAAACAACCATTTTATCTCCTTCGCTTAATACCTACCCAATGCAACTTCAATCTAAGTCCTACATAAACCTGAGTTCCTACTCACTCCCCCTCAATCACAACAGTGATACTAATCTACTGATTAATAAGATTATGAAGACATTCTTTAATACACACGCTTGATTTTGCTTCAAAGCTTTAATCAAGAGACACAATACTCGTGCTTCAAAGCTTTGAGTGATAAACAACCCTTACAACCAAATCCTACTCCAAGTCATTTATCAAGTGATAATTGCTTGGCTCACAGTAATTACTAAAACTATCACAACTACAAAATGCCTTATTGATCTTCTCTAAAAAACGTTGCACACCATTAGGATTCGTGAGAAATATATATGCAGTCTATTCTTCATTTTGGGCTTCCATAAAAATAGCTAGGGTTAACCAAAGTTAACCTAAAGACTTGGTCTTGGGCTTTCATCATAACATATTAGGGTTAAGCAAGGTTAACCTAATATCCACGTGAGCATCTGATCTAGTCAATATACTTCAACTCAGAATAGCACACCAGATTCCTGAAAATTCTCAGGAACAATAAATCTGCACAACAACTTGATCAGTACAGGATGTCTTAACATTGGTTATGACATCATGTATCCTGCTCGCTGATTTTGGTAGAATTCAGTACATATGATCATAGCTTAATCATCGTGATATTCACTCATACTGAGTTGTTCCTGTAGAACATTCCTTCTGCAGAATTTGTCTTTATCCCAGAATGTTATGACATCAGTCATGACATTCGCAAATCTGGTTTTACCAAAAATTAATGCCAACAAGCAAACACTTACAAACTCCCCCTTTGGCAAATTTTTGGCTAAAACCCCTAAACAATCAAATATTAGAATGCAGAAGCAACATGCAGTAGAACCTATAACATGCAGAAACCAAATGCAGATGAAACAATCAGATGCAGATGAAACTATCACAGATCAAAATGCAGCAGAATTTTTAATAACAGCTAATCTAACTACCAATATCCAATTCTACCAAAATTACCATAATTACTTCTCCCCCTTTTTAGCCATAAAGAGGCCAAAGGATCTAGTACTTCAAGTTATACAGTCTTCAAAAGGAAATCCAAAATACACAGAAACAGAGAGAAGGTATCAAATAGCAGCAGCAAGTTCCAGCATCAATCTTTACAACTCAGCAAACACAGACCTTCAGGTACTGTCATCCCTTGAGGAAGCACTATTTTCAGCAGCATCTTCTGGTGAGCTTCTTGCAAAACCATCATGTTGTTCTTCATCAGCATCCTCTTCCCTCATTTGTTCTTCATTCTCCTTCTGTTCCAGACTAGTAATCAGCTCTTCAAGAGTCCTTTTTCTTGCATCAAGCTCTCTGCAGGTTTCTTTTAGAACATCTATAACATCAGCTTTCTTGGAATGAGCTTTGACATTTGATGTCTCAGCAGATGTCATAACAATGTCAGGGACATGTGTTCCCTTAAACAGCTTATAGTGAAAACCAAGTGCAGGGGCTCTTTTGCACACAGAGTCCTTTTCAACTAGAATATCAGGATACTGATCAATGATTATACCACACAGGAGAGAGGGAAAAGCAACAGGGCCTTTAATAGCACAGCTCTCAGCATGTTTCATTGTTTGATCAAAGATGTAGTTTCCATAATCAAAGTTTGTTCTGGTTCCAACAGCATAGATAAATCTTCCCAAACCAGTGGAGATGGTGGATTTGTGGTTGGTGGGAACCCAGTTAGTTGCACCAATTTTGTGTAGTATGGCAAACTTCACACTCAGCTTGCTTGCAGTTAGCTTCCCTTTCAAGGGCCAGTGCTTGACTTGCTTGGCAGTGATGGTTTGACAAACCTGGTTGTCATTAACTTCAAGCTCAGGCTGAGCATCATCAGGCCTCCCTAGGTATTTGTTTATCACAGTAGGAGAGAAATTTACCTTCCTTCCTCTCACATAAACACTCTTAAAATCAGCTGACTTTTCATCAGCACATCCACCAGACAAATTTACTATGAATTCTTTGACAAGAATCTCATAGCAGTTGGAAAACTTGACCACTGTTTTCATCAGGCCAGCAGCCTTGATGAGATCCATGACTTCCTTACACTCAATAGCACTTCTGTTCAGCTCCCTCTCTAAGGCAATCCTTTTCAGAAACACATACTTCCACCTGCTTGCATTTTCTGGATGGTGAAAGGAGATGTTGTCAATGGCAACCTCAGGAACCTTAGGAAGGTTACTAGAAGAGGGTTTCTTCTTGAGAGGAATGTCTGGAACATTACTCTCAACATCAAAATCAAAGTCTGATTCCTCATCAGATTCAGAGGGTTCAGGAGCCTTTATTTTCTTGGCTATAGGTTGTCTCAAGGGTTTTGAGAGACTACCAACAGATACCCTAGCTTTTACCTTACCCTTCCCTTTGGAAGTTCCAGCCTTTTGATCCTTCTCAGCTTCTTCTCTAGCCTTGTTCTCATGCCTAGCTTTCTCATGAACAACTTCAGTAGCCTTCTCTTTGGAGGGGCTTTGGGAAGCACTCTGCTTTTCTTTTCTACTCATCATCCTTCTTGCTATGCTAGGGTTGACATTAGCAATTAAATCATTGTCAGAAAATTATTCATCAACATCAATGACAAGAGGTTCAACAGCCTTGTCAGTAGGGGTCTGGTGATCATCAGGTTTCTCTGGAGATTTCTCAATGTTGTCATCAGGTGTCTCAACATTCTGAGTGACATTGGGATCACTTTCTAAATTAGGGCTAGCAGTTTCTTGGTTCAATGGTATAGATACACCAGGAACAGAGTGATTCTCATTAAGAATCCTAGTGACTAGTCTGGCAATAGCTTGATGCACATAAGCAGAACCTTCCCTATTAGCTATCTCTGGAGGAACAGAGGATGATGGTTGAGAAGATTTACCAGAGGTAGAAGCTTGTGATCTTCTTGCATGTCTGGTTCGCAGCTTCTTGACCTTAGTAGGATCAGCTGACATTGCACGAAGTGGAGTTACCTCAAGAACATTAGCATCCATGGGGTTTACGTTTGCCCTAGGTTCGGTGTCAGTGGGTGAGGAAGATGCAGTTGCCTTTGATGAAGATGATGACACAAATTTTTGAGACATCTTGAGAGATTGAGAATACAAGTGACAGCGAGTGTGAAATTTTCTTTTGAGGGAATGGAGAGTGATGCAGCAAACTGAGAAGAGGGAGATATAAATATGTTTATTCCTCTTCTTAAACTTTTGGAAAGAAAGAGGGAAACAAATGATTAGCCCAATCAGAATAAACTTGATTAAAATGTCTCTTTCAAACCTTGTATTAAGCAAAATTAATTGCTACATCTCTTCATATTGGCAAATACCCAGCTTGCCCCTTAAATTCTCAAACTGACTAGCATCAAGTGCCTTGGTAAAAATATCAGCCAGTTGTAGTTCAGTGGCAACATGTTCCAGCTTAATCACCTTCTCCTCCACAAGATCTCTGATGAAGTGATGTCTAATGTCAATATGCTTAGTCCTGCTATGCTGTATAGGATTCTTGGATATGTTAATAGTACTCAAATTGTCACAATAAAATGTCATGACATCTTGTGTGACATTATACTCTGTCAGCATCTGTTTCATCCAGATCATTTGAGAACAGCTGCTACCAGCTGCTATGTATTCAGCTTCAGCAGTAGATAGAGACACACAGTTTTGTTTCTTGCTGAGCCAAGAAACAAGATTATTTCCCAAAAAGAAGCATCCTCCAGAGGTGCTCTTTCTATCATCAGCACTACCAGCCCAATCAGCATCACAATAACCAGACAGAATTGGTTCACATCCATGAGAGTACAACATGCCATAATTGTAAGTTCCACTCACATACTTCAGAATTCTTTTCACCTGGTTGATGTGACTTACTTTGGGTTCAGCCTGGTATCTTGCACATACTCCAACTGCAAAGGCAATGTCAGGTCTGCTGGCTGTTAAGTATAGCAGACTTCCTATCATGCTTCTGTACAAGCTTTGATCCACATTTGCCCCACTTGTGTCTTTGGACAACTTTAAATGAGTAGGTGCAGGATTCCTTTTATGACTGGCATTCTCCATCCCAAACTTCTTGACAATATTCTTTACATACTTGCTTTGAGACAGAAAAATTGAGTCTTCCATCTGTGTGACTTGTAGTCCAAGAAAGTAGGTCAATTCTCCCATGAGGCTCATTTCAAATTCAGCTTGCATCTGGTTAGAAAAATGTTTAACCATTTTATCTGACATTCCTCCAAACACTATGTCATCAACATAAATTTGAGCTACCATTATCTTTCCTCCTTCATCCTTGACAAAAAGAGTTTTATCCAAACCTCCTTTCTTGTATCCTTTGTCAGTGAGGAACTTTGTCAACCTTTCATACCAAGCTCTAGGAGCTTGTTTCAGACCATATAATGCTTTCCTCAATTTGTAGACATGATCAGGACAGTTTGGATCCACAAATCCTTTAGGATGTTCCACATACACTTCCTCATTTAAGTACCCATTTAGGAAGGCACTCTTCACATCCATCTGAAACAGCTTGAACTTAAGGAGACAAGTAACTCCCAAGAGAAGCCTGATTAATTCCAGTCTGGCTATAGGAGCAAAAGTCTCATTAAAATCAACCCCTTCAACTTGAGTGTATCCTTGAGCAACAAGCCTTGCCTTATTCCTGGTGACAACTCCTTCAGCATCTGACTTGTTCTTGTAGATCCACTTTGTGCCAATGATGTTTGTTCCTTCTGGTCTAGGAACTAACTCCTATACTTCATGTTGCTTGAACTGGTTCAATTCATCTTGCATTGCTCCAATCCAGTATTCATCAGTCAAAGCCTCTTTAACATTTTTTGGTTCAATCTTAGACACAAAACAAGAGTTTGTGATGATTTCTCTAGATCTTGTAGTGACTCCACTGTTAGGATCTCCTATGATGAGTTCCTTAGGATGATCTTTCTGAATTCTGATGGAAGGATATTTGTTAGCTTCCTTTGATTCAGACTCTGATGGAGTAGGATTAGGCACATCATCCTTTTTAGACACTTGTGTTGAAGTCTCAAAGAATGTCTCAACATCATATGGGACATTTGTTTCCTCATGGTGATCATCAACTATGACATTTATAGACTCCATCATAACTTTGGTCTTGGAATTGAACACCCTATATGCTCTGCTGTTGGTAGAGTATCCTAGGAATATTCCTTCATCACTTTTAGGGTCCATCTTTCTCCTTTGTTCACGATCTGTCAGAATATAGCATTTGCTCCCAAAGACATGGAAGTACTTCACTGTAGACTTTCTTCCTTTCCATAGTTCATAAAGGGTGGATGATGTTCCCTTTCTCAAGGTGACCCTGTTGTGGACATAACAGGCTGTATTCATAGCTTCAGCCCAAAAATGAATAGGAAGCTTCTTGGCATGTATCATTGCTCTGGAAGATTCCTGTATCTTCCTGTTTTTCCTTTCCACAACTCCATTTTGTTGAGGAGTTATAGGTGAAGAGAACTCATGATTGATTCCTTCTGAGGAACAGAACTCATCAAACTTACTATTTTCAAATTCCTTACCATGATCACTTCTGATTCTGACAATGCATCCTTCTTTTTCTCTTTGAATTCTTTTGCACAATTTCTTAAATACATCAAATACATCAGACTTTTCCCTAATGAAGTTTATCCAGGTGAATCTGGAAAAATCATCCACAACAACATAGGCATATCTCTTTCCACCAAGACTTTCCACCTGCATGGGACCCATCAGATCCATATGTAGAAGTTCTAGCACCTTATAGGTGGTCAGATGTCTTGTCTTTGGATGTGACATTCTAGTTTTCTTTCCAACCCGACATTCACCACAGACTCTCCCTTCATCAATCTGAAGCTTTGGAATCCCTCTGACAGCCTCCATGGATATGATCTTTTTCATCCCTCTAAGATGTAAATGACCAAGTTTTTGGTGCCACAATTTCACTTCCTTTTCTTCTTTGGCTATAGAGCACACAGAAGAGTAGTTAGTGTTCTCAGACTCCCATAAGTAACAGTTGTCTTTTGATCTGACTCCTCTCATTACAACTTCTTGTTTTTCATTAGTTACAAGACATTCAGACTTGGTGAAGTTGACCTTGAATCCTAGATCACATAATTGACTGATACTTATGAGATTAGCAGTCAAACCATTTACCAGCAACACTTAATTTAGGTTTGGAACTCCAGGGCAGTCCAAGTTTCCAACTCCTTTGATTTCTCCTCTAGCACCATCTCCAAAAGTGACATAACTAGTAGTATGAGGTTTGACATCATTCAGCAGATTCTTGATTCCAGTCATGTGTTTAGAGCATCCACTGTCAAAGTACCAGTCTTCCTTGGCAGAAACTCTAAGGGAGGTGTGAGCTATCAGGGATGCGGTCTTTTTCTTCCATTGTTGAGTATATGGTGCCTTGTTAGTCTTAGGTTTGACATATGGGGTCTGATTAGGATATCCATATAATCTGAAGCAGAATGGCTTTATGTGACCAAACCTCCCACAATAATGACATCTCCATCTTTGATACTTTTTCTTCATATTTCTCTATTCTTGATGTTGAGTCCTATGTTGTGACATCTTCTTTGACATTTGTTTATCAGGCCTGGTCTTCTTCTTGTCAACAACAGATTTCTTTGCAGCCACAAATCCTAGACCAGACATGTTTCCTGCATTTTGTCCAGCCTGAAGGATTTCTTCCAACTTGTCAGTTCCAGTTGTTAACATCTTGACAGACTTAGTCATCTGATCAAGTTTGGAGTTCAACATTAGAACTTCACCTTTGAGATGTCTTATAGTAGCAGTGTCTTCCTTCTTCTCAGCCTCCAACTTTACTATGAGCTTTTTCTATTTCTCATTTTGCTGACAGACTTCAGCACTTCTGATACATAGCTTCTTGTAGGAGTCAGCAAGTTCTTCAAATGTCACTTCCTCATCACTAGAATCATTATCAGAGTTACAAACACCAGATAGTGCAGTAACTAGTTTAGCAGATTCTTCTTCAGAGTCACTTTCTGAGTCACCATCAGACCAAGTAACATACATTCCTTTCTTTTGTTTCTTTAGAAAGGTAGGACATTCAGCTCGAATGTGCCCATATCCTTCACATCCATGGCATTGGATTCCTCTGCTTTGATTTCCCTTTTCTTCAGACTTAGTTCTTCTACTGGAATCATAGGATTTGCTAATGTCAGAGGAAATGTTCTTGACATTTGACCTTGACTTTGGGTCCATTCTCTTGATGAGTTTGTTGAACTGCCTTCTAAGCATAGCTATAGCTTCTGATATATTCTCTTCATCACTCTCCTTGCTTTCATCTTCAGTATTGGATACAAGGGCTATGCTCTTGTTTTTCTTGTCAACATTGTCACTGATCCCCATCTCAAATGTCTGAAGTGACCCAATGAGTTCATCAACCTTCAAGTTGCAGATATCCTGAGCTTCCTCTATAGCAGTCACTTTCATTGCAAACCTTTTAGGCAAGGATCTGAGAATCTTTCTCACCAGCTTTTCTTCTGACATCTTTTCTCCCAATGCTCCAGAGGTGTTTGCAATTTCCAAGATGTTCATGTGAAACTCATGAATGGTCTCATCTTCCTTCATCCTTAGATTCTCAAATTTGGTAGTGAGCATCTGAAGTCTTGACATTTTTAATTTGGATGTACCCTCATGGGTGGTTTTGAGAGTGTCCCAAACATCCTTGGCCAGTTCACATTAATGTACTAGTCTGAATATGTTTCTATCAATTCCATTGAACAAGGCATTAAATGCTTTAGAGTTACCCAGGGCTAACTCTTCTTCTTCTTTGCTCCATTCTTCCTCAGGTTTCAGACTAGTCGTCCCATCTTTCCCAGTTATGGTGGGATGGTTCCATCCTTTGTCAGCAGCTCTCCAAGCTTTATTGTCAAGTGACTTCAAGAAGGCAATCATACGAGGTTTCCAGTAGTCATAGTTTGATCCATCCAGAATAGGTGGTTTGTTCCCAAATCCTTCTTCCTTGTCCATAGCGCCAGAAAATAATATCCCTAGATCTCACCCAGAAAGACAGGCAGGGTGCCTGCTCTGATGACAATTGAAATTCTAGCAACAGATACTTAATTTCACAGTGAATGTTATGACACCGTATCTGACAAATTGTACACAAACCAAACAGTAATTTAAAAGACAGTAAAGAACACAATCAATTGTTAACCCAGTTTAGTGTATAACAACACCTACATCTGGGGGCTACCAAGCCAGGTAGGAAATTCACTATAAGAGGTATTAATTTAGGAATAAACCAACCAGTTTATCTCCTTCACTTAAGACCTACCCAATGCAACTTCAATCTAAGTCCTACTTAAACCTGAGTTCCTACTCACTCCCCCTCAATCACAGCAGTGATACTAATCTACTGATTAATAAGATTATGAAGACATTCTTCAATACACACGCTTGATTTTGCTTCAAAGCTTTAATCAAGAGACACAACACTCGTGCTTTAAAGCTTTGAGTGATAAACAACCCTTACAACCAAATCCTACTCCAAGTCACATATCAAGTGATAATTGCTTGGCTCACAGTAATTACTAAAACTATCACAATTACAAAATGCCTTATTGATCTTCTCTAAAAAGCGCTGCACGCCATTAGGATTCGTGAGAAATATATATGCAGTCTATTCTTCATTTTGGGCTTCCATAAAAATAGCTAGGGTTAACCAAATTTAACCTAAAGACTTGGTCTTGGGCTTTCATCATAACAGATTAGGGTTAAGCAAGGTTAACCTAATATCCACGCGAGCATCTGATCTAGTCAATATACTTCAACTCAGAATAGCACACCAGATTCTTGAAAATTCTCAAGAACAATAAATCTGCACAACAACTTGATCAGTACAGGATGTCTTAACATTGGTTATGACATCATGTATCCTGCTCGCTGATTTTGGTAGAATTAAGTACATATGATCATAGCTTAATCATCATGATATTCACTCATACTGATTTGTTCCTGTAGAACATTCCTTCTGCAGAATTTGTCTTTATCCCAGAATGTTATGACATCAGTCATGACATTCGCAAACACTTACAAGGAATATAAGCTCAGACTGAACCCTAGCAAGTGCACTTTCGGAGTTAGGTCCGGTAAACTTTTGGGATTCATCGTCAGTAACAAAGGCATCGAGGTTGATCCTGCCAAAGTCAAAGCTATACAAGAAATGTCTGCCCCTCACACTGAGAAGGAGGTCTGAGGTTTCTTGGGACGCCTAAACTACATCGCAAGGTTCATCTCTCACCTAACATCTACCTATGAACCGATCTTCAAGCTGTTGAAGAAAGATCAGGTGGTTAAATGGAATGATGACTGTCAAGTTGCTTTCGATAAGATCAAGGAGTATTTGCTAGAACCTCCTATCTTGATGCCACCCGTTGAAGGAAGGCCTTTAATCATGTATCTGACTGTCTTAGATAATTCAATGGGGTGCATATTGGGCCAACATGACGAGTCTGGCCGAAAAGAGCATGCCATTTATTACCTTAGCAAAAATTTTACTGACTATGAGACTCGCTACTCACTGCTCGAGAAAACTTGTTGCGCTTTGGTATGGGTTGCTCGCCGTCTAAGGCAGTATATGTTGACACATACCACTCTGTTGATTTCTAAAATGGATCCGATCAAGTACATCTTCGAGAAGCCTGCTCTATCTGGAAGAATCGCTAGATGGCAGATAATCCTCATTAAATATGATATACAGTACACAACCCAAAAATCTGTAAAGGGGAGTGCGCTAGCTGATCATCTGGCTCATCAAGTTGTCGAAGATTACCAATCCATGAGGTTCGACTTTCCCGACGAGGATATCATGACCTTGAGCAACATTGAAGAAAACAGACCGTATGACGGACCTGAACAAGGATCCCGATGGACTCTGTACTTTGATGGTGCCTCCAACGCACTTGGGAATGGTATCGGTGTTATACTTATCTCTCCAGAAGGTTGCCATACACCTTTCACTGCTAGACTCTGCTTCAACTTCACCAACAACATGGCCGAGTATGAAGCTTGTATCTTTGGTCTCAAGGCCGCTATTGACTTGGGAATCAAATCTCTGATTGTATTTGGGGACTCAGCTTTGGTTATCAGTCAAATCAAAGGAGAGTGGGATACTAAGCACCCTAACCTCATCCCTTACAAAGAACATGTCCTAACATTGTTACCACATTTCAAGCAGATTACCTTCGAGCACTTCCTGCGAGAAGAGAATCTGCTAGCAGATGCGCTAGCTACAATGTCATCCATGTTTAAACTTAACTGGGATAATGAGGCACCTTAAATCACCATTGAACGAATGGATGAACCTGCATATTGTCACGAGATTAATTCCGAAGAAGTAATGGACCGACCTTGGTTTCACGATGTCAAAAGGTATCTCGAAGCACAAGAGTACCCTTAAAGAGCTTCAGTCAACGACAAAAAGTTCTTAAAGAGGTTCGCGGCCAAGTTCTTTCTGAGCAATGGTATCCTATACAAGCGCAATATTGATTGTGTCCTACTCCGTTGTATGGACAAGGTTGAAGCTGAGCAGATCATGGTCGAACTACATAATGGCTCCTTTGGCACCTACTCGAGCGGTCATACGATGGCTAAGAAGATTCTAAGGGCAGGCTACTACTGGTCTACCATGGAAGCCGATTGTCATCAACATTCTCGTACTTGTCACAAATGCCAAATCTATGCTGACAAGGTACATATTCCTCCAGTTCCTCTCAATGTCTTAACAGCTCCTTGGCCATTCGCGATATGGGGAATCGACATGATTGGAGAGATCAAGCCTACAGCATCCAATGGACACCGTTTCATCCTGGTGGCCATTGATTACTTTACCAAGTGGGTCGAAGCAGCTTCCTTTGCATCCGTTACAAAGAATGTGGTTGCCCGCTTCATCAAGCAGAACCTCATATGCCGATATGATATCCCCGACAGGATCATCACTGACAACGGTACAAATTTGAACAATACTATGATCACCTGTCTGTGTGAGTAGTTCAAGATTCAACATCACAATTCATCTCCCTATCGGCCTAAGATAAACGGTGTTGTCGAATCCGCGAACAAAAATATCAAGAAGATCATTCAAAAGATGACAGTCACCTACAAGGACTAGCACGAGATGTTACCGTTTGCTCTACACGGGTATCGTACCACGGCACGCACTTCAACCGGGGCAACACCTTTTTCTTTGGTATACGGCATGGAAGTTGTTTTACCTATCGAGGTTCAGATTCCCTCCTTGAGAATCATGAAGGATGCCGGTTTGAGTGAAGACGATTGGATTCAGACCCGGCTTGATAAACTTAACTTTATTGACGAGAAGCGACTCACTGTTGTTTACCATGGTCAGGCGTATCAGAAACGTATGATCAAGGCCTTCAACAAGAAAGTCAAGAGACAAGTATATCAAGTCGGGGACCTTGTAATCAAGCGAATCATTTTGCCGCAAAGTGATCCCAGGGGAAAATGGACTCCTACTTACAAAGGACCGTTTGTGATCAAAAACATCTTTTCTGGTGGGGCAATGATTTTGACCACCATGGACGGTGATGACCTACCACACCCTGCGAACGCAGACATAGTCAAAAGATACTACGCATAAACGACCCGGCAAGTTGAAAACCCGAAAGGGCGACTTGGGCAAAAATGGGCATCCCGGTGAATCGAAAACCCGAAAGGGAGGTTCAGGCAAAAATTAGGGATAAATAAAAAAAACTGTACACCCGGCAAGTTGAAAACCCGAAAGGGCGACTTGGGAAAAAAAGGGTTTCCCGGTGGATCGAAAACCCAAAAGGGCGATCCAGGCAAAAGTTAGGGAAATAAAGCGTATGACTATGTCTCGTCGGATCACTTTAAGGACAATCTCTTCACGGACAAGCTCTAAGCTTCTGATCAATACAATCATCCGCAGACGAAGCCACAAATGGACAAGATACTCAGAGTTACGAAGGCTATAGCTGAATGGGAACCCCATGGAATTGTTACATATAGCCATCTTTCTTTGTATAAAATTTTTCTAAATTTTATGACAACACTCTCTTACTAGGATGTTTGTCTCCCTTGTACAAAATACTTACACATAGTTAATACAAAGATACTTCAAAGTGCAGAAATTTGTTTGCCTTTTCTTTCTTTTTACACTTGTGTTTTATTTGAAAACGTCCAATGATTTATTAAATAAGCATATGCATTTGAATATAATCACTGCTTACAAATAAAACGAAATGAGAAAGGATAATTACTGATAGGTTGAAAGTATAGGAAAATGTCTTTAGGCTATTCCATAAGAAATCCCCTGCAGTACATCATCCAGATCCTCAACAGAGTTAAAGCTTTGAAATACATATCCCCAACGGAGTTAAGTTTTAAAATCCCCATCAGAACTAAGTTTCCAAACTCCCAAATCCCCAGCGGAGCCAGAAAACTTTGAACTGTAAACCCTCAATGAAGATGAAACTTTCTTCCCCAACGGAGTCCAAAAAACTTCAACCCTTAAATCCCGGTGAAAGACCATCCAGTTTCCTCCAATTCCCCAGAGATTTGTCTTGAAATCGGAAGATTCCCCTACAAGTTATCTTAGAAATCAGACAACGGCTACGGATAATTCCTCAGAGCATTGACATACAATTCCATCCCTTGAGAACTCTTCAACAGAACAAACATTCTCCCCACAAAGTTATTTCCCAGCAGATCGAAGATTCTCGGTCTCATTTCTCCAGTTGAAGCCTCCCAGGTTTTAATTCCTCAGTAGAGATCATCAAAGTTTTCCTTATTTCCCAGGAAAGTCATGAAGGATTCTCACATCCCCACAAGTCACCAAGGATTTTCAATCCCCAGCAGTGGTCCAAGGATTTCTCATTCTCAGCAATCAAAGATCTTGAATCAACAACAGCAGTCAAGGGTTTATTTTCCCCTGCAGTAGTCAAAGATTTCATTATCTCCAGCTATCAAGGATTTATTTTCCTTAGCAAGACAGCTAATCAGCTTACATGCACATCCATTACATGCATATATCATAAACATTGATAAAGCACACTTTATTGCATCATACATATCATGCAACATAACTCTGTGTTTTAGCTAACATTTTACCCTTTTCAGGATAAGATTAAAAGCTACCTTTAACAAATGTTCAAAGATTTCAGATACAGTACGGATACACTCCAAGACATGGAAGTCATTCTGCTACTCATTCAGATCTCTTATTTCATATACAGTATGGATACACCCCAGATGTGGTGGTCATTCTATTACTCATTCAGAACTCAGTAATCAGATACAAACTAGATACGCTCCAGACACGGAAGCCATTCTATTTCTCATTCAGATTCAACTATCAACTTCAAGTTCAGATACACTCCAAACACGGAAGTCATTCTGTCACTTGTCCAGATCCCAGTTACAGTACGGATACACTCTAGACACGGGAGTCATTCTGCTACTCATACAGATCTCAACTTCAGATACAGTCCAGATATGCACCAGACACGGTTGCCATTTTGTCACTCATTCAGAATTTATCCCCAACCCAGAAATGCTCCATACACGGATGTTTTTCTGTCGCCCATTCAGAATTTAGATATAATACAGATACACTCCAGACACGGCAGTCATTCTGATATTCATTCAAGAATCAAATATAGTTACAGCTCAGATACGCTCTAGACACGGACGCCATTCCTTTGCTCATACGAATCCAATCTCTAGATACAACTCAGATACGTTCCAAATACGGATACCAATCTGGTGTTCTTTCTCCTGATTTTTTTAACAAACAAATCTTGGATGGCATCTTTAAGCCCATCTCCAGCAAGATTCTACCATCTCCAAATGGCATCTTTAAGCCCATTCCCTCAGCTACATTTTGACGAGTGCAAATTTACGGGCACTCTAGTGTCCAATCATCTTTTACCTTCGAGTCACGAAAGGCAAACTCGTCAATCTAACTCTTCAGGTTCAAGAAGATTGAACAGGGGCAGCTGTTGTACCCCAAAATTTTTCCTCTCATTTTATCAAGATTTCCCCTCACAAGACTCTTTGAACTCCAGACAGGATTAGGGTTTTGCTCTGCTCAAGACATCTCCATGCACTGATGACCTAAATTAGGGTTTGAGTTTGCACAGGGAATTTTGGAATTTCAATGCTCCAAGTGACTTTCATACTTCATGTTGGACTTATAATATTGCCTCTACCAAGTTTCAAGCTTTGAATCAAATTTTTGCCCAGCCAATTGGACAGTTGACCTAGAAATCAGCTGTATGGGGGAAAAAGTCAACTGTGGCCAATTTACAGTCAAACCTCATTAATTTTGATCCACATCAACATTATAAGCTCATATGAACCATTTGATCAAGTTTGGACCACAACTCCTCAAGAAATTTGATCAGATCACCAAAAGGGCAAAATGGTCATTTTTTAGGGTTTTGACTGCAGAAGGGCAATTTCTGACTTTTCACCTAGCCAATGGAAAATTAGATTCAAACATGGATTCAAGGACTCAATGGAATCATCTTGACCTATTCATAAGGTTCAAAAGATCTCAATTGCATTAGATTGACAGATGAATTTTTCAGTCAACTGATCAAAATTTGACTATACACTGAAAAGTCAAACTTTGACTTTTTGGTCAAAATCAAGTTCCAAGGGTCATTTTTAATCAAGATATGTCAAAACATGAAACTTGTTCATCAAGAAACCTAATTTTGCAAATTAGGGTTTAAGATTGAAAAATTTCATAACTTAGAATTTTTCTAAGTTATGAAATTTTCTTTTTTTTCCCAACTTTGCCCAACATTTTCACCTTGATGCAATTGGATTCAAACAAAACTTCCAACATGAAAGTTGTAGTCCTCCACAAAGTATACAACTTTTATTCACAAATTTTTCCCAAAAGAAGCTTGGATCTCAAGTTATGATTTTTGGAACAAGGGTCCATGAAACTTTTAACTTAGTGAAATTTTGCCCTAGTTTAGGCAGGATTTTGACCTATCTTCATGGAAATTTTTAACCTAGTTCCACTTGTATTCTCAAAATGCATTTCATAGATGTATTGTAGATCATGTTACAAGCTTTCCAAAATGTCCAAGAACTCTCCAAAATCATTTGTGGTTAGGAAGAATCGAAGGCTTGAAGTTGGCAAAAACTCACTTTTGATCCATGGCATTTTCATATTGATACAAGTTGCAAACTATAATCAGCCTTGTTTGTACTTGATTACAGGTCCCAAAACCCTTCCATACTCAATAATTAAATGCAAATCTATTAGTTTGAGGCTTTGTTCTGGTCATGGGAGGATTACACAAAGAATTAACCCTAAAATAGCAAAAAGGCAACATTGCCATTTTTGTCAAATTTGCTTTATGTCAAATAGAATCCTTGAGCCTTGAACAAGATCTGGTACAACATACAATATCCACAAACTGAGGGGGCCAATATTGTAAAGAGAAAGCTAATAGATAGCCTGTACCGGCTTGTCTTGCATCATGACTTACTTTTGCTTAAAATACAAGAAACTTGCCAAAATCAAGAGAACTGACACATTTGTTATAACCAAGCTTAGCAAGCATTTGAAACAAGTCTTTGACATTGCATTGAGCCTAAAACAAGAGCCTTTGATCCCTCAAACACTCTTGAACATCAAATCACCTTCATCTTGCAAAAACAGGGCAGTTCCTGCACTTGGAGTTCCATAGCAAAAAACCCTCGTGCGTTTTGCCCCAAACTTGTTCAAACACATTCCATATAGCCTATCCAAGCTATCCCAACCATTAGCCTTGAACTGTAACTCCATTTGCAAGCTTCACCATTTCTGTTTTCATCTTGTGCAGGTTGACTTCTACAGGCTTGTTCAAGCACATCCAAAGCAAACTAAGCATTGGGGAAGGTCAGAGGAAGTTCAGGCAAGCTCCCAAACACCTCAGGTCTCACTGAAAAGCTTCACATTGCCATACACGAAGTCAACTGAAACAGATTTTTGTCAACTTCCTATCTCTCTATTTAGGAATCATTAGGCTTAGGTTTATGAATAAAAATGTAGTATTCATAGCCATGAAGTTGTACATATGCTCAGTTTTCATTTAAGTTAAACGTGTTAAGAGAATTTGATTCATGAACTTCCTAAAAAAGTTAGGTTAGAAATTAGGGTCAGAGGAATTCTCTCTGATCTTTGAGAGTTAGATTAAGTTTCTTATATGGTTGAATTCGTCTTGAAAAATACTACAACATTGATGTTATGAGTTTTTGTATTAGAGCACGTATGCAGGATCTGGATATTTGTACAGGGCGCGCGTTTTTGTTTTTGACAAAGGTTGAAGATGAAGTTCATGGGCTGGGCTTGGTTCTGGCTCACTTTTTGTACTCTCTGCCTTGCTGACTGCACCCCCCTGGCTCATTTCTTTATATTTTTGTATTTTTGCATTTATTTTTCATTTCTGATTTTATTTTATTATTTTCTAAACATAAAAAATACCAAAAATAATTTTATAAATTTTCAAATTTATTTTTGTATTTTATTTTATTTTTCTAACATAAAAATAATTTAGTGAGTATATACTTTTATTTTATTTAATAAAAACTTGAAAATAATACATAATAATATTATACCTTTATTTTATTTATTTATTTATTTATTTATACTTAAATAATATTTTTCTAAATATATTTTTATCTTGTATATATTTTATTTTATTTTATTGTACATGAATAATATAATATATATTTACTTTCTTAAAAGAAAATTAGGGTTTTTACCCTTAATAAAAAATAATCTTTTTATTTCTTTTTTAATACATTAAATATTATACTTTTACATACATAAAAATAAACAAAAAACATCTTTTGCATATTCATAATATTTTGCATATTTATTTAATTGACCATTTAAATACTTGTCTATTTATTTATTTGTACCATTTATTCAATTTGGATGTAATAGTAAACATTAGGATTTTATTTTCTTGCAAATATCCCCCATTCAAAAATTGTATCCCTCTCCCCATATCAATGTTGTAATAACTTAGGTTTATTTTGCGCACTTTATGCTTTCAAATATGTCATGATTAGAGATTAGGGTTTGTATGCAATATCCAAAATCAAAATAAATAGCTTGATTAATACAAAGACAAAAAAGCATGTAAATTGACAACACAATGCACACTTGCACCCCTAGGGTTTCATCCACCTGTTGCCTTTAAAAATGGTCATGTTATGCATGTTGAGTATCTTGGAAAAACAAAAAAAAAACAAAAAAAAAGATCATAGTCCCTCGATGACGCTATCTTGGTTGCCTATACAAAAATGATCTAGTCCCTCAAAAATTTGCTAAAGATACTTAGCACAATTACTATCATGGTCAATACGATGACCCGTGCCTGTCCCGTTTAACATCCAAATACAAGGTTGTTTACCAAATACAATGGTAAAACAACACTGTCAACAGGGTTAAAAACTTATAGGAAAGATCTTTGAGTAAAATAGGGTAGATAAATCTTAGTTACTTGATCAAAACTTGCAAAACATCCTTGCTATTTTCAAATACACCTCACAACACAAATTCAAAACATTTCCCAAAGCAAACTTTCAAACAATCAAACATTGAAACATCTTTTCAAAAAGACAATACACCTTTGTATACATTCAAACAAGAATCATTACAAAGGTTGCCACAATGATGGCCTCTTTTCAAAACATTTTCAAAACCACACACAAAGCACCATTTCAAACAATTGGAAAAGCAAAGCAAGTGATCTAAACAAGTAACTAAGAGCCCATGGATAACCATGGATGAAAAGGATGCTTGCACCTTCCCTTTTCATAATCTACCCCCCAAACCCAAGAAAACATCTCAAAGGTCTTTCCTGTTCTTTTTGACCTTTCCTTTGGATAAAATAAAAAGTCAGTGGCGACTCTTGCTAAACCGAAACATTTGCGACCACAAACGCAAAACCTCAAGTTAGTTCTCCCACCGTATCACAGTATCCCAAAAATAGTGAGACGCAAGAAGTAAAGGTTGGAAATAGCTAAAACCTAATTTTGACATCTGGATCGGGTCGAAAATGCCTAAATCTTTCCAAAATTGGCTTTTCTTTTTCTCTACTTTACCTAGCCAGTTCAAATAAGACTTGTCCAAAGTGGGGCAAGATCGGAAAGGTCTGAAATTCTCAGTAATATAGTTAATTTGGAAAGGTTCCCTATTTGCTTTAGGACTTTCTATGGATATATTTTTAGGGGATTTGGAAGAATCATCGGAAGTGTTTCCCTTATTAGCTATGGGTTTAACAGCATGATAGGTTGGGAAAAAGTTTTTGCAGTCTTCCAGATGTTCAGTAGAAACTAAAGGACCTAGGAATCCTAAGGTTTTACCAGATAATGAAGAAGAGATTAATACCTGGGAAGCAAAAATGGCTTTTTGTTCTTTGGACAACTTCGGAGGTGTGATGAATTCCTTGTTCTCATGCGTGATTATTTTACTAGTTGGAATGGATTGAGAAGATGAACCTGCGGAAGCTCCAAAGTTTTTGATTTTGATTTTCATTAGTTGTTTATCAGAGGCCATTGTTGAGATTCTTTTAGGTCTTTTTGGAGATTTTGAGTTTTTTGGAAAGGAAAAGATTTTACGGAGACTGGAAGGGTTTTTGCTAAGAAAAGTTTGTAAAAGTAAGAGAGAGGAAGGAGAAAAACCCATTTTATGGTGAAGAATGATTGTTCATCAAGGGACACGTGTTCGCATCCTGAAGGAGAAGGTGAGAAGTTTGTCAAGTCGTCTGACATTGGGAATGATTATTCACCATTATAATTGTTGCACGCACGTCTTGAAGCGACGCTTTTGGGAAGAGATGTCATGATGATATCATTGAAATACGAAAAGGTTCTCTTTGCTGGTCGAAATAACATAAATCACAAGAAATGCCTATTTCTGCACATATTCGAAACAGACATTTTTTGGGGGCAATTTGTTAGCTAGGAATTTTGACCAGGTTAATAAAGGAACTTTTACATTTTTAATTTCCATAAGATGGCTTGAAAAAGAGCTTTAGTTGAAATATATTATTATTGGACCTGAGTCGAAGTGAGTTCAAAAAGACAAGTATTTTGTTTGGTCAAAAGGGCGCGTTTTCAACGGCCACGTGAGAAAGTCATTGCTGAAGGCTTGGGCGGGATTATTTGAAATTCGAAGATAGTTTCTTTAGATAAGAAGGACGCGTGGAAGCCTTATAATGTCGAAAGACATGCAAGAAGCAACGTGGCCTTTTCTTAGAATAGTACCGTTATGGTTAGGACATTATAAATAGCTCCTTAGTGTTAGGGAAAAATAGGTCATAATTCGTACAAAGTTACTCACAAAAATACTCAAGTACCAAGTTAAAGAGAAAGAGTTTCGTTGAGAATGTATGTATGACCTCACAATTTTATCTTTGAATTGCACTTATCAACATAATTTTCTTTCAAACCATTCTTTTACATATTCCTGCAATTGTTCTTAAATTCTTTAAGTTCTGTTAAATTCTTTATGTTCTGTCGAATTGTTTTACTTTCCTGCAAAGCTTTATAAATCAAATTCCTTTTAAAAAGGCTTTTTCTTTACAATCAAGTCATTTAATTCCTACATTCAAACATTTTTTGTTTAATTAAGACGCTTCGTCTAAACCTTTATATTTGAATTTAATTTCAGAAGTCTTACATTCCAAGCCTTTACACAAACACATGCACAAGTATCACGTCATATTTTACATAAGCCCTCAAGAAAGTGTTGCAATTAACGTTAAGACAATGTCCTAGGATCAATCTAGTCGATCCTGCAAGTAACCATACATATCAAATTTGTTTGGAAGACTAGCGGTTGTTTCGCCATAAATCACTGCGAACAAGGGTTCACTTATATGACACCACAAAATTCATCACCAAATGGTATTTAGTCAATCACAACAATTAAACTCCTTCTATCATCATTAATCATTCATAACATTACACCTTAAGGAAAACATTTTATTCAAACTATTAAATGCACAGTTAGCATCTTAGGACACCACTATGAGATAGTACTACATAATATCTTTCCAATGCTTCAAACTACGCCTCAAACGGTATCATGAAACTCAAATTATGATAAAAATTGTATCTGAATAAAATTCAGCTTGGTCGGGACGGGTGGATCGTCACAAGGCTGACGACCGTCAATTAGTTGGGGCAATGACTGCAAAATTTCTGCGTTTTTTCACCATTGGAGGCCTTTCGGACTTTTGATTTCAATTTCGTAAAAAGCCAAACGCTCAAAATTCAACACACAATAATTATATAATAATTATACAATAACCAACCAAAATTATACAGACCCGACATCAAATAATCATCAATCAATCATGAAATTAAAGTTATGTTCAAGGCACCGAATTTACAACAACTGTGTTCACACAATTCAGATTCACATACAAAATCAATATGCATAAAATTCAACAACATATCAAATACGAATTTACACATCAAACATCATAATTATCATTATTTAATCATAATCGTATCGAAAACTCATAAAAGCATATCAATGAAGAAAACATCCTAAAGAAGGATGAGGATCCCTCTGTATCCCTTGATGCAATACATTTGATATTCAAGTAATTTCTCCCTCTCCTTATCTAAATTTTCATCAATTATTCAAGATCTAACTATGGTGATCTCCTTCTCCTTTAAGCCCTTGGTCTTCCATTGTCTCTTGCATCTTTTCTCAAATTCTCCAAAATTTCTATGAATCAGAATATTTTGACTCCCCCTCACCTTTATTATGTATTTACCCTGATTTTGTTTCTATTAATTCTCCACTTTATCCTCAACTTTTTCTATTTTCACCACTCCCTCCTATTTTTCTAAAACTTTAATTTCTATCTAAAATTCTCTATTTTATTTATTTTCTATTTGATTAATTAATATTCTATTATTTAAATAAAATAAAACTCAACTAATCTCAATAAACCCCAAAAACCACATAATTTACATAACATATATTTTGCACCGAAATAATTAATTAAAAACATAAAAATAATTAATTAAAAACATAAAATTACTTAATATTAAAATAAAAATGTAATTAAATTCAATTAAATAATTTAATTAAATTTGAAATGTTACATAGATCTCAGGTAAATAGTAATAGAGTGTACATGTAAAATTAGTATTCCAGCATCTAACTCAATAGATTAGAAATGTGTAACTTTACAAGAGTATACGAATAGTTCCTTGATGTGGTGCAGAACCATCCTTATATTTATGACTATAGTTAGAACCGTCATTAATAAGTGCTAAGTTAAACATACGAAAGACGGTTAGATCAACTCTGCAATGAATGTGACATATGACTCCGGTGTACGAGCTATTAGTGAGCTGGGGCGTTCAAATCTAAATTAATTTAAATATAAAATTAAAAATTGATCTAAAAAATTAAAAATTTTAAAAAACTAAAATTTATTGAATGTGTTTGGATGTTATTTTGTGAAAATCGATCCGTTCGAATTGAATTTCAGATCAATTTTTTAAAACTGATTCAAACCAAACCAAATTAAACTGTATACATATATTTTTATACTTATTTATTTTTTATTAATATGATATATTACGTGAATTTATTATTAGATGATAATAATTTTTTTAATAATAGTTATTAGTTTGATGTAATTTATTTATTTTTGTCATTTCAATCATAATCAACCACTTTCATTTTATAATATTAACTTTTAATATATTATATGTTATATATTATATCAAATCTATGATTTATTAGTAGTTTTATAATATTAATAAAAATATAATTTATAATTTGGATATCTAAAAATTGATTCAAATTAAACCGCATAAAATTGAATAAGATTGAATTAATTTTTTTATCATCCAAAACCGAACTGAACTATAAATATAATTTTTTGTTTTAAAATCGATCCAAACCAAACCAAAAAAACACTCTATGGAGAGTCACCAATTCATTAGTTTGAGTAGACGACGCTCTAGATTAGGCCTTCAAATTAAACTAGTCTTATTTGGCGTTTAGCCATTTTGAAACAATTTCAATCAGATTGCTAGTATAATCTAGAATCAATTTATTCATATCTCACATGTCCAACCTTTACTTAAGGAGGTTATTCTCTTTATGCACATTCCAAAATGTACTAGTCAGGTCAACCGTATTCATCATGAGGCAAACAACTAAAGAGACCATGATATAAATTTCTATTACAAAATTAAATATTCTGACTACTCCATTTCTTTGAAAAGATTAAAGAAGAGTTTCTTTCTCTATAGTCATGTCTGAGTTTCTTTTTCAATAGTACTGTCTTTTTTTATTTACTTTTTAAGTCCTTATTATATGTATAAAAAATCTATCGGATATACATAGTAATTCAAATGTATTGTATAAGTTTTTGAGAGTATATTGGAGAAAATAATTTAAAAAATAAACATTTCTAGAATGTGGGGATTAACTTTTTCATGGGCGTAATCGGTTGCGTGTAACATCTCTCTCTCTCTCTCTCTCTCTCTCTCTCTCTCTCTCTCTCTCTCTCTCTCTCTCTCTCTCTCTCTCTCTCTCTCTCTCTCTCTCTCTCTCTCTCTCTCTCTCTCTCTCTCTCTCTCTCCATCTTCTCCAATTAACACAAGTCCTCCATTGATTCACCACTAGTGTTTGCGTGTGTTCCAACATTTGGCATCAAGAGCTCTGGTTCTGATCCATAATCCACTGCAAAGATAAATATTGTTTCCAATGATAGAGTTCCCACTAATCTATCGATTCTTGATTCGAAGAATTATGACAAGTGTTCAAAACAAATGAATGTTTTGTTTGGGTATCAAGACGTACTTGAGGTGATCAAGAATGGAGTTACTCCACTTGGGGCAGAAGCTACAAATGCTTAGAAGGTTACATTAAAGGAAGAGAAGAAGAAGGATTACAAGGCACTATTCATTTCATTTTTGTGTCGATGGTGACAACTTTGAAAAACTTGGCGATTGCGATTCGGCGAAGTAAGCTTGGGAGATCTTAGAAAAAACTTATGCAGGGGCTAAAAAAGTAAAGGTGGTGAGGTTACAAAATAAGAGACCGTTTGAGTTGACTAAAATGGAAGAGAATAAGACAATAAAGGATTACATAACATGAATTACGCGTTTGGTGAACCAAATTAAGTCTTGTGAAGAAACTGTTTCAGAGCAGAATGTTGTGTCAAAGATCTTGCGTTCTTTAACGTCAAGATTCGACAATATTGTAGTGGCAATCAAAGAATCTAAGAACCTTTCGACGTAGAGCAAAGATGAGCTTCAAAGCTCCCTTGAGGCTTATGAACAAAGGATGGATGAAAGGGAAAATGACAAGGCTAAAGCAGAGATTGCATTGCAAGCACGATTCAATGAGAAGAGTGAAAGATCGAAAGGAAAATGGCCTTCGACAGGAAAGGTAAATTTCCATAATTTTAATGCAAAAGATTCACAAAATTTGAAGGGTTCGATTAGGCAAAGGGATGAGAGTAGCTCCAAAGGTAGTGTTCAAAGCAACTACATAAAAAAGATTGACAAGAGTAATGGGAAGTGTTACAATTGTCATATACTTGGTCATTTTGCAAGAGATTGCAATGCGAAATCAAGGGAAAATCAAAGCGATGAGGCTAAGGTTGCTCGACAGGAGGTGGATGAAGAAAAACGCTTTTGGTCATGATCACAGAGGATAATTATGGTAGTAATAAGCTCTTGGACAACAACAGTAGCAGTTGCAAGTTGCTAGACAATAATTGTACCAGTTTGAGGTATGCTGCATAAACGTGTTCGGAGCAAAACATAATGGTAACCGTTCGAGATGGAGTTCAAGACAGTGATGAGTAGTACTTGGTGAAATAACCGAAGGAACAATCATCGAGAGAAAATTAATGAAGTCGCCATTGAAAGTTTTTTATCCCACTGGAAGGGAAAGGTAAATATCGAATAAACCTGAGAGGGGTGAAATCAAGGTCAAGCAACCAATAGATACATGTAAGGGAGTCGATTACGCAGGGGGAAGGTATTAGCACCCCTCACGTATGTGGTACTCCACAGGATCCGCTCTTGTTGTTCTAATAAAAGAATGTGTTCTAATCTAAAGCTAAAGAGCCAAAGGAAAAATACAAAGGGGAAATGAATCCAAAAGAAAACACAGGAAAAAGAAGGAATATTAACAAAGTTTCGCTCGCCTGGACCCCACGACCAAATGACTACGTATCCCTTTTAAGGAATCAGAGTGTCGTAGTTCATCTTAAAAGTTTTTGTTTGTTTTATGTTTCTTATGAACAATATTAATTTTGCTTCCTACCGCAGCTCGACCTTTAGAGACTCCACGTTGGCATAGAAAGGAATTAACATGTTCTTACCTAAAAAGGTATTTTCAAAAGAAAAATGCTCAAAGGCAGATAATGCTACAATCGTGCCCTAGCAAGTAGACATGGTGCCACCCGACCTTTGGGGATTTACGCATCGTATTGCATATAGTAGAATTAACATATCCTTTTGAAAGTTTCAAAGAAAAGCCCGAAGGAGGAAAAAGTTTTGAGTTGGTTGATGTTTTTTTACCTTGAAAAAGGGTTTGGGAGATGTTAGAGTGTTTTATGCCTTTGCCAAAGAAAAAAGGTTTTATTCTTAAGAATGCAAAAGGAAAAGAAAAACATCTAAGGGAAAATATCTAGCTTTATCCCTAATGTTATCATACAATGATGGGCTTATAGTTGAGTTTGAAAGGGAAATCTCTACCAATGTTAGCATACATGGATTACGATCCTAATGTCTAACTTGCATCTGAAATGAAACAAGTGTATCCTAAGGGAACATACAAAGGTGTGAAGAAAAGCACAAATACAAGGGCAAACAAACAAAGTCGAGCCGAAGCCAAAACAAAATTGAGTGTGAGCTAAGAAACAAACAAAGAGTCCAATGGATCTCAAAGTGGGAGTAAGGTACTCTTTCCACTTGATTTGCTCGAGCACCAACATCGAGTAACAACTCAAAGTGTCAACATTTGAAGAAATGTGAGCTAACATCATTGAAACGAATGACAAAGCATGGGGGTTGGTTACGAACCATTTTCCACTTTATTTGACTAAATGGACATAGTTCAAAGAATCAATGTATAACGCGAGCCAAGAAAGACACATATTAGAAAGTGTGAGGGTTGATTGCGGACCTTTTGTTCCACTTATTAACTCGATAGCAAGCACAAAATAAAGGGAAATAGGAGGGGAGAGGGATTTGCCTTCATCAAGGTTTTTTGCACACAAGCAAACACAAATATGGCCTCATTTTGAGGACTTTGCAAAACAAACATCGCCTCCTTTGAGGACTTTAAACATATTTGCCCACCTAAAGTAGGGACTCTCAGTCATGCATCTCTATTCCTACTTCTCATGGCAAGGAAAAGAAATTGTGATGCATAAAATAAACTTGAATCAGTGTAATACCAAACAAACAATAGTTTGTAGCAAGCAAGCAAAGCAGAGAAACCTGAAAAATTTCGTGCAAGCTTCACCAAGCAACTAAGAGATAGTAAAAAACAATATCCAATATAAGAATCAAATGTCGTAATGCAAAAATAAACCGCAAGAGGATAGCAACCACATCCAACCAAAGTCCCTGCACAAAACAAGTATACACAACCAAACAAAAATCCAAACGTCGCATGTCGCACGACAAAGGCCTCCAAAAGCTTTCACAAGTCACAAAATGAGTTAGCAATTAACAAGATAACATAAGCTAAGCTCAAGTATCAACATACAACTAAAAAATAATAGCGAAATGCAAAGTAACTAAGTCCAAACAAGCATCGGAAAATGAAAACAAAAATCTGGGCAGCAACGTTGTTAACATATGAACCGTGTAAAATATCGATCCAGAATCGTCACAACTCAACGCAAATGCTAAAAAAGTGCCAAGGAAAGTTCACTTATCCACAACACAAAAATTAAATCACATGTTTCCTACTACTTACCAAACCGGGAAACATAGTGTTGATTCATGTAACCATTCAAATAATCGTGTAAAAGCGAGCAAACTCAATATCAGTGGTCAATAATTGAACAATTAAGCGCAAGCATGCATTATATGAATATCAAATCACAAGGTACATGTTAAAAGGAAAATCAAACAAAATTGTATCATTACATGAAATGCACAAAAAGTTGTTTCAAACTCAACCAAAATCGATACCAATGCTCCTCAATTGTTTGATTAAAGCCAAATACGCATTAAGCGTGAATTAAATCCCAATCTAAGTGCATTTTCACAAACCGGACAACACTACAC
Organism: Vicia faba; assembly: GCA_948472305.1. Classification (NCBI taxonomy): domain Eukaryota; kingdom Viridiplantae; phylum Streptophyta; class Magnoliopsida; order Fabales; family Fabaceae; genus Vicia; species Vicia faba. The sequence continues at coordinate 500,163,293 of OX451740.1, forward strand.
CATATCACAATCTTGCTAAAAAAATTACATAGAAAATGATTAAATTCAACCATCAATCACCTGTAACGCATAATCATGCACAAGTAAGCGTCGAACAACATTTGAAATGTGATTTACAATGCATTTGTATTTTTTGGGCAGCAACACATACATGTACCAGTATCGGACAAAAATGAGTTTAAAAACTCATAAACGGATGCAAAAACATTTATCGATTCATGTATCATTGATAAAAATTACAAATACTTTGCAAACAAATAATGCAACACCAAAGTATCGATTCCAAGCCAAAAACACATCAATGCTCAAGTGTTAATTCAATTTATCGGATATGAGGTTTTTTATGTCAAAAAATTGAATTCATCAACAAATCGATTCGAAAATTGCATTAACTCATGAAACACAATTAAGTCCCATCAAAACTTAATAATCAACATTTAGATCCAAAATTTGGTATTAATAAATTAACATCAATTTTACCGATTAAATTAGAGATCTAAACCGATTAATTCAATAATCAACCAATTCCACATGATTCAAACATTATTATCAAATCAATAATCACTTCATTCTCCAATTCAAAGATCAATTCTTGAAACAATCAATTGAATAATTATTCAAAATCAATTAACAAATAATCACTTCAATCAATTAAGGATCAAGAAAATTTACCGAAGTGAAGATCGAGTCAGAGATGAGGAGTATACTCGCAGAAAAATCGCACGAAGAGAGAAGGAGGAACCACCAAAAGTCACGATCAGACGGAGGGAGAATCCGCGAAGGAGGTGCGACGAATTAGAGGGATGTGCAGCGGCGGAGCTGTGCGGACTGGTCGGAGATTTATGGACGTTCGCCGAAGGAGGAAGATGGCTGGATATTACGCGGTGGTCCGAGAAAGTTTGTGCGGAGGTTGAGTTCTTGAGGAGGAAGATGGATCTCTCTTGAAGTTTTTGTTGAGTGTTCTTGAGAAAGTTTGAAAGAAAGTTGAGTGAAAATTGAGAGGATTTTGTTTTTGATTTGGGAGATTGGGAATAAATAGTGTAATTGTGTTTGAAATTTGAATTTCAAATATTTATAGTATTGACTCCAAAGTCTTGTTTGGCTTGCATAAATTTGATTTTTTGCTTATTTCATGAATTGTCGACATTGAACCCCTAAACTCATGACACACGGTGCAAAATCCTGACGCGCGGCCTGAGACAAAAGTGTCGGCGATGAAATTTGTGACACGGTGCTGAAAGAATCATTCTGATACGATAAAAATTAAGTAAGTTACGATGCTCTGAACGACGAGAAACTCAATGTAAAAAGTCACAATGCAGAATTTTCCAGCTTATTTTGTGTACTGTGCACGAACAAACCACAAGCTCATGTCTCTCGGTGCGAAATCCTGATGCACAACCTGAAACAAAATTGTAGATGACAAAATTTGTAACATCTTGCCAAAAGAATCACACTGATATGATAAAAATCGAGCGAGTTATGAATTTTCGAATGGCGAGAAACAATGGACTTATTTTGCTGTCTTGAAAATTTCGGCTTATTTTCATGCGCACTTTGGGAAGATAGCCACAAACTGAAGCCTTCAAAGCACAATCTGAACTCGAGATTCGAAGAAAAGTTGTAGCTCATAAATGTTTTTATCTCACGCTTCAAGAATCATCCCAATATGATAAAAATTGAGAGATTTACAATTTTTACAATATCTAGAAACAATCCAGTAGAAAACCATTTCAGATTGCAGTTTTCTCTAGTAATTCCCACTTTCTGAGATCTTCTGTAAATAATTAACTTCTGACTCAAACATATGAATCAAAGATAAAATCAAGAAAAAAATTTCACTCGAAGAACCATCCAAAAACTTCGAACCGGGAAAGAGTTATGAATTTTTGAACATCAGATAAACAGCAATTCAGCATGCTATTTCACGGTATTTTTCATTGTATATCTTCAAAGTATTTGCACATTCATAGATCTTCCTCAATGAATTAGTTTCTGAGATGAACACAAAGATTGAAGGAAATAAAAAAATTGTTCAAACGCTCTAAGAACCACACATAGATGATTTTTCGGTCAGAAGTTACAAATTTTCGAGCAACCGAGAACTAGTGAACCATCAAATCCACTGTATAATGTGATTTCAAGTATTTGACGCTTTTAAAAATCTTCCTCACAAAATTAGCCTTCAATCTAAAGAGATGAACTAGATAATATATAAATATGGTTCTAAATACTAAAGAACCATTCCCAAATCATTTTCTGATCTCAAGTTATGAATTTTTGACCTCGCACGGCAAGATACTGAATTTCTGTCTGCACTGTCTCAAATCAATTGAAACGCTTGACTTCCTGCATAATTCAGAGCGTGTTGGAATGCATAAGATATTTATATGATGATGAATTGATTATTTGTTGATTTAATGGCTTGGAACACATGTGATGTGCATTTAAAATTTGAAAACCCCGAGTTCTGCTTCACAATACTACTTAACGGAATTGTCATCTTTCGCAATTCTTTTCACAGAGAAAAACCTTGATTCCATGAGCATAGACCCTATGACATGTATGTATGCATATGATGGTGAAGTATAAGCCAATTATGGTTAAAATTAAGAGGACAAATTTTGGGGTACAACAGCTGCCCCTATTCAAGCTTCTTTAACTTGAGGGTGAGATTGGCGGTAGTCTTTCAAACAATCAAGCTAAAAGAGGATTGAATACTCAATAGAATCGTAAAATTTGGACTCTAAAGACAGTCGGGTATTATTCATATTTTGGTTTTGTGTACTTTCTATTTTTATGCTTTTGCTTTTTGTGAATAGGTAGTTATCAGGGGGTATAATTCGCTGAGAGACATATGTTAAGTCAAGATTAGACACAAAAAAAAAAGATTAGATATACATGTCTGGTAAGGATATTGGACACATACAAGAAATTATATATCAAGAAATATATGTCCAGATTTAGTAGCAAATACATAAGAAAGAGACCAAAAGAGGACTCTGACGAAGAATCAAAGATATATGTCTGGAGTCGGTAGCAGACACATACGAGAAAGAGACTGACCGAAGAAAGATCTATCAAAGATATCAAAGATATATGTATGGAGTCAGTAGAAAACATATAAGAAGAGAGAGACCGGAGGAAAGGATCCTATCAAAGATATCAAGAACATATGTCCAAAGAAAAGGACATATAACAGGAAAGAGGCCGGAGGAAAGGACTCTAACCAAAGATATCAAGAATACATGTCCGGAGGAAAAGACATATAACAGGAAAGAGGTTAGAGGAAATGACTCTAACCAAAGATATCAAGAATACATATCTGGAGGAAAGGAAATATAACAGGAAAGAGGCTGGAGGAAAGGACTCTAACCTAAGATATCAAGAATATATGTTCAAAGTTGGTGGTGAACACATAAGAAAGAGACTAGAAGAAAGGACTCTTACGCACATATCAAATATAAACATGTCCGGAGTTGGTAGCGGACACAAGGAAGAGATATCAAGTATATGCCAAATAAAATTAGACATACACAAACGAGGAAGAGATCGACTGAAGAAGGCTCTAACAAGGAATACTAACCGAAGATAGACTCCTGGAGAAAGAACATTGAGTAAATGCAAACTTACTGGGGATAAGATATACATGTGTGGTTAGTGTTAGACACATATAAGAAAGAGATTGACCAAAGAATACTCTAACACAGGATGCCTGAACAAAGGTGAACCTACAATGACAAGGAGACTATCCAAAGATAGATTCTTGAGGAAAGAACGCTGATCAGAAGTGAACTTACCGGGGATTCATAGATCCATTGAACCTGGATGGAATATCGACCGAAGGAGAACTTATAAATGGAAAAGAGACCAACTAAAAAGACTCTAAACAAGGATTTCTAACACACGTTAGACTTTTGAGATGTTGCAAATGTGCAAGAACTACAGTATCCCTCCGGTGAAAGGCAAGGTGTAATTCTTCAAAAGTGATAATTATACGAATTATCACACACCAAGTATGGATACTAGAATACTTGAGAAAACAAGAAAGGTTATGCACCAACTCATACATGGGCAAGGGAAATTCACGATTCACTGGGGAAAGGGAAATACCCAAGACCCGTCTGATGGTAAACCAAAACAAACATCGTTGGGGAAACAGGCCAAACAGTGGAGGTAATTTAAGTCTGAGCACATAACAACTCTGGTTATTTCGAGTGCAGACTATAATCGGCTTATACTTCAATTCATGTTTGAAATTTTACAGCGTAATGCTCCATACAATAGAAATGCTACACATTTTGGTAGATGCAATGTAATGATGCATGTTCCATGATGCATGTTTAGTGTTTCACTTTGGGAAACACAACAATAATCGACTGCTGAGAAGACAAGGAAATATTGAATAATTATCTTTTCATATCTGATCTTCTGTAGAGAAAAATTAATCTGAACTTCATTGGAAGATATTGCAAATCTGAAACATCGACTTCCAAGGATCAATATTGCCAGGGAAATACATTCTTGGGAGGAACACTGTAAAAAAAATTGCAACCCAAAGAAAATCTTGAACTCTGATCAAACTCTTAATTTCCTGGGGAACAAATCCCTTGTCTCTTGTCAGGATGAGAAGAACTTCGCTGGGAATGGAAACTTTCTCGTGTAGAGTTTCTTGATGAAGATAACTTCTATCGAGGATAATGAGAATTCTTGAATGAAAAGAAAACCCATTATCAGACCACACTAGGGATTTTACCATTGGGGGTACAAATATTCACTTGGGGAAGAAGAAAGAATCTTTGAAATGAAAACTCGAGGTTCCGAAACTCCACTGGGGAATATCTAAACAATATTCTATCACTGGGGATAAAAATAGTTCTGACCGACACTTCCACTTCCATATACACACCATATTGGGAAAATAGGATTTGTACGATCACCACCACCAGGACTTACTAGGGAAAAGAAAACTTTCTCCGCTAGGGACAAGAGGAAAATTGATCACGAAAATTCTTGAAACTCGACTCCAATTGGGGGGAAATGCCACATCTTCCACTGGGGAACAGAAAAGCTTTTAACATCAATCTTGTCGGTGTAAACTACACTGGGGAAGCCATCCTTGCAAGATTTATGTCAACACAGGACTTGACTAGGGAGAAGAAATTAACTTCACGGGGAATAACAACCTCTTTCACGAGGGAGGAAGTTACAAACTTCATGGGGAAGACAAGTCCCAACCTCCTTGGGGAAGTATATGTCAACTTCACGAGGATATATCAAGAATCTATGGACGGTAAATACAGTGATTCTGCCAAAAATCCTTGAAAGGAGCAGACTGCGCTAGGAAGAAGGATTACACAACATCATGCTTCATTGGGGATAAGGAATTGTGCATGTAGAAATCCTCAACCTTTAAGACCCGTATGTTGGTAATGAACCAACCTTTCCTTATTCTCATGCCATAAACGGACGAAGGTACCTGCAACAAACATAACCACAACAACATGTTCCAAGTATGGAATGACAACCTTAATTGTCATCCTAGACACCCAAAAATTCAAGCAATTTCAGATATTTATATCATGTGCTGTAAAGCTTCAATGTTTTTGAATGCAAAGTTTATCAAAAATGTTGGACGTCTTTTGCAAACAAAATAGTAAAAGTAAAAAACAAGAAGCATAATTTGGATTTAAAAAATGAACTTTATTGATTGACTGGAATGTAAATAGGCATTTACATCAAGAAGAAATTCCTAAAAAGAGGTAATCACGTACAAAGCGTACAAAGGGAGAATACAAAGATGGCAATGTGAAGGCGAGTTCATCGGGTTCTGACTCTGCTAAAACTCTTATAACCTCAAATCTCCTTAGTATCTAGCTTTCTGAAAAAGTTGATTGGATTGATTCCTTATCCTTCCAAGCTAGCCAACTGTATTAAAAGGATGATAGCATAGATGCAACACAGACTGTAGTCATTCGCTTTAAATCCCTAACTTTTTCCTGGACTGCCCTTTCGGGTTTTCAATCCACCGGGATACCATTTTTTGCCTAAGCTGCCTTTTTCAGGTTTTCAACTTAGTGGGTGTGTACAATTATTTTTATTCTTTTGACTTCATTTTTTTGTCCCTGATTTTTGCCCGAACCTTTTATTCATTTTTTTTGGTTCGCCAGGACGCCCTTTTTCGCCTGAGTCATCAACTCAGCGGGTCTTTTTTTATGCAAAGTATTTTTTAACTACGTCTGCATTGACGGGGTGAGGGAAATCCTCTTCGTCCATAGTTATAAGCATCATAGTTCCTCCAGAGAAGACTTTCTTTACAACATATGGTCCTTCATAATTAGGAGCCCATTTGCCCTGAGCATCTGTATTGTTTGGAGGCAAGATCCTCTTCAGCACGATGTCACCAGCTCAAAAATTTCGAGGACGTACCTTCTTGTCAAAAGCTTTATGCATCCTCTTCTGGTATAACTGCCAATGATAAATAGTTGTCTATCTCTTCTCGTTAATGAGATTACATTGATCAAGTCTATTCTGAACCCACTCAACTTCATCAAGATGTATGTCTGTCATGATCCTTAAAGAAGGAATCTCTACTTCCACGGGAAGGATTGCTTATGTATCGTATACCAAGGATAAAGGGGTTGCCCCAGTCTAAGTATTCACCAAAGTTTGATAACCATGCAATGAGAATGACAACATCTCATGCCAATCTTTGTAGGTCACAACCATTTTCTGCATAATCTTCTTAATATTCTTATTTCGGGATGCTTTATCTTGAAACTGTCACACAACTCTTTCATCACCTTATTGTTGAGATTCGACCCATTGTCAGTAATGATCTTTTTGGGAATCCCATAACGACAAATAATATTCTTCTTGATGAAACAAGTAACCACTTGCTTTGTGACATTGGCATACGATGTAGCTTCGACCCACTTGGTGAAATAATAAATGGAAACCAGAATAAAGCGATGTCCATCGAAAGCAGTCGGTTCAATCCTTCCAATCATATCAATGCCCCACATTGCAAAGGGATAATGAGAAGTCAAAACATTCAGCGGATTGGGCGGCACATGCATTTTGTCGGCATAAATTTGACACTTGTAATAAATTATGGAGTGATTGTAACAATCGTTTTCCATTTTAGACCAATAATAACCTGCTCTCAAGATTTTCTTGGCCATAGTATACCCACTAGAACGCATCCCGAAGGAACCTTCTTGGATTTCTTCTATGATCTCGTTTGCTTCGTGTCTATCCACGCATCTGAGTAAAACATAACCATAGTCCCTTTTATACAAAACTCCCCCATTGAGGAAAAACTTATCTGAATTATTCCTCAGAGTCTTTTTATCTATGATAGACGCATCCTCTGGATATTCTTGTGTTTCAAGATACCTCTTGATATCATAAAACCAATGTTTCTCATCAGTTTCTTCCTCCGCTTCATAATAGAATACTGGCTCATCCAACCTCAAAATAGTGATAGAGGGGGCCTGATTGGCCCCTCTGACTTTAAACATGGATGACAAAGTAGCCAAAGCATCTGCCAAACTATTTCCTCCCTCAGGATGTGCTTGAAAGTGATTTCATAAAAGTACGAGATAAACTTTATAACATGCTCAAGATACAAAATCAAATTTGGGTGACGTGTCTCCCATTATCCATTGATCTGATTGATAACAAGAGCAGAATCCCCATATTCTTCTAAGATCATGATCCTCAAATCAATTGCAGCTTCAATCCCAAAAATATAAGCTTCATACTTAGCCATATTATTGGTACAATCAGAACATATTATGGATGTGAAAGGAGTATGGAAACCTTCCGGAGAAGTAATAACAACACCAATATCATTGCCTAATGCATTAGAGGAACCATCTAACACCATCGTCCATCACGATCCTGGTTCGGGTCATTCCTCTGGGCCGAGAATATTACAATCCAGTATGTACATAATGTCCTCATTTGGAAACTCAAACCTCATCGGCTGATAGCCATCTTCCATAGGCTGGTGAGCAAGATAATCCACCAATACACTACCCTTGATGGATTTCTAGGTAGTATATTGGATATCATATTCAGTCAAAATCATTTGGCAATGGGCTACTCTTCCCATGAGAGCTAGATTTTCAAAAATGTACTAGATTGGATCCATCTTGGATATCAAGAGAGTAATATGAGTCAGGATATATTATTTGAGATATTTTGCTTCCCACGCAAGTGCACAACAAGTATTTTCCAACAATGAGTACCTCAACTCGCAATCAGTAAGTTTCTTGCTCAAGTAGTAAATGGCATGTTCTTTCCTACCTGTCTCGTCATGTTGACCGAGTACGCAGCCCATAGAATTTTCCAACACTGTCAGATACATTATCAATGGCTTGCCTTCCATATGAGGTAAAAGAATTGGAGGTTCCTGGAGATACTCTTTTATTTTATCAAATGCCGCTTGGCAATTGTGGTTCCACTCGACCACTTGATCTTTTTTCAATAGCTTGAATATGAGTTCACATGTGGCTATAAGATGAGAGATGAATCTAACAATGTAGTTGAACCTCCCGAGAAAACCACAAACCTCTTTTTCTGTTCTTGGCTCATGCATTTCTTGTATTGCTTTTATTTTTGTAGGATCAATCTCAATTCCTCTTTCACTTACTATGAAGTCCAATAACTTCCCTGACCTCACCCCGAAGGTGCACTTGTTAGGGTTTAGCCTAAGTCTGAATTTCCTTAACCTTTCAAACAATTTCAGCAAGTGGACAAGATGTTCCTCTTCTGTTTTGGATTTGGCAATCATATTGTCAACATATACTTCAATCTCTTTATGGATCATGTCATGAAAGAGAGTGACCATTGCACATTGATATGTTGCCCCTGCATTTTTCAAACCAAAGGGCATCACTTTGTAGCAAAATGTTCCCCAAGGTGTAATAAAAGTAGTCTTCTCCATGTCTTTCGGCGCCATCTTGATCTGATTATAACCAGAAAAACCATCCATGAAGGAACACACTTTTGATTGAGCAGTATTGTCAACCAGAATATCAATATGAGGAAGCGGAAAATCATCTTTAGGGCTTGCTCTGTTCAAGTCCCTATAATCCACACACATCTTGACTTTGCCATCTTTCTTCGACACTAGCCAAATGTTTGTAATCCATGGCGGATAAGAGATAACTTTCAAGAAACCCATATCAAATTGTTTATGTACCTCCTATTTTATCTTCTTAGACATCTCAGGATGAGTTCTTCGAAGCTTTTGTTTAACAGGAGGACAATCTTCTTTGAGAGGCATATTGTGAACAATTATGCACAACAATATCCGTATCCAGCCTAGGCATATCTTTATAAGACCGAGCAAGGATATCCACATACTCTCTGAGCATTTCAATCAATCTTTGCTTGACGTTGTCTTCTAATGCTGCCCCAATCTTCACTTCTTTTTGAACCCCCTCGGTACCCAATTTGACAACTTCTAAAGTCTATTGGTGCGGGTGAATGACCTTTTCTTCTTGCCTCAATAATCTAGCTAGCTCTTCAAGAAGCTCACAATCTTCTTCAGCTTCGTCATCAGCTTGATAGATTGGATTTTCGATGTCATAATGAACCATAGTAGAACCGTTATCGATAAAATCTGGAATTAATAGGGGATTGTATCTGCATGATTATGATTTTGTTTTTATTTTAGTTTAAGATTTAAAAAAAAAACACATTGCCAACTTTTATAAAAAAAAATAAAAAAGAAAGGCAAGGAGCGAAATATTTGAATGCAAAAAGACGTCCTTTATTGATGATAATTTTGAAATTGAAAACATTGTGGCTCTACAGCATGATCACTACGTCTTGGGTAGAACATATGAATTATTGCATGATAAAAATAAAATAAAATAACTCTTCATATCGGGTAACTTCAATGACGTCTTCGGCAAACCAATTGGCAGACTCTTGTCCTAAAACACTAGGACGAATCCATTTGTCCATTTCACAATCAGGGTTGCCTTCATCACTCACAGGATGAGCTTCCTCATGGATGATACCACCACTGATGAATTTGATCAGAGGAGGAATACCTTGAATCTTCGGAACGGTAATTAGTGTTCTTTTTCCCGCCGCGAAGCCCAAACCCTTCTTATCTTTCTGCATGGGGAGGTCCAAAACCCTGCCCTAGCCTTCATGGTGTCCAGATTCTACAACTGCCTGAGCTTGTCGGTAAGATGCCATAGCATCCTCCGACATTTTGACCTCTTGCCGAGGAGTTTTGACAACTTTCATAATTTAAAATGCTTGGCACGGAGTCTCATATACCTTACCCTCAATTTCAAAATACTTAAAGGTTCTAAGATGGCTGACAATATAGTCCTCTTCACCATAAATAGTGAACACTTTCCCATTAACCAGGAATAACTTCTTATGCAAAGTAGAAGTCACAACATCGTCCCCATGGATCCACGGGTGCCCTAGAAAACAACAATAAGAACATGATAAATAATGTCGTGTTGAAGATATGAGGGCCTATCTTTATAGGAAAATCAACTTCACCAAATATAGTTCTTTTCGACCCATCAAATGGCTTAACCACCAAATCACTGGGCCTCAGAATAATCCCTTCATAATCCAATTTCATGAGAGTGGACTTTGTAAAAACATTGAGGGATGATTATGTGCCAACCAGCACACGAGATAAGGTAGTCTTTGCAATCTCCATTGAGATATACATCACCTTGTTATGCTTCCTCCGCTCGGGAGGTATATCTAAATATGTGAAACCTAGCCCATTGCTCGCAGAGATTCCAGCCATGATTCCTTCAAATTGATTAACTGAAATTTCTTGAGGAAAAAAAGAAGTCCCCAGTAGCTTCATCAGTGCATTTCTGTGAGATTCAGAATCCCAGAGTAAAGAAAGAATCAAGGTTTTCGAAGGCGTCTGGCTCAACTGATCAATTATCTTGTAATCACTCTTCTTTATATATCTTATCAACTCTGCCACATCTTTGGCCAAATCAACATCCTTAGTCGTTACAGGAGGATTCTGCCTCGGTTTTGCACCATTAACCATAATCTGCTTGCTTTAACCTTAGCCAAGGCCTCTATACTACTTTCTGGTTGAATATGTGGAGAGAAAATCCGACCACTTCGGGTAATCCTACTTTCACTGAAAATGTCATGAACTTCAGGCTTATCTTCCCCAGGCTTCTCAATAACAAGCTTTTTTTCCTTTACAGTAAAATTCACCATTTTAATTCCAAGGAACCACCTTATCACTTACATACGACACTGAACCAGGTAAAGTGATAGTCAGTGGTGACTGCTTAGCTGAAATCGCGATTGTGATAGACACAAGAATTGTCTTGGCCTTGAAGGGAATAGTAATCACGTCAACCTCATCTTCCTCAACCTTAGGTTCAACAACCACACGGTCAAACTGAAGAATCCCTTTGGTAATCAACCTCTAAATTTCATCTTTCAGACATTTACAACCCTCTCTGGCTGAATTAAACAATCTTCACAGCCGATACCACAACCCAGGAACACGCCTTTCTTCGATAACTGCTCTTTCACAAACGATAAAGGTGTAATCAATTGATTTACATCCATAACCATATTTAAACCTTGGTCTTCAAAAATGGTATTGACGTGGTGCCCCCATGAGGTGGCAAAGGTTGTTGGAGAATATTAGGCGTTGGCACCGGCCCAAAGTTGATAGCCTGTGAATCCAATAAGTCATATACTTTATGCTTAAAAGCATAACAATTTTCAAAGGTATGCCCCTGCACGCCATAATGGAACTCGCAATAGGTATTAGCATCAAAGTTAGATGGAAACTTTACAGGAATAATATGCAAGGTACACTTCTCAACCAACTTCATCTCGAGTAAATGAGGTAGTACTTCGGCATAAGACATAGGAAGTGCATCAAACTTCCTTGGTGGTTGTCTCGACTTGTGTTGATTTCCCTTCCTGGGCGCATACACTTGTCGCTGAGGTGCAACAATTGGGATTGCCACAGCAGCAATCTAACGAGTAGGAGTGGGTGGAGGCAAATTTCCCACAACTTGAATCACATGAGTACCTTGATTATTACCAGTAGGATTACCAAGGTTAGCAGCAGGACCATTATGAAGATTAACACCAACATTTGCATTCAGATTTTGACCACCTGGATTACCATTCAGATTCTGACCACCTGGATTACCAGCATCTCCTAGAGGAGGATACAAAATTATATTTATATTATTTATAGTCATAGAAGGCCTCATAATTAAGGCTATCAACTCTTCCTATTGACGGGTCATATTCCGTATGATCTCCATTAATTGTTCAACTTGAGTGTCCATCTTGACACCCATAGCAGCAACATCGGCTTGAATCTGTTTCATTTGCCTTCTGGAATTACTTCTAGTGTTGTATCAGTGAGAAACAAAAGTAGAAATATCTAAGAAGAATCAGATTAAAAGTAAGAAGACCTGCTGGAACCACCTGTTATGATATGCAATGTTGAATACATGATTATGCATGCAATGTTTTATCATTTCCAGGGCGTTCAATAATTTTGTCAATTATAAAAAATAACAGACAATATGATAAAGGAGATAAGAAATGATCAATAATAGAGAGAGCACATAATGGAAATAACTATCCTTCATTCATAAAACTTCAAGTGAACAGAGTTCATACAAGACAAACAATCATACTATGACAAATAAGATAAAACCCGACCAACAAGCCTGGCGGTGATTTTTTGCAACAAAGTGAAACAATAATTAAATATCCAGCTCTTCCTAGCTTGAAAATCATCATTTTCCTCTCTGACTCTTGAGCCTTGCAATTTCCTCCATGGCCTTTCACATTGCTCAGACTCAAATAAAGAGCCTTAGCGATAGCTTCATGAACGGTAAATCACCGCCACCTATTATGACATACGATGTTATGAATGCATGATTATGCATGCAATGTTTTATCATTTCCAGGGCGTTCAAGAATTTTGTCAATTATCAAAAATAACATACAATATAATAAAGGAGATAAGCAATAATCAATAATCGAGAGAGCACATAATGGCAATAACTATCTTTCATTCATAAAACTTCAAGTGAACCGACTTCATATAAGACAAACAATCATGATACGACAAAGAAGATAAAACCCCGACCAACAAACCTGGCGGTGATTTTTGTAACAAAATGAAACAATAATTAAACATCGAGATCTAACTAGCTTGAAAATCATCATTTTCCTCTCTGACTCTTAAGCCTTGAAATTTCTTTGATGACTTGTGTTAGTTGAGCCTCTGTTGCGAGTCTCTGAGTGCTTTCTTCTTGAAGTTGGACGCTTTTATCTAGAAGTTGATTCTCTAGAACTTTGACTTTGGCTTTGTGATACGGTGGGAGAACTGACTTGAGGGTTTTGCGTTTTATCGCAAATGTTGCGGTTAGCAAGAGTTGCCACCGACTTTTCTTTTATCCAAAAGGAAAGGTGAAAAAGCACAGGAAAGACCTTTGAGATTGTTTCTTGAGTTCGGGGGGTAGATTATGAAAAGGGAAGGTATCAGCATCCTTTTTGTGATACCGTGGCAAAACCGACTATTTTTTAGGAATTGCTGGTTTGCATTTTGCGTTTGTGTTTGCAAAATGTCGCGGTAAGCAAGAGTCGCCACCGACTTTTATTTTATCCAACAATGAAAGGAAAAAAGCACAGAAAAATTCCTTTTTTCGAGATTTTATGAGTACAGGGGGTAGATTATAGAAAGGGAAGGTATTAGCACCCTTTCTATCTGTGGTTATCTACGGGCTCTTAGGTACTTGCTCATCATTTTCAAAATTGCTTCTTTGTGTGTTTGTGTGATTTGAAAAGTTTTTTGACTTAGATTTAACTCTTGCTTCTGGCTTCAAGAGTGTAACGAAGTATTTTTGAAAGCTTTGTTTGTAAAGGAGTGTAAGTGTGAAAAAGTTTGTTGGATTGAGCAAGTACTTAAGAACTAATCTACCTACTCGAAAAAGATAATTTTTCTATATTCGTTTCCTTTAGACAATGCTATCCTACTATTAGTGAGTAGGTAGCATCGTCGTTGGAGTTTTGAGGGTCAATTCGAAAGGGACGTACGGTCACTAAAGCAATGTTAGGACGTCTTAGTAGTAACCCTAATGTCTTAGATCAGTTTATTTGAGGCAGCAATATCCGAGGCAACCATTCTGAGGCAACTTTTCCGAACGGGACTTTGATCTTTGTCTAGACAAAAGAGAAACCAATAAAGCATCTTGTTGTACCCAAAAATTTTCCCTCTCATATTCCTCAAAACATTGCAAGAAAAATCTTCAAATTGCTCAAGTTTGCTCAAGAGTTGGACAGACAAGCTATCTCCTAAGGCAATCTACCCCAAATTAGGGTTTTGTGTTGCATCAAGATCCTTGAGTCCAAATGAACTCAAGTGCTCCCCCAATGTCCTAATATGCTCTCAAGATAATCCATGTCAAATTTCAAGCCTTGCAGAGGAAGCTTCTCAGTCAATTGCTCAAAGGTCCAAAAATCGAATGTGCTAGGGCAAAAGTCAATTGTGACCTACAAACAGTCAAACTTCAAGGTTTTTTGTCAACATTTTCATTTTGAAGGATATTTCATCATTTGATCAAGGGTTGATCATGATTCATCAAGGATTGCTCAAAATTCATCAAGATTCAAAAGTTGCTAAAATAGGGTTTTGTAGGAAAAGTCAACTCAACTTTGACCAAGCATAACTTTCTCATACTTTATGAGAAATGACCCATCCAAAGCTAATTTTGAATATGAAGCAATTTCTACAATCCATATTCATACCCAAAGTTCAAAAAATGCACTCACAAGAAGTTATAAATTTGGACATTATATGTCATTTTTGAAAGTCAACAAAAACACCTTTTTTCCAAAGCTTATAACTTGAACATGGAATATCAAAATGAGATGAGACCAAAAGGGTTGGTTATAGGACATCTCAATATTTCTAAAAAGTCCAAGAACACCTCCAAAAGTTCAAAATTGAAGAAGTTATGCATTGTTGAAGTTGGACTTTTTTGCAAAATTGCCAAAAGTCAACTATCCCCAAAACTTCAAATTTTGTCAAATGGGCCCATTCTTTTCCACTTGATTTGAGTTTGCATCATTGTCCACGTGCCCTAGCTTCATCCATGTGTCCATATATCATTTTTATTATTTAATTTGATTTTTATTTGAATTTATTCATTTTAAATAAAATTAAATCATATAAAATCAAAAAAATTGATAACCAGAGATTTTTTATGGATTGTAGGCTTCAATGGACAGCTATCATATCTCCAAACTCGTACCAAGGCAAATCATGTGCAAAAAGATTGAATCAAGTCAAATTTGGCAAGTTTGTAAATGGGAATCAAATCATATTCATGTGCATTGATTTGGAAGGATTCAGTCCATGATTTCTACCCTAATGCAAAGCATGTTACATAAGGAAGCCAAGACACACGAGATCAGGGTTGGAAAGTGCAGGCAGAGGCAGAACAAAAGTTGGAAAATTAATCAAAAAGCTTGAGATAAAAATCATAGCTAGAGGCATTTTCATAAGCCAAGACTTATCCCAATCGCTTCCTGGGCGTTCACTCAAGCTACCTGGATCAAAACCAAGCCTCTTCAGACTCCATAACGCGATGTAAGTGTCACGATAACCACCCCTGTTCTTGAAATCGATTTGGCTTATTCTTGCATCGTTTGAGAAAACTATTGGCATGTTTGTAATCATCAGAACATTTCCAAGCCTTTTGCATTATTTAATTTTATTTATATGGTCTGCATTTCAAAACGCCATAGCTAGGGTTTCTTGGATATTTTTGGGCGTTTTTATTTCAGGAATAATTGACCACCAAGAAGGGTATGGTTGTGACCGGGATGGTGATACGAACACAAACATGCCCTTGGAATTCATTTTTGTGGCCTGAGAAGGATTTTGAGATGAACAACGTTGTAGCCACGAACTTCTGTCTGTTGGTATAGGTTTGTGCACTTTTGGCCACGAACGACAGGTTGAAGATGATGCGTGGCATCCCATCATTGGACCATTCAAACCACGCGCGCGTTTTTTTATTTCTGGCAATGATTTTTGTTTTTTTATATAATATATGTTTTGCATTATAATAACAAAGACAACAAAGCGTCCCAGTGGTGGCCATATAAGCGCTTAGAGACCCAAAGGCTGGAGGTCAGGGGTTTGATCCCTGCCTCCAGCAATTTGCATTTTTCCAATTTCTTGCAGGCGATCAGGTGCACGCTTGGGTTTGAGAACTACCATGCTCCCTCAAGCATCTAAGAGACAGATGGCCAAAGGCCAGATCTGAGAGTCCAAGATGAAGGTCCACCATAGGCGTTGGTCCACGCATGCCCACCAGATCTCAAAAAGTCAATAAAGTCCAGCGTTTTTGGGCCTCAGGATTGCTTCTCATACTCCCATAAACAGGCCCAAATCCCTCTCTCTTTTATCTTATTTACTTTGTTTTATTAATTGTTTTTATTATTTTATTTAATTCCTAACCAATCAAAATTCTTTTTCTTATTAAAATAAAATCACAAAAAATATTTTTATTTAATCAAATTTTAACTTTTATTTTTTATTAATAAATACTAATTAATTAATTTAGGTTTTAATTCTAGAATGATTTTAACCTATTTTGCAAATAATTAAAATTAATTAGAGTTAATTAGGTTTTAACCATTAATTTAATTATTATTATTTCTTTCTTAAAATACCAAAAACTCAAAAATAATTTATTTTTATTAATTAATTTATTTAATTTAATTTGGTGATTAATTTAGGTTATTTCTTTCTTAAAATAAAAACAACAAAAACATGTTCTTTTAAAAGGGTCAAAACCCTAAAATTCGCATTCGATCTAATTTCCCGTGCGCGTTATTTATTTTTATCCAATAATGTACCTGCTCCCGGGTTGTAATAGTTAATAGGACTTTTGATTATTTTTATTGCTTTATTTTATTTTTCAAAGGGTTTGTCTTTGGCGATGTAAATACCCGATGCCTTGTAATTTAAATTCCGCATTTTATTTTCCGCTAATTATAACTGTTAGATGTTTGATAATAGGGTTTGCATGACAAGACTGAATGTTAATCTTAAAATCAAATTAGATCACCCCTAACATGTACGAAAGGTAAAAATAACTGAAAAACAACGCACTCGCACATGCGCACTCTTAGGTTACACCCCACTTGATTGCCTTTGTACGCGGTCATTGAGTATAGGTCATCTTAGAGGTCGCCCTCTTGTCTAAAGATCATAGTCGCCTCGAAATGGTTGCCTCAGATATTGTTGCCTCAAACAAATGATCTAAGACATTAGGGTTACCGCTAAGGCATCCTAACATTGCTTTGGTGACCATAAGTCCCTAATTCGAATTGACCCTCAAACTCCAACGACGATGCTACCTACTCATCAATAGTGGGATAGCATTGTCTAAAGGACATTAGCATAGAATGATTCCTTTTTCGAGTAGGTAGATGGTTCTTAGATACTTGCTCTTTCAAAAACAAAAACTCTTCACACTTACACTTTTCGAACAAAGTTTTCAAAAACACTTCATACACTCTTGAGGATAGAAGCAAGAGTTAAATCGAAGTTTTCAAACAAAAACTTTTTTTTAAACCCACAAGCACAAAGAAAGCAATTTTAAAAACAATTGAGCAAGTACCTAAGAGCCCGTGGATAACCACGAATAGAAAGGGTGCTAACACCTTCCCTTTCTATAATTTACCCCCCGTACTCAAAATCTCAAAAAAGGAATTTTTCTGTGCTTTTTTCCTTTCAAGTTGGATAAAATAAAAGTCGGTGGCGACTCTTGCTTACCGCGACATTTGCGAATACAAAATGCAAACCAGTATTAAACAGTCAGTTCTTCCCACCGTATCACACATCCTATACTTAATGACTGTTTACCGAAGGCAACCAAGTGGGAGTGTACCCTAAGAGTGCGCATGTGCGAGTGATTCAATTTCAAATTATTTATCTTTGCACATTTAGGGTTTGATAATTGTTTTAAAGTTAATCATACATTCTTGTCATGCATCCCTATGTCATACATCTAACAATTAATAGTTTGCGGAAATTTAAAGTGCGGAAATTAAGCTACGCTATTACAAGGCTTCGGGTATTTACATAGCCAAAAACAAACCCTTAAAAAATAAAGCGATAAATGAAAGATAAAAGGCCTAATTAAGCTATTACAACTTGTGGGCAGTTACATCAATATGGTAAAAATAATAATAAAGCGCGCGATGAAATTAAGATCGACAAGAAATTAGGGTTTTGACCCTTTTAACCTAATTAAAAGAAAATTTGCTTTTTGTTGTTTTTAATTATTTTTAAGAAAAGAATTAGGTTTTAAAATTAAATACACAATTTATTAGCTAATTAAATTAATTAATGAAAATAAATATTTAACCTAATCTTGTGTTTTTGTTATTTTTAAGAAAAAGAAAATAGAAATTAAATTATAAACAAAACTCTAATTGTTCTAATTATTTTTAAATTTATTTACTAAAAGAAATTAAGTTTTACCTAAAATTAAAATCTAATTAAATTAATTAATTTATTGACCAAAAATAAACCTAAGTCTAATTGGGTGAAAAATATTTTTATGTGATTTTTTGATAAAAGAAAAATTAATTTTGTGTTAGTAAATAAAATAAATAAATTAAATAAAACAAAATGTAAAAAGAAAAGAGAAAGATTTATTGGGCCTGAGAGTAATTTGGAGGTGTGAATAGCAATTTTCTGGCCCAAGAAGGATTGACCCACATTGACTCTTTGCATCCCATGCCATGCGTTTGACTAGGCGTATCATGGTCCTTCGTTGATGGCCTTTGGATCTGGATCTCAGGACACTTGGCTGGTTGGATGGTGAGGACGCATGATGGTCCTTTGACTTGTGTACGCATGTAATCACTGAAAAGAAAATAACATGAAGCAATTTGGGGGACCTGGGATTCGAACCCAGGTCCTGGAGCACTTTCCCACCACCTGGCTACCAACTGAGCTACACGCGTTTCTTGTATATAAAACAAATAACAATTATTATATTATAAACAAGCGTAATATAGAAAAATCGCGCGGAAATTCAAATGGACGAGTGGTTGTTCGCCACGACATCTTCTTCCTCCTGGCTCCGTAGGTAAAAGTCCCAGACTTTTACCTACGGACGTTTGTCCGTCACTACAAACCTGCGTGTTCTCAAAATCAACCATAAGCAAAATAAATAAACCCTAAGGCCATCAATCAATTCGTCTGGACTTGCTGAGCACAATGGTGCCCCTTTTATGGCCTAATTTTACCTATATGAAGAAATCCCAAATTGAAGCAGAAAAACCTAGCAATGGTGAAATCTTATACAGGCCATGAAAATGCAATTAATTGTTACAGAAAGCTTGCAAATGTTCTAAGGATTAAGAATCTACAAATATTTCATGCTATAGATGCCACAATTATGCAATTCGAATTCAAGAAAATAGCAAAGTCGTGACTGACTTACAGCGAGTTACAGGTCCTGGAAATGCTTGCTCTCGATTGGTTCTGCTTGCTGGGGATCCCAGGAAGCGATTGGAATGGTCAGGAGGCTTTGAAATTTCCTGGAACAATGAAATCGTGTTTGCACTTTTTTGGTGTTTTTTCAAGTTTGGTTCTGGTTCATACGCCTCTTTCTAGCCTTGCTTTAGGTCTACAAACGATCCTTATGTACTGAGGAATGAATTAGGGTTGCCAATATGATCATAATCTTCGTCCATCAATGCTTTTGATTTTGATTTGATACACTTGAAAATCTTGCTAAAAATAGAGAAAACTCAATCTTTTTGTGCACACCAAGCCTTTACACGAATTCAATCTCATGCTAGCTAGAATTTAAGACCTGAAACATGTATCAAATCTTGAGATTTTAATATTTTGGATTTTCTATGATTTGTTTTTATTTAAATTGATTTAATTCAAATCAAAATCAAAATAAATAATAAAAACAAGATAATGACAAGTGGCAAGGGATAGGGCTCGTGGACCATGTTGCCAACTCAAAACAAGTGCAAAAGATTGGGCCCATTAAGCAAAATTTGTAATTTTAGGCATAGTTGACTTTTGACAATTTTGCAAAAAAGGCCAACTTCAACAATGCACAACTTCCTAAATTTTGACTCTTTGAAGGTGTTATTGGACTTTTTGGAAAGCTTGAGATGTCCTCTAAGAAACCCTTTTGGTCCTATCTCAATTTGATATTCCATGCTCATGTATGAAGCTTTGACAAAAAAGGTGTTTTTGTTGACTTTTCAAAATGACCTATAATGTCCAAATTCATAACTTCTTGTGAGTGCATATTTTGAACTTGGGAGATGAATATGGATTGTATAGAATTGAATCCTATTCAAATTTAGCTTTGTATGGGTCATTTCTCATAAAGTATGAGAAAGTTATGCTTGGTCAAAGTTGAGTTGACTTTTCCTACAAAACCCTAATTTAGCAACTTTTGGTTCTTGATGAATTATGAGTAATCCTTGATGAATCATGATCAACCCTTGATCAAATGATGAAATATACTTCAAAATGAGGATGTTGACCAAATATATTGAATTTTGACTGTATGGGGGTCACAGTTGACTTTTGCCCTAGCACAGTCGATTTTCAGGCCTTTAAGCAATTGACTGAGCAAACTTTCTCTGTAGGGCTTGAAACTTGACATGGATGATCTTGAGAACATATTAGGACATTGGTGAGAATTTTGGATCCCTTGGACTCAAGTATATTGATGCAACATGAAACCCTAATTTTGAGGTAGACTGCCTTAGGAGAGAGCTTGTCGGGTCAACCCTTGGACTTCCTTGAGCAACTTGAGGATCTTTCTTGAAATGTTTTGAGAAATATAGGATGGCAAATTTTGGGGTACAACATCTGCCCCTGTTCAATCTTCTTAAACCTGAGGAGGTAGATTGGCTTGCGTGTCTTTCGTGATCCGAAGGTGGAAGATGATTGAACACTAGAGTGCCCAGAAATTTGCACTCACATGATGTGGTGTCCATCTTGCGATGTCGGGAATAGGCTTATAGATGCCATTTGAAGATTGATGACGGAAGATGGGCTTAAAGATGCCATCCGAAGGAGTGTCGATCGCATAAGAGATTCCTTAGCGAGAGTCCATATACCTGTTGTTGAGGAAGATTCCGTTGGGGAATGCTGATCTCTGTCTTGAGAGAAATAGAATTTTAGGAGCTTCGGTCGTCCGTTATTCTACTGAGGAATTGTCTCTGTTTTTTTGTTGAGAAAAGTTGAATTTTAGGAACTTCGGTCGTCCGTTATTCTTGTTAAGGAACCGTCTCTTCGTCGAAGAGGTGAAAATGAACTACTATCTGGTCGTGATCCAGGCTTCATAGTGATAAGATCGACTGCTATCCGGTCATAATCCAGGCTTTACAGTGACTTACTGGGAGATGAGATTAAACTTGCTATCCGGTCGTAATCCAGGCTTCGCAATTTCTCGATTCTTATCTGGTCGTAATCCAGGCTTCGGAAGGAATTAAGTTATTATCCGGTCGCATCCGGGCTTCAACTTGAATTTAAGGCACACTAATATCTGGTCGACTCTGGGCTTCTTAGTAACTGTCCAGGTAAACTGCTATTTGGTCGAAATCCAAGCTTCATAGTGTCTTGTACTATTATCTGGTCGTAATCCAGACTTCAGTCCTTTTATCGTTATTTGGTCGTAATCCAGGCTTCACGATGTCTCATACCACTATCTGGTTGAATCCAGGCTTCATGGTGTTCTGTACTGCTATCTGGTCGTAACCCAGGCTTCACGATACCTTACTTCTTATCTGGTCGTAATCCAGGCTTCAGAAGAGATCAAATGCTTATCCGGTCGTAATTCGGGCTTCCCTTTGGCTTTGGGCCTACTAATATTCGGTCATAATCTGGGCTTCATAGTAACTGGCCGGGTGAACTGCTATTTGGTCGTAATCCAAGCTTCACAGTGTCTTTTACCACTATCTGGTCATAATCCAGGCTTCGCGATGTCTCATACCACTATCTGGTCGAATCCAGGCTTCATGGTGTTTGGAGAAAATCAAGATACTATATGGTCGTAATCCGGGCTTCATAACTTGTGTTAAAAATATACCACTATCTGGTCGTAATCCAGGCTTCGCGGTGTCTTTGGCTGCTATCTGGTCGTAATCCAGGCTTCACAGAAACTTGTATTGCTATCTGGTCGTAATCCAGGCTTCACAATAACTTGTTGAGCTATTATCCGGTTGTAATCCGGGCTTCACGGCTTGCTGGGGATTAAACTATTATCCGGTCGTTCTCCGGGCTTCATAGCTTAAAGATAAACCACTATCTGGTCGAATCCAGGCTTCGCGGTGCTTGATACTGTTATCTGGTTGTAATCCGGGCTTCACAATATGCTGTAGAAATCAAGGTACTACCCGGTCGGATCCGGGCTTCATAGCTTGAACTTTGTGAGAATTTGATTGTATCTTTCCTGAAAGGTAAAGGTTAATTGTATGTAATGCATGACATGTATCAAGCAATGATGTTCTCAAAATAAATGAGATTGTATTGTATGATGTTTATGTGTATGTTATGATGTATGGATATGCAATGTTTTTATGATATCCTCTAGCTGGGGAAAATAAATCCCGGATTGCTGCTGGAGAGTGAAAGAAGTTGAATTCTTCGTTTCCGCTGGGGATAGTGAATGAAGGTGATTTGTAAGAACAATCCTGCTGGAGAATAGACCGGCGAGAAAATGATTCTATGGGAAAGAGATGCTCTGTTAGAGGTCCTGCTGATTTGGAGGAATACCCTCGGATGGGGATGAATCACCGTTGTTGGTGATGATGAACTCTGTCGGGGATTAAGTTTCTGTTTGTGATAGGGATGAACTCCACTAGGGATGATTTTCCAGTGGTGACTCCACTGGGGATAATCTTTCAGACTCTATTGGGGATAATCCTCCAGTGCTGATGATAGATAAACTCTCTTGGGGAGAATATAGCCGACTCATTCGTGGTTGCGAGCCTCAGCAGAGGAGAGTGGTGTCCTGTTCGGGACCGCTAATATCATTGTCTTTTTCTTACTCTGCAGGGAGTGAATGTACCTTCAATCATTTTCTCCAACTAGGTCTATCCCTATACCTGGTGGATAGAGCAATTGTATGGTTTGGACATTTTGCCCCTGTTCCTGATATTACGAGTAATTGTCTTTTGTTTCGCATGTAAACTTTTATGAGCAGCAATTATTGTCAAATGCATATATAAAAAATGAACAATTGGACGTTCTTGCAAAATAAAATAGAAAAAGGAAACAATTTGAAGTTTCTTTGTGAAAATGAATTGTACTGATTTTGAAGTCGGCCTGTAAATAGGCGTTTTTGTACAAGAGGTTGACATCCTAGTAAGAGAATGCCGCCGAACAATAGAATTTATACAGTTTGTGTAAAAGAAAGAAAAACAGCTATGTGAAAAATCCCACTGGGTTCCAACTCTGCTATTGCCCTTATATCCTCGAGCATCTCATCACTTTGCTACTTGGTTGAAGGTAGATCGTATTGATTAGCACCGTCCGAGCTTGATAGTCGATACTGAAGTCTGGTTGCGAGGTGATCAAATGAGACATAGTGTTACGCTTTAATCCCTAATTTTTGCCTGGACCTCCCTTTCGGGTTTTTAGTCCACCGGGATACCCTTTTTTGCCCAAGTGGCCTTTTCAGGTTTTCGACTTGCCGGGTGTACAGTTTTTTTTTCATTTTCATCCCTTATTTTTCCCGAACCCTTTTGGTTCGTCGGGAAGCCCTTATTTTTGCCTAGGCCAGTCAACCTAGCGGGTCTTTGATTATGCGTAGTATCTTTTCACTATGTCTGCATTGACGGGGTGAGGAAGTTCGTCACAATCCATGGTGGTTAGAATCATGGCTCCTCCTGAGAAAATATTCTTAACCACAAATGGCCCTTCATATGTAGGGGTCCATTTGCCCCTGGGATCACCTTGAGGTAATATGATGCGCTTGATCACCAGATCCCCAACTTGATACTCTTGTCGTCTGACTTTCTTGTTAAATGCCTTGATCATCTGCTTTTGATACGTCTGACCATGACAAATAGCAGTAAGTCTCTTTTCGTCGATTAAGTTCAGTTGATCAAGACGAGTCTTGTAAGTTTAAGATTGCGCCTAAGAGGGGGGGGTGAATTAGGTGGTGGTCGATTTTTGATTTATTTTACACTTTCTGGTTTTGTTTTAGTGCTATGGAAAACGGTAAAGTGCAGAAAGTAAAGAGACACAGAGATTTATCCTGGTTCCTTCCATACCCCGGAAGTACGTCCAGTCCCCTTGCAAACACACAAGAGATTTCACTATTTTGTTAGAACTTTTACAAGACTCTTCCTAGTCTTATCAACTAAAGACACTAACAAATACCAAGAACACCCTCTTGGATTTCCAATAAGTATCTTGAGAACAATCCTCTCAAAAGATACCTCTTGTTTCCAACAATGGACAACAAGGTATAAAAGTATTCTAATACTTAATTCCAACAATCCTGGAAATAAGTTACACTTAGTATAATTCTATGAAATATGATTTCTTGAAAGATGTTGATCACATAGAGTGACTTCAATGAAGTTTCTTCTTTCTTCTCTTGTAAGCAATTCAAACTGTAACACAATGGTTAGAAAATGCTCAAAGATTTCTGTTCTTATATGTGTGAAAGTGCAGAAAATCTTTGTTCTTAAAAAATAAGAAATATGAAGTTTGAATATTTTACAAAGTTTAGAATTATTGCATGAGAGAAGAGTTGTTTTATAATTTGAAAGATTTAGAATTTAAAGCAATCAAGATACCTTTCCAAATGGATACCACTTTTCTGTTTGTAAAACTTGAGAAGATGCAATGTATGACCATGCAACCATTGGAGAAAAGGTGTGAAGGATATCTTAAATCAAGTTCAGATTTTTCAAAAATTACAACGTGTAAATCGATTAGCATTAGATGTAAATCGATTGCACGGGTTTGTAACGTTCTTGTTTTCAAAAATTTTGAAGTGTAAATCGATTTACATGATGTGTTAATCGATTTACTAGTGTTAAAAAATTAACTCAGTTCTGTAATCAATCAATTTACACTCCATGTAAATCGATTGCTGCCAGGGGCAATCAGTTTTTAAAAAAAAACATGTGTAAATCGATTTACATGATGTGTTAATCGATTTACATTAGTGAAAAACTTAGAATTTGCTTTAAACTTTAAGTGAAGTGTTGTGGCAAGTGTGTATATCATTTTTGAGCATTTCTAATCAATTTAGTTCAAATGAGAATTGATATACTTGTTTGCTTGCCATGATCCTTGAAGCTTTGAGTGAATGATGCTTTAAGCTAATTCCACTTCTTTTCCTTCTTGCCATAGTGCTTGTTTGTCTTTCATCAAAACTAAAGTTGAGTTGAGGCTTGAGATTACAGGTCTGGATCCAGTCGTCCTTGCTCAAACCTGCATCCTTCATAATCCTAAGAGAGGGCATCTAAACTTCAATGGGTAAGA
Source organism: Vicia faba (assembly GCA_948472305.1). Classification (NCBI taxonomy): domain Eukaryota; kingdom Viridiplantae; phylum Streptophyta; class Magnoliopsida; order Fabales; family Fabaceae; genus Vicia; species Vicia faba. The sequence goes on from OX451740.1 coordinate 500,188,866, forward strand.
CTGCTTCCATGCCATACACCAAAGAGTAGGGTGTTTCCCCTGTTGAAGTACGCGTTGAAGTACGATACCCATGAAGAGCAAATGGTAACATCTCGTGCCAATCTTTGTATGTCACCGTCATCTTATGCACAATCTTCTTGATGTTCTTATTAGCCGCTTCAACAACCCCATTCATCTTCGGCCGGTAAGGAGAAGAGTTGTGATGTTGTATCTTGAACTGCTTGCAGAGCTCGATGATCATCGTATTGTTGAGATTTGTACCGTTTTCCATAATGATCCTCTCTGGTACACCGTATCGACAGATCAGATTGTGCCGAATAAACCGTGCCACGACGTTCTTGATCACTGTAGCAAAGAAAGTTGCCTCAACCCATTTTGTAAAGTAATCAATTGCTACCATGATGAAACGATGCCCGTTGGACGCAATAGGTCTGATCTCACCAATCATATCGATGCCCCACATTGCAAAAGGCCAAGGAGCCATCAAGACGTTCAGAGGGACTGGAGGTATATTCACCTTATCAGCATAAACTTGGCACTTGTGACAAGTCCGAGAATGCTGATAACAATCGGATTCCATGGTAGACCAATAATATCCTGCCCGTAGGATTTTCTTTGCCATGGTATGTCCACTAGAATGAGTTCCGAAAGTACCTTCATGTAACTCTACCATAATTCTTTTTGCCTCGTTCTTATCCACATAACGTAGTAAGGTCGAATCATGGTTACGCTTGTAAAGAATACCATTACTGATGAAGAACTTCGCCGCGAACCTCCTCAGAAACTTCTTATCATTAACAGATGCACCATTGGGGTACTCCTGAGCCTCAAGATACTTCTTTACCTCGTGGAACCAGGGTTTATCTGCCACCTCTTCAGTCTTAATGTCACAGTAATGTGCGGGTTCGTCCAACCTTTCAATGGTAATCTGGGGAGCCTCATTGTCCCATCTGACCTTGAACCTAGAAGACATGGTAGACAGCGCGTTCGCTAACTGATTCTCCTCTCTGGGGAAGTGTTCAAAGGTTATCTCCTCAAAATGTGAAAGCAACGTCAATAAATACTCTTTGTAAGGAATAAGATTTTGGTGTTTCCTATCCCACTCGCCTTTAATCTGACTGATCACGAGAGCGGATTCTCCGAACACACTCAAGAACTTAATCCTTAGGTCAAACGGAGTATGACAGCCTTCAGGAGATATGATCACGGCGACAATGCCATTACCTAATGCGTTTGAAGCTCCGTCAAAATACATAGACCATCGGGATCCCTCCTCGGGTCCTTCATCCGGTCCAGGTGTTTCACAGTCAGTCACCAACATGATGCTCTCATCCGGAAACTCGAAATTCATAGACTGGTAATCATTAACGGCCTGATGCGCTAAATGATCCGCCAATACACTCCCCTTGATTGCCTTTTGGGTTGTGTATTGGATGTCATACTCGGTTAAGATCACCTGCCATCTTGCTATTCTTTCGGACAAAGCAGGCTTTTCGAAGATATACTTGATTGGGTCCATCTTTGATATCAATAGGGTAGTGTGAGTCAGCATATACTGTCTCAGCCGGCGAGCAGCCCATGCCAAAGCACAACAAGTTTTCTCAAGCAGTGAGTATCGGGTCTCACAGTCGGTAAACTTTTTGCTAAGGTAGTAAATAGCATGCTCTTTTCGGCCAGACTCGTCATGCTGCCCCAGCACACACCCCATTGAATTGTCGAGTACTGTCAAGTATAAGATCAAAGGTCTCCCTTCAATTGGAGGCATCAGAATAGGTGGCTCTTGGAGATATTCCTTGATCCTTTCGAAAGCGGCCTGACATTCATCATTCCATCTTACCACTTGATCTTTCTTCAATAGTTTGAAGATTGGTTCACAAGTAGCAGTCAGGTGCAAAATGAATCGGGCAATGTAGTTCAGACGTCCCAGAAAGCCTCTGACTTCTTTTTCTGTTCGGGGAGCAGGCATCTCCTGTATAGCCTTTACCTTTGTAGGATCCACTTGAATACCTTTATCACTAACAACGAAACCTAGCAGCTTACCAGACCTTATCCCGAAGGTGCACTTGTTCGGGTTTAACCTCAGCTTGTACATCTTCAACCTATCAAATAGCTTCTGGAGATGGTCGAGGTGTTCTTCCTCAGTTTGGGATCTTGAAATCATGTCGTCAACGTATACCTCAATCTCATGATGGATAATGTCATGGAACAAAGCGACCATGGCGCGCTGATACGTTGCCCCAACATTCTTCAATCCGAACGGCATAACCTTGTAGCAAAAGGTACCCCACTGTGTAACAAATGTTGTCTTTTCCATATCCCCGGGAGCCATCTTAATCTGATTGTAACCAGAAAAACCATCCATAAAAGAGAAGATCTTTTGCTGTGCAGTGTTGTCGACCATAACATCGATATGAGGCAGAGGAAAATCGTCTTTGGGGCTTGCCTTGTTCAGATCCCTATAGTCAACACACATTCGAACTTTACCATCTTTCTTCAGCACTGGAACCACGTTGGCAACCCACTGCGGGTAAGAAGTAACTGCTAGAAAATTGACATCAAATTGTTTCATAACCTCAGCTTTGATTTTCTCAGACATCTCTGGGCGCATTCGGCAAACTTTCTGTTTCACTGGAGGACAGTCTTCTTTAGTTGGCAAGCGATGAACCACAATATCGGTATCCAACCCAGGCATATCTTCATAAGACCAAGCGAATATCTCAACATAGTCACACAACATTTGTATCAACCATTGCTTAACACTAGATTCCAAATTTGCACCGATCTTGACCTATTTCTTGTCCTCTTCTGTACCCAGATTCACTGATTCCACTGGCTCTTCATGGGGGTTGTATGACCCTCTCTTCCTGTAGTAACAGTCTAGCAAGTTCCCCAGGCACTTCTCAATCATCCTCACCTTCGTCCTCGGCTTGGTTGATCGGACTTTCGAAGTCATAACTGGCAGTAGCAGAGTCATTATCAGTGGGATCCAGAGTGGATGTGGACCTGTATTATGATATGTGAGTGTGTGTAAGACAATATCTGTTTTGCAAGATAGAAAAGAAAAATAAGGAGCGCAAAATTTGTAATGCAAGAAAACGTCCAATGCTTTATTGATGATATATGGAAATGACAAATATTAAGCCCTCACAAACAAAGCCACGGTGTCTTGGGCAAGGCACCGGGCCGTAAAGTTTTAAATTATCTGTTACAAATCTCAAAACAAAAGTCTATTACTGTGTAATAAAAGAAATGGGCACGAAGTCCTTTACCGTCCAATTTTCCAGTCCACTGTCGGTAGTCGGGTAAATCCAGCTGTCAAACTCAGACTCTTCATCATCATCTTCAATTGCATTCACTCCCAGGTTACTGATACGCAGGGGAGGTCTTCCAATCCATGCACGCTGAACAGCCCTTTGAGCTTCTGCAGTAAAACTCAAACCAAACTTGTCAGTTTTGTGTGCGAAGTCAGGGAGTTTGCCCCAATTTGCACACCCACCTTTTTCAATAATAGCCCGGGCATCCTTGAGGGAAGCCATCTTCATTGGAGGATTTTCAGCAACAGTTTCAATTGACGCCAGAGTTTGGGGGACTTCTTCAAAGTTCTGACATGGGGTTTCAATGAACTCCCCGTCCATCTCCACATACCGAAAAGAGTTAAGCTGGCTCACCATGTACTCCTCCTCTCCTCGTACTGTAACAATTTTTACCTTCACTGGGTATTTCAACATCTGATGGATCATAGAAGTTACTGCCCCAGCCTTATGAATCCACGGGCGACCCAGCTGTAGCGATAAAAAATGTAGCGGGGTAAATCGGAGATCGAATTATTGATTAATTCGTCTCACAAAAGCAAGAGTCGCCACCGCGCTTTATTGTTTCCAAGGGGAAAGGGGAAAGAGCGAAATAAAACCCTAAATATGCAATGTAAATAATACTTTTAAAAGTAATAAAAATACAAGGCGTTTTTGAAAAGAGATCTATGGTTCGGGGGTTGGTTATACAGTGGGAAGGTATTAGCACCCAATGTATCTATAGTACTCTATAGGAACCTTTTGAAATATCTGTTTATTAAAATTGTTCGTTTGATTAAAATAAATAAATTGTTTTGGCCGAAAAGGGGTACGGACGGGTTTTTGAAGATACGACGACCTAATGTCGAAGTTTTTGCTTAAAAGGGTATGAGTTTTGAAAAGATCGAATATTTGAGGAAAAATTATCCTAAGTTTTAATGAAATGCGAATGTTCGCGTGATCAGACTTGAGGACATGAAGTCAACAAATTTAATCGTTTTTCCCTTGGATTTAGACGTAAACAGAATAATCAGGTAAATATGAAATGATTAAACAGAAAAAATTATGCGGATAATGATATATAACAATTAAAGACTAAGTGTGTGAACGTGCATTTTTGTATTTTTGTTTAATATTAATAACGCGAGAGAAATAATAAAATGTTTTTTTTTAAAGTTTTTTATTATTAAATGTTTTTTAGGGTTCTATATAAGGCATTATTTTTAAAGAATTATTAAATAATCAAACTAAATGAATACTTAAAAGTTATTAACTTAAACCTAATTAAAAAAGGGAATATTTAAAATTACCAAATAAACCTAAAATTAAACTTAATAAACAAAAGGTAAAATGATTAAAATGTTTTAATTAAGTTTTATTTGACTAAGTTCTATTAATTAACTAAATTAATAATGATCTAAAAAACTAAAGGGAAGTAAATAGAAAAGGGTATCAAAATAAAAAAAGGGTGGGTAATAGATAGTTTATGGGCCAAAAAAGGTCTTAAGGGGGCCTAATCAGAGGTAACAAAAAAAGGGGGGTGTGTCTTGTTAGATTCGCATGGGCCTTAGGCAGAACAGGTTGGTCCAAACAATTTCATTAGGGGTTAAACATTGTTTTGGTTTAATTGAATTAGGGTTAAACGAATTGGTTTACAGCGCCGTTCTCTCTTGTTCACGCGTTCGTCTTCTTCGTTCCATCTTCTTCTCCGATCGTCCTCGTCGCCTTTGCTTCGCTTCCGAGCTCTTTGCCACGGCCACCAGCTTCTCCACTTTCTTCTTCCCTCCAATGGACGCTAGGGGGCGAGGATTTACGGTATAGTAATTTTCTATTTCGATTAGGGTTTTGTTACAATGCATGTTTGTGATTTGATTCTGTTTTGATTCTGATTCTCCACTTATTAATGGTTATTGAGGAAATTGAGAGAAAAAGGAGGGTACATGTTACCTGGAGACGGAGGAAGGAGGTAGGGTGATACGCTTAGGAGGCCAAGGCAAAGGGGAAACGTGTGATGCTTGCTAGCTACTTGACCCTGGTACTCTGTATTTGTATCTTTCTTCTTCTTCCTTTGGTTCGCCTCTGTATGCTTCAATGTTGCCTTGATGCTATTGTTGAAATGAATTTTTGACTAGCTTCTTTTCTTCTTCTTGCCTTTACTACTGTATGCTTCGCTGGGTTGCCTTGATGCTATTGTTGAAATGAATTTTGACCATGGTTGATGGTATTTTGAAATGGCTAAGGGTCTTACTGGTTTATGCAGGCTTTATGGTCTTGGTTTGAAACTGTAGGTTCTTTATGGTTTAGGCCATGCTGGTTTGATATTTGAATTGGTTTTTTGATATTTAGGCCAAGGTTGTGAAATGGTTTTGGTTTTACTGGTTTTATGCAGTAGGAATGGTTTTGATTTTGGTGATGGCAGGTTTGGTGGTATTATGCAGGTTAATGGTTTAGGCCATATTTGTGATATGGTTTAGGCCATATTTGATGGTTTTGGAGATAGTAGGTTTTGAACTGGTTATGGTGTTTGTTTGACAGTAGGTGGAAGGTTTTGGTAATGGTTATGCAGGTTAATGGTTTTGGGCCATGATTGACAGTAGGTGGAAGGTTTTGGTAATGGCTATGGTTTAATCGTTTAGGCCATATGTTTTACTGGTTTTCTGCAGTAGGCTATGGTTTAACTGGTTTTATGTAGTAGGCTATGGTTTAACTGGTTTTTTTTTACAGGGCTTTTGAATGCAGGTTGTATCTTTTTTTTATGTTGTAGTTTTTGAGTTTTTGAACGCTTTAGGCAGGTTGAACTCTCTTCTCTCTTTGAAGGGATTGTGTTGTTATAACAGCCTCCTTGGATTTTGTTTACGTTATAGGTTTATGGTATATTGGTATCTTTCTTGATACTCTGCACCACACCGCTCCAACAGTTTGTTTGTATTCCTATTTCATGCTTCTTTTTTCCTACTGAGTTACTGCTGCAGTTTGTTTTGTATCTCTTCCTGCCTAAACCAAAACCTGCGAAAACCATACTTATATCTCTCTTCTCTCTCTTAGTACCAAATGATACATTAAAATGATGTATGCTGTACTTGTTCTGAAATTGCATAGGCTGGAAAATGATGTAAATGGACAATATGCTTTGCTTGCAAATTGGTTTTAAAATTGCATATCCTCTTTGACTTGCAATGTAACAGTAGAGGAGCCTATTTGTTTTGACTTCTTCCTATATGCATGGCATGGTTTACGTTGCAATTTGTCTTAAAATGCATATGCTGTTTTGTTTTATGCATTTTATGTTGATTTATGCAATGGCTTTTGAAAATGCATATGCTTTTGAAATGAAATGATTTGAGATTATGCAGTTTACAATTAAAATGCAATTTTGACAAAAGAAATGAATTTGTGCATATTTAAATTTGTGCATTCATTTTTGAAAATAAAAATCCATCCCTTTTTGTGAACCGGGAGAAATCCCGCGATTTGTAAAAAGGGTAAAAACTGATTCCAGCCGTTTGCTTTTAATGATGAACACTAAAAATAATTTTCTGCTTTTAATTATTTATTTATTTCTGACTTTTTCTTTTAATTGTTTTGCAGGTAAAATTAAATGAACAAACAGAGAAGCATTGGATAGAAGATTTAGAATTTAGGAAAAATTAGAATAGTTTTTATTTCATTTTAAACTTTGTAAAAATTATTATTGTAAATACGTTGTAAATAAATACAGTATTTACACAACAATTGTACAATTAGAATAAAATGAATAAAATTCCAATACTTTGCCAATTAATTCTTTCCTTCTCTCTAATTATTTTATTTTATCGTTTATAATTCTTTAAATTATATAATAACTGAAAATAAATTTCAATTACTTAAATTCAGAATAATAAACAATTAAATAAACATCATTTGATCAATAAACTTTTCTTCAATCTATTCCATTATTTATAATTCTCTAAATTATAATAACTGAAAAATAAATTTCAACTATTAAACTTAGGATAATAAATAATTAAATAACATTGTTGATCAATTAATGAACTTCCTTTCCAATATTTATTATATTATTTATAAATCTTTCAATTATATAATGACTGAAAATAAATTCCAATTATTAAATTTAAGATAATAAATAGTTAATAAACATTGTTTCAACATTGATCAATTAATAAACCTAGCGTTCAAAAATAAACAGCTCTCGACTTGAAAAAGTTATGAATTTTAATCTGCTTTAAAAAAATTGATAAAAATAGGTCAAAACCCTTGCAATGCAATGATGCAGATGGGAGATGGTATCTTAGGTCAAAATTTGGGGTACAACAGCTGCCCCTATTTAAGTTTCTTCTATCCGGAGATATGAAGATTAAAATCTTCGTTTCGACGGGATTGAAGGTACTTAAATACATAATACGCAAATTTTTCTCTAAGATACCGCCATTATGTTTGATATGAATGCAGTGACTGAATCCACAGAGAAAGATATTGTATGAAACAAGACAATGCTGGAGAAATCAAACACCAACAAAACACAGAGACATGGATTATACACTACTGGGGAAACGAGCCATCGATTTCAAGTAATGGACTCTTGACAACGAATAAAATCGAGGGAATACGACCTCTGACCCTAACAAAGGAGGCATCTTGCATAGGCCATAAAACAGATTATTGACCCAAAACAGTGAGTTCACAACTCGAGGTCAAAGATAGGCAAAAGATGTATCAATTTTGCTGATGACGGATTGCCGACTTCTGAAGGTAATGATTCATGACAAACTTCTCTGCGAGATTTTCCGGAGATATACTCATTAATGCTGAAAGAATAAGATTGTAGATACGCAAGTTGTTCAAATAAAGAAACTGCCACTTGCTGTCTTGCCAAAAATATTATGACATACAAGCTACTCAAATAAAGAGGCTGCCACTTGCTGTCTTCCAGAAAACTATGACATACAAGCTGCTCAAATAAAGAGGCTGCCACTTGCTATCGTCCAGGGGTGTCAATAACATACAAGCTGCCCAAATAAAGAAGCCGCCACTTGCTGTTTTCCAAAGAAAATACCAATAACATACAAGCTGCTCAAATAAAGAGGCTGCCACTTGCTGTCTTCCAGAATAATAATAACGTACAAGTTGCTCAAATAAAGAGACTGCCGCTTGCCGTTTTCCAAAATGATAACGCACAAGTTGCTCGTGAAGAGCTGCCGCTTGTCGTTTTCCAAAAATAATAATAACGCACAAGTTGCTCGTGAAGAGCTGCCGCTTGTCGTTTTCCACAAGATAATAATGACGTACAAGTTGCTCGTGAAGAGCTGCCGCTTGTCATTTTCCACAAGATAATAATGACGCACAAGTTGCTCGTGAAGAGCTGCCGCTTGTCGTTTTCCACAAGATAATAATGACGCACAAGTTGCTCGTGAAGAGCTGCCGCTTGTCGTTTTCCAAAAATAATAATAACGCACAAGTTGCTCGTGAAGAGCTGCCGCTTGTCGTTTTCCGATGTCTATAACGTACAAGTTGCTCGTGAAGAGCTGCCGCTTGTCGTTTTCCAAAAAAATAATTCAGAAGGGAATTGCAATGACACTGGCAGAGAATAGAATCTTCGTCAAAGAAAATCATGAATCAATCCTTCCCGAGGAGATCACATATTTAAATGTGCAAAATAAATGCCCCATACGTCTAGGTCGCGACTTCACTGGGGAAAATCATGAGATAGCCTACGCAAGAGACAACAACTTCATCCAGAAATAACTAGAGAGAAAACAGTCAAACAAGACTCCACCCAATGAGAAAGCAACTCGATTGGGGAATTCATCCTATCCAGAAATGGACAAGGTGAGCTAAATCAAAAATCATCCATGAGGATTAGCTCAGTTGGCGAATTTAGAAAGGAAGCACATTTTCTGCCTAAGCTAACCTTCTACTTGGAAAGAAACATGTACATTATTTGAATAAACAAAGTACAACCCAAAATCGATGGCAAATGTGAATATGTATGCGTGATATAAGTGTAAATGAATAAATGAATGTTATGCTGACAAAACGAACAGATGGAATATCTTGAAGACAATAAGATGTCACGACAAGATAGATACTCGGCCAATCTTAAAAAAGACGGAAGATAACTGGAACTGGAACCACAGAGCAACGTCAGAGCACAACACGCCACAAGGCTCAAATCCTCTGAGGAGAAAAGCATTCAAATCCAATCTTACAAAACCAATAGACCACTGGCAGGAGACAAAGCGTACCACACTTCAGAAATATCCCAAATAAAGATAACTGAAACAAATCTTAACTGGGACAACTGGGGAGTCACCAAACTTAGCACCAGCAGAAACACGAGCTTACACAACTAACACCTCATGATGATTTTGAAACGAAACATGTTCATCATGCAAGGATAAATTACTGTATTGTTTTGCATTTCATGGCTTGACCATCCTTGGAACAAACTGTTAATATTCCTTTCGTTATTCACGACACATTTTTAAAATAAGAATACTTTAAGTAAATTTGTTTCAAGTATTTCCACAAAAATTAAAATTTTGCCCACAAAAGGTAAATGCTCAAATTTCATTAATAATATGGTAGTTCGCTAACAATGCGACTCCAACGGTTTACAAAAGTTTGGGAAATAGTACATGAAATAAAAAGGTTACAAAAAAAAACCATGATCACTATTCTCCCTAACAACTTCGAATTCCGAAATGTGCTCAAGTGTCAGGACTGGTCTGACCAAAAGCCTGCCCAAGCCGCCCCTTCGGGTTTTCAACTTAGCAAACTGTCAACTCAAACCTAAGCGAAATATTTCTTGACTGCATCGGCGTTCATGGGACGCGGGAGTTCTTCACCATCCATATTGGTGAGAATCAAGGCACCTCCAGAGAAAACTTTCTTAACGACATACGGTCCTTCATAATTCGGAGCCCACTTGCCCCTAGAATCAGGTTGGAAAGATAATATCTTCCTGAGCACAAGGTCACCTTCTCTGAACTCGCGTGGTCGAACCTTCTTATCAAAAGCCTTCTTCATTCTCTGCTGATACAATTGACCGTGACACAACGCTGTCAATCTCTTCTCTTCGATTAAATTCAACTGATCATATCTACTTTGACACCATTCGGCCTCAGAAAGTTTAGCTTCCATCAACACTCTCAGAGACGGAATCTCAACCTCCACGGGGAGTACTGCTTCCATACCATAAACTAGGGAAAATGGGGTTGCGCCTGTTGAAGTTCGAACTGAAGTACGATATCCATGCAGAGCAAACGGAAGCATTTCATGCCAATCTTTATAAGTTACCACCATCTTCTGGACGATCTTTTTGATATTCTTGTTAGCAGCTTCAACAGCCCCATTCATCTTCGGTCTGTAAGGAGAAGAATTATGATGCTCGATCTTGAACTCCTCACAAAGCTCTTTCATCATCTTGTTATTCAAATTCGAACCATTATCAATGATGATCTTGCTCGGGATACCGTATCGACAAATGATTTGATTCCTGATAAATCTGACTACCACCTGTCTGGTTACATTAGCATAAGATGCCGCTTCCACCCATTTAGTAAAATAATCAATCACTACCAAGATGAAACGATGACCATTTGAAGCTTTGGGTTCAATCATTCCAATCATATCAATGCCCCACATAGAGAAAGGCCAAGGTGAAGATATAACATTAAGGAGAGTCGGTGGCACATGTATCTTGTCCGCATAAATCTGGCATTTATGACACTTCTTCACATATTTGCAGCAATCAGATTCCATTGTCATCCAATAGTAACCGGCTCTCAACATCTTTCTAGCCATCGCATGTCCGTTGGCATGAGTGCCAAAGGATCCTTCATGTACTTCTTGCATCAGCATGTCTGCTTCACGTCTGTCTACACATCTGAGCAAGACCATGTCGTAATTCCTCTTATACAAAACTTCTTCATTGAGAAAGAAACTGCTTGCTAATCTTCTCAACGTCTTCCTATCTTTATTGGATGCCCCGGGCGGATACTCTTGAGTTTGAAGAACACGTTTAATGTCATAGAACCACGGTTTGTCGTCGGTAACCTCTTCTACTGAGAACACATGAGCAGGTCTGTCAAGGCGCATAACTCGGATTGTAGGCACATCGTTCCAACCATTCACTTGAAACATTGAAGACAAAGTAGCTAAAGCATCAGCCATTTGGTTCTCATCTCTAGGGATATGATGTAATTCCACTTTGTTGAAGAAGGTTAACAATCTTCTAGCATAGTCTCTGTAAGGGATCAACCCAGGATGACGAGTCTCCCATTCTCCTTTGATTTGATTAATTACAAATGCCGAATCTCCATAAATATCAAGAATCTTAATCCTTAGATCCACTGCTTCTTCGAGACCCATAATACATGCCTTATATTTCGCCATGTTGTTCGTGCAGTCAAATTTCAACCTCGCCGTGAACGGGATATGAGTACCTCGGGGAGTGACAATGATTGCCCCAATTCCATTTCCATAAGAGTTCATAGCTCCATCAAATATCAAACCCCAATGCGATTCGGGATCAGGTCCTTCTTCAGGTAACAGCTCTTCACAATCTTTAGCTTTCAAGTACATAACATCTTCATCTGGGAAATCAAACTTGATGGATTGATAATCGTCAATTGGTTGGTGAGCCAAATGATCGGCTAAAATACTCCCTTTGATTGCTTTCTGAGTGTGATACTCAATGTCATATTCAGATAACAACATCTGCCAACGGGCTATTCTTCCAGATAAGGCGGGCTTCTCAAAGATATACTTGATCGGATCCATTTTGGAGATCAACCAAGTGGTGTGGTTAATCATATACTGGCGCAGACGGCGAGCAGCCCAAGCTAAAGCACAATAGGTTTTATCAAGCAATGAGTATCGAGACTCACAGTCTGTGAATTTCTTACTCAGATAATATACGGCATGTTCCTTTCTTCCAGTCTCATCTTGTTGACCAAGCACACATCCCATGGAATCTTCCAATATAGTCAGGTACATAATCAAAGGTCTTCCTTCCACCGGAGGAATCAAAATGGGAGGTTCAAGCAAATATTCTTTGATGCTATCAAAAGCTCTCTGACAATCTTCTGTCCACACACATCCTTGGTTCTTTCTAAGAAGCTTGAAAATCGGCCCACAGGTAGCAGTCATATGAGATATAAACCTAGAAATATAGTTCAGTCTCCCAAGGAAACCTCTTACTTGTTTTTCCGTCTTGGGTGTGGGCATTTCCCGAATAGCTTTGACTTTATCAGGATCTACCTCAATACCTTTCTGACTGACAATGAACCCCAGAAGTCTTCCAGAACGAACACCAAAAGTGCACTTGTTGGGATTCAGACGGAGTTTATACTTTCTCAAACGCTGGAATAACTTCAACAAATGTTCCAAGTGATCCTCCTCAGTTTGTGATTTGGCAATCATGTCATCCACATACACTTAGATCTCCTTATGCATCATGTCATGGAACAAAGCAGTCATGGCCCTTTGGTATGTCGCACCAGCATTCCTCAGACCAAACGGCATAACCCGATAACAAAAAGTTCCCCAAGGTGTAATGAAAGCTGTCTTCTCCATATCTTCTGGTGCCATCTTAATTTGATTGTAACCAGAGAAACCGTCCATGAAAGAAAAGACTTTGAACTGTGCATTACTGTAGACCAATACGTCAATGTGAGGTAATGGGAAGTCGTCCTTTGGGCTAGCTCTATTCAGATCTCTATAGTCTACACACATCCAAACTTTGCCATCCTTCTTAGCAACAGGCACTACATTGGCTAACCACTGAGGATAGACCGATGTAACAAGGAAACCTGCATTAATCTGCTTCTGAACCTCTTCCTTGATCTTATCAGCCATATCGGGATGAGTCCTTCTCAGCTTCTGCTTAATCGGCGGACATTCAGGTCTCAACGGTAAAATATGCTCCACAATATCGTTGTCCAAACCCGGCATATCTTGGTAGGACCAAGCAAACACATCAACATACTCTTTGAGAAGCTCCAACATTTTCTCTTTAACTTCCGGGATAAGCAATGCTCCGACTTTGACTTCCTTTCTATCTTCTTCATCACCCAAGTTGACTAACTCTACAGGTTCTTCAAATGGCTGGATAATCTTTTCATCATGCTTAAGCAAACGGGAAATTTCAACAGGAATCTCTTCATTATCTTCTTCTTCAGCTCTGAACACAGGGAATTCAAAGTTGGGAGAGGGCATAGGATCATTTTTTTCGATGGTTAAGTCATGGATTAATCTGCACACATGATTATGCTTTATTTTAGAAATCGATTTGTGCAAATAAAACAAAAGGTTATTTTTTTCCTATTACTACCAATTAATTTTCATTGCTATTTCCCAGAAAAAAAGTGAAAAGTAAAACAGTAGTGGACAAAATAACATTTTTATTCATTGAAGGGAAATACTTGAAACAAGGAGCCCAGACATTTCTCTTTTGCCTTGGGCAGAGCAAAAGGAATTATTTTTATCATAGCCCGACACAAAATACTTTTCGCCTTGGGCAGAGCGAATGTTTCAAAAAACAAAATAAAACATTATTCGGAAATATGCATCACAACAGGAACATCAACAGCCATCCAGTTTTGGCAAGCCAATCCATGCGTCACAAAATCGGGTAAATCCTCCTCGGAATCGTCCTCTATGATAGCATCAACCTCAGGATGTATAAACCCTGCACTTCGGAAAACCTCTTGAATCGGACGAACAACCACCTCTTGCTTGACTCTCGCAGACACGGGACGAAAACCAAGACCTTCCCCAGATTTGTTCTCGGGCAAAGTCAACACCTGGCCCCATCCTTCGGCCGAACCACTTTCCACCACTCGTCGCGCATCCTCAAAAGAAGAAATGGATGCCCCTTGCTTCTTCACTTCATTCTTGGCAACAGATAGACCTTGGAACTGGGTTCCAACATCCTCATCAGCATCAATAAAAGAGAAGGATGATAAATGGCTTACCACCATAGCCTGCTCTCCCCTAATCATCACTAGCTTCCCATGCCTTACGAACTTCAATCTCTGATGGAGCGTGGAAGTGACTGCCCCCGCATCATGGATCCATGGACGACCCAATAAGCAACTGTAGGCAGCACGAATATCCATTACTTGGAAAGTGACTTGAAAAGTATGGGGACCAATTACTATAGGAAGATCCACTTCACCAATGACAGTCTTCCTAGAACCATCAAACGCTTTAACAATTACTCCACTAGGTCGCATGGGAGCACCCGGATATGAGAGCCGAGATAACGTAGTCTTGGGCATCACATTCAACGACGAACCTGTATCTACCAACACACTTGATAAGGTATCATTTCCGCAACTTACTGAGATATGCAAAGCCATATTATGGTTCCTCCCCTCCTCCGGGAGTTCTTCATCACTGAAACCAAGATTGTTGCACGAAGTAATATTTCCCACAATTCCATCAAATTGGTCAACCGTCACATCATGATCCACGAACGCCTGGTCCAAGACCTTCATCAAATCTTCTCTATGGGCACCAGAATCTCTCAGTAAAGCAAGCAAATAAATCTTGGAAGGTGTTTGCAAAAGTTGGTCCACAATCTTATATTCACTTCTCTTGATAAGCTTCAGAATCTCATCATCCTCAGGGTGAGGGATAGGTTCATTGGATCGGCCTATCTCAATCCTTGGTTCAACATTTCTCACTGGAATTTCAGCCGGTATGGGCCTCCTGACTTGAACTTCTGGTCTCTTCAAAGGTACTGCTGCAAAGACACGTCCACTTCTCGTAACTCTACTCACATCAGCAATGTTAACAAAAGACGGTCTTGTTGGTATAGGGACTTCTACCCCATTCTCAATCATTGTGGCATTATACTTATACGGCACAGCTTGGTCTGAGTTGTAAGGCACAGGACCAGGTGGGTAAATAATCAAAGGATCAATAGGTGCAGTCTGACTGTCGTAAACGAACTCTACTGATTCAGGCAAATTGAATTGCGGTATGATAACATTCACTTCATCCTCCGGATCTCGGTCATATGTAATGGTGATAACTCTCTGGTCTAACAACTTCTGAATATCCTCCTTCACAATAGGACAATCAACCTCTCTTGAACAAAATTCACAAACATCATAATCATGCTGATGCTTAATAAAGGCAAGTCTTCTCAAACTCTGATGTAACCTGATCAACGACTCTCTTATGTGTTCAACTTGAAAAACTCGAAACTTTCCCGGACAACCTTCCACCATATTCACTGAAGCTGCCCCATGTCGAGGCAAAGGATTATCTCTAACATTTGGATTAACATCCTTGAAAGACAAGATACCATTCTTAATCAACCTCTGCACGTCCGCCTTCAGAGCAAAGCAATTTTCAAGGTTGTGCCCCGATGACCCTTGATGATATTCACAAAACTGATCCGCCTTGTACCACGGAGAAGTACTATTTGGTGCGACAGGAGGAGGCTTTGTCGTTATGAGGTTCTTTCTGATAAGAGCAGGGAACAATTCAGTATAAGTCATAGGAATAGCATCGAACTACGGTTTTCTGGGTGAACGGTTCTGATTGTTGAATGGATAAGCCTGTTGTCGAGGCTGCTGCTGAAATGGCCGTTGTTGAGTTGGTGGGGTTTGATGAGCTGGGGTCATCAAAGCTGGGCGGACAGCCGGAGTGACTGCCGCAACGTGAGAGTAACCTCTCCTTGGTCTCCCTGGGAACAATGCGCTGACATCCTGCTCTTTTCTTTTCGGGAAAACACTTCCAAACTTCTTAGTACTGCTAGACGGACTTCCTTCTTTAACCAAACGCCCTTCACGAATCCCTTCCTCTAACCGCATGCCCATGCTTACCATTTCGGTGAAGTCACTGGGTGCGCTGGCGATCATTCTTTCATAGTAAAAGGAACCTAAAGTCTTCAAGAATATCTTCGTCATCTCTTTCTCCTCAAGAGGTGGATAGATTTGAGCAGCAATTTCACGCCACCTCTGGGCGTATTCCTTAAAAGATTCTCTGTCTCTTTGCGACATCGCCTGGAGTTGATCCCTGTCCGGTGCCATGTCAACGTTATACTTATACTGGTGGATAAAAGCTTCGCTAAGATCGTTGAAGTTGCGGATCCGAATACTGTCTAAACCCATATACCACTTTAGAGCAGCACCCGTCAAACTGTCTTGAAAATAATGAATCAATAAGTCATGATCATCGGAATACGTAGACATCTTTCTCACGTACATAGTCAAATGGCTTCGAGGACACGAATCACCCTTATATCTCTCAAAGTCTGGCACTTTGAATTTGGCTGGAATCTTGACATTCGGAACTAAACAAAGGGCATGCGTGTTCTTCCCAAACAACTCATTCCCCTTTAACGCTCTAAGCTCCTTCTGCATTTCTTGGAACTGATCCTGAAATTCTTCCATTCTATCAAAAAGACCCAAACTTTCAGCAGGCTCGGCAGGATAAGTAGGTTCATTCAAGTATGGCACGGAGTGAACCACAGGAGCGACAGTTGTCATAATCGGTTGCGGAAAAGGTGTCACAGACGGAATTACCGGCGGCAAGGCAGTTGTCTCTGGTTGAGGAAGAGACAAAGCAGGTTGAAACAAAGGTTGTACGGCAGGATGATACCCCTCTGGCACAAAGTTGTAAGGCATTCCCCACGGAAAACCTTTCGGCATCTGATGTTGAAGCGGAGAGTTGATTTGAGTCATGGAGGTAGGAACTGTGACAATCTCGGAAACCACTGGAGTTGAAGTCTGAATCTCAGCAACTGTAGCCGATTGCTGATTCTGAACAGCCACCAAACTTTCCACTAACGCAGTTAACTTTTCCATCTCGATACGAAGGGTAGCAACTTCCCCACGAAGCTCATGGTTTTCCTATTCCAGATCTTCCATCTTTCTCTGACGATTGGCTCGAGTATCGTATCGATGAGACAGCTTGACAACCTTTAGAGTGGAAAAAGAAACAAGGATAAGACTCTAAAAAAAGTGTGAAGTGAAATGTTGAATGATGCATGATGTGTGATGCAAATGATGATTCATTTTAATAGTTTTTCAAGGGACTTCGATAATTTTGCACATATCAATGGTAAAGGAATTTGGAACAACAAAAACTCAATCCATTAATCAAAAACAGTAAATTACAACTTACAACTTTGGAATAACAAAACAATAAATTACAACTTTGGGATAACAACCCAATAATAAAGCAGTAAACTACAACTTTGGAACATGAAGTCCATAATAAAGCAATAAATTACAACTTTGAAACATGAAGTCCATAATAAAGCAATAAATTACAACTTTGAAACATGAAGTCCATAATAAAGCAATAAATTACAACTTCGGAGCATGAAGCCCTTAATAAAACAGTAAATTACAACTTCGGAGCATGAAGCCCTTAATAAAAGCAGTAAATTACAACTTCGGAGCATGAAGCCCTTAATAAAAGCAGTAAATTACAACTTCGGAGCATGAAGCCCTTAATAAAACAGTAAATTACAACTTCGGAGCATGAGGCCCTTTTACAAAGTTTTACAAAATGACATCAAAAAATAAAACTAAAAGCTAAAGATCACTCTGAAACATCGGATGAAGGACCAAACACCAACTGTAACCGGAGCTTCTTAATCTTCTCTTCATAAAAGTCTTCCATCTCTTTCTTCTCAGCTACCAGTCGATCAATGATTTCCTTTTGTGGCTTAGGAACAAGAGCAACGCTTACCGAACCTTCCTTCTTTCTCTTCCTTTCACTAGCATACTTCTTCAATAAAGCATCCTTTTGACGAAGTTTCTCATCGTGATCAACGAACCAGCCGTCTTGAATAAAGAGTAAATCCTCCTTTTCCTTTAGTTGTCGAGTCAGGACTCGATTCTCATATTCAGACATATTATACTTTTCTTTCCAAGCATCTCTCTCGGACTTCATCCTAGCCAGATTTCCTTGGTATTCTCCTATATTCGCGATAGGGATAACAACAGATGATGATGCAATGGTAGGGAATAAAGGTTTCTCAAGTTTATAGGGCATCTTGAGAGCACAAGCCCTATCACGGACCCACTGTAGGTAAGGCTCCAAAGAAACGGCGCCTCTATGTCCTAACATGTCTCTCCCTTTCCTATGGATGTGGCGCCAAGCTCCTTCGATCTCCCTCTTAGCTGCCTGATGATCTTGTCCTTCCTGTAGAAAAAAACCACTCACATGGATGTTGTTTGGCTTATCTCTCATCGGGTACCCAAACTGACGGCACGCGAGAACAGGGTTATAGTTGATTCCACCTCTCGTACCGAGAAGAGGCACGTTAGGAAAAGCACCACAGTTATCGATGATCTTCACGTCGTAGTAAACTCGATTATACCAATCAATGTCGAAATGAGTGAGAGCCATAATCTTTGGCACCCAACGCGGCTCCTTCTCGAGATCCCAGAAAACATCAGACCCAGGTAGATGAGAAACATACCACTGATACAACAACGGTGCACAACAAATAATCACCCCTCCTTGATAAGAGTTTCGAAGATGGATGGAGTAGTAGGTATCTCCTAGCAGCGTAGGGACTGGATTTCCAATCAAGAAAATTCTGATGGCGTTGATATCCATAAACTTATCAACGTTAGGGAACAAGAATAGACCATAGGCGAGTAAAGCAAACACGTCTTCAAAGGCAACAATATCTTTTATCTCAGCGAAATGACGAGCTTTCCTCAACAAAAACTGCACAGACAAGCCTCGGATTCCCCCTTTTGTAGTCATGTTCTCCTCTATCTCTGACTTCTTCAAGTGGGTGATGGTCGCTATCTCGTGAGATTTGGGTTCCTCTTCTAATTCAGAAAAGGGGACACAGTCGGTGATCGGCAGACCAAGTATGTAGGAATACTCTTCTAAGGTGGGCATCAACTGGTAATCCGGAAAGGTGAAACATCGGTACAAAGGATCGTAGAATTGAACCAACGTATTAAGAATGCCTTCCTTCATCTTGCGCTTCATGAGAGGTATAATGGATCCATACTTTTCTGAAAATCCGTCGGGTTCTCGATCTTCGGAATCAAACTCTTCAGTTCTTCAATCTCGGGCTCCTTAAAACTAAAGCTTCGAGTGTTTCTCCTTCCAAATTCCATAATAACCTGGGATGTCTGCAAAAATCATTCCGAAGTTCCTTGAAAAACAAGTTTTTTACAAAAATGTTGGTGAATGCATGGATGAATGATAATGCAACAGTTACACACAAGTTTGCAAACATGGGGTTCCAAGGTTCAACGTTCGGCATGGAGTCGAGGGTAAAGCCCACCCCAAGGTATGTACTAATGGTTCAAACACACCTGAAAGACAAGGTTCTAAGAGTTCCCAGAGTCTACATTCCTCCTTCGGATATTACCAACGTCTTGATTACTCAATAATTTGCAATATTCTCAAGAGAAACTCGTCCGAGCGTAGCATCGCGTAACAACTACTTCCGAATTACTCCGTTATAGTCTCCGCGCTACACCTAAAAAGGCCAAGATGGGTTAGGTTTCTACGGTCCTCAACTTCTCGGGATCCTAGGTCGAAAATAATAATGTCTTCCCGATTACTCGGTAAACAAATATTAAGTTCAAGAGGGCCTTCCATTGAGTGGGGGATCTCATGCCTCCTTCTTCGGGATTACTCCCTCAAAGTTAACATGACTGTATCGCCCGTCCTATTCCTTCAATGTTACTTAATTCGGGTATAGGATTCGTCCTTTGCAAAAAAAACCCAAACACCCCAATTTAAACACATAATCAAGCAAATCAAATAATAATAAAACAGATAAAACAAATTAGGCTTAACCCTCTTAGGGATGGACCAGCAAGAGGTCAATCTAGTCCCCAGCAGAGTCGCCAATTCTGTAGCGATAAAAAATGTAGCGGGGTAAATCGGAGATCGAATTATTGATTAATTCGTCTCACAAAAGCAAGAGTCGCCACCGCGCTTTATTGTTTCCAAGGGGAAAGGGGAAAGAGCGAAATAAAACCCTAAATATGCAATGTAAATAATACTTTTAAAAGTAATAAAAATACAAGGCGTTTTTGAAAAGAGATCTATGGTTCGGGGGTTGGTTATACAGTGGGAAGGTATTAGCACCCAATGTATCTATAGTACTCTATAGGAACCTTTTGAAATATCTGTTTATTAAAATTGTTCGTTTGATTAAAAAAAATAAATTGTTTTGGCCGAAAAGGGGTACGGACGGGTTTTTGAAGATACGACGACCTAATGTCGAAGTTTTTGCTTAAAAGGTATGAGTTTTGAAAAGATCGAATATTTGAGGAAAAATTATCCTAAGTTTTAATGAAATGCGAATGTTCGCGTGATCAGACTTGAGGACATGAAGTCAACAAATTTAATCGTTTTTCCCTTGGATTTAGACGTAAACAGAATAATCAGGTAAATATGAAATGATTAAACAGAAAAAATTATGCGGATAATGATATATAACAATTAAAGACTAAGTGTGTGAACGTGCATTTTTGTATTTTTGTTTAATATTAATAACGCGAGAGAAATAATAAAATGTTTTTTTTAAAGTTTTTTATTATTAAATGTTTTTTAGGGTTCTATATAAGGCATTATTTTTAAAGAATTATTAAATAATCAAACTAAATGAATACTTAAAAGTTATTAACTTAAACCTAATTAAAAAAGGGAATATTTAAAATTACCAAATAAACCTAAAATTAAACTTAATAAACAAAAGGTAAAATGATTAAAATGTTTTAATTAAGTTTTATTTGACTAAGTTCTATTAATTAACTAAATTAATAATGATCTAAAAAACTAAAGGGAAGTAAATAGAAAAGGGTATCAAAATAAAAAAAGGGTGGGTAATAGATAGTTTATGGGCCAAAAAAGGTCTTAAGGGGGCCTAATCAGAGGTAACAAAAAAAGGGGGGTGTGTCTAGTTAGATTCGCATGGGCCTTAGGCAGAACAGGTTGGTCCAAACAATTTCATTAGGGGTTAAACATTGTTTTGGTTTAATTGAATTAGGGTTAAACGAATTGGTTTACAGCGCCGTTCTCTCTTGTTCACGCGTTCGTCTTCTTCGTTCCATCTTCTTCTCCGATCGTCCTCGTCGCCTTTGCTTCGCTTCCGAGCTCTTTGCCACGGCCACCAGCTTCTCCACTTTCTTCTTCCCTCCAATGGACGCTAGGGGGCGAGGATTTACGGTATAGTCATTTTCTATTTCGATTAGGGTTTTGTTACAATGCATGTTTGTGATTTGATTCTGTTTTGATTCTGATTCTCCACTTATTAATGGTTATTGAGGAAATTGAGAGAAAAAGGAGGGTACATGTTACCTGGAGACGGAGGAAGGAGGTAGGGTGATACGCTTAGGAGGCCAAGGCAAAGGCGAAACGCGTGATGCTTGCTAGCTACTTGACCCTGGTACTCTGTATTTGTATCTTTCTTCTTCTTCCTTTGGTTCGCCTCTGTATGCTTCAATGTTGCCTTGATGCTATTGTTGAAATGAATTTTTGACTAGCTTCTTTTCTTCTTCTTGCCTTTACTACTGTATGCTTCGCTGGGTTGCCTTGATGCTATTGTTGAAATGAATTTTGACCATGGTTGATGGTATTTTGAAATGGCTAAGGGTCTTACTGGTTTATGCAGGCTTTATGGTCTTGGTTTGAAACTGTAGGTTCTTTATGGTTTAGGCCATGCTGGTTTGATATTTGAATTGGTTTTTTGATATTTAGGCCAAGGTTGTGAAATGGTTTTGGTTTTACTGGTTTTATGCAGTAGGAATGGTTTTGATTTTGGTGATGGCAGGTTTGGTGGTATTATGCAGGTTAATGGTTTAGGCCATATTTGTGATATGGTTTAGGCCATATTTGATGGTTTTGGAGATAGTAGGTTTTGAACTGGTTATGGTGTTTGTTTGACAGGAGGTGGAAGGTTTTGGTAATGGTTATGCAGGTTAATGGTTTTGGGCCATGATTGACAGTAGGTGGAAGGTTTTGGTAATGGCTATGGTTTAATCGTTTAGGCCATATGTTTTACTGGTTTTCTGCAGTAGGCTATGGTTTAACTGGTTTTTATGTAGTAGGCTATGGTTTAACTGGTTTTTTTTTTACAGGGCTTTTGAATGCAGGTTGTATCTTTTTTTTATGTTGTAGTTTTTGAGTTTTTAAACGCTTTAGGCAGGTTGAACTCTCTTCTCTCTTTGAAGGGATTGTGTTGTTATAACAGCCTCCTTGGATTTTGTTTACGTTATAGGTTTATGGTATATTGGTATCTTTCTTGATACTCTGCACCACACCGCTCCAACAGTTTGTTTGTATTCCTATTTCATGCTTCTTTTTTCCTACTGAGTTACTGCTGCAGTTTGTTTTGTATCTCTTCCTGCCTAAACCAAAACCTGCGAAAACCATACTTATATCTCTCTTCTCTCTCTTAGTACCAAATGATACATTAAAATGATGTATGTTGTACTTGTTCTGAAATTGCATAGGCTGGAAAATGATGTAAATGGACAATATGCTTTGCTTGCAAATTGGTTTTAAAATTGCATATCCTCTTTGACTTGCAATGTAACAGTAGAGGAGCCTATTTGTTTTGACTTCTTCCTATATGCATGGCATGGTTTACGTTGCAATTTGTCTTAAAATGCATATGCTGTTTTGTTTTATGCATTTTATGTTGATTTATGCAATGGCTTTTGAAAATGCATATGCTTTTGAAATGAAATGATTTGAGATTATGCAGTTTACAATTAAAATGCAATTTTGACAAAAGAAATGAATTTGTGCATATTTAAATTTGTGCATTCATTTTTGAAAATAAAAATCCATCCCTTTTTGTGAACCGGGAGAAATCCCGCGATTTGCAAAAAGGGTAAAAACGGATTCCAGCCGTTTGCTTTTAATGATGAACACTAAAAATAATTTTCTGCTTTTAATTATTTATTTATTTCTGACTTTTTCTTTTAATTGTTTTGCAGGTAAAATTAAATGAACAAACAGAGAAGCATTGGATAGAAGATTTAGAATTTAGGAAAAATTAGAATAGTTTTTATTTCATTTTAAACTTTGTAAAAATTATTATTGTAAATACGTTGTAAATAAATACAGTATTTACACAACAATTGTACAATTAGAATAAAATGAATAAAATTCCAATACTTTGCCAATTAATTATTTCCTTCTCTCTAATTATTTTATTTTATCGTTTATAATTCTTTAAATTATATAATAACTGAAAATAAATTTCAATTACTTAAATTCAGAATAATAAACAATTAAATAAACATCATTTGATCAATAAACTTTTCTTCAATCTATTCCATTATTTATAATTCTCTAAATTATAATAACTGAAAAATAAATTTCAACTATTAAACTTAGGATAATAAATAATTAAATAACATTGTTGATCAATTAATGAACTTCCTTTCCAATATTTATTATATTATTTATAAATCTTTCAATTATATAATGACTGAAAATAAATTCCAATTATTAAATTTAAGATAATAAATAGTTAATAAACATTGTTTCAACATTGATCAATTAATAAACCTAGCGTTCAAAAATAAACAGCTCTCGACTTGAAAAAGTTATGAATTTTAATCTGCTTTAAAAAAATTGATAAAAATAGGTCAAAACCCTTGCAATGCAATGATGCAGATGGGAGATGGTATCTTAGGTCAAAATTTGGGGTACAACACCAGCAAACAAGAATAAGATGATCGAATGTCCATTACATAGAACATAGACGCAAAAGTCTGGGAACCAACCTTAACAGGGACATCCACCTCTCCATGTACCATCCTTTTGGACCCGTCAAAGGCCCTAACCATAATATTACTTGGCTTCAAAACCAATCCTTCATAGTCCAACCGGTCTAACACTTTCTTGGGTAAAACATTTAACGAGGACCCAGTATCCACCAGTACGTGGGCCAGAGTAGTGCCCCTGCACTCGATCGAAACATGCAGAGCGTCATTGTTATTCTTTCCTTTGGCAGTCAGATCTGCGTCAGAGAAACCCAACTCGTTGTTAGTTGTCAAACTAGCCACACAATCTTTGAATTGATTAGCAGATGTTTCCTGCGACACATGCGCAGTTTTAAGGAAAGCAATTAAAGCCTTTGCATGGGCTTCTGAACACAACAATAAGGATAGCATAGAGATCTTCGACGAGGTTTGCCCCAGCTTCTCGACTACGTTGTAGTCGCTTTTCTTGATGATTTTTAGAATTTCCTCTATCTCCTGCCTAGAGGTTTCAACAATAATCTTATTCGATGCCTCCATCCGGGCAGGCTCACTTGTGATCTCTTTGCCCCGAGCGTCAGATGACTCGGCGACAGGGGTAATAATTGGAATATGAACTGGGACAGTAGCAGATGTACTGGTAGGTGGAATAGCAACAGGCTTTTGAATAGTTGGAGGGGAAATCTCAGGAGAGAAGAGTCTTCCGCTTCGGGTGACCTTGCTAGACCCAACAATATTGCTGATATCAGTAACAGCCTCTTCAACCTTCAAGTCTTGTTTAATCCCATGATAATACACATCGGCCCCATAGTGCCACGGGACAGCTTTATCCGAAGTGTACGGGATAGGACCAGGGATAGTTATGATCAATGGAGCAACTCTTGTAACGGGTGTAATCCTAATAGGCTTTCTCGAGGAAGCCTTGGAAGGATTGGCGGAAATGGTTATTATGGAAACATCTTCAACAGGAATCAATGGAACCAAAGTTTTCTCGGACAGGTCTTCTTTGCTATCCATCAGGCGTTGAACACCTGATTTCAATAAATGACAACCAGCAGGCAGGATTGAACACAGATGGCAACCTTCGCCATAACCCAGAAATAAACCGGCTGATAATAAGTTCTTCTTTACTATCATCAATGGAGTAGAAACGTCTTCCACAGAGGTTACGAATGAATCATCATCCACAGGATTTACTCCATGCTTGGGCATAGGAGCAGTCATGACATTAGGCTTTTCCGACGCGTCAAATTCAATCTCTTTAGCTTCAATTAAATCTTGCACCTTATTCCTCAAGGCCCAGAAGTTGTTCGTATCATGCCCTGGGCTATCGGAGTGATAAGCACAGCGGGCGTTCAGATTATACAGCGGTGATGTAGTACTGGGAGTCTTCGGAGCTTCCCTCAGAGTGATCAAGTTGGTCTTCAACAATTGCAGCAGAATTTGAGATAGGGTCATACTGAGCCGAGTATACTGGCTTTGCGGTCTCTCCACTCTTTGCTGATTGTCGCATTGTGGGGCAACAGTTGGTCTTGATATTACTACCGTATTAACTGCTTGGCACATTCAGGTCGGTTTTGGCTCCTCGAGCTGTAAACTGCACTAGCTTCTTTTCTGAAAGGCTTCTTTTCTGTACTTGATGAAACACCTTTCTATATCTTGCCACTTTTAATACCAACTTCAACTCTCTCCCCAGTCAAAATAAATTCAGTGAACCCAGACGATGAACTACTGATCAAATGATTGAAATATAGACCATACAAAGTCCCAAGAAACATATCCACCAACTCCCTATCAGACAGAGGGGGTTGGACTCTTCCATCAATATCTCTCCATTTCTGAGCATAGTCCTTAAAGCCTTCGCCTGTACCCATAGACATACCCTGAACTTGGGTACGCGTGGGAGCAAGGTTGGCGTTATACTGGTATTGCTTGTAAAAGCAGCAACAAGGTCCTCCCAATTGTGGACATTAGCTCCTTCCAGTTGATAGAACCATTCAAGTTGAGTCCCTGATAGACTATCTTGAAAGAAATGAACCCACAGGTTTCTATCAGCAGTATAGGGTTGAAACTTTCTGACGTACGAGCGAAGGTGTAGCTTCGGATAAGATACTCTGTCATACTTAGCAAAGACAAGAGCTTTAAACTTGTGTGGGGTCACCACCCCAGATGCCAATCCCAAATCTCCAAAGTCCAAACCAGGTATCTTCTGGATCTCCATTGCACTCAGCCGATCTTCAAGTTGCTTATACCTATCCTCAACAGGAGGATACTGGTCTTCATCAAAATCAGTGTCATTATTAGAAACCACAAGACTAGGCCCCTTTCTTTCCTCTTGATTCTCCCCCCTCCAGATGAATGGGACAAATCAGTTTCCTGTCGCAAATTGTTTCCGAATCTGCGACCCATATTCAGGAGGACCACCTTCTTCTTCTTCTTTTTCTTCTCCTTCAAGATGAGAGACTTCAAATCTTGCTGCCCTTTGGCCATGTTCAGGAACATCTCTTGGAACTGAGCATTCGGAGCCTGAAGAGCCTTGATGGCTTGATTAGTAGGTGTTTCAGAAGACATGCTGTGCTGAAATAAACAGCAAAGAAGATAAGAAACATGTAACGGTACCTGTGATGAGGTGCATGATAATGGAATGCGTATGAAATGATTTCAAAGACTTTGGGAGATTCAAATTTGTAAACCAAAATAAAAATACACTTTATTAGATAAAACTGGTAACAATGTTTAACAATGCCTTCAAGGCGTTACAAAAGAAATACTGAAAATCAAATTTAAACTAGAAACAAATAAAAGACATCAGAAATCCCATGGTTGTTTTCCCTTTGTGCTGACATAATCGTTGATTGTCCTTTCATTCTCAAGCTGCCTTGTAAGCCTCAAGATCTTCCTCTCCTGCTCATGATACTTCTCTCTGTAGGTATCCCTTTCTTCCTTTAGTTGGATCCAAGATCTCTTCAATGCCCCAAGATCAGTAGGAATGTATGGATGGAGGACCGTATAAGAAACACCTTCTTCATTAGTATGCTCTATAATCACCGACAAAACAGCTTCATAAGGCATCCCCAACTTTTGAGCACGGGCTCGAACCCACTGGAGATATGGTTGCATCGGTAGAGAAGTCTTCAGTCCTAGATCATGTGGGTTAAACATGTTCACCCTGCCCCAGGCTCGTATAAACCTTTGGCGATGCTCATTCACGTCCCCCTTGTAGTCAAAGACAAGGTCTGGAAGAAGCAGCTCATGGGGACCGTCTCTCCGAGCGCGTCCAAACTGTCGTAACGCCAAACAAGGATTGTAGGTTATTCCCCCTCTAATTCCAAGCAACAGAACATTAGGGTATTCCCCACATCGATCAATGATAGCTACTTTTTGCATATCCTTAGAACTCTAAAGGATGTCCGTATGAGCAAGGGACATGATTCTGTAAGCCCAACCTACACCTTCCTCATTCTTCATAACAGACTTGGGGAGGTGCAAAATAAACCACCTCGTCGGCAGCGGCGTGCAACACATGAGGGTTCCCCTTCTTCACACGGTACGGGTATAGAGATTATTTAGAATATCACCCAAGAGAGTAGGCACTGGATTACGAGACATAAAGATCTTGACCGCATTCACGTCTATGAAAGAATCTGGATTTGGGAAAAGAACTAAATCGTAGATGAGGAGAGACAAGATGTCTTCAAAAGCTTGAAATTCTAATTTGTCCCAAAACTGTTGAGCTTGATCGATCATAAACTTAGCCAAGAAACCTTCAACCCCACTCCGTGTCTCCCAGTTAGACACTACATCAGCCTTTGTCAAATGTAAAGTTAAAGCAATGTCCTCAGGCCTAGGAACCTCCTCTAAACCGGTGAAGGGTGTCTGCTCGAGGATAGATATGCCTAACAAATTAGAAAACTCCTCTAAAGTAGGGACTAGCTGATAATCCGGGAAGGTGAAATAATGATGCAATAGATCAAAGAACTGGAATAACACACTCATCATTTGCTCATCCAACTTTGAAGTGACCAGGCTAAGGAGATGACCATGTCTTTTAACAAATGAAGAAGTATCAGGAACCTTTGAGACTAACTCTCTAAGCTGAGCAGGTATTTACACGAAGTTGACTCAAATGGTATTTCTGCGCATAGAAGTCATGATCTGCAAAACAGAACAAATATGAATCCCCTCGATCTTTGAAATGGTTAGTCTGATGAAATATGCATGCTATGTCATGATGCATGATGTCATGATAAAAACACACAACAGGTATCACAGATAGCAAACATGGTAAAGGCAAACAAGTCACACAGTAGCCCTTAAGTTTCAGGCTTGCATGGAGTCTAGGTACTACCCTCTTGAAGTTCAGTTGGTTCAACCTGTCCTAATAATAGTAACCGAATTCTAGAGGTTCTCAATATCACTGATCATCCTCCATCGGTCATGGTTTCAGCTCACGCAATCTTTTCTTGCTGCCGAAACTATCTCGAGAGTATGGTCTCAATGAGTGTAGTATCGAGTATCAACCAGTTCCCATCTCTATGCCGAGGCCGGCTATCTCACTACTTCCTATGGCCAAGTTGATCAATTATAGGTTCTAAGGTAAGTTGATGCTTAACGACCCATATAGCAGCCCCATACTCTCCTTGTTGCTCCATAAGGGATATCGGTATCAACTAATGTGCCACATCAATGTAGCTACTACTTCAACTGTATCGGTCTATGCCGTACAGTTCCCTCACAGTCTATTGCTACTTACCTAAAATGTGTCCCCCAGATCCGGTTAGGATCTATAGTAACTCCGATACAAAGCCCACAAAAATAAAGCAATCAAATCAAACAATAGAAAACAATATGGTGAACTAATCCTAAGGTATACGCCACTTATTAACTCCCCAGCAGAGTCGCCAGTTCTGTGATACGGTGGCAGAACCGACTGTTTTTTAGGAATTACTGGTTTGCGTTTTGTGTTTGTGTTTGCAAAATGTCGCGGTAAGCAAGAGTCTCCACAGACTTTTATTTTATCCAAAAAGGAAAGGAAAAAAGCACAGAAAAATTCCTTTTTTCGAGATTTTCTGAGTACGGGGGGTAGATTATAGAAAGGGAAGGTATTAGCACCCTTTCTATCTGTAGTTATCTACGGGCTCTTAGGTACTTGCTCATCATTTTCAAAATTGCTTCTTTGTGTGTTTGTGTGATTTGAAAAGTTTTTTGACTTCGATTTAACTCTTGCTTCTGTCTTCAAGAGTGTAACGAAGTGTTTTTGAAAGCTTTATTTGTAAAGGAGTGTAAGTGTGAAAAAGTTTGTTTGGATTGAGCAAGTACTTAAGAACTAATATACCTACTCGAAAAAGATAATTGTTCTATGTTCGTTTCCTTTAGACAATTCTATCCTACTATTAGTGAGTAGGTAGCACCGTCGTTGGAGTTTTGAGGGTCAATTCGAAAGGGACGTACGGTCACTAAAGCAATGTTAGGACGTCTTAGTAGTAACCCTAATGTCTTAGATCAGTTTATTCTAGGCAGCAATATCTGAGGTAACCATTCCGAGGAAACTTTTCCGAACGGGACTTTGATCTTTGTCTAGACAAAAGAGCGACCACTAAAGCATCCTATACTTAATGACCGTTTACCAAAGGCAACCAAGTGGGAGTGTACCCTAAGAGTGCGCATGTGCGAGTGATTCAATTTCAGGTTATTTATCTTTGCACATTTAGGGTTTGCTAACTGTTTTAAAGTTAATTATACATTCTTGTCATGCATCCCTATGTCATACATCTAACAATTAATAGTTTGCGGAAATTTAAAGTGCGAAAATTAAGCTACACTATTACAAGGCTTCGGGTATTCACATAGCCAAAAACAAACCCTTAAAAAATAAAGCGATAAAAGGCCTAATTAAGTTATTACAACTTATGGGCAGTTACATCAATATGGTAAAAATAATAATAAAGTCGCGCGATGAAATTACGATCGACAAGAAATTAGGGTTTTGACCCTTTTAACCTAATTAAAAGAAAAAATGCTTTTTTATTGTTTTTAATTATTTTTAAGAAAAGAATTAGGTTTTAAAATTAAATACACAATTGATTAGCTAATTAAATTAATTAATGAAAATAAATATTTAACCTAATCTTGTGTTTTTATTATTTTTAAGAAAAAGAAAATAGAAATTAAATTATAAACAAAACTCTAATTGTTCTAATCATTTTTAAATTTATTTACAAAAAGAAATTAAGGTTTACCTAAAATTAAAATCTAATTAAATTAATTAATATATTGACCAAAAATAAACCTAAGTCTAATTGGGTGAAAAATATTTTTATGTGATTATTTGATAAAAGAAAAATTAATTTTGTGTTAGTAAATAAAATAAATAAATAAAATAAAACAAAATGTAAAAAGAAAAGAGAAAGAGTTATTGGGCCTGAGAGTAATTTAGAGGTGTGAATAGCAATTTTCTGGCCCAAGAAGGATTGACCCACGTTGACTCTTTGCATCCCATGCCATGCGTTTGACTAGGCGTATCATGGTCCTTCGTTGATGGCCTTTGGATCTGGATCTCAGGACACTTGGTTGGTTGGACAGCAAGGACGCATGATGGTTATTTGGCTTGTGTACACATGTAATCACTGAAAAGCAAATAACATGAAGCAATTT
The DNA here is from genome assembly GCA_948472305.1 of Vicia faba. Classification (NCBI taxonomy): domain Eukaryota; kingdom Viridiplantae; phylum Streptophyta; class Magnoliopsida; order Fabales; family Fabaceae; genus Vicia; species Vicia faba. Next base: position 500,219,533 of record OX451740.1, read on the forward strand.
GGGGGACCTGGGATTCGAACCAAAGTCCTGAAGCACTTTCCCACCACCTGGCTACCAACTGAGCTACACGCGTTTCTTGTATATAAAACAAATAACAATTATTATATTATAAACAAGCATAATATAGAACAACTCGTGCGGAAATTCAAATGGAAGAGTGGTTGTTCGCCATGACATCTTCTTCCTCCTGGCTCCGTTGGTAAAAGTCCCAGACTTTTACCTACGGACGTTTGTCCGTCACTACAAACCTGCGTGTTCTCAAAATCAACCATAAGCAAAATAAATAAACCCTAAGGCCATCAATCAATTCGTATGGACCTGCTGAGCATAATGGTGCCCCTTTTATGTCCTAATTTTACCTATATGAAGAAATCCCAAATTGAAGCAGAAAAACCTAGCAATGGTGAAATCTTATACAGGCCATGAAAATGCAATTAATTTTTACAGAAAGCTTGCAAATGTTCTGAGGATTAAGAATCTACAAATATTTCATGCTATAGATGCCACAATTATGCAATTCAAATTCAAGAAAATAGCAAAGTCGTGACTGACTTACAGCAAGTTACAGGGCCTGGAAATTCTTGCTCTCGATTGGTTCTGCTTGCTGGGGATCCTAGGAAGCGATTGGAATGGTCAGGAGGCTTTGAAATTTCCTGGAACAATGAAATCGTGTTTGCACTTTTTTGGTGTTTTTTCAAGTTTGGTTCTGGTTCATACGCCTCTTTCTAGCCTTGCTTTAGGCCTGCAAACGATCTTTATATACTGAGGAATGAATTAGAGTTGCCAATATGATCACAATATTCCTCCATCAATGCTTTTGATTTTGATTTGATACACTTGAAAATCTTTCTAAAAATAGAACAAACTCAATATTTTTGTGCACACCAAGCCTTTACACGAATTCAATCTCATGCTAGCTGGAATTTAAGACCTGAAACATGTATCAAATCTTGAGATTTCAATATTTTGGATTTTCTATGATTTGTTTTGATTTAAATTGATTTCATTCAAATAAAAATCAAAATAAATAATAATAAAAAATATAATGACAAGTGGCAAGGGCTAGGGCTCGTGGACCATATTGCCAACTCAAAACAAGTGCAAAAGATTGGGCCCATTAAGCAAAATTTGCAATTTTAGGCATAGTTTACTTTTGACAATTTTGCAAAAGGCCAACTTCAACAATGCACAACTTCCTTAATTTTGACTCTTTGAAGGTGTTATTTAACTTTTTGGAAATCTTGAGATGTCCTCTAAGCAACCCTTTTGGTGCCATTTCAATTTGATATTCCATGCTCATGTATGAAGCTTTGACAAAAAAGGTGTTTTTGTTGACTTTTTAAAATGACCTATAATGTCCAAATTCATAAATTCTTATGAGTGCATATTTTAAACTTGGGAGATGAATATGGATTGTATATAATTGCATCCTCTTCAAAATTAGCTTTGGATGTGTCATTTCTCATAATGTATGAGAAAATTATGCTTGGTCAAAGTTGAGTTGACTTTTCCTGCAAAACCCTAATTTAGCAACTTTTGGTTCTTGATGAATTATGAGCAATCCTTGATGAATCATGATCAACCCTTGATCAAATGATGAAATATACGTCAAAATGAGGATTTTGACCAAAAATCTTGAAGTTTGACTGTATGGGGGTCACAGTTGACTTTTGCCCTTGCACAGTCGATTTTCAGGCCTTTGAGCAATTGACTGAGCAAACTTTCTCTGTAGGGCTTGAAACTTGACATGGATGATCTTGAGAACATATTAGGACATTGGTGAGAATTTTGGATCCCTTGGACTCAAGTATCTTGATGCAACATGAAACCCTAATTTTGAGGTAGACTGCCTTAGGAGAGAGCTTGTCTGGTCAACCCTTGGACTTCCTTGAGCAACATGAGGATCTTTCTTGAAATGTTTTGAGAAATATGGGAGGGAAAATTTTGGGGTACAACATTTTTCATCCATGGTTTTCCATGGGCTCTTAGTCACTTGCTAGATCACTTGCTTTTATTTGAAATTGTGCTTTGTGTGATTTTGAAAGTATTTTGTAAAAGAGGCCATTCGTTTAGGCAATCTTTGTAATGGTTCTCGTTCGTAAGAATGTATACAAAGATGTTTGTCTTTTTGAAAATGTTTCAATGTTTGTAAAATATTTGGAAATGTGTGTGTTTGTTTTTTTTGAAAAATAGCAAGAATAGTTGTTTGGAAACAGAGCAAGTAACTAGGAGTAATCTACCTACTCAAATGTCTTTCTTGTGCATTTTCTATTCCTTTGAAATTGTTGTCTTACCATTGATTTGGTAAGCAACCCTATCTTTTAATGTAAACGGGACGGGTGTGGGTCATCGTATAACCATGATTAGCAATGTTGCAAAGTATCTTAGCATTTTTGAGCGACCAAGATCATTTTGTAAGGTAACTTTGAATAGCGTCATCGAGGGACTATGATCTTATATTTGTTTGTTTTGCCAAGATACTTCGCATGCGTAATACGGATATTATTGTATAAGGAAACCAAGTGGAGAAACCCTAAGGATGCTCATGTGCAAGTGTGTTATTTTCATGCCTTGGTTTTGTCTTGTATTAGGGTTTTCTATTTGATTTGTTTTTGTCTTACCATACAAACCCTAATTACTAACATGGAATGTAAAGCGGTAAATTGCGTAATGTAAAGATTACTAAGCTATTACAACAATTTATGGGAGGGGGGAATACAAATTTGAATGGGGATTTGCAAGAATGTAAATCTAAATAAGCTATTACAACCAAATCAAATTTGTACGTATATTGGAATAAACAAATACAATATTTAAATATGCAATATTATGTACATGTAAGAAAAGATTTTATTTTATTTTTTATGTGAAAAGGAATTTTAACTTAATCCTAAAAATATTAAAGAAATTATTTCTAAGTAAAAAGGTTAACCCTAATTTCTAGTTTAAAAGAAAATAAAGTTCTTATGTACTATTTTTTATGTATTTTTTTATATTAAAAATAATAAATAATATTTTATAAAAAAATATTTAGTTTTTATATGTACTAAAATAAATATTTACAAGTATGGAATGAAAATAAAATAAAATAAATTAAACTAAACCTATTTTATTTATGTTTACAAGTTTATTTAAGAAAAATAATTAATATATAGTTTAATAAAAATATTTTTTAATGTGAAAATAAAATAAAATAAAATAAAAATGCAATATTATCATATTTATATTTTTTAGGATTCTTATGTATTAAAGAAAATGTTTAATAAACAAAAATGAAAATAAAACAAATAAATAAAAAAATATGAAAATAGTTGGGCCAAGGGGTATCCTGAGCAATCAAATGGTGAATGTTAGAGAAAAACACAAGGCCCAACGTGGAGGCCCAAACCTGTAAAACAACAAAAACTGAAGAATGGAAAAAATGTGAAAAAAACAAAAGGTAGCGCCAAGGTTCGAACCTAGGACCTGGGCCTCACCAGCGTGCTACCTTGCCACTGGGGTGGCTATACATCCGTTGATTAATGTGAAACAAAAACAACATAACACAAACAAGGTCCTTTCCCTGTACTTCATCTTCTTCCTCTAGCCAGCCAGAAGCTCTGTAACTTTCTCATCTCTCAATAAAAATGGAAAATGATAACATGAATGTTGTAGCATTTTGTCTCACGATTCTAACCATGTAAATCATGTAAGCTAACAATCAAAGATCAAAATGAATTTTAAAAGCCATAAATTTAAACCTAATTTTTACAGGAATTTGAACTTCAAAAATCTCTCAACTCAAGCCAAATAAATGCAAGATATATATATGTACAACTTCGTAGCAATGAGGTCTACATTGTTTATTCATAAATCGTGGCTAATGGATACCTGGATGAAGAGATAGAAGTTGATATTTTTACCTCTTTCAGTTGAAATCGTGAATGGAGTTTGAGTGAGTTTTATGAAGGCCTGATGATTGATTGAGCTTGCTCGAACCTCTCTGAGTGTGTTCCAACCCTTATCTTGCTTTGAATGTGTCTGAGACTCTCTATCTAAGTCAACCTGCAAGCTTGGAAAAAAAAAGGAAGATGATGGAGAAGGAGTTACAGTGCAGGGATGATGGTCTGGATCACTTAGATATCAAGTAGGTAAAGTGTTTTGATGGTTAAAACTTGAAACGCACGAGCCAAATGATGGATTGCTATGCTTATGCAAAAACTGCAAGTTTTGACAGTTTTTTTGGTGATATGGAGTGTTTGAATGTTTCAGGCTTCTAGCAATCGTGTTTCTAGTTGTAATGTCTTTGTGTATTAGTATGGGATAAGTTTCAAGTCAGCTCTCCAATAGATTTGTGAGTTCTAGCCTTTTGGCATGCTTTCTTGCTTTTGAAGCAAAGTGAAGAGACAAGTCTTCACATGCTTGTACTGGCTTGCTTAGGGTTGGTATAAGTTCCATACAAGTTGCCTTAGGTCTGTAGTACTTGTATATGCAAAGGAAACAAGTTCAATGCTCAAGAATTGGAAAGTTGCAAAAGTGAACCTTTTCCAAAATGGCAATGGCCACTTTATGCCATTTATGGAATTACAACTTGGATAAAGATTTTAGGGCTTGGATTAAAGCTTTGTTAAATGATTAAGCATTAAATTAAGGAGTAAGAAACAAGTTTGGGACCTTTAAGGCATGGATTAGGCAGCATAGGTACTGATTTGAAATTTGTTCTTCATGAAATGGCTTGAATCAAAAGTGAGAAATTGTCAACTTCATCTCTTTGATTCTCCCTACTCAAAAATGATCTTAAAGAGTTTTTGGACATTTTGGAAAGATTTAAATGTTCTCTATAACTCATATTTGAAATGCATTTCAAGACTCCTCTTGGAACTAGGTGAAACATTTCCATGAAGTTGGGTCCAAAACCTGCCTAAATTAGGGCAAAATTTCACTAAAATATTTAGTTCATGAGCATGTATTCATAAAATTATATCTTGAGATCCAAGAATCTTTAGGGAAAAGTGTGTGAAGAAAAGTTGTATATTTCATGGAGGTATACAACTTTCATGTTGGGAACTTTCCTTGAAACAACTTGTATCATGGTGAAAAAATGGCTTAAAGTTGAGAAAAATAAGAAATCTTCTATACTTAGAAAAATTTCTAAGTTAAGAAATTTTCCAATTTTAAAACCTAATCTTCAATCCTTGATTTATTGATGAACAAGTTCACATTTTTACATTTTTTGATGAATTATGATCCTTGACACTTGATTTTGACCAAAAAGTCAAAGTTTGACTTTTCAGTATACAGTTGACTTTTGATCAGTTGACTGCAAATTTCATCTGTCTATCCAATGAAATTGAAATGTTTTGAACCATGTAATTAGGTCAAGATGATACAAATGAACCCTTGAAATCATGCTTCAAATAAATTGGTCATTTGCTAGGTTAAAGATCAGAAATTGCCCTTCCTCAGTCAAAACCCTAATTTTGACCATTTTGCCCTTTTGATGATTTGATCAAATTTCTTGAGGAATATTAATCCTAATTTGATAAAATGATACACATGAGTATAAAATGTTGATGTTGATAAAAAATTATGAAGTTTGACTGTAAATTGGCCATGGTTGACTTTTTCCCCAATACAGCTGATTTTTAGGTCAAATGTCCAATTGACTGATCAAAATGTGGTTCAAGGCTTGAAACTTGTCATGAGTAATCTTAGGGGTCCATAATGATGTTTGAAAGTCATATGAAGCATTGATATTCCAAGAATCCTTGTGCAAACTTAAACCCTAATTTTGGGTCAATAGTGTAAGATGAGATGTCTTGAGCTGACCAAACCCTAATCCAGTCTTGAGTCAAAGGAATCTTGTAAGAATAATCTTGATGAATGAGAGGGAAAATTTTGGGGTACAACAGTTGCCCATGTTCAATCTTCTTAAAGCTGAGGAGTTATATTGGCGAGCTTTGCCATTCGTGACTCGAAGGTGAAAGATGATTGGACACTAGAGTGCCCATAAATTTGTACTCGACGATGTGTAGTTGAGGGAATGGGCTTAAAGATGCCATTTTAATAAGTGATAGAATCTTGTTGGAAATTGGATTGTTAGATGCCATCCAAGAATGTTTGTTGAATTGTAAGTTGTAAGCTGAAAGAATAAGTATCAGAATGGCATATGTGTCTAGAGCGTATATGAACTGTATCTGGAGACTGAATCTGAATGAGTATCAGAATAACATCCATGTATGGAGCATACTTGTACTGTATTGTATCTAAAAGGTTGTATCTGAATGAGTATCAGAATGGCGTCCGTGTCTGGAGCATATCCGAACTGTATCTGAACTTGAAATCTAAATGAGTAACAGAATAGCATCCGAGTATGGAGCGTATCCGTACTGTATCTGAACTTGAAATCTGAATGAGTATCAGAATGGAATCCGTGTCTGGAGCGTATCTATACTGTATCTAAAATTTGAAATCTGAATGAGCATCAAAATGGCATCCGTGTCTGGAGCGTATCTGTACTGTATCATGATTGCTTATTGTTAATGGTAGTTGTTAATCTTATCCTGAAAAGAGTAAAATGTTAGTTGAAACACAAAGTTATGTTGCATGAAATGTATGATGCAATGTATTTGATTTATCAATGTTTATGATATATGGATGTAATGTATGCGCATGTAAGCATATTTGTTGTATTGTTGTGCGATTGAGGAAAATAAATCCTTGAATGCTGCTGAAAATATGTTGAAATTTCCATGTCTTGAAGTTGAAGTACTGACGAACTCTTTTTGAGAGAAGTAAATTCAATGCCATGTACTGCTTGTAAGATATATTTGAGGAATCCTGAGAAATTTGATGATTTCTACCGGGGATTAATAGTTTGAAATTTGTTCCGCTGGGGATTTAAATGACGTACTGTGGGGATTTCTTATGGAATAGCCTAGAGATGTTTTCCTATCATTTCAACCTATCAGTAATTGTCTTACTCATTTTGTTTATTTGTAAACAGTAATTATGTTCAAATGCATATGTTCATTAATGAATCATTGGACATTTTTGCAAATAAAACACAAGTGTAAATAAAAAGACAAATAGTTTTCTGTACTTTCAAAGAGATATCTTTGTATTGACTTTGAATAAGTATTTTGTACAAAGGGGACAAACATTCTAATAAGAGAATGGTGCCATAAAACAAGAAGAGTTTATACAAAGAAAGATAGTTATGTGTAATAATCTGATGGGGTTCCCATTTTGCTATAGCCTTCGTATCTCTGAGCATCTTTTCTACTTGTTGCTTCGTCCGAAGATGATTGAATTGATTAGAAACTCTGAGTTTGTCAGTGGAAGTCAAAGGTTGTCCGTAAAGTGATCCGACGGGACATATTCATATGCTTTAATTCCCTAACTTTTGCCTGGACCGCCCTTTCGGGTTTTCAGTCCACCGGGAAACCCTTTTTTGCCCAAGTCGCCCTTTCGAGTTTTCAACTTGCCGGGTGTACAGATTTTTTTATTTTATCCCTAATTTTTGCTCGAACCTTTTTGGTTCGCCGGGATACCCTTGTTTTGCCTAGGTGTGTCAACCTAGCGGGTCTCTTATGCATAGTGTCTTTTGACTATGTCCGTGTTCGCAGGGTGTGGCAGGTCGTCGTCGTCCATGGTCGTCAATATCATTGCCCCACTGGAGAATATGTTCTTGATTACAAATGGTCCTTCATAGGTAGGAGTCCATTTTCCCCTGGGATCACTTTGTGGTAAAATGATACGTTTGATCACTAAATCCCCAACTTGATATACTTGGCGCCTGACTTTCTTGTTGAAAGCCTTGATCATCCGTTTTTGATACATTTGACCATGGCAAACAACAATAAGTCTCTTCTCATCAATTAAGTTCAGTTGATCAAGTCGAGTCTGGATCCAATCGTCTTCACTTAAACCTGCGTCCTTCATAATCCTTAGGGAGGGGATCTGAACCTCAATAGGTAAAACAGCCTTCATGCCATATACCAAAGAAAAGGGTGTTTCCCCAGTTGACGTGCGAGTCGTGGTACGATACCCGTGGAGAGCGAATGGTAGCATCTCATGCAAGTCTTTGTACGTGACTGTCATCTTTTGTATGATCTTTTTAATGTTTTTATTCGCAGCTTCGATAGCACCATTCATCTTTGGCCGATAGGGGGAAGAATTGTGATGCCGAATCATGAATTGCTCACACAAAGTGGTGATCATAGTGTTGTTAAGATTTGTACCATTGTCAGTGATGATCCTTTCCGAGAATTCGAATTTCATGGACTGATAATCTTCTACAGCTTGATGAGCAAGATGACCAGCCAAGACACTGCCCTTTATAGCTTTCTGGGTAATATATTGTATGTCATATTTTGTTAGGATCATCTGCCATCTAGCTATCCTCCCAGGCAGAGCAGGCTTTTCGAAGATGTACTTTATTGGATCCATCTTAGATATCAACAAAGTAGTATGAGTCAGCATATACTGTCTTAGCCGGTGAGCAGCCTATTCCAGAGCGCAGCAAGTTTTCTCGAGCAGTGAATATATGGTTTCACAGTCGGTAAACGTTTTGCTCAGGTAGTAAATAGAGTGCTCTTTTCGGTCAGACTCATCATGCTGCCCCAATACACACCCCATTGAGTTCTCTAAAACGGTCAGATACATGATCAATGGTCTTCCCTCGACTGGTGGCATCAAAACAGGAGGCTCTTGTAAGTACTCTTTGATCTTGTCAAAAGCAATCTGGCATTCATCATTTCATCTGACTACTTGATCTTTCTTCAATAGTTTAAATATTGGCTCACAAGTAGCTGTTAGGTGAGAAATGAATCTGGCAATATAGTTTAGGCATCCCAATAATCCTCTGACTTCCTTCTCAGTACGAGGAGCAGGCATTTCTTGTATCGCTTTAACCTTGGCAGGATCGACCTCAATGCCTTTGTTACTGACGACAAAACCTAAGAGTTTACCAGACCGGACTCCGAATGTGCACTTGTTTGGGTTCAACCTTAGCTTATACTTCTTCAATCTCTCAAACAACTTTTGCAAGTGATCAAGGTGCTCTTCTTCTGTTTGTGATCGGGCTATCATGTCATCTACGTAGACCTCTATTTCATGATGTATCATATCATGAAACAAAGCTACCATGGCGCGCTGATAGGTTGCCCCAACATTCATCAGTCTGAATGGCATCACTTTGTAGCAGAATGTGCCTCACTGTGTGACAAATGTTGTTTTCTCCATGTCCTCAGGTGCCATTTTGATTTGGTTGTAACCTGAGAATCCATCCATGAAGGAAAACACTTTGTGTTGCATCGTATTATCAACCAGGATATCAATGTGGGGAAGTGGAAAATCATCTTTAGGGCTGTCCCTATTCAAATCTCTATAGTCCATGCACATTCGTACTTTATCGTCCTTTTTAGGCACGAGAACAATGTTGGCAACCCATTGGGGATAGGAAGTGATAGCCAAGAATCCGGCATTGAATTGTTTCATGACTTCAGCTTTGATCTTCTCTGACATGTCAGGTCTCATGCGGCGGACTTTTTGTTTTACTGGTGGACAGTCTTCTCTTGTTGGCAGACGATGTACCACAATGTCAGCATCAAGTCCTGGCATGTCTTCATATGACCAGGAAAATATCTCAACATAATCATGCTACAGCTGAATCAGACGCTCCTTAACACTAGGCTCTAGATTGGCACCCACCTTGATTTCTTTTTTATCCTCCTCGGTACCCAAGTTGATTGTATCCACCGGTTCCTTATGAGGCTGAATAGCTCTTTCCTCTTGTTGTAGTAGTCTGGCTAATTCCCCTGGTACCTCACAATCTTCCCCACCTTCGTCTTCGGCTTGGTAGATTAGATCCTCAGAGTCACAAAAAGCCATAGCAGTATCGTTACCCATGGGATCCGGAATGGAGGGATACCTGCATTTGTGAGTGTGGGTGTGTGTAAGGGTATAGCCATCTTTAAAAAATAAAATGTAAAAGAAAAACAATGAGCACAAAATGTTTGTATGTGAAAAACGTCCATGATTCATTGAATGTCATATGAAGATGAAATAAAAACCCTTACAAATGGACCATTGTGCCTCGGGCAAGACACAAGGTTTTAAATGTGCGAATTGTTTGTGAATATTACAAGTACAATAGAAATGTAAAAGATAAATTGATGAGGGATGAAAGTTATTGGGACAAAGTCTCTGGCTTCCCAATTGCGAAGTCCTCCACTGACAGTAGGAAAGATCCAATCCTCCAAGATGCAATCCTCTTCACCATCTTCTATTGCACTGACCTCTCGGTTGCTAATCTTCAAGGGTGGCCCTCCAGCACGGGCACGGCGAACTGCCTTCTGAGCATTTGAAGTAAACCCTAAGCCAAACTTGTCAGATTTATACGGAATATCTGGAAGTTGCCCCCAGATGGTGCATCCACCCTCCTCTACTACTGCCTTGGCATCCTTCAGAGATGACATCCGGAGCGGGGGTCTTGTGATTTTGGGAATCTGGGACGCAGTCTTGGTTACCGCTACCTCTTGAGAGACTTCTTCGAAATGTTGAAAAGGAGTTTCAATGAACTCGCCGTCCAATTCTACATACCGGAAAGAATTGAGGTGTCTAATCATGTATTCTTCCTCTCCGTGGACTGTGATAATCTTTCCATGGACCGGATATTTCAGCATCTGGTGCAGTGTGGAGGTGACAGCACCGACATTATGGATCCATGGCTGTCCTAACAGACAGGAGTAAGAGGGGCGAATGTCCATTACATAGAAAGTTGAGTTGAAAGTTTGAGTCCCAACCTTTATGGGGATGTCCATCTCCCCGTGAACCATCCTCTTTGAGCCATCAAATGCTCTTATGACTATGTTACTGGGTTTCAACGTCAGTCCTTCGCAGTCTAGTCTATCGAGAGCTTTCTTCGGTAAAACATTCAAAGATGAGCCAGTGTCCACCAAGACATGGGACAGAGTTGTTCCTCTACATTCCACGGAGACATGCAATGCTTTGTTGTGCTTTCTTCCCCTTGGTGTCAGATCAGCATCAGAGAAACCTAGGCCATTATCAACTGTCAAGCGGGCCACACAATCTTGAAATTGGTCAGCGGACGTCTCTTGAGGTACATGGGATGTCTTCAGAAACTTCACCAGAGCTTTTGCATGTGCCTCAGAACACAGCAACAATGCCAGCATGGATATTTTGGAGGGAGTTTACCCCAACTGTTCAACCACGTCGTAGTCGCTCTTCTTTATTATTCTCAGGATCTCCTCCATTTCCTTCTTGGAGGTTTTGGGGATAGTCAGTGGTTGAGCCTTCGTCCGGACAGGCTCTTCTTGAATGCTTTTTCCTCGAGTTTCAGCAGTAGAAGTGTTGGTATGGATAACAGCAAGGGTTGTGTCGTCTTTGTCAATAGGAGCACTTGCAGATATGATTATTGGTACGGAGATAACCTTTGGAGCAATCACGGGTCCAAAAACTGCCGTTGGAGGGGAAATTTCTGGAGAGAAGATTCTACCGCTACGGGTAATCTTACTGGTTCCAACAATATTGATAATGTTGGAGTCTTCTTCTTCGGAGCTTATCTCTTCGGCGGCCAGCCCATCTTGTTTGATACCATGGTAGTAGATGTCTCCACCGTAATTCCATGGCATTATTTTGTCTGTATCATACGGGACCGTCCCGGGCATTGTGATTATGAGAGGAGTAGTTTTTGGAACCGATGTAATCCTAACGGGTCTTTTGGGGACCCTGGAAGGATTTGCGGAGATGGTTATGATTGAAACGTCTTCAACAGGAATAGGTGAAACAGGAGCACTTTCAAACATAATCTCTTGGTTGTCTATCAAACGTTGAATGCCTATCTTCAACAAAGAGCAAACAGTTGGTGAGGATAAGCAAAGATGGAAGTCTTCATTACAACCCGGGAATACACCAACTTTCAACAAGTTTATCTTAATGATTGGGAGTGGAGTCAAGAGTTCATCAACTGTGGTAGCGAACAAATATTCTTCGATAACATTGGTGTTGTGACCATGCCTAGGCATAGGAGCAAAAATGACGTTTGGCTTCTCGGGTGCATCAAACTCAATCTCTTTTGCGTCTATAAGGTCATGAATTTTGTTTTTCAGGGCCCAACAGTTGTTAGTGTCGTGACCCAGATTTTCGGAATGATATGCGCATCTGGCATTTGGGTGATAATGAGGGGACGCTGTGTTGGGGTTCTTTGGAGCCTCCTTCAGAGTTGTCAAATTAAATTTCAGAAGATGTGGTAAAACCTAGGCTAGAGTCATATTAATTCTGGTGAATTTTCGGACTAGCCTCTCCACCCTCGGTTGATTACTTCTTCGTTGATCAAATGTAGGCTTTGGGATCATACCAGCTCCTACCATTGGTCGACGTTCAGCTCTCCCCTGGTTCCTTTGTGGATAAACATTAGATACCTCATGTGATACGGTGGGAGAACTGACTTGAGGTTTGTTTTGCGTTTGTATTCGCAAATGTTGCAGTTGAGCAAGAGTCGCCATCGACTTTTCTTTTATCCAAAAGGAAAGGTGAAAAAGCACAGGAAAGACCTTTAGAGATGTTTCTGAGTTCGGGGGGTAGATTATGAAAAGGTAAGGTGTTAGCACCCTTTTCATCCATGGTTTTCCATGGGCTCTTAGTTACTTGCTAGATCACTTGCTTTTGTTTGAATGTGCTTGTGGTGTGTGTTTTTGAAAATATTTTGAAAATATAACTTTGTAATGATTCTCGTTTCTATAAGAACGCATACAAAGTGTTGTTTCGAAAATAGTTCAAAGATGTTTGTGAAATATGTTTTTTTAAAGTAATTTTGAAAAGGTGTATTCTTTGTAATGGCTCTCGTCTCTATAAGAACGCGTACAAAGTGTTGTCTTTTGAAAATATTTCAAATGGAAGTGTTGGTGTATAAAATGTTTTTGTTGTGAGCAAGCGAGCAACTATGAGCGAACCTACCTACTCAAAAAGTATTAGATGTGCTTTTCCTCCTCCTTTAGATGTTTCTATCTCACCATTGATTTGGTAAGAAGCCCCATTGTTGGATGTGAAGGGACGGGCATTGGGTCATCGTATGACCATGATAGCAATGTTGTGAGATGACTTAGCACTTTTCTTTTAGGGACTCATATCATTTTGAAAGGTAACTTTGATAGTGTCATCGAGGGACTATGATCTTGTATTTCAATTGTTTGTGCTAGGACATCCCACATGCATAACATGGCCATTTTTTAGGCAACAAGTGGAGATTACCCTAAGGGTGCATGTGTGTAAGTGTGTTTGATTGCATGCATTTAGTCTTGATTAGGGTTGTCTATATTGTTATTTTCATATCTTACCATACACGCCTAATTACTAGCATTTATATTTGAAAGCGATAAATTGCAGAAATGTAAAGTCCTACTATATTACAATATTTAGGGGATGGGGGTACATATGTACGAATGGGGATTGCAAGTAAAAAATAAGTCCTAAGTTATTATTACAACCATATTGAAATGTATAATATAAGAAAGAAATGGACTTGTTTAAAAATGTATTTGTCTTTAAGGAAATAAATTAAAAGGAAAATATTTTTATGTTTTTTATATTAAAAACAAGTTAATATTAAAAATGATGAAAAGGAAAATAAATGCAAGGTGGAAACAACGTGTTGTTGTAGGCAGAACAGCAAGTATCAGAAGTTCTGAAGCCAGGCGTGCTGTGACTCAGAAGGAAACGTCAATGGATATCAGAAGTTCCGAGTTGGTATACTCTGAGGTCCTGCAAGAAATGTTAGAGGACAGACACATAAATTATGGGTTGCATTCAGACAGGGGGCCACAAGTCAGAAGTTCTGTATTACACTAAAACAGTGAGCAAACGTCAGCAGTTCAGTGCGTTATCAGCATGTAGAAAATCAGAAACTCCGAGTGTTTGAAAACAGTGAGCGGAAACATCAGAAGTTTAGTGTATTTGACATGTGAGGAGAACTCAGAAGTTCTGTGCTGTGCTAACATTATGTAAACATCAGAAGTTCAGTGTGTGTTAACAGTGAGTGAAAAACAGAAGTTCTGTGTTACGTTTCAGCTCTTAATCAGCACATCAGCCATTTATTCAGTTCAGCAAATCAGAATGATCACAGCACAACAAATCATAGAAGTTCCAGTCCTAAGTCTGAGCCTAGCATTATTCTAGAAGTTTTGATCCATAGTTTTTTCTATTTAAGCAATGATATGTACAACATTAATGCTATGATATTTACATGTTAATGATTTTCAAAATGAAAAGCAAGTAAAGTCAGAAAGACTTACCTGGAGCGTGCTTGGATCTTTGAGTGGCTACCTTTGGATGTTCTGAGTCAGCAAGAGAAATGGAAGAGTGGTTGTATTCTTTGGCTCCAAGGGAAGAACAAAGGTTTGTTTTTGTATATGAGAAGTCTGGATTTTTATGAAGGTTTGACAACTTCTTTTTCTCTCTTGATAGTTCTCTCTTTCCAAAAGCCAGCTAGCAGCCTTCAGCCTCTCGTCCAAAAAAATACCCCCTTGAACGTATGATGGAGCCAAGTATTTATAGATGAATTTGTTGTGATTTTTTTTGGGGGGGGGGGGGGGGGGAACAAATAGGATTTGAACTTGTTTTGGCATCCTGTTCCTTTGCTTTTTCATCACAGTTTTCGTATGCTAGTTTGGTGTAATCATGAGATGCAGGCGTAGGCTGAGCTAGCTATTGTTCATAGGTCTGCAGCAAGTTGTATAAGCAAGGTTTTAGGATTTGGTCAAGTTCTGAGCAAAGCGTTGAAATAGCCTTCATGTGCTGAAGCGTTGTCTTGTTTTTGAAGCAAGCATGGCGGCTGTCAGCAGGAATTAAGGAAAAGCAAAAAAGCAAAGCATGGGCTTAGTATCAAAGTTGCTAACCCAAGACAGTAGAGGTACACGTGGTGAGAATCCTTTGGATAAAGACTCAGAAGGTGGTTGTGAGCATTAAATGAACATTAAATGATGATGAGACTTGTCACAACCAGAAATCCTGCAACGTGATACTCTACATCAAGGCTTTGTTCTAGATCAGAAGTTTTGCTTCAACGTAGCATCCATCCTTTGATCTTTGTATCTTCTGGCTCCATCATGTTCTGAAGGAGCTTTCATACTTTCTAGAAAGCTTGCAGCACGCCCCTGAACCTTCTTTGCATTACCCTAGCAAACTCTGACTGAAATTGCGTAGATGCTGAAGAGCCATGTTCTAACTGGAGACTATGTGTTGAACCATGTTTACATCGTCTGACTGCTCCTGCCTGGAGGCTGGCTCAGAAGTTCTGAAGTGTCATTTTTTCTTAAATACTTAGAAAAATCCCAAGTATTTTGAAATTTGACTTTTCCATAGTAAATTTGACTTTTGAATTTCTTAATGAAACAAACTTCATATTCCAACATGTTTGGATGAAATATGATTCTTGAGATTTGATATTTATCCAAAAGTCAAAGTTTGACTTTTTAGTGTGCAAATGACCATTTTGCCCTTATGAGTGATTTTCTTGGAAAAATGATAATTCAAGGCTTGGAATTGGATGGAAGCAAACTTGAGGATCCAAGATGATTCCTTGAGAAATGAGAGGGCAAATTTTGGGGTGCAACAGCTGCCCCTGTTCAATCTTCTTACACCTGAAGAGTTAGATTGGCAAATTTGCCATTCGTGACTTGAAGGTGGAAGATGATTAAACACTAGAGTGCCCAGAAATTTGCACTCGAAGATGAATTCTGAATGGGCTTATAGACGCCATTTGGAGGAATGGCGAAGATTTGCTGGAGATGGGCTTGTAGATTCCATCCAAAGGTGACTGTTGATAGGAAATGGACTAAGTTTCAACTTGATTTTAGTTGGAAAAGAATCAGAATAAATCTTGGAGTGATTTATCTGAACCAGGAGAAATGTCTACCATAAAGAATCAGGATAAACCATTGAGAGATTTAAACTGAACCGGTAGAGGTCTTTGAATTTTATTTAACTGGAAAGAAATCAGAAAAATCTTAGGATCTATTTAACTAAACCAGATAAAAGCCTTGGAATATCTTTAACTAGAATAAGAATCAGAGAGATCTTAGTGTCGATCTGACTGAACCGGAGAAGGTCTTGAATTAACTTTGACTGGATAAGAATCAAAAAAATCTTAGGATCGATTTAACTGAACCAGACAAAAGTCTTAGAATATCTTCATCTGGAATAAGAATCGGAGAGATCTTAGTGTCGATCTGACTGAACCAAAGAAGGTCTTGAATTAACTTTGACTGGATAAGAATCAGAAAAATCTTAGGATCGATTTAACTGAACTAGACAAAAGTCTTGGAATATCTTCAACTGGAATAAGAATCAGAGAGATCTTAGTGTCGATCTGACTGAACCAGAGAAGGTCTTGAATTAACTTTGATTGGATAATAATCAGAAAAATCTTAGGATCGATTTAACTGAACCAGACAAAAGTCTTGGAATATCTTCAACTGGAATAAGAATCAGAGAGATCTTAGTGTCGATCTGACTTAACCAAAGAAGGTCTTGAATTAACTTTGACTGGATACGAATCAGAAAAATCTTAGGATCGATTTAACTGAACCAGATAAAAGTCTTGGAATATCTTCAAATGGAATAAGAATCAGAGAGATCTTAGTGTCGATCTGACTGAACCAAAGAAGGTCTTGAATTAACTTTGTCTGGATAAGAATCAGAAAAATATTAGGATCGATTTAACTGAACCAGACAAAAGTCTTGGAATATCTTCAACTGGAATAAGAATCAGAGAGATCTTAGTGTCGATCTGACTGAACCAGAGAAGGTCTTGAATTAACTTTGACTGGATAAGAATAAAAAAATTATAGGATCGATTTAACTGAACCAGACAAAAGTCTTGGAATATCTTCAACTGGAATAAGAATCAGGGAGATCTTAGCGTCGATCTGACTGAACCAGAGAAGGGCTTGGATTAACTTTGACTGGATAAGAATCTTAGAATCGATTTAACTGAACTAGACGAAAGACTTGGGATACTTCAACTGGAATAAGAATCAGGGAGATCTTAGCGTCGATCTGACTGAACCAGAGAAGGGCTTGGATTAACTTTGACTGGATAAGAATCAGAAAAATTTTAGAATCGATTTAACTGAACCAGACGAAAGTCTTGGGACATCTTCAACTGGAATAAGAATCAGAGAGATCTTAGTGTCGATCTGACTGAACCAAAGAAGGTCTTGAATTAACTTTGACTGGATAAGAATCAGAAAAATCTTAGGATTGATTTAACTGTACCAGATAAAAGTCTTGGAATATCTTCAAGTGGAATAAGAATCAGAGAGATCTTAGTGTCGATCTGACTGAACCAGAGAAGGTCTTGAATTAACTTTGACTGGATAAGAATCAGAAAAATCTTAGGATCAATTTAACTGAACCATACAAAAGTCTTGGAATATCTTCAACTGGAATAAGAATCAGAGAGATCTTAGTGTCGATCTGACTTAACCAAAGAAGGTCTTAAATTAACTTTGACTGGATACGAATCAGAAAAATCTTAGGATCGATTTAACTGAACCAGACAAAAGTCTTGGAATATCTTCTACTGGAATAAGAATCAGAGAGATCTTAGTGTCGATCTGACTGAACCAAAGAAGGTCTTGAATTAACTTTGACTGGATAAGAATCAGAAAAATCTTAGGATCGACTTAACTGAACCAGACAAAAGTCTTGGAATATCTTCAACTGGAATAAGAATCGGAGAGATCTTAGTGTCAATCTGACTGAACCAAAGAAGGTCTTGAATTAACTTTGACTGGATAAGAATAAAAAAAATCTTAGGATTGATTTAACTGAACCAGACAAAAGTCTTGGAATATCTTCAACTGGAATAAGAATCAAAGAGATCTTAGTGTTGATCTGACTGAACCAAAGAAGGTCTTGAATTAACTTTGACTGGGTACGAATCAGAAAAATCTTAGGATCGATTTAACTGAACTAGAAAAAGTCTTGGGACATCTTCAACTGGAATAAGAATCAGAGAGATCTTAGTGTCGATCTGACTGAACCAGAGAATGTGTCTCAAAATATGATGAAGGAATCTTTGGATGATTACTACCTCAAAAGATGATAACTTTTATCTTTCGATCGATCTTTCCTGAAAAGGTAAAGAGTTAGTTGTATGCAATGTCATGATGTATGCATCGTGTAATGATGTTCTCAAAATAAATAAGATTTGTGTCATATGTATTTTGTATGCATATTCTATGAATGTCGTTGAAATGTAATTTTGTTTTGAAAAATAAATCCTTGACAAGTATTAGGGAGTTAATAAATCCCAGACTGCCGTTGAGGAGTTGGTGTGCCTTCAAACTTTGCTTAGGATGTTTCCACTGAGGATTCCTGTTTTGTTGTTTGAGGAGAACTTCGTTGGGGGATATTTAAAACTCTATGGGGAGAATGTTTATCCCTGCTTGGGAAAAGAGTTCAGGAGTCTCGGTTGTCCATTTCTCTACTAGGGAATCGAAGTTGAACTGATATCTGGTCGGGTCCAGGTTTTACAGTAACTTGAGCGATTGTAGAATAGTCTACTGGAGCAGAGGAGTTGTGGTCCTTTGATTTGTAGCAGTTGGAGAGGCAGACTCAAGCTGGGGAATTTGTAGTTTGTTGGGGAGGCACACTTAAGCTGGGGAATTTGTAGTTTGTTGGGGGAAATAAACCCTGTTGCCGGTCTGTTAGAGAGGTTACGACTTCGTTGGGGAAAGTCCTCGAGGATTCTTGAAGTTGTCTCAGCTGGGGAAAGGTTTTTTCAGAGATTAAAATCTCGGTGGGGAATCATCCTATGAGAAGGATTTTGGGGATATTTTTCACTTCCCCTAGTAGCGAGTGTTTGTGGCACTGCCTGGAAATGTTTGATTGTATGTAACCCTTTGTCGGAATTGACGTTCAATGCCCCAAGTGACAGAGATGGAGGGTTTCCCCTGGTTACTCTGCAATTCTTGATAGATTTCTTGGAATCTTGACTGGACTGCCCCAGCTGTACTGGATAATGACATGTCATGCCCCCTTGTTGCTAGAAAATTTTGCAATGGAAGTGTCATCCCACTTGAATTGATTTTGTTCACTGAGAGGGCTTTCATTCACTGGATATTCATTGTGTGAATTTATCCGCTGTCAAACAAATAGCCATATGCAAACAGTGATATTCAAGTAATGCAAAGTTTACGTTTGTCTTGAAGTTTTGAAAAATACGTTTTTAGCAAGTAAAGAATTTTTGTAATTCAACTCTGGACTTTGAGTAAAGCCTTACAGGAGTCAGGATACCTTTTGTAACAATATGCTTTCGAACTAACCCATGCTTCAATTAGGACTTTTGAAGGGTTGTAACGTGGCTTGGTTTACGGTTCAAGAAACAAAGGATAAAGGCTCAAAGTGTATTTGTACCCACCCATTATTCGTGATGTTCTTCAGTCCTAAACTTAGTTAATTGTGCATTTGAACTCCAATTGAGTCTGGAATGACGTTCTGGTAATGGTTCAGACAAGTTAAGTTCGTCGGAAGGCAGTCATTTTTGAAACATTTTTCATGTTTGTTGAGGATTTGTAGTGACCTCTTTTTGATTTGTTATCCCTAATTTTTCCTGACTGTTCTTGTTTTGAGATTACAGTCAGCGGGATGCCCCAGTTTTCTTAAGTCTCCTTCGTAGGTTTTGACTTAGTGGGATTTTCTTTTTGAGAGATAAGGACTGCCTATGTGATAGGGAACCATCACCGTCTTTTGATTCCAGAGGAATGTTTCTTGATGTCATTCGTTGTATTACGAGATGAGAGTTTTGCGGCTAAACGCGCATTTGAATTAACTGAGAGACTACCCTGCCCCAGGTTTTGATTAAAGGTTTCAATTTATGTAAAAAGGAAAACTTCTACTTCTTTGGCTCGAAGGGGTTGACTAGGGATTATCTTCCTTATAACTCCAGTGTTTAGGATTTGAAAGAATGCCTGTACATCGTCAGCAAAGTCTGTTCAAAAGCATACTGTATGAGATTATGGCATTGTTTTCGTCATCCTCCCTCTAAAGGCTTGTAACTTTTAGCAAGAGTTAAAAGTCATAGAGAGAGTAAAAAGTATAATTTAAATGTAATGAAAATGAGTGGATCAAATCAAGACAAACATATGCAATGCATTAATGAAACAAAGTTTGACATTAATAGATAATTGTTTGAACAACAAAAGAAATTACAACTGAAAATTCAAATGAACAGGAGCCTCTTTGTCTAAACTTGTCACTTTAGGTGGAGAGCCTTTGAAGGACGACAAAAGAACTCAGTCTGGCCATCTTGTGTAAACTCCAGCATTCCCCTGTCAATCAAGTCTTGGATCTTATTTTTCAAAGCCCAACAATCATTTGTATCATGCCCAGGATTATTGGAGTGGTATGCACACAATGCATTGGGATGATAGCTAGGAGCAGAGGTATTTGGATTCCGAGGAGGATCCCTTAACGTGACCAAATTCAAGTTCAGCAGGTGTTGTAAGACCTGCGATATAGGCATATAGAGTTTGGTGAACTGCCTAACGGCTGGGACCTGTTTACCTCGGTTACCCTGTCCTTGTTGACGAGATTGTTGTTGTTGGACCCGTGAGGTAGTAGAAAATTGGGGAGGTCATCCAGCTTCTTGTCTCATGGGAGGCTGAGCAGTGACTTGATTTCCAATCTTGATTGTTTGCCCCATACGGTTGCAATCGTCTTGATGAAGTTGGTTGATAATGGTTCTCATCTCTTCTTGTCCCCGGGCTAGGCCTTGGATAAGAGCCATCTGCCTTAGCATCTGGGTTCTCATTGCTTCAACCTCAGTTTGCAGTTGTTCCAGCCGTTCGTCCTTATTGTCTTCAGGATTTTTCTTGGCCAGGTTCCCAGCGAGGAGTGCTTTCAACTCTTCCTGCCCCATGGATAGGTTCAAGAACATTTCTTGAAGTTGAGCGTTTTGAGCCTGGATGTCCTTGATAGTCTGCTCTAGGGCCATCTCTACTGAAATAAACAGTAGGAAGATAAGGAATCTTGTATGGGAGAAACCTGTCATGATATGATGCATGATATGTGGATGCATGTTTTCAAGGATCTCGCGGGGTAAACACAAGAAATAGTTAGAAGTTGAACTTTGATCAACATCTTTGAACTTTGTATCCGGGGATGTCCTTCCACGAGAATTAAGCTCACCATGTCAAGTGGGTCATAGCCCCTGACTCAAGTTTGTTGTACTTGATCTTTGACGGTGTTTGGTCAAAGGAAAATAAATCCTCCTGCCCCTTTCTAGACGCTTGGTTCATCACAACCTGCATCAAAGACCCTCAAGATCCTTGAAATGGTTATTGAAAATTCTATGGTATGATGTTATGATGTTATGTACAAGTATGCGAGGTAAGCAAGTGTATATACAAATAATCATATTCACACGAAGCAGACAAGTCCTTAGGTTTAGGCTTGCATGGAATTTGTAGGTAAGTACCCTCTTGAAGTTTAGTTGGCTCAACTTGTCCTAGTTAATAGTAACCGGGTTCTAAGGGATCTCAATATCACTGACCTTTCCCACAAGCTTCGTTTAATAAGCAATTGACTCGCAACCGAACAAAACTCAGGGGTCAAGTCTCAATGAGTGTAGCATCGAGTATCAACCAACTCCGGACTGCACCAAAGCCGGTTATCTCGCTACTTCCTAATAGCCAAGTTGGTCAAGTAAGGTTCTAAGGTCAGTTGATGCTTCACGACACCACGCGGAGGCCCCGTACTCTCCTTGACTGACTCAAGGGTTACCGGTACCAACCAATGTGCCACATCAATGTAGCTACTAAATACACCATGTCGGTATACGCCGCACAGTTCCCTCACAGTTTATTGCTACTTACCTAAAAGGTGTCCCCAAATCCGGGTGCAGGATTTAAAACAAACCCAAACAAGGAACCAAAATATAAAGCAAACAAATCAAGCAATGTACGGTGGGAGAACTGACTTGAGGTTTGTTTTGCATTTGTATTTGCAAATGTTGCGGTTGAGCAAGAGTCGCCACCGACTTTTCTTTTATCCAAAAGGAAAGGTGAAAAAGCACAGGAAAGACCTTTAGAGATGTTTCTGAGTTCGGGGGGTAGATTATGAAAAGGGAAGGTGTTAGCACCCTTTTCATCCATGGTTTTCCATGGGCTCTTAGTTACTTTCTAGATCACTTACTTTTGTTTGAATGCTCTTGTGGTGTGTGTTTTTGAAAATATTTTGAAAATATAACTTTGTAATGATTCTCGTTTCTATAAGAACGCATACAAAGTGTTGTTTCGAAAATAGTTCAAAGATGTTTGTGAAATGTGTTTTTTTTAAAAGTGATTTTGAAAAGGTGTATTCTTTGTAATGGCTCTCATCTCTATAATAACGCGTACAAAGTGTTGTCTTTTGAAAATATTTCAAATGGAAGTGTTGGTGTATAAAATGTTTTTGTTGTGAGCAAGCGAGCAACTAGGAGCGAACCTACCTACTCAAAAGGTCTTAGATGTGCTTTTCCTCCTCCTTTAGATGTTGCTATCTCACCATTGATTTGGTAAGAAGCCCCATCGTTGGATGTGAAGGGACGGGCGTTGGGTCATCGTATGACCATGATAGCAATGTTGTGAGATGACTTAGCACTTTTCTTTTAGGGACTAAGATCATTTTGAAAGGCAACTTTGATAGCGTCATTGAGGGACTATGATCTTGTATTTCAATTGTTTGTGCTAAGACATCCCACATGCATAACATGGCCATTTTTTAGGCAACAAGTGGAGATTACCCTAAGGGTGCATGTGTGCAAGTGTGTTTGATTGCATGCATTTAGTCTTGATTAGGGTTGTCTATATTGTTGTTTTCATGTCTTACCATACACGCCTAATTACTAGCATTTATATTTGAAAGCGATAAATTGCAGAAATGTAAAGTCCTACGCTATTACAATATTTAGGGGATGGGGGTACATATGTACGAATGGAGATTGCAAGTAAAAAATAAGTCCTAAGTTATTATTACAACCATATTGAAATGTATAATACAAGAAAGAAATGGACTAGTTTAAAATTGTTTTTGTCTTTAAGGAAATAAATTAAAAGGAAAATATTTTTATGTTTTTTATATTAAAAACAAGTTAATATTAAAAATGATGAAAAGGAAAATAAATGCAAGGTGGAAACAGCGTGTTGCTGTAGGCAGAACAGCAAGGATCAGAAGTTCTGAAGCCAGGCGCGCTGTGTTTCAGAAGGAAACGTCAATGGGTATCAAAAGTTCTAAGTTGGTATACTCTGAGGTCCTACAAGAAATGTTAGAGGACAGACACTGAAATTCTGGGTTGCATTCAGACAGGGGGCCACAAGTCAGAAGTTCTGTATTACACTAAAACAGTGAGCAAATGTCAGCAGTTCAGTGCATTATCAGCATGTAAAAATCATAAACTCTGAGTGTTTGAAAACAGTGAGTGGAAACATCATAAGTTTAATGTATTTGACATGTGAGGAGAACTCAGAAGTTCTGTGTTGTGTTAATAGTATATAAACATCAGAAGTTCAATGTGTGTTAACAGTGAGTGAAAAATAGAAGTTATGTGTTATGTTTCAGCTCTTAATCAACACATCAGCAATTTATTCAGTTCAGAAAATCAGAATGATCACAGCACAACAAATCATAGAAGTTCCAGTCCTAAGTCTGAGCCTAGCATTATTCTAGAAGTTCTGATCCATAGTTTTTTCTACTTAAGCAATGATATGTACAACATTAATGCTATGATATTTACATGTTAATGATGTTCAGAATGAAAAGAAAGTAAAGTCAGAAAGACTTACCTGGAGCGTGCTTGGAGCTTTGAGTGGCTACCTTTGGATGTTCTGAGTCAACAAGAGAAATGGAAGAGTGGTTGTATTCTTTGGCTCTAAGGGAAGAACAAAGGTTTGTTTTTGTATATGAGAAGTATGGATTTTTATGAAGGTTTGACAACTTATTTTTCTCTCTTGATAGTTCTCTCTTTCCAAAAGCCAGCTAGCAGCCTTCAGCCTCTCGTCCAAAAAAAATCCCCCCTTGAACGTATGATTGAGCCAGGTATTTATAAATGAATTTTTTGTGATTTTTTGGGGGAAAACAAATAGGATTTGAACCTGTTTTGGCATCCTGTTCCTTTGCTTTTCCATCATAGTTTTTGTATGCTAGTTTGGTGTAATCATGAGATGCATGCGTAGGCTGAGCTAGCTATTGGTCATAGGTCTGCAACAAGTTGTATAAGCAAGGTTTTGGGATTTGGTCAAGTTCTGACCAAAGCGTTGAAATAGCCTTCATGTGCTGAAGCGTTGTCTTGTTTTTGAAGCAAGCATGGTGGCTGTCAGCAGGAATTAAGGAAAAGCAAAAAGAAAAGCATTGGCTTAGTATCAAAGTTGCTAACCCAAGACAGTAGAGGTACACGTGGTGAGAATCCTTTAGGTAAAGACTCAGAAGGTGGTTGTGAGCATTAAATGATGATGAGACTTGTCACAACCAGAAATCCTGCAACGTGATACTCTACACCAAGGCTTTGTTCTGGATCAGAAGTTCTGCTTCAGCGTAACATCCATCCTTTGATCTTTGTATCTTCTGGCTCCATCATGTTCTGAAGGAGCTTTCAGACTTTCAAGAAAGCTTGCAGCACGCCCCTGAACCTTCTTTGTATTACCCTAGCAAACTCTGACTGAAATTGCGTAGATGCTGAAGAGCCATGTTCTGACTGGAGACTATGTGCTGAACCATGTTTACATCTTCTGACTGCTCCTGCCTGGAGGCTGGCTCAGAAGTTCTGAAGTGTCATTTTTTCTTATATACTTAGAAAATTCCCAAGTATTTAGAAATTTGGCTTTTCCATAGTAAATTTGACTTTTGAATTTCTTAATGAAACAAACTTCATATTTTAACATGTTTTGATGAAATATGATTCTTGAGATTTGATATTGATCCAAAAGTCAAAGTTTGACTTTTTAGTATGCAAATGACCATTTTGCCCTTATGAGTGATTTGCTTGTAAAAATGATAATTCAAGGCTTGGAATTGGATGGAAGCAAACTTAAGGATCCAAGGTGATTCCTTGAGAAATGAGAGGACAAATTTTGGGGTGCAACACCTATTTCTTCCCAATGAAAGGCTTTCTCAGAGCTGTAGAGGTAGATGAATCCTTCTGAATCTTTCCACTTTTTATGCCAACTTCAACCCTCTCTCCGGTTAGTATTTACTCAGTAAATCCTGCAAATGAGCTCCCAATCAGATGGTTGAAGAAAGGGCCCAATAGAGTGCCTAAGAACATATCCACTAACTCCCTTTCAGACAGAGGGGGTTAAACTCTCCCAGCTAGATCTCTCCATTTCTGCGCGTAATCTTTGAAACCCTCATTTGAAGCCATAGCCATACTCTGAAGTTGAGTACGGGTAGGCGCCAAATCGGTATTATACTGGTATTGCTTATAGAAAGTTGTGGCGAGGTCTTCCCAGTTGTGGACGTCGGCCCTTTCCAATTGGTAAAACCAATCGAGTTGTGTTCCAGACAAGCTATCTTGGAAAAAATGCACCCACAGGTCTTTATCAGCGGAGTGCGGCTGAATCTTTCTCACATATGATCAGAGGTGCTTCTTAAGACATGACACCCCATCATATTTAATAAACAAAGGTACTTTGAACTTCAGTGGGATTACAATTCCCGATACTAGTCCCAATTCTTCAAAGTCTAGACCTGGCACCTTTTATATTTCCATAGCGCTTAAACGCTCTTCAAGATGTCTGTACTTATCATCTGTTGGCGGATACTGTTCCTCGGAGCAGTCTTCCTCTTCTTCCTCCTCTTCAGATTCTGACGGAACCATTGTTTCTTTTCCTTTCCCTTCTCCTTCCCCGGAAGTGGTTGCAAAATTCAAGTTTCTTCTAGTCTGTCCCTGAAACCTTCTCCCCATGTTCAAGACCCCAGTGGCCTTCTTTGTTTTCTTCTTTCTTTCTTCAGCTAACAGAGTCTTCAACTCTTCTTGCCCCTTGGCTAGGGTCATGAGCAACTGTTAAAACCGCGTGTTTTGAACTTGAAGATCTTTGACTGTCTGTTCGAGATCCATCTTACTGAAATAAACAGTAGAGAGATGAGGAAACTCGTTGCAAAAGACCTGCTTATGTCATGATGAATGATATGTGCATATGTAATATTTTCAAGGATTTTAAAAGATTCAAGTTCGTTTTAGACAAAAAGAAACATACGTTATATTAATAAGATAAAGTTTGAATACATCAATGCCCCTTGGGCTAAATAATACAAAACTATAAGATAAAAAAGTAGTGTGCATCCTCTTTGGTGCAATGTAGGCATTTAGAGTCTGCTCCTCATGAAATAGCCTAGTGAGCTCCAAAACCTTCTTCTCGCTTGCGTAGAACTGGGCTTCGAAAGTATGTCGCTCTCCTTTGAGCTGTATCCAATCCCTTTATAGGTCTTCAAGAGATGTGGGCATGTCAGGATGTAAGATAGTGTATGGAACTTCTCCTTCCTTAATAGGCTCAATGATCACCGGGAGAATGGAAGGATAAGGCATCATAAGACTTTGAGCGCGGGTTCGTACCCACTTGAGGTAAGGCTCAAGAGGGATTTAATTCTTGTGTCCCAAAGTCTTGTTATCCACCTTGTTTAGCATCCTCCAAGCTCAGATGAATCTCTGGTGAAGACCTTGATCGTTGTTGTTATAGTCGAATACTAAGCCTTGAATCAGCATCTCGTGTGGGCCATCCCTTCGGGCATAACCAAATTGTCTTAGAACTAAGCATGGGTTGTAGGTGATGCCTCCTCTAATGCCAAGTAGAGGGGCATTAGGAAATTCCCCATAACGGTTAACAATGATAGCATTCTCTTTGGATCGAGAGCACCAATGAATATCTGAATGTTTGAGCGTCATTAACCTTTGTGACCACCTAGAACCTTGCTCATTCTTTAAAATTGATTAGGGAAGATGAGAAATAAACCATCTTGCCAGGAGAGGAGTGAAACACATAAGGACACCTCTTTTCCTCATTGTACGAGTGTTAAAAGAGTGCAGGATATCCCCTAGTAATGTAGGCACCGGATTGCGTGACATGAAGATTTTGACGGCACTCATATCTATGAGTTGGTCAGGATTGGGAAACAAGACCATCCCATAGATAAGAAGAGCTACAATTTCCTCAAAATCTTACAAGTCTAAGGAATTCCAATAGCTCTGGGCTTTCTCAAACAGGAACTTTGCCAAGAAGCCTTTGACACCACTTCTAGTTTACCAATGGGTTTGACATCAGATGAGTGCAAGTGTAGGGCTTGAGCAATCTCTTCTGGCTTTGGATCTCTTTCCGTATCGTTGAAAGGTAGTTGATTGAGAATTGTAATCCTCAAGAGTTGAGAGAATTCTTCCAAAGTAGGCACAAGCTGATAGTCGGGAAATGTGAAGCAATGGTGCATAGGATCAAAGAACTGGAAAAGCACCTTCATCATATCCTCCTCTGTGTTGGAGGTGACCAAGTTGAGTAGACGAACATGCCTCTCGGTGAATGGAGAATTTTCAGGGATCATTGGATCTAGCTCCTTGAGTTGGGGAGGAATTCTTACAAGGTTGACTTGGATAGCTTTCCTGCGAAGTGAATCCATATCCTACAAAACAAGAACAAAGATGAATCTCCAAAATCCTTGAAATGGTTAGTGGATGCATATGATGCTCATGATGTCCATGATGTTATGTACAAGTATGTATATACAAGTAAAACAAATAAGTTCTTAGTTTAGGCTTGCATGGGGTTTTATAGGTAAGTACCCTCTTGAAGTTTAGTTGGCTCAACCTGTCCTAATAATAATAACTGGGTTCTAAGGAGCTCAATATCACCGGATTGTTTCCTTGGTCTTTGTTTCAGCTCAAGCCTCTTTAATGGCGACCGAAATATCCCAAGAAACCAACCCTCAATGAGTGTAGTATCGAGTATCTACCAACTTCGGACTGCTCCAAAGCCAGTCATCTCACTACATCGTAAAGGCCAAGTTGGTCAAGTAAAGGGTTCTAGAAGTTCATTAGTGCTTCGTGACATCACTCAGCAGCCCCGTATTCTTTTTGATTGACTCAAAGGTTACAGGTACCCATAAATATGTCGCACTAACATAGCTATTGCTTAGACCATATCGGTATACCCCCGCACAGTTTCCACAATGTATTTCTATTTACCTATAATGTATCCCAAATACGGGTAGAGGATTTCAAACCCAAACAAAGAACCATAATGTAAAGCAAACAAGTCAAACAATGTAAGAAAATAAATGTGATTGAGCCCTAAGGTAACCCCACTTTTATTTAAATCCCCAGCAGAGTCGCCAGTTTTGTGATACGGTGGGAGAACTGACTTGAGGGTTTTGTGTTTTATCACAAATGTTGCGGTTTGCAAGAGTCGCCACCGACTTTTCTTTTATCCAAAAGGAAAGGTGAAAAAGCACAGGAAATACCTTTGAGATTGTTTATTGAGTTCGGGGGGTAGTTTATGAAAAGGGAAGGTATTAGCTTCCTTTTCATCCATGGTTTTCCATGGGCTCTTAGTTACTTGCTAGATCACTTGCTTTTGTTTGAAATTGTGCTTTGTGTGGTTTTGAAAGTATTTTGTAAAAGAGGCCATTTTTTTCGGCAATCTTTGTAATGATTCTCGTTCGTAAGAATGTATACAAAGATGTTTGTCTTTTTGAAAATGTTTCAATGTTTGTAAAATATTTGGCCATGATTTCTTATTAATTGGCCACGATTTGGCCATGATACAAAGAACTTTAAGCCATTTTTTCACCATGATACTACATTGTTTATTCATAAATCGTGGCCAATTAATACCTGTATGAAGAGATAGAAGTTGGGATTTTTACCTCTTTCAGTTGAAATCGTGAATGGAGTTTGAGTGAGTTTTATGAAGGCCTGATGATTGCTTGAGCTTGCTTGAACCTCCCTGAGTGTCTTTCCACCCTTATCTTGCTTTGAATGTGTCTGAGACTCTCTATCCAAATCAACCTGCAAGCTTGGAAAACAAAAATGGCAGATGATGGAGAAGGAGTTACAGTGCAGGGATGATGGTCTGGATCACTTAGATATCAAGTAGGTAAAGTGTTTTGATGGTTAAAACTTGAAACGCACGAGCCAAATGATGGATTGCTATGCTTATGCAAAAACTGCAAGTTTTGACAGTTTTTTTGGTGATATGGAGTGTTTGAATGTTTCAGGCTTCTAGCAATCGTGTTTCTAGTTGTAATGTCTTTGTGTATTAGTATGGGATAAGTTTCAAGTCAGCTCTCCAATAGATTTGTGAGTTCTAGCCTTTTGGCTTGCTTTCTTGCTTTTGAAGCAAAGTGAAGAGACAAGTCTTCACATGCTTGTACTGGCTTGCTTAGGGTGGGTATAAGTTCCATACAAGTTGCCTTAGGTCTGTAGTACTTGTATGTGCAAAGGAGACAGGTTCAATGCTCAAGAATTGGAAAGTTGCAAAAGTGAACCTTTTCCAAAATGGCAATGGCCACTTTATGCCATTTATGGAATTACAACTTGGATAAAGATTCTAGGGCTTGGATTAAAGCTTTGTCAATTGAGTAAGCATTAAATTAAGGAGTAATAAACAAGTTTGGGACCTGTAAGGCATGGATTAGGCAGCATAGGTACTGATTTGAAATTTGTTCTTCATGAAATGGCTTGAATCAAAAGTGAGAAATTGCCAACTTCATCTCTTCGATCTCCCTACTCAAAAATGATCTTGAGTAGTTTTTGGACATCTTGGAAAGCTTGAAATGTGCTCTATAACTCATATTTGAAATGCATTTCATGACTCCTCTTGGAACTAGGTGAAAAATTTCCATGAAGTTGGGTCCAAAACCTGCCTAAATTAGGGCAAAATTTCACTAAGTTATTTAGTTCATGAGCATGTATTCATAAAATTATATATTGAGATCCAAGCATCTTTAGGGAAAAGTGTGTGAAGAAAATTTGTAGATTTCATGGAGGTATACAACTTTCATGTTGGGAACTTTCCTTGAATCAACTTGTATCATGGTGAAAAAATGGCTTAAAGTTGAGAAAAAATAAGAAATTTTCTATACTTAGAAAATTTTCTAAGTTAAGAAAATTTCCAATTTTAAAACCTAATCTTCAATCCTTGATTTCTTGATGAAAAAGTTTCACATTTTGACATGTTTTGATGAATTATGATCCTTGACACTTGATTTTGACCAAAAAGTCAAAGTTTGACTTTTCAGTATACAGTTGACTTTTGATCAGTTGACTGCAAATTTCATTTGTTTATCCAATGAAA
The DNA here is from genome assembly GCA_948472305.1 of Vicia faba. Taxonomy (NCBI): domain Eukaryota; kingdom Viridiplantae; phylum Streptophyta; class Magnoliopsida; order Fabales; family Fabaceae; genus Vicia; species Vicia faba. The sequence goes on from OX451740.1 coordinate 500,249,853, forward strand.
TTGAAATGTTTTGAACCATGTAAGTAGGTCAAGATGATACAAATGAACCCTTGAAATCATGCTTCAAATAAATTGGTCATTTGCTAGGTCAAAGATCAGAAATTGCCCTTCCTCAATCAAAACCCTGATTTTGACCATTTTGCCCTTTTGATGATTTGATCAAATTTCTTGAGGAATTGTAATCCTAATTTGATAAAATGATACACATGAGTCTAAAATGTTGATGTTGATAAAAAATTATGAAGTTTGACTGTAAATTGGCCATGGTTGACTTTTTCCCCAATACAACTGATTTTTAGGTCAAATGTCCAATTGACTGATCAAAATGTGGTTCAAGGCTTGAAACTTGTCATGAGTAATCTTAGGGGTCCATAATGATGTTTGAAAGTCATATGAAGCATTGATATTCCAAGAATCCTTGTGCAAACTCAAACCCTAATTTTGGGTCAACAGTGTAAGATGAGATGTCTTGAGCTGACCAAACCCTAATCCAGTCTTGAGTCAAAGGAATCTTGTGAGAATAATCTTGATGAATGAGAAGCAAATTTTGGGGTACAACAGGCTTCATATCTCTTATCTACTTAAGCCTTGGAGAAACCCCCGTAACTTGTAATCACTGTAGCACTGTCAACTATGAGTCTGTACCAAGTTATGTCAAAAGAAGTGAGAGCCATGAGCTTTGTTGCCCACGTACAAGTACTATAAGCATCCATAAACGGTCCTATAGTCGGCAGCTGATACATGATCCACTTGTACATCAACAGAACATAGCAAACCACGACTCCCTTTTTACCATGCCTTGAGTGAATAATATAGCATGTATTGGCCAAAATAGTTGGTATCGGATTCAGATTCATAAACACGCAGATAGTGACCAAATCTACCAGGTTCTCAACATCAGGAAACAGAATGAGGCCATAAATCAAAATTCCAGCAATGCATTGAAAGAAACCCAATAAACCTTGGTTGCCATCTCTTCAGCTTTTCTTATCAAGAAATCCATAGAAAGACCACTAGTCGCGCCTCTCTTCCTCCAGTGACCTTTCACATCCCTCAGACTCAAATAAAGAGCCTTAGTGGTAGCTTAATGGTCGGGCTCCTCTGGAACACGGGAAAACATAATATGATATGTAACTTTGATCCCCAAAATGTGAGAATACTCCTCAAGAGTCGGAGCTAGATGATAGTCCTAGAATGTGAAGCAACGTAGCTCAGGGTCATAGAATTACAGTAATGTCTAAAGAGCTGTGTCGTCTACTTGAACATTAAAAAGAGGCAAGAGATCCCCATAATGTTTGATAAAAACCTTAGAGTTCGGATAAACCACTGCACCTCTCATCTCTTTCAAACGTGGCCAATAGCTAGTGCCAAACTTGTAACCCAAAAATATCCCTTGTATCCCTCCTATTGATATCATCATTATGTGCCATTCTTAATACAGAGGAATACTCTGAAACACCCTGGAAATGAAATGCAAATGCGGGTTAAATTCTTTTTCATATAAATTTTTTTAAATAAAAATGCTATGAGGTAGGTGCAATAACATGGAATCAAGGTTTCCATGACACCGAGAATTTGTTGTGTTGTTCTGAACATGCCGAGAACACCACAATCAAGGGTTCAGAACATAATCAAAGAAAACCAGGTCACCAATAGAACATGCGATCACCATTAAAACAAAAAGTAACCATCAGTACTTGTATAATCATTCCCTTCTCACTCACGGGTAAAGATTAGGTCAGGGTAAAGTCAATGGTAACTCAAAATCACGGGTTCGCCTGAAAGCACTATCATCAAGCCACATACGTGGATGACGATAACACCCTATTTGAACCTCATCTGAGCACGGACAACATGATCGCACTAGTAGGACCTTAGTCTAGTAGTTGTCATGTTCCATTCGATTCCTAGGTTTCCTAGATAGTGCACTCTAGCTTGGGTACTGGGTCTTTTACCTCAATAGTAACACCCACGTAACAAGGAAACACAAAATCCAGCATAACAGATAACCATTATATGGAAAATGGTAAAATGAAATGCATGCATATGCTCAGATAAACATGTACAAATGAACAAGTTATAAAGCATAAATATAAACACACAATGAAACAAAACAACAGAAGCTAGGAGTGACTCTGGGATGGACCACCAATTGGTCAATTTGTCCCTAGTGAAGTCGTCAGCTGAGACAATCGGCGGAACAATCATCGAGAGAAAAAATTAATGAAGTCACCATCGAACACTTTTTATCCCACAGGAAGGGAAAGGTAAACATCGAGTAAATCTGAGAGGGGTGAAATCAAGGTCAAGCGACCAAGAGATACATGTATGGCAGTCGATTACGCAAGGGGAAGGTATTATCACCCCTCACATTCGTGGTACTCTACAGGATCTACTCTTATTTTTCTAATCAAATGGTGTGTTCTAATCTAAAGCTAGAGAGCCAAAGGAAAAATGCAAAGGGGAAATGCATGCAAAAGAAAACACGGGGAAAAGAAAGAATGTTTACAAAGTTTCGCTCACTTAGGCCCCACGACCAAATGCCTACATATCCCTTTTAAGGAATCAGAGCATTGTAGTTCAGGTTAAAGGTTTCCGTTTGTTTTGTGTTTTTTATGAACAATATTAATTTTTATTCCTACTGTAGCTCGACCTTTGGAGACTCACGCGTTGGCATATGAATGAATTAACATATTCTACCTGAAGAGGTATTTTCAAAAGAAAAAATGCTTGAAGGTAGACAATGCTCATTCGTGCTCTAGCAAGTAGAAATGGTGCCACCTGACCTTTGGGAATTTACGCTTCATATTGAATAGATTAGAATTAACATATCCTTTTGAAATTTTCAAAGAAAGGAACGAAGGCGGAAAAATGTTTAAGTTGGTTGATGTTTTTTACCTTGAAAAAGGGTTTGAGAGATGTTAGAGTGTTTTATGCATTTTCCAAAGAAAAGGGTTTTAGTCTTAAGAATACAAAAGGGAAAGAAAAACATATAAGGGAAACTATATAGCTTTATCCCTAATGTTATCATACAATGATTGATCCCAAGGTTTGGATTTGAAAGGGAAATTTGTACCTAAATTAGCATGCATGGATTACGATCCTAATGTCTAACATGCATCGGAAACGAAATAAGTGAATCCTAAGGGAGCATACAAAGGTGTAAAGAAAAACACAAAGTCAAGTCGAAGCAAAAATAAAATCGAGTGCGATCTAAGCAACAAAAAAGAGTCTAATGGATCTCAAAGTGGGAGTAAGGAACTCTTTCAACTTGATTTGCTCGAGCACCGACATCGAGTAACTACTCGGATCGTCAATGTTTGAAGAAACGCGAGTTAATGTCTTCGAAATGAATGACAACGTGTGAGGGTTGGTTACAAACCCTTTTCCACTTTATTTGACTCAATGGACAAGAATGGGAACTATTCAAAGCATCAACATATGACGCGAGCCAAGAACGACACAGACTAGAAAGTGTGGGGGTCGATTACGGACCCTTTGTTCCACTTATTGACTCGATAGCAAGCATAAAATAAAAGTGAAATGAGAGGGGAGTGAGTTTTGACTTCATTGAGGTCTTTTGCATACAAGCAAACACAAACATGGCCTCATTTTGAGGACTTTTTCAAAACAAACATCATCTCCTTTGAGGACTTTAAACAAATTGGCCACCTAAAGTAGGGACTCTCAATCATGCATCACTATTCTTACTTCCCGTGGCAAGGAAAATAAAATGTGATACAAAAAAAAAAAACCAGAATCAGTGTAATACTAAACAAACAAGAGTTCTTAGTAAGCAAAGCAGAGAAACCCGAAAAACTTTGTGCGAGATTCACCAAGCAACGGAGAGATAGTCAGAAATAATATCCAATATAAGAATCAAATGTCGCAATGCAAAAATAAATCACAAGCGAATATCAGCCGCATCCAATCAAAGTCCATGCACAAAAAAAGTATACACAACCAAACAAAAATTAAAACATTGCATGTCGCACGACAAAGGCCTCCAAAAGCTTGCACAAGTCACAAAATAAGTTAGCAATTAACAAGTCCTAACAAGCATCGGAAAGTGAAAACAAAAATCCGGGCAGCAACGTTGTTAACACATGAACCGTGTAAAATATTGATCCGGAATCGTCATAACTCAACAAAAATGCTAAACAAGTGCCAAGGAAAGTTCACTTATCCACAACACAACAATTAAATCACATGTTTCCAACTACTTACCAAACTGGGCAGCATAGTATCGATTCATGTAACCACTCAAATAATCGCGTTAAAAGCGAGCAAACTCAATATAAATGGTCAACAATCGAACAATTAAGTGCAAACATGCATTATATGAAAATCAAATCCAAGGTACATGTTAAAAGGAAATCCGAACAACATTGTATTATTACATGAAATGCATAAAAAGTTGTTTTAAACTCAACCAAAATCGATACCAATGCTCCTCAATTGTTCGATTAAAGCAGATGATCAAGGCTTTCAACAAGAAAGTCAGGTGCCAAGTGTATCAAGTTGGAGATCTAGTGATCAAACGCATCATCTTGCCACAAGGTGATCCCAGGGGCAAATGGACTCCTACCTATGAAGGACCATTTGTAATCAAAAACATTTTCTCTGGTGGGGAAATGATCTTGACCACCATGGATGGTGACGACCTGCCACACCCTGCAAACGCGGACATAGTCAAAATATACTATGCATAAGAGGCCCGCTAGGTTGACATACCTAGGCAAAACAAGGGCATCCCGGTGAACCAAAAGGTTTGGGAAAAAATTATGGATAAAACAAAAAAAAATTTGTACACCCGGCAAGTTGAAAACCCGAAAGGGTGACTTGGGCAAGAAAGGGTTTCCCAGTGGACTGAAAACCCTAAAGGGCGGTCCAGGCAAAAGTTAGGGAGTTAAAGTGTATGACTATGTCCTGTTGGATCACTTTACAGACAACCTTTGGCTTCCACTGACAAACTCAGAGTTTCTGATCAATTAAACCAGCTTTGGATAAGGCAACAAATAGACGAGACGCTTGGAGATATGAAGGCTATAGCATAATGGAAACCCCATGGGATTATTACACATAGCTATATTATCTTTGTATCAAAGTTTTCTTTTTTTATGAGAGCATTCTCTTACTAGGATGTTTGTCTCCTTGTACAAAAATACTTACTGAAAGTTAATGCAAAGATATCCCTTTGAAAGTGCAAAAACTATTTATCTTTTCTTTACACTTATGTTTTGTTTACAAAAATGTCCAATGATTCATTGTTGAACATATGCATTTGAATATAATTACTGTTTACAAATAAACAAAATAAAAAAAGAGGCAGTTACTGATAGGTTTAAAGGATAGGGAAATACCTCTAGGCCATCCCACAAGTAATCCCCTGCAGTATGTCATTTAAATCCCCAGCGGAACAAAGTTTCAAATTATTGATCCCCGATAGAAGTCGTCAAATTTATCAGGATTCCCCAATAGGATCTTACAAGCAGCACATGGCATTTCCCTTACAACAGAGTTTATTTCTCAAAACGGAAATTCATTAACACTTCGACTTCAAAGCATGAAGACTTACATATCCTCAACAGCAGTCAGGGATTTATTTTCCCCAATCTAACTACAATGCAGCAAATTAGCTCAGATACACATACATTGCATCCTTATATCATAAACATTGATAAAGCAAATGCATCACATCATACATTTCATGCAACATGACTTTGTATTTTATCTAACATTTTACCCTTTTCAGGATAAGATTAACAGCTACCATTAACAATATTCAAAACTTGATACAGTACAGATACGCTCCAGACATGGATGTTGTTTTGATACTCATTCAGATTCAACTTTCAGATGCAGTTTAGATACGCTCCAGACACGGATGCCATCCTGGTACCCATTCAGATTCAACCTTTCGATACAGTACAAATACGCTCCAGACACGTATTTCGTTCTGATACTTATTCAGATTTAACTTTCAGATGTAGTTCAGATACGCTCCAGACACGGATGCCATCCTGCTCTCGGATACAGTTCAGATATGCACCAAATATGGATGTCATCCTGATACTCATTCGTATTTAGCTCTCAGATACAGTTCAGATACGCACCAGATACGGATGTCATCCTGATACGCATTCAGATTCAGCTCTCAGATACAGTTCAGATATGTACCAGACGCGGATGTCATCTTGATACTCATTCTGATTCAACTTTCAAGTGTAGCATAGATACGCTCTGATTCCATTCTGATACTTAAATAAAGCCTCAAAATTCCAGATACAATACAGATACGCTCCAGACACGGACGCCATTCTGATACTCATTCTTTCAACTTACAAATTATAATTCAACAAACACTCTTGGATGGCATATGCAAGCCCATCTCCTACAACTTTCTAGAACCTCTCCAAATGGCATCTTTAAGCCCATTCCCTCGACTCTCGCATCACCAAGTGCAAATTTCTGGGCACTCTAGTGTCCAATCAGCTTCCGCCTTCGAGTCACGAATGGAAAGAGTCGCCAATCTAACTCTCCAGCCATAAGAAGATTTAACAGGGGAAGCTGTTGTACCCCAAAATTTTCCCTCTCACTTATTAAGGATTTTCACAATATCTCCTTTTGATCATGACTGCACTAGGGTTTGACCAGCTCAAGACACCTCCTCAAGCACTGATGACCAAAATTAGGGTTTGAGTTTGCACAAGGATTTTTGACTATCAATGCTTCATATGACTTACAAGGATCATTATGGACCCCTAATATTACTCATGTCAAGTTTCAAGTCTTGAATCACACTTTTGATCAGTCAATTGAACAATTGACCTAAAAATCAGTTGTATTGGGGAAAAAGTCAACCATAGCCAATTTACAGTCAAACTTCATAATTTTTTATCAACATTTTAGACTCATGTGTATCATTTGATCAAGTTTAGACCATAATTCCTCAAGAAATTTGATCAAATCTTCAAAAGGGCAAAATGGTCAAAATTAGGGTTTTGACTGAGAAAGGGCAATTTCTGATTTTTGACCTAGAAAATGGTCAATTGGTTTAAGGAATAATCTCAAGAGTCCAATTTAATCATTTTGACCTAATGGCATGGTTTAAAACATTGCAAATCCATTGGATTGACAGATGAATTTTTCAGTCAACTGATCAAAAGTCAACTATATACTGAAAAGTCAAACTTTGACTTTTTAGTCAAAGTCAAGTGCCAAAGGTCATAATTCATCAAAGCATGTCAAAATATGAAACTTGTTCATCAACAAATCAAGGATTTAAGATTTTGTTTTGAAAAGTTGAAATTTCTTAACTTAGAAATTTTTCTAAGTATAGAAAATTTCTTATTTTTTCTCAACTTTGAGCTAAATTTTCACCATGATGCAAGATGATTCAAAGGAAACTTCCAACATGAAAGTTGTAGATCTCCATGAAATCTAAAACTTTTCTTCACACAATTTCTCTTAAAAATGCTTGGATCTCACGATATAATTTTGTGAATATATGCTCATGAACTAAAATAACTTAGTGAAATTTTGCCCTAGTTAGGCAGATTTTTGACCTAACTTAATGCTATTTTTTCACATAGTTCCAAAGGTAATTTTTAAAAGAAATTTAAATATGAGTTGTAGATCACATTTCAAGATTTCCAAAATGTCCAAGAACTCCTTGAGATCATTTCTGAGTAGGGAGAATCGAAGAGATGAAGTTGGTGATTTATCACTTTGATTTCAAGCCATTTCATGATGAACAAAAATTCAAATCCAAGCCTAGACTGCATAATCCTTGCTTTACAGGCCTCAAACTTGTTTCTCACTCCATAATTAAATGTTTACTCAGCTTCTAGAGCTTTAATCCAAACACTTTAGCCTTTATCCAAGTTATAATTCCATTTTTGGCACAAAGTTACCATTTCCATTTTGATAAAGCATTACTTTTGCAATTTTCAACTTCTTGAGCCTCTCAATTATTTTCTCTGCACATAAGAGAAGTCAAAACCAAAAGCAACTTGCCTAAAGCCTCTACCAACTCAGATCAGGCTTGTACCACACTTAGAGACTTGTCTCCTCACTTTTCTTCAAAAGCAAGCTATAGAGCCAAAAGGCTATGACTCAGAAACCTGGATTGGAGTTGATCTCTAACCTTTTCCATACATATACACAAGTGTATTGCAACATAACACACAAATGCTAAGACTTCAAAAGACTCCCAAACACTTTGCAACTAAAAATCTGCCATAGCTTGACAATTTTGAACCTTACACAACCATCTCCAAATCCACTCGTGCTTATCACCCAAACACTTAATACACTTCATATCTAAGTGATCCAGACTCATGTTCCCTCACTGTAACTCCTCCTCCTCCATCCACCATTTTCAAATATCAAGCTTGTAGGTTGACTTGAGTAGGGAGATTCAGGGACTTTCAAGACAAAGTAAGGATTGGAATACACTCAGGGAGGTCCAGGCAAGCTAAACAGATCCTCAGGCCTTCTCAAAACTTGCTCAAACTCCATTCACGATCCCAGCTGCAAGAGGTAAAAACTCAAACTTCTATCTCTTCATACAAGCATCATTTGGTCCTTATTTGTGAAAGAAAAATGTAGATATCCTTACTCTAAAGCTAACCATGTTCATAGTTTTTATTTATATTAGTTGTGCATAGAGAATTTTGGATTTGAAATTTCTACAAAATTTAGGTTTCAAATTAGGGCCAGTAAAATTAGATCTTCTCTTTGACTTTTAGTATACATAAATTATATGGTTGAACTCGTGGAAAGAAACACTATAACTTTCATGTTTGAACTTTCCATTTTTATGGAGAGATGAAGAAGATACAGGTGATTCGGCAATGGCTCAAGGTTGAAGATGAAGTTGCCTTCATGAGGCGTTTTCTAATATAGATTTATGCTTTTGTTTATATAAACGGATGTACTGCCACCTCAGTGGTAAGGCAGCGCGCGTAAATGCTAGAGGTCACGGATTCGAGCCTTAGCGCGCTGCCTTTTGCATTTTCTCACATTTTTTCTATTTTTTTGTCACTTTGCAGCGCTGGGCTTTTTGCTTCATGGGTCTATGTTTTTTTGCTAACATTTTGCATCATGTTTACTTGTGACACCCCTGGCCCATATCATTTTATTTATTTATTTTATTTTCATTATATTTTCTTAAAAAATATTTTTCTTAATATTAAAAATCACAAAAATATAAAAAATAATAGATTTGTATTTTAGCTCATTTTATTTTATTTTTCTCATATAAAATATTTTTATTTAGTTATATATTATCTATTTTCATTAAATAACTTTGTAAATTAAATTAGAACTAGCTTAATATTTATTTTTTTATTTATACCCATTTTTTACATTTATTTTAATATAAAAAGGACCAAAAATATCTCATAATGCCATATATTATTTTCAAGACAAAAAATACAAAAATACTCTTTTTCATGAAGAAACTTATTTTCTTTTAATCAAATAGAATTAAGGTTTATTCAAAAAAACCTTTTCTTAGATAATTCCTTTCCTTAATTAATTTAAGATAATCTTGATTTACTTGTTTTCTAATTAGGTTTTAGGTTAAAATATTTTCCATATAAAAAACCAAACAAAAATCTTCTTTGTATTTACATGTCTTTGTATATTTAATTCATCTTGTATACTATTTATTCCAATTATTTGTACACATTCAATTTGGTTGTAATAGATTAATTAGGTTTATATTATTGCAATCCCCATTCATAAATTGTATACCCCCTCCCACAAATGTTGTAATAGCGTAGTAACTTTAAATTTCACAATTTATCGCTTTTATATAACATGCTAGTAATTAGGGTTTGTATGGCAAGATAAAACCAATCAAATAGAAAACCTTAATTCAAGACAAAATCAAGCATGAAAATGGCACACTTGCACACAAGCACCCCTAGGGTTATCCCACTTGGTTGCCTTATACAAAAATGGCCATATTACGCATGTAAGGTATCTTAGCAAAAACAAACAAATACAAGATCATAGTCCCTCGATGACGCTATTCAAAGTTGCCTTACAAAAATGATCTTAGTCCCTCAAAAATGCTAAGATACTTTGTGTTGTACCCCAAAATTTACCCTCGCGCTTTTCCACAAGAAATCTCGGCTTCAAACATTTCCTGACTTCTCAAACTGGCTCAAGAATCGGACAAACGGACTTTTCTTGACAGTCAAGCAAAACTAGGGTTTTTACTGATTTTCAGAGCTCTGAATTGTTTCATACAGTGGGCTTAGGGTTTGATTGATTTTTGGTTCAATTTTGATCGAGCAAGCGTGATTTGGCATTTAATCAGGAATTAGGGTTTTATGGGCATATTCTCAGAAGAATTTGAATTCCACAGCACTTCGCGGTTTATTTCAAGATTCGGATTAAAATTCGCGTTATCTTGGTTTAATCAGTAAAAGAGACAGTGATTTGAATTCAGTACGTTTTGATTGGGCCAGTCAGATACAAGATGCAGTATTGGATTCACAGTGTTCATGTGTTTGATCAGTCTATCTGGGTTAATTGCTGCTTTGCTTGGGATGTTGGATAAGACAGGTTTATTGGATCAATGTTGTTTTATTTTAGTTATTTATTATTCTGAAATTAAAATGATTGAATTTATTTTTCAATTGTTTTAATTCTAAGAATTTTAAATAAATAAACAAATAATAAGGAAATTAGAATTAATTGGATAATTTAAACTTTTATTGATATTTGAATTATTTGTACAAATTGTTGTTTATTACAGACAATAATTTACATTTAATTTAAATATTACATAGAGTGAAAAAAAAAACTATCCTATTTTCTAATATTCTTCGTTCTTCATTCCGCTCCGGTATTCCATTTTTCATCTGCAAAAAGAAACAAGAAAAGTCAGAAAGCATTAAATTGGAAAGGACAGATAAAAAGTGCTCATCATTAGGGGCCACTGACTGGGATCAGTTGCCCTCTCTGCAAATCACGGGATTTCTCCCGGTTCACAGAGAGGGAAGATTTTCATTTCATGAAATGCAAATGCATAAGTTATAAAATTCAAGCTACATAAGAATCTCAATTTCCCATTCAAAACCATATAGTTCAAATCCAAACTGAAAAATCCAATCCAAACTTTCTATCCAAAAGCAAAGGCTACTGTCAGAATGCCAAGGATATCAAAGAAATCAAAATAGTACAAGATGCTATCAAAGCCTACAAGCTGTCAAAAAGGGACCTTTGCCAAGATATCAAGGAAAAGAGCAAGGCGCAAAAGCTGAAGAAGAAATGCAGAAAACATATTATGCAAGCTAATCATCACTTCCCATCATAGCCCCTTCAGAAAAGTACAAATAATAATCATATAAAATTCTTAAATTGTACTGTAAAGAGAGAAGTAAAGAGAGATAAAGCAAACAGGGTTTAGGCATAGTTCAGGTTCAGCAGGCATAGACAGTAGAGGCAGAAAAGATATACAAAAAAGAGGATAATTCGGCATTGTTCAAAAATTACACAGCATAGCCAGTTACCGAAATGGGAAAAATGCCAAGAAACCTTGTGAAACTATCCAGCAAACTTGGGTCAAAGAGAAGACCAAAGTTTTGAATAAAGAGTGGGCGCCAAAAGAAAAGATAGAAAATATATAGCAGTTCAAGGAAAAAGGTGAAAAAAGAAGAGATATATACAACTCAGTAGTTGCACAAAACTCTAGCGAACCAACATCAAAAACCTGAACCTTGTCCAAAATCACCATAACCTGCACCAGCATAGGCAACCATATCCAAACCACACAGCATAACATACCAAAACCTGCTACCAAGCTCAATCCCAAAACTCATAAACCTGCATCCTCCTCACAAACACCTCAAACCTGTCTAACCCCTAAACCATTAAACCTGCATCAGTAAAAACCTGGAGCATACCCTGCATTAAGCATACAAACTGAGGAAGCAAAAAAGCCTCATGACTGTCATCAAACACCAATATCCTGCCTCAACCTTCAAAAACACACAAACCTGATAAACAAAATCAAAAGCCTCACTACCAAAAACTAATACCCTGTCATAAAGCCAAAATCTATTAAACCTGAGCAGCCAAGCAAACATACGATCACTACTGTCCAGAACCACCAAACAAATAACCTGAAAATACAACCTCAAATTTAAAAAGATTCAAAAGAAACCTGAGATACCAATACCCAAAAACCTGCATCAAACACAACTCTGCAATAGACACAAACTCAAGCCAAAGCCTACTGTCCAGAATCACAAGACACATAACACATCTCAAACTCAAACCATTACTGTCATACCAGTACCAAACCTCTCAAACAGGTACCAACAACCATACTCATCATCAAAAATGCAAGCAAGTGAGGCAACCAGAAGAAGGAAATAAAGCAATATCAACATAGGCAAAACCAACAAATCAAGGCAACTGGAAGAGAAGATACAGAAGTAACATTCAAAGACAGTCCAAACCAACAAGCCAGCGAAGTAGAAGGGGTGAAGAAGTGAATCGTTTCAAGGTTTGTTTTTCAGTTAATAATCATCATCAAAAAACCCTAAGGAACTAGATAGAAGATACCAGGTTCATCAAGAAGCAAGCCAGCGTCTTCATCACCGAATCTCCGCCATCGAGCCTCCTGAGCGCCACATCCTTTTTCCTCCTCCTTCTCCAAGTCAGGTAGTCAGTTGTTTCTCCCTCTTTCTTCTCCATCACCTCCATAGCAATACAAACTTAAGAATCAAATTCGAATCAAATAATGCATGCAATTCATAAAAGAGAAAAGAATCAGAAAGCATCTAAAGCGAACCTTTTTGTATTGAGGCCTTTGAACTCGAGCTGGAAGGAGGAGGAAATGTAGGGGTAGCGCTGGTGGCCTCGAAGCAAAGAGAAGCACTCAAGAATGAACGAGGAAGGAGACAGAACTCAGTGAGCGGCGCCGTTCAAACCCTACTGCGTTTCCAATTGAACAAACAATTCCCTAACCCTAAAAATGTTGCTTCCAAACCATGGGCCTGACCCGTTACAAATATCCGCCTAAGCCCACTAAATCACTTTTTTTTAACAAAACATAAACACTAATCTTCTTTTTATATTATATAAACATTTTTTTTCTTCTTTACAAAATTATTTTAGAATACATTTTTACATTATACATAATATAATTAAAACACTCCTTTGTTATATATACTTAATTCAATTAACTTGAAAACTTTTTTTAATAATACACATTAACATACATATTTGTATATAAAAATAGAAATACATTTTTCTCTAATATTAAACTCACAAACATTAGACTAAAATACTTTCCAATTAATTTCCAAACATTTAATCAAAACACCTTCATTTTTCTTTTGTACATAATTAAACATACAAAAATCAAGATTCATCTAAAAACATTTATCTAGGTCAAAACCCTAATACGACTCAATTTCATATCGCACTTGTACATAATTACACAATTCATATACATGTACGTCTCACATTTGCACTTACACAATATATTGCCCTACATACATTTTATCTCATATTTATACATTCGATATTTATATTTTGATTGTGACATTCGATTTGGTTGTAAATACTATAAGTCTCATCCCCTTGTACATTTACACCCCCGCTCCCGGATACCATTTTGTAATAGCGTAGATTTACATTCCGCAATTTACAGTTTTCCAATTATACCATGATTAGACCTAGGGTTTGTATGTACATAAAATCAAACGTTAGATAACCTAATACAAAGCAAATGCATGTAATCAACAACACAATCACACTTGCACCCTCTAGGGTAATCCCACATGATGCCTTCCAAAATGGGCCATGCTTGCACGTCGAGTATCTTTGGCCAAATAAAAGCAAATGATCACAAGTCCCTCAAAGTGTTGCCTAAATGGAATGATCATAGTCCCTTCGAAATAATTGCCAAAGATACTTGGCACCATTGCATTCATGGTCTATGCGATGACCCGCGCCTGTCCCGAATAAACTTCCTAAATACAAGATTGCCTACCAATTTCAATGGTAGAACAAAATTGTCAAAGGGGTTAAAACACGACGAAAATCTTTGAGAAAGCTTTAGGGTAGATAAACTCTTAAGTACTTGTCAATTTGCAAAGAAAACACTTGCCTAATTTCGAAACCCACTTCACAAACACTTTTCAAAAATCAAACTTTTCAAACCCTTGAAACATCTTTTTAAAAGATAAAACACCTTTTGTAAAACATTCGAGTAAAGAATTGTTACAAGGTTAGCCTAGCGCAAGGCATCTTTTCAAAACATTTTCAAAACAATCCACAAAGCACCATTTCACACAATTGAAAACCAAGGCAAGATTGATCTAAGCGAGTACCTAAGAGCCCATGGATAACCATGGATGAAAAGGGTGCTAATACCTTCCCTTTTCATAATATACCCCCCGAACCCACGAAATATCTCAAAAGGTTTTTGCTGTGCTTTTTTTAACCTTTCCTTTAGGATAAAGTAAAAAGTCGGTGGCGACTCTTGCTAAACCGCACAAGTGCGAATACGAACGCAAAACACTAGTCAGTTCTCCCACCGTATCACAGAACTGGCGACTCTGCTGGGGATACCTTTTAAGTGGGGTTACCTTAGGGCTTAGATCACCTTCTTGCATGACTAATTGGTTGGTTTGCTTGCTTTATACCTTGGTTCTATTGTTTGGGTTTATAATCCTCCGCCCGGATTTTGGGAAACATTCATAGATAGCAATACGTTGTGGAAACTGTGCGGGGTATACCGACACGGTCTAAGCAATAGCTATATTAGTGCGACATATTTGTGGGTACCGGTAACCCTTGAGTTCAATCAAGGAGAGTACGGGGCCGCTGAGCGATGTCACTAAGCACTAATGACCTAGAACCTTACTTGACCATCTTGGCCTTTTATTAGGAGTAGTGAGATGACCGGCTTTGGTGCAGTCCGAAGTTGGTAGATACTCGATACTACACTCATTGAGGGTTGTTTTCTTGGAATATTTTGGTCGCCAGTTAAGTGGCTAAACCAAAACAATGAACAATGAAAGCGATCCAATGATATTGAGCTCCTTAGAACCCGGTTACTATTTATAGGACAGGTTTTTAAGCCAACTACACTCAAGAGGGTACTCACCTATGAAACCCCATGCAAGCCTGAAACTAGGGTTTGGTGTGATTTGCTTGTACACATGTTTTATGCATACATCATAAACATCATGAAGCATCATATGCATTTACTAACCATTTCAAGGGTTTGGACCTTCATCATTGTTCTTGTTTTGTAGGTCATGGAAATACCTCGCCGAAACACCATTCAAGTCAACCTTGTGAGAGTCTCTCCTCAACTCAAGGAGATCACTTCAAGAATTCCGGAAAATTCATCCTTCAGTGAAAGACATGGTAGACTGCTCAACCTAGTCAACACCAACATCGAAGAAGACATGATGAAAGTGCTATTTCAATTCTTTGACCCCCTTCACCATTGCTTCACTTTCCCGGATTATCAGTTGGTGCCCACTTTGGAGGAGTTTTCTCAACTCCTAAGAATCCCTATCCTTAATCAACTACCCTTCAACGGTACGGAGAAGGAACCAAAGCCTGATGATGTTGCTCGAGCATTACATCTACAACCGTCTGAAATCAAGGGGCATTGGGAAACCAGAAGCGGTGTCAAAGGATTCTTAGCAAAGTTCTTGTTTGAGAAGGCGCAAGAATGTTGGAACTCATTGGACCTGCAAGCATTTGAAGAAATTGTGGCACTCCTTATCTACGGGTTGGTCCTATTCCCAAATCCTGACCAATTGGTAGATGTCAACGCCGTCAAAATCTTCTTGTCCAGAAATCCAATACCAACATTGCTTGGAGACATCCTTCACTCATTTTACACACGAACAATGAGAAGGAGGGGTGTTCTCATGTGCTGCACTCCTATCCTCGCAAGGTGGTTTATTTCGCACCTTCCACAATCTGTCTTAAAGAATGATCAAGGTATAAGGTGGTCCCAGCGATTGATGACTCTCACCCATGCTGATATACATTGGTGTTCTCGGTCTAGAGAAAATATCATCATCGTCGATCGTTGCGGAGAATTTCCCAATGTCCCCTTACTTGGAATTAGGGGAGGTATCACCTACAACCCTTGCCTAGCTTTGAGGCAATTTGGGTACGCACGGAGGGACGGCCCTCATGACATGCTGATTCCTAGCCTAGTTTTTGACTTCGACGACGATGTGCAAGGACTTCGCCAAAGGTTCATCAGAGCTTGGGGAAAACTCAACAAGATCGATAGCAAGACTCTGGGACACAAGAACTCCATCCCTCTTGAGCCCTACCTCAAGTGGGTGCGAGCCCGAGCTCAAAGTCTGATGATGCCTTATCCCCACGTACTCCCAGTGATCAAGGAGCCCGTCAATGAAGGAGAGGTCCCCTACACCATCCTACATCCAGACATGCCTACATCGTGGGAGGAAATGCAGAGGAGTTGGATTCAGCTCAAGGAGGAACGGAACACTTTTGAAGCTAGCTACTACGCCAGTGAAAAGAAGGTTCTGGAGCTTACCCGCCGACTCCACGAGCAAGAGGCCCTCAATGCCTACATCGCACCGAAGAGGATGCGCAATGTCTTTCTGCCTTGAGAAGTTTATGTTGTAATATTTGGCCCATGGGGCATTTATGTACTAACAAATTTCTTCTTATTAATATGACGTGCGTTCTTCTTTGTCTGAAACAATTTTGAATGTCCTAAATCCTTGAATGCATTGCATACACCAGCATACCATTCATCATGAGCATAAGCAGGTCTCGCTCCAGGTTTCCTTATCTATCTGCTGTTTATTTCAGTAGGATGGATCTCGAGCAAACGGTCAAAGACCTACAAGCCCAGAATGCACAATTCCAGCAACTCTTGATGACCTTGGTCAAGAGTCAAGAGGATATCAAGGCTCATCTGGAGAGCAAGGACCCAGTGAAGAAGAAAAAGAGGATCGGAGTGGCTACTTTGGGGAGGAGATTTGACAGAGAAGCTCGGAGGGTGCTCGAATTTCCTCCTACTTCTGATGAAGGGACTAGTAAAAGAGATCGGGTTGCAGTGCCTTCCGAGTCTGATGCAGAAGAGGAAGAGGTGGAAGAGGACGAGGATTATTCGGACCAGCAGTATCCTCCCGCTGATGACAAGTACAAGGGTTTAGAGGACAGATTGGCTGCAATGGAATTGCAGAGGGTGCCGGGTCTGGATTTTGAAGACATGGGCTTGGTCGCCGGAATTGTGATTCCTCCAAAGTTCAAGGTGCCGGCGTTTGTAAGGTATGACGGGCTGTCCTGCCCCAAAATGCACCTCAGGTCCTATGTGAGAAAGATTCAGCCCTATACAGCTGATAAAAATCTCTGGATTCATTTCTTTCAAGACAGTCTGTCGGGAGCCCAGTTGGAATGGTTTTATCAGTTAGAAGGAACCAGTGTCAGGAATTTGGAAGATTTGGCCACCGCTTTCTATAAACAATACCAGTATAATTCCGATCTTGCTCCTACCCGTACCCAACTTCAGGGTATGTCGCTAGGAACAAGTGAGGGATTCAAGGAATACGCACAAAAGTGGAGGGATTTGGCTGGCAGGGTGCAGCCTCCTTTAACCGATCGTGAGCTCGTTGATATGTTTCTTGGGACCCTATCTGGGCCATTTTTCAATCATTTAATCGGTAACTCTTCCGCGGGATTTACTGATTTGATCTTAACGGGCGAAAGAATCGAGGCTGGCATCAAGTCAGGAAAAATTCAGAAGGGTGTCGCCGCAAGTATGGAGAAGAAGCCGTTTAAGAAGGAGACAGCTATGGTATATTCTCAAAGGAGAGCAGGGAAGACGGAGCGTCGGCCGACTGTGGGGGCCGTAATGATTCAAAACGCTCCAAGCGAGCAGCCTCGCTACAACCAATCCAGACCGAATCAGCAACGGGTAGAAAGGCCACAACGGCAGTTCACTCGTATCAATATGACCCCAGCGCAGGTGCTTCCCCATCTGTTGAAATTGAATCTGGCCTCTATCAAAGAAGCGCCAAAAAATGTAAATACATCCTCTCCACACTACCATGCCAATGCTAAGTGCGCCTATCATTCAGACAGTGTTGGGCATGACACCAACGATTGCTGGGCCCTCAAGCATAAGATCCAGGACTTGATAGACGCCAAGGAGGTAGAGTTTGACGCTCCAGAAAAACCCAATGTGATCTCTGCACCTATGCCGAAGCACGGTCGGAACGTCAACGCCATTGAGGAGGATCGGTATGTTACTGACGTTAGTGATCTAACTACTCCACTGTTAACCGTTAAGCTAAATTTGTTAAGGGCCGGGATCTTCCCGGGATGTAATAGAGACTGTTACTGTTGTCACTCTCTGCCGTTGGGTTGTCCGCTACTAAAGGAAGGCATCCAAGGCCTCATAGATAGCCGACAAATTTTGTTCGAGAAAGTTCCTGTTGTTCCAGTTCACGTTGAAAGTATCTCAATCATAACCATTCACGCCAATCTTTCCGAGGCCGTCAAAAAGCCAGTTAAGATTACGCCAGCTGCAAAGTCCATACCGTTGAAGATAACAAGGCCGGGGCCGGTTCCCTATGTCTCCGAGAAGTCGATACCTTGGAACTATGGTGGTGACATCTACTACCATGGTATCAAGCAAGTTGAAATAATTGAAGAAGATCCAGATGACGATAAAGCCAGCATTAGTAACATTGTGGGCACCAGCAAAATCACCAGGAGTGGGAGGATATTTTCTCCAGAGATTGCTCCTCCAAAAGCAGTCTTTGGACCCTCATCAGTAAAAGAAATCATCCCTGCACCAGCAAGGCTCTCTGCCAGAACTCCTTTGATCAAAGAAATTTTCGTTCCTAGTGCTGTCTCTCCTACCATCGCCGATAAAGGAAAAGGAATACAAGATGAGCCCGTCAGGACGAGGGCTCAACCCTTGGTGATTCCGGAAGCTTCCAAGAAAGAGATGGACGAAATTTTGAGGATAATCAAGAAAAGTGATTATGATGTGGTGGAACAGTTGGGGCAAACCCCCTCCAAGATCTCCATGTTGGCACTGTTGCTTTGCTCAGAAGCGCATGCTCAAGCTTTGATTAAGTTTCTAAAGGCAGCTCATGTGCCTCAAGAAACCTCTGCAGATCAATTTCAACATTGCGTGGCTAGCCTGACTGCAGACAATGGATTAGGCTTTTCTGATGCCGACCTGACCCCTAAAGGCCGAAATCACAATGATGCGTTGCATATTTCAATCGAGTGTCGCGGAACCACCCTTGCGCATGTTTTGGTTGATACCGGTTCATCGCTGAATGTTTTACCTAAGAAGGCCCTGGACCGGCTAGATTGCGAAGGGTTGGAATTGAAGCCGAGTGATATCGTCGTCAGAGCCTTCGATGGGTCGAAAAGAATGGTCCATGGAGAAGTTGAAATTCCTGTCAAGATAGGTACCGAGGTGTTCAGATCCACTTTCTATGTAATGGACATCCGTCCATCATACTCCTGCCTGCTGGGTAGACCTTGGATACACCACGCTGGGGCAGTCACCTCCTCCTTGCACCAAATGCTGAAATATCCTGTAAAGGGTAAAATCATTACTGTCCATGGCGAGGAAGAGTACATGATTAGCCATTTAAATTCTTTCCGGTACGTGGAAGTCGAAGGGGAGTTCATTGAGACACCATTTCAACATTTCGAAGAAGTACTCCCTCAGATAGCAGTGGCGAAGTTGGCAGCTGAGACACCAAGGCAGATGGCCAGGATGGCATCTCTGGAGGATGC
Source organism: Vicia faba (assembly GCA_948472305.1). Taxonomy (NCBI): domain Eukaryota; kingdom Viridiplantae; phylum Streptophyta; class Magnoliopsida; order Fabales; family Fabaceae; genus Vicia; species Vicia faba. Next base: position 500,269,656 of record OX451740.1, read on the forward strand.
AAAGGCTGCAGTTAAAGAAGGAAAGGATTCAGCGTGGGGGCAGTTACTCGATTTTCCGCATAAGGTTGATAAGCTTGGTTTAGGTTTCACCACCGCTGGTCAGAAGGCCATGCGCCGGTCAAAGATTGAGAGAGCGCCAGTCAAGATTTCTCCTTACCAAGTCAACGCCCTGGAAGATGAGGACGAAGAAAGCAACTTTGAAGGGTGGATTCATCCGACGGTCAGAGGAGGGCTGAGCAATTGGGAGGCTAAAGACTTTGTCCCCGTCACTTTTATTCCTCAGTAATTTATCTATCAAACATTTTCTATTTTGGTCTGTAATATTTTACTTTCAAATAATCAGTACACTATCTTTCCGCCTCCTGCCTTACCCGGGGCATGTAGGTCCACTTGTAAGGGTTTTGACTATTTTTCATATTCATATGCCATGTTTAATGATTCATTGGACGTTTTTCATTTGATAAACTGCTTGTGTTCATTTTCTTTCCTTTTTGCATTTTTGTTTAAGGATGGCTACCCCTTACACACACCCACACTCACCAATGCAGGTACCCATCCACTCCGGATTCCATAGGTGACTATTCTGCTGTATCTTTCAATGACTCTGAAGACCTGGTCAATCTAGCCGAGTATGAGGACGACGAAGGTTGTGAAGTACCAGGGGAACTAGCCAGGCTCCTGCAACAAGAGGAAAGGGCCATCTTACCGCATAAAGAGCCGTTGGAAACTATTAACTTGGGAACCGAGGAAAATCGGAAGGAGGTACAAATGGGTGCCAATCTGGAACCAGAAGTCAAGAAACGCTTGGTACAGTTACTGAATGAGTATGTTGAAATCTTCGCTTGGTCCTATGAAGACATGCCGGGCCTAGACACCGACATCGTGGTTCACCGTCTCCCCACAAGAGAAGACTGTCCACCGATCAAACAAAAAGTTCGCCGAATGAGGCCTGACATGTCCGAAAAAATCAAAACAGAAGTGATGAAGCAGTTCAATGCTGGCTTTCTGGCTGTCACGTCCTATCCTCAATGGGTCGCTAATATTGTGCCAGTACCTAAGAAGGATGGCAAAGTCAGAATGTGTGTGGACTACAGGGATTTGAATAGGGCCAGCCCTAAGGATGATTTTCCGCTACCTCATATTGACATCCTAATTGACAATACAGCTCAGCATAAGGTGTTTTCTTTCATGGACGGATTCTCGGGCTACAATCAAATCAAAATGGCCCCCGAGGACATGGAGAAAACAACTTTTGTCACGCAATGGGGCACTTTCTGTTACAAAGTGATGCCGTTCGGGCTGAAGAACGCAGGAGCAACTTATCAACGCGCCATGGTAGCTCTATTTCATGACATGATACATCATGAGATTGAAGTTTACGTAGACGATATGATAGCTCGGTCACAAACAGAGGAGGAGCACCTTGAACATCTGGAAAAGCTGTTTGCCAGATTAAAAGAATACAAACTCAGGCTAAATCCAAGTAAATGCACTTTTGGAGTTAGGTCCGGTAAACTCCTGGGATTCATCGTAAGCAACAAAGGCATTGAAGTCGACCCGGCAAAAGTAAAAGCAATACAAGAGATGCCTGCCCCTCGTACTGAAAAGGAAGTTAGAGGTTTCTTGGGGCGCATAAACTATATCGCCAGATTCATTTCACATCTGACTTCTACCTGTGAGCCAATTTTCAAACTCTTGAAGAAAGATCAGATAATTGAATGGAACGACGACTGCCAAGCTGCTTTCGATAGAATCAAGGAATATTTGCTAGAACCTCCTATTCTGATGCCACCCGTCGAAGGAAGACCATTGATCATGTATTTGACCGTTTTGGACAACTCAATGGGGTGTGTTTTGGGCCAGCATGACGAGTCTGGTCGAAAAGAGCATGCTATTTATTACCTTAGCAAAAAGTTTACCGACTGTGAGACTCGCTACTCGCTGCTCGAGAAAACTTGCTGCGCTTTGGTATGGGTTGCTCGCCGACTAAGACAGTATATGTTGACTCATACTACCTTGTTGATATCCAAATTGGATCCTATCAAGTATATCTTCGAAAAGCCCGCTTTATCAGGAAGGATAGCCAGATGGCAAATGATCTTGACCGAGTATGACATCTAATACACCACCCAAAAGGCTATAAAAGGGAGTGTGCTAGCGGACCATCTGGCTCATCAGGCTATCGAAGACTATCAACCCATGAAATTTGATTTCCCAGACGAGGACATCATGAGTTTGGACAACATTAAAGGTGACGGACCGTATGACGGACCCGAAAAGGGATCCCGATGGACCCTGTACTTTGATGGTGCCTCAAATGCACTTGGAAACGGCATTGGCGCAGTACTTATTTCTCCGGAAGGATGCCACACTCCTTTCACGGCCCGACTTTGTTTCAGCTGCACAAACAATATGGCGGAGTATGAAGCCTGCATCTTTGGTCTCAAGGCTGCCATAGACTTGGGGATCAAATCTCTGATTGTATTCGGGGACTCGGCTTTGGTCATTAGCCAAATCAAAGGAGACTGGGATACCAAACATCCTAATCTTATTCCATACAAAGAACATGTTCTGACGTTGTTGCCTCATTTCGAGCAAATTACCTTCGAGCACTTTCCGCGAGAAGAGAATCAGCTAGCAGATGCTCTAGCCACAATGTCCTCCATGTTTAAACTCAACTGGGATAACGAGGCTCCCCAAATCACCATCGAGCGAATGGATGAACCAGCGCATTGTCACGAGATTAACACCGAAGAAGTAGTGGAGCAACCTTGGTTCCATGAGATCAAAAGGTATCTCGAGACCCAAGATTATCCTGAAGGAGCTTCCGTGAATGACAAGAAGTTCTTAAGGAAATTCGCCGCTAAGTTCTTCCTGAGCAACGGCATCCTCTACAAACGAAGTCATGATTGTGTATTACTCCGATGTGTTGATAAGGCTGAAGCAGAGTTAATCATGACTGATATACACAGCGGCACATTTGGCACTCACCTAAGCGGGCATACAATGGCTAAGAAGATCCTAAGGGCAGGCTATTATTGGTCTACCATAGAGGCCGATTGCCATCAACATTCCCGTACTTGTCATAAATGTCAAGTTTATGCCGACAAAGTTCACGTCCCTCCGGTTCCTCTCAACGTTCTAACTGCTCCATGGCCCTTTGCAATGTGGGGCATTGATATGATTGGAGAGATCAAACCCACAGCTTCCAACGGACATCGCTTCATCCTGGTTGCCATTGACTACTTCACTAAATGGGTCGAAGCAGCTTCCTTCGCCTCCGTCACCAAAAATGTGGTTGCCCGCTTTATCAAGCAAAATCTCATATGTCGGTATGGTGTTCCCGACAGAATCATCACAGACAACGGTACCAATCTGAATAATACAATGATCACTGCATTATGCGAACAGTTCAAGATTTATCATCACAATTCATCTCCCTATAGACCGAAGATGAACGGTGCTGTTGAAGCTGCGAACAAAAATATCAAGAAGATTATTCAGAAAATGACAGTCACTTACAAAGACTGGCATGAGATGTTACCGTTTGCGCTGCATGGATACCGTACGACGATACGTACCTCAACTGGGGCAACCCCGTTTTCTTTGGTTTATGGCATGGAAGCCGTTTTGCCTATGGAAGTTCAGATCCCGTCTCTAAGAATTATGAAAGACGCAGGTTTGAATGAAGATGAGTGGATGCAGACCCGACTTGATCAACTCAATCTGATCGACGAAAAGCGACTCGCTGCTATATGCCATGGTCAAGCGTATCAAAAACGGATGATCAAGGCCTTCAATAAGAAAGTCAGACGTCAAGTGTATCAAGTCGGAGATCTAGTAGTCAAGCGGATTATCTTACCACAAAGTGATCCCAGGGGCAAATGGACTCCTACATACGAAGGGCCGTTTGTAATCAAGAGCGTATTTTCTGGTGGTGCGATGATTCTGACCACCATGGACGGCGACGATTTGCCGCACCCTGCGAACGCAGACATAGTCAAAAGATACTACGCATAAAATAACCCGACAAGTCGAAAACCCGAAAGGGCGGCTTGGGCAAAAATGGGCATCCCGGTGAACCGAAAACCCGAAAGGGCGGTTCAGGCAAAAATTAGGGATAAAAACAAAAAAATCTGTACACCCGGCAAGTCGAAAACTCGAAAGGGCGGCTTGGGCAAAAAGGGGTTTCCCGGTGAATCGAAAACCAGAAAGGGCGATTCAGGCAAAAGTTAGGGAATTTAAGCGTATGACTATGTCTCGTCAGATCACTTCAAAGACAGTCTCTTCATCAACCGGTCCCAGGTTTCTGATCAATCCAGCCATCGTCAAACGAAGCATTGAATGGACAGATGTTCGGAGTTGTGAAAGCTACAGCAGAGTGGAATCCCATGGAATTATTTCACATAGCCATCTTTGTTTTGTATAAATTTTTTCAAATATTTACGACAAGATCCTCTTACTAGGATGATTGTCTCCTTTGTATAAATATACCCAAAGAAAATCAATACAAATACTCTTCCCAAAATTTGTGTCATTTCCCTTTTCCTGTTTCTCTTGCACTATTTGTTTTATTTTGAGAAACGTCCAATGTTTTGTTAAATAGGCATATGCATTTGAAACATGATCACTTCCTAATTGAACCTAAGAAAAGGATTACTGATAGGATGAAAGTACAGACGAATATTTCGACACCCTTCCAAAGGAAATCCCTCGAGATCTGTAATCCACAAACCTTGAGGTCTATCTCCAGCAGACCCTCGGAGCTTATCCCCGTAAGATTCCGAAAGGTAATCCCCGCAGAGTACGGACGTCCCTTCCAAGTTTTATTCAAAGTTATTCTCACAAAGGCGTATAACTGGTTTATCCTCGACTAACCGTCAGGAGAGGTCACACCCGCCAGAATTCTTCCCATCCCCAGCGGAGTTCATCAAAATTCCCCCAACAATAACTTATCAGTACTATCCCCGGAGAAGTTTATCCCCAGCCAAAGAATCTTCCGGAGATCATTTTTCCTCAGAGTTCAAGATTCGGTATCCCCAGCAGATCAAAAGCTTCAAAGGGTCAATCCCCAGCGAAGTCAGACTTTTAAATCTTCTCCCCACAGGTTTTTTAGAAGAAAATCTGGCATTCCCCAGTAGAGTCAGTCTTCAGAGATACATCTCTCCCAGTTGAAGATTCTCAATCTGGCCTCCCCAACATTAAGTCTACTAGTTTAACACTCCCCAGTAGAAGACTTCAGGAATCCCCCAGAAGATTGGTATGCAATCCGAGCTCCAAGCTCCCCAACAATGACCCAGGATTTATTTTCCCCAGCAGCAGTCAAGATACCTCTATCTCCAGCTTACATGCACATCCATTTACATTCATAAAACCATGATGTACATTGTATCATGCATCATAGCATTGCATCCAACTAACTTTTTGCCTTTTTCAGGCAAGATCAGTCGACAGAGTAAAATAATTCAACTTCAAGACTTCTGAAAACAGTTCATGGATTCTTCCCAAGTAACGGATGTTAATCTATCAGCTTGTTCAGATGCAACCTTCGAATTTAGTTTACGGACACTTCCCAACAACGGATACTGCTCTATTGCTAATTCAACTTCAAGACTTCTGAAAACAGTTCATGGATTCTTCCCAAGTAACGGATGTTAATCTATCAGCTTGTTCAGATGCAACCTTCGAATTTAGTTTACGGACACTTCCCAACAACGGATGCTGCTCTATTGCTAATTCAACTTCAAGACTTCTGAAAACAGTTCATGGATTCTTCCCAAGTAACGGATGTTAATCTATCAGCTTGTTCAGATGCAACCTTCGAATTTAGTTTACGGACGCTTCCCAACAACGGATGCTGCTCTATTGATAATTCAACTTCAAGACTTCTGAAAACAGTTCATGGATTCTTCCCAAGTAACGGATGATAATCTATCAGCTTGTTCAGATGCAACCTTCGAATTCAGTTTACGGAAGCTTCCCAACAACGGATGCTGCTCTATTGCTAATTTAACTTCAGGATTTCTGAAAACAGTTCACAGGTTCTCCAAGTAAACGGACGTTAACCTATCACTTGTTCAGATTCAACCTCAAGATTTCTGAAAACAGTTCATGGATTCTTCCCAAGTAACGGATGTTAATCTATCAACTTATTTAGATACGGCTTCCTGAAAATGGCTTGTAGGTTCCCCCAACCACGGATGTCAACCTATTGCCTGTTCAGACCCCCAGTTCAGAAATGGTCTAAAGCTCGGACGCTTTCCTAATGTTCCCTTCCGGATGGCATCTCTAAGCCCATCCCCGACAAATTCTTTCGCACCAGGTGGCATCTTTAAGCCCATCACCAAATGGCATCTTTAAGCCCATTCACCTCCACCGTCACATCGACGAGCGCAAATTTTCTGGGCACATTAGTGTCCAATCTCCTTTTACCTTCAAGTCGCGAAAGGCAAACTTGCCAATCTAACTCCTCAGGTCAAAGAAGATTGAACAGGGGCAACTGTTGTACCCCAAAATTTGCCCTCGCGCTTTTCCACAAGAAATCTCGGCTTCAAACATTTCCTGACTTCTCAAACTGGCTCAAGAATCGGACAAACGGACTTTTCTTGACAGTCAAGAAAAACTAGGGTTTTTACTGATTTTCAGAGCTCTGAATTGTTTCATACAGTGGGCTTAGGGTTTGATTGATTTTTGGTTCAATTTTGATCGAGCAAGCGTGATTTGGCATTTAATCAGGAATTAGGGTTTTATGGGCATATTCTCAGAAGAATTTGAATTCCACAGCACTTCGCGGTTTATTTCAAGATTCGGATTAAAATTCGCGTTATCTTGGTTTAATCAGTAAAAGAGACAGTGATTTGAATTCAGTACGTTTTGATTGGGCCAGTCAGATACAAGATGCAGTATTGGATTCACAGTGTTCATGTGTTTGATCAGTCTATCTGGGTTAATTGCTGCTTTGCTTGGGATGTTGGATAAGACAGGTTTATTGGATCAATGTTGTTTTATTTTAGTTATTTATTATTCTGAAATTAAAATGATTGAATTTATTTTTCAATTGTTTTAATTCTAAGAATTTTAAATAAATAAACAAATAATAAGGAAATTAGAATTAATTGGATAATTTAAACTTTTATTGATATTTGAATTATTTGTACAAATTGTTGTTTATTACAGACAATAATTTACATTTAATTTAAATATTACATAGAGTGAAAAAAAAAACTATCCTATTTTCTAATATTCTTCGTTCTTCATTCCGCTCCGGTATTCCATTTTTCATCTGCAAAAAGAAACAAGAAAAGTCAGAAAGCATTAAATTGGAAAGGACAGATAAAAAGTGCTCATCATTAGGGGCCACTGACTGGGATCAGTTGCCCTCTCTGCAAATCACGGGATTTCTCCCGGTTCACAGAGAGGGAAGATTTTCATTTCATGAAATGCAAATGCATAAGTTATAAAATTCAAGCTACATAAGAATCTCAATTTCCCATTCAAAACCATATAGTTCAAATCCAAACTGAAAAATCCAATCCAAACTTTCTATCCAAAAGCAAAGGCTACTGTCAGAATGCCAAGGATATCAAAGAAATCAAAATAGTACAAGATGCTATCAAAGCCTACAAGCTGTCAAAAAGGGACCTTTGCCAAGATATCAAGGAAAAGAGCAAGGCGCAAAAGCTGAAGAAGAAATGCAGAAAACATATTATGCAAGCTAATCATCACTTCCCATCATAGCCCCTTCAGAAAAGTACAAATAATAATCATATAAAATTCTTAAATTGTACTGTAAAGAGAGAAGTAAAGAGAGATAAAGCAAACAGGGTTTAGGCATAGTTCAGGTTCAGCAGGCATAGACAGTAGAGGCAGAAAAGATATACAAAAAAGAGGATAATTCGGCATTGTTCAAAAATTACACAGCATAGCCAGTTACCGAAATGGGAAAAATGCCAAGAAACCTTGTGAAACTATCCAGCAAACTTGGGTCAAAGAGAAGACCAAAGTTTTGAATAAAGAGTGGGCGCCAAAAGAAAAGATAGAAAATATATAGCAGTTCAAGGAAAAAGGTGAAAAAAGAAGAGATATATACAACTCAGTAGTTGCACAAAACTCTAGCGAACCAACATCAAAAACCTGAACCTTGTCCAAAATCACCATAACCTGCACCAGCATAGGCAACCATATCCAAACCACACAGCATAACATACCAAAACCTGCTACCAAGCTCAATCCCAAAACTCATAAACCTGCATCCTCCTCACAAACACCTCAAACCTGTCTAACCCCTAAACCATTAAACCTGCATCAGTAAAAACCTGGAGCATACCCTGCATTAAGCATACAAACTGAGGAAGCAAAAAAGCCTCATGACTGTCATCAAACACCAATATCCTGCCTCAACCTTCAAAAACACACAAATCTGATAAACAAAATCAAAAGCCTCACTACCAAAAACTAATACCCTGTCATAAAGCCAAAATCTATTAAACCTGAGCAGCCAAGCAAACATACGATCACTACTGTCCAGAACCACCAAACAAATAACCTGAAAATACAACCTCAAATTTAAAAAGATTCAAAAGAAACCTGAGATACCAATACCCAAAAACCTGCATCAAACACAACTCTGCAATAGACACAAACTCAAGCCAAAGCCTACTGTCCAGAATCACAAGACACATAACACATCTCAAACTCAAACCATTACTGTCATACCAGTACCAAACCTCTCAAACAGGTACCAACAACCATACTCATCATCAAAAATGCAAGCAAGTGAGGCAACCAGAAGAAGGAAATAAAGCAATATCAACATAGGCAAAACCAACAAATCAAGGCAACTGGAAGAGAAGATACAGAAGTAACATTCAAAGACAGTCCAAACCAACAAGCCAGCGAAGTAGAAGGGGTGAAGAAGTGAATCGTTTCAAGGTTTGTTTTTCAGTTAATAATCATCATCAAAAAACCCTAAGGAACTAGATAGAAGATACCAGGTTCATCAAGAAGCAAGCCAGCGTCTTCATCACCGAATCTCCGCCATCGAGCCTCCTGAGCGCCACATCCTTTTTCCTCCTCCTTCTCCAAGTCAGGTAGTCAGTTGTTTCTCCCTCTTTCTTCTCCATCACCTCCATAGCAATACAAACTTAAGAATCAAATTCGAATCAAATAATGCATGCAATTCATAAAAGAGAAAAGAATCAGAAAGCATCTAAAGCGAACCTTTTTGTATTGAGGCCTTTGAACTCGAGCTGGAAGGAGGAGGAAATGTAGGGGTAGCGCTGGTGGCCTCGAAGCAAAGAGAAGCACTCAAGAATGAACGAGGAAGGAGACAGAACTCAGTGAGCGGCGCCGTTCAAACCCTACTGCGTTTCCAATTGAACAAACAATTCCCTAACCCTAAAAATGTTGCTTCCAAACCATGGGCCTGACCCGTTACAAATATCCGCCTAAGCCCACTAAATCACTTTTTTTTAACAAAACATAAACACTAATCTTCTTTTTATATTATATAAACATTTTTTTTCTTCTTTACAAAATTATTTTAGAATACATTTTTACATTATACATAATATAATTAAAACACTCCTTTGTTATATATACTTAATTCAATTAACTTGAAAACTTTTTTTAATAATACACATTAACATACATATTTGTATATAAAAATAGAAATACATTTTTCTCTAATATTAAACTCACAAACATTAGACTAAAATACTTTCCAATTAATTTCCAAACATTTAATCAAAACACCTTCATTTTTCTTTTGTACATAATTAAACATACAAAAATCAAGATTCATCTAAAAACATTTATCTAGGTCAAAACCCTAATACGACTCAATTTCATATCGCACTTGTACATAATTACACAATTCATATACATGTACGTCTCACATTTGCACTTACACAATATATTGCCCTACATACATTTTATCTCATATTTATACATTCGATATTTATATTTTGATTGTGACATTCGATTTGGTTGTAAATACTATAAGTCTCATCCCCTTGTACATTTACACCCCCGCTCCCGGATACCATTTTGTAATAGCGTAGATTTACATTCCGCAATTTACAGTTTTCCAATTATACCATGATTAGACCTAGGGTTTGTATGTACATAAAATCAAACGTTAGATAACCTAATACAAAGCAAATGCATGTAATCAACAACACAATCACACTTGCACCCTCTAGGGTAATCCCACATGATGCCTTCCAAAATGGGCCATGCTTGCACGTCGAGTATCTTTGGCCAAATAAAAGCAAATGATCACAAGTCCCTCAAAGTGTTGCCTAAATGGAATGATCATAGTCCCTTCGAAATAATTGCCAAAGATACTTGGCACCATTGCATTCATGGTCTATGCGATGACCCGCGCCTGTCCCGAATAAACTTCCTAAATACAAGATTGCCTACCAATTTCAATGGTAGAACAAAATTGTCAAAGGGGTTAAAACACGACGAAAATCTTTGAGAAAGCTTTAGGGTAGATAAACTCTTAAGTACTTGTCAATTTGCAAAGAAAACACTTGCCTAATTTCGAAACCCACTTCACAAACACTTTTCAAAAATCAAACTTTTCAAACCCTTGAAACATCTTTTTAAAAGATAAAACACCTTTTGTAAAACATTCGAGTAAAGAATTGTTACAAGGTTAGCCTAGCGCAAGGCATCTTTTCAAAACATTTTCAAAACAATCCACAAAGCACCATTTCACACAATTGAAAACCAAGGCAAGATTGATCTAAGCGAGTACCTAAGAGCCCATGGATAACCATGGATGAAAAGGGTGCTAATACCTTCCCTTTTCATAATATACCCCCCGAACCCACGAAATATCTCAAAAGGTTTTTGCTGTGCTTTTTTTAACCTTTCCTTTAGGATAAAGTAAAAAGTCGGTGGCGACTCTTGCTAAACCGCACAAGTGCGAATACGAACGCAAAACACTAGTCAGTTCTCCCACCGTATCACACTTTGCAACATTGCTAATCATGGCTATACGATGACCCACGCCCGTCCCGTTTACATCCAAAGATAGGGTTGCTTACCAAATCAATGGTAAGACAACAATGTCAAAGGAAAAGAAATGAACAAGAAAGACATTTGAGTAGGTAGATTGCTTTTAGTTACTTGCTCCATTTCAAAACAAAACAGCCTTGCTATTTTCAAAACAAACACGCACATTTCCAAACATCTTACAAACATTGAAAACATTTTCAAAAAGATCAACATCTTTGTATACATTCTTACTAACGAGAATCATTACAAATATTGCCTAAACAATGGCCTCTTTTACAAAATACTTTCAAAACCACACAAAGCACAATTTCAAACAAAAGCAAGTGATCTAGAAAGTAACTAAGAGCCAATGGATAACCTTGGATGAAAAGGGTGCTAATATCTTCCCTTTTTATAATCTACCCCCCTTAACTCAAGAAACAATCTCAAAGGTCTTTCCTGTGCTTTTTCACCTTTCCTTTTGGATAAAAGAAAAGTCGGTGGCGACTCTTGTTAACTGCAACATTTGCAATCAAACACAAAACAATCAAGTCAGTTCTCCCACCGTATCACAGATACCTTAGCAATTTTTGTAATGGTCTAAGATCGTTTACCGAAGGAAACATCGAAGGGTCGTCGAGGGACTACAATCTTGTATTCGAGGGTCTTTACTAAAGTATCCCACGTTCGAGGGACATGACTATTTTTCTTAAGGCAACAAGCGAGGTTAACCCTAGAGGTGCAAGTGTTTAAAGTGTTTGTTTTCATGCATTTTTGTCTTGAGATTAAGGTTTGTTATTTATTGATTTTTAGTCTTGCCATACAAACCCTAATTACTAGCATTTATATTGAAAGCGATAAATTGCAGAAATTTAAAATCCTACGCTATTACATCGTTTAGGGGATGGGGATACAAAATTTACAAATGGGGTGATGAAAGTAAATAAATTCTAATTTACTATTACAACCATAATGAATGAATAAATAATGTACAAGAATGTAAAGATAAATAAAAAAAGAAAATTGTTTTAAGAAAAAAGTTTATCTATTGACACATACACTTATGTATTGATACGAAATTTTTTATGTATTGACGCGTGCACTTATGCATTGGCTCATATCTGTTTCGTATCGACACATACACTTATGCATCGATACATATCATTTTCTTGCTCCTGGAAATCAAAACCAACTTAGTATGAGTCGACATATAATGGTTTGTATCGACTCATTTCTATTTTGTATCGACCCATAACATGTTTTGTACCTAATATATGTCGACTCATAGGGTTATGCATTGACTCATACTGCTGTTTTTTACTTCCAACATTTTTCTACTGCATATATGAGTCAGTTCTCAACACATGGTTAGTGAAAATGAAAAGCAAGCATATGGTTAGCTTAAAGGAAATCATATCTACATCTTATCTTCATAATGAACCACTAATGATTTTTGTATGAAGAGTTCAAAGTCAAGAAAACTTACCTTGAAACTAAAATTTGTGTTTTGATTTAGAGTTGGAGAAGTCAAGCTGTAGGTGGCTGGTTTTAAGTTTGGAAAATAGTGATGTTACAGAAGTTGTTCTTGAGTTTGAACAACTTCTATATGATATATGTGGAGTGTTTGGATGGTTTGTTTGGACATAACTTGCAAGGTGTGAGAGGTTCAAAGATTTGGACTTCAAAACTCAAGAGTAGAGGTTTTGTGGACAGTTATGTTTTTTTGTGAATAAAGAGGGTTTTGACGATTTTTCAACACACAAGAATCTCTATATTTGTATGACCTCTTTCTCTTGCAAATGCTCCCTCTATTTATAGGCAAGAGATTTGGGAACAAGAGCTGATTAGGTTTGCAAGACAGCATGTTATGGTTTGGTTGGGATGCAAATATCAAACTATGTCAAGTATTCCATGGTCCCAAGATGAAGTACCAAAGTTGTTGGTATAGAGGGGCTACTTTCCATGATTTATGGTGGAGTAAAATTAGAAGTAAATAAGGTATGGGCTCAAAGAAAATTTTGTACCAAAAAGCTTGTTTTTCAAGAATAGCAATGGTGCCTTTATGCCATAAATGAAAAGATCTTTTGGACAATGGCTCAAACACTTGGGTAATAGCTCAAAAGTAGGTGTAAGCATTAAATTCTAGTGAGACTTACAAGTTAGAAGCCTGCAACACAAGATTATGCATCATATCATAAGGATTTTGTTATGTGTTCTTCAACAAAAAGACTTGCAATTCAAGAATGGATGCCCAACTTCATCTCTTCACATCTCCTAACTCAAACATGATAAATTTGTGCTCTTGGACATTTTGGAAAGCTTGGAACATTGTTTATAACTTTCATGTTAACTATTTTGGATAAATCAAATTGGAACTTGATGAAAATTGGCCAAGAAGTTGAGATAAAAACTGACCAAATCCTGTTGGAAATTTCACTAAGTGTCTTATGAAAAATGTCACGACTTTAGGAATTTATAACTCAAAATCCAAGCATTTCTAGAACTTGTTCTTCCCTAAAAAGTTTTAGATCTCATTGAGATCTACAACTTTCATGTTGGAAGTTTTCTTTGAATCATCTTGCAACTTGGTGAAAGACTGGCATGAAGAAATGAAATTATCATGTATAAAAACACTTAGAAAAATTTCCAAGTCTTGAAAAGTTTAACTTTTCACATTGACTTTTGAATTTCTTGATTTCTTAATGATCAAGTTTCTTGACTTTTGGTGTATCAGTTGACTTTTCATCAGTTGACCAAATTTCAACTATCAATCCATTGATCTTGAGAGATGAATTGAACCATGCAATTAGGTCAAGATGATATATTTGAATCCTGGAGATTACTCTTTAAGCCGTTAGGTCATGTATTAGGTCAAAAGTTAATGATCAGTCATTCTCAATAAAAACCCTAATTTGGAGTCTCAGTGTTTCGGAAGTGATTTTTTCTGATCAATTCCTTGAGAATCCTTGAGCATTGGAGATCCTTTTGAGGAATGTCTTGAGAAAAGCGAGGGAAAATTTTGGGGTACAACACATTAACTCATGAAGGCATAATTAATTCTTATCACAATTTAATAACCAACATTTAGATCCAAAAATCGATATTCAAAAAACTAACATTAATTTTACCGATTAAATTCAAGATCTAAATTGATTAATTCATCAATCAACCAATTCCACATGATTCAAACATAATTATCAATTAAAGAGTCACTAAATTCTCCAATTCAAATCTCAATTCATGAAACAATCAATTAAACATTCAATTTATAAAAATAAACAATTAAATGCAACAAGATTCAAGAAATTACCGAAAATTGAATCGGAGAAGATGAAGCTACCGGAAAATCGCGCAAAGAGAGGAGAGAGTTCGCCGAAAAATACAAGGCGGATGAAGTGTATTTGCTCGTGATGGAGGGAGCTAGTAGAGAAAATGGATGATCGCTGAGATCACGCGATAGAAGGGAGACGAACTTGCCGGAATCGCACGGTAAGGCGGTGGCCGGAGGTCGTGCAAGTGGCAGCCAGAGAAGATGAGATGGAAGATCGCAGTTGTGTGAGAGAGAGAAGATGAAGATTCAACTTTTGTTCTTGAGTTTTGCTTCAATGTTCTTGAGGAAATTGTGAGAGAGCTGAGAGAGAATTGAGAGGATTTTGTGTTTGATTTTGGAAATTGGGAATAATTAGTGTAATTGTGTTTGAAATTTGAATTTCAAATGTTTATAGTATTGGCTCCAAAGTCTTTTTGGCTTGCATAAATTTTATTTTTTCGCTTATTTCATGAACAGTCGACATCAAACCCCTAAACTCATGACACACGGTGTGAAATCCTGACGTGCGGCTGGAAACAAAAATATCGGAGACAAAATTTGTGACACAGTGCCGACATAATCACTTTGATACGATAAAAATTGAGCAAGTTAAGATGCTCTGAACAATGAGAAACTCAGTGTAAAAATTTACTATGCAGAATTTTCCAGCTTATTTTATGTACTTCGCACGAACAAACCACAAGCTCACGTCTCTCGGTGCAGAATCCTGATACATATCCTAAAAAACAATCGTAGATGATGAAATTTATGACGTTGTGCCGAAAGAATCACCCCGATATGATAAAAATTGAGCGAGTTATGATTTTTCGAATGGCAAAAAACAATGGACTTATTTTGCTGTCTTGAAAATTTCGGCTTATTTTCATGCGCACTTTGGGAAGCAAGCCATAAACCGGACCCTTTGAAGCACAATCCTAACTTGGGACCTGAAGGAAAGTTATAGCTCATAAAACTTTTGATCTCACGCTTCAGTAATCGTCTCGATATGATAAAAATCGAGAGAGTTACGATTTTTACAATATCGAGAAACAGTCCGGTAGAAAACCATTTCGGGGTGTAGTTTTCTCTGGTAATTCGCACTTTCGGAGATCTTCTGCAAAGAATTAACTTCTGACCTGAAAATACAAATTGAAGATAAAATCAAGACAAATTTTTCTCCTAAAGAACTATCCAAAAACATTGAATCGGGCGAGAGTTATGAATTTTTGAACATCAGATAAACAACGGTTCAGCATGCTATTTCAGGGTATTTTTCACTATATATCTTCAAAGTATTCGCATATTCAGAGATCTTCCTCAATGAATTGGCTTTCAAGCTAAACACGAAGATTGAAGGGAATAACAATACGATTAAAATTCTCCAAGAACCACTAAAAGATGATTTTCTATTCATTAGTTAAGAACTTTTGAGCAACTGAGAACCAGCGAACCAATAAATCATTGTATAATGCGATTTCAAGTATTTGGCGCTTTTAAAAATCTTCCTCACAGAATTAGCCTTCAACCCGAACAAATGAACTGGAGTATATATAAATATAGTTATAAATACTAAAGAACCATTCCTAAATCATTTTCCAATCTCAAGTTATGAATTTCTGACCTCGCACAGCAAGATATTGAATTTTTGTCTGCATTGTCTCAAATCAATCGAAATGCTTGACTTCATGCAAAATTCAAATCGTGTTGGAACGAATAAGAGCTTGATATGAGAATGACTTGATTATTTTTTAATTGAATGGATTGGAACACGATAGGAGTGCACTTAAAATCCAAAAACCCTGAGTTCTGCTTCATAGTACTGCTTAACGAAACAGTCATCTTTTGCAATTCTTTTCACAGAGAAAACCCTTGATTCCATGAGCATAGACACTATGACATATGTGTATGCATATTATGGTGAAGTATAATCTAGTTATGGTTAAAATGAAGAGGGAAAATTTTGGGGTACAACACAATCTACACCCCCGGGAAGGACCACCGAATATGTTCGAAGTTTGATGCGAACCATATTCCTGTGTATGAGATCATCTTTCGAGAGTTGGGTCTTCAGTTCCCTTTCTCTGATCTTCACATGGCTGTTTTTCAACATCTTCGTCTTTCTCCTTCTCAGCTTTATCCTAATTCAATTTCCTTCCTACGGGCTTTTGAAATAGTATGTGGTTATCTACAGATGAGGCCCCCTATCCAACGAGGACAGTTTAGCAAGCTGTGGGGATGGGTTTCTTTGAAACAAGCTAACGGGAAGTTGTTCAAGACTTACCTTGAATTCATTCGAAATTTTTAGGAGAGGTATATTCTAGTCCAACCCGTGTTAGAGAGGACGTTGTTGAACGTCTTTAGGAGCGTTTCGTTAGTTGATGAGGAGGGGAGCCCCGTGCTGAACGAGAAGCTGAACCAGATGGTGAAGCTGGTGCCAAAGTTTCATTTTCATTAGTTGAGGAAACACTTTGATCGAGGGACTGATCATTGCATTTGGAAGAAAGACCAGTTGGGTCCCGAGGACCAGGCCAGCCATTACCAGTTGTTAGCCTTTGTTGCGGGGATATCCCTTGTCCAGCGTATGGGTGAAGGGAGGAGGCCCTTGATAGATGAGGATGGGGAGACCATGTTTGAACCGGGGCTTATAAATGCTAAGGAGCTCCTCGAATTTGGGGATCTTGTGGCGTACTTGGGTAGTTTATCTTGTATTTTGATTTGTCTTAGGCACATATTTCTTTATCCTCGTCTACTAACTTTCATTTGTTGTTTTTTGTTGCAGGAAGGATGTATGCTGCTTAGAAGCGCATGGTCAAATCGACTGCCCTGGCCAAGAAGAAAGGACAAAAGTCTGGAAACAAACCTTAAGGTGATGTAGGGACAACCCCCCAAGCGGGTTTGAGGACGTCATTATCTGGCCCTGTTGTTAGGCATCCATATCTTCAGTCGGTGTCTTCGAGGTTTAAGAGGGTGCATATCAAGGGCGTAATCGATCTGACAGGCAAGCAAGAAAAGGGCATGTTCCAGCTGCCCCCCTACTTTCATGATAAGGATTTCTTCGAGGGCTCCTCCTTGTATCTCACCTGAGCTGAATCGTTGATGCTTGAGGACATGGATCACCTGAGCAAGAGGGGGATGTTAGCCCAAGATATTGGTGCTGTTATGAGGTTATTGGGAATGTTCGTGGCATATTCCGAGGAGGGCACCTCCATGGAGGTCGAGCTCAATAAGTCCCAGTCCAAAGTGACGAAGTTCAAGGAGAAGCTTGTCATAGCGAATGCCTCGAGCAAAGCGTCGAAGGAGAAATTGGCCAAGATGGGCGAGGAGCGCAACACCCTTTTGCTGGAGAAGAAGTCCCTGGAGGAATTGATTACTACTTTGAGGAGAGAGGAAGCCCCCGCCGAGGATGAGCCAGAAGTGGCAAGGGGTTTGAAAACTTGTGCAGAGTTGGTTTCCCATCTCCAGTTGGTCGTGGATGACAATTTGGCCAATGTTGAGGGGGCTTTCCAGAATGATGTGGCACAGCTTAGAGTAGTGAATCCATGAGTGGATTTAAACACGGCCAAGATGGGATTTCTCTACTATGTGATAGATGGAAATATTTTTGTGCCCGACCCCCTCAAGGTTGGATAGGATGGACCAGCGAAAGAGCCTGCCCCCGAGGATCATGTTGCAAAGAGGGATTTCAGCCTAACACTTAATCAACATATTGTTGCTCTTTTGTTTTGACCTGCGCACCATATCATTGTAATTTGTTTCAAGGGCTCTGCCCGTTTTTTATGTAAGCTCCAAACAATCGTGGTCCTCGTGGCCACATGATCTCTTATTTGGAGGGCGCCTCGTGCCTCCTTTATGTAATATTTTGTACAATTGTGGCCCTTGTGGTCATCCTTTTAAAGTTTCCGACCATGGTGTTCATTTGTTTTAATCTGCATTGTTTAAGTGTTTTTAACTTTACTTTATGCATGATTTATTGATTATGGAATGTTTGCATGTCTTTGTATGCCTGTCTGCTAGAGACGTTTCATATTGATAAAGAGTTTGGGGATTTTCTCGTTAGTTTTTGAGTTTTCCAGTGTGGGGAGACTGGTCAAACGGCCAGGGTAATTTCTGGGCATGGGCTAGAACTCATGTCTTGTTTTGAGGGACTGAGCTCAACGGTGTGAAGTTCCCATGGTGAGCTGGGTGTTCTACCAATGTGGTACAACGACGGTGGAGCTCGTTTGAGTTTTCCATGTCGGGCTAAGAATCTGCTCTTCAAAAGAAAGACAAAGCAACCATGGCACGTTGGTAGGTTGCCCCAGCATTTTTCAACCCAAAAGGCATGACCTTGTAGCAAAAGGTGCCCCACCGAGTAACAAAAGTGGTCTTCTCCATGTCTTCAGGAGCCATCTTGATCTGATTATAACCGGAGAAGCCGTCCATGAAGGAGAATACTTTATGCTGAGCAGTGTTGTCAACCAGAACGTCGATATGAGGCAGAGGGAAATCATCCTTAGGGCTGGCCCTGTTCAAATCCCTGTAATCAACACACATTATGACCTTACCATCTTTCTTCGGCACTGGAACCACGTTGACAACCCACTGAGGGTAAGAAGTCACTGCTAGAAACCCGGCATCAAATTGTTTCATAACCTCGGCTTTGATTTTCTCGGACATCTCTGGACGAATACGGCGGACCTTCTGTTTAACCGGAGGGAAATCTTCCTTTGGTAGGCAGGTGATGAACCACAATGTCGGTGTCCAACCCAGGCATCTCTTCGTAGGACCAGGCAAAGATTTCCACATAATCATGCAGCATCTGAATCAACCGTTGTTTCACATTAGCCTCCAGATTGGCACCAATCTTGACTTCCTTTCTGTCTATCTCAGTACCCAAATTTACCGTTTCCACTGGCTCTTCATGTGGCTGAATGGCCCTCTCTTCCTGGAGTAGCAGTCTTGCAAGCTCACCAGGCACTTCGCAATCATCTTCACCTTCGTCTTCGGCTAAGTTGATCGGATTTTCGAAGTCATAACTGGCAGTAGCAAGGTCGTTACCAGTGGGATCCATAGTGGATTGGAACCTGTATAAGTGAGTGTGTGTAAATATAGCTGTTTTGCAATATATAAAGAAAGAAAGGGAGCGCAAGATTTGAAATGTGAAAAACGTCCAATGCTTTTATTCATGATATATGAAAGTGACAAATAACAAGCCCTCACAAATGACGCCACGGTGCCTCGGGTAAGACACCGGGCCATAGAGTTTCAAATTATTGTTCGTTACAAATTTAAAACAAAGGAGTTCATTACTGAGTGACAAAAGTAATGGGTATAAAGTCTTTTGCAGTCCAGTTGCTTGGTCCACCGTTGGTCGTTGGGTAGATCCAGCTGTCAAATTCAGATTCGTCTGCTTCGTCCTCAATAGCATTCACCCACGGGTTGGTGATGAATACGGGAGGTCTTCCAATCCTTTCCTTACGCATAGCCTTATGAGCTTCTGCAGTGAAACCCAAGCCAAATTTGTCAGTCTTTGGAGTGAAATCAGGAAGTCTGCCCCAGTTTGCACACTCACCCTTCTCGATCACAGCCCGGGCGTCCTTTAAGGAGGCCATCTTCAAAGGAGAACTCTCTTCAGTCCCTGTCTCTGCAGCTGCCAATGTCTGAGGCACCTCTTCAAAGTGTTGAAAGGGGGTCTCAATGAACTCCCCATCCATTTCCATGTATCGGAACGAGTTGAGGTGGCTGACCATGTATTCCTCTTCCCCTTGCACTGTTATGATCTTCCCCCTGACCGGGTACTTAAGCTTATGATGTAAAGTTGAAGTCACAGCTCCAGCCTTGTGGATCCATGGGCGACCCAGCAAACAAGAATAGGAAGGACGAATGTCCATCACATAGAATTTTGAATCTAAGACTTATGAACCAACCCTGATGGGGATGTCAACCTCACCATGTACCATCCTTTTGGACCCGTCAAAGGCCCGGACAACAATGTTACTTGGTTTGAGCTCTAAACCCTCACAGTCCAGTCTGTCTAGAGCTTTCTTGGGTAGTACATTTAATGAAGAACCAGTGTCAACCAACACATGAGCAAGAGTAGTGCCCCTGCATTCAATGGAGACATGCAGGGAATCATTATGGTTCTTCCCCTTGGCCGTCAGATCAGCGTCAGAGAAACCCAGACCATTATCAGCAGTTAAGTTGGCCACACAGTCGGTGAATTGATCAGCAGACGTTTCTTGTGGCACGTGGGCCATCTTCAGGAAAGCAATCAGGGCCTTGGCATGGGCCTCTGAACACAACAACAGTGATAGCATGGAGATTTTAGAGGGGGTGTGCCCCAGCTGTTCAATGACGTTGAAATCACTCTTCTTGATAATTTTGAGGATCTCTTCCATCTCTTGCTTGAAAGCCTAAACAGTGGTCTTCGGTGCCTCCGTCCGGGCAGGCACATCAGTAGCAATCCCCTTGCCCCGAGCATCATATGACTCGGCAGCGGGGGTAGAAACTTGATCAGGGGGGGAACAGGCACACTGGCAGGTGTGATGACAAGAGGCCTTTGAATTGCTGGAGGTGCAATGTCTGGTGAGAACAGTCTTCCACTACGAGTGACCTTAGCAGGCCCGGTGATGTTGGTGACACCGGTACTAGTATTGAACTCTTGTTTCACTCCCAGAACATAAACATCTGCCCCATAGTGCCACGGGACAGCTTTATCAGACTTGTAGGGGATGGGCCCCGGAACAGTGATGGTTATAGGAGCAATCTTGTGAACAGGCATAATTTTGATAGGCTTCTTTGAAGGAGCCTTGGAAGGGTTGTTGAAAATGGTGACAATTGAAACTTCTTCAACAGGGGCAGCAGGAACGGCAATCTTCTTGAACAAGATCTCTTTACTATCCATCAGGTTTTGGACGCCTGACTTCAGCAAAGGACAACCGGCAGGTGAATTAGCACATAAATGGCAACCTTTACTACATCCCGGAAATAAACCGGCTAGAAACAGGTTCCTCTTGACGGTCAGCAGCGGAGTAGCAACATCATCCACAGAAGCTACATACAGATCCTCCTCAACAGCATTCACTCCATGCTGGGGCATGGGAGCGGTCACAACATTTGGCCTTTCGGGCGCCTCGAACTGTATTTCCTTAGCATCAATAAGGTCCTGAACCTTATTCCTTAGGGCCCAACAATCATCAGTAGAATGTCCCGGGCTATCAGAGTGATAAGCGCAACGGGCGTTGGGGTTGTACTTCGGAGATGCTGTGTTTACCACCTTCGGAGCTTCCTTGACAGTTACCAGGCTAGTTGACAACAGTTGCGGTAATATCTGAGAGAGAGTCATGCTGAGCCGAGTATACTGTCTTTTGGGCCTTTCAACTCTTGGCTGGTTGTACTGCTGAGGAGCAGTAGCAGGCTTAGAAATTACCACCATGTTGACAGCTTGGCGGCATTCTGGTTTGTTTTGCCTTCTGGGACCATACACAGCACTAGCCTCCTTCTTGAAGGGCTTCTTTTCAGAACTTGAGGATGCACCCTTCTGTATCTTTCCCGATTTTATACCAGCTTCGATCCTTTCACCAGTCAGGATCAAGTCAGTAAACCCAGCAGAGGAATTACCAATGAGATGGTTGAAGAATGGACCAGATAGGGTCCCCAAGAACATGTCCACTAGTTCACAATCCGTCAACGGTGGTTGCACCCTGCCAGCCAGGTCTCTCCATTTTTGTGCGTACTCCTTAAAACCTTCACCCGTTCCCAGTGACATACCCTGGAGTTGAGTACGCGTGGGAGCGAGGTCGGAATTATACTGATACTGCTTATAAAAAGCAGTGTCCAAGTCCTCCCAGTTACGAATGTTGGTTCCATCCAGCTGATAGAATCATTCGAGGTGAGTCCCTGAAAGACTCTCCTGGAAGAAATGGATCCATAAGTTCTTGTCTGCTGTGTAAGGCTGGATCTTCCTTACATAAGAGCGGAGGTGCAGTTTAGGACAAGAAGCCCCGTCGTACTTCACAAAGGCAGGCGCCTTGAACTTGTGTGGGATCACCACCCCAGAAGATAACCCTAAGTCTCCAAAATCCAACCCAGGCACACGTTGAATCTCCATAGCATTTAACATGTCCTCCAGCTGTTTGTACCGGTCCTCAGCAGGAGGGTACTATTCATTGTTGAAATCTCTCTCAGTGTCAGAGACCACAAGACTAGGAACCTCTCTCCCTTGGTGGCTGCCTTCCCCAACAGATGGAGTAGTCCTCTCAGCTTCATTCTGCAGTGTATTCCCGAGTCTGCGCCCAGTGTTGAACAACACAGTCCTCTTCTTCTTCTTCTTCTTCAGGAGCAAAGCCTTCAACTCCTGTTGTCCCTGGGCCAAGTTCATGACCATCTCTTGAAACTGAGCGTTCTGGGCCTGGAGGGCCTTGATAGCTTGTTCAGTAGTTGGTTCAGGATTCATGATGATTGAGTGCTGAAATAAACAGCGAAGAAGATTAAGCGACCTGTAGAAAAAGGGTATCTGTGATGCATATGATGAATGAAATGCGTATGAATTATGTTTTCAAAGACAATCGGGAATCAACTTTGTAGACAAAAGGGAAACACACTTTATTAGATTCAAACTTTAAATTGTTCAACAATTTTCCCTTAGGCGTTACAAGAATGAAAATACTGAAAAGGAAATAAAGCTGTAAAAGAAACATCCAAAGCCCATCAGTGCTCCCATGGCCTCCTCTTCTCAGTACGGATATAGTCATTCATGATCCGCTCGTTCTCCAATTGCTTGGTCAGCTTCTGGATCTTCTGTTCCTGTTTGTTGAACTTTTCCCGATAATAATCCCGCTCTTCCTGTAATTGCGCCCAAGACCTCTTTAGGGTATCAACATCAGTGGGTACCTGAGGAGGGAGTATGGTTGGAGGAACCCCGTCTCTATCAGAAATTTCAAGAATGATAGGCCTGACAGCTTCATATGGCATACCTAACTTCTGAGCACGGATGCGGACCCACTTGTAATAGGGTTCCATTGGTAGAGAAGTCTTTGGTCCCAACTCATGTGGTTCAGCTTTGTGAATTCCGTCCCAAGCTTTGATGAATCTACGGCGCAGTTCGTCACTATCTACCTGAAACTCAAAACTGATGTGAGGTACCAACATCTCATGAGGCTCTGCTCTTCTGGCTCTTCCAAACTGACGGAGAGCTAAACATGGATTATAAGAGATTCCGCCCTGAGTACCAATCAATGGAACATTAGGATATTCTCCGCAACAATCAATAACAGCCACCTCATCTAAACCTCTGAGAGTCCAAATGATGTCATTATCAGTGAGAGACATTAACCTATGAGCCCAGCCTCTTCCTTCTTGGTTCTTCAGCACGAACTTGGGAAGGTGCAAAATAAACCACCTCACTAACAAAGGAGTACAACACCACAGGGTTCCTCGTCTTCGGGTAGTACGAGCATAGAGTTGTTGCAGGATATCACCCAAGAGAGTGGGTACAGGGTTCCGAGACATGAAGATCCTTATGGCATTCATATTGACAAAGTTATCAGGATTTGGAAACAATACTAGACCATAGATTAAGAGAGACAGAATGTCCTCGTACGCCCTGAAGTCTAAGTCATTCCAGAAACTGTTAGCTTTACCAATCAGAAACTTAGCCAAGAAGCCCTTAACTCCACTTCTAGTCACCCAGTTGTCCATTACCTCCTTGTTGGTCAAAGGAAGGGCTGCTGCAATCTCCTCAGGTCTAAGAGCCTTTTCCCAACCAGTGAAGGGAGTCTGACCCAAGATAGGGATACCAAGCAAATCAGAAAATTCTTCCAGGGTAGGGACCAGTTGGAAGTCTTGAAAGGTGAAGCAATTGTACAAGGGATCATAAAACTGGGTCAAGACACTCATCAGTTTTTGGTCCCACTTTGAAGTGACTAAACCGAGAAGAGAACCATGCCTCTGGATGAAGGAAGCAGTGTTTGGAATTCTGTCAACCAACACTTTAAGCAAATCAGGTGGGTGAACAAAATTGAGCCGGATAGTGTTCCTTCGCACAGGCATCATGATGTCCTACAAAACAGAGCAAAGGTGAAACCCTCTTGTCTTTGAAATAGGTCAGTCCTTATGCAGGATGCATGCAATGGTATGATGGTATGATGTTATGATAAAGCACACCACAAATATTCACATAGGCAAACATGATAAGGCACACAAGTCACACAAGACAGCCCTTAGGGTTTATGCCAGCATGAAGTTCAGGTACTACGCTCTTTCAGTTTAGTTGGTTAAGACTTGTCCTATCAAAAGTAATCGGGTTCTAGAGGATCCCAATATCACTGACTACCCTCAATCGGTCATAACTCCAGCGTCGCAATCTTTTCTTGCGGCCAGAACCATCGCGAGAGTTTAGCCTCAATGGGTGTAGCATACTGCTACTGTTCTATAGCCAAGTTGGGTCACATTAGGGTTCTAAGGTCGGTTGGTGCTTAATGACTCCTCAGAAGACCCATATTCTCCTCGTTGCAACACAAGGGATATCGGTACAGACCAAGGTGCCACACCAACGTAGCCACTACTTCATCTGTGTCGGTCTACGCCGGACAGGTCCCTCACAGCTTATGCTACCTAAAAGGGTATCCCCAGATCCGGGTTAGGATCTATGAAACTCCAAGACAATTCCCACAATAATAAAGCAAACAAAACATTCAATTGAAAACATAAGTATGATCTATCCTAAGGTACACCTCACTTTAAATTGTCCCCAGCAGAGTCGCCAGTTCTGTGATCGGTGGAAATAGAACTGACTGTTTTTATGCTGGTTTCGCGAAATGTCGCGGTAAGCAAGAGTCGCCACCGTCTTTTATGTTCTCCAACATGGAAAAGACAAAAGCACAGTAAAATTCCTTATTCGAGAATGTTTCTCGGTTCGGGAGGTAGATTTATAGAAAGGGAAGGTGTTAGCACCCTTTCTATCCGTGGTTATCCATGGGCTCTTAGGTACTTGCTCTTATGTTTTCAAAATGGTTTGCTTTTCAAGTGTGTGTGGGTTTTGAAAAAGTTCGTTTGAAAACTTCTAGGTAACTCTTGTATCAGTCCTCAAGAGTGTATGAAGTATTGTTTGAAAACTTTTTGAAAGTGTAAGGTGTGAAAAGTATTTTGTTTGTTTTTGAAAAGAGCAAGTACCCATGAGTCATCTACCTACCCTAAGGAATTAAGCTGTGTAAGTGTCCTTTAGATAGTGCTATCCCACCATTGAGAGGTAGGTAGCACCATCGTTGGAGGTGTTCGGGTCAATTCGATTATCGGGACAGTGTCGTCACCGAAGCAATGGTAGGACACCTTAGAAGTAACCCTAATGTCCTAGATCCTTTTATCCGAGGAAACCATTTCGAGGCAACTGGATCTTGAGACAAAGGATGACCTCTAAGACGTCCTATACTTGATGACCACGTTTCGAGGCAACGAGTGAAGCGTACCCTAGGAGTGGCATGTGCTTTGTGTGTTGTTTTTCAGTTAATGTTCTTTTTATTTGTGAGCTACGAGTTGTTTTTATTTACCATACATTCTTTCATGCATTTAACAGTTAGGGGGTGCGGAAAGTAAATTGTGAAAACATAAATCCTACGCTATTACAAGGCGCGGGTCTATACATCGCCAAAAATACAAAGACCCGTTTTGGTAAATAAGTACGAGAAATAGTAAATAAAGCAGTAAAAATCTAATTACTATTACATTCTTGAAAGCAATTACATAATAATCAAAATAAAATGCGCGCGAATAGAAATTAATCGGGAACGTTCTAAGGGTTTTGACCCTTTTAAGGAAAGAAATTGATTTTTTTTTGTCTTTTTGTAATTAAAATGAAATTAAAGCTAACTAATGACTAATTAATTAATTTATTAAAAGAAAAATGTTTTTTGTATTTTTTATGTTTTTTATGAAATAAAATAAAAAGAAATAAAATTAAAAGTTAATTTTACCTAATTCTAAATCTATTTTAATTATTAAGAAAAGAAGTTAAAATTGTCTAATTAAACTATTTTAGTTGTTAATATTTTATTTACAAAATAATTACTTAAATCAATAAAGTATTTTTTTTGGTTTTTTTTTATTGTGAAAAATTAGTTATGAGTTAATTAAATAATAATAGTTAATAAATATAATTAGTAAATAAAAAAAAGAAAAGAAAATGCAAGAACCATGGGGGGTATTGGGCCAGGAATGAGGGTGTGTATGGAATTTGTGAGGCCCATTTGAATCTTCAGCCACGTTTGACTTTCTGGTTGCCTACGCCCATGTTGACTCCAGAGCACCATGGTCCTCATGCTTTGGCCACTGGATTTGCACTGATGGACACTTGGAAGGCTGGGATGTGAGGTCTATGATAGAAGCTGTTTGAGAGCCTGCACGTGATTACCCTGGAAAAAATTGAAACAAGGAAATTGGGGGACCTGGGAATCGAACCCAGGTCCCAGTGAATACCAAGCGTGTTGCCAACCACTACACCACCTATGCACATTTGTTATAATAATAAGAAGAAAACATAATATAAAATAAACGCACTATATACTGAACCAAAAAGAAAAAAGCGCGCTATATTCAAATCCACCAATCACATGAAGGCACGCAGTCATCTTCTCCATTTCCTGTAAAATAAAAAACACATAGCGGGGGTTTTAAACCCCCACAAAATGCAAGCCTTTTAAAAATAGCGATTAGACGCTCGTGCCATATAAATTGGGCGCGAGGTATCTACTGGATTCGTCTCATCCTGCTGAGTTTGGCCATGTATGTCTTGTGGCTTAATTTTACAATATAGCAAAAACCCCAAATTCCAAAGCTTTGAAAACCTAGAACTCAACAATGGCACTTTGCGTTTTAGAGCATCATAATCAAATTAAATCATGTGGAAAGCTTCGTATGGATCCTGTGAGTACAATGCAATCAACAAAATATATTAAAAACGCATGAATGGATGATTGTAATTTTGTAAAAGAAGGTAAACCGTGTGACTTGTGTAGCGCGAGTTCTTGAGGTTTTTGGCTTGTTTGTGCTTGCAAAAGGTTCCTGGCAATGTAAGGAACGTGTTTGGATCAAAAGGGAGGTTTGAATTATGCTGCAAAGTGGTTTTCAATTTCACACTTTTCTCTTGAAATTTTGAAATTGGTTATGCTGCCTCTGAGTTTTCTAGGTCGTGAATCATGTATGGGAGGCTTGCATATATGTCTCTGAATGTAATCAAATGCCTTTAGGAGCCTTAAAACCAATGCAATGATGTTTTAGATTTTTCCATAACCACCATTAAAGAAACTTGCCATTTTTGTCCAAATTTGAATTTTGTGCTTAAAATGGACCTTACACGAAATTGGTAGGTGGATTATGATGTATCAAAGCTATTCAAGCCACAAGATATCCCTTAATTAATTTTTTTGATTTTTATTTGAATTTTAAAGATTTAAAATGAATTAAATAAAATTAAATTAAATAAAAATAGAAAAATTAATTTTTAATCTTGAAATAAATCATGGGACACGTGGGTGGCATGGCAAAGCTGAATCAAGTGGAAAAAGTGGGCCCTTTTGTCAAAAATTGAAGTTTCAAGGATAGTTGACTTTGGCCATTTCACAAAAATTTCCCAACTTCTCCAATGCATATCTTGCTCAATTTTGATCATATGGACATGTTCTTGGACATTTTGGAAAGGTCTTGAAGTCCTATAACCAATGCCTTTGGTCCCATGTCATTTTGATTTACCAATCTCAAGTTATGGTCTTTGACTTAAAGTGCCTTTTTGTTGACTTTTGAAAATGACCTATAATGTTGAAATTGGTAACTTTTTGTGAGAGCATTTCTTGGACTTTGAGTGTGAAGATGAGTTGTAGTAAATGTCCTCCCCTTCAAAATGAGCATTGGATGGGATTTTTCTGATGAACCATGAAAAAGTTATGCCTTGGTCAAGTTACAGTTGACTTTTCAGCTGTCCAAAAATAGAAACTTTTGACACGTTGATGATTATTGAGCCATGCTTGTGAAATCATGGTCAAGACTTGACCAAATGATGATTGTGGCTTCAAAATAAGATTTTGACAAAAAATTTTGACTTTTGACTACCAAATGACCATTTTGCCCCTATAGTTGATTGTGAAGCAATTAGGGTTTTTGACTGTGCAACTTGACCTTGTGAGCCTTGAAACTTGACATGTAGGTGCTTGACAATGTATATGAGCATATGGGACTTGATTGAGCCCTTTAAAACCTCAACTTCCTTGCAAGAACCAAAACCCTAATTTGACTGGCTTAGGAGGGTGGTTGACTGTGCAACCCTTGAGTAGACTTGAGCCAATTGAGATGATGCTTGTCAAAACTTTGAAGAATATGGGAGGGCAAATTTTGGGGTACAACAGACTCCACTGGGGATAATCTTTTAGACTCTACTGGGGATAATCTTCCAGACTCCACTGGGGATAATCTTCTAGTGCTGGTGATAGATAAACTCTGCTTGGGGAGAATCTTACCGACCCATTCGTGGTTGCGAGCCTCAGCTAGGGAGAATTAACACCATTGTCCTTTTCTTACTCTACGGGGAGTGTAGATGTTATTGGGACGCGGGATGAGGATATGACAATGACTTTGCATCGAGAATTTTCTGCCCCTGTATCTGCGGGAGAAGGTGCTTGTGGAGACCTTGTGGATCGAGTATTATTCCAACCTATGAGGTGCTTGGTAATTGCCAATTGAAATGACAAGTCTTCTAACTGACGAGATGATAGGACATAGTCATACGCTTTAATTCCTAACTTTTCCCTGGACTGTCTTTTCATATTTTCAGTCCACCGGGATACCCTTTTTTGCCCAAGCCCCCTTTTTAGGTTTTCAACTTGCCAAGTGTACAAATCTTTTTGTTTTTATCCCTAATTTTGCCCGAACCTTTTTGGTTCGTCGGGATGCCCTTTTTTTTGCCTATGTGTGTCAACCTAGCGGGTCTTTGTTCATGCGCAGTATTTTCTGACCATGGCCACGCTCTCAGAGCGTAGGGAGTTGTCACTGTTGCTAGTGTCGTGTTGCCATACTACCATAAGATGTTTGTTTGATCATGCAAGATTCGTTGCGGGAATCCATGTCTAATTCCCCAAGTGACTCAGATGGAGATTTGCCCTTGGCTATTTGGCATCTTTGAGAGATTCTCTGAATCTTGACTTGACTGCCCCAGATGATAGACAATGCTCATGCCGTGCTCCTTGGTTGGAAGTGTTTTTTCCACTTGAGGTGACCCTTTTTATTGAACAGGTTTTTATTCACTAGATATTCGTCGTGCGAATTTCTCTGTTGTTGAACAAATAGTCATATGCAAACAATGTTATTTTAAGAATGCAAAGCTTATGTCTGTCTTGAAGTTTTTTAAAAATGCATTTTTTTTCAGTAAGATAGGAAAATTTTGTAAAATGTAACGTCAACTCAGGATTTACAGCAAGCCCTACAAGAGTCAGGATACCTTTTCTAACAGTATGCTTTCGAACTAACCCATGCTTCAGCTAGGACTTTTAAGGGTTATAACGTGGCCTGGTTCACGATTTAAGAAACAAAGGATAAAGGCTCAAATTTAATCGTGCATTAGATCTTTTTTGAGTCTTTTCTCTGACATACCAGTGATGGTTCGGATACTGACAATTTATTTTGAACAGGCAATCATTTTGTTGAGAGTTTGCAGGATCTCTTCCCTTTTGGTTTTTATTATCCCTGTTTTTTTTTTGCATGAACTGTTTCTTCTTGTGATTACAGTCAGCGGGATGCCCCAGTTTTTTTGTAAGTCTCCTTCATAGGTTTTGACTAAGTGGACTTTTATTTTGAGAGATAATGACTGCCTGTCCTTACGATTATACGGAACCAACACCGTTTTTTGTTTCGAAAGGACTTCTTTGATGCCATTCATTATGCACCTGGATTAACTGAGAAAACTACCCTGCCCCAGGTTGCGATTAAGGGTTTTAATTTGTGTGAAAAGAAAAACTCCAACTTCTTTGGCTCAAAGGGGTTGACTAGGGATTATCTTCCTTATAACTCCACTATTTAGGATTTGAAACAACGCATGTACATCGTCAGCGGGGTCTGTTCAAAAGCATACTGTAGAGATTCTGGTATCATATTCGTCATCCTCCCTCTAAAGGCTTAGAGTTTTTTAATCAAGAGTTGAACATCACAAAAAGGAAATATGAAGCAATTTAAGCATAGTGAAAACAATTAATTCAAAACAGACACGTGCAATGCATTAATGAAATAAAAAAGTTTGACATGACAATAATTGTTTGAATAAGCAAAGAAAAATACAATTTTGGAATTTAAATGAACAAAAGTCTCTTAATTTGAACTAGTCATCTCAAGTGGAAAACCTTCAGCAGAAGATTTTCATCTCACCATCCGGCATGAATTCCAGCACTCCTCCGTCAATCAAGTCTTGGATCTTGTTTTTCAAAGCCCAACAGTCGTCGGTGTCATGTCCAGGACTATAGGAGTGGTATGCACACACTGCGTCGGGATGATAGCTAGGAGCAGAGGTATTGGGATTCCGGGGAGGATCCCTTAAAGGAATCAGATTGACCTCCAACAAGCATTTCAGTATTAGAGATGATGGTATATCAGTCTCAGAGAAATGTCTTCCAGGCGTATTTTGCTTACGCCGACTACCCCGTTGATGCTGGCGAGGTTGATGCTGGGCTTGTGACCCTGAAGCAAGCTGAGGAGATTTTCCTTTATCTTCTTTCCCCAAAGGTTGTTGAATGATGACTTGGTCTTCAACCCTAGTTGTTTTCCCTACTTGGTCACTCTGAAGTAGTTTGTTAACGAGGACCCTGAGCTCTTCTTGTCTTTGCGCCAGGTCTTGGATGAGAGCCATCTGGCCCACCAGCTGTCCCATCATCTGGATCTTCATTGTTGCCAACTCAATTTGTAGCCCTTCCAATTGATCATTCCTGACGCCGCCTGGATTGCCTAGGACTAAGCCCCTTGTGAGGAGAGCTTTTATCTCTTCCTGCCCCTGGGATAGGTTCAAGAACATTTCTTGAAGTTGGGCATTTTGAGCCCAGAGATCTTGGTTGTCTTGTGGGAGAGCCATTTCTGAAATAAATAGCGGGAACATGAGAGACCTGTATTGGATGACCTGTTATGCAATGATATGTATGATATATGTATGCAATGTTTTCAAGGATCTCGCAGGGTAAACAAGAAACTGTTAGAATTTGAATCTGGTAGCTTGATTGAAGGAACTTCATGTTGCTGAGAGTCCTTCTTCAAGAGTCAAGCTTACCATATCGAGTGGGTCATAGCCCCTGACTCAAGTTATCGTATTTTGATTTCTAAACAACCTTGGCTAGAGGAAAATAAATCCCCTTTTCCTCTTGCTAGACTTCTGATTTACCATAACCTGCATCACAGACCCTTGAGATCTTTAAAATGGTTAAAGAAATTTTAAGGCATAATGTTATGATGTGTATGCTATGCGTTTAAGAAAAAGCGTGAGGTGATGTAAGTAAACCCTGCAATAAGTCCAAATTATTGGATAAGGACTGTAAACAAAACCTGCAAGGAACTCATGTTGTCAGATAACAAGAATGTGCAAGTAGTTCAAGTTTGAAGGCACACAAGTCAAGTCACCCAAACATCCTTAAGTTTAGGCTGGCATGGAGTTTAGGTATTACCCTCTTTCAGTTTAGTTGGTTCAAACTTGTCCTAAAAATAGTAACCGGGTTCTAGAGGATCTCAATATCACTGACTACCCTCAATCGGTCATAATTCCAATTTAGCAACCTTTTCTTGCGGCCGGAATCATCGCGAGAGTTTAGTCTCAATGAGTGTAGCATACTGCTAATGTTCTATGGCCAAGTTGGTCAATTTAAGGTTCTAAGGTCAGTTGGTGCTTAATGACCCCTTAGAAGACCCATATTCTCCTCGTTCCAACACAAGGGATATCGGTACAGACTAAAGTGCCACACTAACGTAGCTACTGCTTCATCCGTATCGGTCTACGATGTACAGATCCCTCACAGTTTATTGTTACTTACCTAAAAGGTATCCCCAGATCCGGGTTAGGATCTATAGAACTCCGATACAATCCTACAAAATTAAAGCATACAAAGCATACAATTGAAAACATAGTGATCTAATCCTAAGGTACACCTCACTTATTTTTATCCCCAGCAGAGTCGCCAGTTCTGTGATCGGTGGGAATGAGAACTGGCTGTTTTGGAATGTTGGTTCGCGTTTGCATTTGTTTTTCGCAAAATGTCGCGGTAAGCAAGAGTCGCCACCGTCTTTTATTTTATCCAACAAGGAAAGGACAAAAGCACAGAAAAATTCCTTTTTGAGATGTTTCTCGGGTTCGGGAGGTAGATTATAGAAAGGGAAGGTGTTAGCACCCTTTCTATCAGTGGTTATCCACGAGCTCTTAGGTACTTGCTCACTATGTTTTCAAAAATTTGCTTTTCTTTGTGATTGTGGGTTTGAAAAGAGTTTTTGTTTGAAAGAGAGTGTAAGTGCGAAAAGTTTTGTTTTTGTTTTCAAAAGAGAAAGTACTTAAGAACATCTACCTACTCAAAAAGGAATTAAACTGTGCAAATGTCCTTTAGACAATGCTATCCCACTATTGAGGAGTAGGTAGCATCGTCGTTGGAGTTTTCGGGTCAATTCGATTTAAGGGACGTGTGGCCACTAAAGCAATGTTAGGACGCCTTAGCGATAACCCTAATGTCTTAGATCATTTTTTCGAGGCAACCGTTTCGAGGCAACTATGATCTTTGGACAAGAGGGCGACCTCTAAAACTTCCTATACTCAATGACCACGTTCGAGGCAACCAAGTGAGGTGTACCTTAAGAGTGGCATGTGCGAGTGTGTCAATTTTCAGTTATATTATCTTTACATGCCATGGTGAGCTACTGTTGATTTTAAGTTAAGATAGATCTTGTCATGCATAGCCTATTATTCAAACATCTAACAGTTAATGATTACGGAACTTAAATTGCGGGAATTTTAAATCTAAGCTATTACAAGGCGTCGGGTATTTACATCGCCAAAAACAAACCCTTGAAAATTAAATTGCGAAAAGTAAATAAAAGCGATAAATAAAATTCCTAAATTAACTATTACAACTAAATTGAAAGACAAGTAAAAAGTAAAAATAAAGAAGAGAAAAGACTTCTTCGATCCATGCCATGGACTCGTTCGATTCACCCTTCTTTGGCCTTCTTTCGATTGAGCTAGTGAATGGGTGTGAGTAGCCTTCGATTGGGCTTGAGAATTGACGGGGAAAGCTTCGATTTGCACCCTTTCCTGACTCCTTCGATTGGGTTTGGGAAGGATATGGGTAAACTTATATTGCAGAGAGAAGGGGGGCTTCGATTCAGAGGAAGAAGGCTGTCTTTAGATTCTATGAAGGGTGTTGCTGGAAAGGCCTGAAGGATCACCTGTGGAGGCACTGCATCTGCAAAAATATGTTAGCAAAATAAAACGCATGACCTGGGTATCGAAACCCAGGTCCATCGATCCTGCGCGCGCTGGGTCTTTTCAGGCTATATCTGTAGCAAGTGTTAGCAACAAAAAACATGACCTGGTGCCAAACCCAAGCCCTTTGATTCTGTCTAGAATGACAATCGAATGAAACAACAAATATGGATGTGTTATGTAAATACAAGTTTTGACATTTTACCCTCTCTTACCAGTAGTTGGAACCTTCGATTTGGAACTTTCTAGATGTGGGTATCTTCGATATGGGATTTCTGGGCGTGGATACTTTTGTTGAATGGTTCCTTTGGCTTCAATTACTTATGAAAATGTTGATAACCTTTGGTGGGTTTATGGGCAACGTATCTCCAAATCCTCGTCCCGCTGTAATGTGTCATTGGCCTCGTATTTATAGGAGTGTGAGGGTGCATGAAAATGGAAAGGGACAACCATTTAACCAGGACTTTAAAGCCATGAGACAAGAATCAGACATATTAAAAGATTTCCTTTTTTGAAATATTCATGTCTCTTTGGAATCTTGAATGAACCTGGACACCTTTGATTTTCGAATGCCTCCAGGCCATGCTCTTCGATTGGTCTTGAGTTGCCTCCTTCGAATGGACTTCTTATGTACCCTTCGAATGGGCCTTTTGAATGCTTCTTCAAATGGACCTTTTGAATTTTCTTCGAATTGACCCTTTGAATGCTTCTTCAAATGGACCTTTACATGTTCTTCGAATGAGTCATTTACATGTTCTTCAAATGAGCCTCTTGCCTGGTGTGCTGGAAAGTTGAGGGGCCTTTTCCTTTGTGAATCGAAACAAACTTGTAGGAGATTCTTGCCTCGTGAGTCGAAGGTAAGCCTGAAGTAGTTAATGCATAGTCTAAGCATTGTGAAATTGACTTGATCGAAGGGGGTCTAGCGCTCAATCGAAGACTTGCGAACCAAAGCTTGATCGAAGGGTTCCAAACACCTAATCGAAGCTTACTAATCAAAGCCCGATCGAAGAGTGCCAAATTCCCAATTGAAGACTGGTGAGTCAAGCCTGTATCGAAGGATTTTGGATACCCAATCGAATACTTTTCCCAGATGCCAATCGAAAGACACCTCGTTCATCTTCAAAAAACTTTATTTTCGTTAGGCAAGTGTTTATGACCAACCATGTAAGGGAAGACCTTTGAAAACATGAGAGGGCAAATTTTGGGGTACAACAGCTGCCCCTGTTCAATCTTCTTAAACCTGAGGATGTAGATTGGCTTGCGTGCCTTTCGTGATCCAAAGGTGGAAGATGATTGAACACTAGAGTGCCCAGAAATTTGCACTCGCATGGTGTAGTATCAGCATTGTGATGTCGGGAATGGGCTTACAGATGCCATTTGGAGATTGTTGGTAGCTGTCTTGAGAGAAATAGAATTTTAGGAGCTTCAGTTGTCCGCATCTGAAACGGTCCAACATTGTATCCAACTGGGAAACGAGAAGTGGTGTTAAGGGTTTTCTAGCCAAGTTTTTGTACGAGAAGGCTCACCAATTTTGGAATGATTTGGATTTCCAAGCTTTTGAGGAGGTTCTGGCCCTTCTAATCTATGGTTTAGTGTTTTTCTCTAATCCATACTTTCTCATAGATGTGAATGCTATCAAGGTTTTCCTCTCTCGTAACCCTGTGCCTACTCTACTCAGAGACATCTTGCATACCCTCCACACTCAGACCATGAAGAGAAAAGGGATTCTTATGTGTTGCGTGCCATTGTTCTCAAGGTGGTTTATTTCTCACCTCCCTAAATCAATATTGAAGAATGAAGAAGGTTTGGGTTGGTCGCGAAGGATAATGTCACTTTCTCACTCGGATATCCTCTGGATTCCTGAACTATGGGAGATATTTTTGTTATTGACCGCTACGGGGAATTCTCTAATGTCCCACTACTTGGCATTAGGGGAGGCATAACTTATAATCCTTCTCTGGCCTTACAACAATTTGGTTATGCTCAAAGGGATGGTCCCTATGATATGTTTATCTAGGGGATTATGTTTAACTACGAGGATGATTCTCAAGGGTATCGTCAGAGGTTTATACGAGCTTGGCGCATGGTAAACATATTTGATACCAGGACTTTGGGGCCTAAGACTTCCATCCCAATGGAACCTTATCTCAAATGGGTACGAGCTCGCGCTTAGAACCTCATAATGTCGTATATAGCCATCTTACCAGTGGTTGTGGAGCCCATCTCCGAAGGGGATATTCCTTATACAATTCTCCATCCTGACATGCCCACTGATCTTGAAGAGCTGCAGAGATCCTAGATTCAGTTGAAGAAAGAACGGGATACCTTTAGATGTCAGTTCTATGTCAATGAGAAGAAATTCTTGGAGCTTACGAAGCAACTTCACGAAGAGAAAAGTCTTAATGTCTATCTCGGCACGAAGAGGAAGCGCCCATGGGAAACATGATGTCTTAGATTTTAGAATTTTTCAATTGTAAGCCTAAAAAGGCAATTACATTTTGAATTCTACTGATAAAATCTTTATTTCATTTTGGTTCACAAATTTAAATTTCCCGAAGTTCTTGGAAACATTGCATACATATACCATACATATCATTGCATTAACAGGTTTCAGGATAGGTTTCTTATCTTCTTCGCTGTTTATTTTAGCAATGGCTCTTGAACAAACAGTTAAGGAGCTTCAGACACAGAATGCCCAATTCCAATAAATGTTTCTGAATCTGGCTAAGGGACAAGAAGACTTGAAAGCTTTGATTCTCAAGGACAAGAAGAAGAAAAAGAGGCCAGTGGGTGTTTTGAATTTGGGAAAGAGGTTCAAAGGACCAGTGAAGCATGTCTCAGAGCTTGCAACTTCATCAAGAGAGAGAGACAATCTGGATGGAGAGCCAAGAGAAGAAGACCACAGTACAAAGGAATCCTAGGAAGATGAACCTGACTATTCTGAAGAGCAGTATCCTCCTGCTGATGACAAATACAAATAGCTAGAGGATCAGCTCAATGACATGGAGATCCAAAGGGTGCCCGGGTTGGACTTTTAAGAACTAGGACTGGTCTCAGGGGTGGTCATCCCGCGGAAGTTCAAGGTCCCTACATTTGCTAAGTACGACGGTGTCTCCTTACCTAAGCTACATTTAAGGTCATATGTCAGGAAAATTCAACCCCACACCACTGACAGGGATTTATGGGTACACTTCTTCCAGGAAAGTTTGGCAGGGACTCAGCTGGAATGGTTCTATCAACTAGAAAGAACCAATGTGTGTAATTGGGAAGATCTGGCTGCTGCTTTCTATAAGCAGTACCAATATAATGCTGACCTCGCCCTGACTCGTACACAGTTGCAAAGCATGTCTATGGGTTCCGGCGAGGGCTTTAAGGACTATGCCAAAAAATGGAGAGACCTTGCGGGAAGAGTCCAACCTCCATTGTCTGATAGGGAGCTGGTGGACATGTTCTTGGGCATATTATTTGGGCCATTCTTTAACCACCTGATTGGAAGTTCTTCTGCTGGGTTTACGGAATTGATCTTGACAGGTGAACAAGTGGATGCTGGCATTAAAATTGGTAAGATGCAGAGGGATGCATCCTCCAGTACTGCAAAGAAAACATTCACATGGAAGAAGGAGGTCAGTGCTTCTTATGGCCAAAGAAATCTTAATAAAACTGAGCATCGTCCAACGGTAGGGGCTATTATGATTTCAATTCTGTATCAAACCAGCAACAGAATAATCAGTCCAGAATAGATAAGCCAAGGAGACAGTTTACCCGGATCAATATGACCCTATCTCGGGTTTTACCACACCTGATGAAGTCCAATTTGGTTACCCTGAAAGAGGCTCCCAATAATCCCAACACTACATCTCCTCACTACAATGCAAATGCTTGGTGTGCTTACCATTCTGAAAGTACAGGCCATGATATAAACGATTGTTGGGTTTTGAAGAATAAAGTGCGTGATTTGATTGAAGCAAATGAGATTGAATTTGATGCTCCTAAGACTCCCAACGTCATAATTGCACCTATGCCCAAACATGGCTCAGGAATCAATGCTATTGATGTTGACTCTGCCAGAGAAGATGCTGACGGTAGCCATGACCTAGACAAGTGCATCTTCCTAACCATCAATAGTGGACTCAATAATTGGGAGGCTAAAGATTTTGTTCCCATCTCTTTTATTCAAGAGTAATTTTTCTTTTTGTTTTAAGGAAATTTAATATTTGAACAATTGAAACATTACAGTCTTGTGTCTTACCCGAGGCATAATGGTCTATTTGTGAGGTCATTATTTCATTTTCATATGTCATCAATAAAGCATTGGACATTTTACATGCAAATTTTGCGCTCTTTGTCTTTCTTTTTTGATTTTTACTTTTTTAAAATAGCTATGCTCTTACACACACTCACATATCAAAATGAAGATCCACATCTACTCTGGATTCCATTGATAAAGGTTTTGCTATTGCTTATTATGACTTTGAAAATATGATCAACCAAGTCGAGTGTTGTACCCCAAAATTTGCCCTCTCATGTTTTCAAAGGTCATTCCTTACATGGTTGGTCACAAGCTCTTGCCTAAGGAAAAAGAAAATTTTTGAGTGGTGCTTTAAGTACCTTTCGATTGGCATTCTGAAAGACCCTTAGATTGGTATTCTGAAGGAGCCTTTCGATTGGCATGGACAGGCACTTCGATTGGCATTATGGACGAGCACTTCGATTGGCATTCTGAAAGACCCTTCGATTGGTATTCTGAAGGAGCACTTCGATTGGCATTATGTCAAGGCCTTCGATTGGCATTAT
The DNA here is from genome assembly GCA_948472305.1 of Vicia faba. NCBI lineage: Eukaryota > Viridiplantae > Streptophyta > Magnoliopsida > Fabales > Fabaceae > Vicia > Vicia faba. The sequence goes on from OX451740.1 coordinate 500,308,226, forward strand.
GAAAGACCCTTCGATTGGTATTCTGAAGGAGCATTTTGATTGACATTATGAACAAGCACTTCGATTGGCATTCTGAAAGACCCTTCGATTGGTATTCTGAATGAGCCTTTCGATTGGCATATTGGACAAGCACTTCGATTGGCATTATGTCAAAGCCCTTCGATTAGAATTCTGAAAGACCTTTTCGTTTGGCACCCTGGGCCAAGCCTTTCGATTGGCATGCCAAGGGATCCTTCGATTTAGCATTGTGACAAGGCAGCTTCGACATGCATGTTAACCATGTCCTTTGATTAGCATGAACAACACCTTTTGATTGGAATTTTAATTAGTACCCTTCGATTGATATTTGGACCAGGGCCATTTGAAGAACTCCTTCCAGGCCATTTGAAAGAGGTCATCAAGAAGGCACTAAAAAAAAAACATGTCCAGGTACACTGAACATGAGAAAATGGCATGTTCCCCTTGCAAATATAGAAATAATTAAATGTTGATTGTGGATTTAATTCCTGAGTTAAAGGCCAGATTCTTGCCTTTTCTGTTCCTAAAGAGCTGATTCGACCAGAGTGATTCTGTTCAAATCAAGACCAATCGAAGACCAGGGCCTGAAGGCATTCGAAAGTCAAAAGTGTCCAGGTTCATTCCAGATTCCAAAGAGACATGAATATATTAAAAAAGGAAATATTTTAATGTGTCTGATTCTTATCTCATGGCTTTAATGGCCTGGTTAAATGGCTGTCCCTTGCCATTTTCATGCACCCTCACACTCCTATAAATACGAGGCCAGTGACACATTACCAAGGACGAACAGAAACAATTAAGAGAAAAAACACCAGGGACGGAGAAAAAACATTACAAAAATTAACAAACAGAAACAGGAAAAAGAAACACACAAAAGCTCTGCAGAAACGAAAAGCCTTGCAAAAGCACCAGCCTGCCCCACGAAAGTCTAGAATCCATTGCAGGCACCTTCCGTCCAAATCCAGGCACCTCCAGTGGTATAATGTTCAATCTCACTCTTAAAATTACTCATAATTGCATATTCATAGTTTTTTTTGTTATTACTTGTGAGCGATTTAACAAAGCATGTATAAGGTGCAGTATTCATACGTTTGAACCCCCCCCCCCCATGGATAAAGTTTCTTTCAAAGCAGGTTACATTTGAAATCCATGATCTTGGCTGTGACAAATTAAAACAAACCCAGGCCCAGATTCAGCAGATTCGAATTAGGGGGTAAAGTCCCCCCTGGACCTTTAACATTTGTTTCATTTTGCAGGAAAGATATTCTCAGAATCCTGTTCAGAGTTTCGAAGCTTAGGAGCTTAGCTTCGAACTGGATCTAGGATTTCCAGATTAAAGGATGACATATCCAGATCGAACACCCCCAAAGTGCAGCCCCTCATGCACCTTCGATCAAGCCTCTTCACTGGGTCGAAATACAACCCACACCTCTTTCGACCCAAGCCTCCAGAATTATACTTTTTTTACATTTACTGCCTGTTCCTTCGATTTCATCTTTGTTTTGACTATTTTATTTCTCTTTTTTTCAAATCAACATAAAATCAATTAAAAGAAAAACCACAAAAACATTAGGCTAGTTTTTTCTATTAAATTAACTTTGTTAATTAATCTTTTAATTATCTTAACATTTTCTCAAAACTAAAATTAAGTAGATTTAGATCATTTTTCCCAAAATAAAATAAAACAACAAAAAGATTTTATTCTTAGGATTTTTAGAGGTTATTTTCAGATTTGCGCGCGTTTATTTTATTGTAACTGCCTACTGGTTTGTAATAACTTAACTAAGACTTTTACACTTTACTGCTTTATTCCCTCAATTTTGGACATGTAAATAATCCCCCTCCCCGAAGCTTTGTAATAGCGTAGGATTTACAATTCCCGCACTTTAAATTCCTGTACATATATTAACTGTTTAGATGCATGCTAACTAGGATTGCATGACAAGATCTATCTTAACTTAAAAACAAATGGTAGAACACCTAAATATGCAAAGATAATATAAACTGAAAATTGACACACTTGCACATGCCACTCCTAGGGTACGCCTCACTTGGTTGCCTCGAACGTGGTCATTGAGTATAGGAAGTATTAGAGGTCGCCCTCCTGTCTCAAGATCAAATTTGCCTCGAAACGGTTGCCTCGGAAAAATGATCTAGGACATTAGGGTTACCCCTAAGGCATCCTAACATTGCTTTAGTGACCACACGTCCCTTAAATCGAATTGACCCGAAAACTCCAACGACGATGCTACCTACTCCTCAATAGTGGGATAGCATTGTCTAAAGGACATTTACACAGTTTAATTCCTTTTTGAGTAGGTAGAGGTTCTTAAGTACTTGCTCCTTTTAAAAACAAAACAAAACTTTTCGCACTTACACTCTCTTCAAAAACAAAACTCTTTTTTCAAAACCCACAAACACAAAGAAAAGCAAACTTTTGAAAACATAGTGAGCAAGTACCTAAGAGCCCGTGGATAACCACGGATAGAAAGGGTGCTAACACCTTCCCTTTCTATAATCTACCTCCCGAACCCGAGAAACATCTCGAAAAGGAATTTTTCTGTGCTTTTGTCCTTTCCTTGTTGGATAAAATAAAAGACGGTGGCGACTCTTGCTTACCGCGACATTTTGCGAAAACAAACGCAAAATGTGAAGCATCATTCCAAAACAGTCAGTTCTCATTCCCACCGATCACACCGAGGAAGAAGGTGAGGAAGATTGTGAGGTACCAGGAGAGCTTGCCAGACTGTTACAACAGGAAGAAAGGGAAATACAGCCTCGTGAGGAGCCAGTTGATACAGTGAAATTGGGTACCAAAGAGGATAGAAAAGAAGTCAAGATAGGTTCTAACTTGGAGCCCAGTGTCAAATAGCGGTTAATACAAATGCTACATGACTATGTTGAAGTTTTTTCCTGGTCGCATGAAGACATGCGGGGACTTGACACCGACATTGTAGTTCATCGCCTACCTACAAAAGATGGTTGCCCTTCAGTGAAACAGAAGGTTCGTCGTATGCGGTCGGATATGTCAGAAAAAATTAAGGCTGAAGTCATAAAACAGTTCAATGTCGGTTTCTTAGCTATCACGTCTTATCCATAATGGGTCGCTAATGTTGTTCCAGTACCTAAGAAGGACGGTAAGGTACGTATGTGTGTGGATTACAGAGAACTGAACAGGGCAAGCCCCAAGGATGACTTTATGCTTCCCCATATTGATGTTCTGGTTGACAACACCGCACAACATAAGATCTTCTCCTTCATGGATGGTTTCTCTGGATACAATCAGATCAAAATGGCACCTGAAGACATGGAGAAGACAACCTTCGTCACACAATGGGGCACTTTCTGTTACAAAGTTATGCCATTTGGGCTAAAGAATGTTAGGGTAACCTATCAACGGGCCATGGTAGCTTTGTTTCATGATATGATCCATCGTGAGATAGAGGTCTACGTGGATGATATGATAGCCAGGTCTCAGACTAAAGAGGAACACCTTGATCACCTACATAAGCTATTTGACAGGCTGAAGAAATACAAACTGAGGTTGAACCCGAATAAATTCACTTTTGGGGTAAGATCTGGTAAGCTCTTGGGTTTCGTAGTCAGTGGCAAAGGCATTGAAGTGGATCCTGCAAAAGTCAAAGCTATACAATAAATTCCAACTCCTTAAAATGAGAAGGAAGTCAGGGGATTCTTGGGACGCCTAAACTACATAGCCAAATTCATTTCACATCTGACCGCTACTTGTGAGCCAATCTTCAAGTTACTAAAGAAAAATCAAGCAGTGAAGTGGAATGACGACTGCTAGAACACCTTTGACATAATCAAGGAATATCTCCAAGAGCCTCCAATTATGATGCTTCCAGTTGAAGGATGACCTTTGATAATGTACTTAACAGTATTAGATAATTCAATGGGGGTGTGATGGGGCAACATGACGAGTCTGGTCAAAAAGAGCATGCAATATACTACCTTAGCAAAAAGTTTTCTGATTGTGAAACAAGATACTCACTACTCGAGAAAACTTGTTGTGCTTTGGCGTGGGCTGCTCGCCGACTAAGACAGTATATGCTGACCCACACTACCTTGTTGATATCTAAGATGGATCCTATCAAGTACATCTTTGAGAAGCCCGCTCTCTCCAGAAGAATAGCAAGATGGCAAATGATCTTGACCGAATACGACATTCAATATACAACCCAGAAAGAAATTAAGGGAAGTATACTAGCTTATCATTTGGCACATCAAGCTGTGGATGACTACCAATCCATGAATTTTAAGTTCTCGGATGAGAACATCATACTAGTAACTGATTGTCAAAAACCTGGACCTGATGAAGGACCTAAAAAAGGATCCCGATGGATTATGGTTTTTGACGGAGCTTTCAACGCTCTTGGAAATGGCATCAGCGCTGTGATCATATCTTTTGAAGGCTTTCATACTCCTTTCACTTCCAGACTATGTTTCGATTGTACCAACAATATGGCTGAGTATGAAGCATGTATCATAGGTCTCAAAGCTGCAATCGATTTAAGGATCAAGTTCTTAAGTGTGTTTGGAGATTCGGCTTTGGTAATCAGCCAGATCAAAGGAGAATGGGACACGAAGAATCCTAATCTCATCCCATACAAAGAACATATGTTGACATTAATCCCATACTTTGAAGAAATTACTTTTGAGCATTTTCCATGAGAGGAAAATCAACTAGCGGATGCGCTAGCTACGATTTCATCCATGTTCAAGGTAAGGTGGGATAATGAAGCTCCTCAGATCACCATTGAAGGATGGATGAGCCATCATACTGTCACGAGATTGGTACTGAAGAAGTAGTGGACAAGCCTTGGTTCCATGAAGTCAAAAGATATCTCGAAGCCCAAGAGTATCCTGAGGGAGCTTCAGTCAATGATAATAATTTCCTAAGAAGGTTCTCTTCTAAGTTCTTCCTCAGTAACGGGATCCTTTACAAGCGCAATCATAATTCTACCTTGCTTCGATGTGTATACAAGAGTGAGGCAGAAAACATTATGGCTGAGTTGCATGAAGGTACCTTTGGCACTCATTCCAGTGGGAACTCAATGGCTAAAATGATTCTACGGGCAGGATACTACTGGTCCACTATGGAAGCAGACTGTTATGAGCATTCACGAATTTGCCATGAATGCCAGATATATGTTGACAAGGTGCATGTACCTCCAGTTCCTCTAAACGTGTTGACCTCTCCTTGTTCGTTCACAGTGTGGGGCATTGACATGATTGGAGAGACTAGACCGACAGCTTCCAATGGGCATTATTTCATCTTGGTTTCCATTAATTACTTCACGAAGTGGGTTAAGGAAGCTTTATTTTCTTCTGTTACCAAGAACATTATGGCCCGATTTATTAGACATAACCTTATCTGTCGATATGGTATTCCAGAAAGAATCATTACAGATAATGGTACCAATCTCAACAATACCATGATCACCGAGCTTTGCACGTAATTCAAGATTCAGCATCACAACTCTTGTCCCTACCGGCCGAAGATGAATGGTGTTGTTGAAGCTGCTAACAAAAATATCAAGAGAATCATACAGAAGATGACGGTGACATATAAAGATAGGCATGAGATGTTACCATTTACTCTTCATGGTTATCGCACCACAATGGCACATCAACAGGGGCAACTCCGTTCTCTTTGGTATACGGTATGGAAGTTGTCCTACCCATTGAGGTTTAAATCCCTTCCTTGAGAATCATGAAGGATGCAGGTTTAAATGAAGACGAATGGATACAGAATCGACTTGACCAGTTAAACTTGATTGATGAGAAGAGGCTCGCGGTTGTCTTCCATGGTCAGATGTACCAAAAACATATGATCAAAGCTTTCAACAAGAAGGTCAGACATCATGTATATCAGGCTGGTGGCTTGGTAATAAAGCACATCATACTACCGCAAGGTGATCCCAGGGGCAAATGGACTCCCACATACGAGGGGTCATTTGTAATCAAGAACATATTCTCTGGTGGAGCCATGATCCTAACCACCATGGACGGTGACGACCTTCCACACCCTGTAAATGTGGACATAGTCAAAAGATACTACACATAAACAAAGACCCGCTAGGTCGACTGGCCTAGGCAAAAATTAGGGCATCCCGGTGAACCAAAAGGGTTCGGGCAAAAATTAGGGATATACATAAAAAAAATTGTACACCCGACAAGTTGGAAACCTGAAAAGGCGGCTTGGGCAAAAAAGGGTATCCCGATGGACTGAAAACCCGAAAGGGCGGTCCAGGCAAAAGTGAGGGATTTAAAGCGTATAACTATGTCCCGTTGGATCACCTTACAGTCAGTCTTCAGTATCAACTATCAAGCTTAAAGCGGTACTAATCAATCCAATCAGCTTCAGACAAGCAGCGAAAGGGATGAGACGCTCAAATACATAAAGGCAGTAACAAAATGGGAACTCAATGGGATTATTTCACATAGCTGTCTTTCTTTGTATATTATTTTTGTATAATTTCAACTCTTATGACAGAATTCTCTTACTAGGATGTCTGTCTCCTTGTAGAAAAACACTTATTTCAAATTAATACAAAACTACTTCTTTGAAAGTTGTAAATTTCTGTTTTTATTTTTCTGTTTTGTGTGTGAAAACGTCCAGTGATTGTTTTTGAACTTATGCATTTGAATATGATTATTGCTCACAAATACACACATAAAAACAGAAAGACAATTGCTAATGACTTTAAGAAACGGGACAATATCTAAGGGCCATCCACAAGATCCCTGCAGATGTCTTCCCGGTAAATACCTTCTCCAGCAGGTACAGAGGCAGGGGAATTCTACTACAAGGTCACTGCCATGTTCTCAACAGATAACCTATGGATGTTAGTTATTCTCACATCCTCGGCAGAGCAAAAATCTTTAATTGCTGCTCCACAATTCCCCAGTGAAGTCACCAAATTCCTCAACAGGGTTTCGACAAAGTCCCCGAGCAGTTTGTGAAGTTCACCTTCAGCAACAGAGTTTTATAAATCTCAAATAGTTTATAAAGCCTTATCACCAGTAGAGTCTATTTCTCTAGCTACAGAAGTTCATCCCCCAGTGGAGTTTATTTCTCCAGATTGGTGAAATCTTTCAACAGGGCTCTTCCCCTTGGCAAAATAATTCTCAAACAGAAGTCGAAGATCCTCGGTAGAGAGAGGGAATTGCCAACAAAACTATCTTCATTCATTATCCCCAGCGGAAATTGAAGAATCAATTTCTTCATTCACCAACAGCGGTCCGAGATTCAGCTTCCCAATAATCTTCAGCAGTAGTCAAGGATTTATTTTCCCAGACAAAGATCACGCACAACATAATTACATGTTCATACATCATGGCATGTACATACAAATACATATATCATAATCTCATTTATTTTGAGATCATCATGCAATTCATACATCATGACATCGCATGAAACTGATTTTTATCTTTTCAGGTTAAATTATCAAACAGACAAATACTATCAACTTTTACAGCATGTTAAAGATTAATGCCCGAAACCATACGGGGAAACTATTTGTATGACCAAGTGGTATGAACTCCCGAAACAATACAGGTTTACTAACATCTACATGAACAGATTGAAGATTAACACCCGAAACCAGACGAAAAAACTATCTTTCTTTCTCTAAGGTCAAAGATTAATACCTGAAACCAGACACGACAACTATCTCAACGACCAGCAATTTTCAAGTTCTAGTTTAATACTTGTAACAAGCCAGGACAATAATTTGTGGACGATCGATTATGGATTAATACCTGAAACCATATAGGACAACTATCTACATGAACAGATTGAAGATTAACACCCGAAACCAGACGGGAAAACTATCTTTCTTTCTCTTAGGTCAGAGATTAATACCTGAAGCAAGACATGACAACTATCTCCAAAGACCAACGAAAGCAGATTCCAGATTAATACCTGAAACCAGACAAGACAACTATCTGCGAACAGTTAATTGTAGATCAACACCTAAAACCAGACAGGAAAACTATCTACATGACCAGACAAAGCAATCTTATACAGGTTTCTTCTAAGACAGTCTAACACGGACTCGTCTTGAAGCAACCTTACACAGGCTCTTTCTAATACATCTCCAAGTAACAGTTAATTCCATTATCCCCAGTAAAATCATTGGAAACATGGACTTCAACCAGAATACAGTAAACTGTCATCTCTCTAGAGATAATTCTTTAGCAGAGCCTTGGACAACTGAAGTTCCTAGACTCTATTCCCCACAGAGTTTTCCTCAAATAGGAGAACAACAGAAACCCACATTCCCTAACAGACTCTTCCTCACACAGCAGGAACAGGAACCCCAAAGGGACCATGTGTAAATCAGCATCTACTTTGGATGTCATCTTTAAGCCTATCTCTGAAGACTCTCTATCATCTCCTCCAAATGGAATTTGTAAGCCCATTCCCTACAACATCAATCATCAGTGTTATTTCATGCGAGTGCAAATTTATGGGCACTCTAGTGTTCAATCATCTCCCACCTTCAGATCACGAAAGGCAGGCAAGCCAATCTAAATCCTCAGGTTTAAGAAGATTGAACCGGGGCAGCTGTTGTACCCCAAAATTTTCCCTCTCATATTTCCCCAAGATCTTTCTCTTACATGGTGATCACAAGTATTTGATTAAAGGAAAGATAAAAATTTTGAAAAAATGAGTAAGGAGTCTTCGATTGGTATTTTGGCAAAATCCTTCGATTGGCATGTTAAAAGTCCTTTCAATTGGTATTTGGACAGGCTTCATTTGAGCGCCTAACCTCCTCCAAGTTTGCCTCAAAATTCCAAGCTTCGATTGAAGCCTTGGTCTTTTGCTTGTTTGCTGCACACCAGCTTAGACTGGGCATGTTTTCCCTTTAAAATAGCCTCCTCCGATCCAAAGGGGAAGGGCTTATTGTCAGTGCTCCTTCGATTGCACCATTGTCTTTGCATGTTGGCTTGACTTACAAATGCAAATGCTACATGCATGCAAGCTAGATCCCTGCTTCGATTGGGCATTTGTTTTCCTTGGAGCAAGCTTGTTTCCTGCTTCTACTAGGCAAATTATCCCTATGGGCGTGCCTTCAGCGCACAAAGCAAGAACTTCTCCAAACTGGCCTTCGATTCACAAAGTTCACACTAGGAAAAAGACCCATCAGCGTGTCACCAGTATGGGTATGCCTCTTCATCTTGCCTTCAGCACACAAGGCCAAGACTCCTTTAGGGTTACCTTCGATCCACCAGGCAAAAAGATTTTTTTTATGCGCCAGGCAAAAAGTTATCTTCGACCACAAGGAATTGGCCACCATTGTGCCAGCATTGCCTAGGAAATGGCCTCCTTTACGCCTACCTTGACTTGCTTCATGCTAGCATCCATAAGGCATAGGCTGCCTTTGTGCCATTTTTGACTGGGCGCTGACCCCCCCACCCCTTTGAAACAATTGTATACACTTCAACATGCATGTTAGCCCGTGCGAAGGACACACCAAAGTCCCATTCGAAAGGAACACCAAAAGGACCATCTAAAGACCCAGTCGAAGGAAGTAATACTAGAGTCGTCAAAGGGTACACAAGAGTTACATTTGAAGAAGCAAGCAGAAGGCCCAGTTGAAAGCTACACAAGAGGCCCAGTTGAGAGGCAACTTGAAGTCAGTCGAAAAGAGGCAACTTGAAGCCAGTCGAAAAGAGGAAACTTGAGGCCAGTCGAAGAGTAACACTAGAGGGCATTCGAAGAAGCCAAAATGTCCACATACATTCAAATTTCAAAAAAGGACAAGATCCCATGTTTTTGGCCAACGTTACAAAATTTCATTAATGGCCTTGAAAACGTTTGTTTATGTTAGTTTAAACTATTGTCTTCTTGTCCTCTGCCTTCTACTCTATATAAGCAGAGTACTTGCAAGCCAAATGGACAGTTACACACACCTTGGAGATACGCTGCCCCATAAACCCGGCAAAGTTATCAAAAAGTCTCATAAGTGATCCAAGTCAAAGCAACCCTTAAACAAAGGTACCCACGTCCATAAGCCAAATCAAAGAAATAATCAAAAAAGGGTACCCACACCCATCATCACATATTCATCCATCAACCATTGGTAAGAATTGATAAAAAGATCAATCTCTACATTTGCATCATATATTGGCATTTATAATTTTATTCGATCTATATTCAAGATTAAGGACCTGGGTTCGACACCCAAGACAACATTTGCTTTGTTGCTAACACTTGCTGCAGATACAACCTAAATAGACCCAATGAGTGCAGAATTGAAAGGCTTGGGTTTTGCACCCAGGTCATGCTTTTCATCTTTGACAACATGTTTGCAGATGTAATGCCGTCATAAGTGATCCATCAGGCAATTCCAGCAGCGCCTTCTGGATCCAAAGCCGCATCCTATCACTGGATCAAAGGGTAATTGAAAGACAGTTTCCCCTTCATAGAGTCGAAAGACACCACCTCCCTGCAATCGAAGGATGCTTCCTTTTCTATTATTTTTTTTTTTCATTTCTTTACTAACCCTCTTTTATTTAAATTGACATCAAATAAAAAAATCACAAAAATTAGGCTTAGACATTTTAATTAAATAATTAATTTCTTAATTAATTGATTAATTAAATTTTAACCATTTTCTTAACTTAAAACAAATTTGAATTTAGGACTTAATTTAGATTTAATTTTCTTTTCATAATAAAAAAAACCCAAAAAGAACTTATTTAATTTTATTTTCTAAATAGACTTTAGGATAATTTCAATTTAATTATTTTCTTAAAATAAAAACAACCAAAAAGATTTTTATTTCTTAGGATATTTTTAGACGTTATTTTTAATTTCACGCGCGTTTATTTAATTTCGTATTTTTATTATTAATGTATCTGCCCGCTGGATGTAATAGATTAAAACTAGGACATTTACTGCTTTATCCCCCTCATTCTTGTATAATGTAAATCCCCTCCCCAAAGCAATGTAATAGCATAGATTTAAATTCTTGCACTTTAATATTCTACAATATATATTAACTACTAGTAACTAGGCGTGTATGATAAGACTAATAATCAAACGCTAGCAAACTTAACAAAAAAAGACAAAAATAACTAAATTGAATCAATTGCACATATACACCTCTAGGGTACCCCACTTTGGTTGCCTTTATAAATAAAGAAGTCATGAGGCAGGAACTCTTTAGTAAAGACCCATAAATCAAAAAGATCATAGTCCCTCGATGACCCTACAGTTGCCTTCTCGGTAAATGATCTAGTCCCTAGACAAAATTGCTAAAGCGTCTCCACAAGTTGCACTGTAATGTCCCTTTTGAATGTCACTCATACATCCAACGATAGGGCTACCTACTCACTAATAGTAGGATAGCATTGTCTAAAGGAGTAAAAGAACTCCTTTTCGAGTACAAAGTAGATAGCTGTTAGAAGTTTTCTCAAAACATCTTTGCACTTACACAAAAAACTACTTTTCAAAAACATTTTTAAGACACTTTGTATACTTTCTCCACATTCCCGAGAAACATTACAAAGTCTGCCATAGCAAGGCATTTTAAAAACAAATTTCAAATACACAAAGCACAAAGCACAAAGGTATTTCAAAATGAGAAAATCTATAAGAGCCTATAGATAACTACAGATGGAAAGGGTGCTAACACCTTCCCTTTCCATAATCTACCCCCTTACTCAGAATAATCTCGAAAAAGGTCTTTTTCTATTCTTTTCACCTTTTCCTTAATTTGGATAAAAGAAAATTCGGTAGCGACTCTTGCTTACCGCAACATTTACGAATACAAAATGCAAAACCAGTATTAAACAATCGGTTCTGCCACCATATCACACACTGGTAAATCACTAATGGACTTTTTGACCTCAACAAATAATGAGACAAAAAATGCAAACACGTTGGCTTTATCTTCTAGCAATCCCTTCAACTCTTTGGTAGTTACACCTCTAGCCCACTCTTCCTCTTATGGAGTAAGGAACAACAGCGTCTTGTCGAAACAATTGATATATACCCTGTTGAACTCTAACCAGTTTATCCTCAAAATAATATATAACTCACAGAGTGGTAGACATATCAAATCCACTCCAAAATCTCTACCTGGAATTGATAAAGGAAAGTTTAGACATACAAGGGAAGTGGTTACTGAACCCATGGATAGAGTATCAATCACCATTTCCCTACCCAAAGTAGATGGCACAATCCTCGATTTCCTCACACAATCAACAGAGATAAACGAGTGAGTTGCACCCATATCAATTATAGAAATCAAAGAATTATCATGGACAAAACAAGTACCTTTGATCAAATGATCTACACTAGTATGTTGAGACTCTGCCAATGCAAATACCTTTCCATCTGTCCACGACTTATTTAACTTCTGAAAATTGGTGATAATGTGACCATGTTCTCCAAAGTTGTAACAAGTAGGTATATTGACCCTACAGTCTACCACAACATGACCTGGTCTCCCACGCTTGAAACATTTCTCCACATCAGATTGACATTCACTAGAATGATGACCAATGCCATCGCACTGGTAACACTTGAGAAAATTGGAAGGAACACCTCCTCCCCCATTTTGCCTCTTGTCATCATAAGCCCTCTGTTTTCCCTTGTCAACCGGAGTGCTGTAAGGTTTCCTGTGGTTCATATTTGGTTTTTCCCTTCTCTCATTCAGAATTTGTAGTGAGCCAAATAAGCCATATTGTCTTCTTCATAAATCCGACAATTGTTCACAAATTCTAGAAAATTACAGATCTGTTGGTACCCTATAGCCTGCTTGATCTCTGGCCGTAACCCATTTTAAAAATTGATACATTTAGAGAACTCATAAGTTGCAGCACTGTAGTGCAGGTAGAATTTCACAAGCTCTACAAACATGGCAGCATACTCCGTAAGGGTCGAGTTCCCCTGATTGAGTTTAAGAAACTCAATCTCTTTCTTATCGCGAACATCTTCTGGAAATTACTTTCTCAAGAATTCCCTACTAAAGATAACCCAAGTTATAACTTCATCTGCAGCTTCCAATATCTGACGAGTGCCCAGCCACCAATCGTCAGCCTCAACAGCTAACATGTGAGTTCCATATCTCACCTTATGCGCCTCAGAGAAATCCATCACTCGTAAAATCCTTTCCATATACTTGAGCCAAGCTTGTGCTTCATTCGGATCATACTTACCCCTGAACGTAGGAAGATTCTCCCTCTGAGACATTCCCAAAGTACGAGACTCATTGTTCCCACCAATGTTAGGCTAATTTTGCACAACCTAAGCAACAACTTGCAACGCATCAGCTATTGCAACATCATTCCTTCCAGTCATTTCTCTTGATTCACGTCATTATAGAAAACAATGGTTAGAGGAAATATACTAACATTATTCAACTGTCACACGAATCTACTAACTCGACAGCTTGGTCGGATGAACCGACCTGCTCTGATACCAATTGTAACACCCCACTTTCCCTTTTCTAATTAAATTGATAAATAACTAAGATTTCAAATAAAATAGTTTTGGAGACAAATCAGATTACTCGTTAGTGGAATGTCACATCCTCAAATAAAACGATATCTATAAGTATTATTTCACTTCATAGCATAGTATCTCATTCGATTGAATTGAATAGCGGAAATATTTTTAAAATGATTCACATCACGCCCTCAAGGCTCCAAATCAAATAAAACTCCCACTCATGGGTGGTCCAATATAATTTTGAAAATAAAGATACGTAAGAACAATTCAAAAGAAAAACATAGAACTAAATTCCCATCCCGATGTTACGTATCAGAGTGACTCCTATGAATCGATCCAAAAGCAATACAAGCATCCAGGAACTACTCAGGTACCTGATTATCTGTACTCCCCAAGAAGCACAGACGCAACAATAGAAAAGGGGTGAGAATTACATTAAATAATTTAAACAGTGAGAAATCACATGCTAAGGAGTATTAAACGAATACACATACAATCACATGGTTATAATGCACACTGTTGTACCCCAAAATTTTCCCACTCATGTTTCCAAAGGTCTTCCCTTACATAGTTAGTCACAAACACTTGCCTAACAAAGATAAAGTTTTTGAAGATATATAAAGTGTCTTTCGATCGGCATCTGGGAAAAGGCTTCGATTAAGCGTTCGGAACCTTTCGATCAGGTCTGGTTCACCAGGCTTCGATTAAGCGTTTGGAACCTTTTGATCAGGTTTGGTTCACCAGTCTTCGATTGAGCATTTAGAACTCTTCGATCAAGCTTTGGTCTGCAAGTCTTTGATTGAGCACTGGACCTCCTTCGATCAAATTTTGGTGTGCAAGTCTTCGATTGAACGCTGGACCCCTTCGATCAAGTCAATCTCACAATGCTTTGACTAGCACTTCAGAGGGTCCTTCGACTGGAACTGCATACTATACCTCAATCAGAAGATAAGAACGAAATGACCTTCGAATGGCATTTTAGTTCAGAGTTTCCCTCCTTAAGAACATCAGAACGAAATGATTTTCGAATGGCATTTCAGTGCAGAGTTTCTCTCAACCTAAGATGATCTGATAAAGGAAGTTCTGAACACTTCGAATCAGAACTTAGACTCATCACAAGGCCAAGGGCTGGTCGAGGTTGTCTAATAAGGAATAGATTCGAATGGGGACTTTGAAGCAATCAAAACTGGCAAAGAAGGCGAAATCGAAGGGGTAAGTCAGTTTTCGATTTCCATCAAGTTGGAGGCCCAAAACAACTCAGAACAGGCTGGCTGAAACGCATGATTGAATCAAATATAGCAAGTCCTTATGGAAAAATCAAATCAAATATCTTCATCATAATGGACCAAGATTTGATACACATTTGTTGACCTAATTTCCTTGCCTATATAAACCTGCTGCTCATGAACAAAATACACACGAAGAAACCCTGCTGCAGACAAGAGGAAAAACGCACAAAACCTCTAAAACGGCCATAACAGTTTGCCAAAAACCTTGAGACAGTGAGAGATCAAAAACCACATTGGAGGCAGATTCCGACCCAAAGAAAGACGCAACTCTCTTGCCATCAACCTCCTGAAGCGAGGCCAATCAAAGACCAAGCTTTTCATCATCTAAATCGCATTGTAAGTGTTCTAGAAAACACCTCTGAACATGAAAATGCAACTCATCATTATTGCATCTTTTCTTTAAAATATTGACATATTTGTGATTGTTACTCGATTTAGAATGTTTTGGCGTTGTCCAATTTAATTTTCATGGCCTCTAACCCCATATATAGGACCTAGGGTTCTTGTTCTTGTTTTTAGGCGTTTCTTGTGCAGGGTAAATTGAGACAAACAATGGCCATAGGAATGATGAGGAGGTCGAGACGAACACATTTGTGTTCTTGAATAGCGTTTTCATGGCCTAGGAGAAACGTTCGAACCACCCCATGAAACTTCCTGCAGAACAAAATCTGCAGGTAAACGAACCAGGCTATTGTGAGGAAGATGATAACGTGGCTGGGCGTGATTGGTTCGTTTGAACCAATTGCGCGTCTTTTATTTTTTTAGGCCAGGCATAATTATTGTTTGATATAATATTTATGTTCTATTTAACTAACGAATGAAGCAGATTGGACGAGTTGGCAAGCATGCTATGGCAAAACCCCTTTGGACCTGGGTTCGAATCCCAGGTCCCCTAAAACTTTGTTACGCTTTTTCTTCAGGTACTCAGATGCAGCGCTGAAGGCAGGGAACACCATACATCCTCAGATCTCAACGTACCCAGCGGCTTCGAGCTAGATCCAAAGGCCAGCGTACTGAGCCTGGAAAAAATGCTGACCAAACCTCCCTTCTTCAAGCCCAGCGCCCCACAGTTTGCTTTTGTTTTTTCTTTTCGGTTCATATTTTTTTGCTCTTATTATTATCATTAAAAACTAACTAACTAATTAATTAACTAACCCTTTTTCATAAAAAAAACCAGACAACAAAAATATCAGTCTCACCAATTAATTTTATTAATTAATTTTATAAGCAAACTATTAACCAATTAATTTAGTTTTAATTAGGTTTAATTTTAACAATTTTGCATTAAATTAAAATTGAATTAGAATTAGGATTTTATTAACTTTTTTAATCACTCTAATTTTACTTCCTTAATTAAAATAAAACTCAAAAACACCTTTTCTTTAAATCCATTTTTAATTTAAACTTGATTCTTAATTCAAAAAAAGACCAAAAACATGCTTTCTTCAAAAAGGGTCAAAACCCTAAAGGACAATTTGATTCAACTTTTCTCGCGCGTATTATTTTGATCTATATTTGTGTAATTGCTCCGAGGATGTAATAGTTTTAACTTAGGACTTTATTTACCGCTTTTATTTATTTTCCGCATTTACTTTTAAGGGTTTGTCTTTGGCGATGTAAATACCTGATGCCTTGTAATAGCTTAGCTTTATTTTCCGCAACCACTAACTGCTAGATGTATGCTAACTAGGCTATGCATGACAAGATCTATCTTAAATTAAAATCAACCGTAGCTCACCATGACATGTAAAGATAACATAACTGAAAATTGACACACTTGCACATGCCACTCCTAAGGTACGCCTCACTTGGTTGCCTCGAACGTGGTCATTGAGTATAGGATGTTTTAGGGGTCGCCCTCCTGTCTAAAGATCAAAGTTGCCTCGGAACGGTTGCCTCGGATAAAAATGATCTAAGACATTAGGGTTACCACTAAGGCGTCCTAACGTTGCTTTAGTGACCACACGTCCCTAGAATCGAATTGACCCGAAAACTCCAACGACGGTGCTACCTACTTCTCAATAGTGGGATAGCACTGTCTAAAGGACATTTACACAGTTTAATTCCTTTTGAGTAGGTAGAGGTTCTTAGGTACTTGCTCTTTCAAAACAAAACAAATTTTTCACACTTACACTTTTCAAACAAAGCTTTCAAAAACACTTCATACACTCTTGAGGAAAGAAACAAGAGTTAAATTGAGGTTTTCAAACAGAAACTTTTTCAAACCCACAAACACAAGAAAAGTAAAACTTTTTGAAAACATAGTGAGCAAGTACCTAAGAGCCCGTGGATAACCACAGATAGAAAGGGTGCTAACACCTTCCCTTTCTATAATCTACCTCCCGAACCCGAGAAACATCTCGAAAAGGAATTTTTCTGTGCTTTTGTCCTTTCCTTGTTGGATAAAATAAAAGACGGTGGCGACTCTTGCTTACCGCGACATTTTGCGAAACGCAAACGCGAACCAGCATTAAAAACAGTCAGTTCTCATTCCTACCGATCACAGAACTGGCGACTCTGCTGGGGACTTTATAAGTGAGGTGTACCTTAGGATTAGATCACTTGTGTTTTCAATTGTATTGCTTTGTATGCTTTAAATATTGTGGGCTTGTATCGGAGTTTTATAGATCCTAACCCGGATCTGGGGGTACCCTTTTTTAGGTAAGTAGCAATAAACTGTGAGGGATATGTCCGGTGTAGACCGACACAGATGAAGCAGTAGCTACGTTGGTGTGACACCCTTGTCTGTACCGATATCCCTTGTGTTGGAACGAGGAGAATATGGGTCTTCTGAGGAGTCATTTAGCACCAACTGACCTTAGAACCTTAAATTGACCAACTTGGCCATAGAACAGTAGCAGTATGCTACACTCATTGAGACTAAACTCTCGCGATGGTTCCGGCTGCAAGAAAAGGTTGCCAAACTGGAATTATGACCGATTGAGGGTAGTCAGTGATATTGAGATCCTCTAGAACCCGGTTACTATTTTTAGGACAGGTCTTAACCAACTGAAACTGAAAGAGGGTAATACCTAAAGCTTCATGCCAGCCTGAAATCTAAGGGCTCTTTTGTGTGACTTGTGTGCCTTTACCATGTTTTCCTTTTGTGAATACTTGTGGTGTGCCTTTACCATGACATCATAACATCATAACATTGCATACATCTTGCATAAGGACTGGCCCATTTCAAAGACAAGAGGGTTTCATCTTTGCTATGTTTTGTAGGACCTCATGATACCCATGCGTAGGAATACTATCCGGCTCAACTTTGTTCAAGCACCTACTTTGCTTAAAGAGTTGGTTGTCAGGATTCCAGACACTACTTCCTTCGTTAAGAGGCATGGTTCTCTTCTTGGTTTAGTCACCTCAAAGTTGGACCAACAAATGATGAGCGTCCTGGTCCAGTTCTATGATCCCCTATACCATTGCTTCACCTTTCAAGACTTCCAGTTGGTTCCTACCCTGGAAGAGTTCTCTGAGTTGCTTGGTATCTCTGTTTTGGAGCAGACTCCATTCACTGGTTGGGAAAAGACTCTTAGGCCTGAAGAGATTGTTGCAACCCTTCACTTGACCAAAGAAGAGGTAATGGCTAATTGGGAGACTAGAAGTGGAGTTAAGGGTTTTTTGGCTAAGTTTTTGGTTGGCAAAGCTAACTGCTTTTGGGATGACTTAGACTTCAAAGCGTACGAGGACATTATGGCTCTCTTAATCTATGGTCTGGTATTGTTTCCAAATCCTGACACCTTTGTTGATGTTAATGCCATAAGGATCTTCATCTCTCGGAACCCTGTACCCACTCTCTTGGGTGATATCCTTCATCAGCTTTATGCTCGTACTGCCCGAAAGTGGGGAACTTGGATGTGTTGTGCTCCTTTATTGTCGAGGTGGTTTATTTCGCACCTCCCTAAGCCCGTGCTGAGGAACAAAGAAGGAACGGGCTGGGCTCATAGGATAATGTCTCTTACTAATAATGACATTATTTGGACTCTCAAAGGCTTAGATGAGGGAGATAGTGACGAGCTGCATCGTAGATTCATCAGGGCTTGGGATAGAGTTCACAAATTTGACCCACATGAGTTGGGACCAAAGACTTCTCTGCCAATGGAGTCATATTTCAGATGGGTCCGCATCCGTGCCCAGAAGTTAGGTATGCCATACGAAGCTGTCAGGCCTATTACTCTTGAAGTTGCTGATAAAGACGGGGTTCCTCCAACTATTATCCATCCTCATACGCCCATTGATGTTGGCACACTGAAGAGGTCTTGGGCGCAACTGGAGGAAGAACAGGATTCTTATCGGGAGAGGTTCAACGAACAAGAACAGAAGATTCAAAAGCTGACTAAGCAATTGGAGAACGAGTGGATCCTGAATGATTATATCCGCACTGAGAAGAAGAGGACATGGGAACATTGATGGACTTATTGATGATTTCTTTTACGGTTTTATTTACTTTTCCGTATTTCCATTCGTGTAACGCCTAAGGGCAATTTTTTGAACAATTTAAATTCTGAAGTTAAATCTAATAAAGTGTGTTTCCTTTCTTGTCTACAAATTTGAATCCCGATTGTCTTTGAAATCATAAATCATACGCATTTCATCTCATGCACTGCATAAATAGGTACCCTTTTACAGGACTCTTATCTCCTTCGCTGTTTATTTCAACAATCATCATGTCTGCTGAACCTTCCACTGAGCAAGCTATCAAGGCCTTCCAGGCCCATAATGCCCAGTTTCAAGAGTTGGTCATGAGCCTAGCTAAGGGTCAGCAGGACTTGAAGACCCTGATTCTGAAAGAGAGGAAGAAGAAGAAGAAGAGGACCGTCCTGTTCATTACTAGACGCAGGTTTGGAAACGGGCTGCAAAATGAAGTTGATCTGACCGCCTCATCTGGAGGGAAAGACAGTCCACAAGAGAGGAGGGCTCCTAGCCCTATAGTCTCTGACAACTAGACGGATTATGATGAAGAACAGTATCCTCCTGCTGAGGATAAGTACAAACAGCTGGAAGACCGCTTGAGCGCTATGGAGATACAGAACGTGCCTGGGCTAGACTTCGGAGATCTAGGTCTATCCTCTGGGGTGGTGATCCCCCATAAGTTCAAGGTGCCTGCCTTTGCCAAGTATGACGGAGCTTCCTGTCCAAAGTTGCACCTTCGGTCATATGTAAGGAAGATCCAGCCTTACACTGCTGATAAGAATTTGTGGATCCATTTCTTTCAAGACAGTCTTTCAGGGACTCAGCTTGAGTGGTTCTATCAGCTGGATGGAGCCAGTATCCGTAGCTGGGAGGATTTGGCTACTGCGTTCTATAAGCAGTATCAATATAATTCCGACCTCGCTCTTATGCGTACCCAACTCCAGGGTATGTCAATAGGGACGGGTGAAGGATTTAAAGAGTATGCTCAAAAATGGAGAGACCTTGCCGGAAGGGTGCAGCCACCTTTAACTGATCGTGAACTTATTGATATGTTTTTGGGGACCCTGTCTGGTCTATTCTTTAACCATTTGATTGGAAACTCTTCAGCCGGGTTTACGGACCTTATCTTGACTGGTGAGAGGATCGAAGCTGGTATCAAGGCTGGGAAGATACAAAAGGGTGCCTCATCGAGCACCGAGAAGAAACCATTCAAGAAAGAGTCCAGTGATGTCTACGGTTCAAGAAGACAGAATAGACCGGAACACCACCAAGCTGTCAATGCGGTTGTTATTTCAAAACCTGTTGGTGCTCCTCAGCATCACAACAAGCAAAGGGGCGAGAGACCTCGAAGGCAGTTCACTCGTCTCAGCATGACCTTGTCTCAGATATTGCCACAGTTATTGACGACCAATCTAGTGACTCTAAAAGAAGCTCCGAAGATTTCAAACACAACATCCCCAAAATACAATCCTAATGCCCGCTGCGCTTATCACTCTGACAGCCCGGGGCATAATACGGATGATTGTTGGGCTTTGAAAAATAAGGTTCAGGACCTAATCAATGTAAAGGAGATTGAGTTTGAGGCGCCCGAGAGGCCTAATATTGTGACTGCTCCCATGCCCAAACATGGAATAAATGCCGTAGAGGAAGACTTGTTTGTAGCCTCTGTGGATGATATTGTTACCCCACTGATGACCATCAAGAGGAACCTGTTGTTAGCCGGTTTATTTCCGGGATGTGGTGAAGGTTTCCATCTGTGTTCTGTTTCACATACTGGTTGCCCATCTTTGAAGTCAGGCATCCAAAACCTGATGGATAATAAGGAGATCCTGTTTGAGAAGATTGTTGTTCCTTCCACCCCTACTGAAGAAGTTTCCATTATTACCATTTTCAACAATTCTCCCAAGGCTCCCTCGAGGAAGCCTGTCAGAATTACGCCTGTTCAGGAGATTGCACCCCTAATCATCACTGTTCTGGGGCCCATCCCCTACACCTCTGACAAAGTTGTCCCCTGGCACTATGGGGAAGATGTTTATGTTCTTGGAGTTAAGCAAGAGTTTGATGCTAATACCGGCGTCAGCAACATTACCGGGCCTGCTAAAGTCACCCGCATTGGTAGACTTTTCTCACCTGACATTGCTCCACCAACTGTCTGAATACCTGCTGTCATTACGCCTGCAAGTGCGCATAATACCATTCCTGGTCAAGTTCTTAATCCTACCCCTGTCACCGAGTCATCTAACGCTCGGGGCAAAGGGATCACCCCTGATGTGCCTGCCCAGACGGAGGCGCCAAAGACAACCACTGTTGAAGCTTCCAAATAGGAGATGGAAGAGATTCTGAAGATTATTAAGAAGAGTGATTATAATGTAGTTGAGCAACTGGGGCAAACCCCATCCAAGATTTCTATGTTATCACTGTTGTTGTGTTCAGAGGCCCATGCCAGGGCCCTGATTACCTTCCTGAAGACGGCCCATGTGCCACAAGAGATGTCAGCTGATCAGTTTACCGATTGTGTGGCCAATTTAACTGCTGATAATGGTTTGGGTTTCTCCGACGCTGATCTGGCTGCTAAAGGGAAGAACCATAACGATGCCCTGCATGTCTCCATTGAATGCAGGGGCACTACTCTTGCACATGTGTTGGTTGACACTGGTTCCTCATTGAACGTTTTGCCCAAGAAAGCTCTAGACAAGTTGGATTGCGAAGGGTTGGAGCTAAAGCCAAGTAATATTGTTGTCCGGGCCTTTGATGGGTCTAAAAGGATGGTTCATGGTGAAGTCGATATTCCAATTAAAGTTGGTTCTCAAGTCTTCAATTCTACATTCTACGTGATGGACATTCAACCGTCCTATTCTTGTTTGCTGGGTCATCCATGGATCCATAAAGCTGGAGTTGTGACCTCCACACTCCATCAGAAGCTGAAATACCCGGTCAGAGGGAAGATTGTGACAGTACAGGGGGAGGAAGAGTACATGGTCAGCCACCTCAACTCGTTCCGGTACATAGAGATAGATGGGGAGTTCATTGAGACCCCATTTCAACACTTTGAGGAAGTTCCTCAGACACTGGCATCAGCTGAGACTGTGGTTGAAGATTCTCCTCTGAAGATGGCTTCCTTAAAGGATGCCCGGGATGTTATTGAGAAGGGTGAGTATGCAAATTGGGGACGACTTCCTGATTTCACTCAGAAGACTAACAAGTTTGGTTTGGGTTT
Organism: Vicia faba; assembly: GCA_948472305.1. Taxonomy (NCBI): domain Eukaryota; kingdom Viridiplantae; phylum Streptophyta; class Magnoliopsida; order Fabales; family Fabaceae; genus Vicia; species Vicia faba. The sequence goes on from OX451740.1 coordinate 500,330,658, forward strand.
CACTGCAGAAGGTCAAAGGGTTGTTCGTAGTGCAAGGATTGGAAGACCTCCTGTGTTCATTAGCAACTCGGGGGTAAATGCCATTAAAGATGACGTGGAGGAGTCTGAATTCGACAACTGGATCTACCCTACGACCAACGGTGGACCAAGCAACTGGACAACAAAGGACTTCATCCCTATTACTTTTATTACCCAGTAATGAACTCTTTGTCTTGAGTTTGTAACAGACAATATTGTGAAACTTTATGGCCCAGTGTCTTACCCAGGGCACCGTGGCTTCATTTGTGAGGGCTTTTTGTGCCATTTTCATATATCATTAATAAAAGCATTGGACGTTCTTGCATTTCAAATCTTGCGCTCTTTGTCTTTCTTTATTATATATTGCAAAACAACTATTTTACACACACTCACATATACAGGTCTCAATCCACTCTGGATCTCACTGGTAACGACTCTGCTACCGCTAGTTATGACTTCGAAAATCCTATCAACTTAGCCGAAGACGAAGGTGAAGATGATTACGCAGTGCCGGGTGAACTTGCAAGACTGCTACTCCAGGAAGAGAGGGTCATTCAGCCACATGAAGAGCTAGTGGAAATAGTGAATCTGGGTACTGAGACAAACAAAAAGGAAGTCAAGATCGGTGCAAACCTAGAGCTCAGTGTGAAACAACGGTTGATTCAGATGCTGCATGACTACGTGGAAATCTTTGCCTGGTCTTACGAAGATATGCCTGGGTTGGATACTGACATTGTGGTTCATCTCCTGCCTACCAAGGAAGGATGCCCTCCCGTAAAACAGAAGGTTCACCGTATGCGCCCAGAGATGTCCGAGAAAATCAAAGCTGAGGTTATGAAACAATTTGGCGTCGGGTTTCTAGCAGTGACTTCTTACCCTCAGTGGGTCGCCAATGTGGTTCCAGTACCGAAGAAGGATGGTAAGGTTCGAATGTGTGTTGACTACAGGGATTTGAACAGGGCAAGCCCCAAGGATGACTTCCCTCTACCTCACATCGACGTTCTGGTTGACAATACTGCTCAGCACAAGGTCTTCTCCTTTATGGATGGTTTCTCCGGTTATAATCAAATCAAGATGGCTCCTGAAGACATGGAGAAGACCACTTTTGTTACTCAGTGGGGTACCTTTTGTTACAAGGTCATGCCTTTTGGGTTGAAAAATGTTAGGGCAACATATCAGCGTGCCATGGTTGCTTTGTTTCATGACATGATCCATCATGAGATTGAAGTATACGTCGACGATATGATTGCAAGGTCCCAAACTGAGGAGGAACACCTTGACCATTTACAGAAGTTGTTTGACCGTTTGAAGTTGTACAAATTAAGGTTGAACCCGAACAAGTGCACCTTCGGGGTGAGGTCCGGTAAATTACTAGGGTTCGTTGTGAGCGACAAAGGTATTCAAGTGGACCCTGCCAAGGTGAAAGCTATACAAGAGATGCCGGCTCCCAAGACATAGAAAGAGGTCAGAGGCTTTCTAGGACGTCTGAACTACATTGCCCGATTCATCTCGCACCTAACTGCTACTTGTGAGCCAATCTTCAAACTGTTAAAAAAGGATCAAGTGGTACGTTGGAACGATGAATGTCAGGCTGCTTTCGAAAGAATCAAAGAGTATCTCCAGGAACCACCCATTCTGATGCCACCAGTGGAAGGGAGACCTCTAATCTTATACTTGACAGTACTTGACAACTCAATGAGGTGTATGTTGGGGCAGCATGACGAGTCTGGCCGAAAAGAGCATGCTATTTATTACCTTAGCAAAAAGTTTACCGACTGTGAGACCCGATACTCACTGCTCGAGAAAACTTGTTGCGCTTTGGCATGGGCTACTCGCCGGCTGAGACAGCATATGCTGACTCACACTACTCTATTGATTTCAAAGATGGATCCAATCAAGTATATCTTCGAAAAGCCTGCCTTGTCCGGAAGAATAGCAAGATGGCAGATGATCTTGACTGAGTATGACATCTAGTACACAACTCAAAAATCAATCAAGGGAAGTGTGTTGGAAGACCATTTGGCACATCAGGCAGTAGAGGATTACCAGTCTATGAACTTTGAATTTCCATACGAGAATATCATGGTAGTGACTGATTGTGAACCACCTGGACCGGATGAAGGACCCGAGGAAGGATCCCGATGGTCTATGCATTTTGATGGAGCTTCAAACGCTTTGGGTAACGGCATTGGCGCTGTGATCATATCTCTTAAAGGCTCACATACTCCACTTACCGCCCGACTATGTTTCAACTGCACCAACAACATGGCAGAGTATGAAGCATGCATTATGGGTCTTCGAGCTGCAATTGACCTAAGGATTAAGCTTCTGAGTATCTTCGAAGATTCCGCTCTCGTGATCAGTCAGATCAAAGGAGAGTTGGATACGAAACACCCAAATCTTATTCCTTACAAGGATTATGTATTGATGTTGCTTCCCCACTTCGAGGAGATAACCTTTGAACATTTCCCAAGAGAGGAGAATCAGTTGGCGGACGCGTTAGCTACGATGTCTTCTATGTTCAAAGTCAAGTGGGACAACGAGGCTCCCCGGATCATTATTTGGAAATTGGATGAACCTGCACATTACTGTGATCTTGAGACCGAAGAGGTAATAGAAAAGCCTTGGTATCATGAAGTGAAGAGGTACCTTGAAGCTCAAGAATACCCTGAGGGTGCATCTGTTAATGACAAGAAGTTTCTGAGAAGATTCGCGGCAAAGTTCTTCATCAGCAATGGCATTCTTTACAAATGTAACCATGATTCAACCTTACTGTGTTGTGTGGATAAGATTGAAGCAGAAAGGATCATGGCAGAGCTGCATGAAGGTACCTTCAGAACTCATTCCAGTGGACATACCATGGCAAAGAAAATGCTTTGGGCAGGATATTACTAGTCCACAATGGAAGCCGACTGTTATCAGCATTCTCGGACATGTCACAAGTGCCAGGTCTATGCTGATAAGGTGCACATTCCTCCAGTTCCTCTGAACGTCTTGACAGCACCTTGGCCTTTCGCAATGTGGGGCATTAATATGATCGGCGAGATCAGGCCTACAGCGTCCAACGGGCATCGTTTCATACTGGTAGCGATTGATTACTTTACGAAGTGGGTTGAAGCAGCTTCCTTTGCTACGGTAACCAAGAACGTCGTGGCACGGTTCATTCGGCACAACCTGATCTGTCGATACGGCGTACCAGAGAGGATCTTTACAGATAATGGTACCAATCTTAACAACAAGATGATCACTGAGCTCTGCGAGTAATTCAAAATACAGCACCATAACTCTTCTCCCTACCGGTCGAAGATGAATGGGGCTGTCGAAGCGGCAAATAAGAACATTAAGAAGATTGTGCAGAAGATGACAGTGACCTACAAAGACTGGCACGAGATGTTACCATTTGCTCTTCATGGGTATCGTACCTCAGCACGGACGTCAACAGGGGCAACACCTTTTTCCTTGGTTTACGGCATGGAGGCAGTCTTGCCCATTGAAGTTCAGATACCCTCTCTTCGGATCATGAAAGATGCAGGCTTGAGCGAAGACGATTGGATCCAGACCCGACTTGATCAACTAAACCTAATCGACGAAAAGAGACTCACTGCTATTTGTCATGGTCAGACATACCAAAAACGGATGATCAAGGCGTTTAACAAGAAAGTCAGACGGCAAGAGTATCAAGTTGGGAACCTGGTAATCAAGCGCATTATTCTACCTCAAGGTGATCCCAGGGGCAAATGGACCCCTACTTACGAAAGGCCATTTATGGTTAAGAACATCTTCTTAGGAGGAGCTATGATTCTGACCACCATGGATGGTGACGACCTTCCTCACCCCGTCAATGCAGACAAAGTAGATGGCACAATCCCCGATTTCCTCACACAATCAACAGAGATAAACGAGTGAGTTGCACCCATATCAATTATAGAAATCAAAGAATTATCATGGACAAAACAAGTACCTTTGATCAAACGATCTACACTAGTATGTTGAGACTCTGCCAATGCAAATACCTTTCCATCTGCCCGCGACTTATTTAACTTCTGAAAATTGGTGATAATGTGACCATGTTCTCCAAAGTTGTAACAAGTAGGTATATTGACCCTACAGTCTACCACAACATGACCTGGTCTCCCACGCTTGAAACATTTCTCCACATCAGATTGACATTCACTAGAATGATGACCAATGCCATCACACTGGTAAACTTGAGCAAATTGGAAGGAACACCTCCTCCCCCACTTTGCCTCTTGTCATCATAAGCCCTCTGTTTTCCCTTGTCAGCCGGAGCGCTGTAAGGTTTCCTGCAGTTCATATTTGGTTTTTACCTTCTCTCATTCAGAATTTGTAGTGAGCCAAATAAGCCATATTGTCTTCTTCATAAATCCGACAATTGTTCACCAATTCTAGAAAATTATAGATCTGTTGGTACCCTATAGCCTGCTTGATCTCTGGCCGTAACCCATTTTAAAAATTGATACATTTAGAGAACTCATAAGTTGCAGCACTGTAGTGCAGGTAGAATTTCACAAGCTCTACAAACATGGCAGCATACTCCGTAAGGGTCGAGTTCCCCTGATTGAGTTTAAGAAACTCAATCTCTTTCTTATCGCGAATATCTTCTGGAAAGTACTTTCTCAAGAATTCCCTACTAAAGATAACCCAAGTTATAACTTCATCTGCAGCTTCCAATATCTGACGAGTGCCCAGCCACCAATCGTCAGCCTCAGCAGCTAACATGTGAGTTCCATATCTCACCTTATGCGCCTCATAGAAATCCATCACTCGTAAAATCCTTTCCATATACTTGAGCCAAGCTTGTGCTTCATTCGGATCATACTTACCCCTGAACGTAGGAAGATTCTCCCTCTGAGACATTCCCAAAGTACGAGACTCATTGTTCCCACCAATGTTAGGCTAATTTTGCACAACCTGAGCAACAACTTGCAACGCATCAGCTATTGCAACATCATTCCTTCTAGTCATTTCTCTTGATTCACGTCATTACAGAAAACAATGGTTAGAGGAAATATACTAACATTATTCAACTGTCACACGAATCTACTAACTCGACAGCTTGGTCGGATGAAACGACCTGCTCTGATACCAATTGTAACACCCCACTTTCCCTTTTCTAATTAAATTGATAAATAACTAAGATTTCAAATAAAATAGTTTTGGAGACAAATCAGATTACTCGTTAGTGGAATGTCACATCCTCAAATAAAACGAAATCTATAAGTATTATTTCACTTCATAGCATAGTATCTCATTCGATTGAATTGAATAGCGGAAATATTTTTCAAATGATTCACATCACACCCTCAAGGCTCCAAATCAAATAAAACTCCCACTCCTGGGTGGTCCAATATAATTTTGAAAATAAAGATACGTAAGAACAATTCAAAAGAAAAACATAGAACTAAATTCTCATCCCGATGTTACGTATCAGAGCGACTCCTATGAATCGATCCAAAAGCAACATAAGCATCCAGGAACTACTCAGGTACCTGATTATCTGTACTCCCCAAGAAGCACAGACGCAACAATAGAAAAGGGGTGAGAATTACATTAAATAATTTAAACAGTGAGAAATCACATGCTAAGGAGTATTAAACGAATACACATACAATCACATGGTTATAATTCACACTGTTGTACCCCAAAATTTGCCCACTCATGTTTCCAAAGGTCTTCCCTTACATAGTTAGTTACAAACACTTGCCTAACAAAGATATACAAAGTGTCTTTCGATCGACATTTGGGAAAAGGCTTTGATTAAGCGTTCGGAACCTTTCGATCAGGTATGGTTCACCAGGCTTCGATTAAGCGTTTGGAACCTTTCGATCAGGTTTGGTTCACCAGTCTTCGATTGAGCATTTGGAACTCTTCGATAAAGCTTTGGTCTGCAAGTCTTCGATTGAGCACTGGACCTCCTTCGATCAAATTTTGGTGTGCAAGTATTTGATTGAACGCTGGACCCCTTCGATCAAGTCAATTTCACAATGCTTCGACTAGCACTTCAGAGGGTCCTTCAACTGGAACTTCATACTATGCCTCAATCAGAAGATAAGAACAAAATGACCTTCGAATGGCATTTTAGTTCAGAGTTTCCCTCAATAAGAACATCAGAACAAAATGATTTTTGAATGACATTTCAGTGCAGAGTTTCTCTCAACCTAAGATGATCTGATAAAGGAAGTTCTGAACACTTCAAATCAGAACTTAGACTCATCACAAGGCCAAGGGCTGGTCGAGGTTGTCTAATAAGGAATAGATTCGAATGGGGACTTTGAAGCAATCGAAACTGGCAAAGAAGGCGAAATCGAAGGGGTAAGTCAGTTTTCGATTTCCATCAAGTTGGAGGCCTAAAACAACTCAGAACAGGCTAGCTGAAACGCATGATTGAATCAAATATAGCAAGTCCTTATGGAAAAATCAAATCAAATCTCTTCATCATAATGGACCAAGATTTGATACACATTTGTTGACCTAATTTCCTTGCCTATATAAACCTGCTGCTCATGAACAAAATACACACGAAGAAACCCTGCTGCAGACAAGAGGAAAAACGCACAAAACCTCTAAAACGGCCATAACAGTTTGCCAAAAACCTTGAGACAGTGAGAGATCAAAAACCACATTGGAGGCAGATTCTGACCCAAAGAAAGACGCAACTCTCTTGCCATCAACCTCCTGAAGTGAGGCCAATCAAAGACCAAGCTTTTCATCATCTAAATCGCACTGTAAGTGTTCTAGAAAACACCTATGAACATGAAAATGCAACTCATAATTCTTGCATCTTTTCTTTAAAATATTGACATATTTGTGATTGTTACTCGATTTAGAATGTTTTGGCGTTGTCCAATTTAATTTTCATGGCCTCTAACCCCATATATAGGACCTAGGGTTCCTGTTCTTGTTTTTAGGCGTTTCTTGTGCAGGGTAAATTGAGACAAACAATGGCCATAGGAATGATGAGGAGGTCGAGACGAACACATCTGTGTTCTTGAATAGCGTTTTCATGGCCTAGGAGAAACGTTCGAACCACCCCATGAAACTTCCTGCAGAACAAAATCTGCAAGTAAACGAACCAGGCTATTGTGAGGAAGATGATAAAGTGGTTGGGCGTGATTGGTTCGTTTGAACCAATTGCGCGTCTTTTATTTTTTTAGGCCAGGCATAATTATTGTTTGATATAATATTTATGTTCTATTTAACTAACGAATGAAGCAGATTGGACGAGTTGGCAAGCACACTATGGCAAAACCCCTTTGGACCTGGGTTCGAATCCCAGGTCCCCAAAACTTTGTTACGCTTTTTCTTCAGGTACTCAGATGCAGCGCTGAAGGCAGGGAACACCATACGTCCTCAGATCTCAATGTACCCAGCGGCTTCGAGCTAGATCCAAAGGCCAACGTGCTGAGCCTGGAAAAAATGCTGACCAAACCTCCCTTCTTCAGGCCCAGCGCCCCACAATTTGCTTTTGTTTTTTCTTTTCTGTTCATATTTTTTTGCTCTTATTATTATCATTAAAAACTAACTAACTAATTAATTAACTAACCCTTTTTCATAAAAAAAACCAGACAACAAAAATATTAGTCTCACCAATTAATTTTATAAATTAATTTTATAAATAAACTATTAACCAATTAATTTAGTTTTAATTAGGTTTAATTTTAACAATTTTGCATTAAATTAAAATTGAATTAGAATTAGGATTTTATTAACTTTTTTAATCACTCTAATTTTATTGCCTTAATTAAAATAAAACTCAAAAACACCTTTTCTTTAAATCCATTTTTAATTTAGACTTGATTCTTAATTCAAAAAAGACCAAAAACATGCTTTCTTCAAAAAGGGTCAAAACCCTAAAGGACAATTTGATTCAACTTTTCTCGCGCGTATTATTTTGATCTATATTTGTGTAATTGCTTTGAGGATGTAATAGTTTTAACTTAGGACTTTATTTACCGCTTTTATTTACTTTCCGCATTTACTTTTAAGGGTTTGTCTTTGGCGATGTAAATACCCGACGCCTTGTAATAGCTTAGCTTTATTTTCCGCAACCACTAACTGCTAGATGTATGCTAACTAGGTTATGCATGACAAGATCTATCTTAAATTAAAACCAATTGTAGCTCACCATGACATGTAAAGATAACATAAATGAAAATTGACACACTTGCACATGTCACTCCTAAGGTATGCCTCACTTGGTTGCCTCGAACGTGGTCATTGAGTATAGGATGTTTTAGGGGTCGCCCTCCTGTCTAAAGATCAAAGTTGCCTCGGAATGGTTGCCTCGGATAAAAATGATCTAAGACATTAGAGTTACCACTAAGGCGTCCTAACGTTGCTTTAGTGACCACACGTCCCTAGAATTGAATTGACCCGAAAACTCCAACAACGGTGCTACCTACTTCTTAATAGTGGGATAGCACTGTCTAAAGGACATTTACACAATTTAATTCCTTTTGAGTAGGTAGAGGTTCTTAGGTACTTGCTCTTTCAAAACAAAACAAATTTTTCACACTTACACTTTTCAAACAAAGCTTTCAAAAACACTTCATACTCTCTTGAGGACAGAAACAAGAGTTAAATTGAAGTTTTCAAACAGAAACTTTTTCAAACCCACAAACACAAGAAAAGTAAAACTTTTTGAAAACATAGTGAGCAAGTACCTAAGAGCCCGTGGATAACCACGAATAGAAAGGGTGCTAACACCTTCCCTTTCTATAATCTACCTCCCGAACCCGAGAAACATCTCGAAAAGGAATTTTTCTGTGATTTTGTCCTTTCCTTGTTGGATAAAATAAAAGACGGTGGCGACTCTTGCTTACCGCGACATTTTGCGAAACGCAAACGCGAACCAGCATTAAAAACAGTCAGTTCTCATTCCCACCGATCACACACACCCAATTATCAGAGATACAAACCAGCACTATCATTAAACATAGCTTATCACAGTATAAAATACGACTCCATGGACTCCACACCATGCACGTAGTACCCACACAACCAATAGGGTTCATTCATATGAACCCGATTCCCATCGGAATCTAGATAAGCCAATCATGTTCCCCTTGAACTTGACTTATCTCCACTCAACTCTCTTCAAGAGTCTATACGAGACTAGGCACCCAACAAGGATTTGCACCTAGGCTCATCTCATCATAACACGACACAATGAATGCATGGTATATACTCACCAAGATTCCTTTCAAATCACCAACATTCTTCATGAATGTCCATACAATCACAAGCCATTACAAAGGCATCAAAACAATTCACAACGAAGAATAGTTCACCATTATCATCAAAACAACATTGGAAGCATAAATCATTATCACAATGACACCATATCATCATAAAGAAAACACCCATCAAGTTGTATCAAGATATATTTACATCAATTCATAGCAAAAAGCATACTTCATATGTTAACACTACACATTCCATCACTTAATCATAATGCAAGCACTATAAAACTACATCTTATGAATCATTTTATTCTTAAAAGGTATAGTTCATTTCATTAGCTTTCTAATACTTCAAACGGCGCATCAAACTAACACCGACCCTATTCCACTCGAATCCAACACAATATAGCCTCAAATTCCTAATTTTAAGTATTCGAACATATGCCTTTATTATTGCTACTAATAATACATTCTATTAACAATTTCATTATCAATTCTAAGGATTAAAACCCAATACCTAAGGGAAACCTATGTTCTATAAAATATTATTTTTAAGGTTTTCCCCATAACAATCCATAATGATCAAGAATCCCATATCACAATTATGCCAACACAATTCAATTCAAATGAAATCACAACATTAATCTCCACAATCAAATGAAACACACAAGGAATATAAAATTAAGAAAACCTAAGAGAGAAAGGAACCCTCACTATCCTCTCATGTTATAATCACCAAATTAGAGAACCCATTCTCCCCCCTTACCTTGATTTTCCAAATCTTGCCTCTAACAATGGTAGAACCTCTCTTTGACCTAACCTTTCCTTGCTTCTTCCCTTCCTCTGTTTCTCCAAAATTTCACGATTGATAGAATGATCCCAAATCTCTTCCCTTCTTTGTTTTATCACTAGACCACATTAGGACTTTCCCCTTATGCCCCTACTTAGCCCACCTACACTTACTATAATACCCTTACTCTAATTCTTATTACTAATTTAATTTAACAATAATATAATTATTATCCTAACAATGATAATAATAATAATAATAATAATAATAATAATAATAATAATAATAATAAATTCTTCATACACCAATTTTTCTATACTTTTACTCACACACCCTCTTCAATACTACACATCCCCCTAGTTTAAGGCAATTATCCTTCCCAAGGCCTCCAACCCCTAAATCATTAACAAAGCATTACAAGCATAATTCAACACATAAATTAATTATTAAAAATAAATTAAACAATTTATTTTAGGCATTACAACTTCAATCATAATTCCCTCCTCGTTTTCCAAGATAATGCCCACTTCGCTTCCTGTTGAACTGGAAGCTCCGTTGACGAAGATGGTCCACTTGTGCGTCCCGTCCGGGGAGGCTGGTGAAGTCATCTTAGCCACAAATTCGTCCAGTACTTAAGCCTTGAGGGCTTTCCTACTTTCTTACTTGATGTCGAACTCGAAAAGTTCTAACGACCATTTCAGCATCCTGCCCGCCATGCCGGGTCGATTGAGCAACTGCCTTATTGGTTGCTCTGTCTGGATGATAATTGTGTGGGCCAAGAAATAGTGTCTCAGTCTCCTTGCTGTGTTGGTGAGTGCTAAGGATACTTTTTTGATCTACTGATATCTCACTTCGGGGCCTTGTAAGGCTTTGCTCGTGAAATAGATGGGATTTTGCCCTTCAGGGGTTTCTCGGATGAGGATGGTGCTCACAACCTCGAACGCCACAACCAGATAGAGATATATGACCTCTTCTTTCTCTGGTCGAGAAAGAATCGGTGGTTGTGATAGCGTCTGCTTCAGGTGGACAAGGGTGTGTTCACATTCTTCCATCCACTCAAAGGCTGCCTCTTTATGGAGAAGTTTGAAGAGAGGAAGAGCGTGTTGGGCATATTTTGCCACAAAACGAGATAACGAGGGGAGCATTTTGTTTAGGATTTGAATAAATTTATTTGAGTTTGGTGTTGGAAATTTAGAAAATTCTCGATATTTGTTGGGGTTGGCTTCGATTCCTATCTCTTTTAAGTAGAAACTGAGGAATTTTCCTGCCGGCATACTGAAGGTGCACTTTTCTGGGTTGAATCACATCCTGCATTTCCTTGTTTGCTCGAAGACTTTCTTCAAGTGGAGAGAATGGTCAGTTTCTTCTTTGGACTTGACGATCATGTCGTCCACGTAGACATCAAGATATCTCCTATATCTCCTTATAAAACCTTGTTCATCATTTGTTGATACGTAGCGCCAACGTTCTTCAAACCGAATGGTATTACGTTGTAGTAATAGTTGTTTGACTCAGTCATGAAGGTCTTGTATTTTTTGTCCATTTTGGCCATAGGGATCTGGTTGTATCCAGAATATGCATCCATGAATGAGAGCAGTTTAAAACCTGCAGAGTTGTCAACTAATTTTTCAATATTGGGAAGGGATAAGCATCTTTCGAACAATCCCGGTTGACATCGATATAATCAATGCACATACGCCATTTCCATTACTATTTTTCACAAGAACTACATTAGAGAGCCAGGTTGTGTATTGGGCTTAAGAAATAAAATTTTCCTCTATGAGGTCTTTGACAGCCTGCTCGGTAGCCTCTGTATTTTCGAGTGACTGTCGGTGCCTATGTTGAGCAAATGCCTTAATGACAGGGTCTATTGTTAAGTGGTGACAAGTTATCTCGGAGTCTAAGCTGGGCATCTCCGCTGCACTCCAGGCGAACATGTATGCATTCACCCTGAGGCATGCCTTTAGTTGTCTTTTCACTAAATCAGGGAGGTTAGCACCGATCTTGACTCCTCTGGATGGATCATCGCCTAGTGGGATAATTTCGAAATCTCTGTCTGGGATTGGATGCACGGGGTGCGCGAGCTCCTTGATGCTCGTAGAGGAGGAGCTTTTTGCTTCAATTATGGGGCCATTGCCTTTTCTCTTCTGCTCTTGGAGATCTTCCTTCGTGAACCTGCTGTCGAGGTTGATTGCATCGACGCAGGGCAACAGTTGTGGAGCTTCTGAGCTACAGGGGAGGGCAGGTTTACTGGTCGTTCTGGGTGTTGGTGTAAGCCCTAGAGGCTAATACTTTTGGTACTTGTATCAAATTATTTATTAATAATAAAAGTCATTTCTTTATTATGTTTGCTTTCCAAAATAATAAAGTCCCTAGAATGGTTTATTTGTTTAATGAAATGTTAAGTGTGACTTAATCATGAGATCTCATTAAACATAAGACACTATTCTTAAAGTATCCGTAGTCAAGCTTTAATGTGAAGTGGGATAACATTAAAGCATTAAGATTATTATGAAGATAGATTGATGATCACATCTCATGGATCATAGATAAGGAGTTATCAAGTCTTGACATAGGTATGAATATTAGGAGTAATATTTATACTGGATTGACCCGCTATGAGAATACTACATAGAATGTTATGCAAAGTGTCATAAGTTATTCTCATGATGATAATGGTGTATACCACCCTTCGACCTGAAACCACTATGGACCCTAGATGTAGAGTCAAGTACTTTATTGCTGATCAAACGTCATCCGTAACTGGATGACTATAAAGACGGTTGATGGGTACTTCACAAAGCATGCTAAGGGACATGAGTGACCTAGATGGAATTTGCTCATCCTGCCTAACAGGATAAATGTCTAAGGGCCCAATATTGAACTGGACAAGGGTGACACAGTGTATGCCTTGTGTTCAATATAGACATGAGGGCAAAAGGGTAATTGTACAACACAAATATTATCACGGAAAAGGTTTGGTCAGATCACATGACATTTTCGTGACTTGGGTAACAGTGATGTGTTGCTAGATACGGCTCACTGTTTATTATATTAAATGTGTGATTTAATATAATTGCCAACATCGCGAAAACCTACAGGGTCACACACATAAGGACAGGTTGATGAGAGATAAAATAAATAAGGAACACCGTAAGGTACGGTGCACTTAAGTGTAATACAGAAAGTGGTAAGGTACCACGTGGATAAGTGATATATGGTACATCATAAGGTATGATGTCCATAAGCTTAATTGGGCTTTTAGCTTATAGCCTTAATTGGGCTTTTAGCTTGTAGCCCACACGAGTGACTCTATAAATAGATCCCTTGTGATGAACCAATTTCACTTGATGCAATTTCGTTTTTGATTCTCTCTCTCACTCAAGGTTTTCGTTCGTGATCAGCTAGCACTGTGACCGGAAGCGATCTATTCGTGTGGACTGAGTAGAGGCGTTGTTCTTCATCAACGCTCGTGATCACAACATCAAAGGTCTGAATCGCCACAAGAGGTAAATATTTTTATCACTGACCATGTTCATTCGTAAGGATCGCTAAAGGAAAATTTTAAATTCCGCTGCGCTTTTGGTCGCAATTTTCCTTCAGTGGTATCAGAGCCACTTACGAAACCATGGATCTGATAGTTGTTTATGGTCTATATTTTATGTTTTGATTCGATTAAAACCAGAATGAATTAAATAATAAACGAGTAATTAAATTTGGCATCTGTTGTGTACGATTTGGATGATTGATGTTGACTATGCTTCGGAATCCGACATTAGTATGGTGAAGCAGCGATACATCGATCGTCCATAGGTTACACAAATAAGATCGATCACTTTTATATATGATATAAGTAAATCTGATGCAACGATGGTATATGGGATATACTGTTTCTGTTTCGTTCATTCAAACACTTGATGATTGTTATTCCTTTGACCGATCACTGTTCATATACTGAATTATCAATCGAAATGTGTTTGACAGCATGAAATTGTTGCATTAGGGTTCATGACGGCACAAGGGTTGTGTTGTTGCAGAGTTATGCGATTAGGGTTGTGAATGCACAAGAGTTGTGCGAAAATGACGCCGATTTCAAAAGTTGCAGAGTTATGACGCCGGCTAACTCTGCGTAGTGTGATCAATCGTCGAAATTTAATTTGCCTTTTTTTTATTAACAAAATTTAAACTAATAATAAAAGTGTGTTTATTATTATTGTCTTATGGTGATCAGTTATGGCCTTAGTTTTTTTTTCCTTTATTTTGTTTTGGGATTGTAAAATACGGCATGCGTGTCGTGCCTCTCTCTAAAATTCTTGATGTAACTTCTTTTCTCATCTCACTCCCTCGTATGTAAAATGAGTTTCTTTTATGTAATGTAATGTTATGAAGAAAGAGAAGAATACAATATCAAAGGAGGATAACCTTGGAGATCTTGCTTGGAGAAGTTTAGATCGTTATTAGGTTAGCTTAGGTTCTCTCATTGGCTTGGGAGAACAATTGCGCTAGGGGCCATAATTGTATCCTTTTATGTATATTGATGCATGTGTTTGTATGTTGATGCATGAGAGAGACGAATTGCATGTTAAGCCGGTGAGATCAAACTAATAACAAAATCCCTCAAGTTAAATATTAAGTTCATGCTTTCCAAGTTTTAGCACTCATCAAGACTAGTATCGAACAATATAGGTTTCGCCTACGCGAGGTGCATATTCTATATTAGTAAGGTGCGATGGGATAATTGTAATATCCAACTGCTAAAACAATGGGTCAAACTTAACTAAACACATTATAATAAGATTATACATGTTTAGAAGCAAGAGTTGGGAATGATTCATATGATGAATTAGAATAAGGAGTTATTCACCCAACTGAAAATATTCGAGAGTTGTATGAGATACAATTGGAAGGAGTTCCTACCTAAATAACCTAGTTTTGTGTAATCAGCCTAACGCTGACTTAGAACGAAGTGAAATGTGGATCTCAACCCACTAGAAAGTCTTCCAACGGGATTTTCCGAATCAAATGATGAGGGTCATTTGGTTTGAGTAAAATAGTGGGAGCATATTTGATTAAAGGCCTAATTAAATATGTTGTTTTAATGATACTTATATTTTCATTTTTTTTGTAGATTACCATGACAACAAACAACCATATTTTGCGATCAATCCTAGATAAGGAAAAATTGTATGGGACAAATTTCCTGGATTGGCACCGAAATCTGAGGATTGTCCTCAAGCACGATAAGAAGATGTATGTCTTGGAGACACTTGTTCCTGAAGAGGAACCGCCTAGTTCGACACCTAAGGCAGAAAGAGATGCTTATAAGAAGCATTTTGATGATGCTAACGAAGTCGCTTGTCTCATGCTAGCTACTATGAACTCGGAGTTGCAAAAGCAACACGAGAACATGTCAGCGTTCGATATGATCGGACATCTGAAAATGCTCTATCAAGAGCAGGCAAGAAATGAGAGGTTTCAGGTTTCAAAGGCCCTTTTTAACAACAAGTTATCTGAGGGAAACCTTGTAGGTCCCCATGTACTCAAAATGATTGGGTATGTGGAGAACCTTGAAAGGTTAGGGTTTCCGCTTGGAAAGGAACTTGCAACTGATTTTATCTTGCAATCGTTGCCAGATAGCTTTAATCAGTTTGTCATGAATTTCAACATGAATGACATGGATAAGAGTCTTCCAGAATTGCTAAGCATGTTGAAAACTGCTGAGCAGAATATGAAGACAAAAGGGAAGTCCATTCTGATGGTCAGTAATGGAAAGAAGCTGAACAAGAGGCCTACCAAGCAGGTTGGTAAAGGGAAAGGCAAGGAAGTTGCCAAGCCTAAACCTATTGTTCCTGCTTTAAAGCCTAGTGGAGGCATAGCAAAGGAGGGAACTTGCTTCCATTGCGGTAAGACCGGACATTGGAAGAGAAACTGCCCAAAGTATCTGAGAGAAGAAATCAAACCTTGTTAGACATGGTCCGATCCATGATGAGTCACGCCTATCTTCCGAACTCCTTTTGGGGACATGCACTATTGACTGCAGCTTACACACTTAACCAGGTTCCATCCAAAAAGGTTGAGAAGACACCATATGAGATATGGAGTGGTAAGAAACCACATATGTCTTACATGAAGATTTGGGGTTGCGAAGTTTATGTGAAACGACAAATTTCAACTAAGCTTGAGCCCAAATCTGACAAATGCTTATTTGTGGGGTATCCTAAAGAAACAAGAGGGTATTACTTCTACAATCCTTCTGAGGGCAAAGTGTTTGTCGCTCGAACTGGAGTTTTTCTGGAAAAGGATTTTATTTCCAAAAGAATCAGTGGGAGGAAAATAGAGCTTGAAGAAATTCAAGAACCACAAAGCATTGATACACCTATGGAGGAATTAGAGCAGGAAACACAAGTAGTTGTGGAAGAGCAACCTGCTCAAGTAGAACAAGACCAGCGTAGGTCAAGCAGGATACGTCAACAACCTGAGAGATATGGATATCTCATAAGTGATCAGGGTGATGTATTACTCATGGATCAAGATGAGCCTGTGACCTACCAAGAGGCCATAACTGGTCCTGAGTCCGAGAAGTGGCTAGAAGCCATGAAATCTAAAATGGATTCCATGTACACAAACCAGGTTTGGACCTTGGTAGAGCCTCCTATAGGAGTTAACCCTATAGGATGCAAGTGGGTCTTCAAAAAGAAGACTGACATGGATGGTAAGGTACATACCTATAAGGCAAGACTGACTGCAAAAGGCTATAAACAAATTCATGGGGTTGACTATGATGAAACCTTTTCACCAATTGCAATGCTTAAATTTATTCAGATTTTACTTGCTATCGCTGCATATCATGATTATGAAATATGGCAGATGGATGTCAAAACTGCTTTCCTTAATGGGAATCTTCTTGAGGATGTGTACATGACACAACCTAAAGGATTTGACATACCAGAAGAAGCCCAAAAGATATGTAAGTTACAGCGATCAATTTATGGATTGAAGCAAGCTTCCAGAAGCTGGAATCTTCATTTTGATGAAACAGTAAAATAATATGGATTCATCAAGAATGAAGATGAGCCTTGTGTCTACAAGAAGGTTAGTGGGAGCATGATTGTATTCCTGGTATTATATGTAGATGACATATTACTCATTGGAAACGATGTCCCTACCTTGCAACAAGTGAAGACTTGGTTAGGGAATGCTTTTCAATGAAGGACCTAGGTGAAGCAGCCTATATATTAGGAATCAGGATCTATAGAGATAGGTCACAAAAACTGCTTGGCCTAAGTTAGAGTACATACATAGAAAAGGTGTTGAGACGCTTTAATATGCATGATTCCAAGAAAGGATTCATACTTATGCAACATGGCATGTGTCTGTCAAAAACACAATCCCCTTCAAGTAAGGAAGAAAGGGATCGCATGGATAAGATTCCATATGCATCTGCAATAGGATCTATCATGTATGACATGCTATGTAGTCGACCAGATGTCTCGTATTATTTAAGTGCAACGAGTAGGTACTAGTCTAATCCCGGTGATGCTCATTGGGTAGCTGTCAAGAATATCCTTAAGTACTTGAGAAGGACTAAGGACTCATTCTTGATATATGGAGGTCAGGAAGAGCTTGCTGTAATTGGATACACCGATGCTAGCTTCCAGACAGATAAGGATGACTTTAGATCGCAATCTGGTTATGTGTTTTGTTTAAATGGTGGCGCTGTGAGCTGGAAAAGTTCAAAGCAAGATACAGTTGTTGATTCTACAACCGAGGCTGAGTATATTGCTGCCTCAACTGCAGCAAAGGAAGCTGTTTGGATCAAGAAGTTCATTAGTGAACTTGGCATAGTCCATAGCATTGTGGATCCCATTGATCTCTATTGTGATAACAATGGTGCTATCGCACAAGCTAAGGAGCCTAGATCTCACCAACGATCCAAACACATACTTAGGCGTTATCATCTCATTCGAGAGATAATCGATCGGGGAGATGTGAAAATATGCAGAGTACCTACACTTGACAATGTTGCTGACCCATTAACAAAGCCTCTTGCGCAGCTGAAGCATGATGGACATACTAGATCTATGGGTATTAGGGGTATGCCTGATTGGCTCTAGTGCTAGTGGGAGATTGTTGGTGTAAGCCCTAGAGGCCAATACTTTTGGTACTTGTATCAAATTATTTATTAATAATAAAAGGCATTTCTTTATTATGTTTGCTTTCCAAAATAATAAAGTCCCTAGAATGGTTTATTTGTTTAATGAAATGTTAAGTGTGACTTAATCATGAGATCTCATTAAACATAAGACACTATTCTTAAAGTATCCGTAGTCAAGCTTTAATGTGAAGTGGGATAACATTAAAGCATTAAGATTATTATGAATAGATTGATGATCACATCTCATGGATCATAGATAAGGAGTTATCAAGTCTTGACATAGGTATGAATATTAGGAGTAATATTTATACTGGATTGACCCGCTATGAGAATACTACATAGAATGTTATGCAAAGTGTCATAAGTTATTCTCATGATGATAATGGTGTATACCACCCTTCGACCTGAAACCACTATGGACCCTAGATGTAGAGTCAAGTACTTTATTGCTGATCAAACGTCATCCGTAACTGGATGACTATAAAGACGGTTGATGGGTACTTCACAAAGCATGCTAAGGGACATGAGTGACCTAGATGGAATTTGCTCATCCTGCCTAACAGGATAAATGTCTAAGGGCCCAATATTGAACTGGACAAGGGTGACACAGTGTATGCCTTGTGTTCAATATAGACATGAGGGCAAAAGGTTAATTGTACAACACAAATATTATCACGGAAAAGGTTTGGTCAGATCACATGACATTTTCGTGACTTGGGTAACAGTGATGTGTTGCTAGATACGGCTCACTGTTTATTATATTAAATGTGTGATTTAATATAATTGCCAACGTCGCGAAAACCTACAGGGTCACACACATAAGGACAGGTTGATGAGAGATAGAATAAATAAGGAACACCGTAAGGTATGGTGCACTTAAGTGTAATACGGAAAGTGGTAAGGTACCACGTGGATAAGTGATATATGGTACATCATAAGGTATGATGTCCATAAGCTTAATTGGGCTTTTAGCTTGTAGCCCATACGAGTGATTCTATAAATAGATCCCTTGTGATGAAGCAATTTCACTTGATGCAATTTCGTTTTTGATTCTCTCTCTCACTCAAGGTTTCCGTTCGTGATCAGCTAGCACTGTGACCGGAAGCGATCTGTTCGTGTGGACTGAGTAGAGGCGTTGTTCTTCATCAACGCTCGTGATCACAACATCAAAGGTCTGAATCGCCACAAGAGGTAAATATTTCTATCGCTGACCATGTTCATTCGTAAGGATCGCTAAAGGAAAATTTTAAATTCGCTGTGCTTTTGATCGCAATTTTCCTTCACTGGGTTGCGAGCTGATGGAGCTCAACCTTTTGGCTGCAGCTTCAAAACATGTTGGTGCCGCCTGAATGTCCCTGTGTAGGGTGGCGACGAGTACCTGCTCAGCGTAATACTTCATTTTAAGGTACACCATAGAGGGCACCACTATTAGCTTGGCCAGGGTGGTCCTCTCAAAGATGCACTAGTATGATCAAGGACAGTCCACCACGAGGAACTGTGTCTTGATCGACCTGGAACATTTAGCCGCATGAATATGATGATTAGTTCTACGTACCCCCAAGGCTTGGTGACAGAGCCGTTAGATCCCTGGATATCTGAGCCAACATACAGGGTCAAGTGGGTCTCGTTTAGTTGCAGCATGTTGAACAACTAGGAGTACATTATGTCCACTGAGCTGCCTTGGTCGACCAAGATTCGCCTGACGTCGAAGTTGGCCATTCTTTCTCTTACGAGCAAAGATATACTGGAGTTGGGGTCCCTACCGGGAAACTCTTCCTTATAGAAGGAAATGAGGACGGAGCTCCCCCTGGCTTTATAGAGGGTGGTGCTTTTCTCAGAGCTGGCATCAATGAGTTGCTCAAACCTCCTCTTGATCGAGCCCATCGTGCACTTGTTGAAGCCTCCTCCAGATATGACCATCGCCGTTGGAAATGTCTCCCAGGGGCTATGGGTCACGAAATATAGAGGGACCTCATCCATATCAGGGAAGTTGAAGTCCTTGGGCCTGGTGACGCTCAAGGCGACAAGTATGAGGCTCGCATCGGGGGAGTATTTCCATTCTTCTAAATTCTTGGACTCTTGAGCTTCTTCACGGGCATTCTTCTTCTTCTTATATTGTTTGAGATGCCCATCCTAGAGTATCTCAATAACATCCTTCAGGTGGATGCAGTCGTCAGTATTGTGACCATGACTTTTGTGGAATCTGCAGTATTTGCTTTTGTCTGTCCTAGGCTTGAATGGTGTTTGGAAGAGAAAGCGCACCCCGACTTGCTTGAACTCTGAATTGGCGCATTCTGTCAGAATCCGCTCGCGCAAATAATTTAGGGGGTGTAGTCATGTAAGTGACCAGCTGTCCCCCGATAGTCTTTAGAGTCTCGAGATTTATCCTCCCTCTTATTTTCTCCTCCCTGATGGAACGTCGATGGCTCATCATTCTTTGAGACTTTGGCATTCTCCCTATGTCGGGAGTCCTTGGCATTGTGAGTTGCCTCCTTTTCTTCGTACTGAATATACGCCTGCACTTTGAGTAGAAGGGAGTCGAGTATGGCTGGAGTCTCGAAGCCAATAGCTTTGGCAAAGTCACTATGGGGATGGAGCCCACGCTCGAGGAGGTATTTTTTTTCATGCTGTTGGTAGTGGAGACCTGCACGGCTTCCTTTTTGAAGCGCTCGATGTATGCCCGAAGGGATTCATCCATCCCTTGGATGATTGCCTCTAAAGTCGCCTATGACTTTGAATGTCGGCGAGATGCTGTGAAGTGCCTGGAAAATTATCTTTCCAAGTTCTTCCACGATGTGATGGATTCGTCTGGAAGGCTCTTCTACCAGGTCATGACTCCTTTCCGGAGCGTTTTAGGAAAAAGCCAACATTTAATTGCTCCACGAATCCCCATGTAATCGAGCAGCGCATTGATGTTTTCGATGTGCTCATCAAGTTCGGTGGTTTCGTCGTATGTTCCCAATGGGGGAGGTTTCTCCGAGCCAGTGGAGAGCGTGGTCTCCATGATCTCTCTTGATAATGAGCCGCGGGGCTCATTATCGTCGCTTCCCTCAAGAGATGATGGCGGGGAATGACGGTTCCTCCCTCGCCGGGGGTGTTGGCTGAAGATTTTGATAATGTTATTAGAAGCCAAATTAATTAAACGTTTCGATCGAAATGAGGTAAAGAGCCATGTTTCGAAGTAGCAGAAGCAGTGTTTCGAATAAGTATGTCAAAGCTTGGAGCTTCGAGTGGCAATTATGGGAACATATCTAAAGAAGTCTCGAAATAACAACAAGGCTGTGTCTGGGATGAGCGTTCGAAACAGAGAAGTACCAAAGCATTTGAAATTCAAATGGAAGCGGGACTTTCGAAGTTTGAAAGTTATGTGCTGGAGCATTTGGGGACACGTGGAAAGATTAAAGAGGCATTGTCCTGCATGTTCTAAACGTGGCATGATCCTATAGCAAGACCGTTATGGTCGAATTAGTATAAATAGAAGTCTTAGTATTAGGATTTCGTGTGTCATATCTATTATACAAAATACTCAGTAACATTCAAACTACCACATGGCAAGGGAAACGAATGCAAGAGAAATGTATGTATGATAGCACCATGTATTTCTGATTTAATGAAAACCTTTTACCATTTCCAGCACTTTCCTTTATCCTTTTGTCAAATAACATTTACAAGCTTTCTCATTTACAGTCTTTTCACTTCGAAATCTCTTCTTCAAAGTTTTACATTTTAATGTTTTCTTCATATTTCAAGCACTTTATATTTCAGAAAACTGTCATATTTTCCATACATTTACCTTCAAGTCTTATCCTTCGAACGCATATTTTTACTTAAAAGTCATTTAAAGATTTCTTGCATTAAACGCTTTCTTCATATTTCAAACCTTTTACGTTCCAGAAATCCTTTATATTAACTGTTTTGTAAGTCAAAACCATTTACCTTACTTTTATGCAATTTTACATGTCTTTACAATTAGCATTTATCCATGTAACTTAGTTTCACACACACATTTTGATTACATCCTTAGACTTTTAGAGAGAGAAATCAAAATAAGCCAAACACATATACAACATCAATCATGAATATCTGTTCGATCGTGAGAGTAACCTTAATATCCAAGGAGTCCTAGGATCAATCTAGTCGATCCTGTGAGTTACCAAAGGAATTGAATAACAGTAAGAAAGATTATTCGATAGTTTAGAAGACTAGCGGTTGTTTACCAGAAATCACTGGAAACAAATTGGCACACCTGATGGGACCAATAATTGGATATTAGAAATAAAGATTGTTGAGACATAACCATTACAAAAAACGTTGGAACCTAAGAAGTTTGCTGTTTTATGAACCTGAGAAGTGGTAAGATAACCAACAGCAACCAACCTTTATCCAGAAGAAAACATTTGGACAAAATGTCTAATTCTGACAATCAACAAGGGGACCAAAATGGCCCACATGCAACAGGCACTAATGCGTCCACTTCGATCGAAACATCTAATGTAATCCCTTCGAACGCACAGTCTGTTACATCTTCAACCAGTAACGTAGCCACCAATGGAGTAAGTGGCATATCAACTAATAGTTCGATCTTAGGAAATACTGGAACCATTGGCTACCCTGGGGGATTCGTTCCACCATCAGGGACACAATCCCATTTCGCCACTCCATTAACTAGACCACCCGGTTTCGATAGGAATAGAACTAGAAATTCCTCTTATGGAATGCCAACATCTTTTATGGCAGGTTTACACAATTCCACATCGAATTCATCTCCACAACTAGGGTCTGGATCTGGGGCGAATCAGTTTATGACAAATAACCAAGGGTCAGTGGGTTATAGCACAATGCCTATCTTAACCACAGACAACCAGTTGGCTTTTAGGCAATTGATGGATGACAGTAACCATAATATGATAGGGGTGTTAGCACAAACCATGCAGGAGATATTTGCCCCAATAGTGCAAAATGTGACTGTGACAAACAGAGAAAATGCTGATAATATGAGTCGAATAGCAGATTTCTTTGCTCCCCCAGAAAGGCGTAGGCAGAATCAGGCGGGATTTCGAGCAAACATGCCTGTTATAGAACAAATTGCTAACGACCCAATTTATAGACCACCCAGAGAAGAAGTTAACTTGGGGGCCAGGGCACCAAGGTTAGAAGCCCCAATAATCCCGGGCCCACAGAGAGAAATTATGGAACCAGGGGCAAGGGTCGAAAGGCTAGAAGCCCCGGAGTTTCGAGAAGAACAACCTAGGGGAGTTGTTTTGGTTGGTCGAAATCAAGATGCTGATGCTGTCGTTCATAGAGTTCGAAACGATAACATCTTGGCAGAAAACAACTTAACCACCATGATAGAGAGAGTCATGGCCCAGAATGGCCTCAACACAGGAATGAGAAGGCCAAATTATGCTTCTCCTATATTGGATTGCATAATGCATACTGATTTACCAAGGGGATATAAAGTCCCCAAATTTACAAAGTTCGCTGGGGATACCAATGAGTCAACAGTCGAACACATAGCGAGATATCTAACCGAAGCGGGAGATATAGCCAATAATGAAGATCTCAGGATCAAATACTTCCCAAGTTCCTTGACAAAAAACGCCTACACATGGTTCACCACTTTACCTCTTGGGTCCATTGACACTTGGGCTCTCTTAGAGAGATTATTCCATGAACAATTTTACATGGGACAGTCGAAAATAAGTTTGAAGGAATTGGCCAGTGTTAAGAGAAAGTTCACCGAACCCATAGATGATTATCTGAATAGATTTAGGCTTTTGAAATCCAGATGTTACACAGTAGTGCCTGAACATGAGTTAGTCGAAATGGCCGCTAGTGGCTTGGATTATTCTATTCGAAAGAAACTAGACACTCAGTATTTGAGGGATATGGCTCAGTTAGCCGATAGGGTTCGACAGGTCGAAAGACTAAAGGCCGAAAAAGCCAGAGTCTTTAAGAATAGCAAGAAAGAAAGGATTTCCTATGTTGGGACTGAGGAAGCAGAAGAATATCCTGAATTCGAATTCGAAGAGGTCGAAATCGACCTCGCGGAATTAAAACAGGCCCCGCCTTATTCCTGCAAATTGTTAGTTCCCACAAAAGGGAAAGACATTGTTGAAAACGAGAAAAGTGACAAATTTCCAAAGAAGGTTTATACCTTCGATGTCACTAAATGTGACGAGATTTTTGACTTACTTGTCAAAGATGGCCAACTAATTGTGCCATCAAATGTCAAAATACCTCCTTTGGATCAGAGAAAGAAGAGAGGATTTTGCAAATATCATAGTTTCCTAGGCCACAAAACCTCACAATGTTTTCTTTTCAGGGACCTGATTCAAAACGCGATCAAGGATGGCAGGCTAAAGTTTGCTGATAAGGTGAAGATGAAAGTGGACGAAGATCCCTTGGACGTCGCAGACACCAATTACTCTGAGCCTGCATGCATTGGAGAGGTCAACATGGTGGAAACTGATCAAAGCGACGCCCTAACAGGAGAGAAGGGTACGGAAGTTGAAAACTGGGTGATGGTCGAAGTCAATAAAGAGGTCACTGAAGACATCCAGAATACGCCAGAGACTTCGATTGCCACACCTGTAGCTGTTGTAAGAGAAACCCAGGCTACTGAAGGCCAGGGAAATCAAAACCAAGAATTAACACAAGTCACTGAAGGCTTGAGGCTGGAATTGGAGAAAGTCCAAATCACGCAGCCAATTTCCCCTCAGAAGGAAATATGGGACACTCTGGGGGAGCCCAGTGGAAAATTTGACTATTTGGTCAAATATTCTGCCCCAGAGAGTTCGAAGGTTCAGATTAAGGATATAAAGCCCACAGGATGGGGCGATGATGAAGCTAAGGGGGAAGATGTTGAAATAAATATGGTGGATATGGAAAGACCCCGCTCTGAGATGGAGGAAGTGGAAAAATACTTAGAAAAAGAAAAGTATATAATGGGGGATAATCACACTGGAGATGCTAGTCTCAAGGATTATCTCATGACATGCCACAAAGGAGATTCAGGCATGATATTGTGCCCTAGATGCAGCATCCTCTGCAATCAAATAATCGCTGCGAATTTCGAAAGGGTACAGAGGACTCGAACTGGCAACAATTGGCGCCAGGATAACCAGCTTTTTAGGTGTTATCCCAAGGCTGGAGAAAGTTTGCTGGAATTTGTGTTTCGCTGCTACAAAGGGGCAACCAAGTGCTTGATTTGCCCAAGGTGTTCTGCTGTGTATGACCAAAGCATGGCCAGGGCCTTCGAAACGATTCCCTTTGCCCCTTGCTGGAACCATCAAGAAACTGCCCAGATGGGCCCACGTTTCGACAGCAGACACAAACAGCGAAGGCCTGATAGCCCTCACCCCAAGGCTGCTCGAAGAGTAACTTTCAAACTCCCTGCTGAAGTGCCAACCGATAGATGGTTACAGGTCAGAAATGACAAAGGCAAAGATAGATGGAGAAACGCTGAACGAAATGCACGCCATGCTGTGACATACAGGAGGCAATTCAACACAGCAAAAAGGGAGGAGGTGAGATTAGAAAATTACAAAGGAAGGAACCCCATGTCAAGATCCCAGTGGCGCAGACAGCAAAGGATTCGAAAGGCTGAGAGAGAAGCTGTGGCAAACAAAGGGGTTACTTCAACGAAAAACCAAGGTGAATCTAGCACCAACAAACCAAAAAATCAAACTGAAGACAAACCTCCAGTCAATAGGAGGCTCTTCTCTGAAGAACAACGCGATGAACCAAAGGAATACACTCCAGGCCCGGAAGAGGACAAAGATATGATAACAGATAACTTCGAATCGGAGGGGGAGTCTTCATTTAACTTGAACTGTAACGTGGTGTCTGTGCTTCCCTGCGAATTTGGGCAGGAAACCGAAATCAATGAATATGAGGAGGAAGACACCACAGATTTGATGAAACATAGGCCTGTGTGCTACTATGTGATGGACAATGGGGCTGTTGAGGAACAAAATGCGTTCTTGGAACGTCCAGAACCTGCAATGAAGAACCATCTCAAGCCACTTTTTATTCGGGCGAAAGTTGGTGTCCATGGTGTGAACAAAGTTCTAGTGGATGGGGGTGTTGCAGTCAATTTGATACCCCACTTCATGCTAAAAAGATTAGAGATCCGCGAAGGAGACGTCAAGCCCCATAATATGGTTCTGTCTAATTATGAGGGAAAAGTTGGCAAAACACTGGGAGTGGTCCAGTTGGAATTGACAATAGGCTCAAGCTGTAGGCCCACCATGTTTATGGTGATCGAAGCCAAGGCCAACTATAACTTACTGTTGGGAAGGGAGTGGATCCATGGCGTGGGGGCAGTTCCTTCGTCAATGCATCAGCGACTAGTTCTGTGGAGAGATGATGGAATCGTGGAAAACATCGAAGCAGACCAGAGTTACTTTATGTCAACTGTAAATTTAGTTGACAAGAGAGATTATGATAAAAATCTGGCAAAGATTGCTCCGTGTGTTCCAAATGATGAGATTAATGAAACTAGAAACGCCCACTACTACATGACCCTTCGTCATGATGGCCTTTACTGGGATAGAACAATAATCAGTGAAGAAGAGGGAGTCGAAAGCACTATACAAAAATGGCCAGCAGGTTGGGACTTTGACAACCTTATCCATGACTGAGTCTACCTTTTTTGAAAGGATTTCGGCCTATATGGCTGAGAACGAATCAAAAGCGGCCTTAGAGGCTGAAATAAATAAATCAAATATAAAGATGAACGAAGTAAGTGGGGATGGTTCGAAATGCTCACCCTTCGAAGAGTTTGAGATGGATCAAAGGTTGGATGCCATCTATGATAAAGAACCCTTAGGCTTCGAAAGGGACCCCATAAACTCAGGTGCCAAAATGTTGGCACAAGATCCACTCGAAGAAGTCAACTTAGGGGATGAAAAAACGAAAAGAGTAACCTACATAAGTGCTAAACTTAGCCCAGGCCTCAAGAAGGAAGTGATCGAAGTCCTCAAGGAAAACAAAGATTGCTTCGCATGGGATTATGACGAGATGCCTGGTTTAAAGAGGGAGTTGGTCGAACACAGACTGCCAATCAAAGATGGCAAGAGGCCCATCAAACAAACTCCTAGAAGATTCGCACCAGCGGTTCTCATAAAAATTAAAGCTGAGATCGAAAGATTGTTGCGTTGCAAATTCATCAGAACAACAAGGTACGTCGAATGGTTAGCAAACATAGTACCTGTTATTAAGAAAAATGGTTCTTTAAGAATTTGCATAGATTTTAGGGATTTAAACACTGCAACCCCTAAGGATGAATATTCCATGCCTGTGGCAGAAATGCTAGTAGATTCTGCTGCAGGTTTCGAATACTTGAGTATGTTAGATGGATACTCTGGGTATAACCAGATTTTCATTGCTGAAGAAGATGTTGCAAAGACAGCATTTCGTTGCCCAAGAGCCTTAGGCACCTACGAATGGGTGGTGATGCCTTTTGGTTTAAAGAACGCTGGGGCAACTTATCAAAGGGCAATGAATTCAATTTTTCATGATTTCATTGAAACCTTCATGCAGGTGTATATTGATGATATAGTCATCAAATCCATATCTGCAGAAGCACATTTGCATCATTTAAGCCAATCATTCGAGCGAATGAGAAAACATGGCTTAAAAATGAATCCCCTTAAATGTGCATTTTTTGTGCAGGCTGGAGATTTTCTTGGTTTTGTGGTTCACAAGAAAGGAATTGAAATCAACCAGAACAAAACCAAAGCCATAATGGAGACGAAAGCACCTACGTCAAAAAGGGAGTTACAATCTCTGTTAGGGAAAATTAACTTCCTCAGAAGATTCATTTCGAACCTAAGTGGAAGAACCCAAGCTTTCTCTCCGTTACTTCGTCTAAAGCAAGGCCAAGCCTTCGAATGGAACGAAGCTCACCAGGAAGCGTTTGACAGGATAAAAGAATACCTTTCTCAGCCTCCTATTTTGTCTCCACCTTCATGGGGGAAGCCCATGAGATTGTACATATCTGCCTCTGAAGTTAGTATAGGTAGTATGCTAGCACAAGAAGATAGCAATGGCATCGAAAGAGCCATATACTATTTAAGTAGAGTGCTAAATGATGCAGAGACCAGATATAGCAATTTAGAAAAGCTATGTCTCTGCTTGTATTTCTCTTGTATGAAACTCAAGTATTATATAAAACCTGTTGATGTTTATGTTTCATCTCATTTCGATGTCATTAAACATATGCTTTCAAAACCAATAATGCATAGCAGAGTTGGCAAGTGGGCTTTAGCCTTAACAGAATATTCTTTGAATTTCATGCCTTTAAAAGCTATGAAAGGTCAAGTGATTCCTGACTTCATTGTGGACCATTCTTTGGTTGAGCAGACTGTCATGAGTTACGTCGAAATGCAACCATGGAAATTGTACTTTGATGGTTCAACCCACAGGAATGGAAGTGGTGTTGGAGTCCTTCTGATTTCTCCTGAAGGAATTCCAACAAAATTCAAGTATAAATTAGATGGTCCTCGTTGTTCTAACAACGAAGCTGAGTATGAAGCGCTCATTGTTGGACTTGAAGCTTTGTTGGAATTGGGGGCAACCAGAGTCGAAATTAAAGGAGACTCTGAATTAGTGGTCAAACAAATCACAAAGGAATACAAGTGCATAAAGGAAAATTTAATGGTATACTTCGTCATAGTCAATAGGCTATTGAGGAAATTTGAATACATGGATATTCAACACATACCAAGAATAGAGAACCAAGAAGCAAATGACTTAGCGCAGTTGGCTTCGGGTTATAAAGTGTCTACCAGGAACTTCAAGGATTTGGTTGAATTAAGGGGAAGAGTTATGGCTACTAGATTCACACCATCGGATCTGGAAAGTATGAGATTGGGATATGCTGAGAAACAGGGATTCGAAATATTAGCCATAAATACTTTGTCAGATGCAGATTGGCGAAGTCCATTGAAGAGTTATTTAGCAGACCCAACTGTAAAGGTGGATAGAAAAACAAAATATAGAGCATTGTCATATCTCCTCATGGGGAACGAATTGTTTAAAAAGACCCAAGAGGGTGTATTATTGAAATGCCTAGGAGAAAGTGAGGCATATTTAGCATTGTCTGAAGTCCATAATGGGGCATGTGGGGCACATCAAGCAGGCCATAAAATGAAATGGTTGTTATTTCGATACGGCTTGTATTGGCCTAGCATGCTCAAAGATTGCATAGACTTTGCTAAAGGATGTGAGGAATGTCAGAAACATGCAGGAATTCAACATGCCCCTGCAAGTGAGTTGCATTCGATCATCAAACCATGGCCATTTAGAGGATGGGCATTGGATTTGATAGGAGAAATAAATCCTGCTTCGTCCAAAGGACAGAAATACATCTTGGTGGGAATAGATTATTTTACCAAGTGGATCGAAGCTATACCACTGATAGTTGCTGATCAAGAGGCTATTATTGAATTTATACAAAAGCAAATTATCTATAGGTTCGGATTTCCAGAGAGCATAACTACAGACCAAGGCTCTGTGTTTACTGGTAGAAAGATGCAAGGATTTGCCCAAGAAATTGAGTTTAGATTGCTAACATCAACGCCATATTATGCTCAAGCAAACGGTCAAGTCGAAGCAGCAAATAAAGTAATAATAGGTTTAATCAAGAAGCATATTGGCAAAAAGCCAAGAAACTGGCACAAAACTCTGGACCAAATATTATGGGCTTATAGAACATCTCCTAAGGAAGCTACTAACACTACGCCTTTCCAACTCACATTTGGTTATGATGCAGTGTTGCCAGTAGAAATTCATCTACAATCAGTTCGAATTCAGAGACAAAACGAAATCCCAGCTGCATTATATTGGGAAATGATGATGAATGAATTAGTTGAGTTGGACGAAATTAGATTACATGCATTAGAAATTTTGATGAGGCAAAAAGAAAGAGTGGCCAGAACATACAATAAAAGGGTGAAGAAAAAAGTATTCATTATTAATGACTTGGTTTGGAGAGTCATATTGCCTATGGACAAGAAGAATAAAGCGTTAGGTAAATGGTCACCTCATTGGGAAGGACCTTTTCGAGTATTAAAAGTATTTTCAAACAATGCATACGAAATCGAAGAACTCATGGATGATAAACGTATCCTAAAGGTTAATGGGAAATATCTAAAGAAATATAAGCCAAGCCTGCAGGAGATTCGAATAGTAACAACGTAACCAAAATGTTATAAAAGGCCAAGATGGCAAGATAAAATGCCAAAATGGCGTTGTTCGAATATTACACATAAGAAACCAAAGTTGTAGTCAAATAAACATCAAAATCTAGAAATAAGAATTATTTTTCAATCGATTAAAAGTGCTTCGAAATGATTCAAGTTTCTGCTGAGCGAACCGCCTGGCTCCTTCCAAGGTTGCCACTTCTCCTTTAAGTTGTTCTGCATTCTCCATTTTCGCAAGCCCCTGGTTGAGAAGCTCTTCGAATTGGTTACCAGCAGTATTGGTTTCGAAGGCTATTTGTTGTTCTTTAGCCTCCTTAACCTTCTGTTGAAGTTCCAGAATTTTCCTTTCCCAAAGAAGTATGGACTCGGCTCGAGCCTCATAATCAGTTTTCGCCTGCTTCAGATGCATAGCTTGATCCTCAGCTTCTTGAGAGAGTCTCGAAGCTTGTTCATAAGCAGCATCCATGGCAATGCGTTTCTCTTGAACCTTCTTGGCAGCAGATTCGTCGTGGAGAAGGTAACCAGTTACGTTGTCCAGCAAAGCCTGAAGATCGAACAAGAGAGTACTAACTGGCAAGGAGCAGGTAAAAAGATTGACCTTTGTGAGCAGCTCCTTCATAGTATAGCAAGTAGTATTATCTTGCTTAAGCACTTCGAATATATCCACATTGAGAATGGTTTTCCTAATTTTATTAAGAAGAACAATTCTTTCATCTGTGGGAAGAGGATAGCTGGTCGAACTTGTGCCAGCCCTAGCAAGTGGGACGTCCCTCTGAGCCAACTTTGCCTTCATGTACCCAATAGGGTCATTTCGTCTCAGAAGTGCCAGTTCCTCGTCAGTCATTCGAGACAGAGAGGATTGAGGGAGTTCCACACGTAGGGGAGCCACGTCCATTTCAACCTCTATGGGTTCGTTGGTTGCATTACCATCCCCTTCATTCGTTTCGTGCTCTTGATCTTCTTCATCCTCATCCAAGTCCACCACTTCGATACCATCCTTTTCACTGCTATTTGCGTTGGACTCCGTCCCAACAGTCGAACCGTCATTGGCATTCTCCTCCTCAGATTCTTCGTCTGCAGATTCTTCGACTCTTTGTCCAGAATCAGCTTTCTCTTCTTCAGTTTGAGTGTCCTTTGGGTCCTCTTGAAGAGTTTCAAGAGGGCACTTTTGAAGAGAAGCCCTTTGTAAATCCTCTGTAGACGTTTGAAGTGTTGTTTCGTTTATCTCTTTTAGAGGAATGGAGGTACCTTGATCATCCTGCTGTTCAGAAGTTCCAGCAAGAACCGCCATATTGGAGGAACCTTTATTTTGAACCAGGTTGCTGGAATCTCCTTGAGGAGAGGAGTTGAGCGGAGCAGCAGCTCTGGATGGTGAGTTCGAAATAGTGGAAGTTGGATTCAAGATGTTCTGCAAAGAACAACAGAATGTTAAAAATATTCACCAAGGTAATAAGAAGCTATTATTGTCAAAATTTAAAGGTTCAATTTACCTGTGGACTCTCGGAGGAGAGATTACTAGCTATACGTTCCAACGTTGGGTTGGAGGTCGAAGGTGGATTTTTGGATTTGGGTGAGGGAGCAGGATCCCTGGAATCAAGTCCAGAGACACTAGTTGGGACGGTACTTTTTGAAATATCTTTCCTTGGTTTCTTCTTCGAAGCAGTATTTAAGTTTCCTCCAGCCTTGGGATCTTCCCCAGTGGTGCTTGATTTCCGCTTCTTGGGAGTAGTAGGAGGAAGCTTATTGGTCTGAAAAGATTTTAAACGAAGAGTTAGATGCAAACCATAAAGCATGAGTGAATTCGAAACATCAAGGCTAAGTGATTACTGTTGGAATTGGAACACCGGTTGTTGTTGGTATTATTGTTGTTGTTGTGGTTGCAGCAATAGTGGTTGTCTCGGGTGGAGTCACTTTGTCAGTAGTTTCGATGGAGGCTTGAGAGGCACTCCCTTCTTTCGACTTCGAGGCAGCTGTCTTTATCCTGATGGCTGAAAATCGAAACAATTAAAGCAAAGGTTAAAGATATGGAAAATAAAAGACATTTGGGATTTTCCCAAGCATTCGCACATGTGCCTTGATCAGATTTAATTGACATGGCAGAAAGGTCGTATCGAAGGTGTCCTGGGAAATCATGAAGCCAGTATCGAGCCCATGTCACAGTCTCAGATGGCTTTGGTTTCCTTTGAAGATATTTGAACATCTCTTTGCAAGTAAACCACCAAGGATATGGGGGAAACCAAGCCAGAGCCAGTTCTGAGGTAGGTAATCTGGGAAATTTAGGTGGATGCATTTCGAATGCCAACCTATACCTATCCTCAGGTGACAGCCCTGAAGGAAGTTTTAACTTAGAAACTTTTTGTTTAAATTTTTCCTTCAAGGTCTCAGCTGCTTGATGCACAGTGGAGTCCAAGCGCGTGGGGTCATAAGTAGTTTCAAAATAATTTTGGAAAGCTTTAATCTCTTTGGCATGAGTAAACATACCTTTCTTTGTTGGTACCTGCACATCGAAGGCATCAATTAGTTTCTGTTGAATTGTAAGTGTATCGAACATATAAGTTTGATAAAACTTGGTCCACCATTCCAGAAATCCTTTAGCCGTGAGATGGGTAGGTTCGAAGGTTATCAGCTCAAATTGGGCAAAGCCTTGATATTGTTCTTGCTGTATCTTGGCTTCCCGTGCCTTGAAAGTTCGTCCAGAAGTGATGGCACTCTCAGTTTGGAATAAAGGTTCAGGAATCAGTTGGAATAAGCCAAACTGCCTCGAAACGAAGTTTGGTTGGTAGGCAAAGAGAAAAATCTGGTTCTTGGCTGGAGTTATTCTTGAAGAAATAAGTCTAGGCAGCAAAAAGGCTCTCCATACATCCTGAATCTCCTTGCTCTTGATAGCTTCTGAGAGAGACATGGTGAACCAAGAAGGTCCATGAGCCCTTGAAGCAAAAGGCGCCATGCTCTCTTCAAACTTGTGCCTTTTGGAGAATATCATGATGTACTTCGAGAATTGGACTTTGAAGTCATCTTTGTCGTCATTGGGAGTTAATCTTCGAAGCCTAGTGCCTTCGACTATCCTATCATTTATCTCAGAATCTTGCTCATCAATGGTGTTGGCGGTTGATAAGGAGGGTTCGAACATGGCATTTAGCCATAGTTGGAGTAACCAAAAAGGGCCAGCCAATAGAATATTTTTTTGGAGGTGTGAGATTTGAGGCTCGAAACAGCTGACCTCAGGCTTTCATAGAGGTCAACTAAGAGCAGTTCACTTAGGCACACTTTTCGATTTTCATGCAAGTCCCTAGCTAGAGGAATGAACCTACTAGCTACCTATAGGGATCTACTGCAGAAAACGTATCTTGACAGCCACAGGGTTAAGAAAGCAATGTGCTCTACGTCAGACACATTGTCCCCCTCAGCATGGTAATGACTGATAAATTTGGAAAAACTGGCTAGCTTGACTTCGAAGTCAATTATGCTTGAGTGTTCTTCGTTGTCGGGTATATAAGTTTCTCCCACTGGCGATAGCCCAGTGATGGCCGCTATGTCGAAGAAGGTTGGGGTGATCATTCCACCTGGGAGATGGAAAGTGTTATAGGTACTGTCCCAGAAATAAAGGGACGCGAATAGCAGAGGGTGGCTGTAGGTGAAACCAGGCTTCGATAGCTTAATCAGGTTATAGATACCTAATTCTTCCCATTACTGGGATTTCTTAGCTTCTACTTTCTTGAACCAATTTTGATAAGCAATATCAGAGGTGGGGCAAGATCGAAATGGCTTAAAATTACTTTTTACATAATCCAAAACAAAGGGGTCCTTAGGAGGAACAGTTGGGGTTTCTATGGTATTTGAACTAGGAGATTCTACTGCCTTAGGGGCGTCCATTTTGTTAAATAAGGGTTTGAAGCTATAACAAACTGGGAAAATCGTCCTGGTGTCTTTTAATATTTCAAAAACCGTAAGAGGGCCATTTAAAGTTAACCTCTTACCAGCAACGTTGGTAGGAATGAGTACTTGTGACGCATACAACATTTCTTTTTCCTTTGAAATCATCTGAGGGGCAAGAACGGATTGGCCTTGGTGAGTGATGATTTTACTTTCCATGGTAGCTCCTGCAGTTTTTCCTTTCTTCTTGGAGACTTTCTTGAGTTGGGATGAAGTAGAAGAAGACATTTTTGAAAGATGTTGAAAGCTTGGATTTTTTTTTTGACGAGAGAAAGAGGGTAAAAGATTTAGAGTGTGAAAAGAAAAGAAAAAGATTAAGTTGGTGATGTTTTATAATGGGGAAGTTTAAGCATCCACCGAATAAGGGTGTGATACGTGGAAATCACGGGTTGGTGTGATGAAGAGGTGGCGTAAAGATAACATGGGTAATAGGCGTGATTTAAAGATAATCATTATTTGTAACTGCACCATACTGTGAAGTGGCTCCAGGCGGTTAAGGAATCCAAAAGGTGCTATGATTGACGTGACTGGAGTCAAATGCATTAAATGTTACGATGATTCGAAAGTCACATCAAAATCTTGTGTAGGTGTTTAAAATA
This sequence comes from Vicia faba, assembly GCA_948472305.1. Lineage (NCBI taxonomy): Eukaryota > Viridiplantae > Streptophyta > Magnoliopsida > Fabales > Fabaceae > Vicia > Vicia faba. The sequence goes on from OX451740.1 coordinate 500,365,565, forward strand.
GGTATTTCTCAGAGGAATCGAAATACATATTTTAAAGGGGCAATTTGTTGGCTGAAGATTTTGATAATGTTATTAGAAGCCAAATGAATTAAACGTTTCGATCGAAATGAGGTAAAGAGCCATGTTTCGAAGTAGCAGAAGCAGTGTTTCGAATAAGTATGTCAAAGCTTGGAGCTTCGAGTGGCAATTATGGGAACATATCTAAAGAAGTCTCGAAATAACAACAAGGCTGTGTCTGGGAAGAGCGTTCGAAACGGAGAAGTACCAAAGCATTTGAAATTCAAATGGAAGCGGGACTTTCGAAGTTGGAAAGTTATGTGCTGGAGCATTTGGGGACACGTGGAAAGATTAAAGAGGCATTGTCCTGCATGTTCTAAACGTGGCATGATCCTATAGCAAGACCGTTATGGTCGAATTAGTATAAATAGAAGTCTTAGTATTAGGATTTCGTGTGTCATATCTATTATACAAAATACTCAGTAACTTTCAAACTACCACATGGCAAGGGAAACGAATGCAAGAGAAATGTATGTATGATAGCACCATGTATTTCTGATTTAATGAAAACCTTTTACCATTTCCAGCACTTTCCTTTATCCTTTTGTCAAATAACATTTACAAGCTTTCTCATTTACAGTCTTTTCACTTCGAAATCTCTTCTTCAAAGTTTTACATTTTAATGTTTTCTTCATATTTCAAGCACTTTATATTTCAGAAAACTGTCATATTTTCCATACATTTACCTTCAAGTCTTATCCTTCGAACGCATATTTTTACTTAAAAGTCATTTAAAGATTTCTTGCATTAAACGCTTTCTTCATATTTCAAACCTTTTACGTTTCAGAAATCCTTTATATTAACTGTTTTGTAAGTCGAAACCATTTACCTTACTTTTTTGCAATTTTACATGTCTTTACAATTAGCATTTATTCATGTAACTTAGTTTCACACACGCATTTTGATTACATCCTTAGACTTTTAGAGAGAGAAATCGAAATAAGCCAAACACATATACAACATCAATCATGAATATCTGTTCGATCGTGAGAGTAACCTTAATATCCAAGGAGTCCTAGGATCAATCTAGTCGATCCTGTGAGTTACCAAAGGAATTGAATAACAGTAAGAAAGATTATTCGATAGTTTGGAAGACTAGCGGTTGTTTACCAAAAATCACTGGAAACAGGGGGCTATTATCCCGACGGGGGAAGTGCTTCTTCGTTGTTGTCTTGGCTTGGGCGACGGTGAATGGTCGCGGTCAAGCTGGGTGTCTGCTCTTCGTGAGTATAACAGACTGAGAGGTGACTGCCCTCATGGACATGTGCGAGTTTCAGGCATTGTTGATCGTGCCGCTCAAGGGTGCAGCCAGAGATACTGGACCAACATTATTAGACCATGTCAATGATAAAAGCGAATCGAATCAATTCTAATTATTAGAGCAGTCACGAACAACTATGAAGCAATTTTATAAATCTCATATGATATGTGAGTTGCAATCAATAATTTTTTTTATGTGTTTCATAGTTAAACTCCTAAATAAAAGTATACTTATGATTCAATAGATCTATATTTTAGGAGCTTGAAAACCACGTCGGTCTGAATTAATTTAATAAAGACAAGACCTCCACTATTTTTTTCAGTCATCCCACTTTCTTAGGTGTATTTTGCTATAAAATGGAAAAATAGTGAATTAAATTGAAAGTGAATGTCCCTTTAGCTATTCTTATATATTACCTACTGTTTTAAAATAGTTTAGAATGCATTTAACTTTGAATTTTTTTTATTTTTAAATATAATACTATTTCTATTTTAAATTATAGAGCATAATTAAAAAATATAGTTAACACCGTTTTATGCAATTTCCAATAAAAATATAACGAATATATATTTTTCTCTTACCATATGTAATTTCTTTTTATTTTTATTCTTTAAAAAATATTTAAATATATTTATCATATTTTTATTAAATTAAAGTATAAATTATACTTATAAAATTGTATTTAAATATAATTTTAAATTAATTATTCTATTTATCTTATATTAAATATTATATTTAAGCTATGCTTGATTTTAAAAAAACAGTTAAATTATTCAAGAATAAAATTTATAATATTTATAAAATATCTTTATTAATTATAATAGAATACTTAAATAAAATAAAATATAATAAAGACTTAATTACAGTTTTAATTATTTTATCTTATTTATAAAATATTTTAAATTTAAACAGTTTTACTCTTCTCCTTATACTTTTATATTTAAAATTTTTAAATATTTTTTTATGAAACATGGAAAATTATTATATATAAAATTTATAATTAAAAATATGTGTATAAAACGAATACTTTATTGATTTTTTATAAAATAACATATGAAGAGATTATGAGATTAATTTTGTGAATGAGATAAAATTGAATACTAAAATTGTAACTTTTAACTTATAATAATTAAAGTATAATTAAAATAAAATTTAATAAATAAAAAATATAAGAAATAAAAATAAAAATACTGTATTAATATTTTAAAATACTTATTATTTTAAGTAATAATTTAAAAAAGTAAATATAAGACTTTTCATCTTTTAAGTAGTTACACCAATTAACTAAATAGGGTTATTCCTGGTATAGTTGAGAAACCAAAATAAATTATATTAAAAATTTATTCGAATTAAATTAAACTGTTTTAATTTATTTTAAGTTCAGTTTAATTGGGTTGTTCGATTCGATTTTATGATTTATGATTTTTTTAGAGAATGAATTTAGTTTAGTATTTTGTGTGTTGACCAATACACATATGATCGAAGGTTGTGTCCTTTTAGTCTCTTTCATCTTATCCTACTCATCTCTCTGTCACTCTCTCACATTCGCACGCGCCACAACACAACACAAAAACAGGAAGAAGAAGAGTGAAAAATCTGTACTATTATCAGTGGGAGCATTTTTTGCGTACTCTTTCAAGTGGGTGATTGTTTCCATTTGCTTTGTTTGTGGTTATGGCTTTCTTGTGGGGTCACTCGTCGTTTTGTACCATCAAAGGTTGCTTTCTGCTTCTGTGCTGTCGTGTGTAGCACAGGGGTTTTACCAGTGTTTGTTTTGGATTACATTATTGTACTTTTTTTTTTTCCTTAAAAGAGAGTTTTGTGGATTCTTTTGTGTCTCAATGAGTGCTTTTTCTGGAACAAAAATATGGTTTTTTTAGGGAGTTGGTAAGGAGTGTGAATTGCAGAGTTTTAAGGAAGTTAAAGGGTTTTCAAAAGTTGATTTTTTTAGTAATAGGGTGGAAGGTTTTTTTGCTGTTAAACAATGTTGTGAGAAGTTCATTGTTGAGGAAGTTGTTTTTTTGTCATTTTGGTTTTTCGGGTGTGTTGGAAAGTGTTGCTAAAATGAGTGATTCTTCAGTGAAGAATTTGGCTATTACAGACAAGGTTCAAAAACCTGGTGGTTGTGTTGGCATTTTCTTTCAGCTTATTGACTGGAAGAAGAGACTTGTTAAGAAAAAGCTCTTCTCCAAGAAGCTTCTCACTCCTGGTTAGTTACTTTCTAGTAATTTGATTTAGCATGAAAAATTATAGTACTAGGCATTGTTTTTGTTGAAACTGATGTTGTTGTTTTGATCTTTGGTGCTGTGTGTATATCGTATATCAGCTCGTGCAAAAAAGTTTAGAGGAGATGAAAAAATGCGGAATTCCAAACTTCACTTGGTAAGCTTATGCTTTGAATAGATTAATCATTTTGGTGTTATGAATTTATCATTAGATGTTGGTTGATGTTTAGAGGTTAATCAATTTTATGGCTATTGTTGTTGTGTTTCAATTGTAGATTGCTAATGAGAATAGTGGAGGTTTTCCAAAAGGTGGGAGTCATGGTGTAGATGTAGAGCAAAAGAGTGAAATGCGGGTTCCGAGTTTGGTAGCGAGGTTGATGGGTCTAGATTCTATTCCGGCTGCTCAGCGAGAGAAGTCGAAGAAAGCTTTGTGTCCTGATTATAGTTATGGCGATGAGAAGGAGTGTTTGAGTAATCATTGTGAGTTGGATAGGCAAGGTAAGGATTTGGAAATGAGAGTTGTGAAGCATGATTTGCGACCTCAGAAGCTTCAGAAAACGGAAGTGTGTGAGAGAAATGCAGTGACTAGGTTTGGAGCGGAGGCTCTTCATATTAAGAGTGTTTTGTCACGAGCGAAAAAGTATAACCAACATCATAATCATCATCACCCGAAGCTTGCTTCTCCTTTGAAAAGTCCTAGGGTTAATTCTGGGAAAAGTGGTTCTCGTGGCTCTAGATTAATAGGAGCAGCTGCTAAGATTTTGGAACCTGGACTGCACTCGAGTAGAGGTAAAGGCTCTCTTACGTATCATGCGTCTACATGTCCTCTTAAGACTGGGATTGGAACGGATGGTGTTGGAAATAAGTCACCTGTTATGCAAAATCAATCTTGTTATGCTTCCAGCACAGCCAAGCCTTTAACAGGACAGTCTTCTTGCAAAAATTGTGGCAATTTGCTTGATGTAATTGATTGTACGGTGGAGGTTAGAGGACCACCAGATGTTCCTCCGCCGATTGTTTCAGACGTGGAAATCAATGCTACCTCTATGGTATCGTCGATTAAGAAGGGAAAGTCTTTCGCTCCCTCTCAAGAACAAGGAAGAGATATCGTTCTTCCGAGAAGTCAGGGAAAGTTCTCATCGTCTGTTGCTGATGAAGAGGGGAAGAATTATGCACAGCGCTCACGAAATGAACCGACTACCATAAGAATTCCAATGCCCCGCGAAGGTCCACCTAAATGTAGTTCATCATGCCAACCATTAAGGGCTCAAGAGGATGATGCTTCTTCTTTTGCCTACAAACACAAAACACAAGAATCAAGATTAAGTAGTGAAGGCTCTTCATCTGGATCTACATCGAGTAGTACGCAAGTAAAAAGAGTATCTTCATATGCGAGCACTGCAAGTGGGACTAAAGACTTTGTTGCTTTGAATAGAAGTGTAAGTGGTCGAACGAGGATGAGGTCACCTACTAAAGTTGATAGTTCCAAATTTGACTTAGAGAAAAAACCTTGTTATAGACAACAGCACGAGTCCTCGTCTCATGTTAGGGCATTGGAGAGGAAAAGAAGGACCGTGAATGTCACACAACTTGAAGGCACGACTCCTGCCAATTCAGTTGGTTTGAAACAGAGAAATCTTCGCCGTGATGCAATTGTTGGAAAAAGGAGGGACTTTGACTCTTCCTCATTGAAGAGTTCCAATGTAAAAGCCAAAGGACACGGTCAAGAGGAACCGGTTAAGGTGAGCCACAATAGGAACAATGATGCAGTTTCATTCACATTTAATTCCCATTTGAAGCAAAAGACGGGAATGCCAGTGAAGGTGGAAGAGACAAGCATTAACAATGAGAGGAATAAATACTTCCAAAAACCTTCACCTTTGAAAGTCGATGATTTAAGTGGTTTTCTAGAACAAAAGTTGAAGGAACTAACCTCTCGAAAAAACGAGTCGGCTACAAATGCTCTACCTCAAAAATCAAGTGCTGCCATTCTTCAAGAGCTGATATCTGCTCTAAGTTCCGAAAGTTTGATCTGTCATGATGGTCATATGCATAATGAAGATGCTGGATTCTTTGTAAGTCTTCTTCATCAATACTTTCTTCGTGTGCTTATAATATTCTCTTTACTTTTGTTTAATTATCAGCTATCAGTTGCTCATTTTTGTCGAAAACTTGCTTTACTTAATTGTTTTCAATGAAATGTTCTAGACATCTGTTAGACCTTAATAATGACTGGGAACTAAAAATGAGTGTGGCTGTTCTATTCTGTCAAGTAGCAGTTACATGCATATGAGCAGTCATTATAAATGATATATGAATGATGTATGTAGCAGCTATAGAGTCTAAGAGCAGCCATTAGTATTATTAGAGTAATAATTATTAGTGCATTGAAAATTGAAATGAGCATTCATTTCATTTTGAAACAATTGTTTTTGAGTAACTCATTGTGGACAGTGGGACTCATTGTGGGTAGTGGGGCAGACTGTACGTCAAGATAGTGAATTCTGAATGTAGTACAGTGTACAAGAAGAATAATTAGGCTAATTTTTTCCAGTAACTATACATTGAATCTATTCTTCTATTAAATAAATCTATGCTGCTTAGAAAAAGTGAGATAGTAATTATTAAGTTATTAAGAGTTTTTATTACCAGCACTTCACTGTATAAGAAGAGGCCTATTTGCCTCATTAAACAGAATACTATTTTCTGAAACCATTACATTTATTTTCAGCAACTTGAGATTTTTTTGTTCTCAGTTTAAGCATAAATCTGTTAACTGTAATATGGTATCAAAACTTATCCTATTATTTGTGGCATGTTTGAATTATGACTATTATTTATACCTGATATTTTCTTTGGTTTCTTTTCTTATCAGGGTGAAGCCAAACATGAAAGGTTGTTAGGATCCTCTTGCAATGAGAATCATCTCAGTCCTGGATCTGTTTTAGAAGCTTCATTTTCTTCCAGTAGTCTCGACGAAAGCTCAGGTAAATTCGAACTTGATAAACTGTAAACCCTAAAAACTGCACTCAATGTAAAAGCAATTCACATTTTCAGTTGATTTAATCTCTTTCTGATCTTTTTGATTGAATCACAGGGCGTGGTTTTCATCCCGATTCTATGACTTTCTCGTATAGCCAGGCGGAACTGATGGAACAAGACGACGAACTCTTGGATTCTGCAGCGTCTTTTAATAAAGGAAGTATAAGTAAGATACTAGTTGATATTGTTAACCAGATTCCCATGGTGTTACAATGTTTATATTCTATTGGGACACATTTCACAAGAAGCAAACTCAACAATACGAAGACTGTCCTCGTGAATGCTGAGTTGGTGCTTCGGATTGCAAATGAGCATAGCGAGGAAGAAGTGCCGCCGCCACAGCTTCTAATTTATCGGTTTCTTTGCGACGAATTGGATGCTATGTTTACTGATGTTAACTGTTTTGTTGGCTATGAGGATTCCGATTCCAAACCAAGAAAGATGCTCAATGGATTTATCTTAGACTGTGTTATGGAATATCTAGAATCTAACTGTTGCCAATATTTTCACTCTGGATTCAAGGCGTGGACGATGCTTCCGTTATGCATGAAAGCCGGGACGTTGACTCAAGCGGTCACAAGAGAGGTGAATAAGTGGGCGTATATGGTTGGGATGGTACCCGACGAAATAATCGAATGGGAGATGAGTCATTCCCTTGGGAAATGGGATGACTTCGATATCGAAGCATTTGAGGCCGGTGTTGATATAGATGGAGATATACTTCATAATTTGGTCGATGAAGTTGTTGAAGAGTTTGTAGGTTGCATGCATAGTTCTTATGCCTTTTGAAGTTCTACTCCTTAGTTGGTCATGAAACATCGTTGTATTCATGTTCTGTTTTGGTCTGATAATGATGGTGTATTTTTTGTACAAATGGGATTATGGTAGTATCTCTAATGGAGGCTTCTTTAAGCCTATTTGAATTTTGGACAAAGAAAGTCCTATGACGATGCTGTTGTTTTAATAATGTTATTACTCCTATTATCTATGTGTTTTTATTTGAGGAAATTAGTATGTTTTTTGGTTTCAGCATTTTCTTAGAAACAAAAATGAGCTAACTCAGTTTTAGACAGGTTCTTCAAAATGGATTCCACCTTGAAAATCTCATTTTAAAAAAAGAACTTGAACAATGACAAGCATGCATAGTCCATATATTTTGCAGATTTTTTTCAAATTTTGATTTTGATAAATCTTAGTATATCTTTGGTGATCAAAGAAGCTACGATTACAAAGCTTCTCAAAATCAAGTTAGGAAGGACCTTCATGCTCAGGGTTTCAAGTTTAATTCAATTTCATCAAATCGAATCAACAGATTGATAAACTTAAATTATAGTATCTAATTGATTGTGCATTGAAAGGCAAAAATAAATTTTTAAGTTGTGTCTCATTGAATGTGCATTGAAAAGCAAAAAAAAAGGTCCATTTCAATTTCAACTATGTTTCATTTTCAAGCTTTCCGTTTTTCATATTAAAATAGCATTGTGATGTGATTTTAAGGATGCAAACACATAGTCCATAGGAGCACTCGAGTTCAATCCCAATCTTAGGTTGGACAAACATTCATTTGTTAATTTAACTTGTTCGGTAACATATTCAAGAAATTGTTATGAATATTTTTGCCTATAATTCATATTGTTGAGATTATTATAAGAATTCTTGAGTATGAATTCATATCGTAAAGATTATTGTCAATAAGATCCATTTCAAGAATATTATTGGAATCTGAGTCTTATTATTATATTCTCTCTGATTTTATCTACAAGATACAATTTATTTTTTAAATTTATTCAACAATTATGTATTTGATCTAACAATAGATAAATTTGCCTAGATTTCTTAAGCTTGTAGGTCTTTCATATTCAATTAATAAGGCTTGTAGGTCTTCAATTAATACAGTCTTTACCAATTAATAGAGAAATAAAAAAATATTATTTCATTAAAAATACAACAAACAATATCCTTCCCAATCATGAGAAGAATATGAAAACTATTCTTCTGTAATAATATTCCAATAACCAACACTCAAATCACACATCCTTAGAAGCTTCAATACTACTACAAATTCACCCTCCCAAAAAAAGAAAAAGAAAAATGCAAATTGAAAAGTGAGAAAAAAATTGAATAAAAATAAAAAATTGAAGAATTCAAAGATGCAGAAACTCAAAGAACTCTTCATCTTAAAACATTTTTCTTCCCCAGAACTCTACTATTCTTAATCTCACCATTGATAGCATTTGCAGTAGCCGAAGAAAAACTCCTCAGTTCATCAAAATTACCATAGCTTTTCCTCGCCGTAAGAATCCCACCACCACCACCACCATAACCCTTTCTCTTGTCTGCATTTACTGATCTACTACCTCCTCTCGAACTCGACATAACACCACAACCTTTGTTCTTGTTCTTCAATGGAGGTGTCAATGTAGTAGGTTGCAAATTGTTATTGACCGGCTTACGATTCTCTTTCCTTAACAATGAAGACAAATCCGGCACAGATTGAGCTACAAGAGAAGAAGACACTTTTCTTACACAAGACACACCAACTTGATACTTGACTTGTTTTGTTGATATGGTTGGAATTTTTGATTCAAAAACATTCTCTTTTTCTTGTTGTTCTTCTTGATAATCTTGTTGTTGGTATTGGTAGTTGAGTCGAATCTTTTTCTCTCGCAGTTTAGCGTATTCATCGTATCTGGGTCCTCTCTCCAAATCCATGTTTGTTGTGGAGGTGAGAATAGAGAACAGAGAGAATAGGGTTTGGAAGACGAGACAGAAAATATAGCCGTTGAAGTGTTTTGTTTTAGTTGTTGGTTTATTGTTACGTGTGTTTCTCTTTTTACCACTTTTTTGTAATAAAATTAAACAAAATTTATGTTACGGTTGTTTGATATTGTAACGGTCATAATAAATGAGACAGAAGATGCTTTTAATTGTGAAATGAAAAGTACATTTTTTAATGATGACTTCTCTATATTACACGTGGGATTTTATATTCATTGTACTTGATTATCTAATTTTGTGTGTCATAAACAAATGTGTTCTGGACTGGGCCCGACAGGCCCAAAAGCATTACTAAGGCCCAGTCCAAAGGGACTCACTAAGGACCACACTGGGTAAAGGGGGTCACATCCGTGCCCGACAACCTGATGTCCACCTCGACATCTCGATGTTCAACCCCACGCGGTGAAGTCGTGCTCGACACCCTGCCGTCCGGCTCTATGTCCTGGCGTCCAGCTCGACACTCGCTGTCCAGCTCGAGGTCCTGGCGTCGAGCTCGGCACCGTGCTGCGCAGCTCGACATGGTCTCGGGCTACCCGGCTAGGGCAGACTTAGTCCTCCATTGCCCCAACGATACTCCGGAAAGACCGCGTCTCCGTCCGCCCGCATTTCATGCAGCATATCCAGGAAGGGGACCACGTGCTGGTCCCCACTACCCACGTAGAACCTGGCAGTTCCTCCATTGGGCCAAATCCGCCCGGCCCAATGAAGGAACCTTGGCCCAGCGCTGGGGGCTATAAATACCCTCTGCTTCCAGAGGGTCAGGGATTGATCATTCTAACCTCAACTCTATTATCTGCTAGTACTCCCACTGACTTTAGCATCGGAGTGCCTTGCAGGTACCCCCCCCCCCCCTCCTCGTTCAAAAAGCCTTCAGCTCGGAGTAAGCCGTGACGGTCCAAACCTTCTGATCAGGTCAGATCAGTGGCGCCGTCTGTGGGAAACAGCTTCCCCGTCTAACGAACAGTTTCAAAGACCAAAGCTCAATCCATTCACTGTCATGGCTACCCCAACTCGTGAAGAACAACTCACCCGTGTCCTCGACACCAACAACGGTCCCGCGGACAAGAATGGGCATCTGGACAATCCCAGTGATGCCGGCCACAATACCATCCCCGTGACGACCGCCCCGGGACCTTCCACCCGCAGGGACGGGAACACTGCGTCGTCCTCGACACCTCCTCCAAGACTCGAAGACGACCCAGAGGCTCTCGCCTATCGCCAAGCTGCCCGGTTCTATGAAGTCCAAGTCCCTGCCGGAGCAGATGCCACGACTCAGGCGTTGTTCGCGGCCATCAACCAGACGAACTATCTCCTGTTCGCCCAAGGAGAAAGACTAAGGGCACTTGAAACTGACCGACGCCCCCCGAGGAGACATCAAAGGCCACCATCTCCACCTCCTCGGGTCGAAGAAGTTCGACACCCTACTCCTCCGCGGAGACATTACAGGGAGAACTCTAGGAGCCCCTCTCCCCCACCAAGGCAGAGGCGGCCCCAGTATGAAAGACAGCCCGTCATCCCTGCCGAAGAGCCCAGTCGCGACCCATCAAGGCACGACAGGAGGCACAACAGAGACGGGCGTGTGACCTTCAATCACCGAGCATCACGCTCGAGGGAATCTCAGCACGACCAGCGTGCCAGACATCACTACAGGACCCCTTCTCTTTCTCCAGAAAGGAGCGACGAGGACGACCCCCGCGGTCCCCTGTCGCAGGCCATCATGGACGCACCTATTCCCCCGGGCATGGAGAAGCCCCCACACCTAAAGGAGTACGATGGAGTGGCGGACCCAGTCGACCACATTGACGGGTTCGAAGCCATGCTCCACTATCACAATGTCGGGGGGCCCATCAAGTGCCGTCTCTTCCCAACAACTCTCAGGAAGGCGGCCATGGATTGGTACAAAGGACTTGCCCCGGGCTCCATCACCTCGTGGAGGAACTTGAAGAATCAGTTCATTAGTTCCTTCACGGCTTCTCGTCGCCACCCAAAGACTGAGGCAGCCCTCGAGGCCATCATTCAAAGACATGATGAGACCTTGAGGGAATTCATCAACCGCTTCAACCGGGAAGCAATACAGGTCCCCTGCGCGGACCATATGAAGAGGTATTTGCTGGAGAGGGGCCTCCTCCCCGGCACAGAATTCAGGAAAGCTGTGGGCATTGAGCCACCTGCAACTTTTGATGCTCTCCTCGACAAAGCCCGAGCATATATGGACTACGAGGAGAGAGAAGCTGCCAACAGGGCACGAGACTCCAGGGCTCGCAACCATGGAAGCAGCTCGAGACAAGACCCTCCTCCCCGACGCACCGGAGAGAAGAGGAAGGAAGACAGACCCCGGGAGGTCCGGGAACAAAGGGGCCCCTCGGGCCGGTTTACTGAGTACACTCCGCTCACGGCTTCCCGCGAGCGTATTCTGGCGGAGTGTGCAAGCACAGATTTTAAAGACGGTGGCGTCAAGCGTCCCCGACCAGCTCCTGCCAAGCCAGGAGTAGACAAAAACAAATACTGTCAGTACCATAGGAGTCATGGTCACTTGACAGAGGACTGCGTCCACCTGAAGGACGCCATTGAAACCCTCATCAAAGGGGGGAGACTGGCACAGTACAGGAGAAACGACGCTCCCCGTCGTGAAGCCCGCGAGGCAAAGGAGCCCGAAGAAGATGCCCTGCCATCTGACGAGTCGGTGCCAATCCAGACCGCCTTCTCGGTAACCAGGCCCGAGGATTTCGAACTGCCCGAGCTCCTGCAGGAGCCCCTGACTACACACAGCAGATGGGAATACTTCCCCTCCGCCATGGTCATCAACGGGGGCGGGTTCAACGACCTCACCATCAACTCAGCAAAGAGGAAGTTGGACGAACTGGTCGACAAAGCTCCTCCACAAACTGTGACTTTCGAAATGGTGAAGGGCAGATCAGAGCCTATCACCTTCTACTTGGAAGAGCTCCCCGGCGGAGCGCCGAACGCAGTCATTCCCTTGCTGATAAGGGCAAAGATGGCCAATTTTGACGTGCATCGCATCCTGGTCGACGAAGGGAGTTCCGTCGACGTGATGTACACTCAGCTGTTCCGGACCTTACAACTGGACGACTCACATCTGTCTCCATATATAGGTTCGGACCTTCAAGGCTTCAACGGCTCGACGTCCAAACCTTGGGGATATGTCGAGCTCCTCGTGACATTCGTGGAAGGAACTGCTACAAGACAGGTGAAGGTCCGCTTCCTCGTCATTGACTGCCCGTCCCTGTACAATTGCATCTTGGGGAGGCCGACATTGGCAAAGCTGACAGCGGTTCCCTCAACTGTCCATCTCAAAATGAAGTTCTACACCAAACGGGCAAGGGTAGCCACCATCCAGGGCGACCTCGCTGCTGCCCGCAGGTGCTTCAACGCCGCTTCAAGGGGTCGGGATACTGTCGACGTGGGTCCCAGCACTAGGCCCATCAAGAAGACAAAGCAAGAGCCCGACAGAGCATCTCCTGAGGCAGAAGTTCAGAAGGCTCCACCAAAGGTCGACTCCATTGCGCTCGACGCCCGTTTTGACCAAGACGAGCCGGCCAGCAACGAGCAAATTCCCCTCCGACCTATTCCGGACGGCGATTTCGAACTCGTTCCCCTCAGAGCAGACCCGACCAAAGGAGTGAAGATTGGCAAGGACCTCCCCGACTTGGCCAGGAAGCAAATCAAGGCCTGTCTGCGCGAGAATGCTGATCTCTTCGCCTGGAGCGCTGCAGAGATGCCCGGACTCGACCCTGAGGTCGCCTGTCATCACCTCGCCATTGATCCAGCCGCCAAGGCAGTAGTACAACGTAGGCGTAGGCAGTCTCCAGAAAAAACGGAGGCTGCTGAAAAAGCTGTAAAAGACCTCCTAGAGGCAAATTTTATTTCTGAAGCCCGGTACTCCACCTGGCTGTCAAATGTTGTACTTGTTAAAAAGAATAATGGAAAATGGCGAATGTGTGTTGATTATACCGATCTCAATCGGGCTTGCCCGAAGGATGCTTTTCCTCTACCAAACATTGATATGCTGGTCGACAACTCGGCCGGCTACAAAACTTTGTCGTTCATGGATGCTTACTCGGGATACAATCAAATCCCAATGGCTCCGGGCGACAAACGCTGCACGGCATTCATGACCAGCTCGGGCAACTATTACTACAACGTAATGCCCTTCGGACTGAAGAACGCCGGTGCGACTTACCAACGCATGATGAACAAAGTGTTCAACAAACAGATCGGCGACATGCTCGAGGTATACATGGACGACATGATCGTCAAATCTCGAGCAGACACCGATCATGCAGCTCATCTCAAGACTGTCTTCGCCCAAGCAAGACAGTGCAAGATGAGGTTCAACCCCGAGAAGTGCACATTTGGGGTTAAGGCAGGAAAGTTCCTCGGATTCTATCTAACAGAACGAGGCATTGAAGCCAACCCCGACAAGTGCCGAGCATTCGCCGACCTCCCGACTCCAACGTCGAAGAAGTCGATACAGATAATGAACGGCATGTTGACGTCACTTTCACGCTTCGTCGCGAAGTCCGCTCAGCACGCCCTTCCCTTTTTCAAACTCCTTCGAAAGGAAGCAGCCTTCGAATGGACCGAGGAATGCGAACACGCACTTCGCCATCTGAAGCAGAGCCTGTCTCAACCGCCCGTGCTGTCTCGACCAGATGACAACGAGCCACTTTACCTATACTTGGCAGTTTCAAACGAAGCCATCAGTGCAGCTCTTGTCCGCGAGACTCCCGACGGACAGAAACCTGTCTACTTCACGAGCAAAGCCTTACAAGGCCCCGAGAGCAGGTATCAACAGATAGAAAAGGTTGCACTGGCCCTCGTCAACGCTGCGAGGAGGCTCAGACACTACTTTCTAGCACACACCATTGTCGTGCGAACCGATCAACCGGTGAGACAACTCCTGGGTCGGCCAGATATGGCGGGCAGAATGCTTAAGTGGTCCCTGGAACTCTCTGAATTCGACATTCAGTACGAGAGCAGGAAAGCCCTGAAAGCACAAGCCTTGGCCGACTTCGTCGCCGAGATGACCTCTAACGACATTCCCCCGGGAAAGGAACACAAGTGGACCATCTTCGTCGACGGAGCCTCCAGCTCGTCCGGAAGCGGCACAGGGATCCTCCTGGAAAACGAAGAAGGGGTGGTAATCGAGCACTCCTTGGTTCTCTCCTTCCCGACATCAAATAACCAGGCAGAATACGAAGCCCTGCTCGCGGGACTGAGATTGGCCGAGGACCTAGGAGCCCGCGAAGTTCAAATTTACACCGACTCCCAGCTCGTCGCTTCCCAAGTACAAGGAAGCTACCAGGCCAAGAATGACAACCTCATTGAGTACTTGAACTTAGTCAAAAAACACATGGCAAAGTTCGTACGAGCAGAAATCTCTCATGTTCCCCGCGAGCAGAACACGAGGGCGGACATATTGTCCAAACTCGCGAGCACACGAAAGAAAGGCGGGAATAAATCCGTCATCCAGGAATCTCTGGCACGGCCGAGCATCGAACCACCCTCGACTACGGTCGAGGTTCATGCTATCGGGGACGCCACGTCTTGGATGACCCCGGTCTATAATTTCCTTACAAAGGGAGAACTCCCGACGAACCAGGCCGACGCAGCCACAATAAAGCGGCGAGCATGTTCTTACGTTGTTCTCGAGCAGAAACTGTACAGAAGGGGATTCTCCATTCCCCTCCTGAAATGCATTGACGAGTCCTCCATCCCCGACGTATTGCGGGAGATACACGAAGGTATCAACGCCCAGCACATGGGCGGTAAATCCTTGGCAAGGAAAGCCCTTCGAGCAGGATACTACTGGCCGACGATGCAACAGGACGCCAAGGAACACGTGAAAAAATGTGACAAGTGCCAGAAGCACGGGGATATGCATCTCGCTCCCCCACACGAGCTGAGCACATTGTCATCCCCATGGCCGTTCGCCTGGTGGGGCATGGACATCCTCGGGCCCTTCGTGCAAGGGACCTATCAGAGCAAGTTCCTAATCGTCGCCGTGGATTACTTCACAAAATGGATCGAGGCCGAGGCCCTCGCGAAAATCACCTCACATAACATCCTCCGTTTCTACAAAAGAAACGTGCTCGCCAGGTTCGGAATTCCGCAGGCACTGGTGACCGACAACGGCACCCAGTTCACCGACCACGGATTCCGAGACTTCGTCACCAAACTGGGGACCAAACATCACTTCACATCGGTCGAGCACCCTCAGACCAACGGGCAAGCCGAAGCCGCGAACAGAGTCATCCTCCGAGGGCTCAAACGTCGACTCGGCGAAGCCAAAAGAGGATGGGTCGAGGAGCTCCACAGCGTCCTGTGGGCATACCGCACCACACCCCACTCAACGACGGGTGAAACACCATTCCGACTAACGTACGACACCGAAGCTGTCATCCCAGTCGAAATCATGGAACCATCCCGACGAACAGAGGAACCCCTCGACAAAGAAATGAATGACGAAGCACTAAGGGATGAACTCGACCTAGTCGAGGAAATCCGATCGGGGGCTGCCCTGCGCGAAGCAACCCTAAAACAACGAGTGGCTCTACGCCACAACGACAAGGTCATCAAGCGCGAGTTCGAAATAGGCAGCCTGGTACTACGCAGAAACCAGAAAGACTCCCGCGAAGGGAAGTTGGCCGCGAACTGGGAAGGACCTTACCGCGTCCACGGCACCACGGGTACCGGGGCGTACTACCTCGAGCAGTTAGACGGAGAGCCATTACCAAGACCCTGGAATGCTGCTAAGTTGAAGCAGTACTACAGTTAGAAACTGTCAACACCTAGGACCCTCGACCAAAAGCAACCATGCTCGGGCAACGAGGAAAAACGTCCAACTTCGTTTAAGGCTAAGGTACAGGCCGACACACGACCAAAATGGCACGGCATCGCGCGGTAGACGTTGACGATCTATAGTGCCCGACGTGGACAGCTGTACCGAGCACCACCGTCGTCGTACCCATAAGGCAGAACACCCAGCTCGCGATGGGCAGTTCACGCCAAGGGCGAATCGTCCCTACGGGCTCCACACCCGACTGAGCAACCTCGCTCCGAAATGCCCGACATTCCATCAAGAATAACGGGACATCTACAAGGGTCAAAAGAAAATCTCTCCCCTCGAGCGCAACGCTTAAGCCACCCCGGCCAACCAAAATAGGGCCGGGATTGCACACAAATGGAGACGAGCATAGTCGCTCGCCAAATCAAAGCCACCTACGGGCACTCCTCGGGCCCGGGACTTGAGCTAAATGCATACAAACATGTGAGTTCATACAAGGGCAGAAAATCCAAAATAAATAACAAGGTATAAACGCCCGAAGGCAACAAAGCAATATTAAACCGACCAAGAAGGCCGGCGATGTTCAAAACATACAATGAACGGGCACGCAGGCCCAAAGAACACAAATTCAAATATCAAGGGCACGCAGGCCCGCTATCCAAAGAATACAAATATCAAACTTCCACATTATCATCATTGTCGACGCCGGGAGAGTCGGGCGGGGGAATGATCGCGCCACCTACAACCCGATGGGTGTGCCCGATGCCCTCGGTGACCAGGCCGGGATTTAGCAATGAGAGCTGGTCGACTGCAGAATTGAACCCGTCTTCCAGAGCACCAACTGCGTCCGCCTCGAGGAGCCGGATATGGGCAATAAGCTCAGCCCGACTCTTCAAAACCACTAGGTCCTCGGGCTCATCTTCGGCGGGTTGCTGAACAGCATTTAGTTCCTCAACCTGTTTACCCAGGCGTTCGACTTCAGCAGCCAAACGATCCTTGTCGGCCCGGAGCAACTCCCCTTCCTCAGTCAACCTCCCCGACTTCTCCTTTTCCAAGGTCAGCATCTCCCTCTCGGCATCAAGTATCGCGGTCTGCTCTTGGAACATCCCCTCGGAGCGTTCCAGAGCGACCTTCAACTTCCGCGAGCTCGCAGTCAAGGCCGCCTTCTCCTGCTCGAGCTCTTCAACACGAGCAGCATCCCCTGCATCCTCTGATAACACCAGAGCCATTTCGGCCATTTTAACCAGCCCGTCCACGCTGGCGACCAGCCGCGACTTCCTCTCCTCTTTAGTCATCCTCTTTATGGCCTCGGCTTCGTGAGCGACCACGGTCGGAGGGAACCGCTCGAAAAAGCCCTCCTCCTCGAAGCAAGGGGGAAGGCAAAGGATTGAACAGCACCGGTATCTCCCTCGACAGTCGAACCGCCTTCCACGCGGGTCCTCTTCCTCTGCGTCAAAACGGCGCTGGCGTCAATCTCCTCGACCTCTGGATCTGACGCTGCTCCCGAGCTCGACGTCGAATCCACCCTCACCGGCGGAGGAACGTTCATGCTGGGCGGTGGTCCCATTCTCGTCGTTTGCGGGGGCTGCACGACCCTCCTGCCTCGCCTCTGGCCGGTTGACAATTTCAGGAGCCTTTCATGTCGGCTGGCCATCGTACCTGCACGAAGTAAAAGAAAAGTCAGTATCGAGCAAAACGCGTAAATAAATGACGAGTAAAGAATTTCAAACAAACAACCTAACAGGCGGGCTGCCTGCCTATATGTCGAACATTCCACCAACGCCTTGGTGTCGATCGGGCGAGCCTCGAATGTCGGGTAACCGTCCTTGTCGAGGATATCATTCCCTTCCCGCGTAACCCATTGGGCGGGATGAAAACTGTCGACAAAGTTGCAGAGAGCCTCATACGCCCGCTGATCCTCCGTGCACATGTCCCCGACTGCGGTATGGAAATAACCGGTTCCATGCTCGAAGTGTCGGGACATCCAGTACACCGGGAACTTAGCCCGACGTCCTAACACGGGGCTCCCGTCATCGGCCAACATTGCTTCCCCGTCATCATCGCTGACCGGCCCTTCCTCCTCGAAGAGGGAATCTACAGCAGAGTCGGTAGTAGGGCGTACCACATACCACTTATCCTTGAACCCCCTCACAGAGTCCATGTACATCCTAAACAGTCTCCTCGACTGCTTCAGGGACACCCAGCTGTGCTTCCCTCCTCGGGACTGACGCTGTAGGTGGAATACCCTAAAGAAGAGAGGGATGGTCGCCCCTATCCTTAAGTAGCGACACGTCAGCTCAAACGCCCGGATGAAGGCGAGAGAGTTTGGGTGTAGCTGGGACGGGGCCAGCTCCAAATGCGTAAAGACCCCGGTCTCAAAGTCTGTGAACGGCAGCCGCAGCCCCAAGTCTTTAAACGCGATCTCGTACATCGCAAAGCTGTAGTCCGGGTACATTGAACAAATTCTGGCGTTGGTCGACGGCAGCATGACCACGAAATTCTGCTGGAAGTCGGGCTGGTCCTGCCCCTCTTCGATAGCGGTGAATGGATGTCGGTCATCCCGACTGTATATCGACGCCGTCCCCCGAGGCTCGGCGCCCACCCATTCCAGCGATGGGTCGGTCACGGTGTCTATAAGGTTGGCCGACTCGTCGGCACTCTGTTCTTCGCTGTCACGACGACCGGAGGAGCTCGGCTCATCCGCCATGGTTACCTGCAGAGCACGGGAAACCAATCAGATTGAGCATGAAGTCCTATGCTCGACATAATCATGTCGTCCATACACTACCACACAAGTCCATTTTCACAAGTGGATGCCTCCCCGACTCTCCTGAATCCAGTGTTCTTCCTCAAACCAACTGCGCGGCCACTCTTCAAGCATGTCGATCCGAGGTATGAACATGGCGAGCCGCATTATGAAGCCCACGGCCACGACCATAAACATACCGGGCACCGTCATGAATCAGGCGCCCAGGATCATGAAGACCCCGGGCAGCTCTGAAGTTTTTCACCTAAAACTATGAATGTGTCGGCCACAAGTATGCGTTTGCCGGCCCTAGACATGAATCTGTCGGGCAAAACACAAGTTTACCGGGCTAACCCAACATTAACGGTCCTAAAACATCTACAATTTCCAAGAATCATGCATTCTAAAACAGGAAAATAAAGAAAATAGATCACTTACTTGGATCAAAGTTGGGATTTGGCTAAGAAATGAAGAATCTGAGACGGGAAGTCACGACTGGAGAGAGTGTTGAGAGTTGCAACGGAGAGAGCACGGAGAACGGAAAACGTATTATAGGGCCCAAGGACCCTATTTATAGTGATGACGTGGAATACCAAACGTCACCTCGTTCAGCCACGGACTCCATCTCCTCGACGCACTGCTCCCAACGCAATGATGGCCCTACCCCCCTAGGGTGGCGGCACAACTCCCGAAAGATGCCTCGTGTGCTCGACTGACGCGCCCGGTACGGATCCTCCATGCACCCACCACCGAGGACGTCTCCGAGCACGGCACGAGGAGACCCCTCGAGGGTCCACGCCTCCATCCCGAGCACGAGACCTCAGCGACGGAACAACTGTTTCAAGTCATGGCTCCTCGCAAAGGAACCACGACTTGGGGGGCTCCTGTTCTGGACTGGGCCCGACAGGCCCAAAAGCATTACTAAGGCCCAGTCCAAAGGGACTCACTAAGGACCACACTGGGCAAAGGGGGTCACATCCGTGCCCGACACCCTGATGTCCACCTCGACATCTCGATGTTCAACCCCACGCGGTGAAGTCGTGCTCGACACCCTGCCGTCCGGCTCTATGTCCTGGCGTCCAGCTCGACACTCGCTGTCCAGCTCGAGGTCCTGGCGTCGAGCTCGGCACCGTGCTGCGCAGCTCGACATGGTCTCGGGCTACCCGGCTAGGGCAGACTTAGTCCTCCATTGCCCCAACGATACTCCGGAAAGACCGCGTCTCCGTCCGCCCGCATTTCATGCAGCATATCCAGGAAGGGGACCACGTGCTGGTCCCCACTACCCACGTAGAACCTGGCAGTTCCTCCATTGGGCCAAATCCGCCCGGCCCAATGAAGGAACCTTGGCCCAGCGCTGGGGGCTATAAATACCCTCTGCTTCCAGAGGGTCAGGGATTGATCATTCTAACCTCAACTCTATTATCTGCTAGTACTCCCACTGACTTTAGCATCGAAGTGCCTTGCAGGTACCCCCCCCTCCTCGTTCAAAAAGCCTTCAGCTCGGAGTAAGCCGTGACGGTCCAAACCTTCTGATCAGGTCAGATCAAAATGTATTATAGTTTTTTTCTTCCATAATTCTATAATTTGAGCTTTAATACAATTAGAGATTTTCCAAAAAAATATAAAATAAGGATAATAATTTGAATAGATTTAAAGTTGAATTTAATTGTTGATCACCTGATGAGAGTGATCGTCAAGGTCTTACGTTGAGTTGAGGTTGCAAGCGAGATAGGGGAGGATACATGCAAGACACTCGGATGTCAAAGTAAGTTTCAGGAAGAGTGCAAACAAGTGTGAGTATTGTAATGTGATGGAAGAATTGAGTTTTACTGGTTTTGTATTTTATCGCAATATTGCGGTTAATAAGAGTTGCCACCGACTTTTCTTTTATCCAACAAAGAAATGGGTGAAAAGAACATGAAAAATCTTTCGGGATTATTTTCTGAGTAAGGGGGTAGGTTATGGAAAGGGAAGGTGTTAGCACCCTTTCCATCCGTAGTTATTTACGGGCTCTTAGTTGCTAGCTTACTTTGAAAATGTTTTTTTGTGTAAGTGTGTTTTGAAGATATTTTGAAAAGAGTTTGTGTATGTGTAAAAAATTGTTTTTGATTGCTTTTATGAGCAAGCAACTAGGAGCTATCTACCTACTCGAAAAATTTGTTCTTTTCCTCTTTTCCTTTAGACAATACTATCCTACTATTAGTGAGTAGGTAGCCCTATCGTTGGATTTTGGAGGGACGGACGAGGGTCATCGTACAGTCACGAAAGTAACTAGTAAGATACTTTAGTAATTATCCTAAGGTTTTAAGATCATATACCGAGGCAACGTCGAAAGGGTCATCGAGGGACTTATGATCTTTAAACCAAAGGGTCACCACTAAAATCTCTTATTTTCGAGAGTCGTGACTGTTTTTTCCGAAGGCAACAAGTGGAAGTACCTTAGAGGTGCGCGAGTGCGAGTGTGTTGTGTTTCAGTTATTTATCTTCGGATTTAAGTTTTCTAGCGTTTACTTTTAGTCTTTTCATACAAGTCTATTAGCATTCATCTAACAGTTAATATTAGTACGAAAATAAAGATGCGAGAATTTAAATCTACACTATTACAAGGCCTTGGGGTGGAGAAATTATAAATCAAAAAGGGGGAAAAGAAAAGTGTAAAAGTCTTAATTAAAACTATTACATCCTTTATACAATTAGATAATTATGAAAAAAATAATGTGACTGAATAAATAGACGCGCGGGGGAAGAAAGAAAGAAAAATGAAAGGATGGAGGAAAAACCTAAGAAAAATTTATAAGTGATAAAAGAAATGTTTTTGTTGTTTTTATTTGTTTTAGGAAAATATTTAAATTAAATTAAGAAAAAGAAAACCTAATTCTAATTGATTAATTAATTTTTTAAAAAAAGTGATTATAAATGATTAATTAAAATTTATTTAATTAATGAAAATCTAAGTCTAATTATTTTTGTGATTTTGATTTTATGATTTTTAGGAAAAATAAATTAATTGAAATAAAAGAAAACAAATAATAAAAGAAAAAGACAAAAAATTAAATTGAGTCAAGCTGCAAAACAAGTAATTAGGGGAGGGGGGGGGGGGGGTGGGGGTTGAGGTACAGAGATTTAAAATCCCCTAAGTCCAATAACATTGGCCTAGGCGTTGTAGCAAGACATGGGGGAGAAACACCATCTTCTCCGATGATGTATTTTTTCTTTTGAAAAAAATCTGCAAAACAAAAAAAAAGCTCGAATCCTTGAACCTAAATCGCATGCTGCGAGTTCAAATATGGCATTAGTTTGACATGAAATGGCCAGTAGAATGAGATCCAAAACGCAATGGTTCTTAAGCCCTAACAATGGCATTTTAGTGTTTCTGCATCAAACCTTACATGTGACACGTTAGATCCATTCTAAATATTGATAACAACATGGATGTATGTATAGAATTACTTTAAATCACATGATTAGAGAGTTCGAGGAATTAAAACCTTACTAAACCGGTATGATTGAATGTGGGAGTTTTGGATGTGGAAGGGCTTGGTTATCGGCCTGGTTCAACTCCTGGGAGCCTCAGGGATATTATTTGATCACTAGTTTGGATTGATCACACCTGGGAATGCAGTTATGAATTTTACAACTTTGAGAATTTTTTCTTGAGAATTTTGTGAAGCTTTCTTTGCAATGTTTTTTTGTCCCTTTTAGGCTTGCAATGTTGTGTATTTATATAGGAGTAAGAGGCTAGATCAATATGGTAAAGAATCACACCATTAAAGTCACCAACACGGCAAGGAATCACACCATCAAACCATGGTTTAAAATAAAAATCAAGTTTTGAAAAGTTTCCAAACTTCATGATCCCTTGCCATTTTTGTTTGCTACATGAACCTGGTCATTTGTGATGTACCTTGCACGAATTTGGGCCTCTTGAATGATCCAAATGAAGCCCACTTAAGCCTTGATCCATTTGTTTGATATTTCACTTGATTTCTTTTATATTTAAATGAAAAAATTCAAATAAATAGAATAAAAATAAAAATAATGCATGGATAATTTTAGAGGCTCTTGGATATGTCATGAGTATGTTTGAACTCTAGAAAGTTAGGCCCAATAACTTAAAATCACAAATTTGCTCAATTAAGATTTCATGCATTTCTTGAAAATTGCCCAACTTGTACAACTAATAACTTGATCAATTTTCGTTTTTTGAAGATGATCTATAACTTTCTGGAAATCTCAAGATATCCTCTACACTTTCTCTTTTAATCATTTTTGCATTTGGAGACATTATCTTGATGTAAGTTGCCTTGACAAAAAGTGTCTTTTGTTGACTTTTTAAAAATGACCTATAATGTATGAGATCATATCTTCCAAATGAAACATTTTTTGGACTTAAGAATAAAACAAGTTGTAGAGAATAGAATTTTCTTCAAAATGGGATTTGGTTGAGGAAAATTTGATGAAGTATGAGAAAGTTATGCCTGGTCAAAGTTCAGTTGACTTCTCCTAAGGAAAATCCTAATTTGGCAATTCTTGACTTTTGATGATCTGAGGACTTTCCTTGGGGAATCATGATCAACCCTTGATCAAATGATAAATATCCCTTCAAAATGTTGATGCTGACCAAAAATCTTGAAGTTTGACTATATGTTGACCATAGTTGACTTTTTGATCAATACAGTTGATTTTCAAGCATTTGAGCCATTGACTGAGAAAACTTGTGATGTAGGGCTTGAAACTTGACATGAACCTTGTTGAGGACCTAAGAAGAACCATGAAATCCATTTGAGACCTTTGCAAACCAAATTTCCTTGAGAAATTCCAAACCCTAGTTATGGGTCTTTGGTCTAGGAGGAGCAGCTTGACTAATCAAACTTTGGTGTTTCAACCATTTGAAGAGCCTTGAAAGAATGATTTAAAGAAAAATGGGAGGGAAATTTTTTGGAATGATTATGATGATGAATATGGGGTACAATAAGTATGATTATGATAATGAATACATGACCCTCTCAAATGAGAGGGTATTTATAGCCCCCAGCGATGGGCCAAGGTTCCCACTGTTGGGCCACGATGAGGCCCAATAATGAAGACTGTCATGGCTTACGTGTGTATGGAGTCCAACAAGTGGACTACCCCTGTTCAACTTCTCCGTGAGAGTAGATGTTGGACCCTTGATTTCGGGAGGACAGTTAAGATGACAATGACACGGATACGTAGGCCATGTTCCCCAACGGATGCGTGGGGAGTTTCCCAACGGTCCCTAGCTTGGCTTGCTTGCCTTTGGGCCTTATACAAGGGTGTTGGATTGGGCCTCCCAAATGTTAGGCAAGTGTATCCCCCTTGAACTTGAGATGCGGCAATTGGGAGTCAGTGAAAATCTGTATCTCCCGGGCACCCAAATCCTCGGTCAATCGTAATCCTGCGAGCAATGCCCCATACTCAGCCTGATTGTTCGAAGTTTGAAAATAAAGGGTGAGGGAGTGTTCGATCACGATGCCTTCCTCGTTCTCAAGGAGGATTCCTGCTCCACTCCCTGTCGAACCGGAAGCTCCGTCCACAAAGATGGTCCACTTGTGTTTCTTCCCTACGGGGGAATCGTGGGCGGTCATCTCTGTGACGAAGTCGGACAAAGCTTGGGCCTTGAGGGACTTCTTTCTCTTGTACTAGATGTCAAACTCTGAGAGCTCCAAGGATCATTTTAGCATTCAACCTGCCATGTCTGGTCGACATAAGAGTTGTCTTACGGGTTGGTATGTCTGTACGATGATCATGTGTGCCAGGAAGTAATGTCTAAGCCTCCTCGCCGCATTGACGAGGGCCAATGCCACCTTCTCAATCTGTTGATACCTGACCTTGGGTCCCTGAAGTTCTTTGCTCATGAAATACACTGGTTTTTTCCTGTCAGGAGTCTCGCGGACGAGGCCGCGCTCACAACCTCGACAGAGACAGACAAGTAAAGGAATAAGGTTTCCCTGTCTGCAGGTTGCGACAATATGGGAAATCATGAGAGGCTTTGCTTGAGATGGATGAGGGCTTGCTTGCATTCCTCGGTCCACTCGAAGGCCACCTCTTTGCATAGAAGTTTGAAAAATGGAAGAGCGTGTTGCGCGGACTTCGCCATAAAACGGGAGAGTGAGGTGAGCATGCCATTTAGGACTTGTATGGATTTCTTTGAATTAGGTGTAGGAAACTCGGAGAATGCCTGATATTTGTCGGGGTTGGCCTCAATTCTCTGTTGTGTTAGATAAAAATCGAGGAACTTGCCCGCCTTAACCCCGAAAGTACATTTCTAAGGGTTGAACCTCATTCTACATTGTCTTGCTTGGGCAAAGACCTTTTTGAGGTAGTTAGCATGGTCAGTGTCTGCTCGAGATTTGACGATCATGTCGTCCATGTATACTTCGAGCATATCCCCGATCTCATTGCGGAAGACTTTATTCATCATCGGTTGGTACGTTGCTCCTGCGTTTTTCAGGCCGAAGGGCATTACGTTGTAGTAGTAATTGCCTGAGCTGGTCATGAAAGTAGTGCAATACTTGTCGCTCACCACCATCGGGATTTGGTTATAGCCCTAGTAGGCGCCCATAAATGACAAAATTTTATAGCTGGCCAAATTGTCGAAAAACATATCAATATTAGGTAAAGGAAAAGCAACTTTGGGACATGCCCGATTAAGATCAGTATAGTCAACACACATTCTCCATTTCCATTATTTTTCTTAACAAGTAGAACATTCGAGAGCCAGGTTGAATATCGGGCCTCAAATAAAATTGGCCTCTAGGAGGTCTTTTACAACATTTTCAGTAGCCTCCGCTTTCTCGAGAGACTGCCTACGTCTACATTGTACTATTTCCCTAGTGACTGGATCAATGGCCAAGTGGTGACAGGCGACCTCGGGGTCGAGTCCGGGCATCTCCGCGGTGCTCTATGCAAACAGGTCTGCATTCTCCCTCAAGCAATCTTTGATCTGCTTCCTCGCCAGGTCGGGGAGTCCAGTGCCGATCTTCATGCCTTTGTGAGGGTCTTAACCGAGGGGGACGAACTTGAAGTCTCCGTTCGGGATTGGTCGGAGGAGTTCCTGTTTTCCATTGGGTGCTTCATCCTTGTCGAATCGGGTGTCAAGCGAGATGGAGTCGACCTTGGGTGGAGCTCTCTGTTCTTCTGTCTTGATGGGTTGTGGCTCAGGTTGAGTAGTAACGGCTCTCTTAGTAGGTCGTGCCCCGGTGTAGGTTGTACTCTGTCCCTTTGAAGCTGCATTGAAACATCTTCGGGCAGCTGAGATGTCATCGTGGATGATGGCGACGCGTCCCCTCTTCGTGTAGAATTTTATCTTTAGATGGACGGTGGAGGGGACAACGGTCAATTCGACCAGCGCTGGTTTCCCTAGGATGCAGTTGTAGAGAGACGGGAAATCGATGACCAAAAATCGCACCTTGACCTGCTGGGCTGCGGTTTCCTCCCCAAAGGTGACGAAGAGCTCCACATATCCACATGGTTTGGAGGTCGAGCCATTGAAGCCCTATAGGTCGGACCCCATGTATGGTAAAAGGTGGGTGTCGTCGAGCTGTAGAGTTCGGAAGAGATGGTTGTACATAACGTCGACGGAATTCCCTTCGTCGACCAAGACGCGATGAACATCGAAATTAGCCACCCTTTCCCTTACCAGAAGAGGGATGGTCGAGTTAGGGTCCCCTCTGGGAAACTCTTCGAGGTAGAACGTGATAGGCTCTGATCTGCCCTTGACCTTCTCGAAAGTTACCACTTGAGTCGGGGATGCATCAGCCAACTCGTTCAACTTCCTCTTTGCGAAGTTTATAGAGATGTTGTTGAACCCCGCGCCAGTTATAACCATGGCGGAGGGGAATCTTTCCCACCTAATGTGCATGGACAGAGGTTCTCCTTCGTGTCTGTCGGGGACGTAGAAGTCCTCCAGCCTTGTAACGGAGAAGGATATTTGAATGGGGGTCATTTCATCCGATAGTCGGGTGTCTTCCTTGACCTCTCTTGTTTCATGGGCATTTTGGCGAGGGGCGTCATTGCAGCGATATTTCCCAAGCCTAACACCCTTGATGAGGGTTTCAATGGTGTCTTTGAGATGGATGAAGTCTTTAGTCAGATGCCCGTGACTCCGGTGGTATTGATAGTATTTTCTCATGTCAGCCTCGGGCTTTGCAGGGGCAGAGCGAGGACGTTTGACATCATCGTCCTTGAAGTCGTATTAGCACACTCCGCCAAGATGCGCTCGCGGGAAGCTGTTAGCGGAGTGCATTTGGTGAATCGGCCCGCGGGCCCCCTATGATCGCGGTAGGGGTGTTCAAATCCAAACCAATCCAAATAAAAAACCTAAAACCGATCCAAAAAACCGAAAACCACAAAAAACCGAAATTTATTGGATGTGCTTGGATGTCATTTTATAAAAACTGATCGGTTCAGATCAGATTTCGGATGAATTTTTCAAAACCTATTCAAACCAAACCGAAACGCATACATATATTTTTATACTTATTTACTTTTTATTAGTATGATATGTTATATGAATTTATTATTAGATGATAATAATTTTTTTAATAATATTTATTAGCTTGGTATAATCTATTTTTTTTAATCATTTCAACCATAATCGATCACTCTCATTTTGTAATATTAACTTTTAATATACTATATGTTATATATTATATCAAATTTATGATTTATTAGTAGTTTTATAATATTAATAAAAATATAATGTGTAATTTGGATATCCAAAAACTGATCCAAATTAAACCGCATAAAATTGGATCGGATTGGATTGGATTTTTAGTAATATATCATCCAAAACCGAACCGAACTGCAAGTGAATTTATCTTTGGATCGGACGAGTTTTTGCTTTAAAACCGATCCAAACTGAACCGCAAACACACCTAGCTCACGGGGATCCCGTGGTTTGTTATCCTTCCTCTTCTCGCCCATTCGTCGAGGAGGGGCTGCGTCCTGGTGTCATAGGGAGTTGGTTGGTCTGCAGTTCCTTGGGTCGCGGGCTTTGTTGGCCGTTTCCCTCTCCTCGTATTCCATGTAGGCCCTAGCCTTTTCGAGGAGAGCATTGAATGTTTGGGGTGGTTCGATGCCCACGGCCTTCCTGAACTCCGTTCTCGAGAGGAGTCCCCTCTCGAGCAGATACCGTTTCATGTGATCGGTATAGGGGACATGGATGGCCTCACGATTGAACCGATCTATGAACTTCCTGAGGGTCTCGTCGCTTCTTTGGACGATAGCTTCGATGGTGGTCTCCATCTTTGGGTGTCAACAAGACGCTGTAAAGGAGCTGATGAACTGGTTTTTCAAGTTCCTCCAGGAGGTGATCGACCCTGGGGGGAGATTTTTATACCAGTCCATCGCAGGTTTCCTCAAGGTCGTGGGGAACAACCGACATTTGATTGGTCCCCTGATGTTATGATAGTGGAGCATTGCTTCGAACTCGTCGATATGGTCGACTGGGTCAACAATACCATTATACTCCTTCAGTTGGGGAGGCTTCTCCATTTCTTTAGGAATGGGCGCCTCCATGATTGCTTGTGATAAAGGACCACGAGATCGTCTTCATTTCTCCTATAGGGGGAGTCTGAAGGAGACCGGTTGTATCGACGGTCGTAGTGGTGTCCTTGGCCTCGGGGATTATCCCTTGGTCGAGGATGTGCTTCTACGTGGCCCATGTTTCTGTTTTCAGCGGATCGTTGTTCCCTGTGCGGGGGGGGGGGGGGGGGGGGGGGGGGTTAGTCCGCGCCTCCCGGGAGCCTCGGGCATGGTGCTCTCTAACGCGGAGTGCCTTCCTGTCCGTTGGGGAGAGAGACTCTGCGACCTGTCCCGTCTGTGCCTCAGCGAGGGAGATTGAAGACGGTCTTCATTCTGACGAGGAGGTGGGGGCTTCACGACTTGTCCTGTCTGTGTCTCCGCGGGGGAGATTGAAGACGCTCTTCATCCTGACGATGAGGAGGGGTGTCGGGCCTCCTATGTCTTCTAGGGGCTCGACGAGAGTCCTCGAGCACCCTTAGTCGCTCACCTTGCATGAAGATTAGGTAATTCGTCTGGTTAATTGCTGCGAATAAGGCCCGAGTCGTGGCACCAGCGCCCGGAGGGACGGGGACTTCCTAGAAAGCGTTTAAATCGTAGTTCTGGGGCGGATACGTGCCCTCGTGTGGTCGAGTGCATGATGAGGAAGAGGCAGTCATGCCGTCTCTGTAATTTTGTATGAGACCGACCATGTCGCCATTGTTCTCATTGTTATTGTTGTTGTTGTTGTTGTTGTTGTTGTTTCCCACGTGTTCGACGATATTGTTGTTAGGGTCGACGAGTTGGGAATCCAAGATATTGTTGACAGCTGGGTCGGTCATGACAATCAAGAATTTAGAGTTGCTTTTGTCTTAGGTAAATGAAGACGGGGAAGCTAGTTTCCCACAGATAGCGCCACTGATCGTACCTGACCAGAGTGATCGTCAAGGCCTTACGTCGAGCTGAGGTTGCAAGCAAGATGGGGGGTACCTGCAAGACACTCTGATGCCAAAGTAAGTTTCAGGGAGAGTGCAAGCAAGTGTGAGTATGAGTATGAGAATGAATACCTGACCCTCTCAAATGAGAGAGTATTTATAGCCTCTGGCACTGGACCAATGTCCCCATTGTTGGGCCACGACGAGGCTCAATAATAAAGACTGCAAGGGCTTACGTGTGTATGGAGTTCAACAAGTGGACTCCCCCCTGGTCAACTGCTCCGTGAGAATAGATGTTGGACGTGTGATTTCTGAAGGGCAGTTAAGATGACAGTGATGCGGACACGTGGGCCACGTTCCCTAACGGATGCATGGGGAGTTCCCCAACGGTCCCTAGCTTTACTTGCTAGCCTTTGGACCTTATACAAAGGTGTTGGATTGGGCCTCCCAACTGTTTGGCAAGTGCAGACCCAATCCAGATCAATTGTTATGCATGATGGATGTAAATTTTGTTATATTACATCATAATAATTTTATTGTATTACTTTAAAACAAGTTAAAATAAAAATCAAATATTTTAAATTAATGTGATTAATTGCCAGTTCTCTTACATCGTGGATATATTTCTATTAAATTTTTAAAAGTTTAAAACAAAAAGAATGGTGCAATGATATTGTAAATTACTTTTACATGAAGATTTCTTAATCCATCCCATGACCAAAACAAGTATCTTATGCAATTTTGAAAATGTCTCTTTAAAATCAGAAATGCATTTTCGGTTCGCACCATATTTTTCACAAAAAAAGTTCAATATAATTTCACCCTTCAAAAGGCAAAAACGAAATTAAAAATGCATTTTCGGTACAAAACCTGAAATGTATTTCTGATTCTTAATAAATAATATCTAGGATGACTCATGCTTTAGTGATAATGAACAGTAGCATCAACCACTTGGGTGAACATGTATTATTTATTAGGAATCAAAAATATATTTCCGATTTTGTACCGAAAATGCATTTTCGATTTAACATACGTGCAATGTTTAGTTAATAGATTTTGGTGCGTATCAAAAGTATACTTCTGATTTTGAGGAGCATTTAAGGAATTTCGCGTGGTGCGTAAGAAAATTATATGATGGGTTAAGAAAACACCTTTTTACATTGTCAATTAATGACAACTATATATTATTTGACACTTTAAAATATTCTAATTAGATATTTGTATAATATTTTTTTTATACTGGCAATATACTACCAATAAGGTTTAAATATTTAATATTTTTGAGAAGAAAAAAAATATATCGATAATATAAAATAATTTTACATTGTTAATTAATCACCACCACAAATTATTTATACATTGTTAATTAATCACCACCATAAATTATGTCAAATTGTTATACCCCAAAATTTGCCCTCCCATATTCCTCAAGAAATTGCCAAGCCAAGCTACAAAATTCCCCAAGGGTTGCACAGTGCAAGGGCCTCCTAAACAGTCAAAATTAGGGTTTTGAGTCTGATCAAGAAAAGGAAGTGTTCAAAGGCCCAATCAAGTCTCATATGCTTACAAACATGGTCAAGCATCCTCATATCAAGTTTCAAGGCATTCAGCTCAAGATTGCACAGTCAAAACCCTAAATTGCACTACAGTCAACTGTAGGGGCAAAATGGTCATTTGGCAGTCAAAAGTTCAAATTTTTGATCAACATATCATTTTGAAGCCACAAACATCATTTGATCAATGCTTGATCATGATTCTCAAAATTTGGCTCAGAAATCATCAAAGATGCAAAAGTTGCTATATTTGGACAGCTGAAAAAGTCAACTGAAATTGACCAGGGCATAACTTTCACATGGATTATCAGAAAAATTCCATCCAAAGCTCATTTTGAAGAGGAAGACATTTCCTACAACTCATCTTCATACTTCAAGTCCAAGAAATGCTCTCACAAAAAGTTATCAATTTCAACATTATAGGTCATTTTCAAAAGTCAACAAAAAGTGACTTTAAGTCAAAGACCATAACTTGAGATTGGTAAATCAAAATGACATGGGACCAAAGGCATTGGTTAAAGGACTCAAAGACCTTTCCAAAATGTCCAAGAACATGTGAAAAGCTTAAAAATTGAGCAAGTTATGCCTTGTAGAAGTTGGGAAATTTTTGTGAAATGGCAAAAGTCAACCATCATTGAAAATCCAATTTTTGACAAAAGGGCCCCATTTTTTCCACTTGGTCCATCCTTGTCATGCCACACACGTGTCCCATGATTAATTTCAAGACCAAATATTGATTTTTTTATTTTATTTAATTTTTGATGATTTAATTCATTTTTAATCTTTGAAAATTCAAATAAAATTTAAAAACCAATGGAATAGTGTCATGTGAACTTGGACAATTTCTATGTATCATGAACCAACTCAAGAAATCAGGCTAGGGTTCATTTGCACACTAGGTCTAGGTTTTGGCTAAAAAGGAGGAAAAATGGTTAAGAGTGAAAACCCTAAGACTTGTTCATTCCTAAGCATGAATTAAGGCCAAAGAACAAGCCAATTCCATTCCATGATCATCACTAAGTCAAACCCTAAGCCTAACACCTCACAAGCTGCGCCCAAACAAGCTTTGGCAATTTGAAATTTTGACATAAAAAGGCAAATCTGATTTCAAAGTTGGACAATCTTTCAAGCCTTGATTCATATACCATTAGCATCCTGAGGCATTTCTGAACGCATTCCACTTCCTAACATCAATCAAAACGCGTGGTGACAACTCAAACTGTACAGAGAATTTTTTTGAAATCGTGTTCTCAATTCTAGGCATGATCATTGCATTTTAACTGTGGATTCTTGTTCCTTACAAAGATTCGAAGCTGTTCATTATATTTAATTGCATTTTCATAAGCCATAGACGAATCTACCATGTTTGGTTTTTAGGGTTTCCAGCTTTTTGAATTAGGGCTTTCAAAAATAGGCAAAATCAAAGCTCAAGACCATTGTCATTAAAACCAGCATGTTCCAACGAGCAAGAAACAACCATCGCGAACAATTTATGTAGCCTATATGGCTATTCGCTATTTTCCCATAGCATGCTTAAAACAACGCTTCAAAACCGTTGCTGTTGTGTTTTATGTTTCAGGGCACGCGAGGAAGAAGAAGTCGTGGCAGCCAATGATACGTTCATTTGAATCTCGCGCGCAGTTCAAATAGCACTAACCTTTTTCTTTTATATTGTTTATTGACTATTATATATTAATTGAAATCAAAGTGGCTCAGCTGGCAGGGACGTGCGCTAGGGACTCTCATGACCTGGGTTCAAACCCCAGGTCTCACACATTTCTCATATTATTTTTCCATTTGAAATCCCATGCAGCATAGCGTTGATGCCTACCATACACTTCAAAATCAGCTCATCCACGTGTCCCTGAGTACCCATATCAAAGGCAAGGATGGAAGAATATGCTATGCTCCAGTCAAATGCATCACACCTGATCAAAAAGTCAATGGACTTCAAGCAAATGGGCCAGGCCTACACCTCCAAATTTGAGGCCACACCCCCTGGTTTGCTTTATCATTTTTATTTTTATTCTTTTTTTAATTTTTTCTTTTATTTCTTTTACTTGCTATTTATTTAATTAATAATTTTTTTACAAAAACACAAAAACATCACAAAAATCAGAAAAGTCAAAAAATTAATAATTATCTTATTTTAAATATTTTTTGTATAAATAATAACATGTAAATATTTAGTTTTAATTAGGGTTTCAATTTTAATCCTTTTTAATAAAAATCCAAAACATAGAATTTAGGTTTAATAATTTTTATTTTCTCTTTTTCTTTTTCCTTTTCCTTTCAGCAATAATTATTTATTTATTTATTTTCCATAAATTAAAAAATTGTACATAAATTAATTTAGAGTTAAATTAAGTTAAAAGTCAATATTTTCATAATAAACTTAAAAAACATTAGAACTAGGGTTTAATATTTAATTCAATTTCAATTAATTTTTCTTTTTTTCTTTTAAATCTAAAAAACACAAAAATACCATTTTTCATTTAATTTTAATTTTAGATAACTTAATTATTTTAATTCCTTTAAAGGGTTCAACGCCCTCGCATTTGATTATTTTCTTTTTCGCGCGTTTCATTTATTTCTTTTGTGAATATAATGTACTCGTACCAAAGCCATGTAATAGCTATTAGACATTTCTTTTCTGCAATTTATTTTAAAATGGGTCTGGATTAATTTGGCGTTGTAGACCCTCGCCCTTTGTAATAGCGTAGGACCTTTATCTTTTCCGCACTTTAAATTCCCGCACTTTTAACTGTTAAACAATAACATGAAAGAATGAATGCCCAAAAATAAAATCAAATCGTTAGATCACCAATGCATGACAAGACAAACAATAACTGAAAATGACACACAATTCGCACACACCACCCCTAGGGTACGCCTCACTGTTGCCTTTCGAAAGGTGATCGTCGAGTATAGGACGTCTTAGTAAGTCCTTATGTTCCATTGATCTAGTTGCCTCGAAACAAGTTGCCTCGGAATAGTTGCCTCGGAATAAAAGATCAATGGCATAAGGGTAGCTTCTAAGGTGTCTTCCCATTGCTCCGGTGATCACCACGTCTCTAAAACTCGAATTGACCCGAACACCTCCTACGGTGGTGCTACCTACCTCTCAATGGTGGGATGGCACTACTTTAAAGGACATTTACACAGACGAATTCCTTAGGGTAGGTAGGTTCTCGTAGATACTTGCTCTCTTCAAAAACAAAACAAATAATACTTTTCACCAACACATTTTCAAAAGCTTTCAAAGCAAATTTTTCAAACACTCTGACGCACGAGTCGAACTGAAATTTTTCAAAGAAACTTTTTTAACCCACAATTGAAAAGCAAACAAACAATTTTGAAAACACATTGAGCAAGTACCTAAGAGCCCATGGATAACCATGGATAGAAAGGGTGCTAACACCTTCCCTTTCTATAACCTACCTCCCGAACCGAGAGCAATCTCTTTAAAGGAATTTTTCTGTGCTTTTGTCCTTTCCATTTGGAGAAAATAAAAGACGGTGGCGACTCTTGCTTCCGCGACATTTTCGCGAACCAGCTTTAAAACAGTCAGTTCCAGATCCACCGATCACAGAACTGGCGACTCTGCTGGGGATAAACTTAAAGTGAGGTGTACCTTAGGACTAAGATCATTGTGTTTTCAATTGCTTGCCTTGTTTGCTTTATTATTGTGGGTTGCTTGGGAGTTCTATAGATCCTAACCCGGATCTGGGGGATACCTTCTTAGAAAGTAGCAACAAGGCTGTGAGGGAACTGTGCGGGGTATACCGACATGGTTGAAACAGTCTGCTACGTTGATGTGGCACTTTGGTGTGTACCGGTAACCCTTGAGTCAGTCAAGGAGAGTACGGGGCCTCCATGTGGTGTCATGAAGCATCAACAGACCTTAGGAACCTTAATTGAACTATCTTGGCCTCTTTAGGGTAGTGAGATAACTGACTTTGGTGCAGTCCGAGGTTGGTTGATACTCGATACTACACTCAATTGAGGGTTGCTTTCTTGGAATATTTCGGTCGCTAGTTCAGTGGCTAAATCGAAACGATGAACAATGAAAGCAATCCCGTGATGTTGGGAACCTTAGAACCCGGTTACTTTGATTAGGACAGGTTGAACCCACCAACTTCAAGAGGGTACTACCCAGACTCCATGCTGGCCTTAAACCTTAAGGGCCTGTCTTGTGTGCCTTGTGTGCCTTACATGTTTGTCTTTGTAAATATCTGTGGTGTGTTTAATCATAACATCATGACATCATCCAGCATCATATGCATTGACTAACCATTTCAGGGGTTCGAAGTTTCATCTTTGTTCTTGTTTTGTAGGACATGGAAACTGTTCGTAGAAAGACAATTCCAATCAGTCTTGTAAGGATCCCTCCTCAGCTTAAGGAGCTTATATCCAGGATTCCCGAGAACTCTTCATTCAGTGAAAGGCATGGAAGCCTCATCAGCTTGGTCAACACCAACATTGAGGAAGATATGATAAAAGTCCTGTTCCAATTCTTTGACCCTCTGCATCACTGTTTCACCTTCTTGGACTATCAGTTGGTACCTACATTGGAGGAGTTCTCCCGACTCCTGAAGATCCCTATTCTTGATCAGCTACCCTTCAACGGTACAGAAAAGGAACCTAAGCTTGAAGAGATTGCTAAAGCCTTGCACCTACAGTCATCTGACCTCAAGGGACATTGGGAAGTTAGAAGTGGTATCAGAGGGTTCTTAGCCAGGTTTCTGTTTGAAAAGGCCTATGAATGTTGGAACTCCCTTGACTTGCAAGCTTTTGAAGAGGTTGTGGCCCTCCTTGTTTATGGTTTGGTGTTGTTCCCTAACCCAGATCAGCTCATTGATATCCGTGCTGTCCAGATCTTCATGTCCAGGAATCCTATACCTACGTTGCTGGGGGACCTCCTTCACTCATGTTACACTCGAACCATGAGAAAAAGAGGTGTCCTAATATGTTGCACTCCTCTCCTGGGAAAGTGGTTTATTTCGCACCTTCCACAATCAGTCCTGAAGAACGAGCGGGGTTTGAGATGGTCACAACGGTTGATGACTCTTACACATGCAGATATACATTGGTGCCCTAGGTCCAGGGAAGATGTCACTATCATTGATCGTTGCGGGGAATATCCTAATGTTCCTTTACTTGGAATCAGAGGGGGTATTACTTATAGTCCATGCCTGGCTTGGAGACAATTTGGTTATGCTCGGAGGGATGGCCCTCATGACATGTTGATTCCTGACATAGTTTTTGACTTCGACAACGATACTCAAGGACTTCGCCAGAGATTTATCAGAGCTTGGAGGATGCCTAGTAGGATAGACAGCAAGACACTGGGGCACAGGAACTCCATCCCTTTGGAGCCTTACCTCAAGTGGGTACGAGCCCGCTCTCAGAAATTAGTAATGCCTTATCCTCACATGCTTCCAGTAATCAAAGAGCCTGCCATGGAAGGAGAGGTGTCTCATGTTATTCAGCACCCTGATATGCCCACATCCTGGGAAGAGATGCAGAAGAGTTGGATCCAGCTTAAGGAAGAGCGGAATTCTCTTGAGGCTAGTTTGCATGCCAGTGAAAAGAAGGTCTTGGAGCTCACTCGCCTGTTGCACGAGGAAAGGAACCTCAACACTTACATAGCTCCAAAAAAGATGCGCAACATATTTTGGGATTGGGATTGATTTGATCTTTTTGTACTTTTGCCCATGAGGCTTTGATGTATTAAAACAATGATTTTCTTAATAATAACGTGTGTTCCTTTTGGTCTACAACAAATTTGAATTTTCGAACTCTTGAATGCATTGCATAAATACATATCATTCATCATGTGCATCATAAGTACTCTTCTTTTCAGGTTGTTTACCGTGCTTCGCTGTTTATTTCAGCATCATGAATCCTGAATCATCAACTGAGGCATCTATCAAGGCTCTTCAGGCGCAGAACGTCCAGTTTCAGGCGCAAAACGCCCAATTTCAGGAGCTGATCAAGGGCTTGGCTCAGGGCCAACAAGAGTTGAAGACTATGCTTTTGAAGAAGACTAAGAAGAAGAGGAGGACTGTGCTATTTAACACTGGGCGCAGACTCGGGAACACTTTGGTTGAAGCTGAAAGGACTCCTCCATCTGTGACGGAAGGTAGTCACCATGAAAGGGAGGTCACTACTCCTGTGGGCTCTGATACTGAAACAGACTTCAACGACGACCAGTACCCTCCTGCTGAAGACCGGTACAAACAGCTGGAAGACAGATTAAAGGCTGTGGAAGTTCAGCGGGTGCCTGGATTGGATTTCGGAGACTTGGGGTTATCTACTGGGGTGGTGATCCCCCACAAGTTCAAAACACCTGCCTTCGTGAAGTATGATGGGGCTTCCTGTCCCAAGATGCACCTCCGTTCTTATGTAAGGAAGATCCAGCCTTACACAGCAGACAAGAACCTTTGGATCCACTTCTTCCAGGAGAGTCTTTCAGGGACTCACCTCGACTGGTTCTATCAGCTGGATGGAATCAGCATTCGTAACTGGGAGGATCTGGCCACTGCTTTTTACAAGCAGTATCAGTATAATGCCGACCTCGCTCCTACGCGTACCCAGCTCCAGGGTATGTCGTTGGGGTCAAGTGAAGGTTTTAAGGAGTACGCTCAGAAATGGAGAGACCTGGCTGGCAGGGTGCAGCCACCATTGACGGATCGGGAGCTGGTAGATATGTTCTTGGGGACCCTATCTGGTCCATTTTTCAATCATCTCATTGGTAATTCCTCTGCTGGGTTTACTGATCTGATCCTGATTGGTGAAAGGATCGAGGCCGGTATAAAATCGGGGAAGATACAGAAAGTTGCCTCCTCCAGTACTGAGAAGAAACCCTTCAAAAAGGAGGCTGGTGCTGTATATAGCTCCCGGAGAACAGAGCGACCTGAGCACCGCCAATCTGTCAGTGCGGTAATGATTGCCAAACCTGCTGCCGCTCCTCGGCCAACTAATCCTCAAAAGTTTGAAAGACCCCGGAGAGAGTTTACCCGGCTAAGCATGACCTTATCACAGATCCTGCCACAGTTGCTATCCTCCAATTTAGTGACTGTCAAGGAGGCTCCAAAGTTTCCCAATACTGCATCCCCTAAGTTTAATCCAAATGCTCGCTGTGCTTACCATTCAGATAGCCCGGGGCACTCTACTGATGACTGTTGGGCACTAAGGAACAAGCTGCAGGACCTTATTGACGCCAAGGAGGTACAGTTTGAGGCATCTGACAAGCCTAATGTGGTGGCGGCTCCCCTACCTGCTCATGGAGTGAATGCTATTGGAGACGGAGACGAAGTGGATGATGCTGAGTTCGATAGCTGGATCTACCCGGCGACCGACAGTGGGCCTAACAATTGGAGTGCAAAAGACAATCTCTCTGTTTCTATCGTTCCTCAGTAATGAATTTCTTTGTTTTTTGATTTGTAATAAACAATAATTTGAGACTATATGGCCCGGTGTCTTACCCGGGGCACCGTGGTTTTATTTATGAGGGCTTTTGTTTGTCACTATCATATATCATGAATAAAAGCATTGGACGTTTTTCACATTTCAAATTTTGCGCTCCTTTTCTTTCCTGTCTTTACATATTTCAAAACAGCTGTATTTACACACACACTCACTCATACAGGTTTCAATCCACTCTGGATCTCACTGGTAACGACTCTGCTACTGCCGGTTATGACTTCGAAAATCCGATCAACTTAGCCGAAGGCGAAGGTGAAGATGATTGCGAAGTGCCTGGTGAACTCGCAAGACTGTTACAACAGGAAGAGAGGGCAATTCAACCCCATGAAGAGCCAGTGGAAATAATAAACTTGGGTACTGAGGAAGACAAGAAAGAGGTGAAGATTGGTGCCAACCTAGAGCTCAGCGTGAAGCAACGGTTGATTCAGATGCTGCATGACTATAGAGAAATCTTTGCCTGGTCCTACGAAGATATGCCCGGATTAGATACCGACATTGTGGTCCATCACTTACCAACTAAAGAAGATTTCCCTCCGGTTAAGCAAAAGGTCCGCCGTATGCGTCCAGAGATGTCTGAGAAGATTAAAGCTGAGGTTATGAAGCAGTTTGATGCCGGGTTTCTTGCAGTGACTTCTTACCCTCAGTGGGTTGCTAATGTGGTGCCGGTACCTAAGAAGGACGGCAAGGTCAGGATGTGTGTCGATTACAGGGATCTGAACAGGGCCAGCCCCAAGGATGACTTCCCTCTACCCCACATTGATGTCCTTGTTGATAATACAGCTCAGCACAAGGTATTCTCTTTCATGGATGGCTTTTCAGGCTACAATCAGATCAAGATGGCACCTGAAGACATGGAAAAGACTACCTTTGTTACTCAGTGGGGCACCTTCTGTTACAAGGTCATGCCGTTCGGGTTAAAGAATGCTGGGGCAACCTACCAACGTGCCATGGTTGCTTTATTTCATGACATGATCCATCATGAGATAGAAGTGTATGTGGACGACATGATCGCTAGGTCCCAAACTGAGGAAGAGCATCTAGATCATCTGCAGAAACTGTTTGACCGTTTGAAACTGTATAAGCTGAGGTTGAACCCGAACAAGTGCACCTTCGGGGTAAGATCTGGAAAATTGCTAGGCTTCGTGGTCAGTGACAAAGGAATTCAAGTGGACCCTGCTAAGGTCAAAGCTATTCAAGAGATGCCAGTTCCTAAGACAGAGAAGGAAGTCAGAGGCTTTCTAGGACGTCTGAATTACATTGCTCGGTTCATCTCACACTTAACTGCTACCTGTGAACCAATCTTCAAGCTGCTGAAGAAAGATCAGGTAGTACGATGGAATGATGAATGTCAGGCTGCTTTTGACAGAATCAAAGAATATCTCCAAGAACCACCCATCCTTATGCCACCAATTGAAGGGAGACCTTTGATACTTTACCTGACAGTGCTTGATAATGCAATGGGGTGTGTGCTGGGGCAGCATGACGAGTCTGGCCGAAAAGAGCATGCCATTTATTACCTTAGCAAAAAGTTTACCGACTGTGAGACCCGATACTCACTGCTTGAGAAAACTTGCTGCGCTTTGGTATGGGCGGCTCGCCGACTGAGACAGTATATGCTGATTCACACTACCTTGTTGATCTCAAAAATGGATCCTATAAAGTACATATTCGAAAAGCCTGCTCTGTCTGGGAGAATTGCAAGATGGCAGATGATCTTGACGGAATACGACATTCAGTACACGACCCAAAAAGCCATCAAGGGAAGTGTATTGGCAGACCACCTAGCACATCAAGCTGTGGATGACTACCAATCAATGAACTTCGAGTTTCCAGATGAAAGCATTATGATAGTAACTGACTGTGAAATACCTGGACCGGATGAAGGACCTGAACCAGGATCCCGATGGTCTATGCACTTTGACGGAGCCTCCAATGCTTTGGGAAATGGTATCGGCGCCATAATCGTATCTCCACAAGGTACTCATACTCCACTCACCGCCCGGCTGTGTTTTAACTGTACCAACAACATGGCAGAGTATGAAGCATGTATTATGGGTCTTCAAGCTGCGATCGACCTGAGGATCAAATTTCTGAGTGTCTTCGGAGATTCCGCTCTTGTGATCAATCAGATCAAAGGAGAGTGGGATACGAAACATCCAAACTTGATTCCTTACAGAGAATGTGTGTTGGCCCTGATCCCCCACTTCACAGAGATAACATTTGAGCACTTTCCAAGAGAAGAGAATCAGTTAGCGGACGCGTTAGCTACAATGTCTTCAATGTTCAAGGTTAAATGGGATAATGAAGCTCCCCGGATCATCATCTGGAAACTGGACGAACCGGCATACTGTTGTGATCTCGAAATTGAACTGGTAACTGAGAAGCCTTGGTACCACGAAGTGAAGAGATATCTGGAAGCACAGGAATACCCTGAAGGAGCATCTGTCAATGATAAGAAATTCCTGAGGAGGTTTGCAGCCAAGTTCTTTCTTAGCAACGGCATCTTGTACAAGCGAAACCAGGATTCAACCCTACTGCGTTGTGTAGATAAAACTGAAGCAGAAAGAATCATGGAAGAGCTACATGAAGGGACCTTTGGTACACACTCCAGTGGACACACCATGGCAAAGAAGATCCTACGGGCAGGGTATTACTGGTCCACCATGGAAGCTGATTGCTACCAACATTCTAGGACATGCCACAAATGCCAGATTTATGCAGATAAAGTGCATGTTCCTCCGGTTCCCCTGAATGTTCTGACTGCGCCTTGGCCATTTGCAATGTGGGGCATAGACATGATCGGTGAGATTAAACCAACGGCATCTAATGGACATCGCTTCATCCTAGTGGCAATTGATTATTTTACGAAGTGGGTTGAGGCAGCGTCCTATGCTACGGTAACTAAGACTGTTGTGGCACGGTTCATTCGGCACAATCTGATCTGTCGGTACGGTGTCCCTGAGCGGATTATTACAGACAACGGTACCAATCTAAACAATAAGATGATCGCTGAGCTCTGCGAACAGTTCAAGATACAGCACCACAATTCCTCTCCTTATAGACCGAAGATGAATGGGGCTGTAGAAGCAGCTAATAAAAACATCAAGAAGATCGTGCAGAAGATGACAGTAACGTATAAAGATTGGCACGAGATGTTACCGTTCGCTCTGCATGGGTATCGTACCTCAGCTAGGACGTCAACCGGGGCAACTCCTTTCTCTCTGGTTTATGGCATGGAGGCAGTCTTGCCGATCGAAGTACAAATTCCTTCTCTCCGGATAATGAAGGATGCAAATCTGAATGAAGATGATTGGATCCGGACACGACTTGATCAGCTCAACCTTATTGACGAAAAGAGACTTGCTGCTATCTGCCATGGTCAGACGTATCAGAAACGAATGATCAGGGCATTTAACAAAAAGGTCAGACCACAGGAATATCAAGTCGGGGATCTGGTGATCAAGCGAATCATCCTTCCTCAGAGTGATCCAAGGGGCAAATGGACTCCTACGTACGAAGGGCCATTTGTGGTTAAGCATGTGTTCTCAGGAGGAGCAATGATATTAACCAACATGGACGGTGACGACCTTCCTCACCCCGCCAATGCAGACATAGTTAAAAAATACTACGCATGAAAAAGACCCGCTAGGCTGACATGTCTAGGCAAAAGTTAGGGCTTCCCGTCGAACCAAAAGGGTTCGGGCAAAATGAAGGGATGAAAATGAAAAAATCTGTACACCCGGCAAGTCGAAAACCTGAAAAGGCGGCTTGGGCAAAAATGGGTATCCCGGTGGACTGAAAACCCGAAAGGGCAGTCCAGGCAAAAATTAGGGATAAAAGCGTAATACTATGTCTCATTGGATCACTTTACATCCAGAATCCGGTATCTACATCAAGACGGCATCGATCAGTCAGCTTCACTTTCAACTAAAGTCATCAAGTGATGAGACGCTCAGAGTTATAAAGGCGATAGCAGAGTTGAAACCCAGTGGATCATTCATATTTCACACAGCTGTTTATTTTCTTTTGTACAAAACTTGTATAAACTCTTTTGCTCGGCGACGTTTCCCTTACTAGGACGTCAGCCTCTTGTACACAAAACGCCTATTCACAGGCTATTCAAAATCAATACAAATATACTTTTCAGTTAAACGTGCCAACTGTTTTTCTTTTTCTGTTTTGTTTTGCGAAGAACGTCCAAGGTTCAATTTGTGATATATGCATTGACAATAATTTGCTAGCTCATAAATATTTGCATATGAAACAAAGAATTAATTGCAGGTGACACTAGAAACAGGGGCAATAAGGAGTTGTCTGAGCAGTCTAATTGTTCTATCCTCCAAGGTACCAAGGTAGGTTCAGCTAAAGAACCTAACCAGACATCTTGAATTCCCCAGAGGACAGCAAATCAGTGCATTCTTCCCCAAACAAAGTTAACAAGTCTCAAGGAAATTGGGTATCCTCCAGTAGATCCCAATACTCCCCAGCAGCATATATTCTTAACAAGCATCCCCGGCAGTCTTGGTCTAAAGATTGTTCCCCGGCGGCATACATCAACATTCAAAGGAATCACTCCCCAATATATCAAAACTATCAAAACTTCCCCAGGAAAGTCCCATCCAAGTTCTCCAGGAAAGATGGAATTCATCCCCCCAAGCAGTAAGCTTATCCCCAGTAAATTCTGGAAGCTTATCCTTCACAGAGCACGAACGCGTCGTCCGGCTTTATTCAAAGAGTTATTTCCTTAACAGGATATAACTGGGTTATCCTCAGCCAAAAGCTAAGGGAAGGTCATCGCCAACGTAGTTCTTTCCTATCCCCAACGAAGTCTATTCACACTTCCAATACAACAACGGTATCCCCAACAGAGTTACTATCAACATTCAGCAAGGCATCACTCTCCCCACAGAGTATTGCTTCCCAGCATGATCGCTAGAGTGCCTTTTCTCCCCGCAGAATCTTCCATTCGCCAAGTTTATTCCGCAACGGAGTCATCTTCTCCTACCGGTATCCTTGCAACTACTATCATCCCCAGCGAAAGCAAAATCTATTCCTCAACATCAGCCCAGGATACGATTCCCGGCACCCGTCAAGGATTTACTTTCCTAGACGAAAACATACATAAAACGTCACATACATCATTATAGCATGCATAACACACTGCATCATACAAATCTCGTTTATGTTGAGAACATCATTGCTTGATCCATGTCATGCATTGTATATGACTGACTTTTATCTTTCAGGAAAGATTCAGTTAAGTTCTCAAGCTACATTTCAAGACCTAGACCAGTTCAGTTAAATCGTCCCAAGATTTTCCTGATGCTTATCCAGTCAAAGGCCTTCTCTGGTTCAGTTAAATCGTCCCAAGATTTTTCTGATGCTTATCCCTTTGAAGACATTTCAAGACCTAGACCGGTTCAGTTAAATCGTCCCAAGATTTTCCTGATTGCTTATCCAGTCAAAGGCCTTCTCTGGTTCAGTTAAATCGTCCCAAGATTTTCCTGATGCTTATCCCTTTGAAGACATTTCAAGACCTAGACCGGTTCAGTTAAATCGTCCCAAGATTTTCCTGATTGCTTATCCAGTCAAAGGCCTTCTTTGGTTCAGTTAAATCGTCCCAAGATTTTCCTGATGCTTATCCCTTTGAAGACATTTCAAGACCTAGACCGGTTCAGTTAAATCGCCCCAAGATTTTCCTGATGCTAAT
This sequence comes from Vicia faba, assembly GCA_948472305.1. NCBI lineage: Eukaryota > Viridiplantae > Streptophyta > Magnoliopsida > Fabales > Fabaceae > Vicia > Vicia faba. Next base: position 500,409,693 of record OX451740.1, read on the forward strand.
CCAGTCAAAGGCCTTCTCTGGTTCAGTTAAATCGTCCCAAGATTTTCCTGATGCTTATCCCTTTGAAGACATTTCAAGACCTAGACCGGTTCAGTTAAATCGCCCCGAGATTTTCCTGATTGCTTATCCAGTCAAAGGCCTCCTCTGGTTCAGTTAAATCGTCCCAAGATTTTTCTGATGCTTATCCAGTTGAAGACATTTCAAGACCTAGACCGGTTCAGTTAAATCGACCCTAAGATTTTCCTGATTCTTACCCAGTCAAAGGCCTCTCTGGTTCAGTCAGATCGACCCAAGATCTCCCTGATTCTTATCCCAGTAGAAGACACCCCAGATTTTTCTCAACGAGCGTTGTTGAATTTAAAGTCGCCCAAAGCTCTCTTACCATTCATGCTAAGGAAGTAATCATCCCTGGTTCATTCATCAGCGTTTGAAGCTCCAGACTCAGCTCCTGTAACCAGTCAGGACACATCAATACCAAGCATCTAAAAAAATCAGCTCCTGCAACGTGTCAGGTACTCATTTGTTCTTGTGCAGGTATACAGGTTCTCGCCAAGGAATCTCCTACGCGATCAACATCCAGATGGCATCTATAAGCCCATCATCCAATCCAGCAATCTCCAAATGGCATCTATAAGCCCATTCCACCCTCATTGCTAACATGTGAGCGCAATGTCTCATTGCATTTGGTGAATCGGCCCGCGGGCCCCCTATGATCGCGGTAGGGGTGTTCAAATCCAAACCAATCCAAATAAAAAACCTAAAACCGATCCAAAAAACCGAAAACCACAAAAAACCGAAATTTATTGGATGTGCTTGGATGTCATTTTATAAAAACTGATCGGTTCAGATCAGATTTCGGATGAATTTTTCAAAACCTATTCAAACCAAACCGAAACGCATACATATATTTTTATACTTATTTACTTTTTATTAGTATGATATGTTATATGAATTTATTATTAGATGATAATAATTTTTTTAATAATATTTATTAGCTTGGTATAATCTATTTTTTTTAATCATTTCAACCATAATCGATCACTCTCATTTTGTAATATTAACTTTTAATATACTATATGTTATATATTATATCAAATTTATGATTTATTAGTAGTTTTATAATATTAATAAAAATATAATGTGTAATTTGGATATCCAAAAACTGATCCAAATTAAACCGCATAAAATTGGATCGGATTGGATTGGATTTTTAGTAATATATCATCCAAAACCGAACCGAACTGCAAGTGAATTTATCTTTGGATCGGACGAGTTTTTGCTTTAAAACCGATCCAAACTGAACCGCAAACACACCTAGCTCACGGGGATCCCGTGGTTTGTTATCCTTCCTCTTCTCGCCCATTCGTCGAGGAGGGGCTGCGTCCTGGTGTCATAGGGAGTTGGTTGGTCTGCAGTTCCTTGGGTCGCGGGCTTTGTTGGCTGTTTCCCTCTCCTCGTATTCCATGTAGGCCCTAGCCTTTTCGAGGAGAGCATTGAATGTTTGGGGTGGTTCGATGCCCACGGCCTTCCTGAACTCCGTTCTCGAGAGGAGTCCCCTCTCGAGCAGATACCGTTTCATGTGATCGGTATAGGGGACATGGATGGCCTCACGATTGAACCGATCTATGAACTTCCTGAGGGTCTCGTCGCTTCTTTGGACGATAGCTTCGATGGTGGTCTCCGTCTTTGGGTGTCAACAAGACGCTGTAAAGGAGCTGATGAACTGGTTTTTCAAGTTCCTCCAGGAGGTGATCGACCCTGGGGGGAGATTTTTATACCAGTCCATCGCAGGTTTCCTCAAGGTCGTGGGGAACAACCGACATTTGATTGGTCCCCTGATGTTATGATAGTGGAGCATTGCTTCGAACTCGTCGATATGGTCGACTGGGTCAACAATACCATTATACTCCTTCAGTTGGGGAGGCTTCTCCATTTCTTTAGGAATGGGCGCCTCCATGATTGCTTGTGATAAAGGACCACGAGATCGTCTTCATTTCTCCTATAGGGGGAGTCTGAAGGAGACCGGTTGTATCGACGGTCGTAGTGGTGTCCTTGGCCTCGGGGATTATCCCTTGGTCGAGGATGTGCTTCTACGTGGCCCATGTTTCTGTTTTCAGCGGATCGTTGTTCCCTGTGCGGGGGGGGGGGGGGTTAGTCCGCGCCTCCCGGGAGCCTCGGGCATGGTGCTCTCTAACGCGGGGTGCCTTCCTGTCCGTTGGGGAGAGAGACTCTGCGACCTGTCCCGTCTGTGCCTCAGCGAGGGAGATTGAAGACGGTCTTCATTCTGACGAGGAGGTGGGGGCTTCACGACTTGTCCTGTCTGTGTCTCCGCGGGGGAGATTGAAGACGCTCTTCATCCTGACGATGAGGAGGGGTGTCGGGCCTCCTATGTCTTCTAGGGGCTCGACGAGAGTCCTCGAGCACCCTTAGTCGCTCACCTTGCATGAAGATTAGGTAATTCGTCTGGTTAATTGCTGCGAATAAGGCCCGAGTCGTGGCACCAGCGCCCGGAGGGACGGGGACTTCCTAGAAAGCGTTTAAATCGTAGTTCTGGGGCGGATACGTGCCCTCGTGTGGTCGAGTGCATGATGAGGAAGAGGCAGTCATGCCGTCTCTGTAATTTTGTATGAGACCGACCATGTCGCCATTGTTCTCATTGTTATTGTTGTTGTTGTTGTTGTTGTTGTTGTTGTTTCCCACGTGTTCGACGATATTGTTGTTAGGGTCGACGAGTTGGGAATCCAAGATATTGTTGACAGCTGGGTCGGTCATGACAATCAAGAATTTAGAGTTGCTTTTGTCTTAGGTAAATGAAGACGGGGAAGCTAGTTTCCCACAGATAGCGCCACTGATCGTACCTGACCAGAGTGATCGTCAAGGCCTTACGTCGAGCTGAGGTTGCAAGCAAGATGGGGGGTACCTGCAAGACACTCTGATGCCAAAGTAAGTTTCAGGGAGAGTGCAAGCAAGTGTGAGTATGAGTATGAGAATGAATACCTGACCCTCTCAAATGAGAGAGTATTTATAGCCTCTGGCACTGGACCAATGTCCCCATTGTTGGGCCACGACGAGGCTCAATAATAAAGACTGCAAGGGCTTACGTGTGTATGGAGTTCAACAAGTGGACTCCCCCCTGGTCAACTGCTCCGTGAGAATAGATGTTGGACGTGTGATTTCTGAAGGGCAGTTAAGATGACAGTGATGCGGACACGTGGGCCACGTTCCCTAACGGATGCATGGGGAGTTCCCCAACGGTCCCTAGCTTTACTTGCTAGCCTTTGGACCTTATACAAAGGTGTTGGATTGGGCCTCCCAACTGTTTGGCAAGTGCAGACCCAATCCAGATCAATTGTTATGCATGATGGATGTAAATTTTGTTATATTACATCATAATAATTTTATTGTATTACTTTAAAACAAGTTAAAATAAAAATCAATTATTTTAAATTAATGTGATTAATTGCCAGTTCTCTTACATCGTGGATATATTTCTATTAAATTTTTAAAAGTTTAAAACAAAAAGAATGGTGCAATGATATTGTAAATTACTTTTACATGAAGATTTCTTAATCCATCCCATGACCAAAACAAGTATCTTATGCAATTTTGAAAATGTCTCTTTAAAATCAGAAATGCATTTTCGGTTCGCACCATATTTTTCACAAAAAAAGTTCAATATAATTTCACCCTTCAAAAGGCAAAAACGAAATTAAAAATGCATTTTCGGTACAAAACCTGAAATGTATTTCTGATTCTTAATAAATAATATCTAGGATGACTCATGCTTTAGTGATAATGAACAGTAGCATCAACCACTTGGGTGAACATGTATTATTTATTAGGAATCAAAAATATATTTCCGATTTTGTACCGAAAATGCATTTTCGATTTAACATACGTGCAATGTTTAGTTAATAGATTTTGGTGCGTATCAAAAGTATACTTCTGATTTTGAGGAGCATTTAAGGAATTTCGCGTGGTGCGTAAGAAAATTATATGATGGGTTAAGAAAACACCTTTTTACATTGTCAATTAATGACAACTATATATTATTTGACACTTTAAAATATTCTAATTAGATATTTGTATAATATTTTTTTTATACTGGCAATATACTACCAATAAGGTTTAAATATTTAATATTTTTGAGAAGAAAAAAAATATATCGATAATATAAAATAATTTTACATTGTTAATTAATCACCACCACAAATTATTTATACATTGTTAATTAATCACCACCATAAATTATGTCAAATTGTTATACCCCAAAATTTGCCCTCCCATATTCCTCAAGAAATTGCCAAGCCAAGCTACAAAATTCCCCAAGGGTTGCACAGTGCAAGGGCCTCCTAAACAGTCAAAATTAGGGTTTTGAGTCTGATCAAGAAAAGGAAGTGTTCAAAGGCCCAATCAAGTCTCATATGCTTACAAACATGGTCAAGCATCCTCATATCAAGTTTCAAGGCATTCAGCTCAAGATTGCACAGTCAAAACCCTAAATTGCACTACAGTCAACTGTAGGGGCAAAATGGTCATTTGGCAGTCAAAAGTTCAAATTTTTGATCAACATATCATTTTGAAGCCACAAACATCATTTGATCAATGCTTGATCATGATTCTCAAAATTTGGCTCAGAAATCATCAAAGATGCAAAAGTTGCTATATTTGGACAGCTGAAAAAGTCAACTGAAATTGACCAGGGCATAACTTTCACATGGATTATCAGAAAAATTCCATCCAAAGCTCATTTTGAAGAGGAAGACATTTCCTACAACTCATCTTCATACTTCAAGTCCAAGAAATGCTCTCACAAAAAGTTATCAATTTCAACATTATAGGTCATTTTCAAAAGTCAACAAAAAGTGACTTTAAGTCAAAGACCATAACTTGAGATTGGTAAATCAAAATGACATGGGACCAAAGGCATTGGTTAAAGGACTCAAAGACCTTTCCAAAATGTCCAAGAACATGTGAAAAGCTTAAAAATTGAGCAAGTTATGCCTTGTAGAAGTTGGGAAATTTTTGTGAAATGGCAAAAGTCAACCATCATTGAAAATCCAATTTTTGACAAAAGGGCCCCATTTTTTCCACTTGGTCCATCCTTGTCATGCCACACACGTGTCCCATGATTAATTTCAAGACCAAATATTGATTTTTTTATTTTATTTAATTTTTGATGATTTAATTCATTTTTAATCTTTGAAAATTCAAATAAAATTTAAAAACCAATGGAATAGTGTCATGTGAACTTGGACAATTTCTATGTATCATGAACCAACTCAAGAAATCAGGCTAGGGTTCATTTGCACACTAGGTCTAGGTTTTGGCTAAAAAGGAGGAAAAATGGTTAAGAGTGAAAACCCTAAGACTTGTTCATTCCTAAGCATGAATTAAGGCCAAAGAACAAGCCAATTCCATTCCATGATCATCACTAAGTCAAACCCTAAGCCTAACACCTCACAAGCTGCGCCCAAACAAGCTTTGGCAATTTGAAATTTTGACATAAAAAGGCAAATCTGATTTCAAAGTTGGACAATCTTTCAAGCCTTGATTCATATACCATTAGCATCCTGAGGCATTTCTGAACGCATTCCACTTCCTAACATCAATCAAAACGCGTGGTGACAACTCAAACTGTACAGAGAATTTTTTTGAAATCGTGTTCTCAATTCTAGGCATGATCATTGCATTTTAACTGTGGATTCTTGTTCCTTACAAAGATTCGAAGCTGTTCATTATATTTAATTGCATTTTCATAAGCCATAGACGAATCTACCATGTTTGGTTTTTAGGGTTTCCAGCTTTTTGAATTAGGGCTTTCAAAAATAGGCAAAATCAAAGCTCAAGACCATTGTCATTAAAACCAGCATGTTCCAACGAGCAAGAAACAACCATCGCGAACAATTTATGTAGCCTATATGGCTATTCGCTATTTTCCCATAGCATGCTTAAAACAACGCTTCAAAACCGTTGCTGTTGTGTTTTATGTTTCAGGGCACGCGAGGAAGAAGAAGTCGTGGCAGCCAATGATACGTTCATTTGAATCTCGCGCGCAGTTCAAATAGCACTAACCTTTTTCTTTTATATTGTTTATTGACTATTATATATTAATTGAAATCAAAGTGGCTCAGCTGGCAGGGACGTGCGCTAGGGACTCTCATGACCTGGGTTCAAACCCCAGGTCTCACACATTTCTCATATTATTTTTCCATTTGAAATCCCATGCAGCATAGCGTTGATGCCTACCATACACTTCAAAATCAGCTCATCCACGTGTCCCTGAGTACCCATATCAAAGGCAAGGATGGAAGAATATGCTATGCTCCAGTCAAATGCATCACACCTGATCAAAAAGTCAATGGACTTCAAGCAAATGGGCCAGGCCTACACCTCCAAATTTGAGGCCACACCCCCCTGGTTTGCTTTATCATTTTTATTTTTATTCTTTTTTTAATTTTTTCTTTTATTTCTTTTACTTGCTATTTATTTAATTAATAATTTTTTTACAAAAACACAAAAACATCACAAAAACCAGAAAAGTCAAAAAATTAATAATTATCTTATTTTAAATATTTTTTGTATAAATAATAACATGTAAATATTTAGTTTTAATTAGGGTTTCAATTTTAATCCTTTTTAATAAAAATCCAAAACATAGAATTTAGGTTTAATAATTTTTATTTTCTCTTTTTCTTTTTCCTTTTCCTTTCAGCAATAATTATTTATTTATTTATTTTCCATAAATTAAAAAATTGTACATAAATTAATTTAGAGTTAAATTAAGTTAAAAGTCAATATTTTCATAATAAACTTAAAAAACATTAGAACTAGGGTTTAATATTTAATTCAATTTCAATTAATTTTTCTTTTTTTCTTTTAAATCTAAAAAACACAAAAATACCATTTTTCATTTAATTTTAATTTTAGATAACTTAATTATTTTAATTCCTTTAAAGGGTTCAACGCCCTCGCATTTGATTATTTTCTTTTTCGCGCGTTTCATTTATTTCTTTTGTGAATATAATGTACTCGTACCAAAGCCATGTAATAGCTATTAGACATTTCTTTTCTGCAATTTATTTTAAAATGGGTCTGGATTAATTTGGCGTTGTAGACCCTCGCCCTTTGTAATAGCGTAGGACCTTTATCTTTTCCGCACTTTAAATTCCCGCACTTTTAACTGTTAAACAATAACATGAAAGAATGAATGCCCAAAAATAAAATCAAATCGTTAGATCACCAATGCATGACAAGACAAACAATAACTGAAAATGACACACAATTCGCACACACCACCCCTAGGGTACGCCTCACTGTTGCCTTTCGAAAGGTGATCGTCGAGTATAGGACGTCTTAGTAAGTCCTTATGTTCCATTGATCTAGTTGCCTCGAAACAAGTTGCCTCGGAATAGTTGCCTCGGAATAAAAGATCAATGGCATAAGGGTAGCTTCTAAGGTGTCTTCCCATTGCTCCGGTGATCACCACGTCTCTAAAACTCGAATTGACCCGAACACCTCCTACGGTGGTGCTACCTACCTCTCAATGGTGGGATGGCACTACTTTAAAGGACATTTACACAGACGAATTCCTTAGGGTAGGTAGGTTCTCGTAGATACTTGCTCTCTTCAAAAACAAAACAAATAATACTTTTCACCAACACATTTTCAAAAGCTTTCAAAGCAAATTTTTCAAACACTCTGACGCACGAGTCGAACTGAAATTTTTCAAAGAAACTTTTTTAACCCACAATTGAAAAGCAAACAAACAATTTTGAAAACACATTGAGCAAGTACCTAAGAGCCCATGGATAACCATGGATAGAAAGGGTGCTAACACCTTCCCTTTCTATAACCTACCTCCCGAACCGAGAGCAATCTCTTTAAAGGAATTTTTCTGTGCTTTTGTCCTTTCCATTTGGAGAAAATAAAAGACGGTGGCGACTCTTGCTTCCGCGACATTTTCGCGAACCAGCTTTAAAACAGTCAGTTCCAGATCCACCGATCACACAAATCATTCTAATATTTTTAAATTAGTTATGTGACATGGTTAATTATTTCATTTCTATTTAATGACAGTGTAAAATTACTTTTATAATTTTAATCTCAATTTTTTATATTGAATGTGTGACTTTTTATTGTTAAACTTTTTAAAACAAAAAAATTGCTTGAATGCGAATATAGAAAATAAATATTTTTATATCATCGGTCAATATGCATATTTTAATTAAATACAATATTTTGTTAATTTTTTTTGAAAAAGAAATTTTTGACTATCGTTAAATTAAAATCATGATCATATAGAAATAATAAACGGATAATAAACTGGATTTTTTTTAATTAATAACCAATTATTAAAATAATATTTCGCAAATAACCGCGTTTCGGAAAAAAATACGCAAATAACCATGTTTCAGATGACTCCCCAAAGGAGGAGCCATCTGAAATGGCGCATGCACCTATATTTTAAGGGGAGGCGCCATCTCACTTGGCGCCTATGTGCTTAGGGCATGCCCTAAGCCAAGTGAGATGGCGCCTAGGTGTATTTTTAGGGCAAAAATTGATTATTTTTTTTATCCGGTGCGTTGCGTGTTGGACAGAGGATCAATAAAATGGACTTTTTATTAAAAAAAATAATAATTACATCCAACTGTATTACATTAAAATAACAGATAAAAAAAAATTAAAAAAAATGGATAAAAAAATACAGGAAAAAAAACCAGATAAATCAGTGATCCCCCGGAACCCGGTAATAACCCCCGGTTCCGCATCCCCGTCCTCGCCTTTCTCGTGCTGGGTGTCGTCGCGTTTCCTGCTGCGGCAAGGTCGATGGCCCAGCGAAGTCAATGCGGTCCGGATCCATAAAATCAGTCAGATCTCTATATCTAGAAGATCTGCTTTGGTACAGTCGGTTACCCATACCCTCAAAGTTTAGTCGTGTTGGCGGTGGGTGGGGTTCCATAGTGGGTCTGTAACATTGATCGTCTGAGTATGGTGGATAGAAAGGAAATGGATCTTGGGGTGTTTGGTATTGAGGATGTTGGATGGTTTGGTGATATTGTGGTTGATGGTAGGTTAGATCGGTTTGTTCGTAATCTTCCGACATTCCCATATCAGGGCTAAGGCTGGATGTTGAGGGGCCCATATTGGGATATGTGGAAGACTGAAATTGTGTGTGGGGTATGCGGGTGTGCTGGTATTGGGATTGGTATTGTGGTTGGGTGTGAGGCATATCGGGGTATTGGTAGTGTGGTGGTGATTGTGGTTGGTTGTGTGGCATTTGAGTGTAGTTGTGTTGTGGTGGGGACTGTGGTTGGGTGTTTGTGGGTCTGTTTCTTCTTGGGGGTTGGTGGGAGGTTGATGGGTTTTGGGTTTGTTGTTGGGGAACCGAGGGTTGTGCCCATTGTGTGCGTGGGTCAACCAAGTACCTTGGATGAGACACGTGCATTTCAGGGTTATTAACCGACCTGTACCAAGACAAATATTGATCTGAGTGTCGCATATTACCTTGAATTAGGAAAACTGGGAATTACAAGACATAGCGGTGACGCCTCTGCCACATCTTACACCACTCCGGAGCGAAGTCTTTCCAGTTGGTAAGACCCCACTGGGCGTCGACCCTTTTAAGATGCCATGGGGACAAACAAGTTGAATCACTTGGTATCTCTTGATGCATTCCGAACTGCATCTTCACACGGTTGCTGTGGTGCATCTCCACAATGTTGAACCGAATGATTGCAGTCTTCGCGGTCCAAGTTGCTGCATCCTCCGGGTTTGGATCATGGCCCAAACTCAAATATGATCTCCAGACGAACTGCGATAAAATTTAAATCAAGTTAACGCAAAAGTAATGTATAAATAATTTAATTGAGCAAAAGTTAAAAGCTATGACGTACGTCATCCGGGCCTAAGTGATCCAACAGATTGCGGTAGAGTGCGACATTGAATCTTGGATTCTTGCTGTAATCCATACCCCTCACGCAGTACCTAAAGGAAATGAGAAACATTTTATTCTTAGCATATATTTGGTGAAGAGGTGAATAGTTATAAATTCTATAACTTGATGACTTACTTTGTTGCGTACGGGAAACCGAAAGTGTTGTTGTTGACGGTGTTTAAGGACTCCATCCTCCACCAACCCCAGGCTTGTAGTAAAAAATCGCACCCATAAAATGTACATTTTTCCTTGACTGCATTTTTGCACAAGGAACTGTATAGGTGGGCTAAAACTGCAGAACCCCAACTATATTTTCTTGTTTTTTCAAAATTTCTTAGTAAATGTAAATACATAAAATTTACACTATTTCCCGTACTTTCGGGAAATAAAAATGTACCAAAAAGTATCATAAGATAAGTTCTGGCTTTTACTACCCTGTCATTCTCGGAGGAATTTTCATTTAATTCCAAACTTGCATAATGACTTTTCAGCTCAGTGAGTAGTATTCCCTGCCCTCTCGCACCACCACCTTCTACCATATCCCTGCCCAACAGTTCTTCACACTGAGAGTTGGGTTGTTGAACTGACCCGTTCACGGCCTTACCATCGACAAGGAGACCTAGTAGCATGTACACATCCTCTAGCGTGATGGTACATTCACCTATTGGTAGGTGGAATGTATGGGTCTCCGGTCTCCACCTTTCCAACATTTCAAGAATGAACTTCGAGTCAATGGTGCAGTTGGACATCTTTATGACATGTCCAAAACCTGCGTATTCCAGATATGGGACGATAAATGGATCGGGAGCCAGGTAGTTGTGCGAACGGATTCTGAATCTTTTTGTGTCCTGAGTTCATAATGTAACATGTGTAAGATTAATTAAGATGAACAACGCGTTATTTGAAGTATGAAAAATGTATAACCAAAAAAGAAACTTACAAATGCGGCAATGTTTTCCCTTGTGCCTCTGCGAGTATCGCCCATTGTTAGAAGAGCCATTGTTTAAAATGCTTGAGAGTATGAAAGACTTAGGAAGAGATAGAGAGTATGATAGACTTATGAAATATTTCGTAGCAGAGAGTGAGACTTGTGTGAGTGTGAGAGATGTATCATATGGTATGTATTTATAGGCAAATAAATTTGATATAGTGGTTGCTTGTGCTTGTATGCCTGCGAAGTGTCACATTTGCAGGCTAGGTGGCAGCCTAGGGGGTTACACATATGCATTCATGCATGTACAAAAAATGAAATGTGTCACTCTTGCAGGCTAGGTGGCAGCCCATGCATGTATCACGATTGGACAGTAAGGGAGGCACCATTAGACTTGGCGAAAGAGTACAAAAATGAATGGTGTCGCCACCCCAATTGGCGAATAAGAGGTGTCCTTTGTTGCAGCCTAGGCTCAGGCTACGTGACAGCCTTTGGGATTCCTTGCATTAGTGCATGTAAGCCCATTGGAGTTGATGGGAGGAGACTTACAAAATAAATGTGTAGGTGCAGACTTGGGGCAGGCTAGGTGGCAGCCTAGGGGGTTACACATATGCATGCATGCATGTACAAAAAATGAAATGTGTCACTCTGCAGGCTAGGTGGCAGCCCATGCATGTATCACGATTGGACAGTAAGGGAGGCGCCATTGGACTTGGCGAAAGAGTACAAAAATGAATGGTGTCGCCACCCCAATTGGCGAATAAGAGGTGTCCTTTGTTGCAGCCTAGGCTCAGGCTACGTGACAGCCTTTGGGATTCCTTGCATGTAACATTATTGGCAGCCTTGGGGGGTTGCATCCTTACTTAATTGAAATTTTTAGCCTTACGTTTATCATAACATTGATTCACATAATCTGTCAAATCTTTCAACCTTCAAACGTTCTTACAACCAAACCTTCAAACCTACAAACAATCAAACATTCCAACCTTCGAATCACTCATAAATTTCAAACATGCCAACCTTCAAACATTACAACATTCAAACCTTCATACAATCAATAAACCTCAAACATTACAATCTTCAAACCTTAAAACAATTCTACGCAATGGCCTCTTCACCACAATTTATCGTCAAAGCACATTTCAACGGTGAGACATACATTTGTCCCACCGCTGGGTTTTTGTTTAGAGACACAGACAACATCCGATTTCTCTTAAACGGGAAAGCCAATTTTTCGTACTTCAAAAAAAGATTGGAGGCCAAACTTGAACGAGGCCCGGTGTCCCAGATATTTTATCAGAATCTAGTTTTCTTTGGAAACAACCAAGTAATTTTTTATAAGGTTGAAGTTCAAGATGACGAGGATCTCCAGAATATGATTTCCAACCATGTCTATTCCGGATACGACTCTATTGAGTTGTACGTTTTGCTGTGAGAGCCTCAGGTGACACAGGAGGTTGATCCTTTGGAGAATGAACAAGCTGAGGTAGATGCAGTTGATGATGAAGAAGATAACGAGTTAGAGTTTGATGAAATGGTGAATGATGATTCCGACGATGATGGCATCCCTAGTATTCCTGCAAACGAAATCTACACACCACCTTCGCACATGACAAACTTCAACATGGGCGGAGATGAACCTTCTACTGACTTATTTTTCAATTCGTATATGCAGTCGGATGAAAATTTAAAAGAGAAGGACAAGTTTCATAACAGAGAGGAATGCATCAGAGCCATTAAAAAATTTCACATGCTCAACTCGGTTGATTTTAAGGTGGATCGTGTCAACCCGGAAAGGTACAAGATCAAGTGTGTCCACCCTGACTGTATGTTCAAGCTGACCGCATCGTACAGATTAAAGGGTGACTGCTGGGTCATAGGTTCCATGACTACCCACACTTGTGTAAGTTCCACTCAATCACAGGACCACCGAAAACTTAACTATGATCTAATCTGTCAAGAAATCCTACCCCTGGTCAGCAACGACCCATCTTTGAAGGTGAAAACAATCATCTCCCACATCACCACGGTTATTAACTACACTCCGTCTTATCGTAAGGCGTGGTTAGCAAAGACTAAGGCGATTGAAAGGGTGTACGGAAACTAGGAGGAGTCATACCGAGAACTTCCCTGCTACCTGAATGCACTCAAGACGTATTCTCCAAGTAGTGTTTACGTTCTGGAAACATTGCCAGCGTACGCCCAAGATGGTAGTCTACTGAATGGCAACGGAATATTCAGTCGCGTGTTTTGGGCATTTCAACCATGCATCACAGGGTTTGCATCATGCAAACCAATTATACAAATTGATGGGACTTGGTTGTATGGGAAGTACAAAGGCACGCTATTGATGGCAGTTGCACAAGATGGCAACAACAACATTTTCCCCATTGCCTTTGCCCTTGTCGAGGGGGAGACCGGTGGTGCTTGGAGTTTTTTCCTGAAAAATCTGTGGACACACGTGGCTCCTCAACCAGATCTCTGTTTGATCTCGGACAGACATGCCTCCATTGAAAGTGCCTACAATAATCCAGCAAATGGTTGGCATGACCCTCCTTCTACGCATGTCTATTGCGTTAGGCATATCGTCCAGAATTTCTCGAGGGAGGTCAAGGACAAAAGATTGAGGAAAGCGGTTATGAATGCGGGATATGCATTGACACAACCCACATTCAAATATTACCGCAACGAGATCCGTTTGTCTAATCCGGAAGCCGGTAGGTGGATCGACAATATTCCGGTGGAAAATGGACTAGGTCATACGACAATGGCCAAAGATGGGGGCATATGACAACGAATCTTATTGAATCAATGAATGGGGTATTCAAAGGCATATGAAACCTCCCAATCACTGCCTTGGTAAAATCTACGTATTTTAGGATGGCTGCGTTATTTGCAAAAAGAGGTGAAATGTGGAATGCGGTGTTGCAATCTGGACAACTATGGAGTGAAAGCTGCATGAAATACATTAAGGCTGAAAGTGCTAAAGCCAACACTCACATGGTTATACGGTTTGACCGACACAGCCACAACTTCATTGTGAAAGAGACAATCGACCACAATGAAGGCCTGCCAAGACAAGAATATAGGGTCATTTTACCTTCTCAATGGTGCGATTGTGGCAGGTTTCAAGCATTTAGTATGCCTTGCTCTCATGTCATTGCCGCTTGTGCTCATACCCATCAAGACGCGCTGCAACTTCTGTCAAACGTTTACAAATCTGAAACGTTGCTCAATGTTTACAACAACAAATTTCCTTTGGTAGCAAAATCAGATTATTGGCCTGCATACGACGGCGAAATAGTATGGCACAATGACCAAATGCGAAGGAACAAGAAGGGTCGTCCCAAAAGTAAGCGCATCACAACAGAAATGGACGATCTTGACAGGTTGGAAAGAAAGTGTGGTTTATGCCGTCAGGTCGGACACAATCGCAAAAACTGTCTGAATCGGGCGTCTGGCTCGACCACATAAATATTGTAATACATAAAATCTTTTCATAATTGTGTTGTAAAAATTTGGGTTTTCCATTAACAGGTTTTGCTACAATTAATAAAACGCGTACAGAAATAACTAACGATATTCCATCTACGAAATTACAACTGTTAACACAATTTCATCTGACCCATGCATCATCAACATTACATCGCTGTCTATTTTGACTTCCTCCAACCACACATTAGGTCTTCCTGTCGCATATGAGGTTGTTGTTCGTTTTCGCTGGATCCTTCGAATTTTTTCCCCCTCCGCAATGTCTCCATCTAGCCATCGCATCAACTCCCGCTTCAGACGCTCCATGGAGTGAATGTGCCAGAATTTCATTTTCATCACAGGTTTCGTGGCGGAGAAGATAATGTAACCATCTCTGCTAAAAATCATAGGCGACGTCATGACGCAAATACCAGAGTACAAAATAAAAATACACTGCGAGAAAGTGTGAGAAATTTCGAAGAAACGGACGAATTATTTATAAAACAGCATTTTGTCCTAGTTTTGCCCTAGGAGCCAAGTGAGATGGCGCCTCCTCTCACTTTTAAGGAGCATGCGCCATCTCACTTGACTAAAAGCCAAGGGAGGCGCCAAGTGAGATGGCGCCTAGGGCAAAACCCTAGGTGGAGGCGCCAAGTGAGATGGCTCCTCCTTTGGGGAGTCATCTGAAACATGGTTATTTGCGTAATTTTTTCCGAAACCCGTTTTTTTTGCGAAATATTATTTTAATACATGGTTATTAATAAAAAAAATTCAATAAACTGCATTGTTATCTTTTTTTTAACATAATATATATATATATATATATATATATATATATATATATATATATATATATATATATATATATATATATATATATATATATATATATATATATATATATATATATATATATATATATATATATATATATATATATATATATATATATATATATATATATATATATATATATATATATATATATATATATATATATATATATATATATATATATAGAAAAACAAATAATATAATTTAAAAATACAATATCTAAATTCTAAATTTCTTTACTATTTTTCGTATGATAAAAAATTTAATGTCATTTAAATTTCTTGCACACCAATTAAAAAATAAAATAAAAAATAATTTTATTATGGTAATTCTGTTAACTATTAATATATTTTTTATTATCATAATTATAAAGAATATCATATAAAAATAATTAATGTTACGTTAAAATTAAATATAATGTTATTTTAAAACTAATTTTCTTTGCTAAAAATGATAGTTTTCAAGAAGCAGAAGCGATTATGAAGACTTTAACGAAAAAAGTTGTTGATATAAGTAAATTACTAGATATATAAATTTGAAGTCTTTCTTTTCTAACGATTTATAAATAAATTTAATTTTTTTGTTATATTTTATAACTAATGTATTTGATATATATATATATGAATTAGATATATTAATTATCAAATATATTAAAAAAAATATATTTATAAATCATTAAGGAGCGAATAGATGATTATACCAAGTTTAAAAATTTATTTATAAATCAAATTTATCTCATCTTTAATATACCAACGGCACAAATATGGTCTGATTTTCAGATAAAAAAAAAAAAGTAAATTTTTACAAAAGTTGGAATTAATGTCCTTGAATTTTGGATTGGGGAGGCAATAAACATCAATGCAGAATTGTGTTTTTACTCTGTCAATTACTCCCTCCGGTCTCATTTATAAGAAAAAATTAACTTTTTATATACATTGAATAAGTAATGTATTTGGACAATATATTGGTCCAAATACATTACTTATTTAATGTATCTAAAAAGTTAATTTTTTCTTATAAATGAGACCGGAGGGAGTATATTGGTCATTCAAATAGGGAAATTCTAAATCGGAAAGATACTTGGTTCAGATGATTAAGAGAGTGAAACATGTTAAATGTAATTCATTGTGTGTTACTTGGATGATTGGAAGTTTTTTTTTTCTGTTTTGGTTTCTTGTTTTTTTGTTTTTTGTTTTTCTCTTTAAAATTCTAAGATTAGGGAACTAAGCATATGACATTAAGATAAATAAGAATACATAAAATAAAATGGTAAGAAATTTTTTTCATCAAGTTTTGGTTCCAACTCAATTTTGAGTATGCAACATGTCATATCTAAAAAAATGTTTGGTAAAAGAGCCAATATTGATATTTTATAATAATATAAAATATAATATTATTGCATTAAATCGGTTCAATTAATAATTATGAAGAAAAAAAATCTAACCACTAAATTATATCATAAAAAAACATATAATATTTAAACATACAACAAAAACATTTCAAAGGAAGTCCAAAATAAATTGAATAAACTTATAGTTGAATAGAAGTGAATTTATATTTTTTTTGGGTTAAAGGAAAAAAATTTACTTTTGTATGCACTTAATGATAATTAGTAGTTTTGATTTATATTGAATATGTTACTTTTTATTGTAAACTTTTTAAAACAACAAATTAGTTGAATGTGAATATAAAAAATAAATATATTTATATATCATCGGCATGTTTTAATTAAATAAAATCTTTTGTTAATTTTTTTATAAGAAAGAAAATTTCGACTATCTTTAAGTTAAAATCAAAATTATATAGAAATAGCAAAAAAAAATGGACAATAAATGTCAATATTTCTTTTTGTTAATGCAATTTATATAAACAAATAGATATCTTTTTACAAAATATATAAAATAATAGGAAAAACAAAAAATATATTTAAAAAATATAATTTCTAAATTCTAATTTTCTTTACTATTCATATGATAAAAAAATTAGTCATTTAAATTTCTTACAGACCAATTAACAAATAAAATAAAATAAAATAATAATTTTATTATGGTAATTCTATTAATTATTAGTATATTTTTTTACTATCATAATTATAAAGAGTAACATATAAAACAATTAATTTTACATTAAAAAATTAAACATTATTAAAACAAATTTCTTTGCTAAAAATGATAGTTATCGAGAAGTAGAAGCAATGATGAAGAATTTGACCAATAAAATTGTTACATAGGTAAACTACTAGGATATAAATTTGAGATAGATGATTAACAGTTTTTTGATCTTCAATATGTCAACGGCACCGTGATTATAAGTGAGAAATGTGATCCGATATTTGAATCACAAAAGTAAATTTCTAGAAAAAGTTGGAATTAATGTCTCTAAATTTTGGATTGTGGAGGCAATAAACATTCTACAATGCAGAATTGGATTTTTCCCCATTGGTCATTCAATTAGGACAATTCCAAATCGGAAAGATACTTGGATAAGGTGATTAAGACAATGAAATATGTTAAATGTAATTCATCGTGTGTTACTTGGAATATAAATAAGAGTTAATTAGGAACACAATTCTATCTGTTATGATAGTTAGTGGGTGTGCAGTTAATTAAGAGTTTGTTAGTTACTTGTAGTGCAAGTAACAATTATATATACTCTTGTAATGTGGCCATTCAATGTAGTATCATATATCGTGTTCCATTGCAGAACCGAAAATAGAGAAGACTTGTGAGGTTTCTTGAACAATACAATGATGAGGCACTATGGATAAAAAATTGTTATTATGGTGCTTCTTGAATTAGAGACATTGATCTTGAATTAGCGTTATTACTCTCCAATACAATAGATCAAAGAGGAGAAGTATTTGTATGGTTAGCACTTCAACGCTCAAGTCAATCTATGGTTCAAGATAGTGATAGTGAAAATGGAGATTAGAGATTGTATATTTAAAAATCCTTTGTGAAGATATTTATACCTTGTATCTGATAGAGAAGATTGGATAAATAGATCTCGTGTTATTGGACTTTTGCCCGACGGGAAACACATCACATTCTCTGATTCTTCAATGTTCATCTTTTCTCTTTAATTATCAAAATGTAATGTGTGTGTGGAAGAACAAAGCTTGAGCAATTCATATGAATTATTCAACTGAGTGTGATAGAGTGTTCTTACTTGAGTTCTTGTTCCAACAAAATCGAGATTGAATAGATGAAAGAACAAACATCTATCAATTGACGGTCGGTAATAATCTTAAAATCCTTCTTCTATGATTTTAATTTACTTTCTCTCCTTCTTCAAGATTATGTCTAATACCATTTCAATATTAGAATATACTTTTAAACAATATTTATGGGAGGTTCCGAGGAAGTCATAAAAATTAACTATGTTAAATGAGACAAAGTATGTAGGCCGATTGAAGAAGGGGTTGGATATTAGAAATTTGAGGACTTTCAACATTGCATTATTAGCTAAACAAAAGTGGAAAGATAACTTAGAAAATTAGGGTATTTGGTATGACACTTTGATGAATAAACATGGGTTGTCCAATGAGGCTCTAAATTCGAATGTTAATGGTGCCTCAAGAATAGTATTAAGTGAAGGAGACATACAAGAGGCTATTGTCGGATGACAATCGTCTTCTAGCCACCCTTGGATGAAGGTTGGGCATAAAACAATACCATCAAAAATGTCTTGAGGAACCAACCCGCCTGCTGTGGCGGGGCGGCTTTTTTTTTCACAATAAGACCTGGACGATTATCCCTACCCTCGGTAGCTTACGAGTTTACGTCCATCCCTGGTTGGGTACAGTTTCCTTTCGATTTTTCCCTTGTAGCCATTACCCGAATTCGCGCAAGTGTGTCCACAGTTTGGTTAGTAAATTGTTTCAAAATAGAATTTCAACAAAAAATAATTTAGTTAGAAGGAGAGTTTTAAATCAGGAGCAGGGAGGGTGTGCATGTGTGGGAGTAAGGAGTCCGTTTCTCACGTTTTTAGTTCCCAATTTTTACAGGTGTGTGGAGTTCAATTTGTAAATGGACTGGCGTGTTTTCAACTTTACATAATGAGCTCTTGGATCAGTTCGAAAATCTCCTTAGAAGAGGAAGATAGTTAACTTCAAAACTAGCAGTGATTTGGTTTGCCTATATTTGGAACATTTGGAAGTTTAGGAACTCTAAAGTTTTTAGAAACGAGGAAATCTAGATTGAAAAATTGGTTGAAGAGGCAAAATATTGGCTTGGAAGTGGCTTAAGATAAAGTTGAAATTGATATCTGATAATATTGCATTATGGCTTTCGAACCCTAAGGTGCATCTCGGTATCACGGACACTTGATTTATGGGCTTTGCTGCGCAGTCGAACCTTAGGTGTGCCTTGGAAGTTGATTGGGCTTGAAGTTTGGAGTTGCTGTCAGTTTGGAGCTCTCTAGTTTTTGTTTGCGGCGTCTTTCTTTGGACTCGGCTTTATCTGATATGCAGCACTGTTCTGCTGTTTTCTGTCTTGCAATTGAGTCTGATGTTGTGTATTGGTGAATGGTGATCTACTATTACCGGACACGGTTGGTCTATCTCTCGCTGGTGTTGATTCCTTCCTGATATGTTGTGTGATTTAGATATTCTTGGCAGGGTGCTGTGATAGGTTGGGTCATATATGTAGGCTTTCCTGTTTAGCCTCTGCTGTTTGGCTTATAGTGAGTGATATTGAGAATAGGATAATGTTTTGGTTGTGGGGGATCATGTGTATTATTAAAACTGACTGCTGTTTTTGTATCAGGGGCATTTCTTATGCCTCTGTATCAATAAATTCTTCTTTTTGCTGGTTAAAAAAGAAGCAGAGGCAATGCTGTTTATAAGACACTGATGGAGAATGACGCAGGGAATATTTGGTCTAGCTTTCTGAAAGTTCCACTCAAAATTAAAAATCTTATTTTGGAATGTGTCGTGGGTGCTTTCATACCAGAGCCCGGCTTCGCAATAAATGTGTTCAACCGGCTGTCTAATTTATGGAGATAATCATGAGGACAACCTGCATATCTTGTTTATATGTTCATTGCCTATCAGAATTTGACAAATAGTAGGTTGTAGGATGAAATAAGGTATGGCGTGCACTGAACCAATAATACAACTGCTGCAATTTTTTTCTGTTTCAACTTTTCGACAACACAGGTTGCATATTGGGCTGTTTTAACATTGAGCATTTGAAAGCAAACAAACACCATGTTGCGGAATGATGTTGCCAGAACAAGTTCACAAATTATAGACTGAGCCAAGAATTCAGTCAACAACTAGGGCAGGGCGAACACACTCCATCTGTGGACGACAGTTGTCAAATCAGAACAGATGGTCACCAATTGGATTGGCACATCATTCTCTTTGTAGCAAAACCGAGTCGGGATTGGCATTTGCATTCGTGATGAAGATGACCAATTTGTCTTCATCAAAACAGCTTGGTTTACACCACTGTACAATGTGGTAATAGAATTTCTCAAGGAGAAGGATTATGAGATGCCAAAAAGCAAAAGTTACCTTCCCGCATAGGCAACATATGGTGCCAAATTCGGAGGTCAGTCCTAACTGTTTAATTTTATCAGCATGAAGCAATTATCTATCTGTTAGAGCCATGTGAGGTAACAGATTAGGCAAAGGTTTTCAGGTGAAAATGCTAGCACACAATGAGGTAACCATTTCATCTATAACCAAAAACTAGAGGTACATTTGAAATACATTAAACTTTATTGTACTTGTATTTTTGTCCTAAGTTGAATCTATCCACATGATGGTTAAACCCATAGGTCACTAAGGTCCTAACAGCTTGAACTCCTTGCTCCAATGACTCGTCAACCTGCCATAAAAAATGCAACAAAAGAAATGTTTCTGTCAAATTTCTAATATGAAAAAAGGTACATAATTTATATCATTCTACAATATGTGGTGACTGAAGTATTTCACAACTAGCCTAAGCAGAAAAATTCGATTCTATGCAATGACAGAATAGCTAAACCAACGCATGGCAGAAGTCTAGAAGGTGTTACCTGCTTTCTTTCCACTGAACTGAACTTTTGTAGAAGAAACGCTCTTATGTCCATAGTTCCAGGAGGATTTCCAATTCCTAAAAACACAATTTTGAGATATACTCTGATAAAAACTCAAGAGACTATATAAACTTATTAAGTGACAGTAGAGTCTAGACAAAGAACTAACCGATTGCAAATCGGGGAAAATCACGGGAACCATCCAAATGGCCTATCACATTTTTCAATCTGCGAGACAACATTAACACCAGTTATAGACTTCATAATTTACAGTATGAGAGGACATATATAGAGAAAGGTAAAGCCAGCTCCTAAATAATTTACATTATGGAGTCATGTTTAAAACACAATAAGAGTCAACCAAGTTCAAATTCAGACGAGAGAATTCTACTTTGGAGTTGCAGCAACTAGTGATAAACCTATGCTCATATTCCACTCCCTTCTTTGTTAAACAACAACAACAACAACAACAAAGCCTTATCCCACTAAGTGGGATCGGCTACATGGATCAACTTTCGCCATAATGTTCTATCCATGACCATACTTCTATCCAAATCGTTAATCTCAAGATCTTTCCTAATAACCTCTCTTACAGTCTTTTTAGGTCTTCCTCTTCCACTAGTTGTTTGTTTCTCTTCATCTGATCTACTCCCCTTAGCACATAATCTTCAAGTCTTCTCTTTACGTGCCCAAACCATCTAAAGACTATTTTCCACCATCTTCTCTATTATAGGCGCTACCCCAACACTTTCTCTAATATTTTCATTTCTAATCTTATCATGTCTAGTCTTACCACACATCCAATGCACCGTCCTCATCTCTGCTACACTTACTTTAGTCTCGTGTTAATTCTTAACCATCCAACATTATGTCCTGTACAATATCACAGGTCTCACCGCAGTCCAGGAAAATTTTCCCTTCCGCTTGAATGGTACCTTTGCGTCACATAAACACCTGAAGCCCTTCTCCATTTCAGCCACCCACCTTGAATTCGATGGTTTACATCCCCTTCTATTTGTTAAAAGTTACAAGAATTTCAATGGCCTTTGTATCCACCTTATATGACACCATTAACACATCCTAGAAGCCCAATCCTTACTATGCATGTCTTAATTCATCATTGTCTTACATCAATAAGATTATAGAAATTCTACTCACCATCTTACTATTGATAAGTAAGAAGCTCAAATTTGCTAGACTAAATCATTTCCTATTTTCAAAGTCATATTTTGTTACGACACTTAAAAAATCTCAATGACTATGTTATGAGAAATACAAGAAGCATTACCCATTGTGATGCCCATGTCCACCTTTAGGTGTAAGCTTCAAAACACCATTTGGAAGACTAGTTTCATCATAAACCTACATAAAAATTTCTAAAACTTATAGCCAAGCAAAACATCAACAAATTTCCAAATCATAACCAAACAAGATCAAACTAAGAAACACATACCAGTAGAATATGTCGCAAGGGCACTCGATAATACGCAGCAAGCGGCCCAACCTTTAACATTATTAAAAATGAGATAAGTCAAGAAGTCAAGAACATAAAGATAACATTCAAAATAATAAATCACAGTAAGCACAAACAATTATAATCACCAAATCAGATAATTCATCCATAACCAATTTCAGCGCGTGTGTAAGCATATACGTATAAATCACGAAAACCTAGCTATTATATACGGCGAAAACTAACCGATTCGCCACTAAAATTCATGTAAGTTTGAGGTTTTGCCAACAACACTGGTATTTCTCCAATAGAACCCAGTCCAATCAAGGCCTTTGACTGTATTGTATTCATCAGAATGCCTTCATTTCGAGAAAGACTATCAATCATTTCAAATCCAACCTAACAGGAAAAAAAACCCATAAAATTAAATTCAGTAAATTGATTCAAAATTCAAGTACTTTGAAAAAAAAAAACTAGATAATAATAATAATTATTATAATAATTACATTGTGTCTTGTTCCATGGTACTTGTTTCCAGGGTTACCCAAACCAACGATGAGCCAAGGGGTATATTCCACTTTAGTTTCATTGTTTGTCTGTGGCACCGAACAACGAACGGAGAATGATGTTTTAACTGAAGGTTTTGTTGAATAACGAGGATGGTGAAGGTTGTTGTTGGGATAGGTTATAGATAAGAGTGAGGAAGATGCGAGATGAAACATTTATCTGTTGAAAAATAGAAAAGATTAAGGAACAATAACATGGGATAACTGGGAACAATAACATGGGATAATTGAGAACAAAACATGATGTCGTTTAAGTGAAGACAACACTTACAGTGCATGAATTGGAAAATAGGAAGGAAAACACAATCTTCTGAATGGCTTGGGAGTGAGTTGGAGAAGAAAGACAGAAGTTTTTTTTTTTTTTTTTGTGTTAATAAAAAAGAGAGGGTGTTTGGATGAGACTGGAAGATTTTTTTTTCTGTTTTGGTTTCTTGTTTTTTTTTTCTCTTTAAAACTCTAAGATTAAGGAATTAAGCATATGACATTAAGATAAATAAGAATACATCAAATGAAATGGTAAGAAATTTTGTTTAGCTAGGTCTTGGTTCCAACTCAATTTTGAGTATGCAACATGTCATATCTAAAAAAATGTTTGGTAGAAGAGTCAATATTGATATTTTATAATAGTATAACAAATAATATTATTTGTTAAATCAACTTAATTAATAATTATGAAGAAAAAAATCTAACCACTAAATTATATTATAAAAAAACATATAATATTTTAATATACAACAAAAACATTTCAATGAAAGTCCAAAATAAATTGAATAAACTTATAGTTGAATAGAAGTGGATTTATATTTATTTTGGGTTAAAAGGAGAAAAATATTTACTTTTGTATGCACTTTATGATAAATAGTGTATAGTTTTGATTTATATGACAAAGATCATTCCAATATTTAACGTTATGGTAAGATAATTTTTTAATTTATTGCGTATAAATTTATATGATAATAAAAGATTAGTTGGATTACAATCTTTTTATCACAAATTTATAATTTATTTTACTAGTTTATAATTTATTTCTCAGATACTATTTCAAATATCGTTTTAATTTATATCTTATAGTTTATTGTTTTTTATTTCATTCTTATCCTTATTATTTGATCTAAAACACACTACTATCCTTTATAAATTAATTTAATTTAAAACAAAATAATTATATATTAAATGTCTTTTATGTCATTTTAATTTATCAACTAATTGAATAATTAATTTTACTAAAACTTTAATTAACTTATTGAAAGAAAAACACAAGAAATGGGGGATTTGAATTGGGTTTTAAAACTTTTCCCTTTTGAAAAACTATTTGATAAAACTATGAAAGAATATAGAATGCTAGAAATATAAAGAGACACATTCAGTTTATCCAAGTTCACCTTCAACAAGGCTACATCTTGTCCATCCTCCTCAGATGATTTTGCCTTAGACAAGGACTTAGTCCACTAATCTTAACATATTACAGATGCACGGACTATCCGTCGATGACTAACAACAACAATGATCATGCAGAATATAGTGGAATTTATGGTGTATTGTTCATACTGTATTCTTCTTGACTAAGTTTCTTGATCTTCATCTTATGATGATGTACTTCTGATTCTGAAGTATTAAGCTTAGAAGAGATCAGTTACTTTGTCTTCGTTCTTCTGATGAACAACTAATTTGAGGAACAACTTCTTTGTTTGTGAGTGAAAGCTTTTCTGATCCACTATGTCTTGATCCGGTCTTGATTTCTGATAATAAGCTTTTTTGAGTTGCATGTATGATGTTCATTTCTAAAGCAGAAGCTTATATCAGTACATCTGATTTTCTGGTTAATTTATCTTTATCTGATCTTTGATTTCTGATGACAACTTTTCTGAGCTGCATATTTGATGTATGGTTTGTGAAGCAAAGGCTTATATCAGTACATCTGATTTTGACGTTGAATTCTTTCTTTCTGATTTCTTCAATTCTGATCTTTGAATTGAGCTGAAAGCAACATCTTATGTCACCAACATCTTATGTCAGCTACATCTTGGTTTCTGATCATGAATTCTTTCTTTCTGATATCTGAGATCTTCGTTTCTAATCTCTTGAGATCTTCAATTCTAAGCTCTTGATTATGATATCTTTGTTTATGAGCATCTTTATTTGTGATATCTTCATTCTTGATATTGAGCTGTAAGCAAAAGCTTTTATCAGCCACTTCTTTGATTTCTGATATCTTGACTTCATAACTCTTGATTCTGATTTTGATTTCTGATGCTGAGCTGATATTTGAATCTTGACTTCTTATCTATTTGATTTCTGATCTTTTGAAGCTTGATCTCTTCTTAGAAACTCATTGAGATTCTTTTCTTGTTGAACATTCAGCATTCAACATAACTACCAATGTTTCTTTAGAAACGAACTCAATGATTTTTCTTTTGAGTGCTAAAGTGATTCTGATGATATCTTGATTAAGACTATCCATAATTCTAATATTTTCACACTCAATGAAACCATTAGAACTAAAAAGCTCTACATAAAATATATGCATTGTTATCATCAAAACATAGAGTTTTAAACACATATCTAAATCGTGTTTTAACATTTATCAGCTACAAGTCGTTAGTCATCAGCCATCAATTATAAACTATCAGTCATAAGCTATAAACTATCAGCTAGCTTATCACTCAACCGCTATACTTACCAAACAGAGCCTAATATGTAAGGATTAATATAATGTAAAATAATATGTAAACTATTACTAATACCGTTTGATTGAAATTAAATTCGAAAATCGACTTATTTCATCTTTCCGTTTATTGAAATTGAATTCGAACAACAGGTCGACTGATCCGACAAAACAATAATTTTTTAAAAAGTAATAGTGATATTCAATGTTTAAAGAAACTAGTGGGATATGTAACACCCTAAATCCCCCGATGATTAATAATATAAAAAAATCAGAGTAAAATTTTTTTCTTCAAAATACATTTAGGATGCTACACTTTCTCAAAACAATCATAATTTTCTCAAAGTTATAAAAGGGATACATAACACCTTTCGGATAAACAACAAATATCATAGTCTTAAAAATCAACTTTATTAAGCAGCGGAAAACATTTCAGGTTCGTTATTCACAATAACTTTAATCTAATATAACTCATTAATCAATTATTCATGAGTTTATAACATTCCACCACAATCACCAAAACAATAAAAATAAATAATTGTTTATTCCCTCAATCCGGTTTTACGTATCAGAGCATAACACTGACTCTAAAATAAGAAATAAAGAGTAATCTCTTCGAACTCCGCAACAACGGACTACTCCTGACTATATGTACGATACCGTATAAAGCATCATTCCAACAGAAGGGTGAGATATCACAACAATATAAAAGAAGATATAATAATAAGTATACAATGAATATATCATGCATAGTTATTCATTTTACATCTCACACCTTCACAACAACAACAACAATTATGTCACAGATAGACAATCACATAACACATTACCATTATAACAACAATGCAATGCACCGATGCTGACACACTGACTCGAATGCATATGGTACCATTTATGAACATTTAGTTCACACTATGCCAAAATTGACTTTAGACAACGCCACATAGACAGCGCTTATGCCCTAAGCGCTGCTATAGGTTTTCAGTAAAAAAAAATTAAAAAATTAGAATAAGCGCAGCTAAAGGTATACTATAGACAACGCTTATTATAAGCGCTGCTATAGGCCTTACCATAGACAGCGCTTTCTTTCTCTAAGCATTGCTATAGGTCTTCAGTAAAAAAAATAAAAAAAATTAGAATAAGCGCTGCTAAAGGTTATACTTTAGACAACGCTTACTAAAAGCGCTGCTAAAGGTGTTATTCTAGGAAGCATTGCTAAAGCCTAAAGAGCTGCTAAAGGGTATACCTTAGACAGCGCTTTCCAGAAGCGCTGCTAAAGGGTATACCTTAGACAGCGCTTTCCAGAAGCGCTGCTAAAGGCATTACTCTAAAAGCGCTGCTAAAGCCAAAAGCGCTGCTAAAGCCAAAAGCGCTGCTAAAGGTAATACCTTTAGCAGCGCTTCTTGAAAGTGTTGTCTAAGGTAATTAAATAGTGTCTAAATCCCTAAATTGTTTATCAGATTTCCAGAAATCCCATATTTTACAAACGAAACCCCACACCCAGAAAACGCTCCTGTTCATCTTCTTCTCCAACTCGTCTCCTCCCTCCTCACCGTCCAATCGTGGTTCTTCCTCCAACTCTTCTCCAACTCGTCTCCTCACCGTCCAACCATGGTTCTTGCCAGAAAGCTTCTGATTTGTTGTCTCGTTACAGAGAAACTGATTTGCATATTTTAGACACTTGTGAGTTGTTATCTTTCTTTAGTATCTCAGTTTGTTTGTTGCCTTAAGAAGAAAATGCACTATTTCATTCATACACTCTTTAGTATCTCAGTTTCTTTGTATATTTACGACTTTTTGATGGTTAATTATTTTTAGCTTTGCAAACATGGGATTCTCCGGTTATGCGAGGGCAAGGTCCAGAGGCACGTGAGGGTCATAGTGCGGCTGTTGTTGGGAAACGGCTTTACATTTTTTGTGGTTGTGGAAAATCCGATGATAATAACAATGAGGTTTACTACAATGATGTTTACATACTGAATACAGGTAACGTTTGCTCTTCATACTGCGATACTGACTGTTATTTATTGATCGAGTTAGTTAGTTCATTACACAATAAATCCCCTTTGACATTTAAATGAGATCTTATGTAAGTGATACAAAGTATGGTAAATTGAATGGGAACGTTTGGATTCGAGAATTTGTCTTTTGCTTTTGATTATAGTATCTGATGTGGATTATTCTAATGGTTCAGTTTTACTGTTTCACCCGCAGAGACACTTGTTTGGATGCGCCCTACAACATCAGGCACACCACCATCTCCTCGTGATAGCCACACTTGCTCATCTTCTTCTCCAACTCGTCTCCTCCCCGTCCAACCGTGGTTCATGCTAGAAAGCTTCTGATTTGATGTCTCGTTACAGAGAAACTTATTCAAAAAAAGTGTGAGCCTTTACCTAGAAGAAGAAGTTTCGCAAAATCGGTTTCATCTAAGGTAAAATTTCTTCATCCTTTTCCGGTTTCACTATGGAAGCCTGTTAGTAATAAAACAGTGAATTGGAATGGTTTTAACTGCAAGAGTTTCGAGTGTTTGAATGGTAGGAAACTGAATAGAGATTGTGTTCATTGCTTTGATTTGGTTAATGGATATGAGAATCAAAGATTTGTTAAGTCTAAGAGTAAGAATGATTTTCTTGTTGATGATGTTTTGCAATTAGGAAATGGTGGGATTAGAATAGGTTTTGATATTGGAATTGGTTCGGGGTCTTTTGCGGCGGTTATGGCTGAGAGGAATGTTACAGTGATTACTAGTACTCTTAATGTTAATGGTCCTTTCAATGAGTTTATCACGGAGAGAGGACTTTTTCCGGTTTACTTGAGTTTGGATCATAGGTTTCCGTTTGTTCAATCTAGTATTCAACTTAGTAATAGTAAAAAATAAAACAAATCATGAATCTTCGAATGAGTTCACAACTAAGCTAATGCCTCTAAAATTGTAATGTTGACGATCATTGATTGAATATGTTATAGGACCACAACAGTAACATGAACTAGGCCTCTAAGGTTGGACCACATTCGTGGCTATGCTCCTTTCACTCACACGTTACAATCCTCATTTCTAGAATTGTTCTAATCACATGTTTGATTTTTGTTGACAACACACACTCTTTAAATTCATTGTACTCCCACCATATTGCTTATAATCCAAGTTAGTAATAATCAACACAAGAGGTTCACGTAACAATGACATATTCACTTGAATAATAAAATCCGTGTATACTTTGTGTTTTGGTAGAAACGCATTATACCGTTTTGTGCCCTAATTAGTGTTTTTGTTTAACTTAGATAATAGTTAAAACCATGGATACAAAATGGATGTGTGTCGATCGATTGTCAAAAGAGTACGAGAATGGGGTATTAGAGTTCGTTAAGTTTACTGTTGAACACGCTGAAGACACGAATAGAATGAAATGTCCTTGCTTGGGTTGTTGTTATGTGGGTCGGGTTGACGCAGATGGATTGAAATCGCATTTAATAATGCGCGGAATTGATCGAAGTTATACGTGTTGGATATTTCATGGTGAGAAAAGCATCGAGAATGTTGAACCGGGGGTGAAAAGTAATGCGACCTATGTTTCGTACGACAATGCCACGGATACATATGATTGTGATCGAGTCAAAGAGATTGCAGAAGCACTTGAAGAAGATCTTCAAGATTGTCCCAAAATGTTTGAGATGTTGGTAAGCGATGCAGAGAAACCGTTGTATAAAGATTGCCCCAAATTCACAAGATTGTCTGCGGTATTAAAATTATACAACTTAAAGGTGCGCAATGGATGGTCGGATAAAAGTTTCACACAGTTATTAGCCCTTTTGAGAGATATGCTTCCTGAGGATAATGTTCTTCCTAATCGAACCTACGAGGCCAAAAAAATGTTGTGCTCTATTGACATGAGCTATGATAAGATACATGCATGTCTAAATGATTGTATTTTGTTTCGAAACGAATATGCATCGTTGAATGAGGGCCCAAAGTGCGGTTTATCTCGATATAAGAAAAAATTATCCCCAACGAAAGTCTTATGATATTTTCCTATTATTCCGAGATTTAGATGCATGTTTCATAGTGAAACCGATGCTAGACACTTGACTTGGCATGCAGATGAAAGAATTATCGATGGAAAGTTTCGACATCCGGCAGATGCACCACAGTGGAAGAAAATTGATAATGATTATCCTGATTTTGGAGGAGAAATAAGAAACCTTCGCTTGGCATTATCTACGGATGGAATGAACCCGCATGGTCTTCAAAGTACCTGACATTCCACATGGCCTGTGATTCTTATAATTTATAACCTACCTCCATGGCTATGTATGAAGCGCAAGTACATGATGTTATCTATGTTAATTTCTGGGCCTAAACAACCAGGGAATGACATAGATGTATACTTGAAACCTTTAATCGAATATTTGAATATTTTATGGGAGAACGGTGTGGAGGTTTATGATGGATATAGGAAAGAAAGTTTCAATTTGAGGGCGATGTTGTTTGGCACAATCAACAATTTTCCAGCATATGGAAATCTATCCGGGTATAGCATTAAAGGTGAATATATATTAAATAACATATCTCACAAAGAAAATGAATATTTTCATAAATATATTTCCTCAAAAAAAATATTCAAACTTTATTTTGAATCAAAACTTTATGATATAATATACACCACATCCTTTATCAAAAATGTCTACCATCCCTTATCTTGATAGATGCATCAACGATCCCTTCCGCTTCTAGAATGGTATCATCCGCGAACTTTATTTTGTTCTTCATGACACGATTGATTGTAACAAATCAATATTTCCTCTCCGTCATATGAGTTGGATATTCGGAGTCCAAATACCATTGATTTCTGCACTACATTGCTTCTTTTAAAGTGACAATTACATTTTTTCCAGCATGTAACCAATTACAACATTTACGCAACCGATTACAACATGCTTCTGAAGAATTTTTCAAAATTTTGTTGTTGTTATCCTGCACGCTGTTGTTGCAGCATTTTCTTATTATGATCATGACCAAGAGTGTGTTCTCATCATCAAACTCTTGCCTTGCAACTTTAACTTCATCTTCTTGAGGTTCTTTCTTGTTGAAATTGCACTCTCTTGTGAAATGACCAAGCTTTTGACAGTTAAAGAACTACACTCTGCTCTTGTATATCATTCTTATTCCACCTTTACCTCTTAGATTTCCTCCTCTAGGGTTGTTTAATCCAGTTGCTTTACTACCATTATTTTCACCCCTTTGGAATGTTGAATTCTAGGAACTTTGGGATTCTTTTCCATCAATATTCTAAAAATTCCTTCTACTCTTCATGGGCCATTTTCCCTTCGATTTCTTGTCTTTCTCATTGAAATGAGTTTTCAAACTGATCTTTGCCTTTTCCCTATCACAATTTCTCTCTGTTGTACCCCAAAATTTGCCCTCCCATATTCATCAAGAAATTGCCAAGTCAAGGTCACCAAATTCCCCCAGGGTTGTGCAGCTCAACTGTCTCCTATACAGTCAAAACTAGGGTTTGAGTTCTGGTCAAGCAAATGAACTTTTCAAAGGCCCAATCAAGTCTCATATGCCTACAAATGTGGTCAAGCATCCTCATGTCAAGTTTCAAGGTACTCAGCTCAAGATTGCACAGTCAAAACCCTAGATTGCACTACAGTCAACTGTAGGGGCAAAATGGTCATTTGGCAGTCAAAAGTTCAAATTTTTGGTCAATATATCATTTTGAAGCCACAAACATCATTTGATCAATGCTTGATCATGATTTTCAAGATTTGGCTTAGAAATCATCAAAGATGCAAAAGTTGCTATATTTGGACAGCTGAAAAAGTCAACTGAAATTGACCAAGGCATAACTTTCACATGGATTATCAGAAAAATTCCATCCAAAGCTCATTTTGAAGAGAAAGACATTTCCTACAATTCATCTTCATGTTCCAAGTCCAAGAAATGCTCTCACAAAAAGTTATCAATTTCAACATTATAGGTCATTTTCAAAAGTCAACAAAAAGTGACTTTAAGTCAAAGGCCATAACTTGAGATTGGTAAATCAAAATGACATGGGACCAAAGGCATGGGTTAAAGGACTCAAAGACCTTTCCAAAATGTCCAAGAACATGTGAAAAGCTTAAAAATTGACCAAGTTATGCCTTGTGGAAGTTGGGAAATTTTTGGAAATTTTTGAAAGTCAACAATGATGCAAAAGGCCTAAAAATGCAAATGGGCCCAATTATCTTCCAAATTTCTTCATGCCAAGCCTATGCACGACCATTAGGCCCAAAGGGAAGTATTCTCATAATTTTTAATTATTTATTTGAATTAATATTAATTTATATTCATTTAAATGATTTTAATATATGAAAAATATCAAACTAACCTAAAAAAATCTTTTCATGCACATTATAAGCTCAATATTTCGTGTAAGTCTTAAATAGGCAAGTTTTGGTGTGATTGGATCATGATTGAACAAAAACAACATGAAAAAAGATTGGAAAAGATATTAAGCAAATCAAATCTCCAAATAATGAATTCATGAGATTTTGTTGGTTTTTGTTGACCTAGATCACTCCCTATATGATCAGAATGAAGACCTAATGCCAAGGGGACTAAAAAGCTGCGCATAAGAAGCCCTTAACAACTTGAAATTTTTGAGAAAAAAGTCAATTCTGAAAAGCATTCTAGGGGACGATTCAAGCCCTAACTTTGATCTCAATAGCTTCATTGGAGTGTCCTGAACGCGTGCCAACCCAAAACAACCACCAAAACTCCTTGAATTGGTATCCATGAGTCCAACTGTACCAAGAAAATCTTGAAATCGCATAGCATGAATTAAGCATTATTTTGCATTTTTTTTCATGGATTCATGTTTATATTGATGTTTCTGAACTAACTGATACGTTTGATTTTATTTTTGAGCAATATACGTGAATCTGCCATGAACGGTCTTTAGGGTTTCAGGAACTCAAAAAGGGGGTTTCCCAATACAAGTAAAATTAGGCCATCTCAATACTATGGTTGAGTTCAGCGCACCAAGACGAAGATGAATGCATACTCGCGATGAATTTATGTTTCATATATCCCTATTCGCTATTTTCTTGAATCTCCCTTTATGCAACGTTTCTAAAACCGTTGCCATATGCTTATGTTTCAGAAAAAATAAAAAAAGGGATGAGGACGATGACGTGCTGGCATGATATGATTGGTTGTTTTAAATTTCGCGCGCCCAATTGCTAGTGCGCTTGGTTTTCCTTTTTGTTTTTTATTCTTTATAATATATCAATTGATGTTAGGTGGCTCAGCTGGTAAGAATTAACATATGCAACCTTCAAGACCTGGGTTCAAGTCCCAGGTCTGGCAAATACTCCATATTATTTTTCAATAATTGATCCCATGTAGGCATAATTCTGAGACTACCATGCACGCTCCAAGTTCACCATCCACGCGTCCAAGATGATCAGATCAACGGCCAATGTTCCAAGCGCAGCATACAGCAAGTCAACGCATTGGTACATGATCAGAAAAGTCAATGAATCAACTCTTATTGGGCCAGGCCTCTCAAATTTACACCTCTAAATCTGGGGCTACACCCCACCCTGGTTTGCATTGTTTATATTTTTCTCCTCACTTTTTATTTTTATTGTTTTATTTATTTTATTTTCTTAATTCCATTAATTTATTTTTTCTATAAAATATAAAAACATAAAAAATAAAGAAAAGACAAAAAATACAATTTTTATTTTATTATAAATAAATTAGAATGTAAATTATGTAGTGTAATTAGGTTTTAATTTTAATTCCTTTTAATAAAAATCCAAAAAATATAGAATTTAGGTTTTAATTGTTAATTCTTTTTTATTCCCCTTTTTTCCACAATAATAATTATATTTATTTATTTATTTATTTTTTCTATTTAAATTGTACATAAATGAATTAGGTTTAATTTAGGTCATATTTTAATTCTTTCACAATAAATAAAAATATTAGAATTAGGGTTTGCTTCTTAATTTAATCTTAATTAACCTTTTTTTTCTCATTAAATCTAAAAAACACAAAAATATCATTCTCATTTAATTTTAATTTTTAAATCCTTATTAATTCTAATTATTTGCAAGAAGGGTCCAACGCCCTAGTTTCGTTTTAATTATGTAATTTGCGCATTTATCTTATGTCGTAATTATAATTATGTAATTGTCCCTAAGCCATGTAATTTACTTTTCGCACTTTATTTCTTCGCATTATTTATTTTTTCCGCTAAATCGGGTCCGGTTTAATTTTGGCGATGTGGACCCGCGCCATTTGTAATAGTCTAGCTTTATTTCCTCGCAACTCTTAACTGTTAACCAAGCATGAAAGAATGAATGGCCTTAATTAAAATCAAGCGTAGAACACTTCAAACATGACAAGATAAATAACTGAAACATGACACACAATTTGCACACACCATCCCTAGGGTACGCCTCACTGTTGCCTTGCCTCGAAAGGTGATCGTCGAGTAGAGGATGTCTTAGTAAGTCCTCATGATCCGGGAACCTGGCATGAGGGTAGCTTCTAAGGTGTCTTCCCATTGCTCTGGTGATCACCATGTCCCGAACCTCGAATTGACCCGAACACCTCCAACGGTGGTGCTACCTACCTCTCAATGGTGGGATGGCACTACTTTAAAGGACATTTACACAGACGAATTCCTTAGGGTAGGTAGACGACTCGTGGATACTTGCTCTAATTCAAAACAAAACAAATCAAAAATACTTTTCACACCAACACATTTTCAAAAAAGCTTTCGAAAGCATTTTTTCAAACACTCTTGAGGACTGATACAAGAGTCGAACTGGAATTTTCAAAGAAACTTTTTTAAAACCCACATTTGAAAAGCAAACAAAACATTTTTGAAAACACAAGTGAGCAAGTATCTAAGAGCCCATGGATAACCATGGATAGAAAGGGTGCTAACACCTTCCCTTTCTATAATCTACCTCCCGAACCGAGAGCAATCTCTATAAGGAATTTTTCTGTGCTTTTGTCCTTTCCATTTGGAGAAAATAAAAGACGGTGGCGACTCTTGCTTCCGCGACATTTCGCGAACCAGCGTTAAACAGTCAGTTCCAGATCCACCGATCACACTCTCCTCCATCATTCTTTCATGTGCTTCAAGAGAGCTTTGAAGCTTCTCCTTGCACATCGTTGTAAGATCCTTCGATTCCTAAATTGTTACAACTATGTTATCAAATCTTGTCGTTAAAGAACACAATATTTTTGCAACTTATATTGCTTCGTGATCATTTCTCCACATGTTTTACTTGGTTCACCAACCGAGTAATTCTTGTCATGAAATCGATGATGGTATCTTTCTGCTTCATTTGAATCAACTCAAGTTGACGTTTGTGAGTTTTGTAACCTCACAAACGCCACTGTGTTATCCCCTGCATATGTCTTGTCTAAGATTTCCCACACT
Source organism: Vicia faba (assembly GCA_948472305.1). NCBI lineage: Eukaryota > Viridiplantae > Streptophyta > Magnoliopsida > Fabales > Fabaceae > Vicia > Vicia faba. Next base: position 500,445,023 of record OX451740.1, read on the forward strand.
TGCTTTGATGATTCGCAATCACCAACTTTCTCGAAATTATCTGTATTAACGTATTGATGGATTAAAAATAGCGCTTTGAAATCTTTCTTATTTTCTTCTTTATGTGATGATCGTTGGGCATTCGTTACACCTTCAACAAGAGGATTCACATTGTTCTTGATCACTTCAAGAACACCTTGTAAGCCAAACAACATTTTCATTTGTTTACACCATTTGTCATAATTCTCCGCATCAAGGATGGGTAAGATTGTTGAGATTCTTTCATTTGAGATAGAATTCATGTTGCACACTAGGTATTTGGTGGATCAAACTAGGATCTTGATGTAAAATGTTAGAACTCGAAATTACAAGGTTGGTGAAAATTGAGTAACTGTATGTGGAGTGAGAGAGAGAGAGAGAGAGAGAGAGAGAGAGAGAGAGAGAGAGAGAGAGAGAGAGAGAGAGAGAGAGAGAGAGAGAGAGAATTAGAGAGAGTATAATTGAGAGTGAAAATATGCATTCAACATTCTCATTAATTGATACCTCAAAGGTATATACACAAGTACGATTGATTGGAATGTAAGCAATTAACAGAAAAAACTGAAAAACTGAAATGTTTGCATGTAACTTGGTTACCGCTTTCTGTAACCCGAGTTACAAGTATTCTAAAAATAATTCTCAATACAGTGGTACTCAGGTACCAAAATGCAGTACTCGAACACGTTTGTTTCAAATTCCATTTTTCAATACAGTAGTAACCTGATTACCAAAACGCAATATCCGAGTACCGCACTTAAATTATGTGATTTTCACAATGACTTTTACTAGTAATTACATCACGCTTTTTTCAACCTCTATAGTCAAATTTAAATGAACTATGGAATTTTTTAATTAAGTTGATGTTATCATTGTTATATCTAAGTCGTTTGAGATCATCCAAACATTGCTTATCATTGCTTATTTTTCAGTGACTTTTATGACATATCAAATAACTGTTGAAGACATGTTGGAACTTTGACTAAACTAGGAGTTTCAAGGTTTTCTATCGAAGGCAAGAAATATTTGAATCTTGGGACTTAGTGAAACTTGGGAAACTTTCAGGAGTTTTGATGGTTACTATTTATACAAGTATGTCTAGATGAAATACAAATGGATAAGATCAGACAATTATTTGGGACGAGTGGAAGCTTATCAGACACGAAGGTTGCATGAAAATGAAGATGTGTCAGATGTTTCTTAGTCGAGCGTTAGTGACGGTTATGTTAGGATTAATATATAAACACTTCATGTATATTGGATTAGGGATCCGTAATTTCACACACGTTTTACATACTCAAATTATCCAATTGTTAGAGAGAAAAGAGTGATTTGAAAATATATGTACTTGCGTTCCATTTTATGAATTAAATTTCTTACTTTTTAGTCATTTACTACATTAAAAGTTATTTTCAATTTCTTTTTATTTCAACTTTAATGTCACATGTGTTTCGAACGTACAATTTTTGCACAATCTATCCAAAGATCTTTTCAAATTTAATCCATTAAATAAAATCAAACTTGTTTTTGTTTACCAAATTTCCCTGTAAACACTTCCTCAATCAGTATTTTTAATATCTTAAACACTCTTTAGATGGGGAGAAGAAATAATCAACTTGTTGTACGATGTATTGAGACTATAGTCTATATTTAGGGTGATGATCAATTAAGGTTTCCATTATTCTTAAATAGTTCATTTTAAAATCCACACTCATATTTTAGCCCATATATTACTAATTAATTAATTACTAAATAAAAATCTATTCAGTCTTTTAATTTTATTTGACCACTTAATTAAAACTTTTAAATTAATAAATAATTAATATAATTAATATAAATATATATATATATATATATATATATATATATATATATATATATATATATATATATATATATATATATATATATATATATATATATATATATATATATATATATATATATATATATATATATATATATATATATATATATATATATATATATATATATATATATATATATATATATATATATATATATATATATATATATATATATATATATATATATATATATATATATATATATATATATATATATGTATGTATATATAATTAAATACTATTAAACATAAAATATTTTAACAATTGATTCTTTCAAATCAAGTCGTTTTAAGTTTTTAAAGATCCCGTATTCAATTAGCTATAATTTAACTATGAAAAGTAAATAGAGATTCTATTTGATTATAGTTTAATTATGATAGATGTATTATGAGATAGTCATATATATATATACCCACAATTCTATTTTGAAATATGTAAATTCTTATGTTGTACTACTTCTTACCTTAAAAGACGATCATATTTCCAACCATATATCTTTGTTGATTGATATGCTTTTACTAGTAATTACATTTGCATATTTTTAATTTATGGCTGATGCACTTTGCAGTATGAGTCTGGGGTATAAAGTTCCAACTATGCATAGTCTTCGTGGCTATTTGTTAAATAAATGGGTTGAAGATGTGAATAAATTGATAGAGGAGTATCGTGAGATTTGGAAGAAAACTGGTTGTACTCTAATGGCCGATGGATGGACTGATCGAAAAAGAAGAACTCTTATAAACTTTCTAGTTTATTATCCCAAAGGTACTATTTTTCTAAAATTCGTTGATGTTTCTCATGCTTCAAAAACTGCAGATATGTTGTATAAGCTTTTTAGAGAGGTGGTTTTATTTGTTAGGCCTGAAAATATAGTTCACATAGTGACAGATAATGCTACAAATCATGTTGCTGCTGGAAGGTTATTAGAAAATGAGTTTCCTACTTTATTTTGGTCTCTTTGTGCGGCACATTGCATTAACTTGATGTTGCAAGACATGGGAAAATTAGAGGAAGTAAGTGAGACAGTGTCACATGCTTCTAATGTTACCAAATATATTTATAACCATTGTTATGCATTGTATTTAATGAGAAAGCAAACAGGTGGAAGAGAAATCCTTCGTCCTGCTCCAACTCGGTTTGCCACTAATTTCATTGTTTTGCAAAGTATTTTGTCTCACAAAAACTCACTAAGAGCCATGGTAACATCTAAAGAATGGACAAGCTCAGCATATGCCAAAGAAGCAAAGGCAAAACAGTTTGTGGATCAAGTTTTAGATTCTGGATTTTGGAGTAAATATGCTGATGTAGTTAAACTCACTGAACCACTTGTGTGTGTGTTGCGTATTGTTGATAGTGAAGATAAACCTGCTATGGGCATTCTATACAAATCTATAGTCAAAGCTAGAGAGGAGATGGTGAGGAGGTTTCAAAGAAATAAGAAGAAAGTGGATCCTTACTTGAAAATCTTAGATAAACGTTGGGATTCACAGCTCCGCAAAAATCTTCATGCTGTCGGTTATTGGTTGAATCCAGCTTGTAGATATAATGATGTAGAATTTGAAAAACATGCATCCACAACATCAGGACTTTTAGATGTCATTGAAAAGCATGCTAATGGAAATTCTGAACTTCGATTGAAGTTAACAGATGAGATGAGAATATTCAAAGACGGTGAATTAGATTTTGGAAGGAAATCAGCCGTGGATGAATGATGTATTGTGAGGGCAGGTAATTTCATAACTTCTAACTCTTGATATATATTTTATTTTATATTTCAATATGTTTATAAATTTATTTAATCACATGGTATAAACAGATCAATGGTGGAAAACTTATGGCACTTGTACACCAACTTTGCAAAGGTTAGCTATTCGTATTTTAAGCCAAACTTGTAGTGCTTCGGGTTGTGAACGCAATTGGAGTATATTTGAGCATATTCATTCCAAAAAAAGAAACAGATTGGAGCACCAAAAGCTTAATGATTTAGTGTTTATTCGTTACAACTTGAGACTTCAAAATAGGTATTGTTATGGTTATTTTTCTCTGATCATTATATTTTTATATTTAAATACATATACTTAGATTTAATTCATGTGTGCTTAGGAAAATAAGAAATGGGAGTTATGATCCTATCAATATTGAAACAATTGCCGACCATTCTAGTTGGGTATTAGAGGATTCACCACCTCTCTTAACCAATGAAGAGTTGGAAGTATTGCGGAATGACCTTGCAAATATGACCATCCAACCAATTTCAAGTGATATTGGTATGTTCTAATATGAGCATAATATAGTTTGTGGTTGTGAATCAATTTAATGTCTCATATTTACCATCTCTAAATTTTTTTTGTTAATTATTTTTTAAAATATTGTTATAGATCAAATAGATTTAAATGAGGATGAAGATGGAGATATGGGTAATGCACGAGATACTATTGTTGATACTGTGAATCAAGAAAAAAGTAACACCAGAGAAAATGAAGTTGGTGGAGAAGACAATGAAGTTGAAGATGGATATGAATATCAAAATTATGACAATTTGACTTCATGGACATAAAAAATTATGGATCGTTGAGTATGGATTTTTGTGACTTATTATAATACTATAACTTATGAATTGTTAAGTTTCTATCACTTCTTTGAATTTATAATTTGCTACATTAAGTTTCTATCACTTATTTTGATTGTTACTAATACTTTTGTTTATTCTAAATTATTTAAATTTATAATTTTCTATATTATTATAGTTACAAATTTCAGGTAATGAATATATTTTTTATAGAAACTGGGTTAAAAGTCATGCGGTCTGACTAGTGATCCACTGGTCCGACCAGTAACCTAGTGAGCCAGTAATTTTACCGAATCGATCACCGGTCTGGATTTTAAAACATTGACATCAATAGTCTAATTTTAAATTAATTGTCGAATTGTTTAATTAAGTTGATTTTATCATTGTAATATCTAAGTCGTTTGAGATAGTCCAAACATATGCCTTTTCTATTTCAAAGAATCACGATCCTTTCCCAATGACCAACTCCCATAACCATCAGATATCATCGTTCAATTATCACAAACTTTTTCTATGTCTCCCTCGAAAACTTAGTTCGCAGATATATAAAAATATGCTCCAAAAATGAGTTTTCGAAACAAACAAAAAACAATTTCATAAGAAACCTACAACGATGTCTCACGAAATGGACATACCAATTACCAAATACAGAAATACTTCTAACTTTTCATGCAATGGTAGTTATTATAAACCAAGATGCAAATTTAAACCAAATCCTTCACTACATCCGCTGCCTCTGTTGAATCCACCAAGTCTCTCTTGATGCTGATGGCCATGAGCTCCCGAACTTGCTCCTGGCATCGTATATAGCCACGACAACGAAGGAGCTTGAGACGGTACAGCACCGGCGAAATGATATTGCTGCGGTGGAGGAAACATAAATGTATTATGATAATGCGAGGGTACAAAGCTCCGAGCAGCTTTCATTTGAGCACGCTTCAGAAGCTGTCTTTCTTTCTTATGCGCGTTTTGGTGTCCTCCTAATGCTTGCGAATTTGCAAATTCTCTACCACAATATTGACACTCGTATAGTTTTTTCCCATTCAAAGACTCAGATAGTTCTGATCGGGATTGTGAGAGTGGTGATGGAGATTGATTCAAACTAGCTTCTTCTTGAATGTTAATGCCAAAAAGTTTTACAGTATTGATAGAGGTAGGGGTGGAGTTTTCATGGCAATCAACATAGGCCATTAGGGTTATATATGTGTGAATGAGAGCTACAAAATATGTATATGTGAGGGGTTTATATAAAGAGTTGAAATGTATACATAAACTTGGGATTAGGTATATATATATATATATATATATATATATATATATATATATATATATATATATATATATATATATATATATATATATATATGTGTGTGTGTGTTGGTTGAATGGTTGTTGTGAATTTCAATGGAAAAGAGACAACAAACGAATCAAAAGTTAAAAGCATGGTGTGCTTGGTGAGAATATAACTATAATTTCATATAGAGAAGTGTGACACTATACGCATGACATATATGATATGTTACATATATAACACAAGTTATAATTTATATATTCATATTTCAAGATCCTAGAGGAGCAGTGTTTTTCTCTTGGCATACATTTTTATTTGTTTTCAATTTTGTGTTTTTGTTTTCTTGTGTTTTTATTAGAAAGATACTCAATATCAGTGGCTGCAAATTTAAATAATTGATACATGGGTTCTATAAAAATATATATTTGATGCATATATAGCAAGAATAATCCTATAAAATAAAATTTAAGAGTATACGTGTATTAAGTTATGGTGGTCTGGGCACATAAAACAAATTAAAGGGTATATGCTTTTTGGCTTTAAATGCTTAATGTGTTTGTAGTCTAGTTTGAACATACCTTATTTAATTTGCAAGTGGATCTGATCAATTTTGGCATGGATTTTGTTGTGATTACAAGAGTTAGTCATTTAAAATCAATTTATGATTGTGAGGTTTAGATTACTCCTTATAAAATTAATTAAGGGTAATTTACTTTTATGGATCTATATCAATGAAATTTTATAATATAAATTTAATTTTTAAAATTATATATTAATTTAAAACTTTAAGATATTAAAAAAAAAAGTTTAATATCTTCTTTTTCATACAATCTCAGACTTATTTACTCACACTTGACATACTAATATCTTACTACTCAAAAATCAAATTATATATCATTTTTTTAATTTAATTTTGATTCTTTAAAATTTTAAATAAATATATAATTTTAATATTTTACTTTATATAACAAACTTAATTAATGCACATCATAAGAGTAATTTACTCCTAAATATCCCTTGGATAACCAAAAATTTACCATTTATGATTTTTTTTTCATGTAATCTTATATTGAATGTTTACATAAAAGAATAGAATGAAAGAGCTTAAAATATTAACAATTTGTAATTTTTTTAAGTTTCTTTGTAAGTTTTTTTTATAAATTAAACCTTGTTAAAAAATAAATATATTTTTGAATAACTTAACTTGAGAATAATAAAGAGATCACTTTTTTTTTTTATTTCTTTATGTTTTTCTTAAATTATTTTTTGATTAGGTCTAGCCTCTCGATTTTTTTAGTATCTTTTTAATAATATAGTTTGATTTTAGAAAGAAAAGAAAATAGGAAAAGAGAGAACACGTTTTTTTTGGTAATTAAGAAGGTATTTTTTCCAAGATAATTAAAAGGACAATTTGACATCAGTAACTAAGATGAAAACTAGTTCCAATATAAAAGAAGATGAACACTAGCCGATATTTGTTGATCATTATTCAAAAGCTTTTCCAAATGTCTTATATGTACAAATTGTACTTCTCTTAGTCAATATAGACAAAATACTCCCACTTCCATTTGTTATTATAAAATGCTATACAAATTTAATGGATATTAAACAAAATAGTTGTAGTAAAAGAATTATAAAAAATGTATTATTTGTTGGAAATTCACCTAGTATATTTCGACCAATAATGATGATTAGTTATGAGAAAAACAAATAAAAGAAGACAAGATAAATATTTCTACAGAGTTTCTCTCTGCCCATAAACTGTGGAAAACTTTCTTAATCACTTGCAACTGTAAATTCTGTGATTACAATGAATTGTCTTGCTTGACTTGCTTTTAAAATAGGGGTTACTCCCTCTATTTATAATTGAGCTTACACCCTAAGTCCAAGGCCCAAAAATATCTTTTTGTTACTAAATCAAATCTAATCAAATCTATTCTAGACTTAAATCAAATCTATTTACACTACAAAAAAGAAGCTTAGTTGCCACGTGAAAATCACGTGGCAAACATCAAAATCACGTGGCAAGGCAAAATTAGCGACGTGGTGAGTTATGTCGCTGGGGAGTAAGTGGCAAGCAAGTAGCGACGTGATTCCCACGTCACAAAGTTGTGACGTGGTATTCACGTCGCTACATATTTGTTAATGGCAGCTTTATTAGCGACGTGAGAATTATGTCACTAATTTGTGACATGATTCCCACGTCGCTACAGGGGACGTTTATATTTTTTAAAAAATTGTTAATAATTATTTTTTATATTAATTCATTAATGTAATAAAATTTAAATAATAAAATTTATATAATAAAATTTAAATAATAAAATTTATATAATAAAATTTATATATTAAAATTTATATAATAAATTTTATATAATAAAATTTATATATTAAAATTATTAGAATAATAGTATTTTATTTTATATTTCGAATAATAGAATTTTATAAAATAAATTCACATAATTAAATGTTATATAATTTATTAATTTAAAATGATAAAAATAAATATATCTTACATAAATGCAAATATAAAAACGAAATAAAAAAAATGTTTTCACGGGGCATCTTCACCCGGAAAATTATCAAGATCAAAGTCATCAAGTCCGTCATCATCCGGCTGTGTATGATCAGGAACATTTTGATTTCGACCGCCTTGCATAAACTGTCTCATCTGCTCCTCCATATCAGATTGCCGCTTCCGCACGATCTCTAACTGACGCTCCTGCTCTTGCCGCATTGTCGTCATTTGGGCCTCCATTTCGCGTCTCACTTCACTGGCCGCCAATTGTCGTAATGTTTCAAGTTGAACCTGAGTCAGATTGGATTGACGTGACCCCCCTTCTCCATCTCTAAGTCTTTGAAACAGATTACGATCACCAACTCTCAAGCCGGCGGCCAAATTTCCTCCCGCAAAAAAGCAACCATTAGGCCCTTTTCCATTAACAACCTCATTCCAAATATAGAAATCAACATCCCCATTAAGCGGCTCCCCCTCTGCTGGCCTATATTGCGGATTGTGTTCCAGAAAACGTGCTAGCAATGTCTGATAATCATCCTACACATACATTAAATAATACAATTAAAAAAAAATTAAAACATTTATATATTAAATTATACTAAATTCAAATATATTAAAAATTTGTCACGTGATTTTCACAAATCAACTTATGAATTGCCACGTGAGTTTCCCGTGGCAATGTATCAGTTGCCATATGAAAATCAGTCACCTGGCAATTTATCAGTTGCCACATGATAATCACGCCACAACTTATAGATTGCCACGTGGAAATAACGTCACTATTTTTGTTATTAACTTAAAAAAAAACATAAGTTTAATTACTTACAAAAGCTTTCTGGGTGCGGTCGTCGACAAAACCTCCCGATTTTTTTGTCCGAGTCCTCGTAATCAACTCAATGATCAACGGTGGTCTCCCCATCTCCTTAGTCTAAACAATAAAGTTAAAAATAATTAGTAAAAAATATTATGAATAAAAATATATATAACTTAAAAAATTAGTAATATTTACCATCCGCCGGACATGCTCTGCAGTGCTAATACTTCCAACAGTATTGACACATCCCCCCTTTTCGGATGCCCTCATCTTCTTAAAATTTTCGGATTTGACCTTGAATTCTGGCGAACTCCAATATGTACGAAGTTCGCCAAAAACCTCTACGCCTATCCAGTTAGGACGGATACCATGCAGCTCATAATTCTCCCTAACCCGCCGCATGATATCAGAAAATCTTCTAGAAGTTCTGCTATAATATATTTTTTCCATTATTTTCTCATTCAACGGATCCCACACACATTTTTCCTGCAATGTTGTATGACATTAAAATAAAAAGTTAAGCAATTATCATTAAAATGTGACTTAAATAACAATACTAAAAAAATATAATAAATTTACAACTTAAATAAATAACAATACCTTAAATTTTTTAAACCATTCTTCTTTATTTGTAACCTCGCCAAAGTTCTTCCAAGAGGATTTATACATCTGCTGGATTATATAATTAATAACCTTGGCAGCCGTCCGACTCGGCGCGAAACTAAACAACAAGATTTTGAATAAACAATATTAATTATAAATTTATACAAAATATTAAAATGAATATGTACTTAAATAAAAGTTTATATAAGAAACTTACTTGCTTCCTACGGGCCAAATCCAAAACCTCCCGTCAATTACATGAATCTCACTCGGATCATCTGATCTCTCACGAATATCAGCTCCATCTATATCATCAGCTACGACATCTGCATCACCGCCAGCCTGTGTAGGACGTGGGGTGCTGGATCCTGCAGCCTGTGTGGGATGAGGGGTGCGTGACCCTCCGGTCCGTCTAGGACGTGGGGCGCGGGATCCTGCAGCCTGTGCCGGACGTGGACTGCTGGGTCCTCCAATGTGTGTGGAGTGTGGGGTGCTGGACCCTCCCGCCTGCTGGAAGGATGAATACATCTGTGTGGGTCCCCCTGTCTGCTGGAATGATGAAGGCACGCCAGTCTGTATAAATGGAAAACTGGGTCCTCCCCCCGTCTGCTGGAATGATGAGGGGACACCAGTCTGCTGGAAAGATGAAGGCACCTGGGTCGGTGGGAAAGGGAAACTAGATCCTCCCGCATGCTGGAAGGAAGATGGCATCTGAGTCTATGGGAAAGGAACACTAGATCCTCCCGCCTGCTGGAAGGATGACGGCATCTGGGTCGGTGGGAAAGGGAAACTAGATCCTGCTGCATGCTGGAAGGAAGACGGCATCTGAGTCTGTGGGAAAAGGAAACCGGGGCCTCCAGGTGGCACAAAAGATGCAGGTACCCCAGACGGGAATGTATGGGAGGAGAGTAATGGGACAAAACCCTGAGTACTGGCCAGGGACATATGATCAACCTGACTCTGAGGGGGTGGGCACATGGCTGAGTGAGGAGACTCACATGTTACTACCCTCGGACGCTGAGACTTCTTACCGGTATCCTTATTCTTCGGTGCCATTTTACCTAGTTATATATATTTTCATAAACAAAGATAATAAAGTCATTGACATAAATATATATTCATTGACAAATTCACTATATACATGTTCAATAGATATTCATTAATATTACATTAAGTGATTAATTAATCTAAATCTTCATGCTCGTTATCCATATCATGTTCATCATCCGATGTAATATTGTCCTCGGATTCAAACTCTTCATCATTGTCTTCATCCACATTATTATCAACCAACAATATAGACGCATCAACTTGAAGGCCCTCAACAGTTGTATCGGACAAAGTTGTAATGTCTTCAGCTGCAACCACATCATTAATCTGTTCAACGTCATCAACTTGGTAGGCAACATCTTCCACTAGATCTCCAGTTTCAATATGACCTAGCGGTTTTGTTTTTATTACAACACACCATCCTCTTTTACGTATTACAAATGAAGGATAAGGAACATAATAAACTTGCCTAACAATATGTGACATTATGAAAGGGTCATATTCTTTGTATCTCCGGTTCATTTGAATCTCGACAGAACCATATGACTTGTCTATCTTTGTGCCTCTAGTTAGATCATACCATTCACAATAAAACAAGACAACTTTATTTTCCGTGTCCAAGTAATTGTATACCAACTCGTAGATATGTTTAACAAATCCATAGAAGTCGTCTTCACCGCCATCTGTAACTCCTTTTACAAAAACACCACTATTTATGGTTTTTTTCCCTTCGGTCCATGCCTCAGTGTGAAATTTATATCCGTTCACGAAGTATGTGTGCCAATCATTTGCGCTTTGGATAGGGCCTTCTGCCAAGTTTCTCAAATGGAGTATTTCTGGAGTTAGTGCAGGAACGCTAGACAATGTTTGCTTGAACCATGAGGGAAATTGAGCATGAATGACACCTGATGTTGACTGTACCCCGGTACTATGAAAATAGGCATTGTTAAATTCCCTACAAAAAACACACAATAAGTTTAATAAGTTTGGTATACACACACCATAAGTTTAAAAAGTTTTGGTAAACTCACTCAAGATATGGTTTAACTTCAACGCAGTTGATCAAGACATGGACATGTGCAGATTGCATTTCTTTTTGGGTCAACCAATGCACACCCTTCTTTCCAGAAGGTCGACCTGGTAGCGCAAAGACTGATAAGGTGAATTGACTCCTCTGATTGACATTTACAGGATTCCGTATGATTCTAGGAGTTAACATCAAGTGATTGAAATAGTGACTGCAAAAATGTGATGTTTCCCGATGCAAGTAATGTGCACATATAGATCCTTCTACTCTAGCTTTATTTTTTACCGATCTCTTTGAATCACCCATGAACCTTTCAAACGGATACATCCACCTATATTGAACAGGTCCACCAAGATAAGCTTCATATGCAAGATGCACAGGTAAATGTTCCATGGAGTCAAAGAAACCAGGCGGAAATACTTGTTCCAACTTACAAAGAATGAGTGCAATGTTTTGGTCCAACTTAATGATGTCTTCCACTTTTAAAGCTGACGCACAAATATCTCTAAAAAATTGACTAATTTCAGTTAGTGGGTCAAGAACATGTTTGGGTAGCGATCCAAATGCAATTGGTAGCAACTGTTCCATAAAAATGTGACAATCATGACTTTTCATACCATGTAATTTTCCAGTGTTAGGGTCAGCACACCTTGCTAAATTTGATGAATACCCATCGGGCATTCTCAATTCTTTTAACCATCTACAAACCGCTTTAGCTTCTTGGGAAGTCAGACTGAAACAAGCCTTGGGTTTTAATAATTTTCCATTCGGTTGAGGCTTCAACTCCAACTCTCTTCGATTACACCAAATTCCCATGTCTTGTCTGGCCTTCTCATTATCTTTTGTTTTTCCTGTCACATCCATCACTGTGTTAAATACATTATCAAAAAAATTCTTCTCAATATGCATAACATCAAGATTATGGCGCAACAAATTATCTTTCCAATACGGAAGATCCCAAAATATACTTCTTTTTGTCCAATTGTGGGTGACGCCATATCCTTCAATTCGGCATGCTTTCCCAGTATCTGTAAATTTTGGTAGTTCACATACTTGGTTCCATATAACCCCTGGTGGCAATCGAGGCGGAGGCAAATCTTTCTCTCGTACATCTTTTTTAAAATTTGTCTTGTTTCTTCTATACGGGTGATTTGCTGGTAGGAATCTGCGGTGACAGTCAAACCATGAGCTTTTCCCACCTTATTCCAACGTAAATGCTTTGGTGTATCCCATGCAATGCGGACAACCCATTTTTCCATGCGTACCCCAACCAGACAACATGCCATATGCTGGAAAGTCATTAACGGTCCACATCAAGGCAGCTCGTAATGTGAAGTTCTGTTTACGGGATATATCATAAGTCCATTCTCCAATCCACATCTTCTTCAAATCATCAATTAAAGGTTGTAAGTACACATCAATTCCGGCTTTTGGACTGTGCGGGCCTGGAATAACACACGTCAAAAACATGTATGGTTTTGTCATGCACATCTCAGGAGGGAGGTTGTAAGGTGTTACAATAACTGGCCAACAAGAGTACGCACTTCCTGACGCTTGCACGTATGGGGCAAATCCATCAGAGCATAATCCAAGCCTGACATTTCTAGGTTCTGCAGCAAAATCTGGATGTGTCCGATCAAAGTGCTTCCATGCCTCACCATCAGATGGATGTCGCATAGTGCCAGAACTTGTTTGGTTTGTATGATGCCATGTCATTTGACTTGCACTGTGCATTGAAGCAAACATTCTTTTTAACCTTGGTATTATAGGAAGATAAAACATGGATTTTACTGCTACACGCTTTTGCTTGCTGTTAACGGCTCTACTGCGAACTTGATATCTTGGACTATTACAAAACTTACACTCCTCTAACGATCCATCTTGAGTACCAAACTCATTGTCATAAAACAACATGCAACCGTTAATGCAACAGTCAATCTTTCTTACTTTTAAACCCAACTTCGACACCCACTTCTTTGCATCATAATAACTTGTAGGCAAATTGTCTTTCGTAGCGGTGGAGTCCAACATCATTTTTGCAAAATGTTCCAAACATTGATCAGAAACATTCCAATTTGACTTGGCAGCCAATAATCTCACACACATTGATAGCTTCGAGTCTGACGACCCCTCAAACAACGGCGTATTCATCTCGTTCAATAATTGATAAAATCTTTGCGCTTCCTCATTCGGCAACTCTTCCCCGTCAAAATCTTCAGGTTCATCATATGTCACGTTCACACCAAAAGCATCCTCAACCATGTCACCGATCAAATTAAAGTTCTCCTCATACTCCATAACCGGTCGACTACTTGAAGCATGCGTGTTGCTAGTCTCTGGTACATTAACCGGTAGTTCTTCACCATTATACGTCCAAACCCAATAATTTTCAATGAATCCCCTTCTATGCAGATGACGTGTTACTTCCTCTGGGTCACTAATTATTGGTCTACATTCACACTTAAGACAGGGACATCTAACCCCTCCTTCGCTTCGACAACAATCCTGAGCAAACGCCCACTTAATAAACCCATCAACTCCTACTATAAAATTGGGTTTAAGTCCACTTCTTCCTGGATATGTTCTATCGTACATCCAACTGCGATAATACCGATAATATTCCATACTGCACATTTATACAATCATTGTCTTTTTCATTAGAAATATTCTTAAACTATTTAATACTATTCTTAGAAATATAAATTTTGCTTTTTTATATATATACTAACATATAAATAAATATTCAAATCTAAAATATATAATTTTTTATTACATAACAATAATATCAAAAAACAATAATATAACATATTTACTTTTTATTATATATACAACAATAATATTAGAAAACAAATAATGTAAGATACATACTATTTATTATTATATATATAACAATAATATTAAAATAATAATATAATATATATATTCTTTTTTTAATTATGTTTTTTATAAATTGTTATTCTAATATATAATTTTTTTTCCATATCTTTAACATATAAATAAAAAAATAAAACTATTATAATAAATACAATATACATCTATAAAAAACATGTTATTAAATATGTTATTAAATTTATGTTTTCTAAAATTTTTTAAAAAATATATTAAATATGTTATTAAAAAATATGCAAATTACATATACAAATATACTACTAAAAAATATATAAATCACATATGCAAAAAATATGCAAATTACATATACAAATTACATATGCAAAAAATATATTAAATATGTTATTAAATATGTTTTTAAAAATTTTTTTATTATCAGTAATTTTATACTACTAACAGTATATACATATATTCCTAACCACAAAATACATATACAAATCTAATCTATATAATACATATAAAATCTAAAAAAAAATGCATAAATACCTCTATATAATTTCTTCAATAAATTTGCGTCTTCTAGTTCTTGGTGTTCTTCAAATTTCTCTACAAATAATAACGAACAATCGAACAAATACCATGTTAATTAAATACTTCATTCCAGTATAA
Source organism: Vicia faba (assembly GCA_948472305.1). NCBI lineage: Eukaryota > Viridiplantae > Streptophyta > Magnoliopsida > Fabales > Fabaceae > Vicia > Vicia faba. The sequence continues at coordinate 500,460,273 of OX451740.1, forward strand.
AAAATAAAGAACAAACGAAATAAACATTTAACATCATATGAATACCTTAGATTTCTTCAACAAATTGGAATGGAAGAAAATTAATTCGCGAAAATGGGTTTGAGAGGAACAATTTTGAGTTTGTGAGAGTTGCTGTAATGTTTGATAGCAAGCAAGCAAAGGAAGAAGAAGAAGCACGCTACTGTAAATCAAAACGTTAACATATGTAACTTCTAGTAGCGACGTGACTGTCACGTCGCAACGTTGCCACGTGATAATCACGTCGCTACAAACTAATCATAAATACTATTCTCTCTCCAACACTGCGCAGCGAAATTATTTTTCCCCCCAAAAATTTAGCGACGTGGCTATCACGTCGCTACAAAATTTCAAACTTCCCTCTGAAAAACGTTCACCAATTTCCATTAAATGTCATTAAAATATATTAGCGACGTGGTTATCACGTCGCTACTACCCACGTGATAAGCACGTCGCTAATATATGTCGCTGGGGACATATATTTTTGTAGTGTTAAATCTAAAACAAATCAAATCTTCTTTGACACATATGAATTACAATTTAACACACCACCTAATTCATTGTGTTTAAACTGTCTATGTTCATCATGGCCCTTAGCTTTCTGAATACTTCGACTTGCACTCCCTTCGTCATGATGTCTGCAATCTGATTCTCAGTTCTGCAGTGTTCCAAATTCATCTTCTCATCTGCTACCTGCTCTCGAAGATAATGGAACCTCATTTCGATGTGCTTACTTCGACCATGTGTTATTGGGTTCTTTGCCAGATTAATAGCTGACATGCTGTCTATCTTCATGGTAATTGCTCCATGATCTTTCCCTGTTATCTCTTCGACCAAGTTCACCATCCAGGTTGCTTGACACGCACAAAGAGAAGCAGCTATGTATTCTGCTTCGCATGATGATAATGCCACTACTGGTTCCTTTCTTGAATTCCAAGCAATTGGTTCACCACCTAGCATAAACACAGATCTTGTTGTTGATTTTCGATCTTCAGCATCACTACACCAACTCGAATCAGTGTATCCCACTAACTTGCATTCTTTTCCTTTATCAACTGCAGGAAACAAAATGCCATAATTGAAAGTTCCTTTGAGATACCTTAGTATCCTCTTCACTGCTGCTAGATGTGATACCTTTGGCTTCTGCATGAATCTACTTACCATACCTACACTGTATGCTAAGTCAGACCTTGTATGACAAAGGTATCTCAATAATCCAATAAGTCTTCTGTATTGGGTTGGATCAACATCATCTTCATCTGCATCTTTCGACAGTTGCAGTCTTGGTTCTGCAGGTGTCGAAGTTGAGTTGCATTCTTCCATCTCAAACCTCTTGAGAATTTCTCCTACATATCTTCTTTGATGCATCATCAAACCTCTACTACTCTTGTAGAATTCGATACCAAGGAAATATGAAATCTCACCCAAATCAGACATTTCAAATTCCTTGCTGAGATCACCTTTGAAGTCTTCGATCTCACTCTTGCAGCTACCTGTTATCAACAAATCATCTACATAGAGACATAGTATAAGCAATTTACTCTTGCTTCTTCTTACATATACTCCATGTTCAGTTATGCACTTCACAAATTCCTTCTCCCTTAGAAAACTATCAATTTTCTTATTCCAAGCCCTTGGAGCTTGTTTCAATCCATATAGAGCTTTATGTAGCCTGTACACCTTTCTTTCTTCGTCATGTTTCACAAACCCAACTGGTTGTTTAACATAGACTTCTTCATATAAGGGTCCATTTAGGAATGCACACTTCACGTCCATCTGACATATGTGCCAACTGTTTATTTCTGCTAGACCAACAACCAACCTGATTGTTTCGATCCTAGTAACAGGTACAAAAACTTCGTCGAAGTCTATTCCTTCTTTCTGTAGAAATCATTTCGCCACAAGTCTTGCTTTGTGTCGAGTTACTTCACCTTTCGAATTCGTTTTCACTTTGTATACCCACTTGACATCAATTGCCTTATTGCCTTGAGGCAATTCGACAAGTGACCAAGTGTTGTTGTCTTCGATAGACTTTACTTCTTCGTTCATTGCTTTCACCCACTTCGAATCTTTTAATGCTTCAGCTGCATTAACAGGTTCGACATCTGCATAGAAAGCATAATGTACCAGCTCACCTTCATTATCTATTACATCATCTGATGTAATCACACAATCTTGCAATCTTGCAGGCATGCGTCTTGTTCTTTGAGGTCTGCTTGTACTTGGTATATCTGCTGGTTCCTCTTGTCGAACTTCTCTTTCGACTTGAGTTTCTGGCTCTTCGAATAGGATTCCCACTGAATCTTTCTTGACATTTGCAGTCCAATTCCATTCTTTAAACTCATCTATGATCACGTCCCTGCTGATCACAATCTTCTTGTTCTCTGGATCGAACAACTTGTAGCCTCCTGTCGAATGATATCCAACTAGAATCATTTGACTTGACTTATCATCAAGTTTTCTTCTCAACTGATCTGGCACATGTCTATGTGCAATAGATCCAAATACCTTCATATGACTCAAGCTAGGCTTCACACCAGACCAACATTCTTCTGGAGTAATTCCTTCTAGCTTCTTTGTAGGACATCTGTTCAAAATGTATGTTGCAGTCGAAACAGCTTCACCCAAAAACTCTTTAGGTAAACTCTTGCCTTTCAACATACTTCTCACCATATTCATGATGGTTCGATTTTTCCTTTCTTCAATTCCATTTTGCTATGGAGTATAGGGTGGCACCACCTCATGCACAATCCCTTCCTTTTCACATAATCTGTCGAAGTCTTTCGACACATATTCTCCTCCATCATCAGTTCTCAAAACTTTGAGCTTTCGACCACTTTGTCTTTCGACCATAGACTTAAACCTGGTAAATACTTCAATCACTTCACTTTTATTCTTGATCAGGTAAGTCCATAACTTTCGACTGAAATCATCTATGAATGTAACAAAGTATTTGTCACCTCCCATCGAATCCACCTGGATTGGTCCACATACATCAGAGTATATGACTTCAAGACTAGCCTTCGATCTACTTCCTGCATCCTTGCTGAAGCTATTCTTGTGTTGCTTCGCCTGCACACATTCTTCACATACTTCGTTTGGAATGTCAATTTTAGGCAATCCTAAAACCATATTTCTTCTCTTCAAATCTCTGATGTCTCTGAAGTTGAGATGGCCTAGTCTATAATGCCATATCCATTCATCTCTGCTAGCTGCAGTCGAAAGGCACTTGTGCTCCATCACATTTAGTTCAATCTTGAAGGTTCGATTCTGAGACATAGGAGCCTTCAAGATTAATCTTCCATTTGCATCAACGACTCTCATCAACTTATCTTCGATTGACACTTTATAATTCTTTTCGACCAACTGTCCTATACTGAGGAAATTGCTCTTCATGCCTGGTATGTACAATACATTTGAAATTACTGACTTCTTGCCATATTTCCTCATGATCATAACATCACCAATACCTTCAGCTGCTAGGGTATTGTCATTTGCAAATTTTACCATATTTTTTGTTGAGGGTTTTATATTGACGAACCAGTCTTTCCTTCCAGACATATGTGATGAACATCCTGAATCCAAGTATCATTGGTCCTTGAATCTATCTTAATCTCTTGTTGTGACCATCAGCATCATCTCTTCTTCTTCATGTTTTGCAAGCTTTGCATCACTTTCTTGATTCTTTCGTTTTTCTGGACAATCACTCGAATAGTTTCCATATTTCTGACAATTGTAACATTGAATGTGAATCTTATCAGGTTTTCGACCACCACCTCTTCCTCTATTTGCAACACCACCTCTTTGGTTGCCTTGGTATGGTCTTCTTTGATTCGACACGTCTCCTTCGATTTGGTTTCTTCTACCATTCGATTTATTGTAGCCACCTCTACCTCTGTCGAAACACTTTCCTTTGCCTTTGGTCTCTTTTGCTGCATGTGCCTGTAAGGCCACATCACTCTTCGATTTTCCTGCAGCTCTTTCGTTCATTCTTTGTTCATGAGATTCAAGCGTCCCTTGAAGCTCTTCCTTTATCAATTTCGACAAGTTTTTTCCTTCTTCTTTCGCCACCACTATGTGGTCGAGCTTATGAGCTAAAGATCTCAAGATCTTCGACACAACAGCTCTTGTTGTTAACGCTTCTCCACATATCTTGATTTGATTTACTAGTTTTGTAACTCTAGTGAAGAAATCATATATGTTTTCACTGTCTTCCATCTGAAGCAGTTCATAGGTCCTTTTGTGAGTTTGTAACCTCACTTCTTTCACCTTCTCAGCGCCTCCAAAAGACTTCTCAAGGATCTCCCAAGCTTCTTTTGCAGATTCTGAATCACTAATCTTTTCGAAATTGTCTGGGCTGACACATTGATGAATTATAAATAATCTTTATAACTCAGCTTCTCAGATTCTGTGTATTTCTTCTTTTCTTCTTCTGAAGCGTTTTTGCCAAGCGCTTCGACTCCATCTTTTACAAGGTCCCAAAGACCTTGACACCTTAATAGGACTTTCATCTGTTTGCACCAATTCTCATAGTTGTCAACTTTCAGAATTGGCAGCGTTGCTGGATAGTTTGCATTCCCATAACTTGTCATCGTGAATTCTTCAATCGTTCTTGATTGACACTTCCTTTGAATCGAAACAAAAGCTCTTGATACCAGATGTTGGAAATCCACCTAATACTAGGATGAATTTCGACCAATAATGATGATTAGTTATGAGAAAAACAAATAAAAGAAGACAAGATAAATATTTCTGCAGAGTTTCTCTCTGCCCACAAACTGTGGAAAACTTTCTTAATCACTTGCAACTGTAAATTCTGTGATTACAATGAATTGTCTTGCTTGACTTGCTTTTAAAATAGGGGTTACTCCCTCTATTTATAATTGAGCTTACACCCTAAGCCCAATGTCCAAAAATATCTTTTTGTTATTAAATCAAATGAAATCAAATCTATTCTAAACTTAAATCAAATCTATTTAAATTTAAAACAAATCAAATCTTGTTTGACATATATGAATTACAATTTAACATTATTTACCTAAATTCTTACAATTATAATAGAAGATAAAGCAATTTTTGGTTTCTGAATTGCAAATTTAATAGAAATATTTTGGTGAAAAAACCACTAAAGCATAAGGCATGTTAAAAGGGAGAGGAAGTCCAACATTGAGAAAGAATAAAGGTCCACAATGATGTGTGCTGGTGAATGTTACTTAGGAGTTCATTATCTCAAACATGTTTGCGTGATTAACGTTGAGTTAGTCATTAATTATTTGGACAAATCTATAAGAATCTTACTAACTCTTCGTCCATTAGTCAGGTTCAATGTATTCCGATGATATCTGACTTAGGAGACTCCATAACTCCATTTATTTCCACGTTCTTTTCTTCCTTTTCAATATAACGATTTTGAATTGCAAACCATACTAAATCATTGATACATTTTTTCAGTTTGTTACGAGGAACTTAACATTATACTTTAAAATTATTTTTCTATTTAAAAATTATTTTAGACGGTTTTATTACTTATTTTAGACGGTTTAAATTAATTATTTGTATGACAAAACTTAAAATCAATACTAGACAATCCTAATTTAAGATAAATTAAATTAAAATAATATATTTTGCACACTTGCACCTCTACGGTAACCTACACTTATTTTTTCGGATAAATCAGTTATGTCTCTTGAACGTGGGATACTTAAGCAAAGACCCTCGATTACGAGATTGTAGTACATCGATGACCCTTCGATGTTGCATTCGATAAACGATCTTAGTCCCTTACGATAAATTGCTAAGGTATCCTACAATGTTGTCTTCTATGATTGTACGATGAGCCACGCCCGTCCCTCACATCCAATGATAAGGTTCTCTACCAATCAATGATAGACAAGCACTATCTAAAGGAGGAGGAGAAGAACAAATACTTTTTTGAGTAGGTAGATTGCTCGTAATTGTTTGCTCATAAACATTTCAAAACAAACAACTTTCAATACACCAACACTTTCTTGAAATATTTTCAAAGTTAACACTTTGTATGCATTCTTATAGAGACGAGAATCATTACAAAGTTTCCCCAACGATGACACTTTTAAAAATATTTTCAAACAAACACATTCACACAAAGCATTTCAAAGTGAGCTAGCAACTAAGAGCCCGTAGATAACTACGGATGAAAAGGGTGCTAACACCTTCCCTTTTCATAACCTACCCCCCGAACTCAAGAAAATTTTCAAAAGCTATTTCCTGTTCTTTTCACCCTTTCCTTTATTGGATAAAAGAAAAGTAGGTGACGACTCTTACTATCCGCAATAATTGCGATAAAACACAAAACACCCAAGTCAGTTCTCTCACCGTATTACAATCCCCAACATGTGTCGACCACAACCAAGGTCGAGCACAAATCTCCAGTTATGAAAGTACCAACTTTCATGAAATAAACAAGTCAAGCACAACGATAAGTCAATATTTAACAAACATCAACAAGGGCATAAAGGAAAAATAAAAGCATTTATAAATGCCGACCACAAAGGTCGGCGCTGTTTAAATACTTACAAAATGTATAGGCATGCAAGCCACAAATCCAAACTGAAACAAAAGCGGGCACGCAGGCCCGAAAACATATCAGATCTCATCCTCCCCGTCACTATCCTCCACGGGACTATCATAGGGGGGATAAAATATTTTTCCATCAACTACCTGATTGAATAGCCCCACACCTTCAACCACTAATTCGACACCCGGGTTCAAGATTTTGAGCTGCTCCACGGCTGCATTAAAGCCATAACCGAGGGTATCCACGACATCTTGCTCGAGTACACAGATGCACGAGATTATATCTCCCCTGGTCGTGATGGCCTTCTCCGTCTTAGTCTCTTCGTCATCCGGTGCCACGATCCCCTCCAGCTCTTTTATTTTGGCGACCAGCCGCTTGTTTTCATTAGTCGCAGCGTCTAACTGAAGCCGCAGCTCGTTCAGATCCTTGAGGAGTTGAACCTGAGCCTCATACTTTGTTTCATGATTGAAGATGTCGCCATTCAGCTTTTCATTTATGTGCAGCTTCTGGATCCGGGTGTGCACTTTGTCGAGGGCAGCCTGAGAGCCCGTAGCCTCATCATTCAGCGTCAAAGTTGTTTCGAGCACCCTCATCACGGCGGCCACGTCCTCCGACAAGTTTTTCCATCGAGTTTCCTTGTCTTCGAACAAGATAACTTCCCTTTATTCCTTGTGAAGACCTAGAGAGCTCTCCCAGTTAAAAATATCACAGTTGAGATAACAAGGAGGCAACACGAAAACTCCATCGACACCCCTATCACTTTCGGGCGCAACCTGCTCAGTATCCTCCACATGCTTCCTTTTTACCGGTGACTCAGGAGGAGGAACCTAGGTCTTCGAGGAAGAAGGGGAGCCACTCGCCCGGGTGGAAGATTTGGCCTGCTCCTGAAGTTGAGCGACCCTATTCATAGGCCCCGAGGTGGAAGCGTTCTTGGACCTCAATTTTAGTAGACGCTCAAAAAGGGACGCCATCCGACCTGCAATCAAAAGGAAACTATCAGTCACGGGCTAAACAAAGATGATATTGCGGGCATGTCCCTTGCAAAAAAGCCAAACATATAAAGAAAATGTCACAACCATATCCCCTACCTAAAAGCCTCAAAGCCTCCCCATCTGAAGAACATTTGAGCAAGACTTTTGTATTGATCAACCTATGAGTGAGGAGATACTCCCCCTTTATCATCAAAGAGGAGGTTGTTGTTCACGTCCACGCACCTCACTGGTGAGAAACTCTTAACATAAGACACCAGCTTTTCATAAGAAAGTTGATCCTGGGTATCTAAGTCCTCAGGTTTCACCGCATAGTACTCGGGCTTTTGCTCGAAATATTTCCACTGCCTTTCAAGCAGAAATCTGGCCATCAGCCGGACTACTGGCCGACCTTTCTCCATCTCTTCTGAGCGATCGTACAAGGAAGCTACGACCGCGTCTGTAAGAGGCTTCATGACAAAGTACCTCTCTTTGAAGTGGTGAACAGATTCTAGATATGGCCGAAAGAGTTTCTCGAACTATTTAAAATACACCCAGGCTTGCCCCCCTCCGATGGACTGCCTTTGCAAATGGAAGATGCGGAAAAAGAGGGGTAGTGTGGCGCCTATTTAAATATATTTACAGACGAGCTCGAACGCCCGCATGAACACGAGCGCATTCGGTTGAAGCTAGGAGGGTGCCAATTATAGCCATTGGAAAACCCCCACTTGGAAGTCATTAAATGGAAAACGCATCCCCGCCTCCTTGAAAGCAAATTCATACATGGGGAAGCGCTTGCCGGGATATGACGAGCATATTCTCCTGTTTCAATGAGGGATTTGTAGAGCCCAATTGGTGGGGGCACCCTCTGCTCGAACCTCCGGATAGTTGAATGCATCAGATGTGTCATGCGAGAAACACAACCTTTTATTTCTAGGTTCGGGCGCAACCCAGGCCAAAGGGTCATCCACGACATTAGTTTTGTCCTCATGATTGGCTGGCACAGCATCCTCCTCGACTGGGTGTTCCGTTACACCTGAAAAGCAGGGGAAAATAGTGAATTCGACATCATCAAATTCACCTTTCCACCGTAAATCAAGTGAAAGGGCGATGACTCCGCCGAGAAACGGACCTCGACCCAAGCCCTCGACTGCCACACTGAAATAAACCACACCCTACTCGGGGGCATTTGGCCAAATGGGCAAAGCTTCCTGAATCCACCCTGTTATTGGGGGAGGATAAACCCGACGCTAATCTATGAAATAAGGACAATGGGATTTTCTCCACCATGAAATTCGATGAGCATCCATGAAGATTCATTGCAGAACCCATGAATGTTCATCCAGGATTCATCCATTCAAGATAAAAACTGGGTGCCTAATCTAAAATTTTTGAGAAAACATGTTTCCAGGAAGATATGACTTACTTGGATAAAGAATGCCTTTGAAGAATTCTAAGGTGACGATAGAAGGAGGGGATCTTTACGAGCAATTGAAGAAGAGTGGATAAGAGAGCTTGAAAATAACAAATGAACCCCTGGGGTCCCCTTTTTATAGATGGTTCACACCCCACGAGGCAACACACGAAAAGTCATCATTATTTTGGGCTTTTTGAAACCCCTATGAAAAGATGGCACCACAAACAACTGTCACGTGGGGTTGACAAGCAGCCACATACCCACTCTTGGAAATGAACTTATTCGCGACTTCAATACGAAACATTATTCACGAGCACATTGAAGACATTTCACGCTCAATGACGGGAAAACGCGCGACCCCGTGACTAAACCTTACATACGAGCATGTTTATCATATTTCGCTCGCGGGGGCGAGGTAAATGCTCGACATTGTAGCGACACCCTGTGGACGGGCACGCCAAAAACTTGGGGAAATTCCTAGCATCCTATATATTCCTGACGAACACAAAACGAACAAATGATCTAGTTGTTCGCGCAATTCGCATGATTTCTGAATCCTCGACACATGTCAAAGAGTTCTCCCTGGCGGGGGGGGGGGGGGGGGGGGGGGGGGGGGTGCTTTCCCCTTTCGGGCGATGTTTCCCCAACAGTGAAGCTGAACTTAAGTCATCATCCTTTCACCTAAGGGCAATAACTTGGGGGGCTCCTACTCTGAACTGGGCCGACACTTGCCCCACCGTTGAGGAGGCCCAATCCAGTGCCTTTGTCAAAGGCCCAAAAGTATGAAGCCTAATCTAAGAACTGTTGGATAATTCTCCACGTGTCCGTTAGAAAGACGTTGTCGATGTGTCCATATCGTCATCATACTGCCCTCTGGGAATAATGGTTTCAGCTCCTGCTTCCTCGGGGCAATTGATCAGGGAGGAGGCCACGTACTGGACTCCATACACACGTAAGCCCTGACAGTCTTTGTTGTTGGGCCTCATCAGGACCCATCACTGAAGACCTTGACCCAGCGCTAGGGGCTATAAATACCCTCTCACTTGAGAGGGTCAAATATTGATTCAATCTCATTCTTACTCTCACACTTGCTTGCATAACTCTGAACCTCACTTTAACATCGAAGTGTCTTGTCGATACTCCCATACTTTCCATCCAACTGCTGCTCGACTCGAAGCTTGCGCCTTAGACAATCTCTTCTGGTCAGGTACGATCACTATTAAATATTAACGGAAACATAAAGTTATTGATCAAAATATTGAATAATAATATAACGACTTTACTATTGGTTTAAATATTTTGGACAATAATTCAAAACAAAAATAATATATATATATATATATATATATATATATATATATATATATATATATATATATATATATATATATATATATATATATATATATATATATATATATATATATATATATATATATATATATATATATATTATCAAAATATTGATTAAAATATTTTTATATATTGAAATAATTATAAACATCGATTTATTATCTCTTTTAAAAAAAATTTATTTTATTTTTATTATATTTTAGACACAAATGTGCATATCATACCGGTACCCGTGCAAATACACGGTTATCTCATTAATTTTTAAGAAAACACGAAAACCAAACATGTTTTAGTTTCTTCCACACAGTATTTTTTTTATTTGATAGAAATGAAATAAACTAAATATTTTTGGTATTTTATATCTTATTGATTTTAAATTTACTAACTTAATAAAAACTAATTTAAGGAAATACAAAGAGTATACAAGAAATTAAAAAGCTGCTAATTGAATTTAGAGGTGTAAAAGGTGAGTATTTTATTAAGATAACTAAGTTTTAAAATTTTATTACTAAATTAATCAACAATTCTCAATAATTTACAATTTAACTATTTTTCTAAATAAAAAAGGTAAATTAAAAAGGATGTCTAATTTGAATTGGTGTCTTCTATATAATTTTCAAATATTTTTCAGTTATTTATAGATTTTTTTACAGATTCGATGTTTTCTACGAACTGTGGATTTACTTATACAAATATAATCCAAAAGCAAATTCACAAGTAAATCTGCAATATATATATATATATATATATATATATATATATATATATATATATATATATATATATATATATATATATATATATATAAAAGTCAATTTAAATGGTGTCTCTTCTTTAATTATTTTTTTTATAAAACATAATTAGATTGAGAATTATTAAAAAAAATTGGTTAAATTGATAATAAAACTTGAAAACTTAATTATTTTAAAAAAATTTCGTAAAAAGTAATTAGAGTGGTGATGGTAAATGTTAATGGCCCAATTAAATATTATGGTGAAGAAAACAAAAAGAAAAAAACCTAGTAACTACTCATGTCACGTATAGGATAAAAGTGTTAAATTGAGTGGCTAGAATACCTTTTAAATTAGAATAGATTTAATTATTTGCACTAATAATAAATACAATAATAGATGATAAAATATAAAATCACAATACTATTTCAAAGGTAAAAGAAAGGAACATTGAATCATTCTTCACTCTTTCTCCGCGTGGCTTTTGATAACAACATAAAATTCTTCTCTCTTTAAACTTAAATGCAATTTTGATTCTCCTATATTAGTTTTTTTAACTTTTTAATACTCCTTTAAAAAAAAATCAACTATTTGATTTCTCTATTGAATTTTTGTTGGTCTCCCATTAAATTTATATAGATATAAATTGATATATTAAAATAACATGATTGTAATATAGTTCAGATGATAAAAGTCATTATCATTCCCAATTATATATTGATGTGACAATTAATATTATTTAATAAATAATATTTTATTTATTAATTATATTAAATAATATTTTAAAATTATTATTTTCTTAATGTGACATAGCAAAAATTTGTGATATGGCGCTAAATAGAATTATCAACATCACTGTCATCTACATAAATTTGGTGGGGAACCAAATAATTGATTTTTTTAAGAGGATACTAAAAAATAAAAAATAAAAAATAATAAATAGAAAGATCAAAACTGTCTTTATAATATTTGTAAGTTAACATAGGTAGCGGTGAAATAATTAAATAGAAAAATAACAATTAACACATTAAGATAAATCAGCCAGAGATGAAAAGAAACCGAATATTCGTCGATAGAGGTATGCCGCTGTTGGCGTTCCGTTTGGCTTTGTGGCGGTTGAGTGCTTGAGCGTTTGTGCATGGAGCAAGGTGACTTCTGGGGTTCTTTGATTTTGCTTCTGATTTTTGAGTTCTGCCAATACTCTCCTGTTATGGACCTCTAAAAACAATTCTTACAAGCTGAAATTTATTTTTAGTGTGGGCTTGTGATGTCGATAAAGATGAATCTGTCGTTGTTGTTAATTGTCTGTGATACATAAGTGTGACTTTTGTTTATGAAAATTGTGTGTATGGTTTTGTTAGAAAAAAGGAAAAGCTTTGACATGGTGTTGATGTTGCAATAATTTTTTGCAGGTTTGTTGTTAGTGAATAGAAAAATGGTTGAAACATTGATAATACTGGAAGTTGAAAACTGTTTTAAGTCTACACATATGCAATACTTTTTTACAAGATAAATATGGCTAAGTGTAAAATTGTTTTAAGTGTATGTTATGGTGTATCTCATACAAGCATGAAGCTTTTTGTGAATGAGAAAATTGTTAGCTTTGCTAAGAAATAATTTTTGAAAAAAATAAACTACACTATTAAAAAGACAAAATTAAAAGGGTGGGGTATCACATGAAATCATTCGCTAAAATACAAAAATTCAAGTAGAAACTTTAAAAAGAATTTGTAAAAAGTATTTTGTAAAACTGAAGCTGTGAAATTGTGTGTGAATTGTTGATGTCAAATTAGGATGGACAAAAGACATTTTTATAAATGGAAAATTAGGTTAAAAAACCCCAAAAATGATATAACCCACGTGATAATGGAATTCAAACTTGTGACCTTGTATTTACAAGTTATGCTTCCTTACGATCTGCATTATGTTATTTATTCAAAATAAAAAATCAATTGAAAGTGTATGAAGGGTAAGCAAGTTTTTGCTATTTAAGAAATATAAATAATTTAAAATAAACTATTATATATTTTTAAATAGATAAGTTAAATTGAAAACAAATATTTATAAAATTCAAAATGTTAGTGTAAATAAACCAAAGAAATTTATAAAAACCAATTTTAAAAATCATTTGAATTTTTGAAATAAAGTGGGAAAATTTGGGATATGACACATTTCTACAAAATTATTTAGCTGTGGAGTTCTAGGGCATGAAAAATCACGGGAAATGTCATTTTTATCAAAAAGTTTTTCAAAATGTTTATTTTCAAATTCATTACCATGATCACTTCTGACTTTAATAATTTTAAAATCCTTTTCATTTTGCACTTGTGAGCAGAAGATAGAGAACACAGAATGTGACTCATCCTTGTTTCTTAAGAATTTAACCCATGTTCATCTGCTATAGTCATCAATGATGACTAAATCATATTTATTGCCATTGACAGAAGTAGTTTTCACTTGTCCAAAAAGGTCAATATGCAAGAGTTCCAAAGACCTAGAGGTAGAAACAACATTCTTAGTTTTGAAAGAAGATTTTGAAAAATTTTCTTTCTGACATGCTTTATAGAGAGCATTTAAAGAGAACTTCGGATTTTGAAGGCCTCTGACTAAATTAAGCTTATTTATATGAGAAATTCTTTTCATGCTAACATGGCCCAATCGTCTATGCTAGACCCACTGCTCTTTATTAACAGACATGAGGCGCTTAACATTTTGGTTATTTAAATCAGAAAATCTAATTTTCTAAATGTTATTCTTCCTCTTGCCATTGAAAATAATGGATCCATCTTTCTACTAACAACTTTACAAGACTTTTGATTAAAGATTATATCATAATCATTATCACTTAATTGAATTATGGACAATAAATTATGCATTAATCCATCAACTTATAAAACATTAGTAATAGAAGGGAGATAATCATTACCAACAGTTCCGGAGCCTATAATCTTCATTTTATGATTACATCCAAAACCCACAAAGCCTCCAGGCTTAAGTTTCAGGCTTTAGAACATATGTCTTCTTCCTGTCATGTGTCATGAGCAACCAGAATTCAGGTACCATGACTGATATTTTAATTTGGTTACTAAGGAGGTATGCAACATATATTATCTTATTATTAGGTACCCACATTTTTTTTGGGTCCTTTCTGGTCAGTTCTCCCAGAGTTATTAGCAAACTTAGGTTTATGTGCAGAATAATAATGTTTTGTATGTGCATATGAGAAATGGGAATAAAGAGATTTTGGTTTTGCCCATTTAAAAAAAAAAGATTTTTCTTTAAGCACATAATTAATACCTCTTCTTCCATTTCTGATAACTCCATAGATTATTGAAACCATTTTACTTCAATTTATGTTTTAGCCAGAAATGTTTGAAAAAAATTATCATATTTCTTTATGACATTTTCTAAATCTATAGAAGCTTTTGAAAGAATTTCTTCCTCGATGAAATTATGGTATTCAGATCTCAGATATCCTAAAATACATCGAGACACTTTCTTTGAAAAAACACACAATGACAAGGTATATGATAAACAAAATGCAGAAAAGTAAAGAACACGCATGATTGTTAACTCAGTTTGGGGTACACCAACACCTACTCTGAGGGCTACCAAGTTAGGGATCAAGTTAACTAAAATAGTATCAATTCGAAGCTAAACTCCCTCGTTTACAACTTCTCACTTAATCACTACCCTTGCTTAACTTCTAACTAAGACACACCTAGGTATGATACCCTTCTCATATCCTTTACAATCACAACCCAGTGACTCACCAATTCTAATCACTTAGAAAAACACAGAAGTCACATTTCAAAGACACACAATTATTCACTGCTTAAAAGATTTAGAATGAGTGACAGAACTTACAACTCAAAACAAAGTCCTACTCGTTCATCAATATGATAACCAAGAGGCTCACAACAAACACAAAAACCCTAACATAATACAATGTAAGTTCAACACTTTCACTAGGGTTTAAGCCCTCTATTTATAATCTTCAATGAACTGGATTTGGGCTTCACATATGCATCTGGATATGACAGGGGCGCTGCAAAATTATCTCCTCAAAGATATGACATCAATCATTAGTATACTCGATTATCTCCATAATTAGAAACTAAAAAATCTCCTTGAAATCAGCTTGAATCTTTTTAAATTTTCAAAATGTGCGCCACATAGGATAGATAATATTTTACAAAATATTTTAAACCTATAACAAACTAAATATCCAATAGTCCAGTTGTACAAAACCATGATGTCGAAATAACCAGCATAAGACATTGCATTCGACATGTTGCTCCAGTTGATAGAACATCTTCATTCAACATGTCTACGCTAAGTTAGTTTTACCAAACATAATGTCAATCACAATAGACTGAGAAATAACAATCTCCCCCTTTGGCTTATTTTGGCTAAAATAACTTAGCACCCCTTCATATCTTCAACACAAATAACAATAGCTCGGGTTTGAGAAGCCCCTCAAACACACACACACAATCAGAGCAGCAACAGAAGTCAGTATAGGAAATATCATATCAGTATCTAGTGGAAGCTATACAACATACTCCCCCTCAACAAATAATTTTTATCTCATACTCCCCCTTGAAAAAATTCCAAATGGCATAGATGTCACAGTTAATGCAGTTTAGTTAAAATACTACTCCCTCTTTTTAGCCAGAATATGACAAAGGTATAATATCTCAAGAAGGAGGCACAAAAAGTCAAGTTACACACAAGGTGCACAAAATAAGTTTGGGTATCATGACCCTTACAGACCCGAAAACCAAATACAAACAAAACAAAAAACAAACAAAAAACGAAAGTCTTAATTAAGGAAGCAAATTATGCATCAGCATACTCATGCGTCTCTTCTTCTTCACCAGCATTGTCACCACTAGAAGCACTCTCACCGATTTCATCATTTGAATAATTATGATTACCAGTCACATCAGCATCATCAGATGTAGTTTTTTCAGCAGTACTGTTATCTTCAGTTTCCTTACTTCCATAATCAACAGCAGCACTACCATGTCAAGTCTGGTTCTTCTCTTCCTCCATCAAGATATTGATTAATCTTTCAAGTTTGATCTTCCTGGAAGAGCTAGTCTTGGTGATTGCATCTAACTCCTTGCAAGTCTCATTCAGATGAGCAACGATTCTTGCCTTGGAAGTTTTAGGGCCAGATGCTTGAGAAGATGTCCCAACAATGTCTTGGACATGTTCACTACTAAACAACTTATAGTGTAAGGTCAAAGGAGATTCCTTTTTCTTTATGCTATCAAACAGTAACAAGATTCCGTGGTGCTGACCTATGACTATTTCACAGATGATAGAAGGAAAACAAATTGGCAACTTAATAGCATTTGATGACGCTTGCTTCAAGACTTGATCAAAAATTTATTTGCCAAAGTCAAATAATTTTTCCTTTCCAATGGAAAATTTGAATTTTCCAAGCCCAGTGAAGATAGTGGAGGTATGGTTTGTGGGAACTCAGTTTACAGTAGTCACCCTGTGAAGAATTGCATACTTCACACTAAGTTTTCCAGAGGACAACTACCCCTCTTTTGGCCAATGTTTTACCTTACCACCAGTGATTTCTACGCACACTTTATCATTTGAAGCCTCTAGTTCAGCTTGAGGCTCTTCAGATCTGCCTAGAAATTTGTTAATCTCAATGGGAGAAAAAGTCACGGTATTCCCTCTAACATAAACCTTCACGTGATCTTCACTTCCCACCACATCACAACCATCAGGTATATTTATCATAAACTCCTTCACCAGTATTTTGTAGCAAGGTATAAAGCTTGAAAAAAAATTCATAAGACCAACCAACTCTATAAGCTTTATGACATATTTTCATTTTTGAATGACCTTGCCTAATTTCCTTTTCAAGGCCAATCTTCTTTGCACAATATTCCTCCATTTATCAGCATTTTCTTTAGCATGGAAGATTACCTTATCCTCCGCTATTTTGTGACTATAAACACATGTCTTCTTAGATGCAGACCCTTTGATGGGAATGATGTCTTGGACATCCTCCTCAACATCAAAATCAGAGTCACTAGAAGTCACAACTTTTATCTTCCTAGGGAGAATAGTAACTTTGCTCCAAGGTTTTGAAGGACCAATTTGAGATTTGCCCTTGGCAGTTCTAGAAGGAGTACTCTTCTCATTACAAGGTTTCCTTTTGTCTTACTTAGAAGGAAAAACTTCAACCATCACAGTCTTTTCTTTCCTTCTTTGAAGTCTTTTTACTATTTCAGAAGACAAGTTTTTGGTTATAGGTTCCTTATCAGATGTCAGCTCATCAACATTGCTTCTTCTTTCACGAGTAACATGTTTAGAATTAGCATTAACATCATCATCTTCCTTAGTCCCAACGACTTTTAGTAGAGATGTTTGAGCACCAGGTTCAACATCTAGATATACTTCATCCAATACAGTAGCAACAAACTTCCTAAGTTCTTTATCGGAAACATTCTTTCTAGGTTTAGACTTATTCTTATCACTGGTGAAGGATCCATAGGGGTTTGATCTATCAGTCTTAGTGGGAGACATAGATGACTTATCAGGTGTCTTGACATTGTTAGCAGCAAAAGACCCTCATTCCCTATGAGATTGAAGATGGACGGTAGATAGTGGAACAACATCCAATACCAGACCAGAGAGATTGATCATTTAGAAGGGTTCCTCAGCCCTAGCTTTTGGGGAAAAAGATCGTTGATCTTTAGAGGCTCCATGCATGTGATAGGAAGAAGAATTTTGAGACATCTTTAAGTTTTTTTGGAACTGAAGAGATGTCGCAATGAACAATTAGGAATGATAATCCAAGTTTTTGAACGAGAAAACATAAGGAATATTTGGGCGGGGGGTTTGGTGATTTAATGGGCTTGGGCAAGTGTGAGAGTGGGTATCATAAGATTTAATATTTTTCTTTACCCACATAAACTGCAGTAATTGATATAGACTCTCATAAGTATCAGTATCAAGTATTCCTCTTAACTTGTTAAATTTTACATCCTCCAAGTCCTTCGCAACAATATCAATAAAAGGTATTACATTTCCTTCAACAATCCCTCTCATGAGATGATGTCTAATAGGCTTAGATCTACCATGCTAAATTGAAATTTTATAAATATTGACCCCATTGTTCAAGTTGTCACATAATGATGTCATGAAATCTTGTGTTACATTATGCTCAAACACCATTTGTTCATCAAGAGGTTGTACCACAGTGTCATCTCCACTTCTGAGTTTTACTTCTTTTGTATTCCACTTGCCAGTGCTTTTGGCATTTTCATTGGGTAAATTTTTCCCAAATTTCTTCAGACTCAAATGTCCCAGCTTTTCACTACCCTTTATTTCACCTTTTGATTCATTTCCAAAAGTTACATTGTTTAGGGAATATGGTTTAAAGTCCACCAAGACTTTCTTGACATCAGTCATGTTTCTGGAGAAATCACTATCAAGGTACTTGTTGTACCACAAATTTTTCCCTCTCACCTATCAAGAATTTTCTCATAAGATCTCCTTAGGCTCAAGACTGCACTAGGGTTTGATCAGCTCAAGACACCTCTTTATGCATTGATGACCAAAATTAGGGTTTGAGCTTGCATAAGTATTTTTGGACTATCAATGCTTCATATGACTTTCATGGACCATTATGTACCCCCAAGATCACTCATGTCAAGTTTCAAGCCTTGGATCATACTTTTGATCAGTCAATTGAACAGTTGATCTAAAAATCAATTGTATTAGGGGAAAAGTCAACCATAGCCAATTTACAGTAAAAATTCATAATTTTTTATCCACGTTTACATTTTAGACTCATATGTATCACTTTATCATGTTTGGACCACAATTCCTCAAGAAATTTGATCAAATCTTCAAAAGGGCAAAATGGTCAAAATTAGGGTTTTGACTGAGAAGGGGCAATTTCTGATTTTTGACCTAGAAAATGGTCAAAAATCCATTGGATCATTTTTACCTAATGGAATGGTTCAAAACATTGCAAGTCCATTGGATTGACAGATGAATTTCCCAGTCAACTGATCAAAAGTCAACTGTATACTAAAAAGTCAAACTTTGACTTTTTGGTCAAATTCAAGTGCCAAAGATCATAATTCATAAAATCATGTCAAAATAGAAAACTTATTCATCAAGAAATCAAGAATTTAAGATTTCATCTTAAAATGTTAAAATTTCTTAACTTAGAAATATTTCTAAGCATGAAAATTTTCTTATTTTTTCATAACTTTAAGCCAAGTTTTCACCATGATGTAAGATGATTCAAGAGAAACTTCCAACATGGAAGTTTTATATCTCCATTAAATCTACAACTTTTCTTCACACAACTTCTCCTAAAAGTTCTTGGATCTCAAGTTATAATTTTGTGAATACATGCTCATGAACTAAAAAAGACAGTGAAATTTTGCCCTAGTTAGGCAGATTTTTGACCTAACTTCATGGAAAATTTTCACATAGTTCCAAGAGGAGTATTCAAAATCAATTCAAAGATGAGTTGAAGAGAACATTTCAAGATTTCCAAAATGTCTAAGAACTCCTTGAGATCATTCCTGAGCAAGGAGAATCGAAGGCAAGAAGTTGGTGTTTTGTCACTTGGATTACAAGCCATTTTGTGAAGAACACTTGATCCAATCTTCAAGCATGTTGTAAAAATATTTCTTTGGAGGCTTAAAAATTTCTAATCACTCAATAATTTAATGCTTACATAACTGATAGAGCCATTGTCCAAGCATTTGAGCCATTATCCAAGTTGCATTTCCATTTTTGAAAGAAAGTCACCACTTCTATTTTGGAAAAGTGACTTTAATCACAATGTCAACTCTTCTTGAGCCCATACATTGTTGTTTCTGACTCAAAAGCATTCAAAAGCAAAAAGCAACATGCCTAAAGCCTTCTAACCACCCTGCAAACCCTTGTACTCCACATTGAAACCATGTTTGTCAACTTTGCTTCAAAAACAAGTAACCAAGCCATAACATGTGATTTCAACTTATGAGTTGTTTCAAGCCTCAAAACCTCTTGCCTATAAGTACAAACACTATTTTCAAGATGACACACGAATGCTAGTGCCCTGAAACTATCTCAAACACTAAAAAAAACCATAAATCTACTCAAGAACACCATTGATACACAGTTTTGAACCAAAACTCATCATCTTCATTTCCACTCGTGCGTTTTGAAAACTAATCATTCAAACACCTTATATACATCATACCAAAGCAATCCAGACCCCTGTTTCAAGACTGTAACTCCTCCATCACTATCCACCATTTTTAAATATCAAGCTTGCAGGTTGACTTGAGTAGAGAGATTCAGGGACTTTCAAGGCAAAGTAGGAGTTGGAATACACTCAAGGAGGTCCAGGCAAGCTAAACAGATCCACAGGCCATCTCAAAAGTTGCTCAAACTCCATTCATGACTCCAGATGCAAGAGGTAAATATTCAAACTTCTATCTCTTCATACAAGCATCATTTGATCCTGATTTGTGAAGACAAAATGTAGATATCTTTGCTCTAAAGCTGACCATGTTCATAGTTCCTATTTATATTGACTGTGTATAGAGAATTTTAGATTTGAAATTTCTGAGAAAATTAGGTTTCAATTTAGGGCCAGTAAAATTAGTTTTCATCTTTGACTTTTAGCTTACATAAGTTATATGGTTGGATTCGTGGGAAGAAACACCACAACTTTCATGTTTGAACTTTCCATTTTTGTGGAGAGGTGAGGAAGATACAGGTGGTCTGGCTAGGTGCGAGGTTGAAGACGAAGTTGTCTTCAGAAAGCAGTTTCTAATATATATGGTTTGGTTATATGACCGGATGAAACAGCCACCCCAGTGGCAAGCACACGCGTACTACATCACTTTTTACCTAAAGGGCGAGGGTTCGAACCAATGTGAACCCCCCTTTTGCATTTTTTTCATATTTTCTGTTTCCCTAACATTTTTTTGCAGGCGCTGGGCCCTTTGGGCCTAGTAGTGTTTTTACTTTTATTTTTTTGCTAGCTCACCTCCCTGCCTACTTTTGGCACCCCCTAGCCCATTTATTTTTATTTACTTATTTATTTCACTTTTCCTTTCAAATATATTTTCTAAAAATACCAAAAAATCATAAAAAGTATAAAAATAATAGATTTATGTTTTGATATGATTTAAATATTTTTCCCACACAAAAATTATTTTTATTCATTATACTTTATTTAACTTTACTAGTTTCCTTGTAAATTAAATTAAAACTAGATTATTATTTATTTAAATATATTTATTTTAATGTAGAAAAGGCCAAAGATATTTCACAACACCATATATTATTTTCAAGACAAAAATACAAAAAAAATACTTTTTCTTTAAACTTATCTTCTTTTAATCAATTAAATAAGAATTAGGGTTTTATTCAAAAATCTTTCCTTAATTAATTTCTTTTCTTAATTAATTTAAGTTAATTTAATTTAATTATTTTTTCTCTAATTAGGTTTAGGTTAAAACCTCTTTCATATAAAAATCCGAACACAAAAATCATTTCTTACAATTTGCATTTATACTTTATATATTTCTTCAATTATTTGTACATATTAAATTTAGTTGTAATAGATTAATTAGGTTTATATTATTGCAATCCCCATTCATAAATTGTATACCCCCCTCCCACAAATGTTATAATAGCGTAGTAACTTTAAATTTTGCAATTTATCGCTTTTACATAACATGCTAGTAATTAGGGTTTGTATGGAAAGAATAAAATCAATCAAATAGAAAACCCTAATTCAAGACAAAACCAAACATGAAAACAACACATTTTCACACAAGCACCCCTAGGGTAAAATCCACTCGGTTGCCTTACAAAATGGCCATATTACGCATATGAGGTATCTTAGAAAAAACAAACAAAAACAAGATCATAGTCCCTCGATGACGCTATCTAAGTTGCCTTACAAATGATCTTAGTCCTTCAAAAATAAAGCTAAGATACCTTGCAACATTGCTAATCATGGTTATGCGATGACCAATGCCCGTCCCGTTTACATCCAAAGATAGGGTTGCTTACCAAATCAATGGTAAGACAACAATGTAAAAGAAAAAGAAAATGAACAAGAAAGAAATTTGAGTAGGTAGATTGCTCCTAATTACTTGCTCCATTTCAAAACAAACATCCTGGCTATTTTCAAAAACAAACACACACATTTTCAAACATCTTACAAACATTGAAAAAAATTTCAAAAGATCAAACATCTTTGTATACATTCTTACGAACGAGAATCATTACAAAGATTTCCTAAACAATGGCCTCTTTACAAAATACTTTCAAAAACTACACAAAGCACAATTTCAAACAAAAGCAAGTGATCTAGCAAGTAACTAAGAGCCCATGGATAACCATGGATGAAAAGGATGCTAATACCTTCCCTTTTCATAATCTACCCCCCGAACTCAAGAAACAATCTCAAAGGTCTTTCCTGTGCTTTTTCACCTTTCCTTTTGGATAAAAGAAAAGTCGGTGGCAACTCTTGCTAACCGTAACATTTGTGATCAAACGCAAAACTCTCAAGTCAGTTCTTCCACCATATAATAGTACCAATCTTCTCTGACTGAGGCTCTGAGAGAGATGTGATTTATAAGCCTAGAGGTACCATTTTTAAGAATCCACCCCCTTCTTATCTTTGATAGAGGTTTGTTCTCTTTTGGGTTAAGCAACAGAATTAGAATAACCATATAGCCTATAACAATATGGTTTTATGTAACCAAGCCTTTCACAATGATGACATTTCCATCTTTGAAACTTGCACCCTGAGTGGTTACTATGATGTCTTTGCTGATGTTGGGACATTTGATTTGACATCTTTTGTTCACGCTTCCCTTTTTCTTTAACTAACTTTATTTCTGACTTCTTTTCTTTGTTTTTCACCACCTGGCTATCAAAACCAATACCTTTGACATTTCCAGCATTCTTTCCATATTGAATAATCTCATATAGAACATCAGAATTGTTGTTAAGCATTATCACAGTTTTAGTCATATTGTCAATTTGAGATTTGAGCAATATAACTTCACCTTCCAATCCAGAGATAATGGATAAGTGTTCCACGTTTTCAGTCTTAAGACTAGAGATGATCGATATGTGCTCCACTTTTTCAGACTGTAGTTGAGCTATAGTTTTCTTTTAATTTTCTTCTATTTGACATACCTCTTCACTTATAAGACACAACTCCTTGTAAGAGGCACCAAGATCTTCAAAGGTCAGTTCTTCCTAATCTGAGTCTTCATCAGATTCATAGATACCAGTCAAGGCAGTGAGTTATTTTGGCATCTTCTTCTTCAGGATTATTATCAGAGTCTTTTTCAGACCAAGATGCAATCAAACTCATTTTCTTATTATTAAGATAAGTTGGACATCCAGTCCTTATGTTTATGAAATCTTCACATTCATGACATTGAACTTCTTTGCCTTGGTTAGTCTCTTCTTGAATCTTGAGCCTTCTCCCAAAGTCCTAATTTTTGTTGATGTTTAAGGACTTGTGTGGACATTTGTTCTAGACTTCCAGTCTATATTATTCATTACTTTGTTGAATTGTATTCCAAGTAATACAAGAGATTTAGATATTCCTTCATATGTATCCAAGTTACACTCACTTTCTAGTCATCGGTATTGGAGATGAAGTCAATGCTCTTCTTCTTTTCATATCTCTCACTTATCTCTAACTCAAAGGATTGTAGGGATCCCATCAACTCATCAACCTTCATGTTGTTTATAATAACCGGCTGAAAAATATAGAGTCTCCGCCATTAATTTTTATCCTAAGGACATGAGGATAACCCTAAAGTTGATACAGAGATTCTAAGTCTTGACTCACTTTATACGAAGGGAAGATGTTAGGCACCCTTCATATATCTTGTTCATAAGGATACTATGGTTAAGGTTTACGGTTTAGGAATAGGGTTTTTATTTTAATTAGGGGAACTCGCCACGATTTTAAGTCATATGCCTATGTATCCTCTTATGAGGAATCATAGTCCCAATTCGTAGTTCATAGCTGTTTGGTTAGTTTTTTTATGGATTATAGAAATATCTCGAGTTCTCCTTGAACCAAGTCTGAGTGTGTGAATAGCGGAATTATAGAGGAAGTTTGCAGTCGATAAAAGAAGTTTCCATAGTCTTTCTTTGAAAATAAGATATATTTGAATTATGTAAGTAAAAAAGTTAGTATTTGATTGGTTAGATATTTTCGAATAAATGATGCAATATGAGAAGAAGAAAATTTAATGCATGAGAAAAATATTTAATGAAATTAAGGTATTTAAAAAAGAGTTACCATTTCAAAAAGAGTTTAAATTATTAAATAACAATTTTATAATTCATTAAAAAATATATTAAATAATTCAAATGTCTAATAATTTATTAATATGCAAAAAAAAATGTAATAAATAAATGAATAAATAAATGAAATTATAAAAATAATATAATTTTATTTTTTAAAAACGCATGGGGGTGCAAATTCTTTTTGGGCAGCAAAACCTGGGAGTGTGAATAACAGGGCCTAAATCTAGATATTGGATTTGGCCCAAAACACAGGGGGTGGATGTCAACGTGATAGAAAAATTGGGGGGTCTGGAAAGTAAGGGCCCAAGTTCAGATATTGAACTGGGCCCAACATGTAGGCGGGGTGTAAATTCTTGTTTCGTATCAATTATGGGAGGTGCGTCGTAGTAATGGTTAAGGCCCAATGTTAATTTGGTCCAAGCGTGAGGGGGTGTTTTTTGTGGTTAGCGAGTAAAAATGAAAACTGGGGGTGTGATTAAAAATTAGGCTTAGGCCCAGAGTAAAAAAGTTAATATGACCTGCTTGGATTGTGTGTGGTAAGTGCACGGGTTTATGATGATCTCGCGGCTTTAGGGTGTTCGATCAAGATCGTATGGTGTGTACATGAGGATGCATCGTACATGAAGCACATGGGATCGTGAGGGAGTATATTTTTTCCTTTCCCATTCATTTATTCTTATTATCTAGTTTTTGTCTCTCTCTCTCTCTCTTTTTATTCTTACTCTCTTCTCTCGAAGAACAACAACACCAACCACCGCTGAAACCCTAAATCGGCGGCGGCCCAATTGTCGACATATTATAACACCAAAATAACTCGACCTAAACCCCAACTATCAATAACAGTCCGTAATTTCAAAAAATAAAAGCTAAGCATTGATTACCTCCTTGTAATTGTGTACTTGTTCTGGTTTCCGATTAGCTTTCTGATCCCTTCTCTTTCTCCGATTTGCAGGTATGAAGCATGACGACGACTGCGATGATAGATGAGCGGAGATCTTAAAAGACAATGATACAGATCTAGGGTTTCAGATTTGAAACCCAGAACTCGAATAAATTTAGTTGAGGATTCGAAGCCGCCAACCTTTCCTTCTTCTCGTTCTTTCTTCTCCCCAAAAGCCCATATCCCTTCTCTTTAGATACTTAGGGGTTTATATAGGTTTTTTAGTTAGATATATTAGGAAAATTATTGTTTATTATCGTTATATTTTGGATTGATTTAGAAATTAGGTTTGATTTGGGATTTGATTGTGATGCTTTTGTAAATTAGAGATTTGAAAAAAATATTAGGGTTTTGTGATTCTGTGATGTACTTGGACCTTATTGATGTATCAATTTGTTTTAAGTGAACAAAAAACAAACTTTTTCAGATTTAATTATGTGTAATATTCGTTTTGGATTTGATTCAAATTTGTATAGTTTTGGGCTTGGGATCTATTTGCTTAGCGAGGAAGATGAGGAAGAAACCGCTGAAGGAGCCGCCGCCGTGGATGCACAAAAATTAGGGTTTTTGACCCTTAGTTGACTTTAGTCGACGAAAGAACAAAAAAATAATAATAATATAAAATAATAATTATAATAAATAATAAAATAATAATAATATAGTTGTTATAATTGCATCAATAATCATAATAATGATAATTTAAATAGAAAAACAAGAATGAAAAGTTGACTCAGTCAATCTGAAGCTAATGGGCCTTCAATTTCCTTAATGGGTCAATCTGATCCCAAAAAAAAATGTACCCCCACCCCCCTTTTGCCAACAAAATGGGCCTCTAAGACAACTTAATGGGCCTTTTTAAAAAAATGATATAGGCTAAACCCTTCAAGAACACACCTCCTCCTATCTCACGCAAAAAAAGACTTCTAGCAGTTTAATGGGCTGTAAAACTTATTGGCCTAGTCCTCAACAAACCAAAAGAATGATCCCTTATTATATTATTAAAACAAGCCAAAAACCTTAATGGGCCATCAGATTTTGATGGCCCATTTGAAGCACTACACCTTTTGTGAATTTAAACCCCCCATTAGAACAAGACTTAAAGACAAGCAAACTTTCCCAATGTGATTTATAAATTAGCAACATAGTATGACTATTGGAATTGATGGGAAAATTTTGGGTTATGACATTTTTTAGGTCTTGGGCTTATTCAATGGCAGTCATCTTCATGTCAAACCTCTTTGGAAGAGATCTGAGAATTTTTCTCACCGACTTGGCTTCAGAAATCTTTTCTCCCAGGGCACTTGAGGCATTGGCTATTTCAATGATATTCATGTGAAAGTCATGAATATTCTCCTCTTCTTTCATTTTTAAGTTCTCAAACTTGGTAGTAAGCAGTTGAAGTCTTGACATCTTCACCTTAGAGGTTCCTTCATGGGAAGTCTTTAATATCTCCCAAGCTTCTTTAGCAACAGAGCAATTGCTTATTAATTTGAAAATATTTTTGTCTACCTCATTCAACATAGAATTCAGAGCTTTGGAGTTTCCCTCTGATGACTTTTCATCTTCATAATTCCAATCTCCTTAGGCCTTTTAAACATTATTCTCCTTCACATCCTGACCTACAACCTTTGGTGGATCCCATCCCTCGACAACAGCTTTCCAAGCCTTATTGTCCATGGACTTCACGAAGGTTGTAATGTGGTGGGAGAACTGACTTGGGTGTTTTGCGTTTGATCGCAATTGTGGCGGATAGCAAGAGTCGCCACCGACTTTTCTTTTATCCAACAAAGGAAAGGTTGAAAAGAAAAGGAAAGACCTTTAGAGATGTTTTCTTGAGTTCGGGGGGTAGGTTATGAAAAGGGAAGGTATTAGCAACCTTTTCATCCGTAGTTTTCTACGGGCTCTTAGTTGCTTGTTGTGATATGGTGGGAGAACTAACTTGAGGGTTTTGCGTTTGATCGCAAATGTTGCGGTTAGAAAGAGTCGCCGCCGACTTTTCTTTTTTCCAAAAGGAAAGGTGAAAAATCACAGGAAAGACCTTTGAGATTGTTTCTTGAGTTCGGGGGGTAGATTATGAAAAGGGAAGGTATTAGCACCCTTTTCATCCATGGTTTTCCATGGGCTCTTAGTTACTTGCTAGATCACTTGCTTTTGTTTGAAATTGTGCTTTGTGTGGTTTTTTGAAAGTATTTTGAAAATGCGCCATCGTTTAGGCAAATTTTGTAATGATTCTCGTTCGTAAGAATGTATACAAAGTGTTGATCTTTTGAAAATGTTTTTCAAGTTTGAAAGGTGTTTTTGAAAGTGTAGGTGATTATTTTTTGAAAAAAATAGCAAGGGTGTTTATTTTGAAATGGAGCAAGTAATTAGGAGCAATCTATCTACTCAAATGTCTTTCTTGTTCATTTTCTTTTCCTTTGACATTGTTGTCTTACCATTGATTTGGTAAGCAGCCCTATCTTTGGATATAAACGGGACGGACACGGGTCATCGTATAACCATGATTAGCAATGTTGCAAGGTATCTTAGCATTCTTTTTGAGGGACTATGATCATTTGTAAGGCAACTTAGATAGCGTCATCGAGGGGCTATGATCTTGTATTTTTTCTTGTTTTTGCTAAGATACCTCACATGCGTAATATGGCCATTTATAAGGCAACCAAGTGGATTTTACCCTAGGGGTGCAAGTGTGCAAGTGTATTTGATTTACATGCATTGTTTATCTTGAATTAGGGTTTACTAATTGTTGATTTTAGTCTTGCCATACAATCCATAATTACTAACATTTATATTAAAGCGATAAATTGCGGAAAGTAAAATTACTACGCTATTACATCATTAGGGGAGGGGGTGTACAAATTTACAAATGGGGAGATGAATGCAACTAAACCTAATTTACTATTATAAGGCTTTGACAATTACATAATTATAGTGCGAAATAATAAAATGTATAAAGAAATATAAAGAGAAGAGAAAGTGTTTTTATGTTTTTTTTTTATGAAGAAGGTTCTAATTGATTTGAAAAGAAATTAATTAAAATCCTAATGTCTAAATTAATTTAATCAAAATAAACAAATTAAAATAAAACCTAAGTCTAAATATTAAATTAATTTTAAGAAAAGAAATCGATTTTAATAAGAAAATGTTTTTGTCTTTTTTAGTTTAGAAAAAAGGAATAAAACAAAAGTGTGTGTGTGTGTGTGTGTATATATATATATATATATATATATATATATATATATATATATATATATATATATATATATATATATATATATATATATATATATATATATATATATATATATATATATATATATATATATATATATATATATATATATATATATATATATATATATATATATATGTGTGTGTGTGTGTGTGTGTGTGTGATCGGTGGAAATAGAATTGACTGTTTTGGAATGATGGTTCGCGTTTGCGTTTAGCAAAATGTCGCGGTAAGCAAGAGTCGCCACCGTCTTTTATTTTCTCCAACAAGGAAAGGACAAAAGCACAGCAAAATTCCTTTTCGAGATGTTTCTCGGGTTCGGGAGGTAGATTATAGAAAGGGAAGGTGTTAGCACCCTTTCTATCCGTGGTTATCCACGGGCTCTTAGGTACTTGCTCACTATGTTTTCAAAAATGTTTTGCTTTTCTTGTGTTTGTGGGTTTTGAAAAAGTTTGTTTGAAAACTTCGATTTAACTCTTGTATTTGTCCTCAAGAGTGTATGAAGTGTTTGTTTGAAAAAACTTTTGTTTGAAAAATGTAAGTGCGAAAAGTTGTTTTTGTTTTGAAAGAGCAAGTACCTGAGAACCTCTACCTACTCAAAAGAAATTAAGCTGTGTAAATTTCCTTTAGACAGTACCATCCCACTATTGAGAAGTAGGTAGCACCATCGTTGGAGTTTTCGGGTCAATTCGATGATAGGGACATGTGGTCACCAAAGCAAAAGTAGGACGCCTTAGCGGTAACCCTAATGTCCTAGATCCTTTTTATCCGAGGCAACCGTTTCGAGGCAACTTGGATCTTTAGACAAGAGGGTGACCTCTAAAACACCCTATACTCAATGACCACGTCGAGGCAACCAAGTGAGGCGTACCCTAATAGTGGCATGTGCGAGTGTGTCAGGATTCAGTTAAGTTATCTTTGCATATGTTATAGTGAGCTACAGGTTGATTTTAATTTCAGATAAGTCTTGTCATGCATAGCCTAGTTAGCATACATCTAGCAGTCAATAGTTGCAGAAAGTAAATCTAAGCTATTACAAGGCGTCGGGTATTTACATCGCCAAAAACAAACCCTTGAAAAGTAAATGCGGGAAATTAGAATAAAAGCGATAAAAAGTCCTAATTAAAGCTATTACACCCTCAGAGCAATTACATAAATATGGATAAAAAATAAATAAAATAAACATACGCGCGAGAAAAATTGAATCGGAGAGTTTTTAGGGTTTTGACCCTTTTTTGAGAAAGAAAGAAGTTTTTATCTTTTATGAATTAAATTAAACCTAAACTAATTAATTAATAAAAAGAAATATTTTTTTGGTTTTTTAATGTCTCAAGGAAAATAAAATAAATAAAAAAAGATTAAAAGTTAGTAAAAACCCTAATTCTATGTTAATTTTATTTATTATAAAAAAGGTTAGAATTATCCTAATTAAATTAAATTAGTTAATTATATTTATTTATAAAAATAATAAAAGGGTAAAATTAATTTTAATAACTAATAAAAATAATATTATTTTTAGTTTTCTGATTTTATTATGAAAAAAATTAATTTGGTTAATTAAATAATAATAATAATAATTAATAATAAAAATAGTTAAATGAAAAAATATAAAAAGAAAAAAAGAATGAACCCAGGGGGGGTGATGAGCCCAAGAGGAGGTGTCTTTGGAATTTTGTGGCCCAACAAAAAATCAAGCCTGTTTTACTTTTCTGATTCTCCATGGCGCGTGTTGACTGGGAGTATGATGGTCTTCCACTCAGGACCATTGAATTCATGTATGGAGACATCTGGCGCTTGGAGAGATGAAGTGCATGGTGGACCTCAAGGCATGAGATACGCTGGATAAGCTGCAAGAAAATAACAATAATAATTTCGGGGGACCTGGGATTCGAACCCAGATCCCAAAGATCACATACTAGCGCGCTTACCACTCAGCCAGGTTGCTCCAATTGATTTTATAATGGCAAGCAATTAATATATTAATAAACCAAATAATATGCTGTAAAACAAAACAAAACGCGCGCGTTTTCAAATTACCCAATGGTGTATCCACACATCATCGTCTTCCTCACTGTACCTGTATATTCAGAATCAGATAGCAGGGGTTTTTAACCCCCACAAACCATGGCGACGAAAAATAGCGAATAGAAGCATAATGAATATAAATATTTCACGAAGGGTGATTTGTGTTCGTCTTGGCCACACGAGTTCAACCATATGTATCACTAGTCCTAATTTTTCCTGGATTGCAAAGCCCCAATTCAAAACTCACGAACCCTAAAAAATCGTTCATGGCATCTTGTGATTCAGTGAGTTATAGTTCAATTAAACGATACCATTAGCTTCGTATGGTTCCTAGCAACACAAAGCAATCAAGAAAACACGTTAAATATGCATGATTTAAGAGTTACGATTATGTAAAAAAAATGGCAAACTGTGGTTCTGTAGATGAGGATTCTTTGAGCTTTGAAACTGGAATTTGATTGTAACACGTTCCTGGAACCTCCTGCAATGTATTAGAATCAACAAAAGTCCTTAAATCGCCCTAGAATGCAAAAATCAGTTTTCAATTTTTCTTGAATTGGCTATGGTCTTTCTGCAGCTTTTTTCACGTCTATTAGGTTAGGATTTGCTTGCATATATATAGGGCAACTGAATTAGGTCAAAAGCTTGAACAAAAATCCATTGCATTGATGCTTGAATCCTTGATTGGAAATCAAATCTTTTTGATTTTTCATGATTGGAAAATGTTGCCAAATTTGGAGATTTTTGTATCCTTGACTTGTGCACGAATTTGCCAGCATATCTTGACCATATTTGCTTCACAAAAAGATTTAAAAACCAAATCTTGTATTTTTCTACAATTTAAATTAATTAAATGAATTAATATTAATTAAAAATCCAATTAATCAATAAAAATAAGAAAATAAATTCAATTAAGCTTGATGGGTCGTGCATAGGTCATGGATGAAGTTTCAACAAGATATTTGAGGCCCATTAGCAAAAATAAGGTGTTTTGGGCAAAGTTGACTTTTGCAAATTCATGAAATTTCCCAACTTCTCCAATGCATATCTTGCTCAATTTTGATCATATGACCATGTTCTTGGACATTTTGGAAAGCTATTGAAGTCCTCTAACCAATGCCTTTAATCCCATGTCATTTGGATTTACCAATCTCAAGTTATGGCCTTTGACTTAAAGTGTACATTTGTTGACCTTTGAAATTAACCTATAATGTCAAAATTGGTAACTTTTTGTGAGAGCATTTCTTGGACTTGGAGTGTGAAGATGGATTGTAGGAAATTTCATCCCCTTCAAAATGAGAATTGGATGAGATTTTTCTGACAAACCATGAAAAAGTTATGCCCTGGTCAAGATACAGTTCACTTTTCTGTTGTCCAAAAATAGTAACTTTTTGCACCTTGATGATTTTTAAGCTATCCTTGTGGAATCATGATCAAGACTTGATCAAATGATGATTGTGAACTCAAAATAAGATGTTGACCAAAAATTCTGACTTTTGACTGCAAAATGACCATTTTGCCCCTGTAGTTGACTGTGGGTCAAATGGAGCTTTTGACTGTGCAAATTGGCACTGTGAGTCTTGAAACTAGGCATGTAGGTGCTTGAGAATGTATATGGGCCTATGAGACTTGATTGAACCATTGAAAACCTCAAATTCCTTGAAAGAACCAAAACCCTAATTTCAGCTGGCTTAGGAGGTGGTTTGACTGTCTACCTCTGAGTAATTTTTGAGCAATTTGAGGATTATTCTTGTCAAATCTTGAGGAATATGGGAGGGAAAATTTTGGGGTACAACAGTTGCCCCTGTTCAATCTTCTTAAACCTGAGGAGGTAGATTGGCTTGCGTGCCTTTCGTGATCCGAAGGTGGAAGATGATTGAACACTAAAGTGCCCAGAAATTTGCACTCGCATGGTGTAGTATCAACAATGTGATGTCGGGAATGGGCTTACAGATGCCATTTGGAGAGATGATGGATAGGAGGATGGGCTTATAGATTCCATCTGGAGATGTGACAGAATCTTGTCGGGGATGGGCTTATAGATTCCATCTGGAAATGTAATGGGTAGTTGTGGAGATGGGCTTAAAGATGCCCTCTAGGGGTGTCGATCGCATAAGAGATTCCTTAGCGAGAACTTGCATACCTGTAGTTCGTAGAATTGTAACTTTGTAAGTTGAAAGAAGGAACTTGTGTAGGGTTGCCTGATGATGAGTTCGTGTAAAACTGCATCTGAAAGAGAGAAGGAACCGGTGTAGGGTTGCTTCATGATGGTCAAGTAGATAGTTGTCCTGTCTGGTTTCAGGTATTAATCTCTGACCTGAGAAAGAAAGATAGTTTCCCTGGCTTGCTACAGGTATTAATCTTCAATCTCTTCAATGTAGATAACTTTCCTGTCTGGTTTCAGGTATAGATCTATAATCAGTCGTCCACAGATATTTCCTGGCTAGTTACAAGTGTTGATCTGGAACTTAAGGAGGTTGGCCGATGAGATAGTTGTCCTGGCTGGTTTCAGGTATTAATCTCTGACCTGAGAAAGAAAGATGGTCTTCCTGGCTTATTACAGGTATTGATCTTCAATCTCTTCATGTAGATAACTTTCCTGGCTTGTTACAGGTATTGATCTACAATTCGTCGTCCACAGATTTTTCTTGGCTTGTTACAGGTATTGATCTGGAACTTGGAAAAAGGTTTGGTCGACGAGATAGTTATCCTGTCTGGTTTCAGGTATTAATCTCTGACCTGAGAAAGAAAGATAGTTTCCCTGGCTTGCTACAGGTATTAATCTTCAATCTCTTCAATGTAGATAACTTTCCTGTCTGGTTTCAGGTATAGATCTACAATCAGTCGTCCACAGATATTTCCTGGCTAGTTACAGGTGTTGATCTGGAACTTAAGGAGGTTGGCCGATGAGATAGTTGTCCTGGCTGGTTTCAGGTATTAATCTCTGACCTGAGAAAGAAAGATTGTCTTCCTGGCTTGTTACAGGTATTGATCTTCAATCTCTTCATGTAGATAACTTTCCTGGCTTGTTACAGGTATTGATCTACAATCCGTCGTCCACAGATTTTTCCTGGCTTGTTACAGGTATTGATATGGAACTTGGAAAAAGGTTTGGTCAACGAGATAGTTGTCCTGTCTGGTTTCAGGTATTAATCTCTGACCTGAGAAAGAAAGATAGTCTTCCTGGCTTGTTACAGGTATTGATCTTCAATCTCTTCGTGTAGATAACTTTCCTGGCTAGTTACAGGTATAGATCTATAATCAGTCGTTCACAGATATTTCCTGGCTAGTTACAAGTGTTGATCTGGAACTGCAAAAGTTGATGGTAATCATATTTTGATTGACCTTTTCCTGAAAAGGCAAAACATTAGTTGTATGCAATGTCATGATGTATGAAATGCATGATGTTCTCAAAATGAGATCGTATGATATGATGCGTATATGCATGTATCATGGTATATGACAATGTGATGTGTTAGCTGGGGAAAATAAATCCTGGATAGCTGCTGGAGAATGATGTTGAATTCTTTGTTTCCGCTGGGGATGATGAACGAAGATGATTGCACGAATAAACATGTAGGAGAGGATGACTCCGTTGGGGAATAAACATGGCGAAGAGATTACTCTGCGGGGAATTACTCTGTGGGGAAGAGATACTTCGCTGAGATTTTAACGATAACTCCGTTGGGGATTCCGTTGATAAGCTTTGTTGGGGATCTTGATGATGAACTCTGCTGGGGGATAGAAAGAACTTCGCTGAGGATGATCTTTCTGTTGCAACTTGCTGAGGATAACCCAGTTAGGCTCTGGTGGGGGATAACCTTTGTACTCTACAGGGGACAAACTTCCAGAATCTATTGGGGAGATGATTCAACTCTGGTGGGGAAGCCTTTTTCAGACTGTGCTGGGAAAATGGCTCCACTGGGGTACCTTGTACTCCGCCGGGGAACATTCTTATATTTCTGTCGAGGAATATTAAGACTGCTGGGGATGCTTGCTGAGGATAATCTGTATACTCCGCCGGGGAATACTAAGTCTTCTGGGTATACCCAACTTTTTTAGGGCTGACAGTAGACTAACTCTGCTTGGGGGAGAGTATTGCTGATTCATCCGTAGTTGCAAGTCTCAGTGGGGAGAGCTTCCATTACTGTCTTACTCTTGGGGAGTGAAGGTATCCTGGCTACATTCTTCAGCCGAACTTACCTTGGTACCTTGGTGGACAAAGCAACTAGATCGCTTAGACAATTCTTATTTCCCCTACTTCCGATATCACCCGTAATTAGTCCTTTGTTTCGCATGCAAATATTTATGAAAAGAAATTAATGTCAAATGCATATATCAAAAACGAACATTGGACGTTCTTTGCAAAACAAAACAGATAAAAGGAAAAATATTTTGAAATTTGTTTAAAAAATGAACTTGTATTGATTTTGAAGTTTGCCTGTAAATAGGCGTTTTGTACAAGAGACCGACGTCCTAGTAAGAGAACACCGTCGAGCAAATAGAATTTATACAATTTGTAAAAAGAGAAAAAAACAGCTATGTGAACAATCCCACTGGGTTCCAACTCTGCTATCGCCTTTATGTCTTCCAGCGTCTCATCACTTTGCTGCTTAGTTGAAGAGGAATATGATTAATTGGTGTCGTCCGAGCCTGACAGTTAATGCCGAAGTCTAGATGCAAGGTGATTCAATGAGACATAGTATTACGCTTATCCCTAACTTTTGCCTGGACCTCCCTTTCGGGTTTTCAGTCCATCGGGATACCCATTTTTTCCCAAGCCGCCTTTTCAGGTTTTCGACTTGCCGGGTGTACAGATTTTTTTATATTATTTTCATCCCTTATTTTTGCCCGAACCCTTTTGGTTTGCCGGGAAGCCCTTATTTTTTCCTAGGCCAGTCGACCTAGCGGGTCTTTAATCATGTGTAGTATCTTTTTACTATGTATGCATTGGCGGGGTGAGGAAGGTAGTCACCATCCATGGTGGTTAGAATCATCGCACCTCCTGAGAATATGTTCTTAACCACAAATGGCCCTTCGTACGTAGGGGTTCATTTGCCCCTGGGATCACCTTAAGGTAGAATGATGCGCTTGATTACCAGGTCCCCGACTTGATACTCTTATCGTCTGACTTTCTTGTTAAATGCCTTGATCATCCGTTTTTGGTATGTCTGACCATGACAAATAGTAGTGAGTCTCTTTTCGTCGATTAGGTTTAGTTGATCAAGCCGAGTCTGGATCCAGTCGTCTTCGCTCAAACTTGCATCCTTCATGATCCGGAGAGAGGGTATCTGAACTTCAATGGGCAGGACTGCCTCCATGCCATAGACCAAGGAAAAGGGTGTTGCCCCTGTTGACGTCCGTGCTGAGGTACGGTACCCATGAAGAGAAAACGGTAACATCTTATGCCAATCTTTGTAGGTCACTGTCATCTTCTGCACAATCTTCTTAATGTTCTTATTTGCCGCTTCGACAGCCCCATTCATCTTTGGCCGGTAAGGAGAAGAGTTATGATGTTTTATCTTGAATTGCTCGCAGAGCTCAGTGATCATCTTGTTGTTAATATTGGTACCATTATCTGTAATGATCCTCTATGGTACACCGTATCGACAGATCAGGTTGTGCCGAATGAACCGTGCCACGACATTCTTGGTTACAGTAGCAAAGGAAGTTGCTTCAACCCACTTCGTAAAGTAATCAATCGCTACCAGGATGAAGCGATGCCCGTTGGATGCCGTAGGTCTGATCTCGCCGATCATATCAATGCCCCACATTGCAAAAGGCTAAGGTGTAGTCAAGACGTTCAAAGGAACTGGAGGAATGTGCACTTTATCAGCATAGACCTGACACTTGTGACACGTCCGAGAATGTTGATAACAGTCGGCTTCCATCGTGGACCAGTAATATCCTGCCCGAAGGATTTTCTTTGCCATGGTATGTCCACTGGAATGCGTTCCGAAGGTACCTTCATGCAGCTCTGCCATAATCCTTTCTGCTTCGATCTTATCTACACAGCGCAGTAAGGTTGAATCATGGTTTCGTTTGTAGAGAATGTCATTGCTGAGGAAGAACTTGGCCGCGAACCTTCTCAAAAACTTCTTGTCATTAACAGACGCACCCTCGGGGTATTCTTGAGCTTCAAGGTACCTCTTTACTTCATGATACCAAGGCTTTTCTGTTACCTCTTCGGTCTCAAGATCGCAGCAATGTGCAGGTTCATCCAATTTCCAAATAATGATCCGGGGAGCCTCGTTGTCCCATTTGACTTTGAACATAGAAGACATCGTAGCCAGCGCGTCCGCCAACTGATTCTCCTCTCTTGGGAAATGTTCAAAGGTTATCTCCTCGAAATGGGGAATCAACGTCAATACATACTCCTTGTAAGGAATAAGATTTGGGTGTTTCGTATCCCACTCGCCTTTGATCTGACTGATCACGAGAGCGGAATCTCCGAAGACACTCAGAAACTTGATCCTTAGGTCAATTTCAGCTCGAAGACCCATGATGCATGCTTCATACTCCGCCATGTTGTTGGTGCAGTTGAAACATAGTCGGGCGGTAAGTGGAGTATGAGAGTCTTTAGGGGATATGATCACAGCATCAATGCCATTACCCAAAGCGTTTGAGGCTCCGTCAAAGTGCATGGACCATCGGGATCCTTCCTCAGGTCCTTCATTCGGTCCCGGTACCTCGCAATCAGTTACTACCATGATATTCTCGTCTGGAAATTCAAAGTTCATCGACTGGTAATCATCCACTGCCTGATGTGCCAAATGGTCTGCCAACACACTTCCCTTGATTGCTTTTTGAGTCGTGTACTGGATGTCATATTCAGTCAAGATCATCTGCCATCTTGCTATTCTTCCGGACAAGGAAGGCTTTTCGAAGATGTACTTGATTGGATCCATTTTTGAAATCAACAGAGTAGTGTGAGTCAACATATACTGTCTCAGCCGGCGATCAGCCCATACCAAAGCGCAGCAAGTTTTCTCGAGCAGTGAGTATCGGGTCTCACAGTCGGTAAACTTTTTGCTAAGGTAATACATAGCGTGCTCTTTTCGGCCAGACTCGTCATGCTGCCCCAGCACACATCCCATTGAATTGTCAAGTACTGTCAAGTATAAGATCAGAGGTCTCCCTTCAACCGGTGGCATAAGAATGGGTGGCTCTTGGAGATACTCTTTGATTCTTTCGAAAGCGGCCTGACATTCATCGTTCCAACGTACTACTTGATCTTTCTTCAGTAGCTTGAAGATTGGTTCACAAGTAGCAGTTAGATGCGAGATGAATCGGGCAATGTAGTTCAACCGTCCCAGAAAGCCTCTGACTTCTTTCTCTGTCTTGGGAACTGGCATTTCTTATATGGCTTTCACTTTGGCAGGGTCCACTTGAATACCTTTGTCGCTCACAACGAAACCTAGTAGTTTTCCAGATCTCACCCCGAAGGTGCACTTGTTCAGGTTTAACCTCAGCTTGTACAACTTCAAACGGTCAAACAGCTTCTGTAGATGGTCAAGGTGTTCCTCCTCAGTTTGGGACCTTGCGATCATATCATCGACATATACTTCGATTTCATGATGGATCATATCATGAAACAAAGCAACCATGGCACGCTGATACGTTGCCCCAGCATTTTTCAACCCAAAAGGCATAACCTTGTAACAAAAGGTGCCCCACTAAGTAACAAAGGTGGTCTTCTCCATGTCTCCGGGAGCCATCTTTATCTGATTATAACCGGAGAAACCGTCCATGAAGGAGAATACCTTATGTTGAGCAGTGTTGTCAACCAGAACGTCGATGTCAGGCAGAGGGAAGTCATCCTTAGGGCTCGCCCTGTTCAAATCCCTGTAGTCAACACACATTCTGACCTTACCATCCTTCTTCGGCACTGGAACCACATTGGCGACCCACTGAGGGTAAGAAGTTACTGCTAGAAAACCGGCGTCAAATTGTTTCATAACCTCAGCCTTGATTTTCTCGGAC
This sequence comes from Vicia faba, assembly GCA_948472305.1. Lineage (NCBI taxonomy): Eukaryota > Viridiplantae > Streptophyta > Magnoliopsida > Fabales > Fabaceae > Vicia > Vicia faba. The sequence goes on from OX451740.1 coordinate 500,498,837, forward strand.
ATCTCTGGACGCATACGGCAAACCTTCTGTTTTACCGGAGGACAGTCTTCCTTGGTAGGCGGGTGATGAACCACAATTACGGTATCCAACCCAGGCATATCTTCGTAAGACCAGGCAAAGATTTCCATGTAGTCATGTAGCATCTGAATCAACCGTTGTTTCATGCTAGGCTTCAGATTGGCACCAATCTTGACTTCCTTTATGTCTGTCTCAGTACCCAGATTTACCGTTTCCACTAGCTCTTCATGTGGCTGAATGGCCCTCTCTTCCTGGAGTAGCAGTCTTGCAAGCTCACCAGGCACTTCGCAATCATCTTCACCTTCGTCTTCGGCTAAGTTGATCGGATTTTCGAAGTCATAACTGGCAGTAGCAGAGTCGTTACCAGTGAGATCCAGAATGGATTGGGACCTGTATATGTGAGTGTGTGTAAATAGTTGTTTTGCAATATATAATAAAGAAAGACAAGGAGCGCAAGATTTGAAATGCAAAAAATGTCCAATGCTTTTATTAATGATATATGAAAATGACACACAAAAGCCCTCACAAATGAAGCTACGGTGCCTCGGGTAAGACACCGAGCCATAAAGTTTCACAATATTGTCTGTTACAAATTCAAAACAAAGGAGTTCATTACTGAGGAATAAAAGTAATAGGGACGAAGTCCTTTGCCGTCCAGTTGTTTGGTCCACCTTCGGTCGTAGGGTAGATCCAGGTGTTGAATTCAGATTCCTCCATGTCATCTTCAATGGCATTTACCCCTGGGTTGCTGATAAATACAGGAGGTCTTCCAATCCTTGTCCTACGAACAGCCTTCTGAGCTTCTGCAGTGAAACCCAAACCAAACTTGTCAGTCTTCTGAGTGAAATCAGGAAGTCGGCCCCAGTTTGCGCACTCACCTTTCTCAACAACAGCCCGGGCATCCTTTAAGGAAGCCATCTCCAAAGGAGGACCTTCAATCACAGTCTCAGCTGATGCCAGTGTCGGAGGAACCTCTTCAAAGTGTTGGAATGGGGTCTCGATGAACTCCCCATCCATATCTATGTACCGGAACAAGTTGAGATGACTGACCATATACTCTTCCTCCCCCTGCACTGTCACAATCTTCCCTCTGACCGGGTACTTCAGCTTCTAATGTAGTGTGGAGGTCACAGCTCCAGCCTTATGGATCCATGGACGACCCAGCAAACAAGAATAGGATGGTCGAATGTCCATCACGTAGAATATAGAATCAAAGACCTGCGAACCAACTCTAATCAGAATATCGACTTCACCATGCACCATCCTTTTAGACTCGTCAAAGGCCCGGACAACAATGTTACTTGGCTTTAGCTCCAAACCCTCGCAATCCAGCCTGTCTAGAGCTTTCTTGGGCAATACGTTCAACGAGGAACCAGTGTCAACCAGCACATGGGCAAGAGTAGTGCCCCTGCATTCAATGGAGACATGCAGGGTATCATTGTGATTCTTCCCTTTAGCAGTCAGATCAGCGTCAGAGAAACCCAAACCATTATCAGTAGTTAAGTTGGCCACACAATCGGTAAATTGATCAGCTGACATCTCTTGTGGCACGTGGGCCGTCTTCAAGAAGGTAATCAGGGCCTTGTCATGGGCCTCTGAACACAATAACAGTGATAGCATAGAAATTTTAGATGAGGTGTGCCCCAGTTGCTCAACTACGTTAAAATCACTCTTCTTGATAATCTTAAGGATCTCTTCCATCTCCTGTTTGGAAGCTTCAACAGTGGTCTTTGGTGCCTCCGTCTGGGCAGGCATATCAGTGGCGATCCCTTTGCCCCGAGCGTCAGATGACTCGGCAACAGGGGTAGAAATAGGAACTTGATCAGGAAGGGAAGTGGGCACACTTGCAGGTGTGATGACAATAAGTCTCTGGATTGTTGGAGGCGTAATATCTGGTGAGAAAAGTCTACCACTTCGGGTGACTTTAGCAGGCCCGGTGATGTTGCTGACGTTGGTACTAGTATCAAACTCTTGTTTAACCCCAAGAACATAAACATCTGCCCCATAGTGCCACGAGACAGCTTTGTCAGAGGCGTAGGGAATAGGCCCCAGAATGGTGATGATTATGGGTGCAATCTTCTGAACAGGCGTAATTTTGACAGGCTTCCTCGGGGGAGCCTTGGGAGACTTGTTGAAAATGGTGACAATGGAAACTTCTTCAGTGGGGGTGGCAGGAACAACAATTTTCTCAAACAAGATTTCTTTATTATCCATCAGGTTTTGGATACCTGACTTCAAAGATGGGCAACCAGTAGGTGAAACGGAACACAGATGGCAACCTTCACTACATCCCGGAAATAAACCGGCTAGCAACAGGTTCCTCTTGACAGTCAACAGCGGAGTAACAATATCATCCACAGAGGCTACAAACAGGTCTTCCTCTACAGCATTCACTCCATGCTTGGGCATGGGAGCAGTCACAACATTGGGCCTTTCGGGCGCCTCAAACTCTATCTCTTTAGCATCAATTAGGTCCTGAACCTTATTCTTTAGAGCCCAACAATCATCCGTAGTATGCCCCGGGCTGTCAGAGTGATAAGCGCAGCGGGCGTTGGGATTGTACTTTGGAGATGCTGTGTTTACGACCTTCGAAGCTTCTTTTATAGTCACCAGATTGGTTGTCAGTAACTGCGGCAATATCTGGGACAAGGTCATGCTGAGTCGAGTGAACTGCCTTCTAGGTCTCTCACCCCTTTGTTGGTTATGTTGTTGAGGATCAGCAGCAGGTTTTGAAATAACCACCGCGTTGACAGCTTGGCGGCGTTCCGGTCTATTTTGTCTCCTTGAACCATAGACAGCACTAGATTCCTTCTTGAACGGCTTCTTTTCAGTGCTCGAGGAGGCACCTTTCTGTATCTTCCCAGACTTGATACCAGCTTCTATTCTCTCACTAGTCAAGATAAGGTCTGTAAACCCGGCTGCAGAATTTCCAATTAAATGGTTGAAGAACGGACCAGACAGGGTCCCCAAGAACATATCCACAAGTTCACGGTCAGTCAAAGGTGGCTGCACCCTTCCAGCTAGATCACTCCACTTTTGAGCATATTCTTTAAATCCTTCACCCGTCCATAGTGACATACCCTGGAGTTGGGTACGCGTAAGAGCAAGGTCGGAATTATACTGATACTGCTTATAGAACGCAATAGCCAAATCCTCCCAGTTACGAATACTGGCTCCATTCGGCTGATAGAACCATTCGAGTTGAGTCCCTGAAAGACTATCCTGGAAGAAATGGATCCATAAATTCTTGTCAGCAGTGTAAGGTTGGATCTTCCTTACATACGACCGGAGGTGCAGCTTTGGGCAGGAGGCTCCGTCGTATTTGGCAAAAGCAGGTGCCTTGAACTTATGGGGAATCACCACCCCAGAGGATAAGCCTAGATCTCCAAAGTCCAACCCGGGCACATTCTGTATCTCCATAGCACTTAAGCGGTCCTCTAGCTGTTTGTACCTATCCTCAGCAGGAGGATATTGTTCATCATCATAGTCCGTCTCGTTGTCGGAGACCACGGGACTAGGAACCCTTATCTCTTGTGGGCTGTCTTTGCCTACAGATGAGGTAGTTAGCTCAACCTCATTTTGCAGTCCATTCCCAAATCTGCGTCCAGTGTTGAACAAGACGGTCCTCTTCTTCTTCTTCTTCATAATCAGAGTCTCCAACTCCTGTTGACCCTTGGCTAAGCTCATAACCAACTCTTGGAACTGGGAATTCTGGGCCTGGAGGTCCTTGATAGCTTGTTCAGTGGAAGGTTCAGAAGTCATGATGATTGCTGAAATAAACAGCGAAGAAGATAAGTGACCTGTAAAAAGGGTACCTGTTATGCATATGATGGAATGAAATGCGTATGATTTATATTTTCAAAGACAATCGGGATTCAACTTTGTAGACAAAAAGGAAACACACTTTATTAGATTCAACTTTAGAATTTAAATTGTTCAACATATTTCCCTTAGGCGTTACAAGAATGAAAACTGAAAAGAAAATAAAAGCTGTAAAAGAAACATCCAAGGTTCATCACTGCTCCCATGGCCTCTTCTTCTCAGTACGGATATAGTCATTCAGGATCCGTTCGTTCTCCAACTGCTTCGTCAGCTTCTGGATCTTCTGTTCCTGTTCATTGAACCTTTCCCGATAAGAATCCCATTCTTCCTGCAGTTGCGCCCAAGACCTCTTTAGTGTACCAATATCAGTGGGTATCTGAGGATGGAGAACGGTTGAAGGAACCCCGTCTTTATCAGGAACTTCAAGAGTAATAGGTCTGACAGCTTCGTATGGCATACCTAACCTCTGAGCACGGATGCGGACCCATCTGAAGTAGGATTCCATTGGTAGAGAAGTTTTTGGTCCCAACTCATGTGGGTCAGCATTGTGAACTCTATCCCAAGCCCGGATGAATCTACGACGCAGCTCGTCGCTATCTACCTGAAACTCAAAAATGATGTGAGGCATCAACATCTCATGAGGCCCTTCTCTTCTGGCTCTTCCAAACTGACGGAGAGCTAAACATGGGTTATAAGAGATTCCTCCTTGGGTTCCGATCAAAGGAACATTAGGATACTCTCCGCAACGGTCAATAACAGCCACCTCATCTAAACCTCTGAGAGTCCAAATAATATCATTATCAATAAGAGACATTATCCTATGAGCCCAACCCCTTCCTTCTTTGTTCTTCAGTACGAACTTAGGGAGGTGCGAAATAAACCACCTCACCAATAAAGGAGCACAACACCACAAAGTTCCCCGTCTTCGGGTAGTACGAGCATAGAGTTGTTGCAAGATATCACCCAAGAGAGTGGGTACAGGGTTCTGAGAGATGAAGATCCTTATGGCGTTGACATTAATAAAGGTATCAGGATTTGGAAACAATACTAGACCATAGATTAAGAGAGCCAGAATGTCTTCGTACGCCCTGAAGTCTAAGTCATTCTAGAAACTATTAGCTTTGCCAATCAGAAACTTAGCCAAAAAGCCCTTAACTCCACTTCTAGTCTCCCAGTTAGACATTACCTCTTCTTTGGTCAAAGGGAGGGCTGCAACAATCTCTTCAGGCCTAAGAGTCTTCTCCCAACCAGTGAATGGAGTTTGCTCCAAAACAGGGATACCAAGCAAATCAGAGAATTCTTCCAGGGTAGGGACCAGCTGGAAGTCTTGAAAGGTGAAGCAATGGTATAGCGGATCATAAAATTGGACCAGGACGCTCATCAATTGTTGGTCCCACTTTGAAGTGACTAAACCGAGAAGAGAACCATGCCTCTTGATGAAGGAAGTGGTATTTGGAATCCTATCAACCAATTCTGTAAGCAAAGCAGGTGGTTGAACAAAATTGAGCCGGATAGTATTCCTTCGCATGGGCATCATGATGTCCTACAAAACAGAGCACAGATGAAACCCTATTGTCTTTGAAATGGGTTAGTCCTTATGTAGGATGTATGCAATGGTATGATGTTATGATGTCATGATAAAGGCACACCACAAGTATTCACAAAAGGCAAACATGGTAAAGGCACACAAGTCACACAAGACAGCCCTTAGAGTTCAGGCCAGCATGAAGTTTAGGTACTACCCTCTTTCAGTTTCAGTTGGTTAAGACCTGTCCTAAAAATAGTAACCGGGTTCTAGAGGATCTCAATATCACTGACTACCCTCGATCGGTCATAATTCCAGTTTAGCAACCTTTTCTTGCGGCCGGAACCATCGCGAGAGTTTAGCCTCAATGAGTGTAGCATACTGCTACTGTTCTATGGCCAAGTTGGTCAACTTAAGGTTCTAAGGTCAGTTGGTGCTTAATGACTCCTCAGAAGACCCATATTCTCCTCGTTCCAACAAAAGGGATATCGGTACAGACCAAGGTGTCACACCAACGTAGCTACTGCTTCACCCGTGTCGGTCTACGCCGGACAGGTCCCTCATAGTTTATTGCTACTTACCTAAAGGGTATTTCCCAGGTCCGGGTTAGGATCTATAAAACTCCGATACAAGCCCACAAAATTAAAGCATACAGAGCAGACAATTGAAAACATAGAATGATCTAATTCTAAGGTACACCTCACTTATTATATCCCCAGCAGAGTCGCCAGTTCTGTGATCGGTGGAAATAGAACTGACTGTTTTGGAATGCTGTTTCGCGTTTGCGTTTAGCAAAATGTCACGGTAAGCAAGAGTCGCCACCATCTTTTATTTTCTCCAACAAGGAAAGGACAAAAGCACAGCAAAATTCCTTTTCGAGATGTTTCTCGGGTTCGGGAGGTAGATTATAGAAAGGGAAGGTGTTAGCACCCTTTCTATCCGTGGTTATCCACGGGCTCTTAGGTACTTGCTCACTATGTTTTCAAAAATATTTTTCTTTTCTTGTATTTGTGGGTTATAAAAAAGTTTGTTTGAAAACTTCGATTTAACTCTTGTATCTGTCCTCAGGAGTGTATGAAGTGTTTGTTTGAAAAAACTTTTGTTTGAAAAGTGTAAGTGCGAAAAGTTGTTTTTGTTTTGAAAGAGCAAGTACCTGAGAACCTCTACCTACTCAAAAGAAATTAAGCTGTGTAAATGTCCTTTAGACAGTACCATCCCACTATTGAGAAGTAGGTAGCACCGTCGTTGGAGTTTTCAGGTCAATTCGATGATAGGGACATGTGGTCACCAAAGCAATAGTAGGACGCCTTAGCGGTAACCCTAATGTCCTAGATCCTTTTTATCCGAGGCAACTGTTTCGAGGCAACTTGGATCTTTAGACAAGAGGGCGACCTCTAAAACACCCTATACTCAATGACCACGTCGAGGCAACCAAGTGAGGCGTACCCTAAGAGTGGCATGTGTGAGTGTGTCAGGATTCAGTTAAGTTATCTTTGCATATGTTATAGTGAGCTACGGATTGATTTTAATTTCAGATAAGTCTTGTCATGCATAGCCTAGTTAGCATACATCTAGCAGTTAATAGTTGCGGAAAGTAAATATAAGCTATTACAAGGCGTCGGGTATTTACATCGCCAAAAACAAACCCTTGAAAAGTAAATGCGGGAAATTAGAATAAAAGCGATAAAAAGTCCTAATTAAAGCTATTACACCCTCGGAGCAATTACATAAATATGGATCAAAAATAAATAAAATAAACATACGCGGGAGAAAAATTGAATCGGAGAGTTTTTAGGGTTTTGACCCTTTTTTGAGAAAGAAAGAAGTTTTTATCTTTTATGAATTAAATTAAACCTAAACTAATTAATTAATAAAAAGAAATATTTTTTTGGTTTTTTAATGTCTCAAGGAAAATAAAATAAATAAATAAAAGATTAAAAGTTAGTAAAATCCCTAATTCTATGTTAATTTTATTTATTGTAAAAAAGGTTAGAATTATCCTAATTAAACTAAATTAGTTAATTATATTTATTTATAAAAATAATAAAAGGGTAAAATTAATTTTAATAACTAATAAAAATAATATTATTTTTAGTTTTCTGATTTTATTATGAAAAAAATTAATTTGGTTAATTAAATAATAATAATAATAATTAATAATAAAAATAGTTAAATGAAAAAATATAAAAAGAAAAAAAGAATGAACCCAGGGGGGGGGGGTGATGAGCCCAAGAGGAGGTGTCTTTGGAATTTTGTGGCCCAACAAAAAATCAAGCCTGTTTTACTTTTCTGATTCTCCATGGCGCGTGTTGACTGGGAGTATGATGGTCTTCCACTCAGGACCATTGGATTCATGTATGGAGACATTTGGCGCTTGGAGAGATGAAGTGCATGGTGGACCTCAAGGCATGAGATACGCTGGATAAGCTGCAAGAAAATAACAACAATAATTTTGGGGGACCTGGGATTCGAACCCAGGTCCCAAAGATCACATACTAGCGCGCTTGCCACTCATCCAGGTTGCTCCAATTGATTTTATAATGGCAAGCAACTAATATATTAATAAACCAAATAATATGTTGTAAAACAAAACAAAACGAGCGCATTTTCAAATTGCCCAATGGTGTATCAACACATCATCGTCTTCCTCATTGTACCTGCATATTCAGAATCAGATAGCGGGGTTTTTTAACCCCCACAAACCATAGCGACGAAAAATAGCGAATAGAAGCATAATGAATATAAATATTTCGCGAAGGGTGATTTGTGTTCGTCTTGGCCACACGAGTTCAACCATATGTATCACTAGTCCTAATTTTTCCTGGATTGCAAAGCCCCAATTCAAAACTCACGAACCCTAAAAAATCGTTCATGGCATCTTGTGATTCAGTGAGTTATAGTTCAATTAAACGATACCATTAGCTTCGTATGGTTCCTAGCAACACAAATCAATCAAGAAAACACGTTAAATATGCATGATTTAAGAGTTACGATTATGGAAAAAAATGGCAAACCGTGGTTCTGTAGATGAGGATTCTTTGAGCTTTGAAACTGGAATTTGATTGTAACACGTTCCTGGAACCTTCTGCAATGTATTAGAATCAACAAAAGTCCTTAAATCGTCCTAGAATGCAAAAATCAGTTTTCAATTTTTCTTGAATTTTCTTGAATTGGCTATGGTCTTTCTGCAGCTTTTTTCACGTCTATTAGGTTAGGATTTGCTTGCATATATATAGGGCAACTGAATTAGGTCAAAAGCTTGAACAAAAATCCATTGCATTGATGCTTGAATCCTTGATTGGAAATCAAATCTTTTTTATTTTTCATGATTGGAAAATGTTGCCAAATTTGGAGATTTTTGTATCCTTGACTTGTGCACGAATTTTCCAGCATATCTTGACCATGTTTGCTTCATAAAAAGATTTAAAAACCAAATCTTGTATTTTTCTACAATTTAAATTAATTAAATGAATTAATATTAATTAAAAATCCAATTAATCAATAAAAATAAGAAAATAAATTCAATTAAGCTTGATGGGTCGTGCATAGGTCATGGATGAAGTTTCAACAAGATATTTGAGGCCCATTAGCAAAAATAAGGTATTTTGGGCAAAGTTGACTTTTGCAAATTCATGAAAATTTCCCAACTTCTCCAATGCATATCTTGCTCAATTTTGATCATATGACCATGTTCTTGGACATTTTGGAAATCTCTTGAAGTCCTCTAACCAATTCCTTTGGTACCATGTCATTTGGATTTACCAATATCAAGTTATGGCCTTTGACTTAAAGTGTACATTTGTTGACTTTTGAAATTGACCTATAATGTCAAAATTGGTAACTTTTTGTGAGAGCATTTCTTGGACTTGGAGTGTGAAGATGGATTGTAGGAAATTGCATCCCATTAAAAATGAGCATTGGATGGGATTTGTCTGACAAACCATGAAAAAGTTATGCCCTGGTCAAGATACAGTTCACTTTTCTGCTGTCCAAAAATAGTAACTTTTTGCACCTTGATGATTTTTGAGCTATCCTTGTGGAATCATGATCAAGACTTGATCAAATGATAATTGTGAACTCAAAATAAGATGTTGACCAAAAATTCTGACTTTTGACTGCAAAATGACCATTTTGCCCCTGCAGTTGACTGTGGATCAAATGGAGCTTTTGACTGTGCAAATTGGCACTGTGAGTCTTGAAACTAGGCATGTAGGTGCTTGAAAATGTATATGGGCCTATGAGACTTGATTGAACCATTGAAAACCTCAAATTCCTTGAAAGAACCAAAACCCTAATTTCAGCTGGCTTAGGAGGTGGTTTGACTGTCTACCTCTGAGCAATTTTTGAGCAATTTGAGGATTATTCTTGTCAAATCTTGAGGAATATGGGAGGGCAAATTTTGTGGTACAACAATATATATATATATATATATATATATATATATATATATATATATATATATATATATATATTGATTTTTATATGAAAATAATAATAATAAAAATATAAAGAAAAAATAAAAATAAAATTAAAAAAAAAAGATTAAAAAAACAAAGTTTTTTTAGCTGAAACATGAGCTTATGTATTGGCTCATGTATTGGCTCATGCAGATTTCGTGTCGGCTCATGCTCCTGGAAGTCAAAACAACTCAGTATGAGTCGACGTATACTGGTTTCGTATTGAATCATAATCATTTCATATCGACGCATACGTGTTTCATATCGACTCATAACCTGTTTTGAACATAGTATGTGTCAACTCATAGCATTTCGTATCGACGCATAACTGCTGTTTTTTGCTTTTATCATTGTTTGGCTACATGTAAAAGTTAGTTCTCAACACATTGTTAGTGAAAATGAAAAGCAAGCATATGTTTAGCTTCAAGGAAATTATATCTACATTTTATCTTCACAAATGAACCATTAATGATGCTTGTATGAAGAGTTCAAAGTCAAGAAAACTTACCTTGAAACTGAAATTTATGCTTTGAGTTTGAGTTGCTGTATGGGTTGTTGTTGAGATTGGGAAGTGATGATAGTGATGTTACAAAAGTTGTCTTTGTGTTTGAACAACTTCTATATGATGTATCTGGAGTGTTTGGATGGTTTGTTTGGAGAAAACTTGCAAGGTATGAGATTCAAAGATTTGGACTTCAAAGCTCAAAAATGGAGGTTTTGTGGGCAATTCTGGTTTTTGACAGCAAGAATGATTTTGAGTGTTAGTTTCCCCTTCTTTTTTTTCTGACCTCTTTTCTTACAATTTGCCTCTCTATTTATAGAGAAGGTTTGAGACTTCAAACAACTCAGATTTTGAATCACATGTTATGGTTATCTTGCTTGTTTTTGAAGCAAGCATGAAGAACATGTTTCTAATGCTTATACCAAGCTATCTAAAGTGGTTGATCACTTTAAACATGTTTTTTTTTACTTGTGGAAGTTGAGTGTGATTATAACAACAAGTTAGAGGCTCAAGAAATTGACTTTATGATTAAAGTGAACTTTGCAAGAATGACAATGGTGCCTTTGTGCCAAAAATGGAAAGGTGCAATGGACAATACTTGAACCACTTGGATAATGGTTCAATCAATTGTGTAAACATCTGATTATGGATATATTTACAAGTCAAGAGGCCTGCAAAGTGAAGATTATGCAGTATGGCTAAGATTTTTGTTCCTTATTCGTCAACAAATCTGCCTTGTAAATCAAGAATGAATGTCCAACTTCAGATCCTTGTATCTCCTAGCTCAAATATGATAAATTCATGCTCTTGGATGTTTTGGAAAGCTTGAAACACCCTCTATAACTTCCATGTTGGACATTTTGACAAAAGCATCTTGTAACTATGTGAAAAAGTGCCAATAAGTTGGGATAAAATCCTGACCAAAACTGCTGAAAATTTCTCTAAGTGTTTATTCAAAAATGCCATGACTTCATGAATTTATAACTAAAAATCCAACCATTTCTCGAAAAAGTCCTGCCCTTCAAAGTTTTAAATATCATTGAGATATACAACTTTCATGTTGGAAGTTTTCCTTGAATCATCTTACATCATGGTGAAAAATTGACTCAAAGTTGTGAAAAAATATGAAGTTTTCAACACTTAGAAAATTTTCTAAGTTTGAAAACTTTGACTTTCAAAAAATGAAATCTTGACTTTTTGATTTCTTGATGAACAAGTTTCATATTTTAACATGTTTTGATGAATTGTGATCTTTGACACTTGATTTTGACCAAAAAGTTAAAGTTTGACTTTTCAGTGTACAATTGATTTTTTCCAATACAGTTGATTTTTTAGGTCAACTGCTCAATTGACAGAGCAAAAATGGGATCCAAAGCTTGAAACTTGACATGAGCAATCTTGGGGGTCCATAATGATCCATGAAAATCATATGGGGAATAGAAGTCCAATTATCCTTGTGCAATATCAAACCCTAATTTTGGTCATCAGTGCTTAAGGAGGTGTCTTGAGTTGATCAACCCTTGTGCAGTCTTGAGCCAAAGGAGATCTTGTGAGCAAATACTTGATAAATGAGAGGGAAAATTTTGGGGTGCAACAGTTTCCCCTGTTCAATCTTCTTAAACCTGAAAAGTTAGATTGGCCGATTTTCCATTCGTAACTTGAAGGTGGAAGATGATTGGACACTAGAGTGCCCAGAAATTTGCACTCGAGGATGTAATGGTTGATGGTTTAGGGAATGGGCTTAAAAGATGACATTTGGGGAAATGATGGATAGTTTTTGGAGATGGGCTTATAGATACCATCCAAAGGTGATTGTTGACGGAAATTAGACTAAGCCTCAACTTGACTTCAACTGGAAAAGAATCAGAATAAATCTTGGAGCGATTTATCTAAACCAGAAGAAATGTATACCAGAAAGAATCGGGATAAACCGTTGAGAGATTTAAACTGAATCAGTATAGGTCTTGAATTTTCTTTAACTGGAAAGAATCAGAATAAATCTTGGAGCGACTTATCTGAACCAGAGAAACTGTCTCCGGGAAAGAATCAGGATAAACCATTGAGAGATTTAAAATGAACCAGTAGAGGTCTTGAATTTTATTTAACCGAAAAGAATCAGAATACATCTTGGAGCGACTTATCTAAACCAGAGAAAATGTCTACGAGAAAGAATCAGACTACACCGTTGAGAGGTTTAAACTAAACCGGCAGAGGTCTTGGATGAGTATCAGAATAATATTCATAAATGAATTGTGTCTGACTCGTATCTGAGAGATGTACTGAGTGAGCGTCAGAATGACATCCATATCTGGGTCGTATCTGGACTGTATTTGAAAGGTATATTAAATGAGTGACAGAATGCCATATGAATCTGGATCGTATCTAGATTGTATCTGAAAGCTGAATCTAAATGAGTATTAGGATGGCATCCATATCTGGAGCGTATCTGAATTGTATCTGAAAGATGAATCTGAATTAGTATCAGGATGGCATCCGCATCTTAAGCGTATCTGAACTGTATCTAGAAGTTGAATCTGAATGAGTATCAGGATGGCATCCGTATCTGGAGCGTATCTGAATTGTATCTGAAAGCTGAATCTGAATGAGTATCAGGATGGAATCTGTATCTGGAGTGTATCTGAACTCTATCTGAAAGCTGAATCTGAATGAGTATCAGGATGGCATCTGTATCTGGAGCATATCTAAACTGTATCTGAAAGCTCAGCAGGATGATGAAGGAATCTTGGATGATTACTACCTAAGCAGGATGATGAAGGAATCTTGGATGATTACTACCTCAGCAGGATGATGAAGGAATCTTGGATCATTACTACCTCAGCAAGGTGATGAAGGAATCTTGGATGATTACTACCTCAGCAAGGTGATGAAGGAATCTTGGATGATTACTACCTCAGCAAGGTGATGAAGGAATCTTAGACGATTACTACCTCAGCATGGTGATGAAGGAATCTTGGACGATTACTACCTCATCAAGTTGATGAATGAATCTTGGACGATTACTACCTCAACAAGTTGATGAATGAATCTTGGACGATTACTACCTCAGCAGGGTGATGAAGGAATCTTGGACTATTACTACCTCAACAGAGTGATGAAAGAATCTTGGATGATTACTACCTCAGAAGGATGATGAAGTAATCTTGAACGATTACTACCTCAGCAGGATGATGAAGGAATCTTGGATGATTACTATCTTAGCAGGATGATGAAGGAATCTTGGACGATTACTACCTCAGCAGGATGGTGAAGGAATCTTGTATTATTACTACTCCAAAAGATGATGAATGAATATTGGACGATTACTACTCCAAAAGATGATGAAGGAATCTTGTACGATTACTACTCCAAAAGATGATGAAGGAATCTTGGATGATTACTACTCCAAAAGATGATAACCTTTATCTGTCGATCGATCTTTCTTGAAAAGGTAAAGAGTTAGTTGTATGCAACGTCATGATGTATGCATTACGTAATGATGTTCTCAAAATAAATGAGATTTATGTTATATGTATTTTGTATGCATGTGCTATGAATGTTGTTGAAATGTAATTTTATCTTGGAGAATAAATCATTGACAAGTGTTGGGGAGTTATTAAATCTCGGATTGTTGTTGAAGAGTAGGTATGTCTTCAAACTTTGCTTAGAATGTTTCCACTGAGGATCCCTGTTTTGTTGAGGAGAACTCCGCTGGGGAAAGTTGAAAACTCTGTGGAGAATGTTGATTCCTACTTGGGGAAAAAGTTCAGGAGTCTCGATTGTTTGTTGCTCTACTAGGGAGTCGAAGTTGAACTAATGTCTGGTTAGGTCCAGGCTTCACAGTAACTTGTTGGGGATTATAGAGTAGTCTACTGGAGAAGAGGAGTTGTGGTCCTTTGATTTGTAGTGGTCGGAGAGGCCACCTCAAGCTGGGGAATCCTGTCGTTTGTTGGGGAAATAAACCCTGTCGCCAGTCTGTTAGGGAGGCGACGACTTCACTAGAAGAAATCCTCGAGGATTCTTGAAGTCGATTCAGTTGGGAAAAAGTTTTCAGAGATTTTAACTCTGGCTGGGAGTCATCCTATGAGAAGGATTTTTGGGATATTTGTCATTTCCCCTTAGTAGCAAGTGTTTGTGGCACTTCCAGGAAATGTTTGACTGTATGTAACCCTTTGTTGGGGTTTGCGTTCAATTCCCCAAGTGATGGAGAAGGAGACCTGCCCCTGGTTATTCTTCACTTCTTGAGAGATTTCTTGGAATCTTGACTGGACTGCCCCAGGTGCTGGATAGTGATATGTCATGCCCCCTTGTTGATAGGAGATTTGTCATTGGAAGTGTCATCCCACTTGAAGTGATTTTGTTCACTGAGAGAGCTTTCGTTCACTGGATATTCGTTGTGTGAATTTCTCCGCTATCAAACAAATAGCCATATGCAAACAACGATATTCAAATAATGCAAAGTTTATGCTTGTTTTGAAATTTTGAATATGCGTTTTTTAGCAAGAAATTTTGTAAGAAAAATTTAACTCAGGATTTTGAGTAAAGTCTTATAGGAGTCAGGATACCTTTTGTAACAGTATGCTTTCGAACTAACCCATGCTTCAATTAGGACTTTTGAAAGGTAGTAACGTGGCTTGGTTTACGGTTTAAGAAATAAAGGATAAAGGCTCAAAGTGTATTTGTACCCGCCCGTTCTTCGTGATGTTCTTCGGTCCTAAACTCAGCTAATTGTGCATTTGAACTCTAATTGAGTCTGGAATGACGTTTTGGTGAAGGTTCAGACAAGTTAAGTTTATCGGAAGGCATTCTTTTTTTTTTGCAACCTTTTTCATGTTGTTGAGGATTTGTAGTGACCTATTTTTGATTTGTTATCCCTGATTTTTGCCTGACTGTTCTTGTTTTAAGATTACAGTCAGCGGGATGCCCCAGTTTTCTTAAGTCTCCTTTGTCGGTTTTGACTTAGTGGGCTTTTCTTTTTGAGAGATAATGACTGCCTATGTGATTGGGAACCATCACCACCTTTTGATTCCAGAGGAATGTTTTGATGTCATTCGTTGTATTACAAGATGAGAGTTTGCGGCTAAACACGCATTTGAATTAACTGAGAGACTACCCTGCCCCAGGTTTTGATTAAAGGTTTCAATTTGTGTTTAAAACAGAAAACTTCTACTTCTTTGGCTCGAAGGGGTTGACTAGGGATTATCTTCCTTATAACTCCAGTGTTTAGGATTTGAAAGAAACACCTGTACATCGTCAGCAAGGTCTGTCCAAAAGCATACTGTATGAGATTATGGCATTGTTTTCGTCATCCTCCCTTTAGGCTTGTAAATTTTAGCAAGAGTTAAATGTCATAAGAAGAATAAAAAACATAGTTTAAATATAGTGAAAACGAAAGGATGAATTCAAGACAAACATATGCAATGCATTAATGAAACAGAGTTTGACATTAATAGATAATTGCTTGAATAACAAAAGAAATTACAATTGAAAATTAAAAAGGAACACAATCCTCTTTGTATGAACTTGTCACTTTAGGTGGTGAGCCTTTGAGGGACGGCAGAAGAATTCAGTCTGGCCATCTTGTGTGAACTCCAACATTCCTTTGTCGATTAGGTTTTAAACCTTGTACTTCAGCACCCAATAATCGTTTGTATCATGCCCAGGACTATCAGAATGATAGGCACACCTGGCATCGGGATTGTAGCTGGGAGAAAAAGTTTTGGGATTTGGATGAGGTCTTAATGGTGTAATCAGATTCATCCTCAACATGTGTTGCAAAGCTTGAGACAGTGGTATGTTGATGTTGGTAAACCGTCTTTTGGGCTCACTTTGCCTTTGCTGATTTTCTGGTTGATGTCGACGAAGTCGTTATTGGGCTCGTCATGTGGCAGCAAATTGGGAAGGTCTTCCGTCTTCTTGTCTCATGGGAGGCTGAGCAGTGACTTGATTTCCAATTCTGGTTGTTTTCCCCATACGGTTGCAACCGTCTTGACGAAGTTGGTTGACAAGAACTTTCAGCTCTTCTTGTCCTTGAGCCAGATTTTGGATAAGAGCTATCTGGCCCACCAGTTGTCCAATCATTTGGACCTTCATTATGGCTATCTCAGTTTGTAGCCGCTCCAACTGGTCATCTCTGTCGTCCCCAGGATTTCCCATGATCATGCCCCTGGTGAGGAGAGCTTTCACCTCTTCTTGTCCCTTGGACAGATTCAAGAACATCTCTTGAAGTTGGGCGTTTTGAGCCTGGATGTCTTTCATCATTTGTTCCATATCCATCTTACTTAAATAAACAAGAGGAATATAAGGAAACAACTTTTATTGGAGAACTTTGTATCGGTGGATGTCTTTCCACGGGAATTAAGCTCACCATGCTAAGTGGGTTGTAGCCCTTGACTCAAGTTTGTTGTACTTGATCTTTGATAGCGTTTGGTCAGAGGAAAATAGATCCTCTTGTCCCTTGATAGACATCTGGTTCAACGTGACCCTACATCATAGGCCCTTGAGATCCTTGAAATGGTTATTGAAAGTGTTATGGTATGATGTTATGTACAAGTATGCAAAGTAAACAAGTTGATATGCAAATAATCATATACACATAAAGCAGACAAGTCTTTAGGTTTAGGCTTGCATGGAGTTAGTAGGTAAGTACCCTCTTGAAATTTAGTTGGCTCAACATGTCCTAGTAATAGTAATCGGGTTCTAAGGGGTCTCAATATCACTGATCTTTCCCACAAACTTCGTTCCGATTGACAACTGACTTTCCACCAAACAATGCTCGGGAGTCAAATCTCATTGAGTATAGTATTGAGTATCAACCAACTTCAGACTGCACCAAAGTCGGTCATCTCACTACGTCCTAATGGCCAAGTTGGTCAAGTAAAGGTTCTAAAAGTCAGTTAGTGCTTCATGACATCACTCATCGGCCCTGTATTCTCCTTGACTACTCAAGGGCTACCGGTACCCACAAATATGTCACACTAACGTAGTTATTGCTTAGACCATGTCGGTATACCCCACACAGTTTCCACAACGTATTGCTACTTAACTATAAGGTATCCCAAATCCGGGTAGAGGATTCAAGCCCAAACAAAGAACCAAAATGTAAAGCATATAAGTCAAACAAAGAAAACAAGTAATGGTGATCTAGCCCTAAGGTAACCCCATTTTAAAGATATCCCCAGAAGATTCACCAGTTATGTGATACGGTGGGAGAACTGACTTGAGGGTTTTGCGTTTGATCGTAAATGTTGTGGTTAGCAAGAGTCGCCACCGACTTTTCTTTTTTCCAAAAGGAAAGGTGAAAAAGTATAGGAAAGACCTTTGAGATTGTTTCTTGAGTTCGGGGGGTAGATTATGAAAAGGGAAGGTATTAGCACCCTTTTAATCCATGGTTTTCCATGGGCTCTTAGTTACTTGCTAGATCACTTGCTTTTGTTTGAAATTGTGCTTTGTGTGGTTTTTTGAAAGTATTTTGAAAAGGCGCCATCGTTTAGGCAAACTTTGTAATGATTCTCGTTCGTAAGAATGTATACAAAGTGTTGATCTTTTGAAAATGTTTTTCAAGTTTGAAAGGTGTTTTTGAAAGTGTAGGTGACTATTTTTTGAAAAAAATAGCAAGGATGTTTGTTTTGAAATGGAGCAAGTAATTAGGAGCAATCTATCTACTCAAATGTCTTTCTTGTTCATTTTCTTTTCCTTTGACATTGTTGTCTTACCATTGATTTGGTAAGCAACCCTATCTTTGGATATAAACGGGACGGGCACGGGTCATCGTATAACCATGATTAGCAATGTTGCAAGGTATGTTAGCATTCTTTTTGAGGGACTAAGATCATTTGTAAGGCAACTTAGATAGCGTCATCGAGGGGCTATGATCTTGTATTTTTGCTTGTTTTTGCTAAGATACCTCACATGCGTAATATGGCCATTTATAAGGCAACCGAGTGGATTTTACCCTAGGGGTGCAAGTTTGCAAGTGTATTTGATTTACATTTGCATAAAAATCAATGGGTAAAATCCACTTGGTTGCCTTATACAAAATGGCCATATTACGCATGGAAGGTATTGTTGTACCCCAAAATTTGCCCTCTCATTCTTCAAGGCCTTTCTCACAAGGTTTCTCAAGGTTCAAGCTTGCACAAGTACTTTGGAATTTTCCAGTACCAAAATTAAAAGGAAACTGTCAAAAAGGGAGAAAACAGATAAAAATATTATTTTGACAAAATTTGGAGAAATACAAGTGTTCTTCGTTTCAGCTCCTTCGATTGGCCTTTTGGCCTCTTTCGATACAAGCTTGGCTTGCGTCCTTCGACTGGGCATGGGCCTCTGGAACATTTTGGTTTGGATTCACAAGGAAAAAATCCTCTTGTAATCTATTTCATTTCCAAGGCAAAATGCTCTCTTTTAACATCCTTCGATTTGCACTTTTTGTTCCCTATTTGCCTCTTTCGAATATGAACATTTTGTCCTCCTAGATACACTCTTTCGTTTGACCACATGTAACCCCTGGCATGCAAGCTTTCGATTGGATATGAGCCACCTTCACACAAAAGCTTCGATTGGAGTTTTGGTTCCCTTCGAATCAGCACCTTTCAAACCCAACGCAGTCTTCTTTAGTACATTTCCAGAACTCTTAGACACAAGTGGAAAATAGGATTTTGAAAGGACACTGATCAAATCTGTGGACCACGCTACATGATCTTACATTACAAGCCTTAATGCTTGTATTTCACTCCATAATTAATTGCTAACATTTTGGATTAAGCTATTGTCCAGGTGATTAAGCCTTTGTCCAGAAGTTTTTTGTATGAAGTTGAACTTGCTAAGTACAAATAATGTCCCAAGCCCATGCTTTGCTTAAATCCTGTTTGTACTTCACCATAAGTTAGGGAAGTCAACCCCTTTTAGCCAACAACTTCAGTACTTCACCTTGGGATCTTGGAAAATCTGACATAGCTTAATATTCACGTTTCAGCCCAGCCACATCTTTGTTTAAACTCCCAAACCTTTTCTCTATAAATAGAGGAACCATTGACAAAGAAAAAGTCCAGATTTTTGTTAGAGAGAAAAATCATAAAAATCCTCAAACACTAAAACTCTCCCATATTCTCAAACTCTCCCATATTCTCAAACTCTCAAACATTCTCAAACCTTCAAAACTCTAAGATTTTTCATAAAAAAGCCTTAGTAGTGTACCTTTCGATTTACTTCCCCTAGACTGTTACAACCTTCAATTCACACATCACCATCATATACTCTCTTTCGATTCAGTGACTGCCCAAACCAAACAGTAACAGAACTAGCTTCAGGAAGATCCCAGCGAAGCACCCTCCACCATCGAAAAAGTCACCTACAGCTCTTTCGACTAAGCACTTCAAGAGGTAAGTTCTCTCTAAACTTGGAACTCTTTCATTTAAACATCATATGCACATGCCAATAAAGAAAAATGTAGATATTTCTAGACCATGTCTTAGCATTCGATTCTGACTGCCCATATGCTGAAAACTCAACCTTAATTAGTTATACTTTGGACTTTGAGACCCATTGGTTTTTGTGCTAACCCCTGGACTGTAGTTATGTTTGGATGTTGCATTTTAAGAACTTGAGACATGTTTATTATACCCTTCGACTGGCTAGCTGCACAAGCCTTTCGAATCACAATTTTAAGGCCTAATATGCTCACAAGGAGTCAACAAGGAGCCTGTGGAAAAGTCAGAACCTTGTTGTTTCCAGGCTCAGTCGAAACACATTCCCTCACTTCTTTAAACCTCCAGTCGAAGAAGGCAACAAGGCAGAACCAGAAGGCTTCGCCATACACTGACTTTTAGGCCAATCGAAGGCCATGACCTCACTGGTGCTAACCCTAATCGAAGGAGGCCAACAGAATTCAAGTCGAAGGGTGCTACTTCCTGGGTCGAAGAGCTCATTTTCCTTTCTTTTATTTTGTTTTTGCCTTTACATTTTCTTGCCTTTCGATATGGTTGTAATAGTGTAGGATATTTATTTCTTGCATTTTTATTGCTTTATACAAATGTCAGTAAAATAGGGAATGTATGGAAAGATAAAATCAACAAGTAGACAACCCCTAATCAAATACTAAAGACATGCAAATCAAACACACTATTCACACATGCACCCCTAGGGTAATTCCACTTGTTGCCTTATAAAAAATGGTCATGTTATGCATGCGAAGTATCTTGGAAAAACAAAACAAATATAAGATCATAGCCCTTCGATGACGCTATTCCAAAGTTTCCTAAACAAAATGATCTTGGTCCCTCAAAAATGCTAAGATACTTTGCAACATTGCTATCATGGTTATACGATGACCCACGCTCGTCCCGTTTACATCCAAAGATAGGGTTGTTTACCAAATCAATGGTAAGCCAACAATGTCAAAGGAATAGAAAATACATAGGAAAGACATTTGAGTAGGTAGATAGCTTCTAAGTTACTTGCTCCATTTCAAACAATCCTTGCTATTTTAAAAAACAAACACACATTTCAGAAAACATCTTACAAACATTGAAAACATTTTCAAAAAGACAAACATCTTTGTATACATTCTTACGAACGAGAATCATTACAAAGATTGCCTAAACGAATGGCCTCTTTTACAAAATACTTTCAAAATCACACCAAACACCATTTCAAACAAACCAAAGCAAGTGATCTAAGCAAGTAACTAAGATCCCATGGAAAACCATGGATGAAAAGGGTGTTAGCACCTTCCCTTTTCATAATCTACCCCCCGAACTCAAGAAAATATCTCAAAGGTCTTTCCTGTGCTTTTTCACCTTTCCTTTTGGATAAAAGAAAAGGCGGTGGCGACTCTTGCTAAATCGCAACATTTGCAATAAAACGCAAAACCTCAAGTCAGTTCTCCCACCGTATCACAGGTATCTTAGCAAAAACAAACAAATACAAGATCATAGTCCCTCGATGACGCTATCTAAGTTGCCTTACAGATGATCTTAGTCCCTCAAAAAGAATGCTAAGATACCTTGCAACATTGTTAATCATGGTTATACGATGACCTACGCCCGTTCCATTAACATCCAAAGATAGGGTTTCTTACCAAATCAATGGTAAGACAACAATGTCAAAGGAAAAGAAAATGAACAAGAAATACATTTGAGTAGGTAGATTGCTCTTAATTACTTGCTCAATTTCAAACAAACATCCTTGCTATTTTCAAAACAAACACCTACACATTTCAAAATATCTTACCAAACTTGAAAACATTTTCAAAAGATCAACATCTTTGTATACATTCTTACGAACGAGAATCATTACAAAGATTGCCTAAACAAAGGCCTCTTTACAAAATACTTTCAAAAAACCACACTAAGCACAATTTAAAACAAAAGCAAGTGATCTAGCAAGTAACTAAGAGCCCATGGAAAACATGGATGAAAAGGGTGCTAATACCTTCCCTTTTCATAATCTACCCCCCGAACTCAAGAAACAATCTCAAAGGTCTTTCCTGTGCTTTTTCACCTTTCCTTTTTGGATAAAAGAAAAGTCGGTGGCGACTCTTGCTAACCGCAACATTTGCGATCAAACGTAAAACCTTCAAGTCAGTTCTCCCACCGTATCACAGGGAGGCATCAGGATGAGAGGTTATTGTAAGTATTCTTTGATCTTATCAAAGGCTGCTTGGTAGTCGTCATTCCATCTGACTACTTGATCTTTCTTCAAGAGTTTGAAGATTAGCTCATAAGTAGCAGTCAAGTGAGATATGAACCGGGAAATATAGTTGAGTTGACCTAAGAAACCCCTGACCTCCTTCTCAGTATAGGGAGCTAGAATTTCTTGTATGGCTTTGACTTTTGCAGGGTCGACCTCGATACCTTTTCCAGTGATGAAAAAACCCAGAAGTTTTCCTGACCTCACTCCGAAGGTGCAGTTGTTAGGATTTAGTTTTAGTTTATACTTCTTTAATCTTTCAAGCATCTTGTGTAAGTGATCAAGGTGTTCTTACTCAGTCTGCGACCTTGCAATCATATCATCAACGTACACTTTTATCTAATGATGGATCATATCATGAAATAGAGCTACCATAGCTTATTGATAGTTTACCCCTGCATTCTTCAAATCGAAAGGCATGATCTTGTAACAAAAAGTGCCCCACTGTATAACAAAAGTGGTTTTCTCCATGTCCCCGAGAGCCATTTTTATTTGATTATATCTAGAGAAGCCATCCATGAAGGACAAGGCTTTATGTTGAGCTGTGTTATCGACTAAGACATCAATATGCGGTAGTGGGAAATCATATTTGGGGCTTTCCTTATTCAAATCTCTATAGTCTACACACATGTGGACTTTCCCATATTTCTTTGGCACCGGGACCATATTTGCCACCCATTGGGGATATGACATCACTGCTAGAAAACCTGCATTGAATTGCTTCATTACCTCAGCTTTTATCTTTTCAGACATGTCTGGCCGTATACGACGAACTTTTTGGTTGACTGGAGGAAAATCTTCCTTTGTTGTTAGAGGATGAACTACAATGTCAGTATCAAGCCCCGACATATTTTCATATTACAAAGCAAACAACTCAACATAGTCATACAACATCTGAACCAATATGCTTTTGACACCGTCTTCTAAGTTGGCGTCGATCTTGACCTCTTTCTTGTTTGTCTCTGTACCTAGGTTGATCACTTCAACTGGTTCCTCGTGCGATTGAATGGCCTTTTCCTCTTGCATCAGAAGTCTGGCTAGTTCCCCGGGTATTTCAAAATCTTCTTCGCCTTCGTCTTCGGCTTGGTAGATTGGATGTTCAAAGTCATATATGGCAATGGAAGAGTTGTTGTCAATGAGATCTAGAGTGAATATAGATCTGCAAATGTGCGTGTGTGCATGTAAGGTCACATGGCTATTTTGAAAATGCAATAAAGTGAAAGAAAGATAATGAGCGCAAATTTTGAATGCAAAAGAGTCCAACGTTTTTCATTAAATGATCATATGGCATATGAAAATGAACAAACCCTTAGAAAATGGACCATGATGCCCCGGATATGGCACATGGCTTAAAGTCATTATTTCAAATAAAATTACAGACAAAATTCTTAGATTGATAAGCAGTAAATGATAATTACTCCTTATTGAAGGAGATGGGAATGAAGTCCTTGGTACGCCAGTTCTTGAGTCCTTCTTTGACAGTCTGGTAGATCCAGTAATCAAAGTCACAGTCATCGTCAAAGTCTTCAAGAGCATTCACTTCATGATTGCTGATGCGAAGAGGTGGTTTCCCTGCACGAGTATGTCTGGCCTCCTTTTGAGCTTTGGCAGTGAAGCCCAAACCATATTTGTACGACTTGAAAGGGATGTCTGGGAGTTGTCCCTAAATGGTACAATATTCGTCTTCAAGCACAACATGAGTATCTTTGAGAGAAGCCATCCCAAGCATATCTTTAACAGCTTTTGGAACATCAGGAGTAGCCTTGGTAGCAACAACCATGGGAGAGACCAATTCGAAGGCTTGACAAGGAGTTTCTATGAACTCACCATCCATCTCAACATACTTAAATGAATTTAGATGGCTAACCATAAACTCTTCTTCACCGTATACGATAACAATCTTTCCCTTGACTGGATATTTCAACTTTTGATGAAGAGTGGACGTCATCGCTCCTGCCCCATGTATCCAAGGGTGTCCAAGTAGGCAAGAGTAGGCAGGACGGATGTCCATCACATAGAAAGTCGAGTTGAAAGTTTGAGAACCAACTTTGACGGGAGGTCAACCTCTCTATGTACCATCCTCTTTTATCCATCGAAAGCCCTTACCTTAATGTCACTTGGCTTCAACACCAAACCTTCACAATCCAATCGTTCTAGGGCACCTTTGGGCAGGACATTCTGAGAGGAACCAGTATCCACCAATAATGGACTAAAGTGGTTCCTTTGAATTCAATGGAGACATGTAAATCCTTGTTGTGATTTCTTCCAGCTAGAGTTAAATCAGTATCCGAGAATCCCAAGCCATTATCGACAGTCAAACTCGCCACACAATTTTCAAACTGATCAGCTCTAGTCTATTGAGGAACATGCGCTTTCTTCAGAAATTTTATCAATGCTTGAACATGCACATCAGAGAAAAGTAATAAAGATAGCATATAAATCTTAGAGGGGGTTTTCCCCAACTTCTCTACTATCTTATAATCACTTTTCCTTATAATCTTCAAAATCTCTTCCATTTCTTGGGTAGAGGGTTCCTCAGTAATAATGCCTTTGGCAGGTGCCTCCATCCTGGAAGGCTCAATCATATTTTCTATGCCCCTAGCATCAGTACTAGGTTTATCAACAATAATGTGAACATGTGTGGTTGGAGGTGAAATATCAGGAGAGAAAATTCTCCCCATTCTAGTCACCTTGCTAGACCCAACAATGTTGGTAATATCAGTAGTCTAGTCTTCATCAATCCAAGAGTCTTGTCTAATACCATGGTAGTATACTTCATCGCCATAATTCCAAGGTACCGCCTTATCGGAAGAATAAGGGATTGGCCTTGGTGTGGTAATTATCAATGGGGCTATCTTCGGTTTATTGGAAATCCTAATAGGACCCTTTGAAGTGATCCTAATAGGTTTGTTGGAGAGAGTGATGATGGATATGTCTTCAATTTCTTGAGGTACAACTTCAGTCAAACTTTTTAGGGATGAAGTTCTTTCAAATAGGATCTCATGGTTGTCCATTAGGTTATGGACACCTCTTTTCAGCCATTCACAACCATTGATTTGCACAACACAGTAACAACAATCTTCAAGGAAACCAGGGAAAACCCCAACTTTCAATAAATTATTTTTGATAAACTTTAGTGGAGTGGTTAAGTCATTAACAAAGGAAATAAAAGCAGTATCTTCAATAGAGTTGACACCTTTGCCATGGTTTGGCATAGGTGCAGTGATTACATTCAGAGTTGGAGGAGGATCAAATTCAATGGTCTTGTTGTCAATAAGGTCTTGGATTTTATTCTTGAGAGACCAACAATCATTTGTGTCGTGTCCGGGGCTATTCGAGTGGTAGGCACATTTGGAATTAGGGTTGTATTTTGGAGAATCGGTGTTAGGGTTGGAAGGAGGATCTCGCAAGGTCACCAAGTCAGCTTTCAAAAGGTGTTGCAGAGCTTGAGATAGTTGCATATTGATTTTTGTAAATTGTCTTCTTTGAACATCTGGTCTTTATTGATTATTTTATTGACAAGGTCATTGAGTTGGAGTTAGATTAGAAATCAATGCAGCCTCTATAGAATGGTGACGGTCATTACTAGCACGGCTTCTTGACCCATATACAACATTAGTCTCTTTTTTGCCAATAAACGATTTTTTCACAGCATTTGATGTAGAGGTAGAGGCCATGGGTATCTTTCCAATTTTAATATCGCTCTCGACCCTTTCACCAGTCAAGATTAACTCAGTGAAACCAGATGATGAGTTCCCAATTCACAAGTTGAAAAATGGTCCAGTCAATGTTCCCATGAACATATCTATTAATTCTCTGTTAGTCAATGGTGGTTGCACCCTACCTGCCAGGTCTCTCCATTTTTACGCATATTCTTTGAAACTTTCGCTGGAGCCCATAGTCATCCCTTGTAACTGCACTCGAGTTGGCGCCAGATTGGTATTATACTGATATTGACGATAGAAAGTGGTGGCCAAGTCTTCCCAGTTATGAATGTTAGAACCCTCTAACTGGTAAAACCACTCTAATTGAGTCCCAGACAGACCCTTTTGAAATAAATGCACCCACAACTTCTTATCATTGGTATACAATTAAATTTCCCGGACGTAAGATCTCAAGTGAAGCTTTGGGCACGAGACACCATCGTACTTGGAAAAAAATGGAATCTTGAACTTGTAGGTGATTGCCACCCCAGGAACCAAACCCAAATCACCAAAATCTAGGCCAGGAACAACTTGAATTTCCATAGCCTTCAATTTGTTCTCCAGTTTATTATACTTGTCTTCAGCCGGTGGACATTGTTCGTCAAAATAGTCCTCATCCTCAGAGATTAGATCGTTACCACCCCCAGCACGGGTGCTCCTTACATCTTCCTCCTGATTCTCATCCTCGAAGAAGGAGTCTTCTACCACTTGAACCTATCGAACGGGGCCCTTGAACCTCTTCCCCATGTTGATCAAAGCCTTGTTGGTCTTCTTCTTTGCAACCACAAGTGACATCAGTTATTGCTTCCCTTTGACCAAGTTGAGCAAGGTTTCTTGAAATTGAGAATTTTGTGTCTACAAGTCTTTCACGGTCTGCTCGAGATCCATCTTACTAAAATAAACAGTAGAAAGATGAGGAAACCTATGTCGGAAAACCTGCTTATGTTATGATGCATGTAATGTGAATGCAAATGTTTTCAAGGACCTTTAAGATTTAAATTTGTTTAAACAAAGAAAGAACAAACATTAATTGTATTAATAAGTTAAAACGGTTTACAAAAAATTCTTCTTGGGCTTAAAATGGAAGAAGCACAAATAATACAAAATAAACTCCTAAAACAAAAAGGAACTCAATCTTCCCATGAGCGCATCCTCTTTGGTGCAATGTAGGCATTTAAACTTCACTCTTCATGAAGTTGTATCGTGAGCTCCAAAACCTTCTTCTCACTTGCGTAGAACTGGGTTTCAAAGGTGTCTCGCTCCCCTTTGAGTTGAACCCATGATCTTTGCAATTCTTCGAGAGTAGTAGGCGTGTCAAGCTGAAGAATAGTGTAGGGAACATCTCCTTCGGCAATAGGCTCCATGATGATAGGTAGGATGGCCTTACATAGCATCACGAGGTTTTGAGTGTGAGCTCGCACCCACTTGAGATAAGGCTCCAAAGGAATGGAGTTCTTATGTCCCAACTTCTTGCTATCAACTTTGTTCACCATTCCCCAAGCTCGTACAAATCTTTGACGATAACTTTGTACATTGTTCTCATAGTCAAATACAATTCCTTGGACAAGTGCATCATGAGGGCCATCCCTTCGAGCATACCCAAACTGTCATAGAGACAAGCAAGGATTATAAATGATACCTCCCCTAATGCCAAGGAGAGGGACATTAGGGAATTCCCTACAATGGTCAATAATGATAACATCCTCCAAAGATCCAGAACACCAATGAATATCTGAATGCGAGAGTGACATCAACCTACTAGACCATCTCATGCCTTGCTAATTCTTTAAAATAGATTGAGGAAGGTGCGAAATAAACAACCTAGCCAACAAAATAGCGCAACACATAAGAGTTCCCCTTCTCTTCATGGTGCGAGTGTGAAGAGAGTGCAAAATGTCTCCAGTAAGGTAGGCACCGGATTACGAGATAGAAAAACTTTGACCGCATTCACATCTATGAGTTGGTCTGAGTTAGGAAATAGTATCATCCTATAGATTAGAAGAGCCAGAACCTATTCAAAATCTATCAAATCCAGAGCATCCCAAAAGAGTTGAGCCTTCTCAAACATAAATTTGGCTAGAAAACCCTTAATACCACTTCTTGTTTCCCAATTTGCCACAATGTCGGACCGTTACAAATGTAAAGATCGAGCAATCTCCTCAGGTCTTGGGTATTTCTAAATACCGGTGAAAGGTAGTTGATCAAGAATAGGCACTCCCAATAACTGAGAAAACTCATCCATGGTAGGCACTAATTGATAATCAGGAAATGTAAAACAATGGTGTTTAGGGTCAAAGAATTGGAAAAGCACATGTACCATATCCTCTTTAAAGTTTGAGGTAACCAAGTTGATGAGACGACCATACTTCTTGGTGAATGGAGAATCATTTGGAATACTTGACGCTAACTCCTTGAGTTGAGGAGGCACTTTCACAAGGTTGATTCAGATGGTATTTCTTTGCATGGAAGCCATGTCCTATAAAATAGCACAAAGGTAAATCCCAAAAGTCCTTGAAATGGTTAGTGCAAAACGCCATGGTATGATGTCATGATGTTATGTACAAGTAAACATATACAAGCAAATCAAACAAATCCTTAGGTTTAGGCTTGCATGAGGTTTTATAGGTAAGTATCCTCTTGAAGTTTAGTTGGTTCAACTTGTCCTAGAAAGTAATCAAGTTCTAGGGAATCTCAATATCATTGATCTTTCTTTATTAGG
This sequence comes from Vicia faba, assembly GCA_948472305.1. Lineage (NCBI taxonomy): Eukaryota > Viridiplantae > Streptophyta > Magnoliopsida > Fabales > Fabaceae > Vicia > Vicia faba. The sequence goes on from OX451740.1 coordinate 500,527,269, forward strand.
AATTGTTTCAGCGTGAACCTCTGTTTTGGTGACCTAAATATCCCAAAAATATGATCTCAATGAGCATAGTATCGAGTATCAACCAATTTTGGACTGCACCAAAGTCGGCTATCTCACTACTTCCTAATGGCCAAGTTGTTCAACAAAAGATTCTAAGGTCAGTTAATGTTTCATGACACCATACAGCGGCCCTATATTTTCCTTAATTTGCCATAAGGGATATCGGTACCCACAAATGTGTCACACTAACGTAGCTATTGTTTGAATCATATCGGTCTACACCGTACAATCTCCACAATCTTTGCTACTTACCTAATGATGTTCCCAGATCCGGATAGAGGATCAATACAAAACCAAAATAAGGACCCAAAATGTAAAGCAAACAAGTCAAACAATGAAAGCATTTAAAGGTGATCTAGTCTCTAAGGTAACTCCACTTTTAAGTGATCATCTCCCCGGAAGAGTCGCCAGTCCTGTAATATGGTGGGAGAACTGACTTGGGTGTTTTGCATTTTATCGAAATTGTTGCAGATAGCAAGAGTCGCCACCAAATTTTATTTTATCCAATAAAGGAAAGGGTGAAAATAACAGGAAACACCTTTTGAGAATTTTTCTTGAGTTCAGGGGATAGGTTATGAAAAGGGAAGGTGTTAGAACCCTTTTCATCCATAGTTATCTATGGGCTCTTAGTTGCTAGCTCACTTTTAAATGCTTTGTTTTGAAATGTGTTTGTGATGGTTTTGAAAGTATTTTTGAAAGTGCCTTTATTTAGGCGAATTTATAATGATTCTCGTCTCTATAAGAATGTATACAAAGTGTTGACTTTTGAAAAATATTTCATTTGAAAGTGTTGGTGTGTTTGAAAGATGTTTTTGAAAATGGTTGTGAGCAAGCAACTATCAACGTTCTACCTTCTTAAAAAGTCTTTGTTCATTTCCTCCTCCTTTAGATATTGCTATCTTACCATTTGATTGATAAGAAGCTCTATCATTAGATGTGAAGGGACAAGCGTGAGTCATTGTATAATCATAGAAAGCAACATTGTAGGATACCTTAGCAATTTTTGTAAGGGTCTAAGATCATTTATAAAGGCAACATTTGAAGGGTCATCGAGGAACTATGATCACACATTTGATTGTTTTTTGTTCAAGTATACCACATGCGAGACATGATTATTTTTCTCAAGGAAACAAGGGAGGTTAGCCCAAGAGGTGCAAGTGTGTGAAGTGTTTGTCTTCTTGTTTGTCTTTAATTAGGGTTTTCTACTTGTTGATTTTAGTCTTACCATACAAACCCTAATTACTAGCATTTATATTGAAAGCGATAAATTGCGGAAATGTAAATTTCTACGCTATTACATCTTTTGGAGATGGGGGTATAAATTACAAATGGGGAGTAAGTAAATAAAGACCCTAAGTTATCATTACAACCATATTGAATATTTTCAAAAAATTAAATGTACAATAAATGTAAAGATAATATACAAGGATAAATGTGATGTGGGAAGAAAACAAAAATTTGTTTTTGTTTGTTTGAATCTTGATGAAAAGGTTTTGACCTAATTAACTAAGAAGAAAAATGGTTAATTGATTTTGAATTAATTTGACAAAGCTAAAACCTAATTCTTTGGAGAAAATAAATGAAATTAAGTAATTATTCTTTTTAGGGTTTTTTATGAAAGGTTTTTATAGAGTTTACTAAAGACAAGAAATTAATTAACAAAAATTCCTAAATTCTAAGTTAATTGAATTAGAAAAGAAGGTTTAAGTAAACCTAAGTCTAAATGATTTTATTAAGAAAAGAAATTAAATTTAATAAGATAATGTTTTTGGTCTTTTTTTTTGTTTGAAATAAAATAAAAGTATATAAAATATATAAATATTAAATATTTATTTTCTGGGTTTTTTATTAATAAAAAGAATAATAATAATGATAATAATAATAATAATAATAATAATAATAATAATAATAATAATAATAATAATAATAATAATAATAATAATAATAATAAAGAAAAGAAAATAAAATAGAAAAATAAAATAAAAGTCAGGAGGGTGTAAAATGAGAAAGGGTGGTTTTGTGGAAAAAAACATATTTTAAGGTTTAACTCCAATATGGTTTTTGTAAGTAAAAAAAAAAGAAAAAAAAAACAATGAATGGGTTGCGTTGCAAAATAAATGAGGGGGTGAGATAGAATAAATGAAACAAGGCCAAGTGGTGGAGGCCCAACACGCTAGCTGTGTGACAAAAAGGAACAAAAATGTTAGAAAATTAAAACAAAATGGCAGCGTCGGGGCTTGAACCCAAGCCCTTTGGAAATACATGCATGTTCTTTACCACTGGGATGACTATACATTCGTTCATTAAAATGAAACCAACATATTATATTTTAAAATAACTCCATGGTTGTATCATCTTCAACCTCACGCCAGACTTGTTATTCACCATTTTTAAATCCTGTAACTTTCTCATTTCTCAACAAAAATTAAAACTGTAAACATTAAAGTTGCTCCATTTTTCATCACGATTCCAAAAATGTAAATAATTAAAACTATAAATCAAAGATGAGCATAAATTTTGAATGGTACCGAATCTGGCCTAAATTTTTCAGAAAGTTCAAACTTAAAATTCTCACTACTCAAGCAATATAAATGAATTCTAAGGACATGGTCAGCTTCAGGGCTATGATGTCTACATTTTATCTTTGAAAATGGAAAGCTAACAATGCCTATATGAAGATATTGAAAATTAGAAAACTTACCTCAAAACTGGAAATCGTGTTTTGAGTTAGAGCTCACTTCAAGGTGTTTTAATGATCTGGTTAGCTTCCTTGAACCTCCAGGAAGTTATTTCAATAATTACTATGAGCTGGAAGTGTATGAATTATGCTGGGGAAGTCCAAGTGCAAGTGACTATTTTTGAAAATGGAGGATGGTGATGGAGGTGTTACAGAAGTGTAACAGGTGTTGGGATGGCTTCTATATGAGGTAATGAATCTTTTGAAATGATTTGGCCAAGAAACGCACGAGTGAAATGGAAGTTTCATGTGTAAAGTCAGAATCTGCACAACAATGGTATTTTGGGGAAATTTATGGCTTGAGGGAGTTTGAGGAAGTTCCAAGGCTTGTAAATTCATGTCTTGTCTTGTAAATAGTGGCTAAATTTATAGGAAAAGGTTTTGGAGAGCTCAAGTGATCAAAAAATCAAGAATCACATGTTATGGCCACGTGACTTGATATTGAAGAAAACATGAAATGCATAGTTTCAATATGAAGTACAAGGTCTTGTAGGGTGGTTAAAAGGCTGTAGATATGTTGCTTCTTGCTTTGAAATGTTTTAGAATCAGAAGCAACAATGCATTGACTCAATGAGAGTTGACATTGTGTATAAAGTCACTTTTCAAGAATTGCATGGTTACTTTCTTCCCAAAATGGCAATTTGGTTTGGATAATGCTTGAATCAATTGGATAATAAATCAATCAGTTGTGTAGAACATTAATTATGGAGTGAAACACAAGTTTGAGGCCTGCAAAGCAAAGATTATACATCATGGTTTGAGATTTGATTATGAGTTCATCTCTTCAATTATCTTAGCTCAAGAATGATCTCAATGAGTTATTGAACATTTTTAAAATCTTGTAACATACTCTACAACTTTCATGTTGGACATTTTTGAAGAATCAATTTGGAACTATGTGAAAAAAATTCATGAAGTTAGGTCAAAAATCTGCCTAAACTAGGTCAAATTTTCACTGTGTTTTAAGAAAAAGTGCATGACTTTGTGAATTCATAAATCAAAATACAAGAATTTATAGAACTTGATCAGTAAAGCAAAGCTATAGATATCATCAATATCTATAACTTTCATGTTGGAAGTTTTCTTTGAATCATCTTGCATCTTGATGAAAAATTGGCATAAAGTTATGAAATAATCATGTATAAAAACACTTAGAAAAATCCTGTCTTGAAAAGTTTGAATTTTCAAGATAACTTTTGACTTTCTTGATTTCTTGATGATCAAGCTTCATATTTTTGAATTTCTTGATGAAATTTGATCTTTGAAACTCAATTTTGATCAAAAAGTCAAAATTTGACTTTTAGTGTATTAGTTGACTTTTCATCAGTTGACTGAATTTCAACTATCAATCAATTGATCTTGAGAAATGTTTTGAGACATGAAATTAGGTCAAAATGTTGTATTTGAATCCTTGATATTATGCTTCAAACCATTAGATCATGTATTAGGTCAAAAAGCCTTGATCAGTCAAATACAGTCAAAACCCTAATTTTGACTAGTTTGCCCTTTTGATGATTTGAACATTTTTCTTGGGAAATTGTGATCCAAACTTGACCAATTGATACATATAACTTCAAAATGTTGATATTGGTCAAAAATCTTGAATTTTGACTGTAGGTTGACCATAATTGACTTCTTTATCCAATAGAACTGATTTTGGGTCATCTGATCAATTGACTGAGCAATTTTGTGATCCAAGACTTGAAACTTGACATGAGTAATCTTTAGAGTCCCTAATGATCTATGAAAGTCATTTTAAGTATTATAAGTCCAATTGTCCTTGTGCAAACTCAAACCCTAATTTGAGGTATCAGTTGTTGAGAAATATATTGAGAAAAGAGAGGGAAAATTTTGGAGTACAATAGCCCCTGTTCAATCTTCTTAAACCTGAAGAGTTAGATTGATGGGTCCTCCATTCGTGACTTGAGGGTGGAATATGATTGAACACTAAAGTGCCCAGAAATTTGCACTTGTTAATACATGAAGTAATACGTTAGATGATTGCGTTGGAAATGGACTTAAAGATGCCATTCAGAGAGGTGATGAAGAGTTGTCAGAGATGGGCTTATATATTCCATTCGATGTGATTTTTGATAGAGATTGGAAGAAATATAAGAATAAATCTTTGGTCGATTTATACTGAATCAAGCAGGAGTCTTGAATAATCTTTAACGGGATAATGAATCAGTATAAATCTTTGGAGCGATTTAACTGAACCAGAGAAAGTGTCTACCGGAACGGAATCAGGATAAACCATTGATTAATTTAAACTGAACCAGCAGAGGTCTTGAATAATCTTTAACTGGAGAACAAATTAGTATAAATCTTCAGAGCGATTTAACTGAACCAGAGAAAGTGTCTACCGGAAAGGAATCTGGATAAACCATTAATCGATTTAAACTGAACCAGTAGAGGTCTTAAATAATCTTTAACTGGAGAACAAATCAGTGTAAATCTTTGGAGAGATTTAATTGAACCAGAGAAAGTGTCTAACGGAACGGAATCAGGATAAACTATTTATTGGTTTAAACTGAACCAGCAGAGGTCTTGAATAATCTTTAACTGGAGAACAAATTAGTGTAAATCTTTGGAGCGACTTAACTGGACTAGAGAAAGTGTCTACCGGAAAGGATTCAGGATAAACCATTGATTGGTTTAAACTGAACCAACATAGGTCTTGAATAATCTTTAACTGGAGAACAAATCAGTGTAAATCTTTGGAGTGATTTAACTGAACCAGAGAAAGTGTCTACCAGAACAGAATCAGGATAAACCATTGATTAATTTAAACTGAACCAACAGAGGTCTGTTTTTTACTGGTGATATTTATCTAATGACTGATCTTTCCTGAAAAGGTAAAGAATTAGTTGTGATGCAATGTCATGATGCATGCATTGCATAATGATTTTCTCAAAATAAATGAGATTATGCTACATGCATTTTATATGCATATGTCATGATGTGTGAATGTGAAATGTTATTGAAGTAAATCTTTGTCTGAAAAATAAATCCCTGACAACTGCTGGGGAGATTTGGGAAGCTAAATCCCGAACTACTTCTAGAGATAGAAAATATGTGTATCTTCGACTTTCTTTAGAGTGTTTCTGCTGGGGATTCTGGTTTTGTTGTTCGAGGAAATTCTGTGGGGAATGTTGATTTCTGCTTGGGGAATAGAGTTCAGGAACCTTGGTTGTCCATTACCCTACTGGGGAATTATAACTTGAATGGGGATAAATAAATTTAACTAGTATCTGGTCAAATTCCAGGATTTGCATCAACTTAATGGGGATAGTATCGACTCTGTTGGAGACAAGGGGTTTTGTCCGTTGATTTGTAATGGTATAAGAAAAGAACTCGAGCTGGGGATTTTGTAGTCTGTTGGGGAAATAAACCCTGTTGAGGAAAGCATGTTAAAGTCCTTATTGGGGAGATGAATTATTTTGGAGACGAACTCCGCAAGGTTTCTCTTGTAGTTTAGGACCAACTCAATTGGGGAAATGATTGTCAGAAGATTGGAACTCCAGATGGATACTGTATGAATTCAAATTTATGGGGATAATTTTGTTGAAATAACTCTGTGTAGATATCCTGAATCCTTAATAAAATGTTTATTACTGTTTTTAAACATACATTTGTTAATAGTTAATCATGTTCATATGCATATGTTCATTCAATTTTAGTCATTGGACGTTTTTGCACTCAAAACAGAGAAACCAAAAGTTTGCACTTCAAAGTATATTTTTATTGATGTTTTGCCTATAAATGGGCGTTTTTTGCACAAGGAGATAGATATCATAGTAAGAGGAAATCTTTGAAAGAATACAAAGTGAAAACAAAAATAATAGCCATGTGGAAGTGATCTTATTGTGTTCCAACTCCGTCACTGCCCTTATGTCTTCGAACATCATCCCTTGCCGTTGGAAGAATTTAATTGAATTGATCTTATACCGTTGAACTTGGACCTTGGTAGTAAAGATAGCTGTAGTGATTTCACGGGACATAGACGTACGCTTTGATCCTTAACTTTTTCCTGGACCTCCCTTTCGGGTTTTTAGCCCACCAGATACTCTTTTTTGCCCAAGTCGCCCTTTTGGGTTTTCGACTTGCCGGGTGTATAATCTTTTGTATATATCCATAATTTTCTCCTGAAACTCTTTGGTTCACTGGGATGCCCTTGTTTTTTCCTAGGTATGTCAACCTAGCGGGTCATTTTTATGCGTAGTATTTTTTGACTATGTCTGCGTTCACAGGATGCGGGAAATCTTCGCCGTCTATAGTAGTTAGCATCATGGCACCACTAGAGAATACTTTCTTAACAACAAATGGCCCTTCGTAAGTGGGAGTCCATTTTCCCCTGGGATCTCCTTGAGGAAGAATAATGCGCTTTATTACCAAATCCCTAACCTGATACACTCGAGGTTTGATATTTTTGTTGAAAGCCTTGATCATACGCTTTTGATACATTTGACCATGACAAATAGCAACCAGTCTCTTCTTGCTAATTAATTTAAACTGATCCAACCTAGTCTGAATCCATTTATCTTCACCTAAGTCTTCTTCTTTGATGATCCTTAAGGAAGGAATTTGAACTTCCACAGGCAAGACAACTTCCATGCCATAGACTAAAGAGAAAGGAGTTGCCCCAGTTGATGTTCGAGCCGAAGTACGATAGCCATGAAGAGCAAATGGTAGCATCTCGTGCCAATCTTTGTAGGTTACCACCATCTTTTGCACAATCTTCTTAATGTTCTTATTGGCAACTTCCATTGCGCCATTCATCATAGGTTTGTATGGAGAGGAATTGTGTTGCTTGATTTTGAATTGAGTGCATATTTCCGTAATCATAGCATTGTTGATATTGGTTCCGTTGTCAGTGATGATCCTTTCAGGGATACCGTAACAACAGATGAGGTTATGCTTGATAAACCAGGTTACAACATTTTGGGTTACTGAGGCAAATGAAGCTGCTTCGACCCATTTGGTGAAGTAGTCAATGGCAACAAGGATGAAGCGGTGTCCATTGGAAGCATTGGGCTTGATCTCTCCAATCATGTTGATTCCCCACACTGCAAATGGCCACAAAGCAGTCATGAAATTCAAAGGAATTAGAGGCACATGCACCTTGTCGGCATAGATCTGACACTTATGGCAAGTCCTCGAGTGACGGTGACAATCAGTTTCCATTGTTGACCACTAATAACCAGACCTCAGAATCTTCTTGGCCATAGTGTGTCCACTAGAGTGAGTTCTAAAGAGGCCATCATGCATGTCCTCCATGATCTTTTCCGCCTCCTTGTTATCTATACACCGGAGTAGAGTTGAATCATGGTTGCGCTTGTACAGGATCCCATTGCTTAAGAAGAATTTGGCTGAAAATCTTTGTAGAAATTTCTTATCATTGATGGAAGCTCCTTCATGACATTATTGAGCTTCCAGATATCTCCTAACTTCATGGTACCATGGTTTCTCCTCGTCAGTGTCAATCTCATAACAGTGTACTGGTTTGTCAAATCTTTCGATTGTAATTCTAGGGGCCTCGTTGTCCCAATTGACCTTGAAAATGGATGACATTGTTGCTAAGGCATCTGCCAACTGGTTTTCTTATCTTGGGAAATATTCAATGGTAACCTCCTCGAAGTATGGGATAAAAGTTAACACGAAATCTTTGTAGGGAATCAGATTTAGATGCTTAGTATCCCAATCTCCTTGAACTTGACTGATCACTAAAGCTTAACCTTCGTATACACTTAAGAATTTGATTCTTAGGTCAATGGAAGCCTTAAGACCCAAGATGCACGCTTCATACTCAACCATGTTTTTTGTACAATCGAAGCATAGTATGGCAGTGAAAGGCGTATGGCCACCTTCGGGGGAAATAATCACAACACCAATTATGTTACCTAATTCATTGGAAGCCCTATCAAAAACCATAGTCCATCGGGATCTTTGTTCAAGTCTGTCATACAGTCCAGGCTTCTCACACTCAGTTATCAGCATGATATTCTCGTCAAGGAATTCAAAGTTCATGGATTGGTAGTCATCAACAGCTTGATGGGCCAAATGATCTTATAGAATACTTACTTTGATGGCCTTTTGTGTAGTATATTGGATATCATGTTCAGTCAAGATCATTTGCCATCTAGCTATTCGTCCGGAGAGAGCTGGTTTCTCGAAGATGTACTTGATAGGGTCCATCTTAGAAATCAACAAAGTGGTGTGAGTTAACATATACTATATTAGCCGGCAAGAATCCCATGTCAGAACACAACAAGTTTTCTCGAGAAGTGAATATCTTATTTCACAGTCGATAAACTTCTTGCTCAGGTAGTATATTGCATGCTCTTTTCGGCCAGACTCGTCATGTTGGCCCAATACACACCCCATTGAATTCTCTAATATAGTCAAGTACATAATCATAGGTCTTCCTTCAACGGGAGGCATCAGGATGAGAGGTTATTGTAAGTATTCTTTGATCTTATCAAAGGCTGCTTGGTAGTTGTCGTTCCATCTGACTACTTGATCTTTCTTCAAGAGTTTGAAAATTAGCTCACAAGTAGCAATCAAGTGAGTTATGAACTGGGCAATATAGTTGAGTTGACCTAAGAAACCCCTGACCTCCTTCTCAGTATAGGGAGCTAGAATTTCTTGTATGGCTTTGACTTTTGCAGGGTCGACCTCGATACCTTTTCCACTGACGAAAAAACCCAGGAGTTTTCCAGACCTCACCCCGAAGGTGCACTTGTTGGGATTTAGTTTTAGTTTATACTTCTTTAATCTTTCAAACAGATTGTGTAAGTGATCAAGGTGTTCTTCCTCAGTCTGCGACCTTGCAATCATATCATTGACGTACACTTTCATCTTATGATGGATCATATCATGAAATAGAGCTACCATAGCTTGTTGATAGGTTGCCCCTGAATTCTTCAAACCGAAAGGCATGATCTTGTAACAAAAAGTGTCCCACTGTGTAATAAAAGTGTTTCTCTCCATGTCCCCGAGAGCCATTTTGATTTGATTATATCCAGAGAAGCCATCCATGAAGGAGAAGGCTTAATGTTGAGTTGTGTTATCGACTAAGACATCAATATGTGGTAGTTGGAAATCATATTTGGGGCTTTCCTTATTCAAATCTCTATAGTCTACACACGTGTGGACTTTCCCATCTTTCTTCGGCACCGGGACCACATTTGCCACCCATTGGGGATATGACATCACTGCTAGAAAACCTACATTGAATTGCTTCATTACCTCAACTTTTATCTTTTCAAACATGTCTGGCCGCACACGACAAACTTTTTGCTTGAATGGAGGAGAATCCTCCTTTGTTGGTAGAAGATGAACTACAATGTCAGTATCAAGCCTCGACATATCTTCATATTACCAAGCAAACAACTCAACATAGTCGTGCAACATCTGAACCAATCTGATTTTGACACCGCCTTCTAAGTTGGTGTCGATCTTGACCTCTTTCTTGTCTGTCTCTGTACCTAGGTTGATCACTTCAACTGGTTTCTCGTGCGGTTGAATAGCCTTTTCCTCTTGCATCAGAAGTTTGGCTAGTTCCCCAGGTATTTCACAATCTTCTTCGCCTTCGTCTTCGGCTTGGTAGATTGGATGTCCAAAGTCATATATGGAAATGGCAAAGTTGTTGTCAATGAGATCTAGAGTGGATATAGATCTGCAAATGTGCGTGTGTGCATGTAAGGTCACATGGCTTTTTGAAAATGCAATAAAATGAAAGAAAGACAATGTGCGCAAATTTTGAATGCAAAAGAGTCCAATGTTTTTCATTAAATTATCATATGGCATATGAAAATGAACAAACCCTTAGCAAATGGACCATTATGCCCCGGGCATGGCACATGCCTTAAAGTCACTGTTTCAAATAAAATTACAGACACAGTTCTTAGATTGATAAACAGTAAATGATAATTACTCCTTATTGAATGAGATGGGAATGAAGTCCTTGGTACGCCAGTTGTCGAGTCCTTCTTTGATAGTCTGGTAGATCCAGACATCAAAGTCACAGTCATTGTCAGAGTCTTCAAGAGGTGGTTTCCCTGCACGAGCACGTCTGACCTCCTTTTGAGCTTTAGCAGTGAAGCCCAAACCACATTTATCCGACTTGAAAGGGATGTTTGGGAGTTGTCCCTAAATGGTACAATCTCCGTCTTCAAGCACAACATGAGCATCTTTGAGAGAATCCATCCCAGGCATATCTTTAACAGCTTTTGGAACATCAGGAGTAGCCTTGGCAGCAGCAACCATGGGAGAGACCAATTCGAAGGCTTGACAAGGAGTTTCTATGAACTCACCATCCATCTCAACATACTTAAATAAATTTAGATGGCTAACCAGAAACTCTTCTTCACTGTATACAGTAACAATCTTTCCCTTGACCGGATATTTCAACTTTTGATGATGAGTGGACGTCACCGCTCCTGCCCCATGTATCCAAGGGCGTCCAAGTAGACAAGAGTAGGAAAGACGGATGTCCATCACATAGAAAGTCGAGTTGAAAGTTTGAGAACCAACTTTGACGGGGAGGTCAACCTCTCCATGTACCATCCTCTTTGATCCATCGAAAGCCCTTACCTTAATGTCACTTGGCTTCAACACCAAACCTTCACAGTCCAATCGTTCTAGGGCACCTTTGGGCAGGACATTAAGAGAGGAACTAGTATCCACCAACAATGGGCTAAAGTGGTTCCTTTGCATTCAATTGAGACATGTAAAGCCTTGTTGTGATTTCTTCCAGGTAGAGTTAAATCAGTATCCGAGAATCCCAAGCCATTATCGGCAGTCAAACTTGCCACACAATTTTCAAACTAATCGGCTCTAGTCTATTGAGGAACATGAGCTTTCTTCAGAAATTTTATCAATGCTTGAGCATGTGCATAAGAGCAAAGTAATAAAGATAGCATAGAAATCTTAGAGGGGGTTTGCCCCAACTTCTCTACTATCTTATAATCACTTTTCCTTATAATCTTCAAAATATCTTCCATTTCTTGGGTAGAGGGTTCCTCAGTAATAATGTATTTGGCAGGTGCCTCCATCCTGGAAGGCTTAATCATCTTTTCTTTTCCCCTAACATCAGTACTAGGTTTATCAACAATAATGCGAACATGTGTGGTTGGAGGTGAAATATCAGGAGAGAAAATTCTCCCCGTTCTAGTCACCTTGCTAGACCCAACAATGTTGGTAATATCAGCAGTCTTGTCTTCATCAATCCAAGAGTCTTGTCTAATACCATGGTAGTATACTTCAGCGCCATAATTCCAAGGTACCGCCTTATCGGAAGAATAAGGGACTGGCCTTGGTGTGGTAATTATCAACGGGGCTATCTTCGGTTCATTGGAAATCCTAATAGGACCCTTTGAAGTGATCCTAATATGTTTGTTAGAGAGAGTGATGATGGATATTTCTTCAATTTCTTGAGGTACAACTTCAGTCAAACTTTTTACGGATGAATTTCTTTCAAATAGGATCTCATGGTTGTCCATTAGGTGTTGGACACCTCTTTTCAGCCATTCACAGCCATTGATTTGCACAACATAGTAACATGACTTTGTGAATTCATAACTCAAAATCCAAGCATTTATATAACTTAATCAGTAAAGAAAGTTGTATATATCATCAAGATCTACAACTTTCATGTTGGATGTTTTCTTTGAATCATCTTGCATCTTGATGAAAAATTGGCATGAAGTTATGAAATAATCATGTATAAAAACACATAGAAAAATTCTAAGTCTTGAAAAGTTTGACTTTTCAAGATGCCTTTTGAATTTATTTATTTATTGATGATAAAGCTTCATATTTTTGAATTTCTTGATGAAATTTGATCTTTGAAACTCAATTTTTATCAAAAAGTCAAAGTTTAACTTTTGGTGTATTAGTTAACTTTTCATCAGTTGACTGAATTTCAACTATCAATCAATTGATCTTGAGAAACGTTTTGAGCCATGAAATTAGGTGAACATATTGTATTTGAATCGTTGAGATTTTGCTTCAAACCATTAGATCATGTATTAGGTCAAAAACCCTTGATCAGTCAAATACAGTCAAAACCCTAATTTTGACCATTTTACCCTTTTGATGATTTGAACATTTTTCTTGGGGAATTATGATCCAAGCTTGATCAATTGATACATATAACTTCAAAATGTTTATATTGGTCAAAAATCTTGAAGCTTGACTGTAGGTTGACCATAGTTGACTTTTCATCCAATACAACTGATTTTGGGTCATCTGATCAATTGACTGAGCAATTTTGTGATCCAAGACTTGAAACTTGAAATGATTAATCTCGAGAGTCCCTAATTATCTAAGAAAGTCATTTGAAGTATTAGAAGTCCAATTGTACTTGTGCAAACTCAAACCCTAGTTTGAGGTATCAGTTGTTAAGGAGATGGCTTGACGTAGTCAACCCTTGTACAAATTTGAGCTATTGAAGATCTTGTGATAAATATCTTGAGAAAAGAGAGGGAAAATTTTATGGTACAACACCAATGTTAGGGTTTCCTTCTCTATATTTTGATAGTGCATTTTCTGGTCCGATGAGAACCTTTGAAATGAAATAAAATAGATTATGGTTGAAATCTTACTTACTAATAAGAATAATATGTTATCTCTTGAGTAAATATTTCTTATGTAGGAATTTATTTTTGGTTGTGAGCTAAGCCATTTAAAAACTCTTGTTTGATTTGGGTTGTCTTCGGAAGTCTTTGTTTGGTAATTAAGTTTCACCATGAATAAAAATATGACTTTTGATTTGTGAAGATTAGCAATTAAAATCACCATAATGGTTCTTGAGATCAACCCGCTTAAAAGCTCTATTGGTTCAAGATCGATCTGGTTAAAATCTAACAATGTTCTTGAGTTTGACTTCCTAAAAGCTCAGTTGCTTTGAGATTAGCCAAGATAAAATCTCACATCGATTCATGGTTAGCCTGTTCAAAACTCCTGTTCAATTCAAAGTATAAGCAACTCAAAACTCCATATAGGTTTTAGATCTGCCCATGGAAATATCTGCTTGATTTGGAGGATAATCACTCTAAGCCTTGTATGTTGTCTGGTTAGAAGTTAGTCTTAAAACTTCATTTCATTATATAAAGATATTTGTGGTCATATCCTTCTAAAAACTCCCAAGTTTATTATATACTCTTAAGAATAGTTCTTGGGGACATGAGCGTGTCAATTTGGGCTGAACCTATGTAAATATCTGGTGTATCTCTCTATCCATTATCTCTTTACTTTACCATCTTTTTGCTAATTATTTACTTTAGTCTCTTCTCTTGTGTATGGAGTCATATGTCTAGTAAGTGGCATTAGAGCCTAACCCATATTTAAAGACTAATCATCTTAGGAGCGAGATGTCTTCCAACACTTCTTTTAATAAGAAAACTTTTCTAAACACATATCTAGTGTTTAATGGTGATTAATTTGGATTATGGAAAGCTAGAATTAAAATTTCCATTCAAAGTATTGATCTTGAATTGTGGGAAACAATAATTAATATTCCATTTATCTATACTCACCAAGTTAATAATGAAGTAGTAGATAAACCTAATATTGTTTGGACTAAAGAAGACAAGAAAAAGTTTGAATTAGATTTCAAAGCAAGTTGTATCTTTAAATGAAAATCAGTTTCTTTATGTCCATAATTGTAATTTCACCAAGTAAATATGAGACACTCTTAAAATGATATATGTAGTCTCTCTAAGCACCGAACAAGAGGGAATTAACACACAAGGTGTATAAGTTTAAACGCTAGATGAATTTGAATATCTTCACATATGGAGTCCAACCATTAGAAATATTTGAAGCCATGTTTGAACCTTCTCCACTTATAAATATCTAAGAGTTAATATTTGGAATCATAAACCTGATCCAATCCTTAAATTGATAGATGAGGATGCTTTTAATTTTTAGAAAAAGTCTAATAAGAAGGAAATAGTCCCGAAACTCAATGAGTTGATTCAACTATTAACAAATCAAGGAATGAGTTCAAGAAATAGAAGAATCCTCATCAACTTCACCAAAAAATTCTTTTGAAGAAGAAAAAAAGTTAACTTTGGAAATTTCATTTGAAAGAACAATATCCACAAAAGAAAAATCCTCTGATTACTTGTCATTAAATAATAGAGCAACTTCATCAAGAATATCTGCTTCAATAATAATTTTTTCTTTAAAGTAGAAATTAGAAATAAATTTCAACAAGCAATATCTTTATACACTTAACATCAAGTAGAAATCTTGAAGAATCAACTTCTGATAGAATCTTTGAAGATTCCTCATCCTATAAGTATAAAGTGAACCTAAGGGGGGGTGAATTAAGTGTTGTACCCTAATTTTTAACCTAAGATCCCACATTTATTTTCACCATTTGCATAACATCGAAGATAATCTAGTTCATCTTTGTGATCGGTGGATCTGGAACTGACTGTTTAACGCTGGTTCGCGAAATGTCACGGAAGCAAGAGTCGCCACCGTCTTTTATTTTCTCCAAATGGAAAGGACAAAAGCACAGAAAAATTCCTTATAGAGATTGCTCTCGGTTCGGGAGGTAGATTATAGAAAGGGAAGGTGTTAGCACCCTTTCTATCCATGGTTATCCATGGGCTCTTAGATACTTGCTCATTGTGTTTTCAAAATGGTTTGTTTGCTTTTCAACTGTGGGTTTTAAAAAGTTTCTTTGAAAATTTCAGTTCGACTCTTGTATCAGTCCTCAAGAGTGTTTGAAAAGTTGCTTTCGAAAGCTTTTTGAAAAGGTGTCGGTGTGAAAAGTATTTTTTTTGATTTGTTTTGAAATTAGAGAAAGTATCTAGAGTCGTCTACCTACCCTAAGGAATTCGTCTGTGTAAATGTCCTTTAAAGTAGTGCCATCCCACCATTGAGAGGTAGGTAGCACCACCGTTGGAGGTGTTCGGGTCAATTCGAGGGTTCGGGACATGGTGATCACCAGAGCAATAGGAAGACACCTTAGAAGCTACCCTCATGCCATGTTCATGGACATGAGGACTTACTAAAACGTCCTCTACTCGACGACCACCTTTCGAGGGGTAAGACAACAATGAGGCGTACCCTAGGGGTGGTGTGTGATTTGTGTGTCATGTTCATTTATTTTTGTCTTGTCATGTATTGGTGATCTACGCGTTGCTTTTATTTTTTGACATTCATTCTTTCAGGCAAGTTATTTAACAGTTAAAAAGATGCGAGAATTAAAAGTCCTACGCTATTACAAAGGCGCGGGTCCACATCGCCAAATTAATCCAGGACCCGATTCGAATAAAATAATATGCGGAAAATAAATGTCTACTTAAGCTATTACATGGCTTTGGGAGAATTACATGAATATTCACAAAAAGAAGAAATAAAAATAAAAATGCGCGAAGAAGTAAAGTCGGGAATGCGAGGGCGTTGGACCCTTTTTAGGAAATTAAATTATAATTAACAAATTAATTTAAATGAGAAAAGAGATTATTTTGAGTTTTTTGTATTTGTGGCTTTTAATGAGAATTAATGGAATTAAAACCTAATTCTAACTATTTTTAATTTATTAAAAAAAACATGTTAAAATTGAACCTAAAATTAACCTAATTATTTACATGGCAATTTGTTTACAAAAATAATAATTAATAATTAATATGGTGAAAAAAAAGAAAAAGGAAAAAAATATAAAAAAACCTAATTCTACATTTTTTTAATTTATTAAGAAAAACATTTAAAATTAAATCTAGAATTAAGACTAATTAATTGATAAAATTTATTTACAAAATAATATTAAATAAAATATATTTTTATTTTGTCTTTCTGATTTTTATTTTTTATTTTTATGTTTTATGAAAATATATTAATTTAAAGAATTAAAAGGAAATAATTAAATTAAAACAAATAATAGAAAATAGAAAAAAGAAAAGAAATGCAAACCCTTGGGGGTGTTGACCCCAGTTTGGAGGTATGCTATCAGCAATCTGGCCCATTTGTTGGAGGCTTCTTTTGACTTCCTCAGCGCGCGTGTGGCCTGGTTGACCAACGAGTATGGTGTTCATCAGATCAGGGCCCTTGGATTGAGATTCTGAGCCATGTGGCACGCTTGGATTGTGGACGTAGGGTGAACTTCTGGAGGGAGCGCTACATGCAAATATGGAAAGAAAAATAATATGGAGAAAGGAGGGGACCTGGGAATCGAAACCAGGTCCCAGTGTTTACCAATGCAATGCCTCAACCAACTGTGCCATCTGCTTTCTTTGTAACATTAATAGGATGCAATTATTATAAGAAAAAAAAAGTTAGTGGCCTGAATCAAAAAAATTACGCGCCAACTTTGAATAGACCAATGGCCTTGATCCACGCATGCATCTTCTTCATGTTAAACCTGCAAAATAAAGGAGATAGCGGGGGTTTTAAACCCCCACTAAGTGGCAAACGTGAAAATAGCGAATAGCATATGATGGCTCATAAATTGAGCGCGACTAGTGATTCTGGATCGTCTAAGGGTGCTGAGTTCAATGGTGTGGGTCTCATGTCTCAATTTTTCCAGAACAAGGAAGCCCCAATTCAAGGTTCCTGAAACCCTAGGCATCGTTCATGGCAACTCTCCATATATGCAAGCATTCTTCAATTAAACTATACTGTTAGCTTCAGAATCAACACATTAGCATAAAACAATAATGAAAATGCATTGATTTGGCGTGTAGATTCGAATACGATTAAGGAAAAATTCGTGTACAAGGTAACTGTGTTCTACCGTTTCTTTGCGTTAGAAGCAATGGTTTTGATCCAGGAATGTCCCTTGAGGCCTTTGCAAGCTAATGGAATCAATGTTTTGCCTTGAAACCAACTCTAAGTGCGTTTTCAGTTTTCAATTTTTTTCACAAAAATGCCAAAGTTGTTCTTGATGTGAGGTGCAGCTTGGAGGTCTTTGTGCATTAGGTTTTGCATCTGACTTATGTATGGGACGAATTAGGGTTGAGTTTTGAGCCAAAAGATCAATGCATTGATGTATGAGATATTTGATTTTCCATGAATATTTTTCAAATCTTTTTCATGTGTTTTTGATTCCAATCATGGCCAATCTTTCCAATTTTGTTGTGCACGAATCTTGAATGACCAATGGGAGCAAATGCTGCATAAAAAGATTCACATACATTTGTTTTAGTATTTTTTTCATATTTTATTTAATTAGATGAATTAATAGTAATTAAAAATTCAAATAAATAATAAAAAATGATGAAATAAATCCCCTTTGGGCCAAATGGTCGTGCATAGCCTTTGGATGATGAATCTTGGAAGAAAATGTGGCCCATTAGCAATTTTGAGGCATTTGAAGTAAAGTTGACTTTTCAAAATTCCCAAAAATTTCCCAACTTCCACAAGGCATATCTTGCTCAATTTTTAAGATTTGATCATGTTCTTGGACATTTTGGAAAGGTCTTGAAGTCCTCTAACCAATTCCTTTGGTCCCATGTCATTTTGATTTACCAATCTCAAGTTATGGTCTTTGACTTAAAGTGCCTTTTTGTTGACTTTTGAAAATGACCTATAATGTTGAAATTGATAACTTTTTATGAGAGCATTTCTTGGACTTGAAGTGTGAAGAGGAGTTGTAGGAAATGTCTTTCTCTTCAAAATGAGCTTGGGATGGAATTTTTCTGATAAACCATGTGGAAGTTATGCCTTGGTCAAGTTACAGTTGACTTTTTCAACTGTCCAAATATGGAAACTTTTGCATCTTGAGACCTTTTGAGCCATGCCTTGAAAATCATGATCAAGAATTGATCAAATGATGTTTGTGGCTTCAAAATAAGATGTTGACCAAAAATTTGGACTTTTGACTGTCAAATGACCATTTTGCCCCTACAGTTGACTGTTGAGCAATTAGGGTTTCTGACTGTGCAATGTTGTGTTGTAAGTCTTGAAACTTGATATGAGGATACTTGACCATGTTTATAGGCATGTGGGACTTGTTTGGACCCTTGGAAACTTCATTTTCTTTGTCAGAATCAAAACCCTAGTTTTTGACTATTAGGAGGCCTTTGAACTGTGCAACCCTTGGGGAGATTTTGAAGCATGGTCTTTGAAAATCTTGAAGAATAAGGGAGGGCAAATTTTGGGGTACAACAGTTGCCCCTGTTCAATCTTCTTAGACCTGAGGATGCAGATTGGCTGACGTGCCTTTCGTAATCCGAAGGTGGAAGATGATTGAACACTAGAGTGCCCAAAAATTTGCGCTCACATAGTAGTGTGATGTGGGGAATGGGCTTACAGATGCCATTTGGATATTGACGAATAGGATGATGGGCTTATAGATGCCATGCTAAGAGATGATGGAAGGTGGATGGGCTTATAGATGCCATCTGGGTGTCAATCGCGTAAGAGATTCCTTAGCGAGAACTTGCGTACCTGAAAAAGAAAATGATTACCTGACCTGTAACAGGAGTTGGTCTTCAAACTCTTTGTATAGATGCGTCCTGACTGGTTACAGGAATTGAATCTGGAGCTTCAAACGGTGATGAATGAATCATGGATGGTTACTACCTCAACAGGACGGTGAGAGAACCTTGTACGATTACTACCTCAACAAGAATGCTGAGAGAACCTTGGACGATTACTACCTCAACAGGAACGCTGAGAGAATATGGGGACGATTACAACCTCAACAGTAACGCTGAGAGAATCATAGGCGACTTCAACCTCAACAGTAACGCTGAGAGAATCTTGGGCGACTTCAACCTCAACAGTAACGCTGAGAGAATCTTGGATGTCTTCTACTGAGTCTTTATCAGGAAAATCTTTTAGGGATCGATTTAACTGGACTAGAGAAGGCCTTTGACTGGATAAGAATCAAGAAAAATCTTAGGGTCGACTTAACTGAACCAAGCAAGGTCTTGGAATCTTCAACTGGATAAGAAACAGGGAGATCTTAGGGTCGATCTGACTGAACCAGAGAAGGCCTTTGACTGGATAAGAAACAGAAAAATCTTAGGGTCGATTTAACTGAACCGGTCTAGGTCTTGAAATCTTCAACTGGATAAGAAACAGGGAGATCTTAGGGTCGATCTGACTGAACCAGAGAAGGCCTTTGACTGGATAAGAAACAGAAAAATCTTAGGGTCGATTTAACTGAACCAAGCAAGGTCTTGAAATCTTCAACTGGATAAGAAACAGGGAGATCTTAGGGTCGATCTGACTGAACCAGAGAAGGCCTTTGACTGGATAAGAAACAGGAAAATCTTAGGGTCGATTTAACTGAACCGGTCAAGGTCTTGAAATCTTCAACTGGATAAGAAACAGGGAGATCTTAGGGTCGATCTGACTGAACCAGAGAAGGCCTTTGACTGGATAAGAAACAGAAAAATATTAGGGTCGATTTAACTGAACCGGTCAAGGTCTTGAAATCTTCAAATGGATAAGAAACAGGGAGATCTTAGGGTCGATCTGACTGAACCAGAGAAGGCCTTTGACTGGATAAGAAACAGAAAAATCTTAGGGTCGATTTAACTGAACCAAGCAAGGTCTTGAAATCTTCAACTGGATAAGAAACAGGGAGATCTTAGGGTCGATCTGACTGAACCAGAGAAGGCCTTTGACTGGATAAGAAACAGGAAAATCTTAGGGTCGATTTAACTGAACCGGTCAAGGTCTTGAAATCTTCAACTGGATAAGAAACAGGGAGATCTTAGGGTCGATCTGACTGAACCAGAGAAGGCCTTTGACTGGATAAGAAACAGAAAAATCTTTGGGTCGATTTAAATGAACCAAGCAAGGTCTTGAAATCTTTAACTGGATAAGAAACAGGGAGATCTTAGGGTCGATCTGACTGAACCAGAGAAGGCCTTTGACTGGATAAGAAACAGGAAAATCTTAGGGTCGATTTAACTGAACCGGTCAAGGTCTTGAAATCTTCAACTAGATAAGAAACAGGGAGATCTTAGGGTCGATCTGACTGAACCAGAGAAGGCCTTTGAATAAAGCTGAGAATTTAACTGGATCTTTCCTGAAAGGTAAAGGTCAGTCATATGCAATGCATGATATGAATCAAGCAATGATGTTCTCAACACATGAGATTGTAAGGTATGATGCGTATATGCATGCTATAATGTATGAAAATGTGATGTTTATGAATGTATTTTTTTCGTCTTAGGAAAATAAATCCTTGACGGGTGCCGGGAAGCCACTCCTGGGCTGATGTTGAAGAATAGATCTTTGTTGTCTCCGCTGGGGATGATAGTTGCAAGAATTCCGGTAGGAGAAGATAACTCCGTTGGGGAATAAACTTGGCGAATGGATTACTCTGCGGGGAGAAAAGTACTCTAGCGATCTTGTTGGGGACTAATACTCTGTGGGGAGAGAGGTGCTTTGCTGAAATGTTGATGGTAACTTCGCTGAGGATACCATTGTTGTGTTGGAAGTGTTAATAGACTTCGCTGGGGATAAGAAGACTTCGCCGAGGACGATCTTTCCATGGCTTTTGGATGAGGATAACCCAGTTATATCCTGTTAGGGAAATAACCTTTGAATAAAGCTGGGGGACGTGTTCGTGCTCTGCAGGGGGAATAAGCTTCCAGAATCTACTGGGGATAAGCTTACTGCTTGGGGAGATGGTTTCCAACTTTCCTGGGGAAGCTGGATTGGACTCTCTTGGGGAAGTTTTGAGATGCTGGGGAAGTAGCCCCATTGAATGTTTGATATACCGTCGGGGAGCAATCTTTAGGTCAAGACTGCCGGGGATATTTGTTAAGAATGCTTGTATATTGCTGGGGAATGTTGAGACCTGCGGGAGGATACCCAACTTCCTTAAGGCTGATAGAGTGTTTTGCTTGGGGAGAGTGCACTGATTTGTTTGTTCACTCTCTGGGGGGTTAAGACATACTGGTTGTGTTCTTCAGCCGAACTTACCTTGTTACCTTGGTGGACAGAACAATTAGATCGCTTAGACCGACTCATCATTGCCCCTGTTTCTGAGGTGGGAGAGGAAGACCTGTGGAGGTGCTTGATGACTGCCGTTTGACAAATCTTCTTCTGGTAGGCAAGTGATGAGATGACAGGACATAGTCGTACGCTTTGATCCCTAACTTTTGCCTGGATCGCCCTTTCGGGTTTTCAATCCACTGGGATACCCATTTTTGCCCAAGCCGCCTTTTCAGGTTTTCGACTTGCCGGGTGTACAGATTTTTTCATTTCATCCCTTATTTTTGCCCGAACCCTTTTGGTTCGTCGGGAAGCCCTTATTTTTGCCTAGGTGTGTCAACCTAGCGGGTCTTTGATTTTGCGTAGTATCTTTTTCGACTATATCCATGACCTCAGAATGTAGGGAGTTGCCCCTGTTAGAAGTGTTTTGTCATGCCACCAGAAGATGTTTGATCAGGCAAGATTCGTCGTTGGAGTGCTCCCATTGACTCAGGTGGAGATTTGCCCCAAGCTGGTTGGCCTTGAGAGATTCCTCGAATCTTGATTGGACCGCCCCAGATGATGGACAATGATCATGTCTGCCCCTTGATTGGGAGTGCTTCTGTTCGCTAGGTATTCATCGTACGAATTTCCCTGCTGTTCAGACAAAAAGTCATATGCAAACAATGTTATATCAAAAATGTAAAGCTTATGTCTGTCTTGAAGATTTTGAAAATGCATTCTTTTTCATAAAACAAGTGAATGTTTGTAAAACGCGATGTCAACTCCGTATTTACCGTAGGCCTTAAGGAGTCAGGATACCTTTCGTAACGGTATGCTTTCGAACTAACCCATGCTTCAGCTAGGACTTTTAAGGGTTATAACATGGCTTGGTTCACGGTTTAAGAAACAAAGGATAAAGGCTCAAATTATTTGTACCCACCCGTTCTTCGTGATGTTCTTCAAACCTAAGCTCAGTTGATCGTGTGTTAGACCTTGTTTGAGTCTTTGCTCTAAAATTCCAGTGATGGTTCGGATGTTGAACGTTTATTTGAATAGGCAGTCATTTTTGTTTGGTTTAGGGTTTGTAAGATCTCTTTCTTTTTCTTTCATTATCCCTGTTTTTTGCCTGAACTGTTTCTTTTGGAATTACAGTCAGCGGGATGCCCCAGTTTTGTAAGTCTCCTTCATAGGTTTTGACTTAATGGGTTTTTATTTTGAGAAGTAATGACTGCCTGTCTTTATGATTGTTCGGAACCATCACTGTCTTTTTTTTTGTAAGGACCTCTTTGGTGCCATTTGTTATGCACTTGGATCAACTGAGAGAACTACCCTGCCCCAGGTTATGATTAAGGGTTTTAATTTACGAAAAGAAAAACTCCTACTTCTTTGGCTCATAGGGGTTGACGAGGGATTATCTTCCTTATAACTCCAGTGTTTAGGGATTGAAACAATGCTTGTACCTCATCAGCGGGGTCTGTTCAAAAGCATACTGTAAGGATCGTGGTATCGTTTTCGTTATCCTCCCTCAAGAGGCTTAGAATTATTAATCGAGCGTTGATCATCAGAAAAAATATGAAAATAATTTGCGTATAGTGAATACGAATGTATTGCTTCAAAACAGACATATGCGATGCATTAATGGAATAACAACGTTTAACCTGAGTAAATGTTTGAACAAAAGAAAATTACAACTAGAGAATCCTAATGAACAAAAGTCTTTTCATCTTCAGGGCTTGTCACTTCAAATGGTGAGCCTTGGAGGGACGCTAGAAAAACTCAGCTTGACCATCTTGTGTGAACTCCAATGCCCCTTCATCAATCAGGTCCTGGATCTTGTTCTTCAGAGCCCAACACTCATTTGTATCATGTCCTGGACTGGCAGAGTGGTAGGCACACCTTTTATTGGGATCATAGATAGGAGATGTTGTGTTGGGGTTCCGGGGATGAGCCCTTAATGTGATCAGATTCAATCTCAACAGGCGTTGTAAAGCTTGAAACAGCGACATGTTGAGTTGGGTGAATTGCCTCTTGGGCTTGTCTGGCTGAAGCTGGTGAAGTTGCTGCTGAGTTTGTGACCCTGAAGTCATTTGAGGAGCTCTCCCCTTATCTCCTTGTCTCAAAGATGGTTGAATGATGACTGGCCCTTCAACCTTAGATGTTTGCCCCAGTTGGTTACCCCGAAGCAGTTGGTTGACGAGAACCCCGAGCTCATTTTGTCTTTGAGCTAAGTCTTGAATGATAGTCACCTGCCCCAGCATCTGGGCTCTCATTGCACCCACCTCGGCTTGCAGATGTTTCAGTCGTTCGTCCTTATCATCCTCAGCACTGTTCCTGACCAAAGTCCCCATGAGAAGTATCCTTAGCTCCTCCTGCCCCTTGGATAGGTTCAGGAGGATTTCCCCGAACCGGGTCTCTTGAGCATGGAAGTCTTGGTTGTCTTGTTGGGAAGCCATTGATGAAATAAACAGTGCAGATGGTAAGTGGCCTGCAACAAGTAAACCTGTGATGATATGTATGATATGCATGCAATGTTTTCAAGGACCTCGCGGGATAAACAAAGAAGCTTGTTAGAATTTGAATCCAGTAGCTTGATTGAAGGAACTTCATGTTATTGAGAGTCCTTCTTCAAAGGGTCAAAGGCTCACCATATCCAGTGGGTCATAGCCCCTGACTCAAGTCATCAGGTTTGTTTTGATTTCCAAACAACCTTGGCTAGGGGAACCTTCTTCAAGAGTCAAAGCTCACCATATCAAGTGGGTCATAGCCTCTGACTCAAGTCCTTAACCTGGCTAGGAGAAAATAAATCCCCTTTGCCCCTTGCTGAGCATTCTGGTTCATCATGACCTGCATCACAAGCCCCTGAGATCCTTGAAATGGGTTAGTCCTTATGCAGGAGGTATGCAATGGTATGATGTTATGCTATGCATGGGGTAACGTAGGTAAACCCTGTTATGAGTCCCAATTAAGGACTGTAGACAAAACCTGCAAGAAACTCAAGTAAAACCTGTCATGAGTCCCAATTAAGGACTATAAACAAAACCTGCAAGAAACTCAAGTGTCAGATAACAAGCATGCAAGTAGTAAAGTTGGAAGGCACACAAGTCACACAAGAGAAACCCTTAGAGTTTAGGCCAGCATGGGGTCTAGGTATTACCCTCTTTCAGTTGGTGGGCTCAACCTGTCCTACCAGAAGTAACCGAGTTCTAAGGGTCCCAATATCATTGACTACCCTCAATCGGTCATAACTCCAGCATCACAATCTTTTCTTGCGGCCAGAACCATCACGAGAGTTTAGCCTCAATGGGCGTAGCATACTGCTACTGTTCTAATGGCCAAGTTGTGTCATTTAAGGTTCTAAGGTCTGTTGGTGCTTAATGACTCCTCAGAAGACCCATATTCTCCTCGTTGCAACACAAGGGATATCGGTACAGACCAAGGTGCCACACCAACGTAGCCACTGCTTCACCTGTGTCGGTCTATGCCGGACAGGTCCCTCACAGCTTATGCTACCTAAACAGGGTATCCCCAGATCCGGGTTAGGATCTATGTAACTCCCATGCAACCCACAATTTAAAGCAAACAAGTCAATACAATTGAAAACACAGTTATGAACTATCCTAAGGTACACCTCACTTTAAGTTTAGTTCCCCAGCAGAGTCGCCAGTTCTGTGATCGGTGGATCTGGAACTGACTGTTTAATGCTGGTTCGCGAAATGTCGCGGAAGCAAAAGTCGCCACCGTCTTTTATTTTCTCCAAATGGAAAGGACAAAAGCACAGAAAAATTCCTTATAGAGATTGCTCTCGGTTCGGGAGGTAGATTATAGAAAGGGAAGGTGTTAGCACCCTTTCTATCCATGGTTATCCATGGGCTCTTAGATACTTGCTCATTGTGTTTTCAAAATGGTTTGTTTGCTTTTCAACTGTGGGTTTAAAAAAGTTTCTTTGAAAATTTCAGTTCGACTCTTGTATCAGTCCTCAAGAGTGTTTGAAAAGTTGCTTTCGAAAGCTTTTTGAAAAGGTGTCGGTGTGAAAAGTATTTTTTTTTATTTGTTTTGAAATTAGAGCAAGTATCTAGAGTCGTCTACCTACCCTAAGGAATTCGTCTGTGTAAATGTCCTTTAAAGTAGTGCCATCCCACCATTGAGAGGTAGGTAGCACCACCGTTGGAGGTGTTCGGGTCAATTCGAGGGTTCGGGACATGGTGATCACCAGAGCAATAGGAAGACACCTTAGAAGCTACCCTCATGCCATGTTCATGGACATGAGGACTTACTAAAACGTCCTCTACTCGACGACCACCTTTCGAGGGGTAAGGCAACAATGAGGCGTACCCTAGGGGTGGTGTGTGATTTGTGTGTCATGTTCATTTATTTTTGTCTTGTCATGTATTGGTGATCTACGCGTTGCTTTTATTTTTTGACATTCATTCTTTCAGGCAAGTTATTTAACAGTTAAAAAGATGCGAGAATTAAAAGTCCTACGCTATTACAAAGGCGCGGGTCCACATCGCCAAATTAATCCAGGACCCGATTCGAATAAAATAATATGCGGAAAATAAATGTCTACTTAAGCTATTACATGGCTTTGGGAGAATTACATGAATATTCACAAAAAGAAGAAATAAAAATAAAAATGCGCGAAGAAGTAAAGTCGGGAATGCGAGGGCGTTGGACCCTTTTTAGGAAATTAAATTATAATTAACAAATTAATTTAAATGATAAAAGAGATTATTTTGAGTTTTTTGTATTTGTGGCTTTTAATGAGAATTAATAGAATTAAAACCTAATTCTAACTATTTTTAATTTATTAAAAAAAACATGTTAAAATTGAACCTAAAATTAACCTAATTATTTACATGGCAATTTGTTTACAAAAATAATAATTAATAATTAATATGGTGAAAAAAAAGAAAAAGGAAAAAAAATATAAAAAAACCTAATTCTACATTTTTTTTAATTTATTAAGAAAAACATTTAAAATTAAATCTAGAATTAAGACTAATTAATTGATAAAATTTATTTACAAAATAACATTAAATAAAATATATTTTTATTTTGTCTTTCTGATTTTTTTTTTATGTTTTATGAAAATATATTAATTTAAAGAATTAAAAGGAAATAATTAAATTAAAACAAATAATAGAAAATAGAAAAAAGAAAAGAAATGCAAACCCTTGGGGGTGTTGACCCCAGTTTGGAGCTATGCTATCAGCAATCTGGCCCATTTGTTGGAGGCTTCTTTTGACTTCCTCAGCGCGCGTGTGGCCTGGTTGACCAACGAGTATGGTGTTCATCAGATCAGGGCCCTTGGATTGAGATTCTGAGCCATGTGGCACGCTTGGATTGTGGACGTAGGGTGAACTTCTGGAGGGAGCGCTACATGCAAATATGGAAAGAAAAATAATATGGAGAAAGGAGGGGACCTGGGAATCGAACCCAGGTCCCAGTGTTTACCAATGCAATGCCTCAACCAACTGTGCCATCTGCTCTCTTTGTAACATTAATAGGATGCAATTATTATAAGAAAAAAAAGTTAGTGGCCTGAATCAAAAAAATTACGCGCCAACTTTGAATAGACCAATGGCCTTGATCCACGCATGCATCTTCTTCATGTTAAACCTGCAAAATAAAGGAGATAGCGGGGGTTTTAAACCCCCACTAAGTGGCAAACGTGAAAATAGCGAATAGCATATGGTGGCTCATAAATTGAGCGCGACTAGTGATTCTGGATCGTCTAAGGGTGCTGAGTTCAATGGTGTGGGTCTCATGTCTCAATTTTTCCAGAACAAGGAAGCCCCAATTCAAGGTTCCTAAAACCCTAGGCATCGTTCATGGCAACTCTCCATATATGCAAGCATTCTTCAATTAAACTATACTGTTAGCTTCAGAATCAACACATTAGCATAAAACAATAATGAAAATGCATTGATATGGCGTGTAGATTCGAATACGATTAAGGAAAAATTCGTGTACAGGGTAATTGTGTTCTACCGTTTCTTTGCGTTAGAAGCAGTGGTTTTGATCCAGGAATGTCCCTTGAGGCCTTTGCAAGCTAATGGAATCAATGTTTTGCCTTGAAACCAACTCTAAGTGCGTTTTCAGTTTTCAATTTTTTTCACAAAAATGCCAAAGTTGTTCTTGATGTGAGGCGCAACTTGGAGGTCTTTGTGCATTAGGTTTTGCATTTGACTTATGTATGGGACGAATTAGGGTTGAGTTTTGAGCCAAAAGATCAATGCATTGATGTATGAGATATTTGATTTTCCATGAATATTTTTCAAATCTTTTTCATGTGTTTTTGATTCCAATCATGGCCAATCTTTCCAATTTTGTTGTGCACGAATCTTGAATGACCAATGGGAGCAAATGCTGCATAAAAAGATTCACATACATTTGTTTTAGTATTTTTTCATATTTTATTTAATTAGATGAATTAATAGTAATTAAAAATTCAAATAAATAATAAAAAATGATGAAATAAATCCCCTTTGGGCCAAATGGTCGTGCATAGCCTTTGGATGATGAATCTTGGAAGAAAATGTGGCCCATTAGCAATTTTGAGGCATTTGAAGTAAAGTTGACTTTTCAAAATTCCCAAAACTTTCCCAACTTCCACAAGGCATATCTTGCTCAATTTTTAAGCTTTGATCATGTTCTTGGACATTTTGGAAAGGTCTTGAAGTACTCTAACCAATGCCTTTGGTCCCATGTCATTTTGATTTACCAATCTCAAGTTATGGTCTTTGACTTAAAGTGCCTTTTTGTTGACTTTTGAAAATGACCTATAATGTTGAAATTGATAACTTTTTATGAGAGCATTTCTTGGACTTGAAGTGTGAAGAGGAGTTGTAGGAAATGTCTTTCTCTTCAAAATGAGATTTGGATAGAATTTTTCTGATAAACCATGTGGAAGTTATGCCTTGGTCAAGTTACAGTTGACTTTTTCAACTGTCCAAATATGGAAACTTTTGCATCTTGAGACTTTTTGAGTCATGCCTTGAAAATCATGATCAAGAATTGATCAAATGATTTTTGTGGCTTCAAAATAAGATGTTGACCAAAAATTTGGACTTTTGACTGTCAAATGACCATTTTGCCCCTACAGTTGACTGTTGAGCAATTAGGGTTTCTGACTGTGCAATATTGTGTTGTAAGTCTTGAAACTTGATATGAGGATACTTGACCATGTTTATAGGCATGTTGGACTTGTTTGGACCCTTGGAAACTTCATTTTCTTTGTCATAATCAAAACCCTAGTTTTTGACTGTTAGGAGGCCTTTGAACTATGCAACCCTTGGGGAGATTTTGAAGCATGCTCTTTGCAAATCTTGAAGAATATGGGAGGGAAAATTTTGGGGTACAACAATCTTCATCACAACCTTATCACATTAGTGTTTCATCATTGGATTCATCAAGTGGTTGAAGGAGATTAGGGTTTTGGCTCCTCAGATGAAAAATCGGGAGTTAGGGTTTGGTATTTGCACATGTGTATTAATTAAAAGATCATAAATATCATCATATCATAATCCTTAGGGTGTCTCAATGTGTTGAAGATTTCATTATGATCACAAAATTCCATTGAAATTGGAAGATTTGAATTCAATTGGAAAAGCCAACTTCTCAAAGTCAAACTTTGACTTTTGAGATTTTTAGTCAAATATGGACTTCTCAAGTCAAATTTCATAAAAATATGGTTGATAAGTGAATTTGATCAAGAAAAATCAAGAAGTTTGAGGTAACTTTCAAAAAGGGTAAAGTTGAAGATATTGAAAATTTCACTAAGTGTCAAAAATGTGTGTTCAAATGCATGACTTTCCAAGCTTGTAACTTTTCCTCAAGCCACCATTTTTCATGCCCAAAGAATGTACTTCAAGATAATCCTACATACTTCAACATTGTATAAGGAATGAACCAAAAATATCATGAGTATTGAAAGATATAAGTTAATCAATAAGGTATCTCAAAGTTGTTAAAATGTCCAAAGACTTGGAAGAATTTTCTTAATATTTTCAGCTTGAAACACCATTTTTGTAAGGTATTTTTATCCATGATCACAATTAATTCAGGCCATGTGCTCAACATGAAAGTTGTAGAGGATTCTGTCATGTTTCCAAAAATTCCAATAGCATGAATTTATCATACTTGAGCAAGGAGTTTCGAAGAGATGAAGAGGCCGAGATATGGAGGTTTTGCAAGGCGGATTTATGGTTCAAAATCATGTCAAAACCTAAACCTAAATATGAGATCTCATTTTACAGGTCCTATTACTTGAAAATCTCAACATAATTGAGTAATTACACAAACCTTTGATGCATTACACAAAGATTAGAGGCTTTATCCAATTCACGATACCATATTTGGAAGAATTTGCAAAATGCTTGATATCCATTTGCATAATGGATCACTTTTCCAACCACTCTTGCTTGGAGCCTCTACATTGTTGCTTCTGAACACACACTACCTCTATACTAAGAAAATAGAACTTATTACTCATAAATCAAGCTTTGTATCACCTTGGAACCATAATATTCATGTAACTTGCATTTGTGATCCAACTAAACCTTAACTTGAAAGACTTTGTTTCTCATCAGCCCTTGATATCTCAACCTTTCCCTATAAATATAGGGTCTTTCCTCAGTCCAAAACATACCTCAAGTCCCTCTGAAACTCATAGAAACACATAGTGAGAATTTGAAACTCCAATAAAACTAAAAAAACCATTTCTTTGAATTTCTCTCCTCTTGCAAGTTATGTGCAATCTAATAATCTAAACACCATCTATACACTACATATAAGTTTATAAATGAATTATTTTACATCTGGAACACCCCCATTGCTCCATCTAACCCGTGCTCATTCATTATATTGAGTGGACTTGGTCATAAAGTTTGCGGCAGTTTCAAAGCAAACCAAAGGTTGCATTGTGTTCCTCGGATATTATACAAGCTAAAAAGATCATAGGCACCTCTGAAAGTCACTACAACATGAATTAGACCTTGCAAAAAATTGGTAAGTTTTTCTTGATTTGGAAGTCATCCATACAAGCATGATTTTGAACATTTCTTAATACTATCTTGTGTGTTTGAATGTCATGAATGAAAACCCTATGAAAGTAGGAATTGGTTGATCTTATTCATAATTTAATTTAACTTTGAATAAACTTAGGGTTTCAGGTTTTAAGCAAAAATCATGAGCTACAATTGATATTAATTTGTGATATGTACATTTTTGAAATCCTTGTTAAAATCTGAGCAAGTTTGATCTTTACACTTTATGATTTGGTTGAGAAATGAGGAAATTGGAATTTACACCATGGATGTTGTCGTTGTTATTCTCACGAAGAAGATGAAGATAAGGGTGGCTGAAACAACCGGCTGAACATATCATCGAGATGAAATCAGTGAAGTCGACATCGAACATTTTTTATCCCACGGGAAGGGAAAGGTGAACATAGAGTAAACCTGAGAAGGGTGAAATCAATGTCGAATAACTGAGAGATCGGGTAAGGGAGTCTGTGATGCGAGGGGAAGGTATTAGCATCCCACACGCCCGTAGTACACTACGTTATCTACTCTTGTTATTCTAATCAAAGGGTGAGTTCAAATCTAAAGCTTAAGAGCTAAGGAGAAAAATGCAAAGAGGGAATTCATGTGAAAGAAAACACGGGGAAAAGAAGGAAATATCTACAAAGTTTCGCTCGGCTGAGCCCCGTGACCATATGCCTACGTACCCCTTCTAAGGAATCAGAGCATTGTAGTTCTGTTCACATGTTTCAGTTTGTTATGTGTTTTTAATGAACAATATTAATTTCGCCTTCTGCCACAACTCAACCTTTGGATATTCACGCGTCAGCACAAAAGTGAATTAACATGTTCTTTTTGAAAAGTTGATTAGTTTTGATGTAAATCTTGGAGGAGAAAAAAAGGTTTGAGGTGCTTGGTGTTTTTTTTACCTTGAAAGAGGATTTGAAAGTTGTTAGATGTTTTATGCTTTTTCCAAGAAAATTTTTTAAGTCTTAAGGATGCAAAAAGAAAGAAAAACAACTAAAGGAGACTAACCTATCTCTAATTCCTAATTTTATCATACAATGATGGCCCTATGGTCGAGGATGAAAAGGGGAAATCTCTACCTATGTTAGCATGCACGGATACCTATCCTAATGTCTAGCTCGAAAGCTACCCTAATCGAGAGATCCTAAGGGAGAATACAATGGTTCAAAGCCTAAGGGAACATGGTATACACAAAGATAAAAACAAACAAACAATCCACATGCTTAAGAGAGCACACACATGTCATGAGAAGCGCACACTAGCTTAAGTCACAGAGGCCTAACCAAGATATTACGCATCAAGGTAGGAAATGGGTAGCTTTAGCCAAGGGTTCATATCAAATGAGGCAAACAAGCGGGGTAAGATATGGGAAGGTTTAGCCAAGGGGGAGTGAAAAAACACGGAGCGTCAACATCGCCCGATGTGAGATCAAGATAAAATGTGGGGGTTTGATTGCAAAACCCTTTTCCACTTGACAATTCGATAACAAGAGTAGGCACAACTCCGAAGCATCATGGTGTGTCACGAGCTAAGGATGACACAGACGAAAAGCGAGGGTGGATTACAAACCCTCTCTGCTTGCCTCCTTTTGAGGACTTATAAGGGGAATGAGAATGAGCGTCTTCTTTGAGGTCTTTGGGTACAAACGTAAACACATAGCAAAACGTCTACTTCAAGGTAGGTATTTAAACAAACGTCAAACACAATTAGCAAACAAGTGCAAAATGCCTGCTACTGAACTTTTAAATAGCAACTTCGAGCGCACGCTCTTTATTTCCTACTTCTCATGATATCTAAAAAGCTGTAAAGTGCAGAAAGATAAACCAGAATCAGAATGATACCAAACCAACAATAGTTCATAGCAAAGCAAGCAAAGTAGAGAAACCCGAAAAACTTCGAGCAAGCTTCACCAAGCAACATAAAGGAGTCAGAAATCAAATGCTCGGAATAAGTTTCGAAGCATCATCGATGTGAAAATAAGTCACAATCAGAAACTCAAGTGTGTCCGTATATCGCACAATAAACCTGCAGAAGACTCAAATCTCGACAAGCAAAGGTGAATCACAAATCTCAAGTAATCGGATAATCATGAATTAATTCTTAAAATCAAATGAAAAAAATCTAACAAATTCTTATTAATTTTGTAATTTTTTATCATAGAAAATATATAAAACATTAACAAAGAAAAAAAATCCTAAATCTAACAAGAAAATAGGATGATCAGGGGGTGTAAGCCAATACTTTGGGTGTGAGAATAAAATCAGGCGTTG
Source organism: Vicia faba (assembly GCA_948472305.1). Lineage (NCBI taxonomy): Eukaryota > Viridiplantae > Streptophyta > Magnoliopsida > Fabales > Fabaceae > Vicia > Vicia faba. Next base: position 500,560,283 of record OX451740.1, read on the forward strand.
GACTTGAAGTGAGAGTCTAGGAGAATTTTTATGTTATAACAAACAGGCCTTTACAAACTAACGGACCTAGAGAAATAAAATATGGTCCAACCCAAAAAATCTAACACAGATCCATACTTAATCTGTTTTTGTATTATTATTATTTAATAACAGAGTAAATAAACAAATTAAAAAAAAAAGAAAGAAAAAGGAACATATGGTTAAATTTGGGTGTGACGCTTCAGATTCTTCTTCCTCTTATCTCATCAACCGTGTGGCAGCTTCTTCTCCCATCCGTCTCAATGTTGCGATGAGGCTATCATAGACAACAATCTCTTTTCATTTTTCGTCTCTCCGTCTCCTCCCAAACTTGAAACGCCACAGACCTCTAGCGTATCTCCGGCAAACAAAACCTCAGTCTCTCATCTCTTTCGAACGTCTTCCAAAAAAAACAAGGCGTATGCTCGTCCTCCTCCGTATGCTCGTCCTCCTCCGTATGCTCAATCCTTCCTTACTTCTCCATTTCGAACTCATCATCTCCTCGTCTTGTTCGTTGCAGACCTGCTTCAGCTTCGTATTCACTCAATTCTGATATCTCTACTCACAAATTTCAATGGATAACATGAACATGAACAACTCAATATGCGAGAATCAGAGCTTCAAAGTTTACCTTCCGGAGAATAGTCCGGTGCTTCTTCAATCTGTAAATCAGGTATGTATTTCTTTCATTTTCTTGCCTTTACTCTTCTTCTGCAATTCTGCCAAGTCGTAATTTTGAGTGTTCTTGTATCTCTTCGTTTCTGAATCGTGTGTGTTGTTGTAATACGTAGATTTAATGCAAACTGAAGATGCAGAATCCGCTGCTGCAGGTATGTTTGATGGAGAAGGTTGATGAATAGGATAACTATTGCAGGAAGAGGATGATGATGAACATTCGTACAGAGAAAGAAATAAATTGCAGAGGATTAAATGAAGATTGAAAGAGAGAAGTGAAAATTTTCAGATATTTTTGGGTGATTCTTCTGTGAAATTGAAGAATGAAGATGAGAGGAGAAGAGATAATTTTTGTGTGATTCTACTACTGATGAAGAATGAATGAATCAAGGTAAATTTTCTGTTTTATATTTCTGTTAGAGTTTATTAGGATTGGATCAATCTGAGCCTTTGAAACTGAAATTTCGGTTAGAGAATTGATGGTTAGGATTAATCTGAAATGAGGCTTTGGTAACAAGTTTTGCTGAGCTGTCTTTTGTATTATTTCTCACGATTTTATTCCCTGGTCCAATCTTTTCCTGTTTTCTGCTGTAAATCGCCTCCTGAGCTAAGTGAGCTATGTTTGTCAAAATCGATCTCAGTATTTTCCTTCTGATTTAAATTATGAACTGGTGCTGGAAGTCATTTCTCTCCAGCCTGATTTTGAATAATACTTCCCATGTGGTTTAATTTCTTGATACATGACGATTTTATTTTGTGCAAACATGGAACTAATTTTTGAATTTTCTTCTCTGAACTGGTTTTTATGGTTTATTTTGATAACTGATTCAGGTTATATGAATGTGAATATGGTAGCGGATTTGATGCAAAGGAAAGCTTGGAGCCTAGATGTGAAACCTATCGCAGAAGCAATTTTGTACATGGTTAAATCGAAGTTGGCGAAGAGTTTGGATGTTGTAAATATGGAATTATGAAGTCATAGCATGGAATATGATGGAGCTAAAGATTAGGCATGATAGATTTAGTGTAGCTTTGTGTAATTTACAATCTTTTTGTAGTTTTTTTGGAATGTAATATGGATTTGTAAATTTGAAATGAATTTCTTGAAAATCTTTGCATGATGCTTAGAAAAAGTATGGTTGAATGGACATGAATCTTTGAGTGGACATTGAATGATGAATATTGAGATGTTGAGTTTGAATGACGTAAATGATGAATGATATACAAAATTCGAATAATGATGATGAATTGTGAGTGAAACAATGATGGATGTTGAACTTTGCAACTTGTAACTTCAACTTCAAACAATCCATACGCCTTTGCTTTTCAATCTTCTTGAATTGATTTTTTTGATAATTTAATGACCAAAATGATTGATGCTATTAGATTAGTCTTGAAGCCCACTTCATTTCTCAACGAACATATCCAAATCAAGCAACACAGATCATTTTAGTTCAAAGAAATCACAAGCTCATTTCTTAAGCTATAGTTTGCACTTTAAATATCAAATGACTTTATCTTCAAACCTCGCTCAACAAGTAACCTGCAAATCAATGACCTCAACACAACACTAATGCCCTCGAGGGACTCTGTTGTACCCCAAAATTTGCCCTCTTCTTTTTACAAGAAATCACAGCTTCGGGCTTTTCCTGATTTTTCAGATTGGCTTAAGAATCGGTCAAACAGACTTTTCTCATCAGTCAGACAAAATTAGGGTTTTTATTGATTTTGAATCAGTTCAAGCAGATTGTTAGGGTTTGGTTGAGTTGGCTCAGGTTTTGATCAGGCGGACGTTTCTTTGACGATAAATCAAGAATTAGGGTTTGCGCGTGCATTCTCAGAAGGAATTGATTCTGCAGTTCTTTTCAATTGGCTCTGGGACATGGGTTGAGGCTTCTGATTGAAGGTTTGAAGTTTAAGTTTGATCAGTGAGAAAAAGGACATGTGGACGTTGCCTGTTTAACTGTGCGATGTTTTTTGGTTATTCGGAACGCCGGACGTTTATTGATTATTTATAATTTCTAAGTTAAAATTATTGGATGATTTCCAATTATTATAATTCAAGAGATTAATGTAATTAAATAAATGAATGCAGAAGAATTAAAGAAATATCTGACAAAGAAGGATTTTTATTCATCTTTAATTATTTGTTACAATTATTATTTGAACACTGTAAATTTATTTACAGATGTTTACATTAATATTGTTACAATGATTAAAAATAAATTGAAACTATATCCTAAATCTTCATCTTCTACTGCTGCTCCCCATTGCTCAACTGATTTTTATCTGCAAAGACAAAAAAGAAAAGAAGTCAACACAGATGAAATCAAAGGCAGACAGTTAATCAGAAACCCATCATTAAAAGTGATTGGCCGGAATCAGTTTGTTCACCCTCTCTGCAAATCACAAGAAAACTCTTGGTTCACAAAGAGGGATAGAAAATGTTTGCAAGCAATTAAATGCACAAAGCTACATGGAAATATACAATGCTGCATAATTCCAAATTGTCAACCAAAGAGGCAAACTGAACAGCCAAGTGAATATGCCAAAACAAGTTGCCCAAGTCACAGTTTCAAACTAACCAAACTAAGTCAAAATGGCCAACCAAGTGCAGAACTGTCCAAAAGAGATGTCAACCAAGAACTGTCAAAACTGCCTAAAAGTTAGCAAAAGCAAGACAGAAAAGCAGGAAGTATGCAGAGGAAAGATACAATGCAAGCAACATATTCAAATTTACATCATTTTCCAGGCCACACTTTTTCAGAGATAGTACAGTCTAAGCAATAAACAATGCTTTTCTGTGGAGAGAGAAAAGAGAGAGAAGAGAGGCTTACAGTGGGCAGGCTTAGGCTTAAGAGATATAAAAACAAACATATCAGAACAAGCAAAAGAGAGGCAGAACCAACACATAGAAAAATATAAACACAAACTGTAAACACAGAACCATAAGCTCAAAGTTTACAAACTATTTTCAGCCTGCCTCCAACAAGCTTAAAACTGCCTCAAACCTAGATAAGCTTCAGCAAGAACTCAAAGCCTTGAAACTTACAAAACCAAGCAAACCTATGTTCAACCTGCATAAGCTTCACCCAACCTGCAACCTCTACACAAGCCTGAAGCCTGCTAACACCTCAAGCCAAAACACCAGCCTGAAGGCAGTAGACCTGTTTCAACCCACAAACATCAAAACCAACAAAACCATGAAAACCTGTCAAAACTATTTCAAGCCTTAACCTGCCTAAAAACCCAGTTTCAAACCATACAAACATTCAACCACAAACCTGTGGCCAAAGCCTAAACATCCTGCAATATACAAGCCTCACAAACCAGAAAAAACTGTTTAAGCTTGCCTCAAAACTGTTTGCCTACAAAACTTGTCACAACAGCCAGCCTGTGACCCAAATAAGCAAGCAAACTGATAAGCCTTGAAGCCTGAAGTCAGTAGCCTGCTAAAGCCCAAGCCAAAGATCCAATCTCAAAGCATTCAAGCCAAAAACACCCTCAGAGCAATCTCATCATAGGGCCAACAACAACATAAACATACTCAGAATTATCAACATCAGTAATATACAGAGGTAAACAATCAGAAGAGGAAAAAAAGCAAATAGGCAAGCGTTTTCAGAAGAAAGCTCATCATAAAACACAAAAGCAAGATACGAGGGTACCAGACAAACCAAAGCTCTCAGCATCACTCCCTCGCCCTGGCCACCGGGGACGCCTCCTGTCCACTTCCAAAACCTCCGTCTCCAAAACAACAAAGGTATAATTCTTCTTCACTTTTCTTTAACACCTCATGTAAACAATAACAATAACATAAAGATCAAAACAAGGGAAAGTTTAATCATGCAAATTCTAAAACCCTAAAACATAAAAAAAGGGCGAAACTGTTACCTTTTCTCGTCGTTGCTTTGCCCAACCATGGAGGAAGAAGTGGAGATGGCGTCTGGTAGCTGAGGCGAAGGGAGGAGCATCAGTGGCCTCCGTTCAAGAAAGTGAAGAGAACGAAGAAAGGTGGAAGCGGCGCCTCTGTAACTCTGTATCCCTATTCTGAAACAAACCTAAACAAACCCTAAAACAAATGGCCAAACTCGTGTTTGGGCCTCTGCCTTGACAAACTGCTAAGCACATTTCTAACGCCAGACCCCTCCTTTCAGCGTGCATACCCCCCTTTTGTTTCTCTTTCAAATTTTGTTTTGGGCCAAGAACCAACCCCAAGGCCCATTCAACTTTTTTTATTTTTTTATACTCATAAATCAATTCTTTTTTATTTTATCACTTTATTTCTTTTTTAAGTAAAATATTACATTGACCTTTTTTATATACAAAATTTTTCTTAAATATTTCTCTTTATATTATTACAATTAAAAATACATAAATTTTAGATTTAATTAGGTTAATAGATTTTTGTCTTAAAACTCTTTTTAATAAATCTTTTTCATACATAAAAACATTAATACATAAAAATAGAACTTCTTAAGCATTTTCTTTTCTTTTATTAAATATTTTGTTTGTACATAATCAACAAAAATCCAAAGATAAATAAAATACTTAATAATATATTAGGTTAACATTTTTCATCATGAGTAAATAATCACATACACTTTCACAAATACTTTTGATACATTACTTTTATTCTTATACATTGCTACATTTTACATTGAGAATGCGATTCAATTTGGTTGTAAATATTATTTGGACACTACTATTCCGACAAGTCTCATTCCCCATTTGTAAATATTTGTACCCCCATCCCCGGATACTTATTTGTAATAGTTTAGGACTTTAAATTCCCGCCATTTATCGCTTTCAATTATACCATGTTTAGACTTAGGGTTTGTATGCCAATAAAATCAATCGCTAGATAACCTAACACAAGATAAATGCATGACAATCAATACACTATTCACACTTGCACCCCTAGGATTCCTCCACTTGTTGCCTTCAAAAATGGGCCATGCTTGCATGTTGAGTTTCTTTGGCAAAACAAAACAAATCAAATGATCATAGTCCCTCGATGACGCTTTCGAAGTTGCCTAAACAAAATGATCATAGTCCCTTCAAGAAAATTGCCAAAGACACTTGGAACCATTGCATTCATGGTCTAAACGATGACCCACGCCTGTCCCGTTAACATCCTAACACAAGATTGTCCACCAAATACAATGGTGGAACAATACTGTTAAAAGGGTTAAAACATGAGAAAAATCTTTGAGTAAATTTAGGGGTAGACAACTCTTAGTTACTTGATCAAGCTTGCAAAATACACTTGCCTACTTTCAAAACACACTCCACAACACAACTTTCAAAACAACTTTCAAAACCTTGAAACATCTTTTCAAAAAGACAAACACCTTTTGTAAAACATTCGAGTAAAGAATTGTTACAAGGGTTGCCTAGACAAGGCATCTTTTTCAAAACATTTTCAAAACCACACACACAAAGCACCATTTCAAACAATTGAAAATCAAGGCAAGTGATCTAAAACGAGTAACTAAGAGCCCATGGATAACCATGGATAGAAAGGGTGCTAATACCTTCCCTTTCTATAATCTACCCCCCGAACCCACAAAAACATCTCAAAGGTTTTTCCTGTGCTTTTTAACCTTTCCTTTAGAATAAAATAAAAAGTCGGTGGCGACTCTTGCTAAACCGAACAAGTGCGAAAACAAACGCAAAACCTCAAGTCAGTTCTCCCACCGTATCACAGAACTGGCGACTCTGCTGGGGACAATAGTATTTAAAAGTGGGGTTACCTTAGGGTTTAGATCACCTTTACATACTTGCTTTGATTGCTTTGATTGCTTTACTTTTTGGGTCCTTGTTTGGGTTTGTTATAAATCCTACACCCGGATTTGGGGGCACCTTTTTAGGTAAATAGCAATAAAACTGTGAGGGAACTGTGCGGGGTATACCGACATGGTTGAAGCAGTAAGCTATGTTAGTGTGACATATTTGTGAGTACCGGTAACCCTTGAGTTCAATCAAGGAGAGTACGGGGCCACTGAGTGATGTCATGAAGGACTAACGAACTCTTAGAACCTTACTTGACCATCTTAGCCTTTTTAGGGGTAGTGATATGACCGACTTTGGTACAGTCCGAAGTTGGTAGATACTCGATACTACGCTCATTGAGGGTTGTTTTCTTGGAATATTTTGGTCGCCAGTTAAGTGGCTAAACCAAAACAATGAACACAAAATAATCCAATGATATTGAGCTCCTTAGAACCCGGTTTCTATTTTAGGACAGGATGAGCCAACTAACTTCAAGAGGGCATTTACCTACAAACCCCATGCAAGCCTGAACCTAAGGACTTGTTTGTTTTGTATGAATATGATTACCTGTATATACACTTACTTGCTTTTGCATACATGTACATAACATCATAACATCATACCATAGCATTTTCAATAACCATTTCAAGGATCTCGAGGGTCTTTTGATGCAGGGTCACGTTAAACCAGACGTCTACCAAGGGGCAAGAGGTTTCTCCTCTAAACAAATGCCATTAAAGATCAAGTGCAACAACTTGAATCAGGGGGCTATGACCCACTTGACATGGTGAGCTTGATTCTAGTGGAAAGACATTCACCGGTGCAAAGTTCTCCAATCAAAGATGTTGACCAAAGTTCAACCTCTAACATTCTCTTGTGTTTACCCAAAGAGATCCTTGAAAACATGCATTCACATATCATGCATTGCATCATGACAGCTTTTCCTTTTCAGGTTTCCTTATTCTCCTACTGTTTATTTCAGTAGAGATGGATCTAGAGAGGACTCTCAAGGACATCCAGGCTCAAAACGCTCAACTTCAAGAGATGTTCTTGAACCTATCCAAGGGACAAGAAGAGCTCAAGACGCTCCTTACCAGGGGCATGATCGTGGGAAATCCTGGGGACGACAGGGATGGCCATTTGGAGCTACAAATTGAGATAGCCATATTGAAGGGGGAACTGGTGAGTCAGATGGCTCTCATCCAGTACTTGGCTCAAAGACAAGGAGAGCTCGGGGTTCTCGTCAACAAACTGCTTCGGGACAACCAAGTGGGACAAACAACTGGGGCTGAAGATCAAATCATCATTCCACCTTTTCTGAGACAAGAAGACAAGGGAAAAGCTCCTCAACTTGCTGCAGGGTCACAAGCCCAACAACATCTTACACCTGTTCAACAAAGACAGGGGCATCAGCGTAAGAAAGTCGCGCCTAAAAGACAATTCACCAAGATCAACATATCGCTGGCTCAAGTGCTACAACGCATGTTGTAGGCAGGGCTGATTACATTGAAGGCTCCTCTCCGAAACCCAAATACTTCTGCTCCTACCTATCATGCCAATGAAAGGTGTGCATACCACTCCTATAGTCTAGGACATGACACTGATAACTGCTGGACCCTGAAGAACAAAATCCAAGACTTGATTGATGAAGAAGTGCTGGAATTCATGCTGGATGGTGAGATGAAAATCTTCCACTTTAGGTGCTCCACCTAAGATGACACAGCTCAAACTAAGAGACTTTTGTTCCATTTGAATTTTCAAAGTTGTAATCTATTTTGTGATTCAAACAATTATCTGTTGATATCAAATTCTGTTTCATTAATGCATTGTGTGATACGGTGGGAGAACTGACTTGAGGTTTTGCGTTTGTTTTCGCAAGTGTTTCGGTTTAGCAAGAGTCGCCATCGACTTTTTATTTTATCCTGAAAGAAAGGTTAAAAAGCACAGGAAAAACCTTTTGAGATGTTTCGTGGGTTCGGGGGGTAGATTATGAAAAGGGAATGTATTAGCACCCTTTTCATCCATGGTTATCCATGGGCTCTTAGTTACTTGTTTTAGATCACTTGCCTTGATTTTCAATTGCTTGAAATTGTGGTGTGTGTGTGTGTGTGTGTTTTGAAAATGTTTTGAAAAAGAGGCCTTGTCTAGGCAACCAGTATAATGACTCGTGTTTGAGTATATACAAAGGTGTGTATCTTTTTGAAAAGATGTTTCAAATGTTTTTGGAAGTTTGTTTTTGAAAGTGTTTGTGGAGTGTGGTTTTGAAAAAATAGGCAAGTGTGTTTTGCAAGTTTGTCAAGTAACTAAGAGTTGTCTACCCCTAAATTTACTCAAAGGTTTTTCTCATGTTTTAACCCTTTTAACAATTTTGTTCCACCATTGTATTTGGTGGACAATCTTGCGTTAGGATGTTAACGGGACGGGCGCGGGTCATCGTTTAGACCATGATTGCAATAGTGCCTAGTGTCTTTGGAAATTCTTCCTTTAAGGGACTTGATCATTTTTAGGCAACTTTCCAAAGCGTCATCGAGGGACTATGATCATTTGATTTGTTTTGTTTTACCAAAGACATTCGACATGCAACATGGCCCATTATTGAAGGCAACAAGTGGAGTAACCCTAGGGGTGCAAGTGTGATTGGTGTTGTCCATTTTCATGCTTTTTTATCTTTGAATTAGGTCAAGCTATTTGTTATTTTTGATTTGCATACAAACCTTAAGTCTATCATGGTATAATTAGAAAGCTTTAAAATGTGGAATTTAAAGTCCTAAATTATTACAACATAATTATGGGGATGGGGGGTACAAATGTTCAAATGGGGATATTTAGCAAGAAATTTAAATCTAAGCTATTACAATCCAAATTGACTATACAAGCTATTTTAATTATACAACAATTGAAGAAATACAATCAAAAAATGTAAAATATATTATGCACAAAAATGTTTTTATATGTATGTAAAAGTATTTTTCATGTGACATATAAATAAAAATAAAAAAAGGTTAATTTTTGAATATTTTCATGTTTTGGGTCAAAACCCTAATTTTGTAAATAAATAGTATTTATTATTTATATCATATACAATGTTTATTAATTATATACAAAAAATAAATAAAAGGGAAGTATATTGTAAAAAAAGTAATTTTTGTGGTTAAATATTAATAAAAATAAAAATGTGTTATTTTTGTATTTTTACCCTAAATATTCTAATAAATATATAAGTATTTATATTATGTATTAAATATACTAAATATATACAAAAAATAAAACATTTATTATTTATAAAAAAAATATATTTTAAGAAAATGTTTTCAAAAGGTAAAATAAAATAATAACAGAAAATAAATGTATTTTGTATTATTTTTTTAGTATTTTAAATAAGAGTATATATATTATTTTATATGTATAAGTTTAAATAAAAGCAAATAAATTCAAAATAAATGCAAAAATGAGTGGAAAAATATTTTTAATATTTTTTATATTTTGACAAAAAATAACAAGTCAGGAGAAAAAATAAAAAGTAAAAAATGATTAAAAAATCACACAATGGGCCAAGGGGGTGTAAGTGGAAAATGAGGGTGTAAATAGAAAAAACAGGTCAGGCCCAGCCCAAGGCAAGCTTCTTCAACCTCCAGTCATTGTTTGAAACAAAGAAAACGCGCGTCCTTGCCCAACCTGCTAACTTCTGATTCCTTGATTTTCAACAAAAACTTACAACATCAAAAGTGTAGAGCATCTTGTCACGATTCTAAACATATAAAGAACTTGATCTAATTCTCAGAGAGAATTTCTCCTCCCCCAATTCCTGACCTAGCTTTTTTCAAATGTTCATGTCCAAAATTCGTGCAGCACACACAATATAAATGAGAAGTAAGGATATGGGTAGCTTCAGGGCCATGAGTAGGACATACTTTCTTCACAAACTTAAGCCTAAATATGCCTGGATTGAGAGATAGAAGTTCAAACTTTTACCTGTTCAGCTTGAGTCGTGCACAACAATGGAGGTGCCTTCAATGGAATTTGAGGATTTGCACAGCTTGCCTGAGGTCCAAGGATACTTCCTCTATGCTTGGTGTGCCTTGAATCCTTCTGAATCAAGCTATGGAAGTCAACCTGCAAGAGAGAAAAATGAAAATGGCACACTTGGCTATGGATGTTCCAGTTCCAGTTCAATGCTTGTAATAGCTTTAATGGATGGTAGGGAGTGTGTATGAAGAGGTTTTAGCCAAAACGCACGACAGGAATGGACTGGGATTCAAGTTGCAGAAGAGACTCTGTTTTTGCAGCAAGAAGGTATTTCTGTGAATGAGGAGGTATTGAAGGTGGTTTGGTCGTGCCTTAGGTCTGGTTTTATGTTTGGAAAATGTTCAAGAGGTTTGTTTTAGCTTGTGTTGACAGGAGCTCAATGTTGGACCCCTTTTGCAATGTTTCTTCTTTGATAAGTAAGAAAATACAAGTTTCTATACCAGCCTGTCCAATGCCCTAAACTATGTTGCACCTCTTATTCTTGATCAGAGTGATTTGTGTACAAAATGCTAGCTCTAAAGATTTTGTCCATGCCTCTTGGATTTGTATTTGACATAAAGTGTACTTTTTCCAAAATGGCAAAAATGCTTTATCCATTTAAAGGTTAATCTTTCATGTAATGACCAAATGAACAAAATAACATCTTGGCACAATGGTTTAGCATTGAATTAATGAGTGTGAGAAGGATTAGAGGCCTTCAATCTAGCTTGTACAAGCTGACTTGAAAATGGCAATGTTATGAACATGTAATTGGCCTATGAACAAAGTGACTTTTGCCCATCTTAACAAATTCGAATCTCCCTAACCACAAGGGTGTTTGATGAGTTCTTGGACAATTTGGAAAGCTTGGAATGTGTAATACAATCCATCTTCGTAATGCAAGTTGAAATTCCAAGTGGAAGCATGTGAAAAGTGGTCATGAAGTTGGGCAAAAATCCTGCCTAAAATAGGTCAAAAAATTTCTAAGTTAAGAATGTTTTGCACCCCTATTCCAAAAATCATAACTTGAGCTACAAGCTTCTTTTGAGGAAACTTTGTGAATCAAAGTTGTATATTTTGCAATGGACTACAACTTTCATGTTTTGAGTTTTGTTTGAATCCAAATATATCTTGATGAAAAAATGGGACAAAGTTAGGAAAAAATTAGGAAATTTCATAACTTAGAAAATTTCTAAGTTATGAAATTTCTTCATTTTAAACCCTAATTTGCAATTTTTGGTTTCTTGATGAACAAGTTTCATAATTTGACATGTCTTGTTGAAAAATAAATCTTGGCACTTGATTTTGTCCAAAAAGTCAAAGTTTGACTTTTCAGTATACAGTCAAATTTGGATCAGTTGACTGGAAAATTCATCTGTCAATCTTGTACATTTGGGATCTTTTGAACTTGTTGAATATGTCAAGACCATGCCATTTAATCCTTGAGTCCATATGTGATCTTGGTTTGCCATTGGCTAGGTTAAACAGTCAAAAATTGCCTTTGTGCAGTCAAAACCCTAAAAATGACCATTTTGCTTTTTTGGTGATCTGATCAAATTTCTTGTGGAATTGTGATCCAAACTTGATCAAATGGTCCATATGAGTTCATAATGTTGATGTGGGTCAGAAATCATGAAGTTTGACTGTCAATTGGCTACAGTTTACTTTTTCCCCAATACAGCTGATTTTTAGGTCAACTGTCCAATTGACTGGGCAAAGATTGGAATCAAGACTTGAAACTTGGTATGGATAACCTTATGAGTCCAATATGAAGCATGAAAGTCATTTTGGGCATTTTAGGTCAAAACATCTTTGTGCAAACTCAAACCCTAATTTGGGTCAACAATGCAAGGAGGGGCCTTGAGCAGAGTAAACCCTAACTTGATCTTGAACTCCAAGGGTCTTGTGATGAGAAAATATTGAAGAAATGAGAGGGAAAATTTTGGGGTACAACACATTGCATATGTTTGTCTTGAATTCATCCGTTCGTTTTCACTACTCTTATGCTCTCTTTACGATATTTAACTCTTGATAAAAAGCTACAAGCCTTTAGAGGGAGGATGACGAAACAATGCCATAATCTCATACAATATGCTTTTGAACAGACCTTGATGATGATGTACAGGCATTTCTTTCAATTCTCAAACACTGGAGTTATAAGGAAGATAATCCCTAGTCAACCCCTTCGAGCCAAAGAAGTAGGAGTTTTCTGTTCTAAACAAATTAAAACCTTTGATTTAAACCTGGGGCAGGGTAGTCTCTTAGTTAATTCAAAAAAAGGTGCGCATTGAAGTCGCAAACTCTCAGTTTGTAATACAACGAACGACATCAAAAAAGAAAGGCATTCTTATGGAATCAAAAGACAGTGATGGTTCCTTATCTCATAGGCAGTCAATCTCTCAAAAGAGAAAAGCCCATTAAGTCAAAACCTACAAAGGAGGCTTAAGAAAGCCGGGGCATCCCGCTGACTGTGATCTCGAAAACAGGAACAGTCAGGCAAAAGTTAGGGATAACAAATAAAAAAGAACGAGGTCAATACAAATCCTCAACAACATGAAAAATGTTGCAAAAAAGAGATGATGACTGCCTTCCATAAAATTCAACTGGTGTGAACCATCACCAAAGTATCGTTCCAAACTCGAATAAAATTCGGCGCACAATTAACTGAGTTTAGGATTGAAGAACATCACGAAGAGCGGGTGGGTACAAATATACTTTGAGCCTTTATCCTTTGTTTCTTAAACCGTGAACCAGGCCACGTTACAACCCTTCAAAAGTCCTAATTGAAGCATGGGTTAGTTCGAAAGCATATTGTTCAAAAGGTATCCTGACTCCTGTAAGGCTTTGCCCTAAATCTTGTGTTAATTTTGTCTTATAAAAAGTTTTCTGCTAAAAAACGCATTTTTCAAAACTTCGAGACAAGCATAAACTTTGCATTATTTGAATATCGTTGTTTGTACATGGTTATTTGTTTGACAGCGAAAAATTCATACAGCGAATGTTCGGAGGAACGAAAACTCTCTCAGTGAACAAAATCACTTCAAGAAGGATGACACTTCCATTGACAAATCCCCTATCAACAAGGGGGCATGATATGTCACTATCCAGTTAACCTGGGGCAGTCCAGTCAAGATTTCAACAAAATCTTTCAAAGCTCAATTAACTTGGGGCAGTCCAGTCAAGATTTCAACAAATCTCTCAATTACAGATTAACTTGGGGCAAGTCTCCCTCGCCATCACTTGGGGAATTCGAATGTCAAAACCAAAGTGTTCAACAATTCCTTCATCACCTGTTGGAAGTTATGGTCGTCAAAGATCAAATTCTCACAAAATTCAAGTTATGGAGCCTGGATTCGACCGGATAGTACCTTGATCTCTACAGCATATTGTGAAGCCCGGATTACGACCGGATAACATCATCAGACTACCACAAAACCTGGATTACGACCAGACAGCAGTCAAGAATACTACGAAGCCTGGAATCGACCAGATAGTGGTATATCTTTAACACAAGCCGTGAAGCCCGGATTTGACCGGATAGCAGCTCAACAAGTTATTGTGAAGCCTGGATTTTGACCAGATAGCAATACAAGTCTCTGTGAAGCCTGGATTACGACCAGACAGCAGTCAAGAATACTACGAAGCCTGGAATCGACCAGATAGTGGTATATCTTTAACACAAGCCGTGAAGCCCGGATTTGACCGGATAGCAGCTCAACAAGTTATTATGAAGCCCAGATTCGACCAGATAATAGTTTAATCCCCAGCAAGTCTCTATGAAGCCTGGATTACGACCAGACAGCAGTCAAGAATACTACGAAGCCTGAAATCGACCAGATAGTGGTATATCTTTAACACAAGCCGTGAAGCCCGGATTTGACCGGATAACAGCTCAACAAGTTATTGTGAAGCCTGGATTTTGACCAGATAGCAATACAAGTCTCTGTGAAGCCTGGATTACGACCAGACAGCAATCAAGAATACTACGAAGCCTGGAATCGACCAGATAGTGGTATATCTTTAACACAAGCCGTGAAGCTCGGATTTGACCGGATAGCAGCTCAACAAGTTATTGTGAAGCCTGGATTTTGACCAGATAGCAATACAAGTCTCTGTGAAGCCTGGATTACGACCAGATAGCAGTCAAGAATACTACGAAGCCTGGAATCGACCAGATAGTGGTATATCTTTAAAACAAGCCGAGAAGCCCGGATTTGACCGGATAGCAGCTCAACAAGTTATTGTGAAGCCTGGATTTTGACCAGATAGCAATACAAGTCTCTTTGAAGCCTGGATTACGACCAGACAGCAGTCAAGAATACTACGAAGCCTGGAATCGACCAGATAGTGGTATATCTTTAACACAAGCCATGAAGCCCGAATTTTGACCGGATAGCAGCTCAACAAGTTATTGTGAAGCCTGGATTACGACCAGATAGCAATATAAGTTTTTGTGAAAGCCTGGAGATCGACCAGATAGCAGTTAACGATTAACAGAATGAAGATTCTCATCCTTAAAACCCCAGAAGATTGGTATACTCCCAATTTCTGACCCCCAACAGAATGAAGATTCTCATTCTCAAAGTGGCGTATAATCCAAGTTCCAGATTAATACCTGTAACAAGCCAGGAAAACTATCTGTGGACGACTGATTGTAGATTAATACCTGAAACAAGCCAGGAAAACTATCTACATGAAGAGATTTAAGATTAATACCTGTAACAAGCCAGGAAAACTATCTTTATTTCTCAAGTCAGAGATTAATACCTGAAACCAGCCAGGACAACTATCTCACCGACCAACCTTTTCAAGATCCCAGATCAATACCTGCAACAATCAAAAGATCCTGGCAATTCCCAGCGGAGCTAAAACTTCCAACTACCAATCCCCAAGCAGAATGAAGACTCTCATTCTCAGTTCCTCACAGAGTATTCAAATATTCTCCAGTGAAGATCTTCTCAAGACAAGAATCCCTAGTAGATTGGTATACAACCCAAGCTCCTGATTCCCCAACAGTGGTCCCAGGACTTCTCATTTCCAATGATCAAAAGATTCTTACAATCCCCTGCAGCAGTCAAGGATTTACTTTCCCCAGCAGCAGTCAAAGATTGCATTATCCAAGATTCGTCTTCCTTAGCAAGACAACTCATCCGCTTACATGCACATTCATTACATTTATATCATAAACATTGATGAAGTACAATTCATTACATCATGACATTGCATACACCTAACTCTTTACCTTTTCAGGAAAGATCAATCAACAGACAAAGATCATCATCTTCCGAGATTCCTTCTAGAAATAGTTCAGATGTGACCCAGACATGGCGACATTCTGATACTTATTCCAGATTCCTTCCAGAGATAGTTCAGATGTGACCCAGACATGGCGACATTCTGATACTTATTCCAGACTTTAGGACTTCTGAAAACAGTTTACGGGTTCTCCAGACACGAATGTCAACCTATCGCTTGTTCAGATTCTTCAACTTCTAAAAACAGTTTACGGATTCTCCAAACACGGATGTTAATCTATCGCTTGTTCAGACTCAACTTTTGAAAACAGTTTACGGACGCTTCCCAACATGGATGCTGCTCTATTGCTTATTCAACTCCAAGACTTCTGAAAACAGTTTACGGGTTCTCCAGACACGGATGTTAACCTATCGCTTGTTCAGATTCTTTAACTTCTGAAAACAGTTTACGGATTCTCCAAACACGAATGT
Source organism: Vicia faba (assembly GCA_948472305.1). Taxonomy (NCBI): domain Eukaryota; kingdom Viridiplantae; phylum Streptophyta; class Magnoliopsida; order Fabales; family Fabaceae; genus Vicia; species Vicia faba. Next base: position 500,576,482 of record OX451740.1, read on the forward strand.
TAATCTATCGCTTGTTCAGACTCAACTTTTGAAAACAATTTACGGATGATTCCAAACACGGATGTCAATCTATTGCTTATTCAAACCCCCAGTTCAGAGATATTCCAAAACATGGATACCTTTCTGATACTCATCAACGACATACAGTTCAACAAACATTTCCAGATGGCATCTCTAAGCCCATCCTCCTACCAGCAATTTCCAGATGGCATCTCTAAGCCCATCCTCCTACCAGCAATTTCCAGATGGCATCTATAAGCCCATCCCTCTGTCACATCTCCAGATGGCATCTTTAGGCCCATCACCAAATGGCATCTTTAAGCCCATTTCCTCAAACTACGTTTTGACGAGTGCAAATTTTTTTTGGGCACTCTAGTGTCCAATATCCTTTTACCTTCGAGTCGCGAACGGCAAACTTGCCAATCTAACTCTTCAGGTTCAAGAAGATTGAACAGGGGCAACTGTTGTACCCTAAAATTTGCCCTCTTCTTTTTACAAGAAATAACAGCTTCGGGCTTTTTCTGATTTTTCAGATTGGCTTAAGAATCGGTCAAACAGACTTTTCTCATCAGTCAGACAAAATTAGGGTTTTTATTGATTTTGAATCAGTTCAAGCAGATTGTTAGGGTTTGGTTGAGTTGGCTCAGGTTTTGATCAGGCGGACGTTTCTTTGACGATAAATCAAGAATTAGGGTTTGCGCGCGCATTCTCAAAAGGAATTGATTCTGCAGTTCTTTTCAATTGGCTCTGGGACATGGGTTGAGGCTTTTGATTGAAGGTTTGAAGTTTAAGTTTGATTAGTGAGAAAAAGGACATGTGGACATTGCCTGTTTAACTGTGCGATGTTTTTTGGTTATTCGGAACGCCGGATGTTTATTGATTATTTATAATTTCTAAGTTAAAATTATTGGATGATTTCCAATTATTATAATTCAAGAGATTAAAGTAATTAAATAAATGAATGCAGAAGAATTAAAGAAATATCTGACAAAGAAGGATTTTTATTCATCTTTAATTATTTGTTACAATTATTATTTGAACACTGTAAATTTATTTACAGATGTTTACATTAATATTGTTACAATGATTAAAAATAAATTGAAACTATATCCTAAATCTTCATCTTCTACTGCTGCTCCCCATTGCTCAACTGATTTTTATCTGCAAAGACAAAAAAGAAAAGAAGTCAACACAGATGAAATCAAAGGCAGACAGTTAATCAGAAACCCATCATTAAAAGTGATTGGCCGGAATCAGTTTGTTCACCCTCTCTGCAAATCACAAGAAAACTCTTGGTTCACAAAGAGGGATAGAAAATGTTTGCAAGCAATTAAATGCACAAAGCTACATGGAAATATACAATGCTGCATAATTCCAAATTGTCAACCAAAGAGGCAAACTGAACAGCCAAGTGAATATGCCAAAACAAGTTGCCCAAGTCACAGTTTCAAACTAACCAAACTAAGTCAAAATGGCCAACCAAGTGCAGAATTGTCCAAAAGAGATGTCAACCAAGAACTGTCAAAACTGCCTACAAGCTAGCAAAAGCAAGACAGAAAAGCAGGAAGTATGCAGAGGAAAGATACAACGCAAGCAACATATTCAAATTTACATCATTTTCTAGGCCACACTTTTTCAGAGATAGTACAGTCTAAGCAACTAAACAATGCTTTTCTGTGGAGAGAGAAAAGAGAGAGAAGAGAGGCTTACAGTGGGCAGGCTTAGGCTTAAGAGATATAAACACAAACATATCAGAACAAGCAAAAGAGAGGCAGAACCAACACATAGAAAAATATAAACACAAATTGTAAACACAGAACCATAAGCTCAAAGTTTACAAACTATTTTCAGCCTGCCTCCAACAAGCTTAAAACTGCCTCAAACCTGCATAAGCTTCAGCAAGAACTCAAAGCCTTAAAACTTACAAAACCAAGCAAACCTGTGTTCAACCTGCATAAGCTTCACCCAACCTGCAACCTCTACACAAGCCTGAAGCCTGCTAACACCTCAAGCTAAAACACCAGCTTGAAGGCAGTAGACTTGTTTCAAACCACAAACATCAAAACCAACAAAACCATGAAAACCTGTCAAAACTATTTCAAGCCTTAACCTGCCTAAAAACCTAGTTTCAAACCATACAAACATTCAACCACAAACTTGTGGCCAAAGCCTAAACATCCTGCAATATATAAGCCTCAAAAACCAAAAAAAACTGTTTAAGCTTGCCTCAAAACCGTTTTCCTACAAAACCTGTCACAACAGCCAGCCTATGACCCAAATAAGCAAGCAAACTGATAAGCCTTGAAGCCTGAAGTCAGTAGCCTGCTAAAGCCCAAGCCAAATATCCAATCTCAAAGCATTCAAGCCAAAAATACCCTCAGAGCAATCTCATCATAGGGCCAACAACAACATAAACATACTCAGAATTATCAACATACTTAATCTACAGAGGTAAACGATCAGAAGAGGAAAAGAAGCAAATAGGCAAGCGTTTTCAGAAGAAAGCTCATTATAAAACACAAAAGCAAGATACGAGGGTACCAGACAAACCAAAGCTCTCAGCATCACTCCCTCGCCCTGGCCACCGGGGACGCCTCCTGTCCACTTCCAAAACCTCCGTCTCCAAAACAACAAAGGTATAATTCTTCTTCCCTTTTCTTTAACACCTCATGCAAACAATAACAATAACATAAAGATCAAAACAAGGGAAAGTTTAATCATGCAAATCCTAAAACCCTAAAACATAAAAAAAGGGCGAAACCGTTACCTTTTCTCGTCGTTGCTTTGCCCAACCATGGAGGAAGAAGTGGAGATGGCGTCTGGTAGCTGAGGCGAAGGGAGGAGCATCAGTGGCCTCCGTTCAAGAAAGTGAAGAGAACGAAGAAAGGTGGAAGCGGCGCCTCTGTAACTCTGTATCCCTATTCTGAAACAAACCTAAACGAACCCTAAAACAAATGGCCAAACTCGTGTTTAGGCCTCTGCCTTAACAAACTGCTAAGCCCATTTCTAGCGCCAGACCCCTCCTTTCAGCGTGCATACCCCCCTTTTGTTTCTCTTTCAAATTTTGTTTTAGGCCAAGAACCAACCCTAAGGCCCATTCAACTTTTTTTATTTTTTTATACTCATAAATCAATCCTTTTTTATTTTATCACTTTATTTATTTTTTAAGTAAAATATTACATTGACCTTTTTTATATACAAAATTATTCTTAAATATTTCTCTTTATATTATTACAATTAAAAATACATAAATTTTAGATTTAATTAGGTTAATAGATTTTTGTCTTAAAACTCTTTTTAATAAATCTTTTTCATACATAAAAACATTAATACATAAAAATAGAACTTCTTAAGCATTTTCTTTTCTTTTATTAAATCTTTTGTTTGTACATAATCAACAAAAATCCAAAGATAAATAAAATACTTAATAATATATTAGGTTAACATTTTTCATCATGAGTAAATAATCACATACACTTTCACAAATACTTTTGATACATTGCTTTTATTCTTATACATTGCTACATTTTACATTGAGAATGCGATTCGATTTGGTTGTAAATATTATTTGGACACTACTATTCCGACAAGTCTCATCCCCCATTTGTAAATATTTGTACCCCCATCCCCGGATACTTATTTGTAATAGTTTAGGACTTTAAGTTCCCGCAATTTATCGCTTTCAATTATACCATGTTTAGACTTAGGGTTGGTATGCCAATAAAATCAATCGCTAGATAACCTAACACAAGATAAATGCATGACAATCAATACACTATTCACACTTACACCCCTAGGGTTCCTCCACTTGTTGCCTTCAAAAATGGGCCATGCTTGCATGTTGAGTTTCTTTGGAAAAACAAAATAAATCAAATGATCATAGTCCCTCGATGACGCTTTTGAAGTTGCCTAAACAAAATGATCATAGTCCCTTTAAGAAAATTGCCAAAGACACTTGGCACCATTGCATTCATGGTCTAAACGATGACCCGCGCCTGTCCCGTTAACATCCTAACACAAGATTGTCCACCAAATACAATGGTGGAACAATACTGTTAAAAGGGTTAAAACATGAGAAAAATCTTTGAGTAAATTTAGGGGTAGACAACTCTTAGTTACTTGATCAAGCTTGCAAAACACACTTGCCTACTTTCAAAACACACTCCACAACACAACTTTCAAAACAACTTTCAAAACAACTTTCAAAACCTTGAAACATCTTTTCAAAAAGACAAACACCTTTTGTAAAACATTCGAGTAAAGAATTGTTACAAGGGTTTCCTAGACAAGGCATCTTTTTCAAAACATTTTCAAAACCACACACACAAAGCACCATTTCAAACAATTGAAAATCAAGGCAAGTGATCTAAAAGGAGTAACTAAGAACCCATGGATAACCATGGATAGAAAGGGTGCTAATACCTCCCCTTTCTATAATCTACCCCCCGAACCCACGAAAACATCTCAAAGGTTTTTCCTGTGCTTTTTAACCTTTCCTTTAGGATAAAATAAAAAGTCGGTGGCGAATCTTGCTAAACCGAACAAGTGCGAATACAAACGCAAAACCCAAGTCAGTTCTCCCACCGTATCACAGACTCCTTTGAGAAGTCTAGAAGCACATAAGAATACTCTTGACATGGAAACCATATCTCAAAGGAAGAAACGATTAAACCCTAGAAATCTTGTCTTGAAGCTCTTTGTTGCGGTAGAGCGGCAAGAAAAAAGTAAGTTATTAATTTACCAAGTGATATAAATTATATTGTATCGTGTCCACAAAGATTGTTTATTGAATTAATGTTCAACAATTTCTCGCGTTTATGAGTTTGGGGGTTGAATGTGTTGTATGGAAAAGGTATCAACAAAAAATAAATGTAGACAAAAGTATAAATGATAGATAACTTATTCGGTACGAATGTACACTACTTGTCACAAACTTAAATCTATCGATCAGTTGCACTCAACCTACTGTACTCGTCAAAATCATCACGGACACCACAAGATATACCCACAATGAAGGTTATGTCTAATGCCAAGTCGCGAGACTAACCATGTTACTATATTGGCAATGTCTTGCGCGCTACAACAACACGGAGGCATTAAGCTTTAGCACCCAAAGTGAATATTAGCTCTAAATCTATCTATAGAATCTATAAACTAATACATATTCATCTATAATCAAGATTTGTGAGGTATATGTCTATAACAACCTAAATCCAAACATAAAGCAAAAAGATCAAAAAAGACATCAAAATTGATTTGTAAAGCAAGCTTTTTACAACACCATGATCACCAAATATACATATGTTCGAAGTAAATATACAAACAATACCCAACAAAATATAAATACAAAGAGGGGAGAAGAGATAAACCACAAATCTTCCGGTTTGCCAGTGCCGGCCGAAGAGAAATCCACCTCCAATCATCTATAAGCAAGACCCTTATGTTGTTTTCTTAGCTAATCTATCCAAAAATGAAGGTTTGATGAGTTGGGAACAAATACCCCAAAACATAACCTAAAAAATATGTATTTTGGCCCTTTTAACGCAATTATGTCCAGGAGACCGCGCTAAGCGGCACAATCCCGCTAAGCGCACTCTATTGTCATGAGAAAAAATCAGCTTTTTATTTTCGCCATAACTTGAGAACCGTAACTCCGATTTACGCCCATATTTAAGTGTTGGAAAGCTTATTAAAATATCTATCTAACAATGCCTAAATATCAACTAAATTGATGATTTCTTATTCTTTTATTTTGAGCCTTATTCGTTGATGAGTTGCTCAAAATCGCGCGTTTGAAGTTGTGTCTTCGACACTTTATTGCTCATGCTCCAAATACGCATCTGTGATACGGTGGGAGAACTGACTTGAGATTTTGCGTTTGTTTTTGCAAATGTTTCGGTTGAGCAAGAGTCGCCACCGACTTTTTTTTATCCTAAGGAAAGGTTAAAAAGCACAGCAAAAACCTTTGAGATGTTTTCTTGGGTTCAGGGAGTAGATTATAGAAAGGGAAGGTATTAGCACCCTTTCTATCCATGGTTATCCATGGGATCTTAGTTACTTGCTTAGATCAACTTGCCTTGATTTTCAATTGTTTGAAATGGTGCTTTGCGCGTGTGTTTGAATTTTTTTTGAAAAAAGGCCAATGTGGTGGCAACCTTTGTAATGATCCATGTTGGGACGTATATAAAGGTGTATGTCTTTTGAAAAGTTTTTCAATGTTTTTTTGAAAGTTGTTTTGAAAGTGTATTGTGATGTGTGGTTTTGAAAAAAATAAGTAAGTGTTTTTGTTTTGCAAGTTGGCAAGTAACCAAGAGCTATCTACCCTAAATTTCTCGAAGATCTTTGCTATGTTTTAACCCTTTTAACAATTTTGTTCCACCATTGTATTTGGTGGACAATCTTGTGTTAGGATGTGAACGGGACGGGCGCGGGTCATCGTTTAGACCATGATTGCAATGGTGCCAAGTATCTTTGGGCAATTTTTCCTTTAAGGGACTTGATCATTTTTAGGCAACTTTTGAAAGTGTCATCGAGGGACTATGATCATTTGATTTGATTTGTTTTTTCCAAAGATACCTAACATGCAATATGGACCATTATTGAAGGCAACAAGTGGAATACCCTAGGGGTGCAAGTGTGATTAGTGTTGTCCATTTTCATGCTTGTTTATCTTGAATTTAGGTCAAACTAATTGTTGGTTTTTTGCATACAAAACCCTAAGTCTATCATGGTATAATTAGAAAGCTTAAAAATGCGAAATTAAAAGTCCTAAGTTATTACACAATGATCATGGGAATGGGGGTACAAATGTTCAAATGGGGATGAGACTTTATAGGAGGATAGTGTCCAATATTTACAACCAAATCGAATTGTGCAAATATAAATATAAAGATATATAAGAATAAAGCAATATGTAGGTGAAGGTATTTTTTGTGTAAGTGCATATTTTATTCACAAATAAAATAAAATAAATAATTAAAAGAAAGTTAATTTTTGAATATTTTCATGTTTAGGGCAAAAACCCTAATTTTGCTAAATAAAAGGTATTAATTATTTATTTAAGTATTATATACAACACTTATTAATTATGTGTAAAAAATAAAAAAAAACGAAGTATATTGTCAAAAAATGATTTTCAAATTAAATATTAATAAAAATGAAAATGTATTATTTTTTATGTTTTTAACCTAAATATACTAATAAATATATAAGTATTTACAATATTTATCAAATACATATTATATGTACAAAACTAAATATTTAATATTATTAAAAAAAAGTATATTTTTTATGAAATGTTTTCAAAAGATAAAATAAAATAAAACCAGAAAATAAAAGTGTTTTGTATTATTTCTTGTATTTTAAATAAAAGTATGTTTAGATTTATTTATGTACAAAACTAAATGAAACAAAATAAATGTCAAAAAAATGCAAAAAAATGTGGGAAAAATATTTTTAATATTTTTTTATGTTTAGACAAAAATATAAAAACAAAATCAAAAGGAAAAAATCAAAAATAACAAAGATATCTCAAAATGGGCCAGGGGGGTGCATGTGTAAAACAGTGGTGTGAAAAGAAAAGCATCTCAGGCCCAGCCCATGAAAGGTTGTCTTCAACCTTCAGACAACAACATTTGAAAAAACGCGCCTTTTCTTCCCTGCTTGCTATCTCTTGATTCTTTGATTTTCAGCACAAACTCATAACATGAAAAATGTCAAGCATTGAACCACGAATCCAGACATATAAAAAACTTAACTTAACTCTCAGAAATGAGAGATAATTTCTCCATCCCTAATTCTTAACCTAAGTTTTTGTCAATATTCAGATTCAAAATACTCTCAGCATATGCAATATAAATGGAAAATGAAGATATGTATAGCTTCAGGGCCATGAGTAGAACATTTTTCATTCACAAACTTAGAGCTAACTCTTCCTATATTGAGAGATAGAAGTCCATGAACTTACCTGTTCAGCTTGGATCGTGTCTTACAATGGAGGCACTTTCAAGGCAAAGTGAGGATTGGTACAGCTTGCTTGAGGTCCAGGGATGCTATTCCAACCTTTAACTTGCTTTGAAACCAAGTGAATCCAGCTATGGCAATCAACCTGCAAAACAGTAAAAATGAAAATGGTGAAGTGGGTTAGAGGTGTTACAGGTCGTGTCCAATGCTTGGGATAGCTTGTATAAGTAGTATGGAATGTGTATGAACTGGATTTAGCAAGAATGCACGAATGGATTGGCTTATGGAAGTCCAACTGCAGAGGTCACTCTGTTTTCTGCAGTGGGAGGGTGTTTTGAGGTTTGATGATGTTTGGAAGGTGTTTGGCTCGTGCCCTAGCTTAGGTTTGATGTTTGGAAGGTGTACAATAAGTTTGTATTAGCTTGTGTTAGCAGAAATGAGAGTTGGTCTCAATTATGTCAAGTTACTTCTCTCTTAAGCAAGAAATGGCAAGTTGGTTTTACAAGCTTGTGCAGGCCCCTCTAATGTGCTGCAACCATCCCCCTTGATCAGTGTGATATGCTTCTGAACTTGTGCCCAAAGATATGGCCTTGTACTTCTTGATTTTCAAACTTGACATAAAGTTCTACTTTACAAAAATGGATAAATCACTTTTTCCAATTATGACTCAATCTTGTATGCAATGCTTAAACACACAAGATAAGACTTAAACATGAAGGATTAGCATTAAATTTATGAGTGTGAATGAGATAAAGGACCTGTAATCTAGCTTAGAACATGCTGAGTTCAAAAATGCAAAGTTATGAACATGTAAATTGGCCATGAACAAAGTGAGTTTTGCCCATATTGCCAAATTCGATTCTCCTTAACCACAAGGTTGTTTGATGAGTTCTTGGACATTTTGGAAAGCTTAGAATGTGTACTAAAATCCGTATTTGTAATGCAAATTGAAATTCCGAGTGGAAGCATGTGAAAAGTGGCCATGAAGTTAGGCAAAAATCCTGCCTAGAATAGGTCAAAAATTTTCTAAGTTAAGAATGTTTTGCACCCTTGTTCCAAAAATCATAACTTGAGCTACAAGCTTCTTTTGAGGAAACTTTGTGAATCAAAGTTGTATATTTTGAAATAGACTACAACTTTCATGTTTTGACTTTTCCTTGAATCCAAATGTTTCTTGATGAAAAAGTGGGACAAAGTTAGGAAAAAATTAGGGATTTTCATAACTTAGAAAAATTCTAAGTTATGAAAATTCTTCATTTCAAACCCTAATTTGTGATTTTTGATTTCTTGATGAAAAAGTTTCATGTTTTGACATGTTTTGATGAAAAATGAATCTTGACACTTGATTTTGACCAAAAAGTCAAAGTTTGACTTTTCAGTATACAGTAAAAAATTGATCAATTGACTAGAAAATTCATCTGTCAATCTTGTGCATTTGGGATCTTTTGAACTTTTTGAACATGTCAAGACAATTCCATGGGGTCCTTGAGTCCATATGTGAGCTTGGTTTGCCATTGGCTAGGTCAAATAGTCAAAAATTGCCTTTGTGCAGTCAAAACCCTAAAAATGACCATTTTGCCCTTTTGGTGATCTGATCAAATTTCTTGTGGAATTGTAATCCAAACTTGACCAAATGGTTCATATGAGTTCATCATGTTGATGTGGTTCAAATTTCATAAGGTTTGACTGTCAATTGACCACAATTGACTTTTTCCCCAATACAGTTGATTTCTAGGTCAACTGTCCAATTGACTGGGCAAAGATTGGAATAAAGGCTTGAACCTTGGTAGGGATAAACTTGGGAATCCAATATGAAGCATGAAAGTCATCTTAGGAATTTTAGCTCAAAACATATTTGTGTAAACACAAACCCTAATTTGGGTCAACAGTGCAAGGAGAAGTCTTGAGGAGAGGAAACCCTGGTTGGATCTTGAACTCCAAGGGTCTTGTGGTGAGAAAATGTTGAGGAAATGGGAGGGCAAATTTCGGGGTACAACAATTGCCCTTGTTCAATCTTCTTAGACCTGAAGAGTTAGATTGGCAAGTTTGCCTTTCGCGACTCGAGGGTAAAAGGAGATTGGACACTAGAGTGCCCGAAAATTTGCACTCGCATGCTGGAGTATCAGCAATGTGATGGTGGGAATGGCCTTATAGATGCCATTTGGAGACGTGACAGAACCTTGTCGGGAATGGGCTTATAGATGCCATTTGGAAGTGTTGATCGCGTAGGAGATCCCTTAGCGAGAACTTGCGTACTTTGAGAAAGGAAGATGTTTCCTGGCTTGTTACAGGTGTTGATCTTCAGTCTCTTCATGCAGATATGCCCTGGCTGGATACAGGTATCGAATCTACAATCGGTTGCTCACAGATGTGCCCTGGCTGGATACAGGAATCGAATCTGGAAAACATTGTCGACAGATGTGCCCTGGCTGGATACAGGTATCGAATCTGGAATTGGTCGTCTTCAGATGTGCCCTGGCTGGATACAGGTATCGAATCTAGAATTAGTTGCTCACAGATGTGCCCTGGCTAGATACAGGAATCGAATCTGGAATTGGTCGTCTTCAGATGTACCCTGGCTGGATACAGGTATCGAATCTGGAATTAGTTGCTCACAGATGTGCCCTGGCTAGATACAAGAATCGAATCTGGAATTGGTCGTCTTCAGATGTGCCCTGGCTGGATACAGGTATCGAATCTGGAATTAGTTGCTCACAGATGTGCCCTGGCTAGATACAGGAATCGAATCTGGAATTGCAAAAAGTTGGTAGAGATAGCTTTCCTGGATGGATACAGGTGTCGTCCTCTGACCTGAGAATGAAAGATAACTTCCTGGCCTGTTACAGGGGTTGATCTTCAAACCGTTCATGCAGATATGCCCTGGCTAGATACAGGTATCGAATCTACAATCAATCACTCACAGATGTGCCCTGGATAGATACAGGTATCGAATCTGGAATTGTGATAGTTGATAGTAATCATCCTTGGATTGACTTTTCCTGAAACGGCAAGACATTAGTTGTATGAAATGTCATGATGTGCATGATGCTCAAAATGAGATAGTGTTGTATGCACTTTATCATGTATGCAAGCAGGATGTATGAAATGTGAAATGTTTATGAATGTATTTTCGTCTAGGAAAATAAATCCTTGACGGCTGGCCAGGGAATCAAATCCTGGGCTGATGTTGAAGAGTAGAGTTCTTCGTTTCTGCTGGGGATGATGGTTGCAAGAATAAACCGGTAGGAGATGATGACTTCGTTGGGGAATAAACTTGTTAGAGAAATTACTCTGAGGGGAATTACTCTGTGGGAAGAGATACTTCGCCGAGGTTTTAATGAGAACTCCGCTGGGAATTTCAACGATAAACTCCGCTGGGGATTTTGCTGATGAGTTATGTTGGGGAACTTTGATGAACTCCGCTGGGGATAGGAAGAGCTTCGCTGAGGACGGACTTTCCGTGGTTATTAGCTGAGGATAACCCAATTATAAGCTCTTATGAGGAATAACTTTGAATAAAGTCCGAGAGAGACGTCCGTACTCTGCAGGGGGTAAGCTTCCAGAATCTACTGGGGATAAGCTCTAAGACCTGCCGGGGATAATGATTCAACTTTCCTGGGGAAACTTTTCAGACTGTACCGGGGTGTTGGTATTCCGCTGGGGAACAATCTTAGATTAAGACTGTCGGGGACGCTTGTTGAGGAATGTCTATACTTCTCTGGGGATTGTTGAGATCTTCTGGGGATACCCAACTTCCTTAAGGCTGACAGTAGACTGATCCCGCTTGGAGAGTATTGTTGACTCGCTAGGGGAATATTGTGCCCTTCCAGGGCTGATAGGAAACCAACTCTGCTTGGGGAAAGTATTGTTGAACCTTGTCTTACTCTGTGGGGAGTTGAAGGGACTTGGTTACGTTCTTCAGCCGAATCTACATTGGTATCTTGGCGGATAAAGCAACTAGACCTCTTGGTCACTTCAAAATTGCCCCCCTGTTTCTGATGTCACCTGTCATTAATCCTTTGTTTCGTATGTAAACATTTATGATCTAGCAATTTAATGTCAAATGCATATATCAAAAATGAGCATTGGACGTTCTTTGCAAAACTAAACAGAAAAAGGAAAAACAATGGATAATTTGTCTGAAAAATTGAATTTGTATTGATTTTGAAATTTGCCTGTAAATAGGCGTTTATGTACAGGAGGCTGACGTCCTAGTAAGAGAATGCCGCCGAATAACATAGAGTTTATACAATTTTGAAAAGGAAACAAAACAGCTATGTGAAAACTAATCCCACTGGGTTCCAACTCTGTTATCGCCTTTATGTCTTCAAGCGTCTCATCATTTTGCTGCTTAGTTGAAGATGAAGCTGATTGATCGATGCCGCAGTCTGAGCCCTGATAGTTGATGCCGAATTCTGGATGCAACATGATCCAATGAGACATAGTATTACGCTTTATCCCTAACTTTTGCCTGGACCGCCCTCTCGGGTTTTCAGTCCACCGGGATACCCATTTTTGCCCAAGCCGCCTTTTCAGGTTTTCGACTTGCCGGGTGTACAGATTTTTTCATTTCATCCCTTATTTTTGCCCGAACCCTTTTGGTTCACCGGGAAGCCCTTATTTTTGCCTAGGTGTGTCAACCTAGCGGGTCCTTAGTTCACGCGTAGTATCTTTTTACTATGTCTGCATTGGCAGGGTGAGGAAGGTCGTCACCATCCATGGTGGTTAGGATCATAGCTCCTCCTGAGAAGATATGTTTAACCACAAATGGCCCTTCGTACGTAGGGGTCCATTTGCCCCTGGGATCACCTTGAGGAAGAATGATGCGCTTGATTACTAGGTCTCTGACTTGATACTCTTGTCGTCTGACTTTCTTGTTAAATGCCCTGATCATCCGTTTTTGGTACGTCTGACCATGACAAATAGCATCGAGCCTCTTTTCGTCAATTAGATTTAATTAATCAAGCCGAGTCTGGATCCAGTCATCTTCACTCAAGTCTGCATCCTTCATTATCTGGAGATAGGGTATCTGGACTTCAAAAGGCAAGACTGCCTCCATGCCGTAGACCAAGGAAAAGGGAGTTGCCCCTGTTGACGTCTGTGCTGAGGTGCGGTACCCATGAATAGCAAATGGTAACATCTCGTGCCAATCCTTATAGGTCACTGTCATCTTCTGCACAATCTTCTTGATATTCTTATTTGCTGCTTCTACAGCCCCATTCATCTTCGGCCGGTAAGGTGAAGAGTTGTGGTGCTGTATCTTGAATTGCTTGCAGAGCTCAGTGATCATCTTGTTGTTAAGATTGGTACCATTGTCCGTAATGATCCTCTCAGGTACACCGTATCGACAGATCAGGTTGTGCCAAATGAACCGTGCCACGACGTTCTTGGTTACGGTAGCATAGGAAGCTGCTTCAACCCACTTCGTGAAGTAATCAATCGCTACCAGGATAAAGCGATGCCCGTTGGATGCCGTCGGTCTGATTTCGCTGATCATATCAATGCCCCACATTGCAAAAGGCCAAGGTGTTGTCAAGACGTTCAGAGGTACCAGGGGAATGTGCACCTTATCAGCATAGATCTGGCATTTATGACAAGTTCGCGAATGCTGATAACAGTCGGCTTCCATCGTGGACCAGAAATATCCTGCCCGAAGGATTTTCTTTGCCATGGTATGTCCACTGGAATGTGTTTCGAATGTGCCTTCATGAAGCTCTGCCATGATCTTTTCTGCTTCAGTCTTATCCACACAACGCAGTAAGGTTGAATCATGGTTTCGCTTGTAGAGAATGCCATTACTGAGGAAGAATTTTTCCGCAAACCTTCTCAGGAACTTCTTGTCATTAACAGACGCACCCTCGGGGTATTCTTGAGCTTCCAAGTACCTTTTCACTTCATGATACCAAGGTTTTTCAATCACCTCTTCGGCCTCAAGATCACAGCAATATGTAGGTTCGTCCAATTTCCAGATAATGATCCGGGGAGCCTCGTTGTCCCATTTGACTTTGAACATAGAAGACATCGTAGCCAACGCGTCCGCTAACTGATTTTCCTCTCTTGGGAAGTGTTCAAAAGTTATCTCTTCGAAGTGGGGAAGCAATGTCAATACATACTCCTTGTAAGGAATAAGATTCGTGTGTTTCGTATCCCACTCGCCTTTGACCTAATTGATCACGAGAGCGGAATCTCCGAATACACTCAGAAACTTGATCCTTAAGTCGATTGCAGCTTGAAGACCCATGATGCATGCCTCATACTCCGCCATGTTGTTGGTGCAGTTGAAACATAGCCGGGCGGTGAGGGGAGTATGAGTGCCTTTAGGGGATATGATCACAGCGCCGATTCCATTACCCAAAGCGTTTGAGGCTCCGTTAAAGTGCATAGACCATCGGGATCCTTCCTCAGGTCCTTCATCCGGTCCAGGTACTTCACAATCAGTTACTACCAAGATATCTTCGTTTGGAAATTCAAAGTTCAACGACTGGTAATCGTCCACCGGTTGGTGTGCCAAATGGTCTGCCAATACACTTCCCTTGATTGCTTTTTGAGTCGTGTACTGGATGTCATATTCTGTCAAGATCATTTGCCATCTTGCTATTCTTCCGGACAGAGCAGGCTTTTCAAATATGTACTTGATTGGATCCATTTTTGAAATCAACAGAGTAGTGTGAGTCAACATATACTGTCTCAGCCGGCGAGCAGACCATACCAGAGCGCAACAAGTTTTCTCGAGCAGCGAGTACCGAGTCTCACAGTTGGTAAAATTTTTTCTCAGGTAATAAATAGCGTGCTCTTTTCGGCCAGACTCGTCATGGTGCCCCAGCACGCACCCCATTGAATTGTCAAGTACTATCAAGTATAGTATTAGAGGTCTCCCTTCAACCGGCGACATAAGAATGGGTGGTTCTTGGAGATATTCTTTGATCCTTTCGAAAGCAGCCTGACATTCATCGTTCCAACGTACTACTTGATCTTTCTTCAGCAGTTTGAAGATTGGTTCACAGGTAGCAGTTAGATGTGAGATAAATCGGACAATGTAGTTCAGTCGTCCTAGAAAGCCTCTGACTTCCTTCTCTGTTTTGGGAGTTGGTATCTCTTGTATGGCTTTCACCTTGGCAGGGTCCACTTGAATACCTTTGTCGCTCACAATGAAGCCTAGCAATTTTCCAGATCTCACCCCAAAGGTGCATTTGTTTGGGTTCAACCTCAGCTTGTACAACTTCAGACGGTCAAACAGCTTCCGTAGATGGTCAAGGTGTTCCTCCTCAGTTTGAGACCTTGCAATCATATCGTCGACGTACACCTCTATCTCGTGATGGATCATATCATGAAATAAAGCAACCATGGCACGTTGGTAGGTTGCCCCAACATTTTTCAACCCAAATGGCATGACCTTGTAGCAAAAGGTGCCCCACTGAGTAACGAAAGTGGTCTTCTCCATGTCTTCAGGAGCCATCTTGATCTGATTATAACCGGAGAAGCCGTCCATGAAGGAGAAAACTTTATGCTGAGCAGTATTATCAACCAGAACGTCGATATGAGGCAGAGGGAAATCATCCTTAGGGCTGGCCCTGTTCAAATCCCTGTAATCAACACACATTCGAACCTTACCATCTTTCTTCGGTACCGGAACCACATTGGCAATCCACTGAGGATAAGAAGTCACTGCTAGAAACCCGACATCAAATTGTTTCATAACCTCAGCTTTGATTTTCTCGGACATCTCTGGACGCATACAGCGGACCTTCTGTTTTACCGGAGGGCAGTCTTCCTTGGTAGGCAGGTGATGAACCACAATGTCGGCATCTAAACCAGGCATGTCTTCGTAAGACCAAGCAAAGATTTCCATGTAGTCATGCAGCATCTGAGTCAACCGTTGTTTCACACTGAGCTCTAGATTGGCACCAATCTTGACTTCCTTTTTATCTGTCTCAGTACCCAGATTTACCATTTCCACTGACTCTTTGTGTGGCTGAATGGCCCTCTCTTCCTGGAGTAGCAGTCTTGCAAGTTCACCAGGCACTTCGCAATCATCTTCACCTTCGTCCTCGGCTAAGTTGATCGGATTTTCGAAGTCATAACTGGCAGTAGCAGAGTTGTTACCAGTGAGATCCAGAGTGGATTGGAACCTGTATAAGTGAGTGTGTGTAAATATAGCTGTTTTGCAATATATGATAAAGAAAGAAAAGGAGCACAAGATTTGAAATGCAACAAACGTCCAATGTTTTTATTAATGATATATGAAAATGTCATACAAAAGCCCTCACAAATGGAGCCACGGTGCCCCGGGTAGGACACCGAGCCATAAAAGTTTCAACATATTGTTTGTTACAAATTGAAAACAAAAGAGTTCATTACTGAGTGACAAAAGTAATAGGTGTAAAGTCTTTGGCAGTCCAGTTGCTTGGTCCACTGTCGGTTGTTGGGTAGATCCAGCTGTCAAATTCCGCTTCCTCCACGTCGTCCTCAATAGCATTCACTCCTGGGTTGGTGATGAACACCGGAGGTTTTCCGATCCTTGCTTTGCGAACAGCCTTCTGAGCCTCTGCAGTGAAGCCCAGCCCAAACTTGTCAGTCTTCGGAGTGAAGTCAGGAAGTCGACCCCAGTTTGCGCACTCGCTTTTCTCAATCACAGCCCGGGCATCCTTCAACGAAGCCATCTTCAAAGGAGGGTCTTCAATCACAGTTTCAGCCGATGCCAACGTCTGAGGCACCTCTTCAAAGTGTTGAAAGGGGGTTTCAATGAATTCCCCATCCATTTCTATGTATCGGAACGAGTTCAAATGGCTGACCATATACTCTTCTTCCCCTTGAACTGTAACAATTTTTCCTCTGACTGGGTACTTAAGCTTTTGATGTAGTGTGGAGGTCACCGCTCCAGCCTTATGGATCCATGGACGACCCAATAAGCAGGAATAGGATGGACGGATATCCATCACATAGAAAGTAGAATCAAAAACTTGGGAACCAACCCTGATTGGAATGTCAACCTCGCCATGTACCATCCTCTTCGAACCGTCAAAGGCTCGGACAACAATGTTACTGGGCTTGAGTTCCAGACCCTCACAATCCAATCTGTCTAGGGCCTTATTGGGCAATACATTCAAAGAAGAACCGGTGTCCACCAACACATGGGCCAGAGTAGTGCCCCTGGATTCAATAGAGACATGCAGGGCATCATTATGGTTCTTCCCTTTTGCAGTCAGATCGGCGTCAGAAAAGCCCAACCCGTTATCAGCAGTCAAGTTAGCCACACAATCAGTAAATTGATCAGCATACGTTTCTTGTGGCACATGGTCCGTCTTTAGGAAGGAGATTAGGGCCTTGGCATGGGCCTCTGAACATAACAACAGTGATAGCATAGAAATTTTTGATGGGGTGTGCCCCAACTGCTCAACAACATTGAAATCACTTTTCTTGATAATTTTGAGGATCTCCTCCATCTCTTGCTGTGAGGCTTCAACAGTGGTTGTCTTCGGTGCCTCCGTCAGGGCAGGCAAATCAGCAGCAATCCCTTTGCCCCGAGCATCAGAGGACTCGGCAGCAGGGGTAGAAACAGGAACTTGATTAGGAGGGGGAACATGCACACTTGCAAGTGTGATGATAAGGGGTTTCTGAGTAGCTGGCGGCGCAATATCTGGTGAAAACAGCCTACCACTGCGAGTAATTTTGGCAGGCCCAGTGATGTTACTGACACCGGTACTTGTATCAAACTCTTGCTTCACTCCAAGCACATAAACATCAGCCCCATAGTGCCATGGGACAGCTTTGCCGGATGAATAAGGGAGGGGTCCTGGGACAGTGATGATGATAGGAGCAATCTTCTGAGCGGACATGATTTTGACGGGCTTCTTTGAAGGAGCCTTAGGAGGGTTGTTGAAAATAGTGACAATAGAAATTTCTTCGGCAGGGACAGCAGGAACAACAATCTTTTCAAACAAGATTTCCTTGCTATCCATCAGGCTTTGGATACCTGATTTCAGCAAAGGACAACCAAAAGGCGAAACAGCACATAGAAGGAAATCTTCATCACATCCCGGACATAAACCGGCTAGCAACAGATTCCTTTTAACAGTCGATAATGGAGTAACAATCTCTTCCACGGAGGCTACATACCGGTCTTCTTCCACAGCACTCACTCCATGCTGGGGCATGGGAGCAGTCACAACATTGGGTCTTTCGGGCGCCTCAAACTGTATTTCTTTAGCATCAATAAGGTCTTGAACCTTATTCCTCAGAGCCCAGCAATCGTCCGTAGTATGCCCGGGGCTATCAGAGTGATAAGCATAACGGGCGTTGGGGTTATACTTCGGAGAAGTTGTGTTCACCACCTTCGGAGCTTCCTTGGCAGTTACCAGATTGGTTGACAGTAGTTGCGGCAAAATCTGAGACAGGGTCATACTGAGCCGAGTGTACTGCCTTTTGGGCCTCTCACCCCTTTGTTGAATATACTGCTGAGGAGCAGCAGCAGGCTTTGAAATTACCAATGCATTGATAGCCTGGCGGCGTTCCGGTTTAACTTGTCTTCTGGGACCATAAACGACACTAGCTTCCTTTTTGAAAGGCTTCTTCTCAGTACTTGCGGAGGAACTTTTCTGTATCTTCCCTGACTTGATACCAGCTTCTATCCTTTCACCCGTCAAGATCAAGTCTGTAAACCCAGCAGAAGAATTACCAATCAGATGATTGAATAATGGACCAGACAGGGTCCCTAGAAACATGTCAACAAGTTCACGGTCAGTCAAAGGAGGTTGCACCCTGCCAGCCAAGTCTCTCAACTTTTGCGCATACTCCTTGAATCCTTCGCCCGTTCCCAGTGACACACCCTGAAGTTGGGTACGCGTGGGAGCAAGGTCAGAATTGTACTGATACTGTCTATAAAACGCAGTAGCCAAGTCCTCCCAGTTTCGGATACTGACTCCATCTAACTGATAGAACCATTCGAGTTGAGACCCCGAAAGGCTATCCTGAAAGAAATGGATCCATAGGTTCTTGTCTGCAGTGTAAGGTTGGATCTTTCTTACATATGATCTGAGATGCAGCTTAGGGCAGGAAGCCCCGTCGTACTTCACAAAGGCAGGCACCTTGAACTTGTGTGGGATCACCACCCCAGAAGATAGACCTAGATCTCCGAAATCCAACCCCGGCACATTTTGAATCTCCATGGCACTTAAACGGTCCTCTAGTTGCTTGTATCTGTCTGCAGTATGAGGGTACTGTTCATCATTGTAATCCGTCTCGTTGTCGGAGACTGCAGGACTAGGAGCCCTTCCCCCTTGGGGACTGTCTTTCTCTGCAGAGGAAGTAGCCTGATCAGCCTCATTATGGAGTGTATTCCCAAACCTGTGTCTAGTGTTAAACAGTGCAGTCCTCTTCTTCTTCTTCTTCAGGAGCAAAGCCTTCAACTCTTGTTGACCCTGGGCTAAGCTCATGACCAGCTCTTGAAATTGGGCGTTCTGGGCCTGGAGGGCCTTGATAGCTTGTTCGTTGGATGATTCAGGATTCATGATGGCTGTTCAAATAAACAGCGAAGAAGATTAAGCAACCTGTGGAAAAAGGGTACCTGTTATGCATATGATGCAATGAGATGCGTATGTTTTATGTTTTCAAAGACAAACGAGATTCAACTTTGTAGACAAAAGGGAAACACACTTCATTAGATTCAAACTTTAAATTGTTCAACAACTTGCCCTTAGGCATTACAGGAATGAAAATACTGAAAAGGAAATAAAAGCTGTAAAAGGAAACATCCAAAGCTCATCAGTGCTCCCATGGCCTTCTCTTCTCAGTACTGATATAGTTGTTCAGGATCCGCTCTTCCTCCAACTGCTTAGTCAGCTTCTGGATCTTCCGTTCTTGTTCGTTGAACTTTTCCCGATAAAAATCCCGTTCTTCCTTTAGCTGCGCCTAAGATCTCTTTAGCATATCAACATCAGTGGGTATATGAGGAGGGAGGACAGTTGGAGGAACCCCGTCTTCATCAAGAGATTCAAGAATGATAGGCCTGACATCTTCGTATGGCATACCTAACTTCTGAGCACGGATGCGGACCCATCTGCAATAGGGTTCCATTGGTAGAAAAGTCTTTGGTCCCAACTCATGTGGGTCAGCTTTGTGAATTCTGTCCCAAGCCTTAATGAATCCATGGCGTAGTTTGTCACTGCCTACCTGAAATTCAAAATGGAAGTGAGGAACTAACATCTCATGAGGCCCTGCTCTTCTGGCTCTTCCAAACTGACGGAGCGCTAAACATGGATTATAAGAGATTCCTCCCTGGGTACCAATCAATGCAACATTAGGGTATTCTCCGCAACGATCAATAACAGCTACCTCATCCAAACCTCTGAGAGTCCAAGTGATGTCATTATCAGTGAGAGACATTAACCTATGAGCCCAACCCTTTCCTTCTTCATTCTTCAGCACGAACTTAGGAAGGTGCTAAATAAACCACCTCACTAGCAAAGGAGCACAACACCATGGAGTTCCCCATCTTCGGGCAGTACGAGCATAGAGTTGTTGCATGATATCACCCAAAAGAGTGGGTACAGGATTCCGAGACATGAAGATCCTTATGGCATAGATATTGATAAAGGTATCAGGATTGGGAAACAATACCAGACCATAGATTAAAAGAGCCAAAATGTCTTCGTACGCCTTGAAGTCTAAGTCATTCCAGAAACTATTAGCTTTGCCAACCAGAAACTTAACCAAAAAGCCCTTAACTCCACTTCTAGTTTCCCAGTTAGCCATTACCTCTTCTTTGGTCAAGGGCAGGACTGCAGCAATCTCTTCAGGCCTAAGAGTCTTCTCCCAACCAGTGAATGGAGTTTGCTCCAAAACAGGGATATCAAGCAAATCAGAGAATTCTTCCAGGGTAGGGACCAGCTGGAAGTCTTGAAAGGTGAAGCAATGATACAGGGGATCATAAAACTGGGTCAGGACACTTATCAGTTGTAGGTCCCACTTTGAAGTGATCAAGCCAAGGAGAGAACCATGCCTCTTGATGAAGGAAGTAGTGTTTGGAATCCTATCAACCAATTCCTTGAGCAAAGTAGGTGGTTGAACAAAGTTGAGCCGGATAGTATTCCTACGCACGGGCATCATGATGTCCTACAAAACAGAGCAAAGATGAAACCCTCTTGTCTTTGAAATGGGTCAGTCCTTATGCAGGATGCATGCAATGGTATGATGCTATGATGCTATGATGAAGCACACCACAAGTATCCACAAAGGCAAGCATGATAAGGCACACAAGTCACACAAGACAACCCTTAGGTTTTAGGCCAGCATGGAGTTTAGGTATTACCCTCTTTTAGTTTCGTTGGTTAAAACCTGTCCTATCAAAAGTAACCGGGTTCTAGAGGATCTCAATATCATTGACTACCCTCAATCGGTCATAACTCCAGCATCACAATCTTTTCTTGCGGCCAGAACCATCGCGAGAGTTTAGCCTCAATGAGTGTAGCATACTGCTACTGTTCTATGGCCAAGTTGGGTCAATTTAGGGTTCTAAGGTCAGTTGGTGTTTAATGACTCCTTAGAAGACCCATATTCTCCTCGTTGCAACACAAGGGATATCGGTACAGGCCAAGGTGTCACACCAACGTAGCCACTGCTTCACCCATGTCGGTCTACGCCGGACAGGTCCCTCACAGATTATGCTACCTAAAAGGGTATTCCCCAGATCCGGGTTAGGATCTATGAAACTCCGATGCCAAGCCCATAAATATAAAAGCAAACAAAGCAAACAATTGAAAACAAGAGTGATCTAAGCCATAAGGTTACTTCCACTTATAAGTTGTCCCCAGCAGAGTCACCAGTTCTGTGATACGGTGGGAGAACTGACTTGAGATTTTGCGTTTGTTTTCGCAAATGTTTCGGTTGAGCAAGAGTCGCCACCGACTTTTTATTTTATCCTAAGGAAAGGTTAAAAAGCACAGCAAAAACCTTTGAGATGTTTTCTTGGGTTCGGGGAGTAGATTATAGAAAGGGAAGGTATTAGCACCCTTTCTATCCATGGTTATCCATGGGCTCTTAGTTACTTGCTTAGATCAACTTGCCTTGATTTTCAATTGTTTGAAATGGTGCTTTGCGCGTGTGTTTGAAAATATTTTAAAAAGAGGCCAATGTGGTGGCAACCTTTGTAATGATCCATGTTGGGACGTATACAAAGGTGTATGTCTTTTGAAAAGTTTTTCAATGTTTTTTTGAAAGTTGTTTTGAAAGTGTGTTGTGATGTGTGGTTTTGAAAAAAATAGGCAAGTGTTTTTGTTTTGCAAGTTGGCAAGTAACCAAGAGCTATCTACCCTAAATTTCTCGAAAATCTTTGCTATGTTTTAACCCTTTTAACAATTTTGTTCCACCATTGTATTTGGTGGACAATCTTGTGTTAGGATGTGAACGGGACGGGCGCGGGTCATCGTTTAGACCATGATTGCAATGGTGCCAAGTATCTTTGGGCAATTTTTCCTTTAAGGGACTTGATCATTTTTAGGCAACTTTTGAAAGCGTCATCGAGGGACTATGATCATTTGATTTGATTTGTTTTTGCCAAAGATACCTAACATGCAATATGGCCCATTATTGAAGGCAACAAGTGGAATACCCTAGGGGTGCAAGTGTGATTAGTGTTGTCCATTTTCATGCTTGTTTATCTTGAATTTAGGTCAAACTAATTGTTGGTTTTTTGCATACAAAATCCTAAGTCTATCATGGTATAATTAGAAAGCTTAAAAATGCGAAATTAAAAGTCCTAAGTTATTACACAATGATCATGGGAATGGAGGTACAAATGTTCAAATGGGGATGAGACTTTATAGGAGGATAGTGTCCAATATTTACAACCAAATCGAATTGCGCAAATATAAATATAAAGATATATAAGAATAAAGCAATATGTAGGTGAAGGTATATTTTGTGTAAGTGCATATTTTATTCACAAATAAAATAAAAAAAATAATTAAAAGAAAGTTAATTTTTGAATATTTTCATGTTTAGGGCAAAAACCCTAATTTTGCTAAATAAAAGGTATTAATTATTTATTTAAGTATTATATACAACACTTATTAATTATGTGTAAAAAAAAAAAAAAAAAAGGAAGTATATTGTCAAAAAATGATTTTCAAGTTAAATATTAATAAAAATGAAAATGTATTATTTTTTATGTTTTTAACCTAAATATACTAATAAATATATAAGTATTCACAATATTTATCAAATACATATTATATGTACAAAACTAAATATTTAATATTATTAAAAAAAAATATATTTTTTATGAAATGTTTTCAAAAGATAAAATAAAATAAAACCAGAAAATAAAAGTGTTTTGTATTATTTCTTGTATTTTAAATAAAAGTATGTTTAGATTTATTTATGTACAAAACTAAATGAAACAAAATAAATGTAAAAAAAATGCAAAAAAATGTGGGAAAAATATTTTTAATATTTTTTTATGTTTAGACAAAAATATAAAAACAAAATCAAAAGGAAAAAATCAAAAATAACAAAGATATCTCAAAATGGGCCAGGGGGTGCATGTGTAAAACAGTGGTGTGAAAAGAAAAGCATCTCAGGCCCAGCCCATGAAAGGTTGTCTTCAACCTTCAGACAACAACATTTGAAAAAACGCGCCTTTTCTTTCCTGCTTGCTATCTATTGATTCTTTGATTTTCAGCACAAACTCATAACATGAAAAATGTCAAGCATTGAACCACGAATCCAGACATATAAAAAACTTAACTTAACTCTCAGAAATGAGAGAGAATTTCTCCATCCCTAATTCTTAACCTAAGTTTTTGTCAATATTCAGATTCAAAATACTCTCAGCATATGCAATATAAATGGAAAATAAAGATATGTATAGCTTCAGGGCCATGAGTAGAACATTTTTCATTCACAAACTTAGAGCTAACTCTTCCTATATTGAGAGATAGAAGTCCATGAACTTACCTGTTCAGCTTGGATCGTGTCTGACAATGGAGGCACTTTCAAGGCAAAGTGAGGATTGGTACAGCTTGCTTGAGGTCCAGGGATGCTATTCCAACCTTTAACTTTCTTTGAAACCAAGTGAATCCAGCTATGGCAATCAACCTGAAAAACAGAAAAAATGAAAATGGTGAAGTGGGTTAGAGGTGTTACAGGTCGTGTCCAATGCTTGGGATAGCTTGTATAAGTAGTATGGAATGTGTATGAACTGGATTTAGCAAGAATGCACGAATGGATTGGCTTATGGAAGTCCAACTGCAGAGGTCACTCTGTTTTCTGCAGTGGGAGGGTGTTTTGAGGTTTGATGATGTTTGGAAGGTGTTTGGCTCGTGCCCTAGCTTAGGTTTGATGTTTGGAAGGTGTACAACAAGTTTGTATTAGCTTGTGTTAGCAGAAATGAGAGTTGGTCTCAGTTATGTCAAGTTACTTCTCTCTTAAGCAAGAAATGGCAAGTTGGTTTTACAAGCTTGTGCAGACCCCTCTAATGTGCTGCAACCATCCCCCTTGATCAGTGTAATATGCTTCTGAACTTGTGCCCAAAGATATGGCCTTGTACTTCTTGATTTTCAAACTTGACATAAAGTTCTACTTTACAAAAATGGATAAATCACTTTTTCCAATTATGGCTCAATCTTGTATGCAATGCTTAAACACACAAGATAAGACTTAAACATGAAGGATTGGCATTAAATTTATGAGTGTGAATGAGATAAAGGACCTGTAATCTAGCTTAGAACATGCTGAGTTCAAAAATGCAAAGTTATGAACATGTAAATTGGCCATGAACAAAGTGAGTTTTGCCCATATTGCCAAATTCGATTCTCCTTAACCACAAGGTTGTTTGATGAGTTCTTAGACATTTTGGAAAGCTTGGAATGTGTACTACAATCCATATTTGTAATGCAAATTTAAATTCCAAGTGGAAGCATGTGAAAAGTGGCCATGAAGTTAGGCAAAAGTCCTGCCTAGAATAGGTCAAAAATTTTCTAAGTTAAGAATGTTTTGCACTCTTGTTCCAAAAATCATAACTTGAGCTACAAGCTTCTTTTGAGGAAACTTTGTGAACCAAAGTTGTAGATTTTGCAATATACTACAACTTTCATGTTTTGACTTTTCCTTGAATCCAAATGTTTCTTGATGAAAAAGTGGGACAAAGTTAGGAAAAAATTAGGGATTTTCATAACTTAGAAAAGTTCTAAGTTATGAAAAATCTTCATTTCAAACCCTAATTTGTGATTTTTGATTTCTTGATGAACAAGTTTTATGTTTTGACATGTTTTGATGAAAAATGAATCTTGACACTTGATTTTGACCAAAAAGTTAAAGTTTGACTTTTCAGTATGCAGTCAAAAATTGATCAATTGATTGGAAAATTCATTTGTCAATCTTGTGCATTTGGGATCTTTTGAACTTTTTGAACATGTAAAGACAATTCCATGGGGTCCTTGAGTCCATATGTGAGCTTGGTTTGCCATTGGCTAGGTCAAATAGTCAAAAATTGCCTTTGTGCAGTCAAAACCCTAAAAATGACCATTTTGCCCTTTTGGTGATCTGATTAAATTTCTTGTGGAATTGTAATCCAAACTTGACCAAATGGTTCATACGAGTTCATCATGTTGATGTGGTTCAAATTTCATAAGGTTTGACTGTCAATTGACCACAGTTGACTTTTTCCCCAATACGGTTGATTTCTAGGTCAACTGTCCAATTGACTGGGCAAAGATTGGAATCAAGGCTTGAACCTTGGTAGGGATAAACTTGGGAATCCAATATGAAGCATGAAAGTCATCTTAGGCATTTTAGGTCAAAACATCTTTGTGTAAACACAAACCCTAATTTGGGTCAACAGTGCAAGGAGAAGTCTTGAGCAGAGGAAACCCTGGTTGGATCTTGAACTCCAAGGGTCTTGTGGTGAGAAAATGTTGAGGAAATGGGAGGGCAAATTTTGGGGTACAACAGCATCAATACCTATAACATTAATGGAAAATTATAAAACGGTACACAAATACATAAAAAATCGATTAAATATAATTTATACATAATTATACAAAAAATGGGGAATTATTCAACGATATTAACAACAAAAAGTCGATAAGTACAACAAAAAGTATATACAAAATAGCTACAATTTGCACTTATCAAAATCTCCCCAACTTGAACTTGTTTATCCTCAAACAAAGCCAAACAACTCAAAGAACCAAAAGTAATCAACCAAAATATCATGAATCAACAAGTTTTGAAAACAGAAAACAAATGCAATGGTTCAAATGAAAAACAGTATACACGACGGAACATATTTACCACTAAACTACAATGATAACATAAACACGAAATGAATGCTAAATACAAAGAACATGCCAAACATTCTAAAATAACACTAGTTCAAAAATGACTCACACCTAGAAAAAACAATCATCGGTAAATGAAAAACACACAAAATAAGGTATTTTCACTCATCCATAATCTTGCAAACAAAAGACTAAACTATGCATTCATCCAAAAATTCATATTGAAAATATAAAAGGAAAGAATCTCAAGGGCTTTTCAAGGTTGTAATGTGGCTTGGTTAACAAACAAGTGATAAGTCTGAAAGCTAATCGAAATAAAAACTTGCCTAAACCTAAGAGAGTGATCAATTCACCAAAGTTTCAAACAATAGAATTTCAATCAAACTTTTTCTTCATCCCAAGTTTAAAACCAACACACATCACTTATTAACACAACATTATTCCAACTCTTTTTGTTTTTATTTTTCAAAGCTTTTCGATTTTTTTCTTTTCTTTTTCTATCGCTTCTTTTTCACATATTTTTCTTCTATTTTTCTCAACCTCATAGTAATCACAACTTAAGCACATAAACATTTCTCTTCCCAACTTGAATTCAACCATCATCATAATGTGAATACTCCCTACTTTCTAAGGCAAGGTAAAAATTCAACTAAAAATCATAGTTGAGGGTTCAAGAAAATAAAAGAATTAATATCCATGCAAAAAGAGAAACTAAACACTCATAGACAAGCATTTAGCAAATACAACATGAATATCGACAAAAAGCTCAAAGGAGTTATTAATGATCACACACTCATAAGGTGAATTGGCCAAGGTAGTTGTGCTCAAAATGGAACAAAAAATGCCTTGATCATATTCAAGCTTTCATACAATCAACACAAACAAAAGATTAAACATAATAAAATCCAGTTAAAACAAAAATTATGGTCTCCAGCATATGTGAGCAATGGAAAGCTACCTCATAAAAAAGGTAGGAACTAAAGTGACTCACAAATGAACAAGTATACAAAAGAATGAATGGCATAAAAATTGTAAAAATTCTAAGTATCATAAATAAGCTAAAGTATAGAAAGCGATAAACACATACCTCGAACGTGTACAAAACTTTAACAAAATCATTACCACACATTCGCAAGTTGAAACACTCAAACTTGGAAAATCACCAAAATAGACCTCAAACTATCGAGCAAAAATTGAGTCCAAACAAAAAAAGGAAGAATTAAAAATATTAATATTATTCACTATTACAAGGCCTAGGTGGAAGTGGGAAAAAGAAAAACCAAGCGAAAAATTAAAAAGAATTCACTGGTTTTGCACAAGAGAGTGTGCTAAGTGGCACAGAGCGCACTTAGCGCGCTACACTAGTTGTAGAAAAATAGGATAACAACTGGTGCAACTGCTATGCAACTTCACAATCACCTACGCAATATCAATACACATAATATTTACAACATACAAACTTCCTCAAGCTAAACACGACAATCTTGCGGAAAAACACAAATCTACATAACGAAACAAACGATAGAAAGTGAATTAAACAAGTGGAAAAGTGAAAATTTGAAAATTTAAAACAGGTCCAATTTCAACTTGTTAAAACACAAGTGAACACATACATAAGCAAATACAAACAAAACATGTTTGTTTCACATTGTAAGATTGATGCCTTTATTGTGCAAGCTAGTAATCTCCTCTCGTCATGCCATGTTATTGTCACACTGCACAAACCTAAAGAAAGTGTCTAACATCCACACAACAAACGTTACGAAAATGAGACAATTTACAACAATACGTGAAAACAAAGAAAAAACACATATATGCACAAGTATCATATACAAATTAATGTACAATTTCTATACAAAATATACATTAATTACAGAACTCAAAAACAAAATAATTATCGCAATGTGAAAATAATAGAACCAATCCCCGACAACGATGCCATTTTGTTGTTGCGGTAGAGCGGAAAGCAAAAAGTAATTTATTAATTTACCAGGTGATATAGGTTATATCGTATCGTGTCCACAAAGATTGGTTATTGAATTGTCGTTCGAAAATTTCTTGCTTTTATGAGTTTGGAAGTTGAATGGGTTGTATGGAAAAGGTATCAACAAAAAATAAATGTAAACAAAAACTATAAAGGATAGATAACTTATCTGGCACGAATGTACACTACTCGTCACAAACTTAAATCTATCGATCAATTTCACTCAACCTACTATACTCGTCAAAATCATCACATACACCATGAGATGTACCCACAATGAAGGTTATGTCTAACGCCAAGTCGCGAGACCAACCATGTTACTCTATCGGCAATGTCTTGCGCCCTACAACAATACAGAGGCATTAAGTTTTAGCACCCAAAGTAAATATTAGCTTTAAATCTATCTCTAGAATCTAGAAACTAATAGATATTCATCTCTAATAAAAATTTGTAAGGTATATGTCTATAACAACCCAAATCCAAACATAAAGCAAAAATATCAAAGAAGACATCAAGATTGATTTGTAAAACAAGCTTTATACAACACCATGATAAAAAAATATACATATGTTCGAAGTAAATATACAAACAATACCCAACAAAAGAGAAATACAAAGAGGGGAGAAGAGATAAACCATAAATCTTCCAGTTTGTCAGTGCCGATAGAAGAGAAATCCACCTCCAATCATCTATAAGCAAGGCCGTAATGTTGTTTTCTAAGCTAATCTATCCAAAAATGAAGGTTTGATGAGTTGGGAACAAATACCCCAAAACATAACCTAAAAAATGTGTATTTTGTACCTTTTAATGCAATTCTTTCCAAGAGATCGCACTATGCGGCACAATCCTGCTAAGCGCGCTCTACTGTCATGAGAAAAAAATCAGCATTTTATTTTCGCCATAACTTGAGAACCGTAACTCCAATTTACGCCCAGTTTAAAGCATTAAAAAGCTTATTCAATTATCTATCTAACAATTCCTAAATATCAACCAAATTGATGATTTTTTATTCTTTAATTTTGAGCCTTATTCATTGACGAGTTGCTCAAAATTGCACGTTTGAAGCTGTGTCTTTGACACTTTATTGCTCATGCTCTAAATACGCATCAATACCTATAAAAATGGAAAATTATCAAATGGTACACAAATACACAAAAAATCGATTAAATACAATTTATACATAATTATACAAAAATTAGAGAATTATTCAAGGATACTAACAATAAAAAGTCGATAAGTGCAACAAAAAATATATACAAAAATAACTACAATTTGGACTTATCAAAGCTCTTGAAGAAAAGAGTGACTTAAGGAATTTGAAGAGAAACCAAACCCTAATCCAAAACAATCTTGAAGGGAAAGAAATCCTTGACGCCATAGCAAAACCTTAAATTCGTTAATCATTAATCTTTTAAATCCTAGGTGTTTTATTGAATGAAAATGCATGATGTGCTAATGGCCTAATACTATGCGAATGAATTTGAAACCTTAGCCAGATAAAGGAAATTAGGAAGATAAATTTTGGGGTACAGCAGTGGCTCCACTTTCCTTTTTTTAAATGGTAGTTTATAATATATTTAGTTAAAGGCGTATTATTCACGAATCGAAGGGTATCACATTTGGTAAAGCTCTATGTGTGTGAAGTAAAGGGAGATGGTTCGAACCTTAATGAAGTCATTCCCACCCTTTTGTTTTGTTTCATTTTCCTTTTAGAATTTTGAACTTATTTTACTACACATTTAACTGAGTGCATGTTATTGTCAACCATAATGCGTGGTCCAGTGGTTAAAGTTTTAAGTGTTAATTGCCAGAGCCTGGGTTCAACACCCTTTGGCTATAAAACCCTTATTTTTACCACTTGTTTTGTTTTAATTTTCTTCCCATCTCCTCTTAATTGTTTCTATATTCAAATTAATTTATTTTTAATTGATTTTTTTGCGCACTTGCCGTTTATCCCCCCTATTTTATTAATCCATGAAAAATACCAAATATAGTATTTTTTTTACCTTTTTTTTATTTAGTCCCAAAACAAGTGTTTTTTAAGTGTTTCTTTAGGTTCTTTTGTGATGTTCTTTGATTGTTTCTTTGACCTAATTGATCATATGTGTTCATGTTGGCCATGGTACTTTGGTTGTGTATTTTTTTGATGTTGATAACATGATTAAATTGATTTCCACTTAGGTTTAGCATACTTTAATGAATAAACTGTGTTTGACACTTTGAAACCCTAATTTGATCATGATACTCTCCCCTTGCCTTTAATGTATGATATTGATGTTTCTTGCCCTTCCTTCCATCCATAATGATGTCTTGATGTGTATTTTCCAAGAGTTTAAGTTTTTCTTTGATCACGTGTTCATGTGTGCTCCTAACTTTGATACCATGAC
This sequence comes from Vicia faba, assembly GCA_948472305.1. Lineage (NCBI taxonomy): Eukaryota > Viridiplantae > Streptophyta > Magnoliopsida > Fabales > Fabaceae > Vicia > Vicia faba. Next base: position 500,607,090 of record OX451740.1, read on the forward strand.
TTTGTTTGATTCTAAAAATTTGATGCTTATCAAATTTAAAACCTCTTGGTTGTTTAGAGTTTATTGTTATTATGATGAACCTATAACATGAATGCCTTGATCTCTCTATCTTTCCATGCTTAATTGTTTGTTATTGCTTGAAAATACTTGTGTTTGAAAACATGCTTGTTTACTTTTCTTCAATACCATGATAGTCATTTGGTTTTAGTGGTTTATCTTAACATGATTTGATATTTCCTTCATAAACTCTTGATTTTTGAATGCATGCTTATCCATCTTTGATCATTTCCATGTATTACTTTAAGATTGTTTCTTTGTCTTTGACTTTTGATTTGATTGATACTAATCCCTTTGGTTTTAACATTTTTCTTAAATGACTCTTTTAAAAGGCATGCTACTTTGTGATCTTGTCCTTAATATTTGTGGCATATGTGATTGCTCGTTGTTGTAGTAGTAGTTTGTTAATACTTGTGTAAAAATCCAAGGAAATAGATAATATTGTTGACTTTTATAGTCATGTGCATATACATTGTCTTAGATTCATCCTTATGTGTTTCCTTTTGTATGCTACCTTTGTAAATATTTATCCTGTGTTTACCCTTGTGTTCTTAAACCCTAATTTTTTATTTTCAAACTTATACCACTTTCATTAAAAAAAACTTTGACTTTATGTCGTTGCAATTTCAAAATTTCTTTCTTTAACAAATGTTTCAATACACTTAAAGCATATTAAACAATTTCAAAAGACTAAAAAAGGATTCAACCTCACCCAAATCTTTTGCCACTTGGCTTTTCAATTTAAATCTTTTCCTCAAAGTTTAGATATAAATCCTCTTCAAAGTTGAGATATGATTCTCCTATCTCCATAATAATGATTGAAGTAAATGTTGATTCTTTCCACATGAGAGAGCTAGTGGTAACTTGTTGATCTTATATCCTAATTAAGAGCTCTTCCTACATGATGATCCAAGATCCATATTCTCATACTTGTGGTGGAATTAGTTGAGTATTCTCTTTAAGATGATGAAATATCTCTTCTCCTAAAAACAACCACAACAAACCCCTTTTGTCATTTTTACCATGAACTACGAGGTATTGATCCTTCATTGGTACGTAGGTATAAGACTCTGTCTTTCCAAACAAAAATATAATAAAAATATATTTATTTTCCCATCTTCACACTCTTTTAACAAACAAACCAATTTTAACCAAAAACAGATATTACAAAAGGTTCCTATAGAGTACTATAGATACATAGGGTGCTAATACATTTCCTTTGTATAACCAACCCCTGTACCTTAGATCTCTTTGTGCTGTGCTTTTTAGTTTTTTTTCTTTTTGCATTGCATGTTTAAATATAGAGTTTTAATCTTTTTCCCTTTCTTTGGAAATAAAAAAGTTCGGTGGTGACTTCTTAAATTTTACAAGTCAAGTTAATCAATAGTTTGGCCTCCCCGATTTTTCACCGCAACATTAGGTACTTTAATTTTTTATGGTTTTTAGAGATGAGTATTTCTATTTTTCCGGTTTATGGTTAATAAATGAAAGTAGTAAAGTGCATTAAAAAAAGAACACATAAATTTATACTAGTTCCCCTCATACTTTGAGAGTACGTCTAATCCCCTTACACACTATAAGAGATTTCAATATTGTTAGAACTTCGTAAAAGTCTAAACCTAGACTTCTATACACAAGCTTCTAAGTTAAACACCAAGGCAAACCACCTTGTGATTTTACAATAAAGAAAAAGGACAAAATCATTTCTTTTTTCAACTCTCTTGTTTCCAACAATCCAAGACAACAAAATATTTACAAGTATCTGGCTTTTTATTTAAGAAATTCTGAAGCAGTAGGATGAAATAAATCTCAACAATTGATTGTTTCAGCCTTTTATGTAACAATAATAACCATACAATATCCAAAGCGCTCAAAGGAAATTGTTTACTGATATGCAAGTTTATGTAGAAATAACAAATTTCTTGTTTTATCAAAGTTTGAACACTTTTGAAAATTATCAAGAAAAGAGGTGGATTGAATTTTAAAAAATGATTTATATTTATATGACACAAGCACCTCTTGATTAATCATGGCATGGTTTGAAAAATATAAACAGAAAATAAATGGCAATGGTTTAGAAAGGTATGACACAAACAAATGCCATGAAAATGTGTTATTAACGTTCAGAAAATTTGAAAAATGCATGAGAAGTGATCAATTACACTTACATGTCAATTGATTGGTTTAGAAATGTGAAAAATATTCAAATTTGGCCAGGTCAATCGATTACACATGACCAACAATCAATTGGTTCAAATTTTGGTTTTTCTGAGAACAGTAAATTTGCGCAATCGATTGTTGTACGGGCCAATCAATTGATTTATTTGAAAGCTTGTAAAAATATTTTTTAAGTAAAAATGACAAACCCAAGACCCTTTGGATAGTGTTAAAACCAAGCCTTTCAACCACTAGAGTACTTTCATCATTGATTAAAAGTATGTACAATATATTTGAAATGCTAAAATAATTTTAAGATGAATGAATTAAAATCAAAATTTAGATGGTTGAAATTCAATAAAAGACCTTGAGCACGGTAAAATATTTATATGTATTAAATTTTTTAATACTTTAGAATGAAGATCATAAGTTTGATATAAAAATTATTTAATTAGTCAAGACTGGATCATAATATAATCTTTTCTCTTCTTTGTATCATATTTGTCTTCATCAAAACATATTTAAATGAAGTCTTGACTTTACACATTCAATGAAGAAGAAAAACTCATTTGCTGAAAGCTTTTCACGAAGAAGATAATTGTGAGATAACAACTCTTTCATACAAGTAACTACTTAAATTAAACACTAAGTTAATTGAGGAACATTATAAGATTGAAAAACTTAACTTAAATCTTAAAGTCTACATTGAATTTTGAGAATAGTAATGAAACAATAAAACACTAAAGAAATTTCTACCACGATGCCGACTTCATTTTCTAAAATTAAGCTAGTATAACTGTCCCGACTATTAGATAATCCATATATAAATAACATCTAAGTATAGGCTGACTCGGGTGAGCCAGGAGCCATTTATGCTAGAAAGTCAACTAGCAGTCGAGTTTTTGACACTTTCCTCGCTTAGAAAAAAACGTCGAACTCTGACATTTTGATAGACCATTTAGTTAGTCGTTTTGCTAAGGTTGTTGGATCAAATATATTTTTTAAATACAAATGAGTCTGAACTACTATAAAGTATAAAGTATGCTAGGAAATACATTCGAAACTCCCTTAATGCGGTTATCAATGCTAGAACTACCTTTTTTATCTTTTGATAATGTATTTTTTTTTTTATATTTATTTTCATTTTATACCAATAACTAATTGCACACATCTGTCTTTAAAAAACACAACTAACAAAAATTTAAAAGAGATTCACGCCATATTTAAATATCAATTTTATTATAATTTTATCAAGGTCTATTATTTATCAGTTATTATATTTTTGACAAAATTACCTCAGATATTTTTTAAAATATTTTTGTGTAACAAATTAATCTTTTAAGTTTTTTTTTAATCTTTTAAATTAACAAATATGTGCACCGTCATTCTTTTTAATAGAGTAAAAATACTAATTATAAATACAATTAGTTTTAATATATAAAAATAATAAAATACAATAAAAAATATAATAATAACAAATTTTTAAATATTCAAAATGCGTGAAAAAATATAGAAATCACCCAAAAGATACAACTTGTTAAAAAAAAAATCCCTTAAAAATAATAATAAATAATAATTTAAAGAACTTCTCTTATAATTTTGACTATATTTCTTTTTCTTATATATTATTTCTGACCTAATCTGTTGCGTTTTTTCCTCAAGTCAACTCGATTCTCATTTTGCATGATTTTTTTTTCTTTGACTTTTGAGTATTGAGTTATAGTTCAGTTATGCAAGTGTGATCTTTTGGCGTCAAAGATTCAAAGGGTGCTGTTGGTGAAACCAGAACAAGATCATAGTAATGACCAGTTGCTGCGGTTTGAGATCTGATTCCGTCGTCATGGAAACCGAGCTGAGTAGTAGTACTACTAGAGGAAGAGGTTTTGGCACCATTTTTGGTTCTACTGTTAAGCCTAGATCACTCAGGTTTCAACCTTCTGGTGTGTCTACTGTTCCTCACGACTTGGATTTCTTAGTTATTCCAATTCTCATTCTGATTTTATGGATCTTAATGAGTAAAACTGAACTGCAGATGAAGAAGATATTGAGAATCTTATCCCCAATAACACTCCATCAAGATCTTCTGGAACTGTTTTTCCCTATGTTGCTGTTGCTTGCATTGGAGCCTTTTTATTTGGTTATCATCTTGGGTATGAGTTTCATCTCTGTTTATTTAGTATTAACATCAATGGACTTATACTGATTTTCATTCTGCCGTGTTTGGTGTAGGGTGGTCAATGGTGCTCTTGAGTACCTTGCTAAAGATCTCGGAATCGCGCAAAACACTGTGCTACAAGGTTTTTTTCTTCTTTTTTATATTTCATTTGAATATGCTTAGTCAATTGTTTTCTCATGAGATTTTTATATCCACAAACAGGGTGGATTGTTAGTATGTTACTTGCAGGTGCTACTGTCGGTTCGTTTACTGGTGGTGCGTTGGCTGATAAATTTGGTCGAACCAGAACTTTTCAGTTGGATGCGATCCCTTTAGCAATCGGAGGATTCCTTTGGTCTGTCAAGTGTAGTACTTGATAGTTTATAATAGGATTGATCTTTATGTATTTTTTATATCATTTACAGCGCTACCGCTCAGAGTGTTCAGACAATGATCATTGGTCGTTTGTTAGCTGGTGTAGGAATTGGTGTTGCATCTTCAATTGTACCACTATACATATCGGAGGTGGAGCCTTTATAGATTATTTAAACACTTGTTATCGTGTTTGCAACTTTGCATATTTATATGGACCTCAGACCTATGGTGACTCTTTCTATTGAACAGATTTCTCCAACCGAAATTCGTGGTGCACTTGGATCTGTTAATCAGATTTTTATATGTATTGGGATTCTTGCAGCACTGGTTGCTGGTTTGCCTCTGGAGGGAAATCCTATGTGGTATGTAGTATTCAAATGACTCATCTCTATTCTCTAGTTACCTGTTTATTTCTTCCTAGGTCAAATCTCAACTAGAGGGCATGTATGTTTGAGATGAACATGGTTATATTCACTGTGAAGTTTTAGAAGCTAGAGGCATGTGTGTTGGACAATGATAAGAACCCAAAAAATGGAACAGAAATGAAAGGATGAAAACTGAAATTTATATAGATAATTTTGGAATATTACAACACAGGTTTTTGAGAGCCTGTTTCTCCACAATTCAAATTCTTCTTAATTTTTCTGAATGCTTTCCTAATTCCGGTTTGCTTTCTATTTATATTGCATTTAACATCTGTTCCTAATTGGCACAATTAATCTGAAGGGTTGTGACTGTTAGATTTGATGCTGTTTGGTTCCAAGGATTGCATCCTTTCGGTTGGGTGTGTTTGTTCACCAAGGGTCACGCCCCCTGATTCGCATCTCTTGACCCTGCACTCTTTGGGCATCGCTGTGTAAAACTTGGTGATGGATAACTTAGGCTTATCAGACAAATAGGCCATGTATTCGGATAATCTCGCTCATTCAGCCGTCTAGAACTGTCTTGTTACACCCGTTTTGTACTCGTTTGATAAGTCCAGTCTACTCCTTTAACTCGTCTTATATTTTGATAATTTACCAGGTGGCGGACAATGTTTGGAATTGCAGTAGTTCCCTCTATTCTATTAGCACTTGGAATGACTATTTGTCCAGAGAGTCCCCGATGGCTTTATCAGGTTATTCTGCAATACTAAGCTGTCATTTGTTATGGAAACAATTTATTTACATACCAACTGTTTCTTTGTGCATACAAAGCAGTGGTGAATAACTTTTTGTAAATATTCATATCACAAACCTATGGTGACAACTTTCCATATAAACTATTAGCTTTATAAATATAATATCTTAAATCTCTAAAGACACTATTGGTGTCCTTATTTATGGTTTTTATTTTGTGTAATGTGAATGCAACTGAACAGACATGTATCCATAAATGATGCCTTGTTTCCTTTGAAGTATTTCCTTCGAAGTATATCCTTGTTGTTTAGAACAATTGTAATAATTTTCTGAGAAAATTACACTGTTTGTTTTACAGCAAGGGAAAATATCTGAAGCTGGGAAAGCTATTAAAACATTATATGGAAAAGAAATAGTCACTTCGGTTATGCAGGACCTGACAGCAGCAAGTCAAGGTTCTTCTGAAACTGAAGCAGGATGGTTTGAACTATTTAGTAGTCGATATCGAAAAGGTATTGTAAAATTTAAGTTTAGACATACTCCACGTTTGATTATCAAATAGCGAATAGGTTTGAAGTGTATTTAAGTATAATTTCAGACTCACCGCTCAACTCCATTTTGGTTTGTTCTGAAATGACTCATGCTGAATGAATTGTTGTAGCATTTCTCTAAAACATTTGCTGTTACAGTTGTGAGCGTTGGCGCAACACTTTTCTTGCTCCAGCAATTGGCTGGAATAAATGCCGTGGTTTATTATTCAACTTCTGTCTTCCGCAGTGCTGGAATCACTTCAGATGTTGCAGCAAGTGCTCTGGTTGGTGCATCAAATGTTTTTGGTTAGTATTTTTTATTCTATAAATATATATGCTATTTTCTCAAACATTACATTTGGTGTTTGATTCTGGTGTAGGCACCGTTATTGCTTCCTCCTTGATGGACAGAAAAGGAAGGAAAAGTCTCCTTATCACAAGCTTTAGTGGGATGGTAATAATAATATTATGGTGTTTGAGCCTTAACTATGATTCTTTATGAAAAAAAACAATAACCTTGTTTTTGGGTCTTTTCCAGGCTGCTTCGATGTTACTTCTTTCCGTGTCTTTTAGTTGGAAAGTCCTTGCACCATACTCAGGCACCCTTGCGGTCCTCGGAACTGTCCTGTAAGTCATTCAATATTTATCAGTAAAATTGATTCCATTTTTTTTTAACTTTCATTTCACATTTGACTTTGGTGGCATATGAATTTGAAACAGATATGTATTGTCCTTCTCTCTTGGTGCTGGTCCTGTGCCTTCCCTTCTACTACCAGAACTATTTGCATCTAGAATCAGAGCAAAAGCAATTTCTTTGTCATTATGCACACACTGGGTTAGTGATTTCATTTTTAAAATTCAAAGCTCATAATGCATTAGCTTTGTCACTACTGACTTTATCTGTTTGCCTGCAAATTATGCTAATGATGAAATGTTGAAATTTTCATTTATGTCATCAGATTTCCAACTTTGTGATAGGACTCTATTTTCTGAGTGTTGTAAACAAGATTGGCATCAGCACCGTATACTTCGGGTTCTCAACTGTGTGTCTTCTTGCTGTCTTGTACATAGCTGCTAATGTTGTGGAAACAAAGGGTCGCTCATTGGAAGAAATTGAACGTGCTCTTACTCCTACAACTTAGAATATTTACAACACTGTACTTTGTTCTTAATTTTCCTTCACTAGTTTTTATTTATTTTTATTTTTTATTTACATTATATATTCTTTTGATGTACTAATCACTAGTTTTTTTTCTCCTTACATGTATCCTTTTATTGAATTTACCTTATAAATTCTTATGATCATTATACTTTACAAGTTCTTGTTGGAACATACACAAAATAAGTTGGTGAATTAATAGTGAAAATTGGTTAATTGAAGAAGATGAAATTTGAGAGAATTGAGAGATTATGTGTGTGAGAGAGAGTAATTGAGGAGAAAATCTTATTTGACATTAACAACAAACATTACAATGAGGGAGTATATATAAGATACAAAACAAAACAAATTAGAAGCAAACTAGGCCAATAAAACAACAAAGAAACACAAAAATCGTGTTGGAAATTGATTTCCCAAAACAAGGGAATCGATTTTCTAAACTGAAAATGCAAATCTCAGAAATCAAGTTGTGGAAATCGATTACCCATTTTGTGGTAATCGATTTTCGCTTCGAAAATTCCAGATTTTTGATTTTCGGAAGTGCTTCTCAAATAAGTTGTTTTGACGTAATGCTTCTCAAAGCCTCCATATTGCATTTAAATTATTCTAAACTTTCAATACACCACCTTAATTCAAATGCTCCAAGTTCTTCATACTCAAACTCACCACAAGCTTATTGAACACCACATTTGTTACACCTTTCATTAACAAATCTGCAAGTTATTCTTTGCTTCGACAATATCCTAACCTCAACTGGCCTGCGCACACCAGTTCCCTCAAGTAATAAAATCTCATCTCGATATACTTGCTCCTCCTATGTACTATGGGATTCCTTGTAAGATTAATGGTTGAAACATTGTCAACCAAGAGTGTGACGACTTCTTCAAGTTTGCTGCCCAACTCTTCCAGTAGATTCACAAGCCACACATTCTGACACGCACACGTCGATGTAACGATATACTCGGCCTCACAAGAAGAGAGTGTCACCACATGTTCCTTTTTAGAGCACCAAGATATTGGAGCTCTGCCGAACATAAAGACATAACCAGTCGTAGAGTTTTGATCATCCTTATCTCCGTATCAATTGGAATTCGTGTAACCGAGTAACTCACATTTTCTGCGCGTATCAGCTGCGGGAAAGAGTATTCCACAACCAAGTATTTCTTTGATGTATCTTAGGATCCTCTTAACTATTGTCAAGTGAGACACCTTTGGTCTCTCCATGAATCTACTTGCAATATTGACACTAAACGTCAAATATGGCCGCGTATTACACAAGTAACGTAACGATCCAATCAACCTCCTATACTACGTTGGATCCACATTCTACTAATCATCACTTTTGGATAGTTGCAAAATTGCTTCAGCGGGTGTATTGGCAGCATTATAATGCTCCATATCACACATTTTCTAAATCTCAATAACATACTTCCTTCGATGCATGAGCAGTCCCAATTTTGACTTGTGGAACTCTATGCCAAGAAAGTAAGTCATGATTCCAAGGTCACTCATTTCAAATTCTTCCTTAAACTCACTCTTGAACTTAGAAATATTCCCCCCATTGATGCACGTGATCAATAAATCATCCATATATAAGAAAATTATGGTCACATCTTTGCTTGCATCTGTCTTCACATAGACACCATATTCGAAAACACATCTCTTAAAGTCAACTTCACCTAGAAAAGCATCAATGCGTTTGTTCCAAGCTCTATGAGATTGTTTCAAACTATAAAGCGCTTTCTTCAATTTGTAGACTCTTCCCTCTTGATTTGTGACAACAAAACCAGGGGGCTGCTCTACATAGACTCCCTCCTCAAGTGGACCATTCAAAAATGCGGATTTCACATCCATTTGATAAATTTACCATTATTGCTATTCGCAATACCAATAACCAGTCATATGGTTTCTAATCTAGCCACGGTTGCAAATACCTCATCATAGTCTATACCTTCTCTTTGCAAAAATCCCTTCGCAACTAGTCGAGCCTTATGCTTGACAATTTCGTCTTTTGGATTTGCCTTCACTTTATAGACTCATCTCATTCCTATTGGCTTTTTTCGTTCTGGTAGATCGACCAACTCCCAAGTACTATTTTTCTCAATCGATTCCAACTCCTCTTTCATTGCACACACCCACTTTAGATTGCTTAATGCCTCCTCTGTGCTCACGGGCTCAAATTCAGCCATAAGCACAATGTGAATAAGATCACCATCATTGTTGATCTCATTATCATGAAATACTTTACAATCTCAGAGCCTTTGAGGTAGACCTCTACGCCTTATTGGTCATCTACTGGATTCACCATTTTCGATCTCAATCGGCTGCTGCACAGGACCTACATAATCTAGAATTTCTTCATTTTCTTAAGGAAATTGATTTTCAGAATTGGGGGAATCGATTTCTGCTTCTGAAAAACCAGTTCCAACAACTTATGTATGCAAAAATCGCGAAGGAAATCGATTATCCTCATCTAGGAAATTGATTTCCTGGACTGAAATTGCCTTTTTTCTGCTGTCAAACAGCCTTAGCTCGTCCACTACCACATCTCGAGCTATTACAATCTTCTTACTTTTCACATAAAATAACTTGTAACCTCTAGTAGGATGATGACCAATAAGTAACATCATATCTCATTTGTCATCCAACTTCTTTTGAAGCTGACCAAAATATGTTGAAATTCTACCGAATGAAAAACTTTCAAATGACTCAAACTTGGTTTAAGTCCAAACCATACCTCTTCTAGAGTCACCTTGTCCAACTTCTTTGTAGGGCACCTATTCAACAAATAGGCAGCTATATAAACGACTTCTCCCCATAGTTCCTTCGGCAAGGTTTTTCCCTTCAACATGCTACAAACCATATTCATTATCGAATGGTTTTTCCTCTCGGAAACACCATTTTGTTGAGGCATATAAGGTGGCACAACCTCACGCACTATACTCTCATCATCACAATGATTCTCAAATACATGCGAGGTATACTCACCTCCACCATCCGTTTTTGAGAATTTTTATTTTGTGACCACTTTGCCGCTCAATCATGGACTTGAATATTTTAAACACATTAAATACCTCATCATTTCTCTTGATTAGGTATGTCCATAGATTCCTATTAAAATCATCAATAAATGTGACAAAATACCTATTGCCACCATACAAGTCGACTTGCATTGGACCACACATATCATAGTACACCACCTCAAGATGATGTTTGGTCCTATGGCTTGCATCCTTGATAAAACTATTATTGTGTTTCTTCCCTTGAGCACACTCTTCATAAATCTCAACTGGAACATTGATCTTAGGCAGCCCGGACAGTTTCAATGCAATTCAAAGCTATCTAATACTAAGGCACTCAAATATGCAGGGTCAAATATGCCAGCCAATACAGATCCGGGTTCAGACATGACAGAAATTCATAGGGACCAGCCCCAGCACAAGCTAACAGATTTGATAACTTTCACAAATTAAATTCAAATCGTTTTAGCCATACTAACTATAACTGAATCCAATTTACTAACATTTTTCAATTCTAACATATTTTCAAACTGATATTTAATAAGCATTAACAACAACTAACAAGTTCTGATTAACGTTCCAAATTTTCTAACAATTACCAAAAGGTTAACATTTCTGACTCTCAAAACTGACTTTGCAATTTAATTCACTTAACATTCGCATAACCAAACTAACATACTGAGTTGGATTTTCTTTTTTAATGGAAGCTAACACTTAACTAATTTTTCCTCTCTATAACAAAACTAACAGGAAAAGCAACAAAAAACTAAACAGAAATTAACAGCCATGTCCAGAATTTCTAACTACTTCTAACCAACCATCTAGTTAATTGTCCTGTAACTAATTCCCAACCAAATAACCGCATCTCAACAGAACCTCTAACTGCAACCAACCTTCCAAAACAACTTTTCATAACAGAAAATAACAGTTAACAAACTTTTCTACTCTACTAATAGAATAACCAATCTCAACTGTTTCATAACAAAATGCTAACAGTTTCCAATCCCTAACCGTCCTCTCTAACAGAATTTATAACATCTCAACTAACTATCTAATTTTTGTTACACTAACAACTGATCCTATCAGAATGTAACAGAAAGGGAGGAGGATACGATTCACTTCAAAAAGACAAAAGAGCTAGCAGAATTCATGACAAAGGAGGGAGGAGATAATAGATGGCTAACAGAAAATCAGATAACAGAAAAGGAGAGAGAGAGAGAGAGAGAGAGGTGATTCACGATTGATTATTCATTCGCACAGGAAAAATCAGTAGAAAATCTCACCTTTTCACGATTCCTTCTCCATTCTTCTGGCAGAATCACAAAAATACCTACAATCATTCTTCAATCTGCTGAAGAATCACCACACAAAAACTCCAGAAAACTCTCATCTTTCTCTCTTCATCTTCATCATCATAGTTCTTCAGCTTCAACACATAGCTTCTTTCATACTCTCCATCCACCAATTTGAATCTTCAAACTTCACCAACCTAATAACGATTCTTCTCATTGCAACATCTTCATAATAGTAACTACCTCTTCAAGTCTTCATCATCTTCTATGATTTCTTCACGACTCTTCAAGCCTCATCTCTTCAATTTCCTGCAACACACATCATTTTCATCGCAACTTCAATGACTGCATCAAGAATCTGCAACCATAAATTGATTCAACAATTATCATCGTTCTTCTTTCGATCAATATCTCTGCAAAAGAAACGCAAATCACGTGAAGCAGAAGAAGAATGTTGCATGAAGAGTAGGTGAAGCAAGTACCTAAAATGTTATTCCTGGATTTCTTGAATTTACACAATCGTCGAAGGGTCACTAGACGTCCTCCGGTAGAACAAGTCGTGACTAATGCTGTGAAACAAGTTAGAGAATCGTGACAGATTAAAGCCTGAGACGCAACAGAGGTTGAGAATCGCGATCGAAGACAGTTCGAGCAGGGAACTGAAGCGTGATACCACGACATAATCGGAAAGTATTGCAGTGATGGTGATTGAGTGATACAGTTGTTAAATATGAAGAGGAAGCGGAAGCCAGAGGCAAGGCAGAGAGGTTAGCAGCGCCGCGAGAGAGGAAGAGAATTAAGAAAGTTCAAACGTCAATGTAACCCTAAATCCAACTTCTTTTCTCTTGAATTTTAGTTATTTTATTTTATATTTTGATTTGAAATACAGAAAAATGATGGAAAATTGGGTGATGTTTGGACCGATCCACCCTCTCCTTGGCCCAAAGGAATTTTTTAAGAGCATGTGGATTGGGCAAAAAAGGAGTTGCTTCATGGACTTTCTTTTAGATTGGGCTTAGCAATAATATTCTGATTGCTTATACAGAACCTCCTGACTTCAGTCTATACCCCATCTATTTTACTAATTTTACCTTTCCATGTTATTAACTTTAGCTTCATTTTTTTCATGATTTTAATGATGATAATGATACAAAAATAGTAGAATATCTTAGAATTTTTTTGAGTTTTCTCTTTAGAATTTTATTAGAGTTTTCTATTATTTTATGTTTAATAATCATTTTCACATTTTTTAGCTAAGATTTTGTGATAAAATGATTGATATAATTTTCACAATGTGGAATGCTTGGGGATTAATTCTTTGATCACTCGCGCGAAGCAGCTTCTGTGGAGTTTTCTTATCGCTTGCATGGTTTTGAAGAGGCAACGGACCTTCTCCGTTTGGTATCATCGTGGCCTTATTTTATTCCTTATTTTCGCACTTTATCATACACCTTACCGCTTTTCTAAAAATCATGAGAAGTAGGAATTTACTGCTTTCTAACGCCATGAGAATTTGGATAGAGATGTATGATAGGAGTCTTCGTTGCTGATCATGTCAGGAACCCCTCTGGTTTATTTAAAGACTCATTTAGGGTAATTTCACATTGTTTGCATTCTATTTGCTACTTGTGTGTGGTTTGTTTAAAACCCTACCTTTGTGTAGGTATTCTGCAGGTGTATTTATATTTGTGCCTGCATTATTCCTCCATCCCTTATTGAAGTCCTCAAAAGGAGGCGAGCGGGGAGGGTTAGCAATCAACCCCCGTAATTTCGTCTGTGTCATCCTTAGCTCGTGACGCATCACGAAGCTTCAGAATTGTACCTGCTCTTATATATAGAGTCGTCAAGTGGGGAAGGGTTCTGCAATCGAACCCCCACGTTTTGTCAGGAGTTCGCATTGGACAATGCTGATACTCCGTGATTGTTCATATTGTTTTTTGTCGCTTACCTCGATCTCTTATATCTTGGTTAGGTGTTCAGTCGCTTTGGACATCACTTTTTGTTTCTTCATCTCACTCCCGCTTGTTTGTCTCGGGTGATACGCTCCCCTTGGCTAAAGCATTTCGATTCTTTTCCTTACTCTTTTATGTGTGTGCTCTTTTGAGCTTGCTTGCCTCATCCTTGTACATACCATGTTCCCTTAGGATGCGCTTGTTCTCTTCGGATGAAAGTTAGACCTTAGGTTGCAGACCATGCATGCTAACATTAGGTAGATGTTTCCCTTTTGATTAATCCAAACCTTAGGACTACCATTATATGATAACATTAGGTTAGAAATAGGCTAGTCTCCCTTAGACTCTTTTCTTCCCCTTTTACATATGCATTTAAAACTAAAACCTCTTTTCTTAACAAATAAAAAACATGCTAATCTTACTAAAACCCTTTTTCAAGGTAACAAAGCACAAACCAACTCAAACCTTTTTTCTGCGTCCAAGCACTTTTTCTCTAAAATTCTTTTCAGGTAAGGACATGATTAATTTACTTCTGTGCCAACGCATAAGTCTCCAAAGGTTGAGATGCGACAGAAGGCGAAATTAGCATCGTCCATAAAAAAACACAAAACAGACAAAAATATGTGAGCCGAACTACGGTAGCTCGGATTTCTCAAAAAGAATATGTAGGCATTGGGGTAGGGTCCAAGCGAGTACAATTTTATTTTCTCTACATTCTTTTCTCCTTTCTTTTGCATGCATTCTCCCTTTATCAGTAATAAACAGTAAGCATAGATTAAACACACCCATACGATTAGAACAACAAGAGTGGATACCGTAGAGTACTACGGGCGTGTGGGGGTGCTAATACCTTCCCCTCACGTAACAGACTCCCTTATCCGATCTCTCGGTCGCAAGACCGCGACTTCTCCCTTCTCAAGTTTTCTCGATGTTTATCTTTTCCTTCATGTGGGATAAAAGACGTTCGATGGCGACTTGATTGTTTGATAATTTTCAGCCGGTTGTTCCAACAAGCACAAACTCAAGTCGCTTGACTAGAGTCTAGGTCGCCTGACTTAAGTCTACGTCCATTATGGCCAGTCAATATTAAACATGACACATGAGTTATCCCTAAAAGGATTAATTTGGTCAAAGGGATAAAGGAGGAAACCGCTCCTCTATTCCGAGGGAACATGTCTAAGTTTTCTCATAAGGAGTTGAGGAAAATGTTGTTTCCTTTCCTAATTTGGCCCATAAATCGTGTCTATAAATACCCCAACTTTGAAGATTGAAGGACTCATTCACTCATTTGTACATATAATTCACGACACAAACACTCTTGTGATCGTTTCATAAGCAAGGTCATAATCATTGTATTTCTTGCAAGTACTATATTTTCACGGTTTGTCAGCTTTTTGATGTTATCAAATAAATTTGAAAAACACTTTAAATAATTTGAGTTTGTATGATTCTTATATTAAAAATTTAAAAGATTGATAAACCTTTAAATAGAAAATAAGTTTTAGTATAGCAACTCCAAATAATATTTTCTTCTTACTTATATAGTAATTCTGTAACAATTTTTGAACTATAGTAAATTGAAAAATTGTTTTCACATACTATTATTTGTGTCGTTGAAATTATTTCATTTATTGTTATTGTTTTTGTATCCCATACATCAAAAGTATGGACAACTTTAAGTGTTGTTTATATTCCATGGCTTCCGACAAGGCTCTTAGTCCACTATACTTTTGAAATTTGATTCAGGCATTAGAATGAATGAATAAAAAAACATGGTGACTTTCTTGGTAAATTCATATTTGTTTTCACCGGACTTTCTTAACCTACTGCACTTTTGAAAATGAGTTCTTAATTAGTCCGCTTTTGAAATTTGATTCAGTTTTTATAAATAATGAATGAATTAAAAAAACTAGAGTGCTACACCTTCTTTAGCGGCAATGAGACCGAGATAGTCACGCCACTCTTAGAAGTCGTCATTTAAAGATGTTGCTCTCTCATTTTCAAAATTAACATAATATAATACTTCCTCAAAATCTGGGTACAAATGAATTTGATTCAGTTTTTATAATGAATGAATAAAATAACTAGAGAATGGCACACCTTTCTTGACGGCAATTACACCGACAGAGAGTCTTCTACTAAATAATATTTCTTTTCTGCGACTCCGACACGGAAACGGTATTGATAAATATGGATCCACAAATAAATTATAGCAATCAATATGACAACATTTATATCTATCAAAATTGCGACCGGTTTTTAAGACCTAGTATTTATTTTTAAAATTTGGTAGCATTCTCTTTACATTAAGCATGAAGATATTACTAACCCAAAGAACTGTTTTGTTATCCATCCTCTTGTTCATTATTTCAGTTGCTATTACGAATGCAGAATACGAAGAGGCAGATTACATGTCCGATCTTATAAAATCACTCGCCCCAACTCCCTCTAACTGGTCTAATACCACTGACTACTGCAAATGGAAAGGCATCTTTTGCCAATCTAATCGAGTTGTTTCCATCAACCTTCCATCAAGCTCACTCACCGGAACACTCCCTCCTCATCTCTACCCTCTTACTAATCTCACTCACATCGATCTCCACAATAATTCACTCAACGGTGCTTTGCCTAACTTTTCTGGTCTAGGCAACCTGGAAGCCGTAAACCTTGGCCACAATAAGTTCAACACAATCCCAAACGGTTGCTTTCAAGATATTCCATCTCTTCAAGTACTTAACCTTAGCAATAATTTGAATCTACAACGTTGGTCTTTTACTAAGAATTTAATTGATTCCCTCTTTTTGCGTGTCCTCGATCTTGAAGCTACAAATATCGAAGACTCGTTACCATCGGATATGTTTGATCCCTACCCGAGGCTGCATACTGTTGTTTTTTCGTACAACAACATCATGGGACCACTTCCTCGGTCACTTGGGGATTCCGTAGTAAGATATTTAAGAGTCAACAACCAAAAGAATCCGAATGGTTTTACGGAAACAATTGACCTGATATCATCCATGAGATTCTTGTCTCAAGCGTGGCTTAACAACAACAGTTTTTGGGGTTCAATTCCTAACATGTTTACTTCAAAATATTTGTTTGATCTGCAGCTTCAATCAAATTACTTAAATGGTTTTGTTCCACCTTCATTGCTAGATCTCACTAGCTTGAACAACATCTCTTTGGACAACAATCAACTTCAAGGACCAATACCTGTGTTTCCCAAGCGCGTCAAGGCAACTTGGAAAGGAAATTATTTTTGTGAAAGCCATGCTGGACATTGTGATCCACAAATTACATTTTTGCTTCAGATTTTTAAAGATGCTGGATTTTCTCCTTTATTTACAAGGAGTGGAGGTAACCAAAGTGATGCTTGTATAGGCTGGTTTTGGATTAAGTGTCGAAGAGGGAAGATTGTGAGCGTTGATTTGGAGAACTACAGTATTTCTGGACCTATCTCTTCTGCATTTTCCAATTTAACAAGTTTAGTGAACTTAACTCTTGCTGGAAATAATTTGACAGGTTTTATACCAGACAGTCTAACAACATTGCCTCATCTTCAACTTCTTGATATTTCTCATAACAATCTGACTGGACAAATTCCCAAATTTTCATCCAAGGTTAAGTTATTTACCCAAGGAAATCCTTTGCTTCGCCTAAATATTTCCGGAGATGGTAGAGGTAAAAATGCAACTAATTCCGGATATGATGATGTTCAAACAAGAAAAAATGGAGGTGAAAATATTGGCTTAATTAAATATGTTTGGATAATAGGTATGCTTCTATACCCATTATATATTCCAATACTGTTTTGTTTTGCAAAATTTGGGCATGTGCAACTCTTGTTATCTAAATATTGTTCAGTGAACTTAATTATTTCTTTGCTGTTTAATTATATTACTAGATTAAGACTATTGTTGTATATTAGTTTATTTGTTTTTTATTCAATTTTAAATATATTATGAGTTGATTTTGACAAAATATAATTATTAAATTTATATTAGAAACATTTTTTGTGAATTAGAATAGAGACAATAATATAAATTAATTATATAAACAAATATACATTTCATTTGAAAAGAAAATACACGTAAAGTAAGAATGATATTTGTAACTTAGGTTTGTAAATTTATATAAGTATAAAGTGATTTTTTTGTGTTGTTTTGATTCTCATGTTTTTTTCGTACTTATATTTTAATTAGATATTTTACTTTAATTTGTTTTTTATATATATATATATATATATATATATATATATATATATATATATATATATATATATATATATATATATATATATATATATATATATATATATATATATATATATATATATATATATATATATATATATATATATATATATATATATATATATATTGTGTTAAATAAAGTTAAAAATTTACTTACAATTATTGTCAAATAAAATTTTCAAAAAATTTATAAAATTTATGTCTATTTTATCGAATTTTATAAGATTGTTGTATACTATATTATTTTTTAATATCAACATAAAGTGACTTATATTTGAAAATTATGTAAGAACTACTTTAAGATTAAAAATATTTATTTCAAGTGTTATTTTTATTGCTATAATTTCAGGAAAACAAATTTTTTTTTTGTGTTTAGATTTTGAATTCTCTTTCATTTTTGAAATTTGAGAGAAATGTTTTTAATAAAAGAGAATATACATAGTTGGAGTAATGATTGGCTTGTTAGACCATTTTTTCCAAAATAAGATAAAAACATTTTATTGTGTTTGAATTCTCTTATCTCTTTTGTGTATTATTTTGTCACTTGTCATTAGTTATTATTTCATATTATATAAAAAAATAGTACAGTATATAGACATCGTAAAATATTGTTGCATACTATATTATATTTTAAATAAGTTTAAAGTGACTTATACTTGATAATTATGTAAGAACTACTAAGATTAAAAGTATTTATTTTGATATCTACATAAAGTGACTTATATTTGAAAATTATGTAAGAACTACTTTAAGATTAAAAATATTTATTTCAAGTGTTATTTTTATTGCTATAATTTCAGGAAAACAAATTTTTTTTTTGTGTTTAGATTTTGAATTCTCTTTCATTTTTGAAATTTGAGAGAAATGTTTTTAATAAAAGAGAATATACATAGTTGGAGTAATGATTGGCTTGTTAGACCATTTTTTCCAAAATAAGATAAAAACATTTTATTGTGTTTGAATTCTCTTATCTCTTTTGTGTATTATTTTGTCACTTGTCATTAGTTATTATTTGATATTATATAAAAAAATAGTACAGTATATAGACATCGTAAAATATTGTTGCATACTATATTATATTTTAAATAAGTTTAAAGTGACTTATACTTGATAATTATGTAAGAACTACTAAGATTAAAAGTATTTATTTTGAGTATTAATTTTATTGCTATAATTTCTGGAAAACAAAAAATATTTTATTGTATTTGAATTTCCACATCTCTTTTATATTTGAAATATGAGAGAATATTTTTAATTTAAGGGAATATACATAGTTGGATTAATGATTGGTTTGTTAGATTAGAAGTATACGATGAAAATGAGTTTTGGGATGTGCCACATAGGATTATAGGATGATGTGGCAACTTTAGAATTATATTTGATGATGTGTTAGAGTTATAATTGATGATGTGTTGCTATAATATTTGATACATTAGATTTAATATATTACTAGATTTATATTATAACACTACTACGAAAAATACATTTAACAACAATTGGAAAAGATATATAACCATGCGGGATAAGACGTTGTTATGTAGCGTGTGGTTGTATATGTGGTACTTACCATCACGGTCCAACGATCGTTGTAATAATTTGGAAAGCGCGCGTCTTATAACAACGGTTATCCATAATAACCGTTGTGATATAATATTTGAATAAATGTCAAATTTTCATACCAGAATCAACACTAAACCAATTTTGAATTGATAATAAAACTTCTATTAATTACAAGTACACAAAATTTTCATCTTATATTAAGTAAATAATAAAATTTGAATAGTCCGAGAAATGCAATCTTTCCAACTTTTCAGAAAAAAGAATTAGAATTAAAGAAACAATGATGAGCAGCTTTGATTTTTAAACTTCCGAGATAAGAAGATGAAGAATCAAAAGGAACAACATAAAAGTGGAAGAACCAAGACACAAAACCATCTTCATCCAAAGGAATCAACATGTGTTATCCTACTCAAGCCACCAACAATGTTGAGAATTCAAATGTAGTTGTAGAGGGTGTTGTGGTGCCTAACCAACCTCAAAATCAAGATGTTGTTGTAGAAGTCAGTGTTGTGGTGCAAAACCATCCTCAAATTCTTGATGTTGTTGTAGAGGGTGATGTGTTTAGACTAATGAGAGCCCTCTGGGTGAGGAGGAGAAGAAGAAAAAGAAGAAGAGTAAGGTTGAGAAGGAAAATGATGACTTTTTTCGATTCTGATTCTGATGATAAGGCTGATATGTTTGGTCTAACTTTATCTCAGAGAGAGGATTTAGATTTGATTATGGTTTTTTATTATGTATATAAAGTTTATGAAATAAAGTATAATCTATCTGCTTAACTCTCTTAAGGTTATCAACTTAAACATTCAACTTAAACTATCAACTTAACCTATCAACTTAAACTTCAAAATATATAAAACACATTATTGTAACTGAAAATTATTGCGATGAACTTACTCGTAAGAAACAATCTGTTAATTGCATATTCTTGTTAAGTCTACTACATCTTCAAATCTTACATTTCATAACAAAGTACAGAAAATATTAAACATAAATGATATAAGATAACATAACGTTTTAAAATTTCAAACCCTAATTCAACTATTATATTTTATAACAAAGTAAATATTAAACAAAAAGGTGATAAGAAAACATAACATTTTCAAATTTCCAGAAAATCTCTATGGCTTCAGTTTGTTCTGCAAATTCTTGTTCTTCTTTTTTGAATCTGTATACATAACCTTCAAATACCCAACAAAATCAAACTCTGGCGTCATAGTACTCTCATATTCCAATTTTTATTCATCATCCAATATGAACAAATTACATGTTTCACTAGACCACCTATTTGGACATCTCCAAAAAAGTCTTCCTTTATTTTGACCCCTCTTTCATAGGAACGAAACCATACGACAGTCACAAGCACATAAATTTCTAGATCGAGATTTTACACTCTTGGAATGAGACATTGAGACGATTATGGACAACAATAATGCGTGTTATGGTTGTTTTCTTCTTCCCGACGACGTTGGAGTTAGGGTTTGTTTCTTTTATCAGTGGAAGAATTGGTACTTAGTGTTTAATATATACAAAGAATCGTTAGTATGTAACAACGGTTGTTCAAAAGAGCTGTAGTGATACACCTATTATTTTTTTATTATATATAAATATAATTGAAAAAGCGTGCATTAAAGTAAAAGGGAGAAACTATTTGAGGGAGTTAAGGATCGAACTCAAGAAAGCTAGACTGTATCACCGCAGTTAGTGAATTAACCGTAATTATAACCTTAAATTTTCAATTTAAAAAATGAAAATAAACTGTTAGCGTCTTAGTTTAGAGATGTCACTACGGTTTTAGGGCGAACTATGATAACTTTAACATTGTTGTTTGTGCATTTTGTATTAGTGCAATAATTTATTGTAAATTATAATTGAAACAATGATAAGAATTAATAAGAATTTGTTTTCACAAAAAATAATTGATAAATTTATATTATAATAATTTATTGTAAATTATAATTGAAACAATGATAAGAATTAATCACATTATTTAAAAGAAAAATACAGAGTGACATTTAAAATTTAGTTTTGTAAATTTAAGTAATTATAATGTGTTTTTTCTATTCTCATGTTTTTTTATACTTATCTTTTCTTTTTTTTAGATATTTGATTTTAATTGGTTAAAGATGAGTATTATTTTTAGTCTTAAATAAAATTTAAAGTTGATTTGCAATTATTATCCAATAAAACTTTAAATAGTTTTATAAATTTATGTCTATTTTGTCAAACTTTTTTATATGATGAATATAGGGTTGCAAATGCTAGTTACTAGATTAACTTAATTTGTTTTTTTCATGAATTATTTAATTTCTAATAATGAAATTATAAAAAATTTATTTGATTTTGTTGTTGATATTTGTTGAAATATGAGTGTTATTTTTTTAAACATTATTATTTTTGGTTTATTATACTCCCTGTAGTCTCTATTATAAAAATTAAAAAAAAAAGAGTAAACTATAATTTAGTTCGGGATGGTAAAACGGATTCTCTCTGTTGGATCGATCTGTTTGACTCATAATTTTTGATAGACTGAATTGAGATTTTCTGTTCAACGTTTTAAGTTGGTCCGTTCCGTCAAATACGTTTTAAAAATAAGTTAGGGTGAATTTTTCCATTGAGATTTTTTTAAAAAAATAATTTAGAATGAAAATTAGGTAGTGCATTAAGGAAACCAATCCAATAATTTTTTTTCTTTTTATTGATAAAAATAAAAAATGAATTGAAAAATTTGTTTTCATGTGATTTCGCTTATAATGATAGTGGATGCAAGTTGCAACCATAAAAGGCAATAACTTATGAGATATGAATTAAAAAAATTAAGAAATGATGAAATTGTAAACTTTTTTTTATTATTGTTTTGTAAAATAGTATAACTTTTAATATATTTTATGATTAAATGTTTGTTAATAAAGTAGTCGATCAAATAATAAATATAGTAGTATATTATTTTTTAAAAAATAGAATTAAAATAGTAAATCAAATTAAAAAAGAAATGTATAAAAATTTGACGGATCGGTCTACCAATTCATTAATAAACGTGATAGATTTGACTTTTGAGTTTCGACGTCTAAGTTGACTTGTCCAGTCCCATTTTTTTTTTTTGGGCGAGTTTAAACAGGACGAGACCCCTACTTTGCTGCCCATAAATTTAATTCAAGAAAACTCTTTATCGTCATATGTGAAAAATCAAAAATCTTATTATTTGTCTTTAGTTTATTATATGTATTGTTTATTATATGTATCGATGCGGGTTATTAAACATAGAATGATCATAAACATGAGGTGATAAGTGTTGGAATAATAACAAGTGTGAGTAAGTGGGGAAATAGTCTCATATAAGATAGGAATAGGAGACTTAAGCATATATAAGTGGGAGAACTCACTCACCTATCACCTTAAGATTTTAGGTGGATAAGTGGTGTGTCTCTCACAAAGGTGCTTATTCCTACACTATGTATCAAATGTTCTAGGAATGTGGAGACTTAAACATATATAAGTGGGAGAACTCACCCACCTATCACCTTAAGGTTTTAGGTGGATAAGTGGTGTGTCTCTCACAAAGGTGTTTATTCCTACACTATTTATCAATGCTCCTAGTATCTCCCCCCAACAGTCTCTCGGTCCTAAGTCTCGAACCGTGTTCCACATGGTTATAGATTCAACTTCTAATCAAGAACAGGCTCTGATACCACATGTTGTTTTTCTCAGTATTCGACTGAGTGTTCACCAGCAACAACACAACAACATCAACACAATTTCAAGTGAAAACTATCAACGATGGGTGACACAAATGAATGTTATTTTCAGATTTCAAGATGTAGAAATATTGAATGATGGAATATCACAATTGGAAGTGAATGTTACGGAAGCCCGGACAGCTACGAACAAAGATCAAAGGAAGAAAGATGGCAAGATGTTGTTCTTGATTTACCAGTGTGTGGATTGTGATGTATTTGAGAAGATAATCGAAGAAGAAACAACAAAAAGAGCTTGGAAAAAGTTGAAGTCCTTGTATGGTGGAGATGAGAAATTGAAGAAAGTGAAGTTGCAGACTCTGAGAAAGCAGTATGAGATGCTGTAAATGAAAGAGGAAGAATATGTTTCTGCATATTTCTCAAGAGTAGTGACGCTAACAAACCAGATGAAGGCGTGTGGTAAAGCGTTAACGAATCTGCAGAAGATAGAAAATATATTGAGATCTTTAATTGCAGACTTTGATTACTTTGTTGTAACAATTGAAGAGGCCAAGAATCTATCTGAGATGAAGTTGGAAGAACTTCAAGTTTCATTGGAGGCCCACGAAATGAGGTTGCAGCAGAGAAATTCAGAAAGAGAGAAGACAGCTGAACAAGCATTGCAATTAAGATTCAGCAAGAAAGCTGGAAAAGAGAAATCGAAGCAGCGAAAGAATCTTGCTGGTGATGAGAAGTCACGCAAGAATATTGATTCGAAAGGAGTGGGCAATAAGTATTCTGGGAAGAAAGTTGACACGAAAGAGGTGCAATGTTACAATTTTCAAGGTTTTGGCCACTATGCTAGAGACTGTCGAAGAAAGAAAGCTGCAAAGTCGAAAGATAGTGATGAAGCTCAATATGCACGAGCTGGAAGTAGTGATTATGATGATGTATTGTTGCTGGTGAACACTCAGTCGAATATTGAGAAAAACAACATGTGGTATCAGAGCTTTTGGTTCGAGAAAGAGACCCGAAGAGTGGGGGAGTATTGTGGACTCACATTTGAGGGAGAGTGTTGGAATAATATAACAAGAGTGAGTAAGTGGGAAAATAGTCTCACATTGAATAAGAATGTGGAGACTTAAGCATATATAAGTGGAAGAACCCACTCACCTATCACCTTAAAGTTTTAGGTGGATAAATAGTGTATCTCTCACAAAGGTGTTTATTCCTACCGTATATATCAATACTCTTAATATCTCCCCCTAACAATAAATTCTCTCTAATTTTTCCGTTATGAACAATTGAAATCAAGTATAAGAGGTTAAAGCTCAGTCTAACTTTTCCTCCCGTACCCAAGCTCTTAAACCAAGTGAACAGATAAACTTCCATATAAATGTCTAATAACCCTGTATCTAACACAGCTGATCTAAAACCATTATTTAAATTGTTTATTTTAACATCACTAATTATTTATTTTACTTTTGCGATGATAAAATAAAATAATTATTGTTTATAATTATCATTCACTTTTTGCAAGCATGCAGGAGCAATTGTTGGATTTATAATACTTATTGGATTGATTGTTTACTATGGTAAGAAGTGTTTTATTTTAGTACAAAGGTGGATATTTAGGGGAACAACAAAATCTATTAATCATAATGTGGAGAATTTTATGGAAAGTTATAAATTGTCAGTGCCGATAAAACAATATAGATATGCAGAAGTGAAAAGAATGACAAACTCATTCCGAGATAAATTAGGTCAAGGAGGATATGGGACTGTGTACAAAGCAAGCTTATCTGATGGTCGTCAAGTGGCTGTGAAAGTAATAAAAGAGTCTAAAGGAAATGGAGAAGAATTCATAAATGAAGTTGCTAGTATTAGTAGAACGTCACACGTCAATATTGTCTCGCTTTTGGGTTTTTGTTATGAGAACAAAAGAGCGCTAATATATGAATTCATGTCCAAAGGGTCATTGGATAATTTCATCCTTAAAAGTGGATTTTCTGATTCTGTTTCTAGTTTGGATTGGAGCACATTATCCAAAATTGCAATGGGCATTGCTCGTGGATTAGAATACTTGCATCAAGGATGTATTTCAAGGATATTGCATCTTGATATCAAACCTCAAAATATTCTTTTGGATGAAGATTTTTGCCCAAAAATATCTGATTTTGGACTGGCTAAAATATGTCAAAGAAATGATAGTGTTGTGTCAATACTTGGCGCGCGAGGAACTATAGGATACATAGCACCAGAAGTATTTAGTCGAATAAATGGCGGAGTTTCTCACAAATCAGATGTATACAGTTATGGTATGTTAATTTTAGATATGATTGGAAGAAGAAAGAGTTCGGGCGCGAGAGATTCATGTACTTCTGAAATGTACTTTCCAGATTGGATTTATAAGGATCTTGAGCAAGATAATAACTTTGTGAATTGTGTAGCAAATTCTGAGGAAGAAAATGATATGGTGAGAAAAATTACTATGGTAAGTCTATGGTGCATTCAAACAAACCCATCAGATAGACCTTCAATTAGTAAAGTAATAGAAATGCTACAAGGACCACTTCGGTCGGTTCCATATCCTCCGAAGCCTTTTTTATATTCTCCTGAAATTCCAATATTCCAAACTTCATGTGTGCCTTCAAGCAGTTTCTCAGAGACAAAGTCATCAACCTTATCGGGGAATGGTTCCTTGAAAACAAACAAGTTCAGCAAAGACAACAATGAAATTGTGATTGTAATGTAAAAAGAACTTGTTGATATTTGAATACAACTTCACATATACTTTGCATAAACAATGAAAATGTGATTGTAATGTAAAAAGATGACACATATTGTAGTTTAATTTTTTAATATAATATTAATTATAAAGTAAGATTAAATATGACATGCTTAATAATCATAAATAACTAACAGATAGATATAAGGTTTAAAACTTTTAAAATGACATTAATGATAGAATAAATTTTTTGAATAGATGGGTAATAGATTAATTATTATGTATTTTTTTTATAAGCCAGTACAACACAACTATTTAAAAATGTTATTTTCTAAATAATTAAAATAAAGGTTAAATATTATTAAAATTTTAACAGTCATGATTAATTAATAATGTAAAATTTATTTACTGTCGGTGCATACGAATTAAATTCTAACAATAAATAGTAAGAAATTAAATTTTAATAGTTTTTATATGACACTAATTATAGAATTAGAGTTTAAATCAATAAATAATTACCAAATAATGAAAAATGATGTTTTAAATTCTTAATGATACTAATTGTAGAGTAAGAATATTGATTGCTAGATAATTATTTATTGCCCCAGAATACTTTGGATGAGATGGTAAAAAATCTCTTTCATCTTAATCAGAGATATTGAGTTTGATCCAGATTTTTGATACGCAACAATGTTATGAATACGTGATTTTACCTCAGTTAATTAAGGGGTTTTACCTCGATTTGATATGTTTATCTATTTTATGCTACTTTAATGAAAAATATGTATGAATTTGTAATTGTTAAGATATGTCCTATTAGGACTTTTGTGATGCATTGCACTATTAATCTGTTGATATCCTTATGAGATTTTTGTGATAGATTGCACCATTAATCTGTTGGTGGGCAATGTTGCGATGGCGGTGGTCGGTGGGGTGTCACACTTGCGACTGACAGGGTTCGGTAAAGTCGTGTGGCGATAGAGAGCTCTCCAAGTTAGTTTTCAAAAGGTTTTGAGCACACTTCAAACCGGTAGTTAGAGGCACCATTTCCCATAACTCAAATTACTGTGATGATCCTTGTTGTTCATTGATGCTTACTACATCCTTAATTTTCATTGTTTGATCCATTAGCTATGTTTGTTTTTGAATTTTGCTTTTGAAGCTCTTTCTGGTTTTTCTCAAATCGACTACACCACAGTTTAAATAAATTTTTCGCAAGGATATGGTTGAGATCGTCTCATTGAG
Organism: Vicia faba; assembly: GCA_948472305.1. Lineage (NCBI taxonomy): Eukaryota > Viridiplantae > Streptophyta > Magnoliopsida > Fabales > Fabaceae > Vicia > Vicia faba. The sequence goes on from OX451740.1 coordinate 500,634,362, forward strand.
ACGCTTCTGATGATACCAATTTCATAGGCAATAGTTCCTCTTGTAGAAACACCAAATTGCCCTAGTTTTCTGCAAATTTTTGAAATCTTTTAATTGACTTGACTTTCTTTGCTTCAGTGCATGCGCTTTGAATCACTTCCACTGTGCATCCACACCTCTAGACCATTGAATTTTCCACGCTAGGAAAGTGAGAAGGATGAGACGCCTCTCATTTTTTCCGATTTAATTTATTTTCTTTTTATTTGATTTAATTGTTTTTATCTTTAAAAATTAATTACTCTTTCATTTTAATTTAAAAAAATATCAAAATTATTTCTAAAAACTTCTCCTCTTTTTCTTCTTCTGATCCATATTTTTGTTTATTTTTTATTTGACTAATTTTGATAAGTTTTTGAATGTTTTCTTAGTTTTAATTGGTTTAAAAATATTTTTCATACTTTTTAAATTCTCGAAAAAAAATTACATGATTCTATGAAGGTTTCTGACCTATAGTGATTTTATTTGACTTTTTTGTTGGTCTTACTATTTTTCATCCTTTTTGATCTTTTTGCCTGATTTTAAAATAGTTTCTAATTTCTAAAAATTATGAAAATATTTCTATAAATATTTTGAGGTATTTCTAATTTTTCTGTGCCTCTGGATGCAATTTATTTAATGGTTTGATGTAGTTTTCTATTCTTCCCCTTATTTTTCATTTTTAAAACAATTGAAATTTTTTATTATTATTATATTTTGTTTGTTAATTACAATTTTAATTTTGTATATTCTGATTGGCTTGGATCTTGATCATTGAGGTCATGAATTTCATCAACATCAATGAAATTTGGATGATTGATTTTGATGAAATTAGATCTAATTCTTGATCCAATTTGAGATTTATTGTATTGTTCAAGTTATCTCTGCTCCATCTCTTTCTTCTTCTTTTTATTTTTGGATCAATTGGATGATGATTGATTCATCTTTGTTCAGTTGAATTTGAATTGGTGCTTGATGAACTTTCATCTTATTCAAGTTAATTATCAAGTTACTTATCATAAAAGGTACATATAGCACTTCAGTGATATTGGCCTTTCGACCATCCTTCCTGACAATCAAAATATCTCCTTTACCACCTGATTTGATTTAATCACCTTTTCGACTGAACCATCTAACTTGGTAAACTAGTTTTTATTGCCAGTTATGTGGTTGTTGCATCCTGAATCCAAATACCACATGTTGTTTTTCTCAGTGTTTGAGTGAGTGTTAACCATCAACAACACATCATCAGAATCATTATCTCCAACTCGTGCATATTGAACTTCATCACTATCTTTCTTCCTCGGTGCTTTCTTTCTTCGACAGTCTCGAGCATAGTGACCAAAACTTTGACAATTGTAACACTACACCTCTTTCTTGTCAACTTTCTTTCCAGAATATTTATTGTTCACACCTTTTTTAATCGAATCAGTATCTTTCTTGACTTCTCATCACTAGTAAGATTCTTTCGCTGCTTCGACTTCTCTTTTCAAGCTTTTTTGTTGAATCTTGATTGCAATGCATGTTCAACCACCTTCTCTCTTCCTGAGTTTCTCTGCTTCAACCTCATCTCACGAGCCTCTAATGAAGCTTGAAGTTCTTCTAACTTCATCTCAGATAGAGTCTTGACCTCTTTAATTGTCACAACAATGTAGTCAAAATCTGCAGTTAGAGACCTCGATACTTTCTCTATCTTCTGCAGATCTGTAACCGATTCACCACATGCATTCATCTAGTTTGTTAACGTCACAATTCTTGAGAAATATACAGAAATTGATTCATCTTCTTTTTCATTTGAATCATCTCGTATTGCTTTCTCAACGTCTCCAACTTCACCTTCTTCAATTTGTCTTCTCTGCCATAGAAGCTCTTTAGCTTTTCTCAAGCATCTTTCATTGTTTCTTCTTCAATTATCTTCTTAAATACTTCAGAATCCACACACTGGTGAATCAAGAACAACGCTTTACCACCTTTCTTCCTTTGATCTTTGTGCGCAGCTTTTTAAGCATTTGTCGCATTTGCTTCCAGTTCTCGTACTCCATTCAAGATTTCAACAACATCTTGAAATCGGAAAATAACCTTCATCTGCGCAACCCACCGCTGATAGTTTTTACCTTTGAAAACCGGTAGATTTGCTGGAAATTGCGTTTATGTTGTTGTTCCGTTTGTCATTAGATTCTCTCTGAATCGCAACCGAGCTCTGTGATACCAATTTATTGGAACAAAGGGTTTTCAAGAAAGATGATTTAAGAAAGAAGAGGAAGAAGAGAGAGAAGCGAGATTGAAAGGTTATTATAAAACTGTAACAGAAAAGTGATTTGTGAAAATCTGTTATTGATGTGATATACTAATTACAAACTAACAAGCCCTTTATATAGACATACAATCTCCAGACCCAAAACGCAATTCGACGCATTACAAGACAACTATATTTGACCATGTCAAATACAGCTGACAACCTATCCACGCAACTAATTCGACATACTACTTATGCAGACATTTCGATAGATATGAATTACACTATCTAACAAAAGACACGTACGATTGTTGTAATGATGGCAATTCAGAAGAATATAAGTAAGGCTTCAAAGGAAATGGAATTGAAGGCTGTGAACGTTGTAGCATTTCTATTACTTTACTCATCGATGGTCTATCTGACGGATTTGTTTGAATGCACCATAGACTCACCATAGTAATCATTCTTACCATGTCATTTTCTTCGTCTGCATTTGCTAAACAAGTCACATTGCTATTATCTTGCTCAAGATTCTTATAAATCCAATCTAGAAAATACATTTCAGAAGTACATGATCCTGCAGTATCATAATTCTTTCTTCTTCCAATCATTTCTTGAATTAACATGCCATAACTGTATACATCTGACTTGTGAGAAACTCCATCATATGATCGACTAAATACTTCTGGTGCAATGTATCCCATAGTTCATCTTGTTCCAAGTAAAGACACAATACTATCATTCCTTTGGCATATTTTTGCTAGTCCAAAATCAGAGATTTTGGACAAAAATCTTCATCCAAAAGAATGTTTTGGGGTTTGATATCAAGATGCAGAATTCTGGAAATACACCCTTGATGCAAATATTCTAGTCCTCGAGCAATGCCAATTGCAATTTGGTAATGGTTTCCAATCCAAACTAGAAATAACATCAGGAGATCCCTTTTAATGATGAATGTATCCAATGATCCTTTGGACATGAATTCATATATGAGTGCTCTTTTTTTCTCATAACAAAAACCCAAAAGCGAGACAATATTGACGTGTGACGTTCTACTAATGCTAGCAACTTCATTTATAAATTCTTCTCCATTTCCCTTAGACTCGTTTATTACTTTCACTGCCACTTGACGACCATCTGGTAAGCTTGCTTTATACACAATACCATAGCCTCCTTGACCTATTTTATTTTTGAATGAGTTTGTCATTCTTTTCACTTCTGCATATGTATACTGCTTAATGGGCACTGACAAATTATAATTTTGAATAAAATCCTCCACATCATGGTCACTAGATTTTATTTACAAAAATAAGACTCCTCTCATGGTTACGAATAATAACCACAATTAATATTACAAATCCAACACTTAACAACGATGCTCCTGCATGATAGAAAAAAAGTGAATGATATTATAAAAATTATTAATTTCTTTAACAATCACAGAAGCAAATGGAGTAATTTACTGAAGAGCATTGTGGTCCAAAGAGATGTTGTTCAAAACTAGTGAGGGCGAGCAAGGAAGGTGGAACCAAACCAGCTAAGTGATTATTCTTGAGCTGGAGATCAGACAAATAAGTGGAGTTAAACGTGGTAGGTATTGGACCTTTGAACAAGTTATTGCGAAGCCACGCCTGAGACAAGAATCTCATGGATGACATCACATCAATCGCACCCGTAAGCCAATTAAATCCCTGGTTGTTGAGCCGTAAACACCTTACTCTAGATTCACCGAGAGATAGGGGTAAACTTCCTATAATGTTATTATGGGAAAGAATAAAAGTATGCAAAGTTGGAAACGTATTAAACATTTCAGATAGTAATGAATCAATCATGTTAGTAGCTTCAAGATCAATGGTTTCCATAGAGGTGGAAAATGCTATGTCAGCTATAGGAAATGCCCATGGATCTAGATTCAGGTTGTTGCTAAGGTTGAGGGTTCTGAGACCATGCGTGAGTTGAAAGCAACCGTTTGGGATTGAGGTGAAGTTATTGTGACCGAGGGAGACTGTTTGAAGCGCGTTGAGACCATAGTAATTAGGTAAAGAAGCGATGAGAGAGTTGTTATGAAGATCAATATGGGTGATATTAGTAAGAGTGTTGAAGTTGGGAGGGAATGTTCCGGACAGTGAACTCGATGGAAGTTTGATGGAAACAACACGACTAGATTGGCAAAGGATGCCGTTCCATTTGCAATAGTGAGTATTGTTAGACCAGCCCGATGGAGTTGGAGTCAGTGCTTTCATAAAATCAGACATGTAATCTGCATTATCTTCGTCTCCATTAATAATAGTAACGAAAAAGGAAAAGATGAAAAAAGATTGATAAAAAAATGTCTTCATGTTTAATTAGTTACTAGCACTCTAGCAGAGTAGCTACTAGCAAGTCTTGTTTATGTGATGCATGAGTTACAAGAAAGAATAATACTCCATCCATCACAATTGACTTGAAAGAGTAACTACTAAAATGTTATGAGTAAATTATTATTTCCTCCAAAGTGTGAATCATGGAAAGCCATCAGTGTTTTTTCATTAAAAATAGACAAAGGAAAAGACACATGTTTTAATTTTACTATTATTAAAAAGTAAAAAAAGTGATTAGCATGTGAAGGAGGTTAAAATATTATATAAATAAAATAAATTCCCCATTAACTCGAAAAATCATTCAATATTCCTTATTTGATTATGAAAAGAAGTATATTGAAAGTTGCCGGTAAATGACATTTTTTTCCAACGAAGATAGTTGTTGAAAAGGTTATAGATGTGAAGATTGTTAGAATTAATTTAGATTTAATTAGATATTAATTTATATTTAGGAATATTTTTTAGATTGTTTATATCTTTGTTAGAAGATATATATCTTAAATCTTCTTAAATTTTTGTAGAAGATATATTTTAGATTTAATTTTGTGTATAAATAGCCTAATGGAACAGGTTATTAAAAATTCATTGTAAATCCTTTTTTTTAGCTATCAGTAAAGATTTCTTTTGTCTTTTATCTTTCTTGTGTTCTAATAATTGGTATCTAGAGCTCCGGTTCAAAATCCACGGAAAAATAAGTATTGTGATTAAGAATTACAATATTCTGATTCTGGGGATTTTTTGAGAAAATATTGATTTGGAAAACTCTGCGTAAATTGCATAAGGTAGAAGATGAACGAAAACGGTGGCGATATTCATTCCAAGCTTCCAGTATTTGATGGCAAAAACTGGAATCGTTGGAAGATCCAGATGCACATATTATTTGGTTCTCAAGATGTGTTAGAACTTGTTACTGATGGCTATAATCTGTTAGAAGCAGATGCAACAGAGGCCCAGAAGATAGCACAAAAGGCGCTGAGGAAGAGAGATCAGAAGGCATTGTTCTACATCCATCAATGTGTGAATGCGAATATGTTTGAGAAGATTGCTGATTCTGAAACAGCGAAGGCTGCATGGGACACATTAGTCAGATGTTACGGTGGTGACGCAATAGTGAAGAAGGTGAAGCTTCAGTCTCTCAGAAAGCAATATGAGAATCTCAACATGAAGGACAACGAGAAGGTTTCTGAATACATTTCTAGAGTGATTCTGATCACTAATGAGATGAAAGCTTATGGAGAAACTCTGTCTGAACAGGTAATCATTGAGAAGATCTTGAGATCTTTAACTTCTCAGTTTGATTACATTGTGGTAGCAATTAAACATTCTAAATATCTGAGCACCATGAGAGTTGAAGAGCTGCAAAGTAGTCTAGAGGCGCATGAGTTGCGTATGACTGCAAGAACTTCTGATAGGGAAGTAGAGCAGCTGGCTCTGAAAGTAACTTCTGGTAAGAAGCATTAGAAGCAGACTTGGTCAGAATCCAGGAAGAAAACTAATGATGGTCAAAAGTCAGAAGCTTCAAATTCTGATAGGCAGAAGAATGTCCAAAAGGGAAAGGAGAAGTCTGACAAGAAGAATGTTCAGTGTTACTGTTGCAAGAACTTTGGACACTATGCCAGAGATTGATGGTCCAACAAAGAAAGGAAGTCAGAAGAAGCAAATATAGCAAGAAGAGACTCTGATGATGAACCTGTGCTATTGTTGGCTTCTGAACCTGATGATCTGAATTCATCAGAATTGTGGTATATGGACACAGGGTGTTCAAACCATCTTACTGGAAACAAGAAGTGGTTGGTTGACTTTGACTCTGGAAAGAGTACAAAGATCAGCTGTGTTGATGATAAATACCTCAATGTAAGAGGCATGGGAAATGTCAAAATCATTTTAAACAATGGGAAAGCAGCAGTGATCCAGAATGTTTGGTATGTATTTGGCATGAAAAGCATTTTGATGATTGTGGGACAAGTGGTTGAGAAAGGTTTTTCAGTTACCATGAAGGACAATCTTCTGAAGTTGTATGACTGCAATCAAAAGCTGATTATAGAGTCAGAGCAGGGAAGGAACAGAACATTCAAGGTGAATGTTAAAACTACAGACTCTGAATGTCTTAGTGCAACAAGTGTTGTCAAGGAGAGTGAGTTGTGGCACAGAAGATTTGGTCATCTGAATTTCAGAAGTTTAGGGCATCTGAAATCAAAGAATCTGGTACATGGAATTCCTACAATCAAGAAGCCTGAAAAGTCATGCAAGGTGTGCATGGAAGGGAAGCAACCAATATTACCCCTTGCATCAGAAGTAGCTCCAAGAGCAAAACATGACTTGGGAGTAGTACATTCTGATGTGTGTGGTCCGTTTCCAGTAGCATCGACTGGAGGGAATAAATACTTTGTCATTTGTTGATGAGTTCACCAGAATGACACAAGTATCTCTCTTAAAGTTCAAAAACGAGGTGTTTGCTGAATTCAAAAAGTTCAGACTGAAGGCTGAGAATCAGAGTGGCCTGACTCTGAAAATTCTTAGAACTGATGGTAGTGGTGAGTATAACTCCACAAAATTCAGAAGTTTTTGTGAGGAGAGTGGAATTGAGCATGAGGTTACTGCTCCATATACTCCTCAACACAATGGTCTTGCTGAAAGAAGAAATCGTACTTTGCTAGATATGGTGAGAAGCTTGCTGAAAGAGAAGAAGCTTCCTCATACTCTGTGGGGAGAATCTGTTGCAACTGCATGTTATTTGCTCAACAGATGTTCAATTAAGAAATTAAAGGAAATAGTTCCTATTCAGAAGTGGACTAGAGATAAGCAAAGTGTTAGTCATCTGAAGGTGTTTGGTTCTGTATGTTACAAACATGTCCCAGAAGCCATAAGACAGAAGTTGGATGATAAAAGTAAAGTGATGTTGCTGGTGGGGTATCATAGTACAGGTTCGTACAAACTTTATTGTCCAGAAACTAACAAAGTTGAGTTCAGCAGAGATGTCATTATAAAGAATCAGAAGTTTGGAATTGGGAAAAGTCTCGTCCTGACTCTGATGACAGAACTTCTGAAGAAAGGTCAGAAGCACATGTTTCTGAAGCTGGTAAAGACTCTGACTCTGAAGAAGATACAGAAGGAGAAGATGATTTTGACTCTGACTCCGATGGTGATCCATACTCTGAAGACAATCAAGGTTCTGGAGAAAGTCCAATTGCTGAAGCAAGTGATTCTGAAGGGGAAAGTTCTGGTGTCCAAAGTTCTGAAGGTCCAGTTCAGAGGCAACAAAGAGTCAGAAGCATCCCAAGAAGATTTGCAGAGTTTGACATGTTGCTAGACACTAAAGTAAACTCTGAAGGAGAAGTTATTCAGTGTGCAATGTTAGTAGACTTTGAACCCGTGAGTACAAAAGAGGCTCTTAAGCAGCAAGTTTGGTTACAGGCCATGAAATAAGAACTTTATGCTATAGAGAGAAACAAGACTTGGAAGCTGACAGAACTTCCAAAAGGAAAGAAAGCCATCGGCGTCAGATGGGTTTTCAAACAGAATCTAAATCTAGATGGATCAATTGGCAAACACAAAGCGAGATTAGTAGAAAGAGGCTTCCTACAAAAGTCTGGGTTGGATTACTTTGAAGTGTTTTCACCTATAGCGAGACATGAAACAATCAGACTAGTGATTGCAATAGCTACTAACAGAAATTGGCCTCTGATGCATTTAGATGTAGAATATGCATTTCTGAATGGTCCATTACAAGAAGAGGTGTACGTTTCACAACCTCATGGATTTGAGAAAAAGAATCAGGAAGGGATGGTGTTCAAATTACACAAAGCATTGTATGGATTGAAGCAAGCGCCCAAAGCTTGGAATTTGAAGATTGATTCGTTTTTCAAGGAACAAGGGTTTCAGAAGTGTGAGATGGAGTATAGTGTTTATGTTCAACACACTTCAGAAGATAATATGATTCTGGTCTGTTTGTATGTTGATGACATACTACTTACAGGAAGTTCTGAACAAGAGATAGTTGAGTTCAAAAAAGTTCTGATGAATGCATTTGAGATGACAGATCTTGGAAAAATGAGTTTCTCTCTAGGGATGGAATTTATGTACTCTGAGAAATGAATCATTTTACATCAGATGAAGTATGAACTAGAGCTTCTGAAGATATTTAAGCTAGAAAATTGCAAGGTTGCTATCACACCTGCTGATACGAATCAGAAGTTGGACTCTGATTCTGATGGAGAGGATGTGAATGCTACAACCTTCAAACAGGTGGTTGGTTCTCTAAGGTATTTGTGTAATACCATACCTGATATTTGCTATGAAGTTGGAATGGTTAGCAGATTTATGAGTAAACCAAAGTGGTCCCATTACCAAGCTGAATTCAGGATTCTGAGATATGTGAAGGGAACTCTGAAATATGGAGTGTTATTTCCGTCTGGAAGAAAGATCGAATCAGAACTTTTGAGTTATTCTGATTCTGATTGGTCCGGAGATAGAGTTGACAGAAGAAGTACTTCTGGGTACTTATTCAAATTTCTAGGAGGTCTTATTTCTTGGTGTTCTAAGAAGCAACCTGTTGTTGCTCTGTCAACTTGTGAAGCTGAATATATTGCAAGTGCTCTGACTGCATGTCAAGCTGTGTGGATTCTGAACTTGCTAAAAGATCTGAAGATTGAGGTAAATAAACCTCTGAAGCTGATGATTGATAACAAGTCTGCAATCAATTTTGCCAAGAATCCAGTGTTGCATGGGAGAAGCAAGCATATTGACACCAAGTATCATTTTCTGAGGAATCAAGTTCATAATGGAATATTAGAGGTTGTGCACTGTAGCACTCAGAAGCAGCTGACAGATGTTCTGACAAAGACTATCAAAACTGATCAATTTCTTGGTTTAAGGGATGGAATTGGTATTGTCAGTTTTGGATAAATATAAATTAAGGGATGGTGTTAGAATTAATTTAGATTTAATTAGATATTAATTTATATTTAGGAATATCTTTTAGATTGTTTATATTTTTGTTAGAAGATATATATCTTAGATCTTCTTAGAACTTTGTAGAAGATATTTTTTAGATTTAATTTTGTGTATAAATAGCCTAGTGGAGTAGGTTATTCAAAATTCATTATAAATCCTTTTTTTGAAGCTATCAGTAAATATTCCTTTTGTCTTTTATCTTTCTTGTGCTCCAACAAAGATATGGGATTAGGGAATATATTCACATAATCCCATTTAGAAAGACATGGTGTTAGAAAGGTAAATAGTGAGACTAACCGGATAAAATATAGTGACACGAGAAATTGTGTCGGCACTTTCAGCTAGACGAGTTTTTTGAAATTTGACACATGGTCACCAGGTTTGCAATTCATTTTGGTATCTGATATAAATTCGCATATGCGGTACACAACTCTTAAAGAATTAGGTACGTGAAGGACACACTACTACGAAAAAGTCATTTAACAACAGTTGGAAAAAATATATAATCACGTGGGTTCAGGCGTTGTTATGTAGAGTATTATTGTAAATGTGTTACTTACAATCACAGTCCTCAAACCGCTGTAATATACTGGAAAATTCACGTAATATCACAACGGTTAGTTAACTTAACCCTTGTTGTATGTATTTTAATAAAATAAAAAATAGTAGTATAACAACAATAGCAGTAAGAACAACAACAAGAACAACATGAACAACAAGAACAACATGAACAACAATAAGAACAACATGAACAACAAGAACAACAAGAGCAACAACAAGAACAAGAACAACAAAAACAAGAAGAACAACAAAAACAAGAAGAAGAAGAAGAAGAAGAATACAACAAAAACAATATACATCAACAACAATAACAAGAAAAACAATAATAAGAATAAGAAGAACAAAAACAACAACAACAATAACTAAAAAAGAACAATAAGAACAACAACAACAACTAACCTTGTTAACTTGAATTCATATTTTCCTTGTCTCACTCAAGATGGAGAATAGATGACGGAGTTCTGAAATTTATAAATTAAAGAAATGATGCTTTCGAGTTTTGCTTATGGAAGAAATGATATTTTTAAGCTTGGTTTAGTGGAGAAATAGAGTGTCGTAAATGAAAGATGATGTTCGAAAGTAGAAGATAAAGTTCGTCTAAGTTGGAAGTTTGTCTAAGTTTTAGGTTTCACTCGAATCGCTAACGCTGGTGTGTTGAGCGTTGATAGTCACTGAATGGACAATTGAGATTTATTTAAGGATGGTGAAGAAACTCAATAAATACGTTACATACAACAACAATTGTATTTTTTTGACAGTAACAAACTTAACAATTATCATTAATCAAACATTGTTTAATACAAGAAGGTATCATATCAAGTGTACTACGCCTAGACCAAGAATTGACTGCCTTAGCTAATGCATGAGCAACCGAATTCGCTCGGCGTTTAATAAACTTCACCTCAAAGTTTGGAAAAAAATCAGAAGATTTCTAATAAACATAATTGTAAGACTAAATTCAGAACTTTCTAAGTTCGTAGCATGAATAGCTTGAGCTACAATTTGACAATCAGTTTCAAAACTAACATGGGATATTTGTAATAAGATAGCGTTTTGGATTGCCTCCTTTAAGGCTATGGCTTCAGCTTCAATAGTAGATAATAGTCCAACATCCCACGCCACCCCTGCAGTAATGAAGCTACCCAGATGATCTCGAGCACACCATCCTCTATTTGTTGTACCTCATTCACTATTGAAACCCGCGTCAACATTACACTTCAACCAACCTTTCGTTGGTGGCCTCCAAACCTCATGGTGACTAGTATCAATATTAGATCTCTTTTCGTCTTTACCTAGAAACCAATCATGTCAATTATAATAAGTCTGTAACCCAATCTTTATAGCATCTCACGAGTATCTTGCCAAACCACATTATTAAATAACAGTTGTTGTATCTATTTCAAAAATAAGAGTATGGTGTTTATGTAGTATTGATAGTGTAGACATATTAGCATGTTGTTGCAAGAGAATTTGAGTCGTTGTATTGATTAGCTTTTTTGCCTCTTGATCAAACAATGTCAAAGTCGTTTTAGCAGTTTTATCGGACATTGTCAACATTATCTTGAACCTGTGATTACATGGACTTTATATTATTTTAATTTATTTTTTTATAAGATGGTTTATAATTGCAAATGTCTAACCTTGATTTTAGATACTTGGAAGGTGTTTCACACGAAGGACATTTCAATTTATGGCCTTTTTGTTTAAGTTTTTTCATGCATTTTTCACATCCAATGTAATACCATCCAAACATATCATCAATTTCATTTATAGTTGAGAATCTCCTATATTTAAAGGTTTAAAAAATTGGTAAGTAAAATAACTTTTTAATTGTATTTACAAAAGAGTTTTTAAATAAAATTTATAATATACCCGAGTATCTGAATCCCATGTCATCGTCATTATATTTTGTAGTGTAGATCTATTTTGAGTAATTTTCTTTAAAGGTGATATATTTGAAAACCCAATCATTGGAATCTCCTTTATTTCTAGATGATCATCATTCGATGGACTATATAAATTATATAAAATAAAAAGAGATACTGAAAGATAAACTTTAAATTTTAGTTATCTAAAAATGATCATTTATAAATGTTAATAAACTGATTAAGTATATTCGACGGGTATATTATTATTTTTAGACATTGGAATTCGGAATTTTCTAGATTGATGTATATCCCAAGTAGTTGAAGTTGAGTTGATCGAGTATTCATATGTGAAATAAAAATTAAATTTATTTGTGATTGAATAAAACATCTATAACATTTAAATATATAACTAGTCGATAACCCGTGCTGTCACACGGGGCCGGTCGAGAATTCATAAAACGTGGAACTAATGTTGTCATGTAACAGTAAATTCGTTTTTATGTAATTCAATAAAAGTTCATCTAATTCGGTCAAATTTAGTGTATCAAACTTATTTGACAACATTAAAAAATGTAAACTGAAATCATGATTGTGTAACAAAATAAGAAACTGTGATGACTCTTCAAAATAAGAAACTATCACGAGTCTTCAGATACAACGCAACCAGCTTGGAAACGATGTTTTCAACTTTTTGACCTGCACAATAAATTATGCAAAAATTAGACAGCATTTACGGAAACAATTTATATTAAAGAAAATATTTGTTATTATGTACTTACCGATCAACAAAGAGATTGGAAAACTTCTTTGTATACAACATTTGTAGTGATAGATGTTGATACATTCATACTATCATGTATTAAGATCTTTAGACCACTTTTGCTTGTAACTCTTGAAATGGCTACATACAACTGGCCATGACTGAATACAGGAGTAGGCAAATACAATCCAACTGTATCAAGTGATTGGCCTTGAGACTTATTAATTGTCATTGCGTACGACACAATAATTGGGAACTGTGTCCTAATCAACTTAAATGGCCACGGTGACTCGTAAGGTGACATAGACATTCGAGGGATGTAAAAGATGTTACCAACATTCTTACCAGACATGATCTTTGCCTCAATAACGTGATTTGTCAACCTTGTAACAATTAGTCTAGTTCCGTTACACAAACCATCGTTTTGGTCCAAATTCCTCATAAGCATTATTGGTGTACCAACCTTTAATCTGAGTTTGTGATTTGGGACACCTGAAGTCCTAAGCTTGCTAAGAAATTCTGGAGTAAGACATTCATAGGATTCGGTGTAACTTGAATCAGTTCTATCAATCGAATCAAAACTCAAATACTCTTTGTCCTCACCTAAGAAATGGGAAAACGCGAATCAATCCATAATGTTTTTTCAAGAATAATTTAATAACGAAACATCTACACGAAAATAAACATCAAAAGAAAAAATAGTTTACCCGGTATCATGTCTAACACGTAATGATTAATTTTATCAACAACTTCAATGGTTGAAGCAAGTATTGCTTTTCCTTGTAGAAATTCTACATTTTGAAAGTCGGCAAGCAAGTTTGGGTATGTGCTTTCAACTATAGCTCTTATTGGATCCTCAAAATTGGAAATTAACAAATCCGGAGGAATTTCTATATCAGCTAATCCATCGTTAGGTTCACATATTTTACCGTCACCAACATTTAATATCTATTTAGAGAATTCTGCAAGTTCATCAGAAGTTGTACCGTCCCTCCCATTCTTTAGTCTCATGTTTTTGGTTAGTGTTAACACTTGGCAATAGTCTCACACATAAGAAGAACAAATGGAAGCATGAACAATATCAGAACGGCCTGCTCTTGGAACAACTGGAAGTATCTGTCGAAAATCTCCTCCAAATATAACTACCTTGCCACCAAAAATTGTATTTGCAAAACCCTTATCGCTCATGACATCCTTAAGGGTCTTATCCAAGGCCTCAAAACAATTCTTATGAGCCATGGGTGCTTCGTCCCATATTATGACATCAGTAGTTTCGAATAACTGTGAATGCTCAGAGTCTTTGTCAACATTGCAAGTAGAGTTGTCAAGCGTTGGAATGGGAATTTTGAACTTCGAATGGGCTGTTCTACCACCTGGAAATAATAAGGAAGCTATGCCACTTGAAGCAACAGGCAGAACAATTTTTTTATCTGAACGAAGTGCACTTGATAATGTCCTCCACATAAACATTTTACCGGTTCCGCCGTATCCATGTAAAAAAAACACCCCTCCGTTTTGTTTCTTGACGGCGTCCATTATGGTTTCAAAGATTGCACGTTGCTCATCTTGACGTTCAAATGAAAAGAATCAATACAACAGTAGTTTAATGAAAACATCGATGATTTGAATAATGAGGAAATACCTGTTAGAGATGTAAATAGATTCTGGAAGTTATGTCGCTCTAAATCAGCATCGTAATCACGTTCATCAAAAATCAGTCTATTGCCGACATGTCGCGTTATATACAAATCTGGAAACGGCATATCTTTGAATTCACGCAAGCTTCTTCTATTTGATTACATCATATTCTCAATCTCAATTAATGTGAGGTTTGTCAGTTCTGCAGTTGACAATTGCATGTCTTCCAACACAAATACAAACCAAAATAAAATATAACTATTATGTACAATAGAAATCACAGTGTTGATGAAGATAGACATGCAAAAGGATCGTTAACCTTAAAATGGCAGTATCATAGAAAAGTTCAGTATAATGCAAGAGCATCAGACATTCGGGTTCATTAAAAATGTTATGTTTTTGATCAGTAGCTGTGACAAAAGGTGGTTGAAGGTAAAAGATAAATCACAGAATTATTCTGTTCTGTGTTGGTGGTGAGTAATATGAGATTGCATTAGATATTTTTATTACTGATGAAATAGCAGCATTGAAAGGACTTGCTTACTGGAACTTATGATTATTTGAAAGGGCAGCATTGAAAGGTGCTGTTGAATGGAAATGATGTGAAGCATTATGGCATAAGAACAGGAAAGTCTGTGTATGGGCAGAACTGTCGAAAAATTTTATGACAGAACCAGTTTGGTAACAATTGAAATTCTTAAGTTAAGACCCTATCTACATGAGTTGAAATTACATTACGACAATGAGAACCTGTCAAAAGACTTAAGTATGGTTTGAACTGTATGATATGTAACAGATATATGGAAGTATAAAATGATTGAAATTATTGCATCCAAAGTAGTTTAAAAGGTATTATAAGAAGAAAAACTCATTATAATAGTTTCGTACGGTTTGTAATTGTATGAAATTTAACAGAAGTATTTAGGTATTTGTTAAGTGTACCTCTTATTCCAGTGACAATTCTCTGTTGATGAAGAATACCGTCAGATAGCAACTTCCAAGTCTGTTGCCAAACATGTCGCGGTCGATTAACAGTACCAGACAACAGCATCGTGACAAATAGCTTCCTCAAAAAATTACCGGAACCCCAATCTTTGGCCTCATTTATGGCTGCAACATATTCTTTGTCGTCGTTAAGAAATCCCATCTCAAAGCATGCATCTCTAAAACTGTCGCGGACTACTCCACCAACCTTTTTTATATCGTCATAGCAAGTCGGTCCCTTGACAACCGTCAACATCATTCTAAGGTAATAGAGCTCACCAGTGCTTGGAGGAACCCAAATTAACCGGCCAATCGTACGACCTCTTTTTCGAGGTCTCCATAAACGGTACCTTTTATCGTAAACGAACTTGGAAAGAAACGCAGTGTATGTTAAAGTCTTTGCATCTTCGTATTTTTTGTTTGACTCCATCCAAGCTGTAAACATTGATTCCTTTACAGTTGGTTTTTCAAGAACATTGTCTATGAAATCATAGTCACTGTAGTAAACCGGATTTTCGCCTTCCAGATGAAAATACAACCTTTCGACAGAAGGAGATCTACCATGGATAGGATATGAAAAAATCCTCCAACACGCCTCACTCGGGGAAACGTACCTGCAATCAAGGTACTGTTTGATTTCATCAACATCTGTACCGAATGAACTTCCGTCTGATTCGGTCCGAACAACTGCTGCAGTTATTCTATCGTAACCTTTGTTAATATACTTGAATAAGTACTTGACAGAAGTACCTTGGTTACACCATTCCATATTAATGTGCGCCTGATATTTCTTTAGAAGATATGCATTATAAGGAACTACATACCTATTATCAAGAACAATACTTTTTTTCAGAACAGTAATGCCAGTATCCCTTCTCCTATAGACGGGATAGCCATCTTGATCGACAATGGTTTGAGGCTGCCTATTTTTGGGAAAGAATTTAGAGCATTTACCATTTTTCATGCAAGGGGAAGATCTGTTAGCCAACCCACATGGACCATGAATCATATGTGTCTTTACCAAATGATTTAATTGTTTATCATCCGTTTCTGCCGGTATTTCTGCTGAAATAATGTTGTTGATGTCATCCGGAGTGGGAAACTTGTTCTGGTGATGCATTAAATTTATTATATTAAACAAAATAAGGAATTACCAACATCATATTGCTTTTTGCAGTGTAAATTATACATAGTTTTTTGCAGCTTAAATGACTAAAATCATATCATTCTTTCATATACAATGTCAAAAGGATCAAACAAAAAGCAAGAATGACAAATCAAATCCTCATAAACCAGAATAAACAAAATGTAAACCAGAAATATTTCATTACATCAATCAAAATAAGGTGTGCAATGTTGTCCAAAACAGCTTAAAGTAAAAATAAATCGTCGACGATAATTGACTGCATCATTTCTCCAGCTTGATGTCCCTTATTATCTTGGTGGACGATAGTTGGGCACTGTCGAGTTCTTCAACTGTCTCAGGAATAGATCTTTTTGACGGTGTAAGTGCAGAGTTGGCAACTGAAGGGTCATAATCTGCAGTGATTGATAACGGATCCTGCCATTAAAGAGTCATTACAAAATCAGTAGCATAAAAAAGGAAGTAAG
Source organism: Vicia faba (assembly GCA_948472305.1). NCBI lineage: Eukaryota > Viridiplantae > Streptophyta > Magnoliopsida > Fabales > Fabaceae > Vicia > Vicia faba. The sequence goes on from OX451740.1 coordinate 500,651,348, forward strand.
ACATTGTTTAATAGGCTAATTTGTTAATGTTGAAAGCTAAAAAAAGACGCACTGAAACTGTTTGTGGATCATCATGAGACTGTTTTTCCGAGGTGGTGATGGTCAGAGTACACTGCAAGTTAAAAAACGCAAGAAATAAACGTTAGACAATTGTTCAAAATGTGATGGCAAGAGTAATAGGTCGTTCCTATTTAAAACATACCGATGCTGTATGCATATCATCCCGAGTGTCATCTGTTGAGACGACAATCTTTGAAGTGTGCTGCAGGTTTTAAACAATTGTTAAAAAAATCCAATGCACATGATACTGATTTTAACAACAGTAAAACATGAGTACAGCAGTACCTCTTCACATTTAAACCTCTCCTTTATTTTGGTACGTAGCACTTCATCTGCCTTAAATCTGATTACAGAAAGACTGGCCTTGTTTGGTTGAAACACTGCTCTTATAGCCAACTCCTTCTTCAGCATCACATCAAGTTCATAAGGGAATTCAAGGGGATCAAAATCTCCAGTCTAAATGATTAAAACAATATATGTTATTTATGTGGTAATTATCTAACTTACATATTAGCCAAATGGAAAATACCTCCATCAAATCCAACTTCATCTGAAGGGCGGACTTCCCAATCAACTTTACACAATCTACATCCCAAAATACGAACTTGTATTTTAACTTTCCATCGGAGGCAAGCACTTCAAGCTTAAATCTGTACCATGCGTGATCAAAAATAGAAATTGTCAGTAATGAAGCGTTTGGTTATATGATGATAATCATTGATATGCAATACTTAGAAGTTACCTTGGGACTGGCTCAGAACTGATGTGTTTGGAATAACACATGAATTTTCCATCCTTCAAAGTCACACTTTTGGTACATTCACTACATCCATCATAATACCATCCTGACTGCCCACATTCAAACTTCTCCAGAGTCGCAACAGTCACACATGTAGTTTCCTGAAACAGAAAGATGGGATGATGTCTTAAAAAATGGATTAGAACCCAGTCTGTGTAATTCCTCAATCTAAGACAATCATGTATTAAAGAGCAACTTACAGTATGCAGATATGCAATATCAGACAGACTCATCACTTCAGCTTTCCATACAAATTTGTCCAAATCAGAAAAAAACAGAGGTATTTGTGGTTTCCATTTGCATGCTCGAGGATGAGAGCGTCGACAGATCATCTTTAAGTCTGATGTATATAGATCAGAATGAAAACAGGCTGTTAGTAATCATAGGTTGCTAATTCATAACTTCATAATAAAATCACTTACTTCTCTTTAAGTTTTTTAACCTCCTCAATAGACAAATCATTGATGATCAGTTTTGTGCCGTTCCAAGCATTTGATACATTTAAAGGATAATTTCCTGAAAATTGAGATATTTATAAATGACAACACTTAAAGTTGGATATAATAATTGGATATAATAAGAAATAGTCACATAGCATACCTTGAAGTTCCTTGATCCTTGCATTCATAAGTAGGAGAACAATACTACCATCAGCCTTATGAGTCGTATAATACTCATTCAGTTGCACAGCTAATTTACTCCAAAGAGTACATTGCACATGATGTTTGCTGATTGACAGGAATTACAAAACAAACAACATGAACATGTTAGACTTTTATATTTATCAGCATCAATGTTAACAAACAAAATGAAACACCTACCTCAGATCAGTTAATGAAAACACAACCTTGCTTTTGTTGTTATCATGAATTATCTGGGCTTGGGATATTTCAGTAACCCCACCAATTATATCTGCACAAAAGTTCACCACAGACAGTTATGTATAACGGAGAAGTCACAATACAATGCGTTCTATTATAACAGTAAAAATGTAACTCACCATATAACAAATTCGTTATGTATTTACCCTCAATAATAGCATTTATTCCAATTAACTTGAGGTGGTTCAGAGGTATGTCAGCAAGTTGGACCTTTTTGACGGAAGTTGAACCACAGAAAATCAATTTGAACTTATGATCAGTGGATTTGAAGGAGAAATCATTGCTGGAAACTTTGAAATTCTGCATTATGTAGGAACAACCAAGTTCAAGCTGTATTTTGAATTTTGATACCAAATAAGATGGCACAATGGCTTGAATCAAATCCAACTGTGAAAATAAAAACATCTTGAAATCAGTATCATATACCAGTACTGTTACAACAAAATCAGAATGGCAAAGCAGAAACGTTTAGATTGTATTATACCTTTGAATCAAACAGAATAAGCTCTAAGTGCTCTCTATTCTGAGAACTGGTAACAGACCACAGATGCTTACATCTAACAGCAACCTTCCACAAATCCTTCGAATCGTCAATGCTACTGATATACTCGATTGGGTGCGCCATCGTCACACAGCGATTCGTAACAGCGCAGAGAGCCTTGCGTGAATGAAAACGAAAGGGACGTCTGTAGCAATGGCTTGCGTGAATGAAAACGACTGGAAGGTGTTAAGCAATGGAGGTTATACATAAGTACACATTGGGGAAGGATTGAAGGAAGAGTGAAAAACTTTTGGTGTTCCATTTGAATTTGAATTCTGATTAAGAGAGGCATAATGGTTTGGCATGGGGAAGAGGAAGAGAGGCACAATGAATGGCAAGGAATAATGAATTGGTATTCCCCATGGTTGGGTTTCTCATGCTGCCTGCACAACAAATTGAATTGGTTCTTTATTTTAAAAAACAGTATAATATGTGGGATTTATTTGAAAAAAAAAATTGAAAATGTGGTGAAAAATTGTGGGAGTGCCACATCAGATTCAAATCAATGTGGTGCAAGATATTTTGGAGTTTCCAATTTTACCCCAATACAATAGACCAATAATGGATTTTTTTTCAACTGTGGTGTTGTGGTAATTTCCAGGGACTATATTTTTATAGATTTATAATAGATTACCTCTAAACATCTTTGCTATTGTAGAACTCATTGCAACAATGGTGATTCCTTCTGTTGACTTTTCATCAAATTTTGAAATTAAATTGCTATTATTTTTCACAATGTGACCTTAATAATTTCATTTATGTGAATAAAATATGTTTAGAATGTTTAGATTAATTTTAATTTAATATTCTTAATTTATATATGAATATAAGGATAAGCAAATATGTATAGTTGAAATTTTACTCTTGTAGCCTCAACTTAAGCCTGAGAATTTTTTAGGTTTTCCCTGTACATAGATGTGTTCTTCATTTTTATGAATTTTTGTTTTTCATCATTTCAAGGATTATAAACGTCCCAAAATCAAATAACTCTTACTCTAAATAACCAATCATCACGATCAGTGTTAAGATTTAAGATTAAAATTTTCATTATTGATTGTCTGGTAGTATGGATATATAGTGAATGTGATTGTTGTTAATATAAAAAAAGTTCACACATTGATATTTATATACGAAAATGTGTTCCTATATATATATAACATATCTGATGCGCTAGCTTCCCAAGATAACATGAATAAAAAATATAACATATATATATTGAGATGTTTAAACAGTGCCTACATTACCAATTAAATTAGGAATTAATGTTAAGTTACATTAAATTTATTATTAATAAATGAAAAATTATGTTATAAAAAAGGAATGAAAAATGAGATTGTGTAGGCTTGTACATGTGAATAGCGGTGGCAAAACGAGTTGAGTCTGTTGAATTTGTCTGTTTGAATTGTCATTTTTGATGAGTTAGCTGCTGAAATTTTTGGTTCGGTACTTTAAATTGGTTCGTCTTGCCTAACTCGCTTAAAAAATCGGGTCGAAGCGGGGCGGAGCGGATTTTTTCCACAAACTTTTTGTTAAAATTTTTACTCTTTTTATTAAAAATTAAAAACAACTTTAATTATAAAAACAACACTTATCTCTTAGGATTGTATTATAAATTATTATATAGATAAATTGAATTACAATTGTAACGTTCTTTCTATAACTTTCTAATACATGCGTTGATTGAAAATGATTGAAATAAAAGAACAAATGTATGACATGTATAATTTTTAAGTTTTCAATATATTAGTTCAGAGATTTTCTTTAGAAATAGATGTTGGTTTTAAGAAAAGAAAGGATTTGATTAGTGTATACATGTGACAAATTTAGGATTTAATTATTAAAGAATCGGTTAATATAGGAGTCTATATAATGTAAACAGTGAGAAAATTCGGTGTTAATATTTTACGCATTACTATTTTATGCACTGTGATATTTTATGCAATGTTGTTGTTATCATTATTGATTTTGTGTAAATTCTAAATTAGGTTCTTTTAATAGTTAGTTTTTAAATAGGATTAGGATGATATTGTTGTACCCCAATTTTCCCCCCTAAGATCCCTTCATCATACCATATTGTTTCAATCACCACAAAATCACATTAGGGCTTTTGGTTCCTCTCCCTATCTTTAGTCTTGCTCTTTGAGGAGTTACTAAGCACCTTGACTTGTTTTCTTTGGTGATCATGGATATTTTGCTTTGATTTTCTCTCTAAATTAACAAAATACAATATTGGTTTGTCTTACTTGTTAATAATGTAGGTAAAGGCAATAAGGTTTAACAAGTTGCATCATGAGTTCATGAGTTTATTTCCATGCCCTAGTCAAAAGCTTGAGAGATTCAGACCTCACCATTGAAGTTGTTTTGAAGTTGGTATGGAAGTATTTTTGGTGGCCATGAGTCCTCATCATCATCCTCAACAAATTCTATTCACAAAGAAAGAATATTGGCACAAAAATTTTGTTCAAACTTGGCAAAGTTCCACCAAGCATTCTCTTGATCTAGAGGCTAGGGTTTTGGACTTCAAAGGAGCATATCTTGTTCATATTTTGGTATTTTTGAGTGATTCCAAAAACATTCTTCTCTTCAAAGAGTTACCAACAAATCACTTCATTCCAAGGAGTTTTCATGTGGAAGGAACTTGGTGAAGAAGAAAGATTACAAGTCACCCAGATGAATCCCCAATTTTCCATATGTGATTTCAAATGATCATAACTTGGTCAATTTTTATCACCTTGAGCCCATTCTTTTTTCATGATGACCCTAAGGACGTGTACTTCATGCCTTCTTTTATGTGCAAAATAAGAAAATGGATGGAAGTTGCCTTAAGAATGCAAGAGATTATAGGTCATTTCATGATTTTTGGCCAACTTCAACAAGTCATAACTTGCTCAATTTTTGGAGATTTTGAGTGGTTCAAATTGAAAAATGTCATTCAAGAGGTCTACTTCATTCCATCTTTTTTGGTCAAGAGCAAATTCTAAGTGGAAGGCTATGTTTGGATGCAAGAGATTATAGGTCATTTTTAAAGAAGAGTTTGAAATTTTTCTAAGTATGGAAAGTCAACTCTTTTTCTTCAACTTTGACTCCATGTAACTTTCAGCTCAAGCATCCATTTGATTCCATTCTTTTCCCATTGCAAAGCTTGTAATCTCATCTTTCCAAAGCATCAAGAATTATGCCCTAAGACCCCTTGAGGTGGAAATGTCATAGATTTAAACTTGGTAGTTTGAAACTGAATTTTGCACAAAGTCGAAATTTTGAAATCTTTGTTTTGGCTTCTAATCACAGGATTTCCACGCGTTTTCATTTCTAATCATGTTTATCAACTTGCCAGAAGTGATTAGCATCATGAAACACACGATTTGGCTAAGTTTTGATCAAGTTTGAGTCACACTTTCTTCATGATGTAGACCCACATGAATTCCCTCCAAAACGCATCATTTGCTATTCCTTTTTATCCTATTTACTTCCCTATAAATAGAGGGTCATCCCCCATTTAATTTCCCAAGCTTAGAGAGCCAAGAACACCCTGCTAAAACTTCACACAGACCCACTTTTGTTGAATTCAGTTTTTGAAATTTAAGCTTCCTTTTCCAAAATTCTTTGTGCATTCACCATCCTTGAACTTCATACAAACTCTCCAGCACTTAAACCAATCAAAACGAACCATAATCCAAGCTACAAAAGTCCAGTTTCAAAGCTTCTTACTTGAACTTCGAAAAGGTAGAATTCTCCACCAATTGGATCCAAATCAAGCACTAATTTGTTCTACTCCTTTGTCTGATTCTAATGTTGCTTACAATTTTTAAATCCATTGAGAATTGAGAGAGAAATCTCAAATTGAAGGTGCTCGCTATTTTTCTGTGCTTTGATTCATATCTCTCTCCATACTTTACATAAATTTGGCGCAATGGTTGTATTAGAATCGTCTTGAGGAGATGAGTTCAATGATGCTAGCCAGGGATCCTAATTTTTCCATTTGAAGGATCTCACAAAATCCCCATTGTAGGGTGTCTGGAGGTTGAAGACGATGACATGTCTCATCTCAGCCAATGATAGCGTGTCAAGCGTTTTAATATCAGAGTGGTTTGAGTATTCATCCCGATGCTATAAAGATGTATCAAGACTTGAAGAAGATCTTTGGATGGCCTGCAATGAAAAAGGAGGTTGCTGAATTTGTGCATGCGTGTTTGACTTGCCAGAAGTCAAAAATTTAGCATCATAAATTGTCTAGTTTGATGCAGTCGTTTTCTATTCTTGACTGGAAATGGGAAAACATTTCGGTGGATTTTTTGTTTAGATTCCCAAGGACATTGAATATTTGTGATATTATTTGAGTTATTGTGGATAGGTTGACTAAATCGGATCATTTCATTCTGATTTGACTTAACCATTCATTGGAGAAGTTAGCAGAGTTATATATTGAGAGGATCATCAGCTTGCATAGGATTTCATCCAGTATTGTATCTAACAGAGATTTGAGATTTACATTGAGATTCTGGGAGAGTTTGTAGAAGGCTTTAGGTATGAAGTTGCGTTTGAGTTCCGCTTATCATCCAGACATATGGTAAAACAGAGAGGACTATCCATTCCTTAGAAGACTTGTTGAGAACTTATGTACTAGAACAAGGAAGTTCTTGGGATAGTTTTTACCCATTGATTAAGTTTACCTACAACAACAATTTCTATTCAAATATTGGAATGACACCATTTGATACGTTGTGTGGTAGAAGGTGTATGACACCTTTGTGTTGGTATGATTCAAGAGAGGAAATTGTGATTGGGCCTGAGATTTTCCAACAGACCACAGAGAAGAACAAATTGATTCAGGAGAATATAGGAGCTTCTCATAGTCTCCAAACGAGCTATCATAATAAGAGGAGGAAATCACTTGAGTCTCAAAAGAGAGAGAGAATGTGTTTCTGAGAGTTACTCTGGTAACTAGTGTTGGTAGAGCTTTGAAGTCTCGGAAGCTCACTTTGTGTTTCATCAGTCTGTACCAAATGTTGCATAAGATAGGAGAAGTGGCTTATCAAATCGCTTTACCACCGTCGCTTGCTAATATCAATGATGTATTTCATGTGTCTTAGCTGAAGATATACATCCCGAATCCGTCTCATGTGATCCAAGTGGTTGATGTGTAGGGGAGAGATAACCTGATTGTTGAGGCATCACCCATGTGGATAGAGGGTCGGGAAGTGAAACAGTTATGTTGTAAAGAGATTACCTTAGTGAATGTAACTTGGGGAGGACCAGTTGGTGGGAACGTGACTTGGGAGCTTGAGAGCGAGATGAGGGATTCATATCTAAATTTGTTCACTTAAGATAATTTTCAAGAGCGAAAATTCTTTAAGTGGAGGAGAGTTGTAACATCTCAATTTAGATTATCTTATTTAATTAAATTATTTATGAATTTTTGTGTGTTTATTTAATTATTGTGTAGTAATAATTAAATTAATTTGGGTTGTAGGGTGTGTGGCCTTGAAAAGAGAGTGTGGGGAGTAATTAGAGGTTGGTAGATTTAAATTAGAATTATTTAATTAAAATAATAATTGGATTTTATTATTTAAATAAAATAAATAGATAAAAAGAGAATTTGTAGAGATATTAAGGGCAAAGTGAGGATCATAGAGAAAATTAAGGGCAAAGTATAATCCTAATTAAGAGATTAGGTTTTTAGTGTAAAGAGATGATTAGAAGGAGCGAGTCCAGAAGTACGTAGAATTTTTGGAGAAAAGAGGAAAAGGAGGCTAAGGTAAGGGAATAATTAAGAGAAGACATAGGAAGAGCACCCATTGATAGAACTTGGAAGAATTTTGTAGGAGAAATATAAGGTCAAGGTGGAGAATAACTTTTAATAAAAAGGACTTATGCATGAGGTATATGTTAGAGGAGTCCTTAACCTTCAATAGGGCTTGTTGATTCATTGATGTTTGGATGAATATTAATGAATGTATGATATTGGATATGTATTTGTATGCATTGATTTAAATTGCAAATGATAAGTTATTATTATCTGATTATATTCTTGAGTGTTGGTGTGGAATTGGACAATTCTAGGTATAAATTTACGTGGTCAATTCAAATTAATTTTATATGTTTAAGTCCATTCTAGAAGAGTAAACATATTGGTGTTGTTTGGATGTAATTTGGTGTGATTTAGACTGTTGTAATTGGGAATGGCCTTGAGTATAAGTGGTGTGGGAGATGACTGTATAAGTAAAACTGACATTTTTGGAAAAATGGCAGACACCAATCGATTAGCCTAGGGGAGCAATCGTTTGGCTTTCCTTAAAAATTATGAAAAATGCAACAATATGTTGAAACAATCGATTGGGCCAAGGAAACTATCGACTGGTCTTGGAAAAATTAATAAATTTTGAAACAAAACCAATAAATTGACAATCTAAATCAAATCAAATTGAAAAAAAATTGATTACTTCTGGTTTTGTTTTAAAACTGAACTGAACCAATAAAATCGATGTGGTTTTGATCGATTCTCGATTTTAGTTTTTAAAAAGCGTCAAATCAACGAATTGAACCAATGATATAATTACGCTCTAAATCTTTTATTCCACCCATCATTATATTCAAATTTTGTTTCGGTCCATCCATTTTCCATTTTGTTTACGCTTCCTTCTTTCAGCAAAACATACATAAAAAAACCAAACTCCAAAATATAGAAAGTAAAAACTATAAGTAACAAAAAATTGCTTTCACTAAACTGTCGTCCTCATTGTCTGCCACAATCCTTGTTCTCTCTATGATCGTTCTGATATGTTATTGCGGTCTTTTGCATGTTCAAGTTCTCTTCATTATTTATTTTACCTCTTTTATTTTTTCTTCTTCAACAAAATTCCTTCTAGTCTTGTTACAAAATAGTTTTGATTTGGTGTGAAATATGTTAATTGATGTGTGTTTTATTGTGTTTTGTTTATTAAAATTTCAAATTCCTTCCCAACCTTATGATGTTTGTGAACTTTTATATTTGATAGTGAACTTATTTTATGATGCAATATAAATCATGTCACTGTTTCGTATGGATTAAGAGCAATTTGTAATTTGTTTGAAAAAATAGGCATGAAATAAATTACATGAAATATATAATTTCAAAAAATAATAGTATAAAATACACCTAAAAATACATCGAAAAATATGATAGTAGGAAATATACTAATGAATATAATGTTTGAAAAAACATTGTAAACTAATCAACTAAACAAAATGAAACTGAATCAAACCGATTAGTTTGGCTCGATACAATTTTTTAAAAATGTTAAAAACCAAACTGACAGAGATATCATCAATTCAGACCTTTTTTTAACCAAAAATTGGTCTAAACCGAATCGATTATACCCCTATAAAATGTATATTTTATTATTCAAATGAATTAATAATATGGTATAAAACATAATGAGTTTTGAGAATAGAAGAATTATGTTGGCTTAAATGTACTTTTAGTCCTTCTAGTTTCACTATGCCAAAAAAGACATTAGACAACACTTTTTTTGGATTTTAACAGCGTTTTAAAGCGCTGCCTAAAGCAGCGCTGCTAAAGAAAAGACAACGCTTTTTTTCAATGTAAAAGCACTTTCTTATGCCAACTTTAGACAGCGCTTTTAAAATAGACAGCATTTTTTTATATACCCCTTTAGCAGCTGTGATACGGTGGGAGAACTGACTATGGTTTTGCATTTATTTTTGCAAATGTTTCGGTTGAGCAAGAGTCGCCACCGAATTTTTATTTTATCCTAAGGAAAGGTTTAAAAAGCACAGCAAAAACCTTTGAGATTTTTCTTGGGTTCGGGGAGTAGATTATAGAAAGGGAAGGTATTAGCACCCTTTCTATCCATGGTTATCCATGGGCTCTTAGGTACTTGCTTAGATCAACTTGCCTTGGTTTTCAATTGTTTGAAATGGTGCTCGGTGTGTGACTTTTGAAAAGGTTTTGAAAAAGATGCCTTGTATAGGCTACCCTTGTAACAATTCTTTACTCGAATGTTTTACAAAAGGTGTTTGTCTTTTTAAAAAGATGTTTCAAGGTTTTTTGAAAGTTTGTTTTGAAAGTGTTTGTGAAGTGTGGTTTGAAAATAGGCAAGTGTTTTCTTTTACAAATTGACAAGTACCTAAGAGTTATCTACCCTAAAGTTCTCAAAGATTTTTGTTATGTTTTAAACCTTTTGACAATTTTGTTCCACCATTGCATTTGGTGGACAATCTTGTATTAGGAGGTGAAAGGGACGGGCGCGGGTCATCGTTTTAGACCATAATTGCAATAGTGCTAAGTGTCTTTGGGCAATTTCTCTTTGAAAGGGACTTGATCATTTTTAAGCAATTTTTCGAAAGCGTCATCGAGGGACTATGATCATTTGATTGTTTGTTTTACCCAAAGAAACCTGTTCTGGACTGGGCCCGACAGGCCCAAAAGCATTACTAAGGCCCAGTCCAAAGGGACTCACTAAGGACCAAACTGGGCAAAGGGGGTCACATCCGTGCCCGACACCCTGATGTCCACCTCGACATCTCGACGTTCAACCCCACGCGGTGGAGTCGTGCTCGACACCCTGCCGTCCAGCTCTATGTCCTGACGTCCAGCTCGACACTCGCTGTCCAGCTCGTGGTCCTGGCGTCGAGCTCGGCACCGTGCTACGCAGCTCGACATGGTCTCGAGCTACCCGGCTAGGGCGGACTCAGTCCACCGTTCCCCCAACGATACTCCGGAAAGACCGCGTCTCCGTCCGCCCGCACTTCACGCAGCACATCCAGGAAGGGGACCACGTGCAGGTCCCCACTACCCACGTAGAACCTGGCAGTTCCTCCATTGGGCCAAATCCGCCCGGCCCAATGAAGGAACCTTGGCCCAGCGCTGGGGGCTATAAATACCCTCTGTTTCCAGAGGGTCAGGTATTCATCATTCTAACCTCAACTCTATTATCTGCTCGTACTCCCACTGACTTTAGCATCGGAGTGCCTTGCAGGTACCCCCCTCCTCGTTCAAAAAGCCTTCTGCTCGGAGTAAGCCGTGACGGTCCAAACCTTCTGATCAGGTCAGATCAGTGGCGCCGTCTGTGGGAAACAGCTTCCCCGTCTAACGAACAATTCCAAAGACCAAAGCTCAAATCAATTACCTGTCATGGCTGATCCAGCTCGTGAAGAACAGCACGTCCGTGTCACCGACACTAACAACGGTCCCTCGGACAAGAATGGACACCTGGACAATCCCAGTGATGCCGGCCACAATGCCATCCCCGTGACAACTGCCCCTGGACCTTCCACCCGCAGGGACGGGAACACTGCGTCATCCTCGACGACTCCTCCAAGACTCGAAGACGACCCGGAAGCCCTCGCCTACCGCAGAGCTGCCCGGTTCTATGAAGTCCAAGTTCCTGCCGGGGCAGATGCCACGACTCAGGCACTGTTCGCGGCCATCAACCAAACAAATTATCTCCTATTCGCCCAAGGAGAAAGACTAAGGGCACTTGAAAATGATCGACGCCCCCCGAGGAGACATCAAAGGCCACCATCTCCACCTCCTCGGGTCGAAGAAGTTCGACACCCTACTCCCCCGCAGAGACATTACAGGGAGAACTCTAGGAGCCCCTCTCCCCCACCAAGGCAGAGGCGGCCCCAATATGAAAGACAGCCCGTCATCCCTACCGAAGAGCCCAGTCGCGACCCATCAAGGCACGACAGGAGGCACAACAGAGACGGGCGTGTGACCTTCAACCACCGAGCATCACGCTCGAGGGAATCTCAGCACGACCAGCGTGCCAGACATAACTACAGGACCCCTTCTCTTTCTCCAGAAAGGAGCGACGAGGACGACCCCCGCGGTCCCCTGTCGCAGGCCATCATGGACGCACCTATTCCCCCGGGCATGGAGAAGCCCCCACATCTGAAGGAGTATGATGGAGTAGCGGACCCAGTCGACCACATTGACGGGTTCGAAGCCATGCTCCACTACCACAATGTCGGGGGGCCCATCAAGTGTCGTCTCTTCCCCACAACTCTCAGGAAGGCGACCATGGACTGGTATAAAGGACTCGCCCCGGGCTCCATTACCTCGTGGCGGAACCTGAAGAACCAGTTCATCAGTTCCTTCACAGCTTCTCGGCGCCACCCGAAGACCGAGGCAGCCCTCGAGGCCATCATCCAAAGACATGATGAGACCTTGAGGGAATTCATCAACCGCTTCAACCGGGAAGCAATACAGGTCCCCTGCGCGGACCATATGAAAAGGTACTTGCTGGAGAGGGGCCTCCTCCCCGGCACAGAATTCAGAAAAGCTGTGGGCATTGAGCCACCTGCAACTTTTGATGCTCTCCTCGACAAAGCCCGAGCATACATGGACTACGAGGAGAGAGAAGTTGCCAACAGGGCACGAGACTCCAGGGCTCGCAATCATGGCAGCAGCTCGAGACAAGACCCTCCTCCCCGACGGACCGGAGAGAAAAGGAAGGAAGACCGACCCCGGGAGGTCCGGGAACAAAGGGGCCCCTCGGGCCGTTTCACCGAGTACACTCCGCTCACGGCTTCCCGCGAGCGTATTCTGGCGGAGTGTGCTAGCACAGATTTTAAAGACGGTGGCGTCAAGCGTCCCCGGCCAGCTCCTGCCAAGCCAGGAGTAGACAAAAATAAATACTGTCAGTACCACAGGAGTCATGGTCACTTGACAGAGGACTGCGTCCACCTGAAGGACGCCATTGAAACCCTCATCAAAGGAGGGAGGCTTGCACAGTACAGGCGGAACGACGCTCCCCGTCGTGACGCCCACGAAGCAAAGGAGCCCGAAGAAGATGCCCGACCATCCGACGAGTCGGCACCAATCCAGACCGCCTTCTCGGTAACCAGGCCCGAGGATTTCAAACTTCCCGAGCTCCTGCAGGAGCCCCTGACGACACACAGCAGGTGGGAATACTTCCCCTCCGCCATGGTCATCAACGGGGGCGGGTTCAACGACCTCACCATCAACTCGGCCAAGAGGAAGTTGGACGAACTGGTCGACAAAGCTCCTCCACAAACTGTGACTTTCGAAATGGTGAAGGGCAGATCAGAGCCCATCACCTTCTACTTGGAAGAGCTCCCCGGCGGAGCACCGAACGCAGTCATCCCCTTGCTGATAAGGGAAAAGATGGCCAATTTTGACGTACATCGCATCCTGGTCGACGAAGGGAGTTCCGTCGACGTGATGTACACCCAGCTGTTCCGGACCTTACAACTGGACGACTCACATCTGTCTCCGTATATAGGTTCGGACCTTCAAGGCTTCAACGGCTCGACTTCCAAACCTTGGGGATATGTCGAGCTCCTCGTGACGTTCGGGGAAGGAACTGCTACAAGACAGGTGAAGGTCCGCTTCCTCGTCATTGACTGCCCGTCCCTATACAATTGCATCTTGGGGAGGCCGACATTGGCGGAGCTGACAGCGGTTCCCTCAACTGTCCATCTAAAAATGAAGTTCTATACCAAAAGGGCAAGGGTAGCCACCATCCAGGGCGACCTCGCTGCTGCCCGCAGGTGCTTCAACGCCGCTTCAAGGGGTCGGGATACCGTCGACGTGGGTACTAGCACCAGACCCATCAAGAAGACAAAGCAAGAGCCCGACAGAGCATCCCCCGAGGTAGAAGTTCAGAAGGCCCCACCAAAGGTCGACTCCATAGCCCTCGACGCCCGCTTCGACCAAGACGAGCCATCCAGCAGCGAGCAAATCCCCCTCCGGCCTATTCCGGACGGCGATTTTGAACTCGTTCCCCTCGGAGCAGACCCGACCAAGGGAGTGAAGATTGGCAAGGACCTCCCCGACTTGGCCAGGAAGAAAATCAAGGCCTGTCTGCGCGAGAATGCTGATCTCTTCGCCTGGAGCGCTGCAGAGATGCCCGGACTCGACCCTGAGGTCGCCTGTCATCACCTCGCCATTGATCCAGCCGCCAAGGCAGTAGTACAACGTAGGCGTAGGCAGTCTCCAGAAAAAACGGAGGCTGCTGAAAAAGCTGTAAAAGACCTCCTAGAGGAAAATTTTATTTCTGAAGCCCGGTACTCCACCTGGCTGTCAAATGTTGTACTTGTTAAAAAGAATAATGGAAAATGGAGAATGTGTGTTGACTATACCGACCTCAACCGGGCTTGCCCGAAGGATGCATTTCCTCTACCTAACATTGACATGCTGGTCGACAACTCGGCCGGCTACAAGACTTTGTCGTTCATGGACGCCTACTCGGGATACAATCAAATCCCAATGGCCCTGGGCGACAAACGCTGCACGGCGTTCATGACCAGCTCGGGCAACTATTACTACAACGTAATGCCCTTCGGACTAAAGAACGCCGGCGCGACGTACCAACGCATGATGAACAAAGTGTTCAACAAACAGATCGGCGACATGCTCGAGGTATATATGGACGACATGATCGTCAAATCTCGAGCAGATACCGATCACGCAGCTCACCTCAAAACAGTCTTCGCCCAAGCAAGACAGTGCAAGATGAGGTTCAACCCCGAGAAGTGCACATTTGGGGTTAAGGCAGGAAAGTTCCTCGGATTCTATCTAACAGAATGAGGGATTGAAGCCAACCCCGACAAGTGTCGAGCATTCGCCGACCTCCCGACTCCAACGTCGAAGAAGTCGATACAGATCATGAACGGCATGTTGACGTCACTTTCACGCTTCGTCGCGAAGTCCGCTCAGCACGCCCTTCCCTTTTTCAAACTCCTTCGAAAGGAAGCAGCCTTCGAATGGACCGAGGAGTGCGAACACGCACTTCGCCATCTGAAGCAGAGCCTGTCTCAACCGCCCGTGTTGTCTCGACCAGATGACGACGAGCCACTATACCTATACTTGGCAGTTTCAAACGAAGCCATCAGTGCAGCTCTTGTCCGCGAGACTCCTGACGGGCAGAAACCTGTCTACTTCACGAGCAAAGCCTTACAAGGCCCTGAGAGCAGGTATCAACAGATAGAAAAGGTTGCTCTGGCACTCGTCAACGCTGCGAGGAGGCTCAGACACTACTTTCTAGCGCACACCATCATCGTGCGAACCGATCAACCGGTGAGGCAACTCCTGGGTCGGCCAGATATGGCGGGCAGAATGCTGAAGTGGTCCCTGGAACTCTCTGAATTCGACATTCAGTACGAGAGCAGGAAAGCTCTGAAAGCACAAGCCTTGGCCGACTTCGTCGCCGAGATGACCAGTAACGACATCCCCCCGGGAAAGGAACACAAATGGACCATCTTCGTCGACGGAGCCTCCAGCTCATCCGGAAGCGGCGCAGGGATCCTCCTGGAAAACGAAGAAGGGGTGGTAATCGAGCACTCCTTGGTTCTCTCCTTCCCGACATCAAATAACCAGGCAGAATACGAAGCCCTGCTCGCGGGACTGAGATTAGCCGAGGACCTAGGAGCCCGCGAAGTTCAAATTTACACCGACTCCCAGCTCGTCGCTTCCCAAGTACAAGGAAGTTACCAGGCCAAGAATGACAACCTCATTGAGTACTTGAACTTAGTCAAAAAACACATGGCAAAGTTCGTACGAGCAGAAATCTCTCATGTTCCCCGCGAGCAAAACACGAGGGCGGACATATTGTCCAAACTCGCGAGCACACGAAATAAAGGCGGGAATAAATCTGTCATCCAGGAATCTCTGGCACGTCCGAGCATCGAGCCACCCTCGACTACGGTCGAGGTCCACGCCATCGGGGATGCCACGTCTTGGATGACCCCGGTTTATAATTTCCTAACAAAGGGAGAACTCCCGTCGAACCAGGCCGACGCTGCCATAATCAAGCGACGAGCATGTTCCTACGTTGTTCTCGAGCAGAAACTGTATCGAAGAGGGTTCTCCATTCCCCTCCTGAAATGCATCGACGAGTCCGCCATTCCCGACGTACTGCGGGAGATACACGGAGGGATCAACGCCCAGCACATGGGCGGCAAATCCTTGGCAAGGAAAGCCCTTCGAGCAGGATACTACTGGCCGACGATGCAACAGGACGCCAAGGAACACGTGAAAAAATGTGACAAGTGCCAGAAGCACGGGGATATGCACCTCGCCCCCCCGCACGAGCTGAACACATTGTCGTCCCCATGGCCGTTCGCCTGGTGGGGCATGGACATCCTCGACCCCTTCGTGCAAGGGACCTACCAGAACAAGTTTCTAATCGTCGCCGTGGATTACTTCACGAAATGGATCGAGGCCGAGGCACTCGCAAAAATCACCTCACACAATATCCTCCGTTTCTACAAAAGGAACGTGCTCGCCAGGTTCGGAATTCCGCAGGCACTGGTGACCGACAACGGCACCCAGTTCACCGACCACGGATTCCGAGACTTTGTCACCAAACTGGGGACCAAACAACATTTCACGTCGGTCGAACACCCTCAGACCAACGGGCAGGCCGAAGCCGCCAACAGAGTCATCCTCCGAGGGCTCAAACGCCGACTCGGCGAGGCCAAAAGAGGATGGGTCGAGGAGCTCCACAGCATCCTATGGGCATACCGCACCACACCCCACTCAACGACCGGGGAAACACCATTTCGACTGACCTACGGCACCGAAGTCGTCATCCCGGTCGAGATCATGGAACCATCCCGACGAACAGAGGAACCCCTCGACGAAGAGCTAAATGACGAAGCACTAAGGGATGAACTCGACCTAGTCGAGGAAATCCGATCGGGGGCTGCCCTGCGCGAAGCCACCCTAAAACAACGAGTGGCTCTACGCCACAACGACAAGGTCATCAAGCGCGAGTTCGAAATAGGCAGCCTGGTACTACGAAGGAACCAGAAAGACTCCCGCGAAGGGAAATTGGCCGCGAACTGGGAAGGACCTTACCGCGTCCACGGCACCACGGGTACCGGGGCGTACTACCTCGAGCAGTTAGACGGAGAGCCATTACCAAGACCCTGGAATGCTGCTAAGTTGAAGCAGTACTACAGTTAGAAACTGTCGACACCTAGGACCCTCGACCAGCAGCAACCACGCTCGGGCAACGAGGAAAAACGTCCAATTTCGTTTAAGGCTAAGGTACAGGCCCGACACACGACCAAAATAGCACGGCATCGCGCGATAAACGTTGACGATCGATAGTGCCCTACGTGGACAGCTGTACCGAGCCCCACCGTCGTCGTACCCATAAGGCAGAACACCCAGCTCGCGATGGGCAGTTCACGCCAAGGGCGAATCGTCCCTACGGGCTCCACGCCCGACTGAGCAACCTCGCTCCGAAATGCCCGACATTCCATCAAGAATAACGGGACATCTACAAGGGTCAAAAGAAAATCTCTCCCCTCGAGCGCAACACTTAGGCAACCCCGGCCAATCAAAATAGGGCCGAGATTGCATACAAGTGGAGACGAGCAGATTCGCTCGCCAAATCAAAGCCACCTACGGGCATTCCTCGGGCCCGTGGCTTAGGCTAATTTCATACAAGCATGTGATTTCAAACAAGGGCAAAAAATCCAAAATAAATAACAAGGTATAAACGCCCGAAGGCAACAAAGCAATATTAAACCGACCAAGAAGGCCGGCGATGTTTATAACATACAATAAACGGACACGCAGGCCCAAAGAGTACAAATATCAAGAGCACGCAGGCCCGCTATCCTACTCAACTTCCACGGTATCATCATTGTCGACGCTGGGAGAGTCGGGCGGAGGAATGATCGCGCCACCTACAACCCGGTGTGTGTGACCGATACCCTCAGTGACCAGACCAGGGTTTAACAATGAGAGCTGATCGACTGCAGAATTGAACCCGTCTTCCAGAGCACCAACGCAGTCCGCCTCGAGGAGCCGGATATGGGCGACCAGCTCAGCCCGACTCTTCAAAGCCACTATGTCCTCGGGCTCATCTTCCGCAGGTTGCAGGACAGCATTCATTTCCTCAACCTGTTTACCCAGGCGTTCGACTTCGGCAGCCAAGCGATCCCTGTCAGTCCGGAGCAACTCCCCTTCCTCAGTCAACCTCCCCAACTTCTCCTTTTCCAGGGTCAGCATCTCCCTCTCGGCATCAAGTATCGCGGTCTGCTCTCGGAACATCTCCTCGGAGCGTTCCAGAGCGACCTTCAACTTCCGCGAGCTCGCAGTCAAGGCCACCTTCTCCTGCTCGAGCTCTTCAACACGAGCAGCATCCCCTGCATCCTCAGATAATACCAAAGCCATTTCGGCTATTTTCACCAGCCCGTCCACGCTGGCGGCCAGATAGGCCTTCCTTTCCTCTTTACTCATCTTCTTTATGGCCTCAGCTTCATGGGCGACCACTGTCGGAGGGAACCGCTCGAAAAAGCCCGCCTCTTCGAAGCAAGGGGGGAAGGCAAAAGATTGGACAGCACCGGCATCCTCCCCGACAGTCGAACCGCCTTCCACGCGGGTCCTCTTCCTCTGCGTCAAAACGGCGCTGGGGTCAATCTCCTCGACCTCTGGATCTGACGCGGGTCCCGAGCTCGACGTCGAATCCACCCTCACCGGCTGAGGAGCGTTCAGACTTTGTGGTGGTCCCATTCTCGTCATCTGCGGGGCCTTTACGACCCTCCTGCCTCGCTTCTGTTTGGTTGATAATTTCAGGAGCCTTTCGTGTCGGCTAGCCATCGTACCTGCACGAAATAAAGGAAAAGTCAGTATCGAGCAAACTGCATGAGTAAACGACGAATAAAGAATTCCAAGCAAACAACCTAACAGGCGGGCAGCCTGCCTGTACGTCGGACATTCCACCAGCGCCTTGGTGTCGATCGGGCGAGACTCAAACGTCGGGTAACCGTCTTTGTCGAGGATATCATCCCCTTCCCGCGTAACCCATTGGGCGGGATGAAAACTGTCGACAAACCGACAAAGAACGTCGTACGCCCGCTGATCTTCCAAGCACATGTCCTCGACAGCAGTATGGAAATAACCTGTCCCATGTTCATAATGTCGGGACATCCAGTACACCGGGAACTTAGCCCTACGACCTAACACGGGGCTCCCGTCGTCGGCCACCATCGCTTCCCCGTCATCGTCGCTGACGGGCCCCTCCTCCTCGAAAAGGGAATCTACAGCAGAGTCGGTAATAGGGCGTACCACATACCACTTGTCCTTAAACCCCCTCACGGAGTCCATATACATCTTAAACAGTCTCCTCGACTGCTTCAGGGACACCCAGCTGTGCTTCCCTCCTCGGGACTGACGCTGCAGGTGAAATACCCGAAAGAAAAGAGGGATGGTCGCTCCTATCCTCAAGTAGCGACACGTCAACTCAAACGCCCGGATGAAGGCGAGAGAGTTTGGGTGTAGCTGGGACGGGGCCAGCTCCAAGTGCATAAAGACTCCGGCCTGAAAATCTGTGAACGGCAGCCGCAGCCCTAAGTCTTTAAACGCGATCTCATACATCGCGAGGCTGTAGTTTGGATACACCGAGCAGATTCTTGCATTGGTCGACGGAAGCATGACCACGAAGTTCTGCTGGAAGTCGGGCTGGTCCTGACCCTCTTTAATAGCGGTGAATGGATGTCGGTCATCCCGGCTATATATCGACGCTGTCCCCCGAGGCTCGACACCCATCCATTCCAGCAATGGGTCGGTCACGGTATCTATAAGGGTGGCCGACTCGTCGGCACTCTGTTCTTCGCGATCACGACGTCCGGAGGAGCTCGGCTCATCCGCCATGGTTACCTGCAGAGCACGGGAAACCAATCAGTTGAGCATGAAGTCCTATGCTCGACATAATCATGTCGTCCCATACACGACTTCACAAGTCCGTTTTCACAAGTGGATGTCTCCCCGACTCTCCTGAACCCAGTGTTCTTCCCCAAAACCAACTGCGCGACCACTCTTCAAGCATGTCGACCCGAGGTATGAACATGGCGGGCCGCACTATGAAGCCCACGGCCACGACCATAAACATACCGGGCACCGTCATGAATCAGGCGCCCCGGATCATGAAGACCCCGGGCAGCTCTGAAGTTTTTCACCTAAAACTATGAATATGTCGGCCACAAATATGCGTTTGCCGGTCCTAGACATGAATCTGTCGGGCAAAACGCTAGTTTACCGGGCTAATCCCACGCGCACGGTCCTAAAACATCTACAATTTCCAGGAATCATGCATTCTAAACGGAAAAATGAAGAAAGTAGATCACTTACTTGGATCGAAGTGTGGGATTTGGCTGAGAAATGGAAGAGTCTGAGACGGGAAGTCGCAACTGGAGAAAGTGTTGAGAGCGGCAACGAAGAGAGCACGGAGAACGGAAAACGTATTATGGGGCCCAAGGATCCTATTTATAGTGATGACGTGGAATACCAAACGTCACCTCGGGCAACCACTGACTCCATCTCCTCGACGCGCTTCTCCCAACGCAATGATAGCCCTACCCCCTAGGGTGGCGGCACAGCTCCCGAAAGATGCCTCGTGTGCCCGACCGACGCACCCGGTACGGATCCTCCACGCATCCACCACCGAGGACGTCTCCGAGCACGACACGAGGAGGCTCCTCGAGGGCCCATACCTCCATCCCGGGCACGAGACCTCAACGACGGAACAACTTGGTTTCAAGTCATGGCCCCTCGCAAAGGAACCACGACTTGGGGGGCTCCTGTTCTGGACTGGGCCCGACAGGCCCAAAAGCATTACTAAGGCCCAGTCCAAAGGGACTCACTAAGGACCAAACTGGGCAAAGGGGGTCACATCCGTGCCCGACACCCTGATGTCCACCTCGACATCTCGACGTTCAACCCCACGCGGTGGAGTCGTGCTCGACACCCTGCCGTCCAGCTCTATGTCCTGACGTCCAGCTCGACACTCGCTGTCCAGCTCATGGTCCTGGCGTCGAGCTCGGCACCGTGCTACGCATCTCGACATGGTCTCGAGCTACCTGGCTAGGGCAGACTCAGTCCACCGTTCCCCCAACGATACTCCGGAAAGACCGCGTCTCCGTCCGCCCGCACTTCACGCAGCACATCCAGGAAGGGGACCACGTGCAGGTCCCCACTACCCACGTAGAACCTGGCAGTTCCTCCATTGGGCCAAATCCGCCCGGCCCAATGAAGGAACCTTGGCCCAGCGCTGGGGGCTATAAATACCCTCTGTTTCCAGAGGGTCAGGTATTCATCATTCTAACCTCAACTCTATTATCTGCTCGTACTCCCACTGACTTTAGCATCAGAGTGCCTTGCAGGTACCCCCCTCCTCGTTCAAAAAGCCTTCTGCTCGGAGTAAGCCGTGACGGTCCAAACCTTCTGATCAGGTCAGATCAAAACCTAACATGCAATATGGCCCAATTATTTGAAGGCAACAAAGTGGAATACCCTAGGGGTGCAAGTGTGATATGTGTTGTCCATATTTCATGCTCATTTATCTTGAAATTAGGTCAAGCTATTTTGTTCTTTTTATTTGCATACAAACCCTAATTCTAGCATGGTATATTTAGAAAGCGTTTAAAGTGCGAAAAGTAAAATTCCTACACTATTACAACACAATATGGGAAGGGGGGTATAAATGTTCAAATGGGGGGTATTTGGACAAAGAAATTAAACCTAGCTATTACATCATTTTTGGCATTTTTACAAGTAATTGATTGCATAAATTAAATGGAAAATACAATAAAGATGCAAAATGCAAAAAAAGGATTTTTATATGTATAAAAAGGGTATTATTTATGTTAAATAAATAAAATAAAAAAAGTATTATTTTTGGAGTTTTTTATGTTTTAAGGGTAAAACCCTAATTTATTAAATAAAATGTAGTATTTATTCAATATATATAATATTTATTATTTATATACAAAAATAAAATGAAAATGAAGTATATTTGTAAAAATACATTTTTAGTGTTAAATATAAAAATATGTATATTTTTGGTATTTTTATTTTAAGTGTACTAATGTATATGTATTTATTTCTATTATTTACAAATATATATTAAATATGCACAAAATAATAAATAAATAAATAAAAACATTTAATTTTTATAAAAAAATATATTTCATATAAAGTATTTTAAGAAGATAAAAATAAAATAAAAATGGAAAAATACAAAGTGTTTATATTATTTTTCCTATTTATTCTAAATAATGTAATATGTATTTATTTACATACAAATATCAAATAAATGCCTAAAAATATAAAAATGGTGCAAAAAATATTTTTTAGGTTTTTAATATTATTAACAAAAATAAATAAGTTAGAATGAAAAAAGAAAAGTCAAAAAATCAATGAAATAAAGCAAATGGGCTCAGGGGGTGCAGAAGAAATAATGTGGTGTGAAAAGAAATTGCACAGAAGGCCCAGCCCATGAACCTTCTTCTTCAACCTTCAGAGAAAAAACATGTCAAAACGCGCGCCTGTATTTCACATTCAAACACCTGGATTCTTTGATTTTTTGCACAAACTTCCAGCATAAGAAATGTTAAGCATTGAATCACGATTCCAAATATATAAAAAACTCATCCTAACTCTCAGAAATGAGAGAGAATTTTGACATTCCCAAATCATGACCTAAGTTTTCTGCCATGTTCAGACTCAAAATTCTTGCAGCACACATAACATAAATGAAATCTAACTACATGGGCATGTTCAGGGCTATGAATGTGACATATTATCTTCACAAACCTAAAGCTAACAATGCCTAATAAGAGAGATACGAATCCATGAACTTACCTGTTCAGTTGAAGTTCTATCTGGCAATGGAGAAACTTTCAGTGCAAAGTGATGATTGGTATAGCTTCCTTGATGTCCAGGGATGCTATTCCAAGCTTTAATTTGTCTTGAAACCTTTTGAATCGTGCTAGAGCTCTTCACCTGTAAATCAGAAAAGTGAAAATGGTGGAACTGGTTAGAGGAATTACAGGTCGTGTTTTAGGTTTTGGTTAGCTTGCATTGATGCTAGGTAATGTGTTTGATGAGCTTTGGTCAAGAAAACATGCAAGGAATGAGAGATGGTGTTCAAACTGCAGGCCTTGCCCTGTTTTTGCAGTTTGAGAGTGATTCTGGAAATGGGGAGGTGTTGATGGTCTTAGGGTCGTGCTTCAGCTTGGTTAGGATGTTTGGAATGTGTCTACAATATTTGCTTAAGGTTCCTAATGCTGAGATCAAAGTTATGTTGTGTTATGATACTTTTCTTCACACTTAAGCAAACAAAACCAAGTTGTGTTCTAGGCATGTAGAGGGCCCCTAATCATGCTGCAAAAACTCCTCCTTGATCAGTGTGTTATGCTCATAATCTTGTGCCAATTAGATCTCATCTGTACTTGTTGGATTTTCAATTGGACATAAAGCTTGCTTTTGCAAAAATGGCCATTTTGCTTTTTCCATAAATAGATTAAACTTGTATGTAATGCTTGAACTCAAAGAACAACACTTTAACACAATGAATATGCATTAAATTATTGAGTTTTGGATGGTTTGAGGACCTGTAATGTAGCACAAACTATGCTGACTTGAAAATGGCCTAAGTTATGAACATGTACATGACCAATTCAAAAGTGAGTTTTTGCCATATTGAAAAATTCGATTCTCCCAAGTTATGAGGTTGTTTGATGAGTTCTTGGACATTTTGGGAAGCTTGGAATGTGTAATACAATCCATCTTTGAAATGCAAATTGAAATTCCAAGTGGAAGTGTATGGAAAATAGCCTTGAAGTTAGGTAGAAAACCTTGCCAAAATAGGTTAAAATTTCACTAAGTTAAGAATGGTTTAGTACCCTTATTCCAAAAATTGTAACTTGAGATAAAAGCCTCATTTGGGAAAACTTTGTGAATCAAAGTTGTAGATTATGCAACAAGCTACAACTTTCATGTTTTGACTTTTGTTTGAATCCAAATGAATCTTGGTGAGAAAGTGGGGCAAAGTTGGGAAAAAATTAGGGTTTTTCATAACTTAGAAAAATTCTAAGTTATGAAAAATTCTCATTTCTAACCCTAATTTGCATTTTTTGATTTCTTGATGAACAAGTTTCATGATTTGGCATGTTTTGATGAAAAATGAATCTTGACTCTTGATTTTGACCAAAAAGTCAAAGTTTGACTTTTCAGTATACAGTCAAAAATTGATCAGTTGACTGGGAAATTCAACTGTCAATCTTGTGTACTTGGGATCTTTTGAACTTGTTGAGCATGTCAAGATAATTCCATGGGGTCCTTGAGCCCATATGTGAGCTTGGTTTGCCATTGGCTAGGTCAAACAGTCAAAAATTGCCTTTGTGCAGTCAAAACCCTAAAAATGACCATTTTGCCCTTTTGGTGATTTGATTTCTTGTGGAATTGTGATCCAAACTTGATCAAATGGTCCATATGAGTTCATAATGTTGACGTGGGTCAATTTTCATGAAATTTGACTGTCAATTGGTCACAGTTGACTTTTTCCCCAATACAGCTGATTGTTAGGTCAACTGTCCAGTTGACTGGGCAAAACTTGGAATCAAGACTTGAAACTTGATATGGATAAACTTGGGAGTCCAATATGAAGCATGAAAGTCATCTTAGGCATTTTATGTCAAAACATCTTTGTGCAAACACAAACCCTAATTTGGGTCAACAGTGCAAGGAGAAGTCTTGAGCAGATGAAACCCTAACTGGATCTTGATCTTTAAAGGCTTTGTGATGAGAAATTCATGAGAAATGGGAGGGCAAATTTTGGGGTACAACAGTTGCCCCTGTTCAATCTTCTTGAATCCGAAGAGTTAGATTGGCAAGCTTGCCTTTCGTGACTCGAGGGTAAAAGGAGATTGGACACTAGAGTGCCCTTAAATTTGCACTCGTCAAAGCAATGGATGCGGGAATGGGCTTAGAGATGCCATTTGGAGATGGGCTTAGAGATGCCATCTGGAGGGGTGACAGAATCTTGTCGGGGATGGGCTTAAAGATGCCATCTGGAATGAGTATCAGGAAGGTGCCCAAGCTTTAGACCATCTCTGAACTGGGGGTCTGAATAAGCAATAGATTGACATCCGTTGTTGGGAGGAATCCGTAAGCTGTTTTCAAAAGTTGCATCCGAACAAGCTGATAGATTAACATCCGTTGTTGGGAAGAATCCATAAACTGTTTTCAGAAGTCTGGAGAAGAATCTGAACAGGCGATAGGTTAACATCCGTTACTTGGAGAACCCGTGAACTGTTTTCAGAAGTCTTTGAAGTTGAATAATCAACAGAGCAGCATCCGTTGTTGGGGAGCGTCCGTAAAATGTTTTCAAAAGTTGCATCTGAACAAGTGATAGATTAACATCCGTTGTTGGGACGAATCCATAACTGTTTTCAGAAGTCTTGAGAAGAATCCGAACAAGAGATAGGTTAACATCCGTTACTGGAGAACCCGTGAACTGTTTTCAGAAATCTTGAAGTTGAATAAGCAATAGAGCAGCATCCGTTGTTGGGAAGCGTCCGTAAACTGTTTTCAAAGGTTGCATCTGAACAAGTGATAGATTAACATCCGTAGTTGGGACGAATCCATAACTGTTTTCAGAAGTCTTGAGAAGAATCCGAACAAGCGATAGGTTAACATCCGTTACTGGAGAACACGTGAACTGTTTTCAGAAATCTTGAAGAGGAACCGCTGTAGGGCTTCCTGATGATGAGCTTGTGTAAAACTGCATCTGGATAAATTTGGAATAAGCATTAGAATGTTGCCGTGTCTGGGTCACATCTGAACTATTCCTGGAAAGAATCTCGGAAGATAATGATTTTAGTCTTTCGACTGATCTTACCTGAAAAGGTAAAGAGTTAGTTATATGCAATGTTATGATGCATGACACAATGTATGCTATATGATATGAATGTAAATGAATGCGTATGTAAGCTGGAGAGCTGTCTTGCAACGGATAGATGAATCCGAGATGGCTGAAGGTGACAGTATCTCGACTGCTGCCGGGAAGAATAATTCCTGGTTGTTGCTAGGGAATAAAGAGCTTGGGTTGTATACCAATCTTCTGGGGAATTCCCGATGACTTTTACTGGGGAGCTCCAATCTAATAGACTCATGCCGGGGAGGTAAGACTGAGAATCTTCAACTTTGAGGGAAGTATCTCTGGCGACCTCACTGGGGAACTCAAGATTTTCCTTCCTAAAACTCTGTGGGGAAAAGGTTCATTAGTCTGGCTCCGCTGGGGATTGACAATTTGAAGCTTTAGCTCGGCTGGGGATACTGAAAATTTGAACTTTGAGGAGGAGTGAGTTCTGGAGGATCCTCTGGCCGGGGATGTACAAAGACAACCTCCTCTGGGGATTGTATTGATAAGTTATGTTGGTGACTTTGATGAACTCCGCTGGGGATAGGAAGAAATTTGGCGAGTGCGATCTTCCGTGGTTGTTAGCTGAGGATAACCCAGTTATAGCCCTTGTGAGGAATAACTTTAAATAAAACTCGGGAGAGACGTCCGTACTCTGCAGGGGATAAGCTTCAGGGTTTGCTGGGGATATGGATTCCAAATCTCTTGGGGGTTTTCTTTGAAGGGTATCAAGATATCCAACTGCACCTTTGACCTATCAGTAATCCTCTTTCTTGATTCATAAGGAAATGATTATGTTCAAATGCATATGCCTATTTAACAAAACATTGGACGTTTCTCAAAGTAAACAATTAGTGCAAAAGAACGGAAAAGACACAAATTTCTGGGAAAAGTATTTGTATTGACTTTTTATCAGTATATTTGTACAAAGGAGACAATCATCCTAGTAAGAGGATTCTGTCGTAAACATTCAAAGATTTATACAAAATAAAGGATGGATATGTGAAATAATTCCATGGGATTCCATTCTGCTATAGCTTTCCCAACTCTGGATATCTGTCCATTCAATGCTCTGTTTGCCGATGACTGGATTGATCAGAAGCCTGGAACTGGTTGATGAAGAGATTGTCTTTTGAAGTGATCCGACGAGACATAGTCATACGCTTTAATTCCCTAACTTTTGCCTGAATCGCCCTTTCGGGTTTTCGATCCACCGGGAAACCCCTTTTTGCCCAAGCCGCCCTTTCGGGTTTTCAACTTGCCGGGTGTACATATTTTTTTGTTTTTATCCCTAATTTTTTCCTGAACCGCTCTTTCGGGTTTTCGGTTCACCGGGATGCCCATTTTTGCCCAAGCCGCCCTTTCGGGTTTTCGACTTGTCGGGTTATTTTATGCGTAGTATCTTTTGACTATGTCTGCGTTCGCAGGGTGCGGCAAATCGTCGCCGTCCATGGTGGTCAGAATCATTGCCCCACCAGAAAATATGCTCTTGATCACAAATGGTCCTTCATATGTAGGAGTCCATTTGCCCCTGGGATCACTTTGCGGCAAGATAATCCGCTTGATTACGAGATCTCCGACTTGATACACTTGACGTCTGACTTTCTTATTGAAGGCCTTGATCATCCGTTTTTGATATGTCTGACCATGGCATATAGCAGCAAGTCGCTTTTCGTCGATCAGATTGAGTTGATCAAGTCGGGTCTGCATCCAATCATCTTCATTCAAACCTACATCCTTCATAATCCTTAGAGAAGGAATCTGAACTTCCATAGGCAAAACAACTTCCATGCCATAAACCAAAGAAAATGGGGTTGCCCCAGTTGAAGTACGTGTCGTCGTACGGTATCCATGCAGAGCAAACGGTAACATCTCATGCCAGTCTTTGTAAGTGACTGTCATTTTCTGAATGATCTTCTTAATGTTTTTGTTCGCAGCTTCAACAGCACCGTTCATCTTCGGCTGATAGGGAGATGAATTGTGATGATAAATCTTGAACTGTTCGCACAATGCGGTGATCATCGTGTTATTCAGATTTGTACCGTTGTCTGTGATGATCCTGTCCGGAACACCATACCAACATATGAGATTTTGCTTGATAAAGCGGGCAACCACAATTTTAGTAACAGAGGCGAAGGAAGCTGCTTCGACCCATTTGGTGAAATAGTCAATGGCAACCAGGATGAAGCGATGTCCGTTGGAAGCCGTGGGCTTGATCTCTCCAATCATATCAATGCCCCACATTGCAAAGGGCCACTGAGCAGTCAGAACGTTGAGAGGGACCGGAGGGATATGAACTTTGTCAGCGTAGACCTGACATTTGTGGCAAGTACGGGAATGTTGATGGCAGTCAGCTTCCATGGTAGACCAGTAATAGCCTGCCCTTAGGATCTTCTTAGCCATTATATGCTCGCTCAAGTGAGTGCCAAATGTGCCGCTGTATATATCAGTCATGATCAACTCTGCTTCAGCTTTATCTACGCATCGGAGTAATACACAATCATGGCTTCGTTTGTAAAGGATGCCGTTGCTCAGGAAGAACTTAGCAGCGAATTTCCTTAAGAACTTCTTGTCATTTACGGAAGCTCCTTCAGGATAATCTCTGGTCTCGAGATACCTTTTGATTTCATGGAACCAAGGTTGTTCCACTACTTCTTCGGTATTAATCTTGTGACAATGCGCAGGTTCTTCCATTCGCTCGATGGTGATTTGGGGAGCCTCGTTATCCCAGTTGAGTTTAAACATGGAGGACATTGTGGCTAGAGCATCTACTAGCTGATTCTCTTCTCGCAGGAAATGCTCGAAGGTAATTTGCTCGAAATGAGGCAACAATGTCAAGACATGTTCTTTGTATGGGATAAGATTAGGATGCTTGGTATCCCATTCTCCTTTGATTTGACTGATAACCAAAGCCGAATCCCCAAATACGATCAAAGATTTGATCCCCAAGTCTATAGCAGCCTTGAGACCAAAGATGCAAGCTTCGTACTCAGCCATGTTGTTTGTGCAGCTGAAGCAAAGTCGGGCCGTGAAAGGTGTGTGACAACCTTCCGGAGAAATGAGTACTGCGCCGATACCATTTCCAAGTGCATTTGAAGCACCATCAAAGTACAGGGTCCATCGGGATCCCTTTTCGGGTCCGTCATACGGTCCGTTACCTTCAATGTTGTCCAAATTCATGATGTCTTCGTCTGGGAAGTCAAATCTCATGGGTTGATAATCTTCGATAGCTTGATGAGCCAGATGGTCAGCTAGTACACTCCCTTTTATAGCTTTTTGGGTGGTGTACTGGATGTCATACTCAGTTAGGATCATCTGCCATCTAGCTATCCTTCCAGATAAGACGGGCTTTTCGAAGATATACTTGATAGGATCCATTTTGGAAATCAACAAGGTAGTATGAGTCAACATATACTGTCTTAGTTGGCGAGCAGCCCATACCAAAGCGCAACAAGTTTTCTCGAGCAGTGAGTAGCGAGTCTCACAGTCGGTAAACTTTTTGCTAAGGTAATAAATAGCATGCTCTTTTCGACCAGACTCGTCATGCTGGCCCAAAACACACCCCATTGAGTTATCCAAGACGGTCAAATACATGATCAATGGTCTTCCTTCGACGGGTGGCATCAGAATAGGGGGTTCTAGCAAATACTCCTTGATTCTATCAAAAGCAGCTTGACAATCGTCGTTCCATTCAACTACCTGATCTTTCTTCAAGAGTTTGAAAATTGGCTCACAGGTAGAAGTCAGATGCGAGATGAATCTGGCAATATAGTTCAAGCGCCCCAAGAATCCTCTAACCTCCTTTTCAGTACGGGGAGCAGGCATCTCTTGTATTGCTTTTACTTTTGCTGGATCGACTTCAATGCCTTTGTTGCTTACAATGAATCCCAGGAGTTTACCAGACCTAACTCTAAAAGTGCATTTACTTGGATTCAGCCTGAGCTTGTATTCTTTCAATCTGGCAAACAACTTCTCTAGATGTTCAAGGTGCTCTTCCTCTGTTTGTGACCGAGCTATCATATCGTCTACGTAGACTTCAATTTCATGATGTATCATATCATGAAATAAAGCTACCATGACGCGTTGATAAGTTTCCCCTGCGTTCTTCAGCCCGAACGACATCACTTTGTAACAGAAAGTGCCCCATTGCGTGACAAAAGTTGTTTTCTCCATATCCTCGGGGGCCATTTTGATTTGATTGTAGCCCGAGAATCCATCCATGAAGGAAAACACTTTGTGCTGAGCTGTATTGTCGATCAAAATGTCAATATGAGGTAGCGGGAAATCATCTTTGGGGCTGGCCCTATTCAGATCCCGGTAGTCCACACACATCCTGACTTTGCCATCTTTCTTAGGTACTGGCACGATGTTAGCGACCCATTGAGGAAAGGACGTAACAACCAGAAAGCCAACGTCGAATTGCTTCATTACTTCCGCCTTGATCTTCTCAGACATGTCAGGCCTCATTCGGCGAACTTTTTGCTTGATCGGTGGACAATCCTCTCTTGTGGGGAGACGGTGAACCATGATGTCTGTGTCTAAACCAGGCATGTCTTCGTAAGACCAAGCGAAGATTTCAACATACTCATTCAACAAATGTATCAGGCGTTCCTTGACACTTGGTTCCAGATTGGCACCCACTTGCACCTCTTTCCGGTCTTCCTCGGTTCCCAAGTTGACAATTTCCAATGACTCTTCGTGCGGTAGGATGGCCCTTTCCTCTTGTTGTAGAAGTCTGGCTAGTTCCCCTGGTACTTCACAACCTTCGTCATCTTCATACTCGGCTAGATTGACCAGATCTTCAGAGTTATTGAAAGATATAGCAGAATCGTCACCCATGGAATCCGGAGTGGATGGGTACCTGCATTGGTGAGTGTGGGTGTGTGTAAGGGATAGCCATCCTTAAACAAAAAATGAAAAAGGAAAGAAAATGAGCACAAGCAGTTTAT
Organism: Vicia faba; assembly: GCA_948472305.1. Lineage (NCBI taxonomy): Eukaryota > Viridiplantae > Streptophyta > Magnoliopsida > Fabales > Fabaceae > Vicia > Vicia faba. The sequence goes on from OX451740.1 coordinate 500,682,262, forward strand.
CAAATGAAAAACGTCCAATGAATCATTAAACATGGCATATGAATATGAAAAATAATCAAAACCCTTACAAATGGACCTACATGCCCCGGGCAAGGCATGAGGTGAAAAGATAGCGTACGGATTGTTTGAGAGTAAATATTACAGACCAAATAAGAAATGTTTAACAGATAAATTACTGATGAATAAAAGTGATGGGGACAAAGTCTTTTGCCTCCCAGTTGCTCAATCCTCCTTTGACAGTTGGATAAATCCACTCTTCAATGTTGCTTTCTTTGTCCTCGTCCTCCAAGGCGTTGATTCCGTAGGGAGAAATTTTGACTGGCGCCCTTTCAATCTTCGAATGACGCATAGATTTCTGGCCTGCGGCTGTGAACCCTAACCCAAATTTGTCGGTCTTATGCGGAATATCAGGTAACTGCCCCCATGCTGAATTCTTTCCTTCTTTTATTGCGGCCCTTGCGTCCTCCAGAGATGCCATCCTGGCCATCTGCCTCGGTGTCTCAGCTGCCAACTTTGCTACTGCAATTTCAGGAAGGACTTCTTCGAAATGTTGAAACGGCGTCTCAATGAATTCCCCTTCAACCTCCACATATCGGAAAGATCTCAAGTGGCTAACCATGTACTCCTCCTCACCATGGACAGTAATGATCTTTCCCTTGACAGGATACTTCAACATCTGATGTAAGGAGGAGGTGACTGCCCCAGCATGGTGTATCCAAGGCCTACCCAGCAAGCAAGAGTATGATGGACGGATGTCCATCACATAGAAAGTAGATTTAAACACCTCAGTGCCTATCTTGACGGGAATCTCAACCTCCCCATGAACCATTCTCTTCGAACCATCGAAAGCTCTGACAACAATGTCACTCGGTTTCAACTCCAAACCTTCGCAATCTAGTCGGTCCAAGGCCTTCTTAGGCAGTACATTCAGCGACGAACCAGTGTCAACCAAGACGTGTGCGAGAGTAGTTCCTCGGCACTCGACTGAAATGTGCAAAGCATCATTGTGGTTTCTACCTTTAGGAGTTAGGTCGGCATCAGAAAAACCTAATCCATTGTCCGCAGTCAGGCTAGCCACGCAATTTTGAAATTGATCTGCAGAGGTCTCCTGGGGCACATGGGCTGCCTTCAGGAATTTTATCAGGGCTTTAGCGTGCGCTTCTGAGCAAAGTAATAGTGCCAGCATGGAGATCTTGGAGGGGGTTTGCCCCAGCTGTTCTACCACATCGTAATCACTTCTCTTGATTATCCTCAAAATCTCATCCATTTCCTTCTTGGAGGTTTCCGGGATGACCAAGGGTTGAGCCCTCGTCCTGACGAGCTCATCTTGGATTCCCTTACCTTTGTCAGCAGCGGTAGGAGAGACAGTACTAGGAACAACAACGTCTTCAATCAAAGGAGTTCTAGTAGAAAGTTTTATTGGTGCAGGGATGACCTTGTCAGCTGATGAGGGTCCAAAGACTGCTCTTGAAGGGGCAATCTCTGGAGAAAATATTCTCCCGCTCCTGGTGATTTTGCTAGTGCCTGCAATGTTACTAATGTTGGCTTCTTCATCATCTGAACTTTCTGCAGTTATTTCGATTTGCTTGATACCATGGTAGTAGACGTCGCCGCCATAGTTCCATGGTATGGACTTCTCAGAAACATAGGGAACAGGCCCCGACATTGTTATCTTCAAGGGAACAGATTTCGCAGCTGGTGTAATCTTAACAGGCTTTTTGACGGCCTTGGAAAGATTGGCGTGAATGGTTATGATTGAGACATCTTCAGTATGAACTGGAACAGCAGAAACTTTTTCAAACAAAATTTGTCGACTATCCATAAGGCCTTGGATGCCTTCCTTCAGTAACAGACAATCAAACGGCAGAGAGTAACAACAATAGCAGTCTTCTTTACATCCCGAGAAGATCTCGGCCCTTAACAAATTCAACTTAATGGTTAGCAATGGAGTAGTCAGATCATTGACATCAGCAACATACAAATCTTCTTCAATAGCGTTGACATTTCGGCCGTGCTTCGGCATGGGTGCAGATATCACATTAGGCTTCTCCGGAGCGTCAAACTCCACCTCCTTCACCTCTATCAGGTCTTGGATTTTATGCTTGAGTGCCCAACAATCATTGGTGTCGTGTCCAACACTGTCTGAATGGTAGGCGCATTTAGCATTAGCATGATAATGCGGAGAGGACGTATTCACATTCTTTGGTGCCTCCTTGATGGTGGCAAGATTCAACTTCAACAGATGGGGAAGCACCTGCGTCGGAGTCATATTAATGCGGGTGAACTGCCGTTGTGGCCGTTCCACCCGTGGTTGATTTGGTCTGGACTGGTTATAGCGAGGCTGCTCACTCGGAGTGTTTTGAATCATTATGGCCCCCACAGTTGGTCGACGCTCCGTCTTCCCTGCTCTTCTCTGAGAATATACCACAGTTGTCTCCTTCTTAAAAGGCTTCTTCTCAACACTTGCAGCAACACCCTTCTGAATCTTTCTTGACTTGATGCCAGCTTCTATTCTTTCGCCCGTTAAGATCAAATCGGTAAACCCCGCGGAAGAGTTACCAATTAGATGATTGAAAAATGGCCCAGATAGGGTCCCTAGAAACATATCAACGAGTTCACGATCGGTTAAAGGAGGCTGCACCCTGCCAGCCAAATCCCTCTATTTTTGTGCATATTCTTTGAATCCCTCGCCTGTTCCTAGCGACATACCCTGAAGTTGGGTACGAGTAGGAGCAAGGTCAGAATTATACTGGTATTGTTTGTAGAAAGCGGTGGCCAAATCTTCCCAATTTCGGACGCTGGTTCCTTCTAGCTGATAAAACCACTCCAACTGAGCTCCAGAAAGGCTGTCTTGAAAGAAGTGAATCCAAAGGTTTTTATCTGTCGTATAGGGTTGAATCTTTCTCACGTAGGACCTGAGATGCATTTTTGGACAGGACAGCCCATCATACCTCACAAACACTGGCACCTTGAACTTTGGGGGAATCACAATCCCGGCGACCAAACCCAAGTCTTCAAAATCCAAACCCGGTACTCTTTGTAATTCCATGGCGGCCAATCTGTCATCTAGCCCCTTGTATTTATCATCAGCTGGAGGATATTGCTGATCAGAATAATCTTCATCCTCTTCGACCTCTTCTTCTTCCGCATCAGACTCGGAAGGTACCGCAGCCCCACCTCCTTTGCTGGTTCCTTCATCAGAAATAGGAGGAAATTCAAGCACTCTCCGAGCTTCTCCGTCAAATCTTCTCCCCAAATTAGCCACTCCAAGTCTCTTTTTCTTCTTTTTCACTGGGTCTTTGTTCCCCAATTGAGTTTTGATATCCTCCTGACCCTTAGCCAAGGTCATCAGGAGTTGCTGGAACTGTGCATTTTGAGCTTACAGGTCTTTGACTGTTTGCTCGAGATCCATCCTACTGTAATAAACAACAGACAGATAAGGAAACCTGGAGTGAGACCTGCTTATGCACATGATGAATGGTATGCTTATGTATGCAATGCATTCAAGGATTTAGGACATTCAAAATTGTTTCAGACAAAGAAGAACGCACGTCATATTAATAAGAAGAAATTTGTTAGTACATAAATGCCCCATGGGCCAAATATTACAAAATAACTTCTTAAGGCAAAAAGACATTGCACATCCTCTTTGGTGCGATGTAGGTGTTGAGGGCCTCTTGCTCATGGAGTCGGCGGGTAAGCTCTAGAACTTTCTTCTCACTGGCGTAGAAGCTAGCTTCAAAAGTATTTCGTTCCTCCTTGAGCTGAATCCAACTTTTCTGCATTTCCTCCCACGATGTAGGCATGTCAGGATGTAAGATGGTGTAGGGAACCTCTCCTTCATTGGCGGGCTCTTTAATCACAGGGAGAACATGAGGATAAGGCATCATCAGACTTTGGGCTCGTACCCACTTGAGATAAGACTCAAGAGGGATGGAGTTCTTGTGTCCCAGAGTCTTGCTATCAACCTTGTTGGGTCTTCCCCAAGCTCTGATGAATCTTTGGCGAAGTCCTTGTGCATTGTTGTCGAAGTCAAAAACTAGGTCAGGAATCAACATATCATGAGGGCCATCCCTCCGTGCATATCCAAATTGCCTTAAAGCCAGGCAAGGGTTGTAGGTGATACCTCCTCTAATTCCAAGTAAAGGAACATTAGGAAATTCTCCGCAACGATCGACGATGATGACATTTTCTCTGGACCGAGAACACCAATGTACATCAGAGTGGGTAAGAGTCATCAACCGTTGGGACCACCTTGAGCCTTGGTCATTCTTCAGGACAGATTGTGGAAGGTGCGAAATAAACCACGTTGCAAGGAGAGGAGTACAGCACATGAGAACACCCCTCTTTCTCATTGTTCGTGTGTAGAATGAGTGAAGAATGTCCCCAAGCAATGTTGGTATTGGGTTCCTGGACAAGAAGATTTTGACGGCGTTGACATCTACCAATTGGTCAGGATTTGGGAACAAGACCAACCCATAGATAAGGAGTGCCATAATCTCTTCAAAGGCTTGTAGGTCTAATGAATTCCAACATTCTTGTGCCTTCTCGAACAAGAATTTTGCTAAGAATCCCTTGACGCCGCTTCTGGTTTCCCAATGCCCCTTGATGTCGGATGGTTGTAGATGTAATGCTCGAGCAACATCTTCCGGCTTTGGTTCCTTTTCCGTACCGTTGAAGGGTAGTTGATTAAGGATAGGAATTCTCAGGAGTTGAGAAAACTCCTCCAAAGTGGGCACCAACTGGTAATCAGGGAAAGTGAAACAGTGGTGAAGAGGGTCAAAGAACTGGAATAGCACTTTCATCATGTCTTCTTCAATGTTGGTGTTGACTAGGATGAGCAGTCTACCATGTCTTTCACTGAAGGATGAGTTTTCCGGAATTCTTGAGGTGAGCTCCTTGAGTTGAGGAGAGATTCTCACAAGGTTGACTTGAATGGTGTTTCTGCGAGGAATTTCCATGACCTACAAAACAGGAACAAAGATGAAGATCTAAACCCTTGAAATGGTTAGTGAATGCATATGATGTTTTATGATGTTTATGATGTATGCACAAAACATATGCACAAGCAAATCACACCAAACCCTAGTTTCAGGCTTGCATGGGGTTTCATAGGTAAGTACCCTCTTGAGTGTAGTTGGCTTAAAAACCTGTCCTATAAATAGTAACCGGGTTCTAAGGAGCTCAATATCACGGGATTGTTTTCATTGTTCATTGTTTTGGTTTAGCCACTTAACTAGCGACCAAAATATTCCAAGAAAACAACCCTCAATGAGTGTAGTATCGAGTATCTACCAACTTCAGACTGCACCAAAGCCGGTCATCTCACTACTCCTAATAAAAGGCCAAGATGGTCAAGTAAGGTTCTAGGTAATTAGTGCTTAGTGACATCACTCAGCGGCCCCGTACTCTCCTTGATTGAACTCAAGGGTTACCGGTGCTCACAAATATGTCGCACTAATATAGCTATTGCTTCGACCGTGTCGGTATACCCCGCACAGTTTCCACAATGTATTGCTATCTATGAATGTTTCCCAAAATCCGGGTGTAGGATTGCAAACCCAAACAATAGAGCCAAGATATAAAGCAAACAAATCAAACAATTAGTCATGCAAGAAGGTGATCTAAACCCTAAGGTTACTCCACTTTTAAAGTTATCCCCAACAGAGTCGCCAGTTCTGTGATACGGTGGGAGAACTGACTATGGTTTTGCGTTTGTTTTCGCAAATGTTTCGGTTGAGCAAAAGTCGCCACCGACTTTTTATTTTATCCTAAGGAAAGGTTTATAAAGCACAACAAAAACCTTTGAGATTTTTCTTGGGTTCGGGGAGTAGATTATAGAAAGGGAAGGTATTAGCACCCTTTCTATCCATGGTTATCCATGGGCTCTTAGGTACTTGCTTAGATCAACTTGCCTTGGTTTTCAATTGTTTGAAATGGTGCTCGGTGTGTGACTTTTGAAAAGGTTTTGAAAAAGATGCCTTGTATAGGCTACCCTTGTAACAATTCTTTACTCGAATGTTTTACAAAAGGTGTTTGTCTTTTTAAAAAGATGTTTCAAGGTTTTTTGAAAGTTTGTTTTGAAAGTGTTTGTGAAGTGTGGTTTGAAAATAGGCAAGTGTTTTCTTTTACAAATTGACAAGTACCTAAGAGTTATCTACCCTAAAGTTCTCAAAGATTTTTGTTATGTTTTAAACCTTTTGACAATTTTGTTCCACCATTGCATTTGGTGGACAATCTTGTATTAGGAGGTGAAAGGGACGGGCGCGGGTCATCGTTTTAGACCATAATTGCAATAGTGCTAAGTGTCTTTGGGCAATTTCTCTTTGAAAGGGACTTGATCATTTTTAAGCAATTTTTCGAAAGCGTCATCGAGGGACTATGATCATTTGATTGTTTGTTTTACCCAAAGAAACCTAACATGCAATATGGCCCAATTATTTGAAGGCAACAAAGTGGAATACTCTAGGGGTGCAAGTGTGATATGTGTTGTCCATATTTCATGCTCATTTATCTTGAAATTAGGTCAAGCTATTTTGTTCTTTTTATTTGCATACAAACCCTAATTCTAGCATGGTATATTTAGAAAGCGTTTAAAGTGCGAAAAGTAAAATTCCTACACTATTACAACACAATATGGGAAGGGGGGTACAAATGTTCAAATGGGGGGTATTTGGACAAAGAAATTAAACCTAGCTATTACATCATTTTTGGCATTTTTACAAGTAATTGATTGCATAAATTAAATGGAAAATACAATAAAGATGCAAAATGCAAAAAAAGGATTTTTATATGTATAAAAAGGGTATTATTTATGTTAAATAAATAAAATAAAAAAAGTATTATTTTTGGAGTTTTTTATGTTTTAAGGGTAAAACCCTAATTTATTAAATAAAATGTAGTATTTATTCAATATATATAATATTTATTATTTATATACAAAAATAAAATGAAAATGAAGTATATTTGTAAAAATACATTTTTAGTGTTAAATATAAAAATATGTATATTTTTGGTATTTTTATTTTAAGTGTACTAATGTATATGTATTTATTTCTATTATTTACAAATATATACTAAATATGCACAAAATAATAAATAAATAAAAAAAAACATTTAATTTTTATAAAAAAATATATTTCATATAAAGTATTTTAAGAAGATAAAAATAAAATAATAATGGAAAAATACAAAGTGTTTATATTATTTTTCCTATTTATTCTAAATAATGTAATATGTATTTATTTACATACAAATATCAAATAAATGCCTAAAAATATAAAAATGGTGCAAAAAATATTTTTTAGGTTTTTAATATTATTAACAAAAATAAATAAGTTAGAATGAAAAAAGAAAAGTCAAAAAATCAATGAAATAAAGCAAATGGGCTCAGGGGGTGCAGAAGAAATAATGTGGTGTGAAAAGAAATTGCACAGAAGGCCCAGCCCATGAACCTTCTTCTTCAACCTTCAGACAAAAAACATGTCAAAACGCGCGCCTGTATTTCACATTCAAACACCTGGATTCTTTGATTTTTTGCACAAACTTCCAGCATAAGATATGTTAAGCATTGAATCACGATTCCAAATATATAAAAAAACTCATCCTAACTCTCAGAAATGAGAGAGAATTTTGACATTCCCAAATCATGACCTAAGTTTTCTGCCATGTTCAGACTCAAAATTCTTGCAGCACACATAACATAAATGAAATCTAACTACATGGGCATGTTCAGGGCTATGAATGTGACATATTATCTTCACAAACCTAAAGCTAACAATGCCTAATAAGAGAGATACGAATCCATGAACTTACCTGTTCAGTTAAAGTTCTATCTGGCAATGGAGAAACTTTCAGTGCAAAGTGATGATTGGTATAGCTTCCTTGATGTCCAGGGATGTTATTCCAAGCTTTACTTTGTCTTGAAACCTTTTGAATCGTGCTAGAGCTCTTCACCTGCAAATCAGAAAAGTGAAAATGGTGGAACTGGTTAGAGGAATTACAGGTCGTGTTTTAGGTTTTGGTTAGCTTGCATTGATGCTAGGGAATGTGTTTGATGAGCTTTGGTCAAGAAAACATGCAAGGAATGAGAGATGGTGTTCAAACTGCAGGCCTTGCCCTGTTTTTGCAGTTTGAGAGTGATTCTGGCAATGGGGAGGTGTTGATGGTCTTAGGGTCGTGCTTCAGCTTGGTTAGGATGTTTGGAATGTGTCTACAATATTTGCTTAAGGTTCCTAATGCTGAGATCAAAGTTATGTTGTGTTATGATACTTTTCTTCACACTTAAGCAAACAAAACCAAGTTGTGTTCTAGGCATGTAGAGGGCCCCTAATCATGCTGCAAAAACTCCTCCTTGATCAGTGTGTTATGCTCATAATCTTGTGCCAATTAGATCTCATCTGTACTTGTTGGATTTTCAATTAGACATAAAGCTTGCTTTTGCAAAAATGGCCATTTTGCTTTTTCCATAAATAGATTAAACTTGTATGTAATGCTTGAACTCAAAGAACAACACTTTAACACAATGAATATGCATTAAATTATTGAGTGTTGGATGGTTTGAGGACCTGTAATGTAGCACAAACTATGCTGACTTGAAAATGGCCTAAGTTATGAACATGTACATGACCAATTCAAAAGTGAGTTTTTGCCATATTGAAAAATTCGATTCTCCCAAGTTATGAGGTTGTTTGATGAGTTCTTGGACATTTTGGGAAGCTTGGAATGTGTACTACAATCTATCTTTGAAATGCAAATTGAAATTCCAAGTGGAAGTGTATGGAAAATGGCCTTGAAGTTAGGTAGAAAACCTTGCCAAAATAGGTTAAAATTTCACTAAGTTAAGAATGGTTTAGTACCCTTATTCCAAAAATTGTAACTTGAGATACAAGCCTCATTTGGGAAAACTTTGTGAATCAAAGTTGTAGATTATGAAACAAGCTACAACTTTCATGTTTTGACTTTTGTTTGAATCCAAATGAATCTTGGTGAGAAAGTGGGGCAAAGTTGGGAAAAAATTAGGGTTTTTCATAACTTAGAAAAATTCTAAGTTATGAAAAATTCTCATTTCTAACCCTAATTTGCATTTTTTGATTTCTTGATGAACAAGTTTCATGATTTGGCATGTTTTGATGAAAAATGAATCTTGACTCTTGATTTTGACCAAAAAGTCAAAGTTTGACTTTTCAGTATACAGTCAAAAATTGATCAGTTGACTGGGAAATTCAACTGTCAATCTTGTGTACTTGGGATCTTTTGAACTTGTTGAGCATGTCAAGCTAATTCCATGGGGTCCTTGAGTCCATATGTGAGCTTGGTTTGCCATTGGCTAGGTCAAACAGTCAAAAATTGCCTTTGTGTAGTCAAAACCCTAAAAATGACCATTTTGCCCTTTTGGTGATTTGATCAAATTTCTTGTGGAATTGTGATCCAAACTTGATCAAATGGTCCATATGAGTTCATAATGTTGATGTGGGTCAATTTTCATGAAATTTGACTGTCAATTGGTCACAGTTGACTTTTTCCCCAATACAGCTGATTGTTAGGTCAACTGTCCAGTTGACTGGGCAAAACTTGGAATCAAGACTTGAAACTTGATATGGATAAACTTGGGAGTCCAATATGAAGCATGAAAGTCATCTTAGGCATTTTATGTCAAAACATCTTTGTGCAAACACAAACCCTAATTTGGGTCAACAGTGCAAGGAGAAGTCTTGAGCAGATGAAACCCTAACTGGATCTTGATCTTTAAAGGCTTTGTGATGAGAAATTCATGAGAAATGGGAGGGCAAATTTTGGGGTACAACAGCAGCGCTTTGTTATTTTTTAAGTTAGGCTTTAGACAGCGCTTTCCTTTAAAAGCGTTGTCTATTCCCCCACTTTAGACAGCGCTTTCCCACTTTAGGCAGCGCTTTTTTTTGAGTTTTTAAAGCGCTGTCTATTGGTCACGATTTTTTTTAATAAAATACCTATTTTGACTTACAAAAGCTCTGTCCAATATATATAATGCATTTTAATCAGAATTTTAACCATATTTGAACAAGATTCTCACCATATTTGGTAGCTTCATTCCAATAAAATATGCATATATAAAAATTACACATATATATAAATTGATGATATATACAACAGCAACTACAAAATTTATGATACAAGTTAAATTCTACAAGTTAAAAATCCTAAAACTCAAAATTGATGTTACATCTACATCTTACTATCTTCGAGAATTCTCATGAAACAACAACAACATGAATATCTTAGCTCTATCTTCTACACATGCACCTATAAACCTGAAAAAAAACCAAATGATCGAAATTTATAACATGATAATATTAACGTTGCACTTTATTCGAATTTAATTTATACTCAAAACTCGAAAGTTCTCATCAAAGGAAATAAGACAATATACCTTAACTTATAAAATTCTCGACCCGATAATGAATTGACACCATTCCTCCATAAGTTCATCCATTGATCTTTTGAGTAATATGCACAATTGAATTCTTCAAAGTACTACATATATAATAATATAATTAACATAGTATGTGATTTAGTTAAAACAATGTGTCATTTTATGAGAAACACAAAACATGAAAATAATATGTAATTCCTAAGTTAGAAATCTATACCGTGGATGGAATCTCTAATCGATCCAAAAGAATAGTTTCTTTCATAAACGTCAACATGAAATAGCCGCAATCTAAACCGTTATGCTGGCGAAGACACTACACATGGAAAGAAAATACGAATATATATCAGGATATACCCCTTAAATTGTTTTATCAAGTATCATCATTAATGTAATCAAAACTGAATATCTTTGTGAAAATATACCTTCACTCTGATCCATGTAACGTTGTTGACTCTACTTTTATCTGACCATCCATTGTTCGCCTTTAAGTTGTACAACTTTAATACCACAGACAATCTTGTGAATTTAGTGCAATATTTATACAACTGTTTCTCTGCATCGCTTACCAATCTCTCAAACATTTTGGGATAATCTTGAAGATCTTCTTCAAGTACATCTGCAATCTCTTCAACTCGATCAAAATCGTATGTATTTGTGTCCTTGTCGTCTGAAGCATAGGCCGTACTACTTTTCTCCCTCGGTTCAACATTGTCGTTACTTTTTTCACCGTAAAATATCGAACACGTATAACTTCTATCAATTCCATGCATTAGTAAATGCGATTTCAATCCATATGCGTCAACCCGGCCCACATAACAACAACCCAAGCAAGAACACTTCATTCGACTGGGGTCTTTGGCGTGTTCAACCGTAAACTTAACGAATTCCAATACCCCATTCTCGTACTCTTTTGACAATCGATCGACAGACATCTATTTTTTATCCATTTTTTTCTACTAATTCAAGTAAACAAAAACACTATAAACGAATTATTCCCTTTTTATTTGAATTAAACTAATTATTTCTAGAAATTTATTTCTAGAGTTATTAACATGGACTAAAAATAAATATATCTATATAAAAATGATTGTGTTTTTTAATTGATCGATACAGATAAAACTTGAACTTGACTTACCAAAGAAAGAAAAGGGGTTATTGGTGTCGACAACGGATGATGCGGCTTTGATGTTCTTCGAATCGGTGATGGTCTTCACCTAACTACACTAATACAAAGGGATCATCAAAAATAAGTTGTATATATATAGGGCTATAATAGCTTAAGTCCACAAACCTTAAGAATTTATTCTTAGACAAGTCTTTTGTGAAAAATTGTATGAGAAACAAATCACTTATGAATCTTTTCTATCATATTATATTTTTTCCAACAGAAACACAGTATTTAGGAGCAATAATGCTTAAATAATTCTGAAATTTATATCAGTAAAATAGTATTAAAAGTAAAGAAACCAAGCAACCAACAAGTAAAAAAATACTAGTTCATGGAGAATATAAACATGATAAACAATTCAGAAATCAATTAAAATAACAAAAAAAATCCATCATCATCTTTTTTATTCCAAAACAAAGAACCAAAAGAAAAACATTCAGAAAGTTCTTACTTAATAATCATATACACATACATAGAGAGAGTGATAGGTAAATTATAATATATATAACATTGCTTCCTCTTCTGACTTCTCATCACATTTGATCACAAACCAACAAAGATGATACAAAATGCAATAATGCATGACAATAATACAAAATGCAATAATGAAACATACAAAAACTGAATCTAAACTTCAAAAACAATAATATCTTAGAAGTGTTGCTGAAAGTGCAATAATGCTAAAATACAGAAAATGCAATAATGCTAAAAGCGTTGTTGTTATCAAGCCCTACCAAGAACCGAAAAATCAAAATGCATACCTATAACTCAATTATGCATATCTATAACTCAGTTTGGACATCAATAGGAGGATAATGTCTTAGATGTTAGTATAATATATTATCAATAGGAGGATAACTCAGTTTGGACATCAATGGAGATAAAGACATTTTCAAGAAAGAATTTATCTTGAGAACTGGTCGGTGTGGGTGGAGGACAACCGAGAGAGACGGTGGAGGACAGAGGGAAATGGCTGGTTGGACGGTGACGATTTGTGAGAGGGAAAAGGTTTCTGCTCGTGAGAATGAGAGGGAAGGGGTTTTCGTGAGTCTGTGAAAAGAGAAACAGTACACTGATTCTGTTTTTTAATTTTAATTTATATGGCTTTAGACAGCGCTATTTAGAAGCGTTGGCTAATATGGGCCTTTAGCAGCGCTTTTAAAAAGCGTTGGCTAATAGGGTCCTTTAGCAGTACTTTTCAGATTATTTTTTTAATTTTATATGACTTTAGACAGCGCTTTTTAAAAGCGCTGTCTAAAGTAGTCCTTTACCAGCGCTTTTGATAAAGTGTTTTCTAAAGCAACACTTTTAGCAACACTTTTTGAAAGTGTTGTCTAAGGTCACATTTTTAGCAACGCTTTTACTTATTATTATATACAGTTTTCGTGTTTTTTTTTTAATTCACTTATAGCAGCGCTTTTGTATAAAAGCGCTGTCTAATGTGCGCTGTTAAAAGCCATTTTTGACATAGTGTTTGGACATTTTAAACAAATGATCACCCAATTACAAAACCTACTATTTTGCTCCCTTAATCTTGATGGTTTTTGAAATTTCATGGTCCCCTTCCACTTTTACTGACATGGAAGGAAGATTAGAATAAGAAAATTATTTTTAATTAGGTGACAATGATGACTAGGATAATTTTTTAATTATTATATTTTTAAATGAATTATAATCTTAATTAAGTTTTTGTTAAATTAATTAATTAAAATATTGAAACAATGTTTATGGGCCTAAGCCTGTTTCACTGCAGTACCATCCCACACCCAATTAACATCAAGTTGTGTACATAAGAGTGTTATAAATACCTATAAGATTAGCCCAATTTTTGATGTGGGACAAAACAAAAGTCTCTGTATCACAAAACAAAACAATCCTCTATGATTTGCTTGACGGAAAACTGATTCATCACAAGCAGCTTGCGAAAACATAAAGAATCTTTCCTAATGCTATTGTGAAATTGGTTTATGTTGCTTGTTATTAGGGTGTGCATTTCCTTTTTATTGATTAAATTAAATGCATACTTTAGTATAGTTTCATCCTTGTTCCTACTTTTCTTTTGTTGTACATGAATTCTCTCAAATACTGCATCAGCATCACATGACATGAGCCAAAGCTTCTACTTCTTGAATCAGAATACCAGCTAGCATCAAGGTTGTCTATGGTATGTCTATCACTTGAAAGTGTGCAAATATATAGTTATGTAAACGAGTGTAGGATTTTTTTAGTTCTATACTAAATATATAACTTTAGCATAGTAATGATAGTTGTGAGTTCTTAAAATTCTATACTAAATATATAAATTTAGCATAGTAATGATACTTGCGAGTTCTTTAAGATTAATTGAATTGATAAGGATTATATTTTCTTATTGTATTTTATTGTTAACCTTCTTTCTTAATGAACCATTTAGCTTGACAACACTTGTTATTGCATGATTATATTTCTATTTGGATAGGCAGAGATGAATATAAAATTTGTTATAGAACTCTTGAAAGAGTCAATATCTACATTAAGAATTCTCAAGTTGGGATCAGGATAAAAACAGTCTAATTATCTTACAATATGGTCCCAGATTGCCTTTGATTGTTCATAAGAGCTGCACCATGGTGCTTATACCTGGAAGCAAGCAGTACAAAATAATGACCATGACCAGTTATTATATATCGCAAAAGGTAAGCTACTTGATTAAACCATGCCCAGTCGCATGTTGCTGATGCTGATGAACTTATGGAGTATAAATTAACCTCTTCCTTGTGCTGCTGATGCAGATGAGCTTATGGAGTATGAATTAACCTCTTCCTTTTTCTGCGGCTATGGGTTAACATAGGTATTCAATATGTCCATGCACTTGGAGAAATTTATAGAGTGGTAGAAATTGTTGGAGCTTCGGCATAATTTCACAAACCATGGATGTTATCAGGTTTCATAGCACTATCTACGATTAAATAGCATGCAACAAAGCCAACATTTGAACTCACATCAATGCTCTATAGACAATGTATTGTGCAGGCTATTAGAGGGTAATTTAGTATTTTGTTATTTGTAGATAAGTTTTGATTAAGGGCCTATGTGGCATTCTTATTTGTGTATAAATAGGTGTACTAGGTTTATATTTATACCAATCAATTCTTCAATCATTTGCAGTCAGCTTTTAGGCATTTATTCCTTCCTTCTTCTTCCTCAAATTCATCATCTTGCACTAACAAATTGGTATCTAGAGCTCTTGGTTTATTCTGAAATTCTGGGAAACACGAGTGATAGTGAGCTGTGTGTTTGATTTTTGAATCTTGAACAAAAATCTGAAACAGAATCACACTGATTATGTGGGTTTGGGAAACACTGAGTGAGAAATCTGAGATCTGAGTTTTTCTGTGCAAAGGTTTAAGATGAATGGAGGCAGTAGTTTGAACACTAAACTTCCAGTTTTTGATGGCAAAAATTGGAACAGGTGGAAGATACAAATGCGTGTGCTGTTTGGTGCTCAGGATGTTCTGGACCTTGTCTCTGAAGGTTATGTTCCAGCTGCAGCAGATGCTACTGAAGAACAGAAATCAGAAGAAAGAGCTACAAGGAAGAGGGATCAGAAAGCACTGTTCTTCATCCATCAGTGTGTGGATGAAAATGTGTTTGGAAAGATTGTTGATTCGACGACGTCGAAAGGGGCATGGGATATACTGACCAGATGTTATGGTGGTGACGTATCAGTAAAGAAGGTAAAGCTTCAGTCCCTGCGAAAACAATATGAAAATCTCAGCATGAAGAACAGTGAGAAAGTTTCTGAATACATCTCCAGAATGATTCTGATCACTAATGAAATGAAGGCTTGTGGAGAAACACTTTCTGAACAGGTAATCATAGAAAAGATTCTGAGGTCACTTACGCCTCAGTTTGATTACATTGTTGTTTCTATTGAACATTCTAAAAATCTGGAAACCATGAGAATAGAAGAGTTGCAAAGCAGTCTAGAAGCACAAGAGTTGCGTCTGACTGAAAGAACTTCTGAGAGGGAAGTGGAGCAAGCTCTGAAAGCTTCTTTTGTCAAGAAGGACCAGAAGCAGAATAGACATGGTGATAAATTCCAGAAGTCAGAAACCTCAACTTCTGATGAAAAGAAATATCAGAAGGGAAAGGAAAGGTATGACAAGAAGAAAGTTCAATGTTACTGCTGTAAACAGTTTGGCCATTTTGCCAAAGACTGCAGAAACAGAGGAAGGAAATCAGAAGAAGCAAATATAGCCAGAGGAGATTCTGATGATGAACCTGTGCTATTGATGGCTTCTGATTCTGATGGAAACTGTTCAGGAGATTGGTGGTATATGGACACTGGCTGTTCAAACCACTTGACTGGGAACAAACAATGGCTGATAGACTTTGACTCCAGAAGGAGAACAAAGATCAGATGTGCTGATGATAAGTACCTTAATGCAGAAGGTATGGGAAATGTTAGAGTCAGAGTGAAGAATGGAAGAAACATTCTGATCAAAGACGTCTGGTATGTTCCTGGAATTAAAAGCAATCTGATGAGTGTGGGTCAGCTCATTGAGAAAGGTTTTTCAGTGGTTATGAAGGACAACCTCTTGACGTTGTATGATTCTAATCAGAAGTTGATTATAAAGTCTGAGCAGGGAAGCAACAGAACATTCAAGGTGAATGTAGAAACTTCTGAAGCGGAGTGTCTCAGTGCAGAAGGCGCTGAATCAGACAGCAAGCTGTGGCGCAAGAGGTTGGGGCACTTAAACTATAGAAGCCTAGGGCATCTAAGTTCTAAGAAGCTCGTACATGGCATTTCGAAGATTGCGAAGCCTCAGAAGTCATGTGAGATATGCATGAAAGGCAAGAAACCCAGATTGCCATTTGCATCAGAAGTAGCCCCCAGAGCAAAACATGCTCTGGGTGTAGTACATTCTGATGTGTGTGGACCATTTCCAGTACTTTCACTTGGAGGAAACAAATATTTCGTGTCTTTTGTGGATGAGTTCACAAGAATGACATGGGTAACACTCATCAAGTTCAAGCATGAAGTGTTTACTGAGTTCCAGAAGTTCAAGGTGAAGGCTGAGAAGCAGAGTGGTCAGAAGCTGAAGATTTTGAGAATAGATGGTGGAGGTGATTATAACTCTACAGAGTTCCAGAAGTTCTGTGAGGAGAATGGAATAGAACATGAGGTTACTGCTCCATATACTCCTCAGCACAACGGTCTTGCTGAAAGAAGAAACAGAACTTTGCTTGATATGACCAGAAGTATGCTGAAAGAGAAGAAGTTACCTCACATGTTATGGGGAGAAGCTGTTGCCACATCAGCATATGTTCTGAATAGGTGTCCAACAAAGAAGCTGAAGGAAATCGTTCCTTTAGAAAAATGGACTGGAGACAAGCAAAGTGTTAGCCATCTGAAGGTGTTTGGTTCTGTATGCTACAAACACGTTCCAGAGGCTAGAAGACGAAAACTGGATGATAGAAGCAAAACAATGTTACTGGTGGGGTACCACAGTACAGGTTCCTACAAGCTTTATTGTCCAGAAACCAACAAAGTTGAGATCAGCAGAGACGTCATTGTGAAAGAGTCAGAAACATGGGATTGGAACAAGCTTCAACCAGATTCTGGTGTAGTGTCAACACCAGGGTTAGTTTCTGAAGACGAGTCAGAGTCAGAAGAAGAAGACTCTGAAGATGAGTCAGAATCTCAGGGAGATTCTGATAGTGGATCTGATTCTGATCCAGATTCTGATGATGATTCAGAATCTGGTGATGATTATACTTCTGGAAGGGAAAACTCTGAAGACATGGGTTCTGGAGAACAAGTTTCCAGAAGTAACTCTGAAGGAAGTAATTCTGGAGAAGCTTCAGAACAAGATCAGAGGCCACAGAGAATCAGACAAATACCAAGTAAGTTTGCAGATTTTAGCATGTTACATGATACTGAAGTAGATTCTGAAGGAGAAATCGTTCAGTGTGCCATGCTAGTAGATTCTGAACTAGTGAGTATTGAAGAAGCGCTCAAGAAGAAAGTGTGGCTGAATGCCATGAAAGAAGAACTTGAGGCTATTGAAAGAAACAAGACTTGGAAGCTGACAGAACTTCCAAAAGGCAAGAAAGCCATCAGCGTCAGATGGGTTTTCAAGCAGAAGCTAAAGCCAGATGGATCAATTGGAAAACATAAAGTGAGACTAGTGTCCAGAGGTTTTCTTCAGAAACCTGGACTAGATTACTTTGAGGTATTTGCGCCTGTAGCTAGACACGAAACAATCAGACTGGTGATTGCTTTAGCTGCAAACAAAAATTGGCCTTTGATACATCTGGATGTGAAGTCTGCATTTCTGAACGATCCATTACAGGAAGAAGTTTATGTGTCACAACCTCCTGGATTTGTGAAAAAGAATCAGGAAGGGATGGTATACAGGTTAAATAAAGCTCTGTATGGACTGAAGCAAGCGCCCAGAGCTTGGAATCTTAAGATTGATTCGTTTTTCAAGGAACAAGGGTTTCAGAAGTGTGAGATGGAGTATGGTGTTTATGTTCAGCACACTTCAGAAGGTAATATGATTCTGGTCTGCTTGTATGTTGATGACATATTACTCACAGGAAGTTCTGAACAAGAAACAACTGAGTTCAAGAAAATTCTGATGAAGGCGTTTGAGATGACAGATCTTGGAAAAATGAGTTTCTTTCTAGGGATGGAACTTATATACTCTGAGAAAGGAATCATTTTACATCAGAAGAAGTATGAACTAGAGCTTCTGAAGAGATTTGAGCTAGAAAATTGCAAGGTTACTATCACACCTGCTGATACGAATCAGAAGTTGGACTCTGATTCTGATGGAGAGGATGTGGACGCTACAACCTTCAAACAGATGGTTGGTTCTCTGAGGTATTTATGTAATACCAGACCTGATATTTGTTATGCAGTTGGAATAGTCAGCAGATACATGAGCAAACCAAAGTGGTCTCATTACCAAGCTGCTGTCAGGATTCTGAGGTACATAAAAGGAACTCTGAAATATGGAGTGCTATTTCCTTCTGGAGGAAAGATCAAATCAGAACTTATGAGTTATTCTGATTCTGATTGGTGTGGAGACAGAGTTGACAGAAGAAGCACTTCTGGGTACTTATTCAAGTTTCTGGGAGGTCCAATTTCTTGGTGTTCCAAGAAACAGCCTGTTGTGGCTCTGTCAACATGTGAAGCTGAATACATTGCTGGTGCTGTAGCTGCCTGTCAAGCAGTTTGGCTTCTGAATCTGCTGCATGATCTGAAGGTTGAAGTTGAGGAACCTTTGAAGCTGATGATTGATAACAAGTTTGCAATTAATCTTGCAAAGAATCCAGTTCTACATGGCAGAAGCAAACACATTGAGACGAAGTATCACTTTCTCAGAAGTCAAGTGCAGAAAGGAGTGTTAGAAGTTCTGCACTGTAGCACTCAGAAGCAGCTGGCAGATGTTCTGACGAAGGCAATAAAAACAGACCAATTTCTGCGCTTGAGAGATGAAATTGGTGTTGTTAACTTCTGATAAATTACTAAATTACAGGATGGTATTAGAGGGTAATTTAGTATTTTGTTATTTGTAGATAAGTTTTGATTAAGGGCCTATGTGGCATTCTTATTTGTGTATAAATAGGTGTACTAGGTTTACATTTATACCAATCAATTCTTCCATCATTTGCAGTCAACTTTTAGGCATTTATTCCTTCCTTCTTCTTCCTCAAATTCATCACCTTGCACTAACACAGGCAATTGTACTTATTACAGATCTGTGAAAGATTGATGAAACAAGACATATGGAGAAGTAGGAGTGTTCAAATCTGGAAGGCTTTGGTTATAATATAGTCCCACGTTGTTTTGGTTAGAAATAACTTGAATGTTTATAAAGCTGATAGTAACATGTTGAAATGTAAGAGGATTTTTTTTCTATCTTATAGTTTTTTCACGCGAAATTTTAAAAATACTCGAA
The DNA here is from genome assembly GCA_948472305.1 of Vicia faba. Classification (NCBI taxonomy): domain Eukaryota; kingdom Viridiplantae; phylum Streptophyta; class Magnoliopsida; order Fabales; family Fabaceae; genus Vicia; species Vicia faba. Next base: position 500,701,793 of record OX451740.1, read on the forward strand.
AATTTATTTCTGATTCGCATCTTGCCCAAGCATATATCATATATAAAGGTTAAGTACAAATTGAAAATACATTTTCAGCTGCACCCTAAAGATACACAATGGTCTGGCCTCGGAATCCAAGCTTCAGTCAAGATATAAACCAGAATTGAATTTACGGTGGCAATCAGAAGTATATTTCCGGTTTGCGCTCTGACTTAAAGACGCACTTTCTTTTCCCCTCCCTTTACAGTAGCATTTTCAAACACAAAAAAAACACAAAACACTCATTTTCTCTCAAACCCCATTGTTACAAAATCAAACCACTTCTCAAAAAACTTGTCAGGAATAGTAAAGCATCAGTTAACTTAACTGTTCAACCACATTCAATCAAGAGGCATCATCAATTGTGAGTTGTTTTTGAGCTTTTTAGAGTTTATGTAATTTCTACTCAAAATTTGTGATTTAGGTTAGAAATTGTGAGCTTTTTGTGTGTTTTCAATAATAAGAGTCATTAGAAAAGTGTTGGAAGTCTCTTTTTTATGATCAATGACCACTTTTTGGAGGTCATTTGTGGCTCTGCTTCGCCATTGACAAAGTTTTGAAATTTCAGGTCGTACCTGAAATGTATTTCTGGTTTTTATAACGTTGAAGAAAATCGGTAATGCATTTCCAGTTTTAGTCTGTTTCTTTTTTCCCTTCATTTTGAACATTACTCCTTATGTTAACGTTTGTTTTGTACTTCTACAGGAGTGTTCACAGTAATTTCTGGTAAACAACCGCTAGTCTTCCAAACTATCGAATAAACTTAATTACTGTTATTCAATTTCTCTGGTAACTTGCAGGATCGACTAGATTGATCCTATGGAACATAGTTGTTTGGTTAAGTCTAATTGTAAAACTGGTATTCCTATTTAGGACATCTAATTAAAGTGTTTCAAAGATATCCAATCCACTTCGATTACTATACTGAATGATTCGAAGGACAATTTCTATATGATATCAGGAATGTTCTTTAGAAAAGTAAAAATACTTAAGATTGGGCAAATGGCAGGATTAAGTAAGTGAATGTAAAAGTTACTGAATGTTTAGAGGATTCGAACATAAGAAAAGCGTTTAAATGCAGAAAGAAATAAATGACTTCGAATGTAAAGGCTTTAATGTAAAGGCATAAACGTAAAATTGTTTGAAGCACAAATGAAATGGAAGTGAAAGACAAAACTGGAAAATGTAAAGAGTTTTCATTGAGTTGTAAATGTTGGTGTTATCATACGTACATCTTTCGAGCATTCGTTTCCCTATCCATGCGGCATTTTGAATGTTTACTGAATTTGTACAACAGATATGACACACTGAAATCCTAACACTAAGACCTCTATTTATACTACTTCGACCATAACGGTCTTGTTATCAGAATCTGCCACGTTCAAAGCATGCAGAGCATTACTTCCCTCTAGCCTCCACGTGTCCTCGAACGTTCCAATGCTTATGTATTTTGAATTTCCAATATCCCGCTCACGTTTGAATTTCAAGCGCCTTGGTACCTTCATTTCGAATTCGTTTCGAAAACAACCCTCACAAATATAGTCTCATCATTATTTCGAACAAGGCTTTAGACTTACACTCCACAACTATCATTCGAAATCTTGAACTTTAATATTTCCATTCGAAACAAACAGTCTCTTCCATCCCAAATCATCAAACTTGATTTATTCAAACAAAGCCCAATCGTCTTATTTCGAATCATAATATCAAAATCTTCAGCCAACAAAATGCCCCTTTAAAATATGTATTTCGAACCCTTTGAGAAATACTTATTTTAAATAGATTCACAAGATTTTGATAGGTCTTTTGAAGAATCATGACATTTACTGTACATGACTTTACCCACGTCAATCAAGATGCCTTTTTGAGTACCTAACCGTCTTGGACCAGTTACCACAGCATGGTGCGGTTTTAAAATAATGATTACTATTAATCACACTCATTACCAACACTAGATCTTACGCCACCTCTCTCTGAATCCAACCAACGACTTCCACGTACCCCAAGTATTTTTAGTGGGTGTTTACACTCACTCTATAAAACTCATCAGGTTAGTCTTTTCTTCTTTTTCTCCAAAATTCTGAAATCCCCCTCCTTTTTCACTAAACCCTAAAACTTCCAGCAATCTTGACAATGTCTTCATCAACATCATCACAATTGAAGAAATTATCCAAGAGGAAGAACAAGAACAACAACACGGAAACCGTCATGGAGAGCAAAGTGAGTATTTATCAGAATCAATCTGTGCTCAATCCTCAAGTGATCTCCAAAGAGAAAGAAATGTTGTATGCTTCTCAGGTATTAATCCCTACCACTGTATCTGGAAAAAGGTTTGCCCTAATGGGTTCTTTAACTGTTTTTGAAATTCTGAAAGATACTAGGAAATTTTTTCCCGTTTGCTATAAATTCAAACCCCTATTCAACAAGCTGGATGCCCCTAAGGCAGGAACTGAAGACCTAAGCGAATCATCTGATTCGAAAACAACTGAAACTCCAGTCTCACCTCCAAAAGATCCTTTTATTTTAGATTACATCAAAAGCAATTTCAAACCATTTCGATCCTGCCCCACTTCAGATGTAGCATATCAAAATTGGTTCACTAAGGTAGAATCCAAAAAATCCCAGCAATGGGAAGAATTAGGAATTTATAATTTAATCAAACTGTCGAAACCAGGCTTTACTTACAGTCACCCATTGCTATTTGCTTCATTGTACTTATGGGACAACACTTATAACACTTTCCATCTTCCGGGCGGAATGATAACACCCACCTTCTTTGATATAGCTGCCATCACTGGTCTTTCACCAGTGGGGGAAACTTATATTCCTGACAACGAAGAACATTCTAGCATCATTGACTTTGATGTCAAACTAGCCAGCTTTTCAAAATTCATCAGTCATTATCATACCGAAGGGGATGATGTCTCAGACGTAGAACACATCGCTTTCCTTACCTTGTGGCTATCACGATATGTGTTTTGCAGCAGATCCTTGCAAGTGGTGAGTAGGTTCATTCCCCTAGCCAGGGATTTCCATGAAAATAGGAAAGTCTGCCTGAGTGAAATGTTACTTGTCGATCTTTATGAGAGCTTAAGGTCAGCAGTTTCTAGTTTAAAATCCCATGCTCCAAAGAACATTCTTCTGGCTAAACCCTTTTGGTTGCTTCAGCTATGGCTTAATGCCATGTTTGAATCTTCTTTATCAATTGTTGATACTATCGTCGAACAAGATCCAGAAATAGCTGACAGGAGCATCGAAGGCACAAGGCTTCGAAAACTCACTCCAAATGATGACAAGGATGATTTCAAAGTCCAATTTTCTAAATACATCATGATTTTCTCAAAAAGACACAAGTTCTAAGAGTCCATGGCACCTTTTGCTCAAAGGACTTGTGGACCATCATGGTTCACAATGCCTCTCTCAGAAGCTGTCAAGAGCAAAGAGATGCAGGACATTTGGAAAGCGTTTCTTCTCCCTAGGCTAATTTCCTCAAGAATTACTCCAACAAAGAATAAGATTTTCCTCCTGGCTTATCAACCCAACTTCGTTTCTCGACAATTTGGCTTGTGCCAACTAATTCCTGAACCTTTGTTCCAAACACAAAGTGCCATAACCTCAGGAAAAATGTTCAAAGCAAGAGAGGCCAAATTGCAACAGGAGAAATATCAAGATTTTGCTCAGTTTGAGCTTATACCTTTCGAGCCAACATACTTCACAGCAAAAGGATTTCTTGAATGGTGGACTAAGTTCTACCAGACATATATGTTTGACACACTTACCATTCAACAAAATCTAACTGGCGCGTTCAATGTGCAGGTACACTCCAAGAAAGGTATGTTTACTCATGTCAAAGAAATGAGGGCTTTTCAAAATTATTTCGAAACCACTTATGATCCCACACACTTGGGAACCACTGTACATCAAGCGGCCGAGACCTTGAAGGAAAAATTTAAAGAAAAAATTTCTAAGCTCAAACTTCCTTCAGGGTTGTCACCTGAGGATAGGTATATGTTGGCACTCGAAATGCATCCACCTAAATTTCCTAGGTTGCCTACCTCAGAACTGGCTCTGGCTTGGTTTCCTCCATACCCTTGGTGGTTCACTTGCAAAGAAATGTTCAAATACCAGTCTCAAAAGAAACTAAAGCCATCTGAGACTGTGACATGGGCTCGTTACTGGCTTCATAATTTCCCAGGACATCTTCGCTATGACCTTCCTGCCATTTCGATTACATCTAATCAAGGCACAAGCGCGAATGCTTGGGAAAATTCCAATTGTATCCTAATTCCCTTATCCTTAACATTTTACCTTAATTGTTTCACTTTTCAGCCACTAGGATAAAGAACGTTACTTCGAAGCCCAAGGAAGGGAACACTTCTCAACAAGCTATTGAAGTTAGCGATGATGCAACTCCAACAATACCAACAACAACAACAACGACTACAACAACAACACCGGCAGCAACAGACATCTCAATTCCAAAGGTAATCAACTAACCCTGTTGTTTCGAATAAACTGGAGTTTATGATTTAGATCTAACTTATGTTTAAACTTTTTCAGACTAGCAAACTTCCACCAACTACTCCTAAGAAAAGGAAACAAGGCCCTACTGAAAAGAACCTCAGAACTGGTGAAAATTCTCCAACAGCTTCTAAGAAGAAGAAAAAGAAAGAAAGCTCCAAAGGCCCTAAGCCTACTAACGTCCCTGGACCTAATTCCACAGACGTTGCTCCCTCAACAACATCCAAAATTCCACCTTCGACCTCCAATGTAATATTGGAACATATTGACAGTAACATTTCTTCTGATAATCCACAGGTAATTAAATTTGAATTCATAACAAAGATAGTTATTCATACCATATTCTTAACTTTTCTTTGTTCAATGCAGGATACCTCGAACATGAATCCTACTGCTTCAGCTCCTGCAACCGGGACCAATGCTCCAATCAATTCCTCTTTCCATGGGGACTCCAGCAACTTCGTGCAAAACAAAGGGTCTTCCAACATGGTGGCCCTGACTGGGACTTCGGAGGCACATGATGATCAAGGCACCTCACCTCCTTTGAAGGACGCAAACGAAAAATCACCCAACAGGTCTAAAGAAAATTCACCATAAACTTCCCTTCTGAAATCTCCTCTTGGAACTTTTCAAGAGAGTCCAACAATCGCTCATGCTGAAAAGGACAAGACTGATTCTCCTCAAGAGAGTGAAAAACTGCAGAAGAAGGATCTGGTGAAGACGAAACCCAAAGCGGTTCGGCTGATGAAACGAAATCTGATGCTATTAGCAGCGAGACCAATACTATCGATGTGGTGGATCCTTGCGACGAAGGAGAAAGCGATGAGCAAGGCAAGGATGAAGATAATGGTGGTAAGAATAAAGAGCCTATGGAGGTCGAAATGGACGTGACTCCTTTGAACAAGGAACTTTCCCCAACTTCCCAACCTCGACTGACTGAAGAGGAACTAGCTCTCCTAAAACACAATGACCCAATTGGGTACATGAAAATTAAATTGGCCCAAAAGGACATCCCTCTCACTAGGGTTGGCACTGGTTCAACTGGCAACACATTGTCCCCAGATGCTAGAGCTACACTCCTTAACAAAGTCAGGAAAAAAATCCTTGATGTAGACCTATTTGAAGTTATTAAAAAGGATAGTACTGCTTGCTATACCATGAAGGAACTTCTTACTCAAGTTAACTCCGCAACTTGCTCCTTGCCAGTCAGCATTATACTGTTCGACCTCCAAGTATTATTGGATGATGTGACTGGATGTCTTCTACAAGATGAATTAGCGGCTGCTAAAGTTCAGGAGAAACAAGATGCTATGGATGCTGCTTATGAGCGCGCTTCGAAACTTTCTAAAGAGGTTGAAGACCAAACAACGCGTTTAAAACAGGCGAAGGCTGACTATGAAGTTCGAGTGCAGTCTATTCTCTTTTGGGAAGGACAAATTCAAGAGCTCCAGCAAAAGTCAAAGAAGCTCAGCAACAGCAATTGGCTTACGAAACTGACACCGTTAATAACCAATTCGAAGAACTTCTTAACAGGGGCCTTTCCGAAACAGAAGCAACATAGCATATCAAAGGGGAAGTAACTACTATGGAAGGAGCGAGACGTTATACCCAGCAAAGACTTGAGTCCTTTATAAGCACCTTCGCAAGATTGAGAAACAACGTTTATTTTTAAATATTTGCTTATTTGAAGTCATTGACACTTGGTTTTGTAATATTTGAACAACGCCATTTTGGCAACATATGGCACCATTTTAGCGTCTCCTCATAATATTTCGACTACGTTGCTATTATTCGAATCTCCTGCAGGCGAGGTCTATATGTTTTCAAATATTTTCTGTTAACCTTTAAGATTCGTTTGTCATCAGTTAACTCTTCGATTTCATACGCATTGTTTGAGAACCTCTTTAGTATTCGAAAGGGTCCTTCCCAATGAGGTGACCATTTACCTAATGCTTTATTCTTCTTGTCCATGGGCAATATGACTTTCCAGACTAAGTCATTAACAGTGAATGTTTTACCTTTCACCCTTTTGTTGTATGCCCTGGATACCCTTTCCTTTTGCCTCATTAGGATTTCCACTGCATGCAATCTAACTTCGTCTAATTCAACTAACTCATTCATCATCATCTCCCAATATAATGCAGATGGGATCTCATTTTGCCTTTGAATTCGAACTGATTGCAGATGAATTTCCACTGGTAAAACAACATCATGGCCAAATGTTAGTTGGAAAGGCGTGGTGTTAGTAGCTTCTTTAGGAGATGTTCTACAAGCCCAGAGTATTTGGTCCAAAGTCTTATGCCAATTCTTTGGCTTCTTACCAACATGTTTTTTAATTAACCCTATTATCACTTTGTTTGCTGCTTCGACCTGACCATTTGCTTGAGCATAATATGGCATTGATGTTAATAATTTAAAACCCATTTCCTGAGCAAATTCCTGCATCTTTCTACCAGTAAACACATAACCTTGGTTTGTGGTTATACTCTATGGTAATCCGAACCTATAAATTATCTGTTTCTGTATGAACCCAATAATAGCCTCTTGATCAGCAACTATTAATGGTATTGCTTCGATCCACTTGGTAAAATAATCAATTCCTACTAAGATATATTTCTGTCCTTTAGACGAAGCAAGATTGATCTCTCCTATTAAATCTAATGCCCATCCTCTGAAGGGCCATGGTTTAATGATCAAATGTAACTCACTTGCAGGAGCATGTTGAATTCCTGCGTGTTTCTGGCATTCTTCACACCCTTTAGCAAAATCTATACAATCTTTAAGCATGTTGGGCCAATACATGCCATATCGGAATAAAAACCATTTCATTTTATGGCCTACTTGGTGTGCCCCATGTTGTACCCCAAAAATTTCCCTCCCATATTCTTCAAAGTTTTGACAAGCATCATCTCAGTTTGCTCAAGTCTACTCAAGGGTTGCATAGTTCAAACACCCTCCTAAGCCAGTCAAATTAGGGTTTTGGTTCTTGCAAGGAAGTTGAGGTTTTCAAGGTCTCAATCAAGTCAGATATGCCTATACACATTGTCAAGCATCCACATGTCAAGTTGCAAGACTCACAACATCAAGTTGCACAGTCAAAAGCCTTAATTGCTTCACAATCAACTATAGGGGTAAAATGGTCATTTGGCAGTCAAAAGTCAAAATTTTTGGTCAACATCTTATTTTGAAGCCACAATCATCATTTGATCAAGTCTTGATCATGATTCCACAAGCATGGTTCAAAAATCATCAAGATGCAAAAGTTTCCATTTTGGGACAGCTGAAAAGTCAACTGTAACTTGACCAGGGCATAACTTTTTCATGGTTCATCAGAAAAATCCCATCCAATGCTCATTCTGAAGGGGAGGACATTTCCTACAACTCATCTTTACATTCCAAGTCCAAGAAATGCTCTCACAAAAAGTTATCAATTTCAAACATTATAGGTTATTTTCAAAAGTCAACAAAAAGGCATTTTAAGTCAAAGACCATAACTTGAGATTGGTAAATCCAAATGACATGGGACCAAAGGCATTGGTTAGTGGACTTCAAGACCTTTCCAAAATGTCCAAGAACATGTTCATATGATCAAAATTGAACAAGATATGCATTGGAGAAGTTGGGAAATTTTTGTGAAATGGCAAAAGTCAACTATCCTTAAAACTTCAATTTTTGACAAAAGGGCCCACTTTCTTCCACTTGATTCAGCCTTGTCATGCCATACACGTGTCCCATGATTAATTTCAATACCAAACATTTATTTTTCCATTTTATTTAATTTTTATTGATTTAATTCATTTTAAATCCATAATAATTCAAATAAAATCTAAAAATTAATGGAAGGGCATCTTTTTGATTTGGACAACTTTCATGTGCCATATGCCAACTCACAAATTCGTGCTAGGCTATTTGGTGCACAAAATCATGGTTTTGCTTCAAACTTGGAAAGTCCTTTAATGGTGTTCAAACAAAAATCTCAAAACTTAATTCCATGGATCATTGGCCCAACTGCTGACCTAATTCTATTCCCATACATATGCTGAACCTAAACCTAATACAATTCACGCACAAGCTGCTGCAGAAACACCATAACCATTATTGAAAAATCAAGAAAAAAAGCCAAAACTGTTTTTGATATTGCAAACCAATTCAAAGCCTTAGAGCAATTCAAACACATTGCTGGAAGCTTCAGGGGTGATTTGGAATCAAAACCACGTGCTAACACTCAAGGAATCACCATTCACGGACCTTCGGTTTGTCATTTTTTTTCAGAATCATAGCTCTATCTTTATGCATCCTTAACATGATTTTTTGGTTGTATTGTGTTGCTTGAATCTACAGGGAACTTTTGGCATAAGTTAATTGCTTTGAAACGGCCTAGATCATAAACCACCATGTTCAAATTCTAGGGTTCATAAACCTTCAAATTGGGGATTCACACATCCATCAAAATTAGGCCTTCTCATGCATATGGTTTGATTCGTTGCAACCAGACGAATCTAGAACCACCCTCGCGATGAATTTATGTACAACGTACGCCTAATCGCTATTTTCTGTGGATGCAGGTTGTGGGGGTTAAAAACCCCCGCTATCTAACCTTTTTTTTACAGGCCAGGTGAGGAAGATGATGACGCGTCACAGCGTGACTGGCCTATTCAAACTAAACGCGCGCATTTTTGTTTTATTTCCAGGATGTTGCTTTATTTACATATAATATTAACTGATTATCATTATATCAATTGAATCAAATGGCTCAGTGGAAGGACGCGCTGGCAAATGATCACTGGGACCTGGGTTCGAATCCCAGGTCCCTCAAAATAGTTCTATTATTTTTCATAACATCTTCATATGCAACGCTTCCCAGTGACGTCCATCATGCACCTTGCTCATCCAGCGTGCCAAGTGTCTTCAACAGCCATCCAAAGGCCATGAGAGGAGGAATACCATGTTCTTCAGTCAAAGCACGTGCAGGCAATTCCCAAAGTCAACCAAGGCTTAAGCTTATTGGGCTTGAAATCTGCTAACAAAACCTCCTTTGGGCCCAACACCCCCTGGTTTTGTTATTATTTTTATTTCCCTTTTTTTTTTCTTTTATAATTTCTTTTTATTAATTATTAGTATTATTATTATTAATTCATAAATTAATTGTTTTTCATAATAAATTCAGATAATATAAAAATTGTAAATATTTTTATTAATTATTAATTTCACTTTATTAATTATTTTTGTAAATAAAATACTAACAAATTAATTAGTTTAATTAGTTAATTTTAACCTTTTTTATAATAAATAAAAACAATTTAGAAGTAGGGTTTCTTTTGACTTTTAATTTCTTTTATTTTTATTTTCATTAAAGACTTAAAAAAAAAACACAAAAAAAAAAACATTTTTTTTCTTTTAATAAATTAATTAAGAATAGTTAATTTAATTACAAAAAAGGACAAATTCAATTCTTTCTCAAAAAAGGGTCAAAACCCTAGGACGTTCCCGATTTAATTCTTTCGCGCGTATTTATTTTTTAATTCATTATTTTGTATCTGCTCAGGAAATGTAATAATTAATTAGAACTTTATCGCTTTCTTTTAAATTCTCGCATTTTTATTTTCCAAACGGGTTGTTGTTTTTGGCGATGTATATACCCGCGCCTTGTAATAGCTAGAATTTATCTTTCCGCACTCCTAACTGTTAAAAAATGCATGAAAGACTTATATGAAAAATAAAATCAATCCATAGCTCACAAATAACATGTACAAAATAAACATTAACATGAAACAACACACATGCACATGCCACTTATAGGGTACGCCTCACTGGTTGCCTCGAACGTGGTCGTCAAGTATAGGGTGTCTTAGAGGTCGCCCTCCTGTCTAAGATCCAGTTGCCTCGAAACGACTGCCTCAGATAAAAAAGGATCTAAGACATTAGGGTTACCGCTAAGGTATCCTACCATTGCTTTGGTGACCACACATGTCCCTTAATCAAATTGACCCGAACAACTCCAACGACGGTGCTACCTACTTCTCAATAGTGGGATAGTACTGTCTAAAGGACTCTTACACGGCCTAATTCCTTAGAGTAGGTAGATTTCTCATGGGTACTTGCTCTCTCAAAACAAACAAAAACAAACTTTTCGCACTCACACTTTCCAAAAGTTTTCAAACAAATTTTTCATACACTCTTGAGGACAGATACAAGAGTTACTTAGAAATTTTTCAAACGAAACTTTTTTTTCAAAACCCACACACATTTGAAAAGAAAACAAATTTTTGAAAACATAAGAGCAAGTACCTAAGAGCCCGTGGATAACCACGGATAGAAAGGGTGCTAACACCTTCCCTTTCTATAAATCTACCTCCCGAACCAAGAGACATCTCAAAGAAGTAATTTTGATGTGCTTTTGTCCTTTCCATGTTGGAGAACATAAAAGATGGTGGCAACTCTTGCTTACCGCGACATTTTGCGAACCAGCTTAAAAAACAGTCAGTTCTATTTCCACCGATCACAGAACTGGTGACTCTGCTGGGGATAATAATAACTGAGGTGTACCTTAGGAATTAGACCACTCTTATGTTTTCAATTGCTTGCTCTGTTTGCTTTAATATTGTGGGCCTATTTTGGGAGTTTCATAGATCCTAACCCGGATCTGGGGGATACCTTTTAGAAAGTAGCAACAAACTGTGAGGGAACTGTACGGGGTATACCGACACGGTTGAAGCAGTTTACTACATTGGTGTGGCACTTTGGTGAGTACCGGTAACCCTTGAGTCAAGTCAAGGAGAGTACGGGGCCGCCGCGTGGTGTCGTGAAGCATCAACTGACCTTAGGAACCTTACTTGACCATCCTGGCCTCTTTAGGGGTAGTGAGATGACTGACTTTGGTGCAGTCCGAAGTTGGTTGATACTCGATACTACACTCATTGAGGGTTGCTTTCTTGGAATATTTTGATCGCCAGTTCAGTGGCTAAATCAAAACAATGAACACAGAAAACAACCCAATGATATTGAGCTCTTTAGAACCCGGTTACTTTTGATAGGACAGGTTTTTGAGCCCACCAACTTCAAGAGGGTAGTACCCCAAACCTCATGCTGGCCTAAACTCTAAGGGATGTCTGGTGTGACTTGTGTGCCTTATCATGTTTGCCTTTTGTGAATACTTGTGGTGTGCTTTTATCATAACATCATACAACATCATATGCATTTACTAACCACTTCAAGGGTTCGAATCTTCATCTTTGTTCTTGTTTTGTAGGACATGGAAACTATCCGCAGAAAGACAATTCAGATCAACCTTGTAAGGATCCCTCCTCAGCTTAAGGAGCTTACATCCAGGATTCCCGAGAACTCTTCCTTCAGTGAAAGGCATGGTAGACTCATCAGCTTGGTCAACACCAACATTGAAGAAGATATGACAAAAGTTCTCTTCCATTTCTTTGACCCTTTGCACCACTGTTTTACTTTCCCAGATTATCAATTGGTGCCCACCTTGGAAGAGTTTTCCCAGCTTCTGAAGATTCCCATTCTCAGTCAACTACCCTACAACGGTACGGAAAGGGAGCCAAAACTTGAAGAGGTTGCTAAAGCATTACACTTACAACCATCTGATATCAAGGGACATTGGGAAACCAGAAGTGGTATCAAAGGATTCTTGGCAAAGTTTCTGTTTGAGAAGGCCCAAGAATGTTGGAATTCCCTTGACCTACAAGCCTTTGAAGAAGTTGTGGCACTCCTTGTCTATGGGTTAGTGTTGTTCCCGAATCCAGATCAACTCATAGATATCAATGCTGTTAAGATCTTCATGTCCAGGAATCCTATACCTACGTTGCTTGGGGACATCCTCCACTCATGTTACACTCGAACCATGAGAAAAAGAGGTGTTCTCATGTGCTGCACTCCTCTCCTGGCAAGGTGGTTTATTTCGCACCTTCCACAATCAGTTTTGAAGAACGAGCGGGGTTTGAGATGGTCACAACGATTAATGACTCTTACACATGCTGATATACATTGGTGTTCTCGGTCCAGAGAAATTGTCACTATCATTGATCGTTGCGGAGAATTTCCTAATGTTCCTTTACTTGGAATTAGAGGGGGCATTACTTACAACCTGTGTCTGGCTTTGAGACAATTTGGATATGCTCGGAGGGATGGCCCTCATGACATGTTGATTCCTGACATAGTTTTTGACTTCGACAATGATGCACAAGGACTTCGCCAGAGATTTATCAGAGCTTGGAGGATGCCCAACAGGGTAGATAGCAAGACACTGGGGCACAAGAACTCCATCCCCCTCGAGCCTTATCTCAAATGGGTACGAGCCCGCTCCCAGAAGCTGGTGATGCCATATCCTCATGTTCTCCCCGTGATCAAAGAGCCAGTTTTGGAAGGAGAGGTTCCCTACACCATTCAACATCCTGACATGCCAACATCTTGGGAAGAAATGCAAAAGAGCTGGATCCAACTCAAGGAAGAACGGAATTCTCTTGAAACCAGTCTACATGCCAGTGAGAAGAAGGTCTTGGAGCTCACCCGCCTACTGCACGAGGAAAAGACTCTCAACACCTACATTGCTCCAAAGAGGATGCGCAGTGTCTTTTGGGATTAATTATTTTGTAATGTTTTGCCCATGAGGCCCTGATGTACTGAACAAATTATATCTTAATATAACGTGTGTTCCTTTTTGTCTACAACAAATTTGAACTTTCGAACCCTTGAATGCATTGCATAAATAGCATATCATGCATCATGTGCATAACAGGTACCCTTTTTCTACAGGTTGCTTAATCTTCTTCGCTGTTTATTTCAGCACTCAATCATCATGAATCCTGAACCAACTACTGAACAAGCTATCAAGGCCCTCCAGGCCCAGAACGCCCAGTTTCAAGAGTTGGTCATGAGCTTAGCCCAAGGACAACAGGAGTTGAAGGCTTTGCTCCTGAAGAAGAAGACGAAGAAGAAGAGGACTGTGCTGTTCAACACTGGACGCAGACTCGGGAATACACTGCAGAATGAAGCTGAGCTAACTACTCCATCTGTTGGGGAAGGCAGTCACCAGGAGGGAAGGGTTCCTAGTCCCGTGGTCTCTGACACCGAGACAGATTTCAATGATGAATAGTACCCTCCTGCCGAGGACCGGTACAAACAGCTGGAGGACCGGTTAAATGCTATAGAGATTCAACGTGTGCCTGGGTTGGATTTTGGAGACTTAGGGTTATCTTCTGGGGTGGTGATTCCACACAAGTTCAAGGCATCTGCCTTTGTGAAGTACGACGGGGCTTCCTGTCCTAAGCTGCGCCTCCGTTCTTATGTAAGGAAGATCTAACCTTACACTGCCGACAAGAACTTATGGATCCATTTCTTCCAGGAGAGTCTTTCAGGGACTCAACTCGAATGGTTCTATCAGCTGGATGGAACCAACATTCGTAACTGGGAGGACTTGGCTACTGCTTTTTATAAGCAGTATCAGTATAATTCTGACCTCGCTCCTACGCGTACCCAACTCTAGGGTATGTCGCTAGGAACGAGTGAAGGTTTTAAGGAGTACGTGCAGAAGTGGAGAGACCTGGATAGCAGGGTGCAGCCACTGTTGACTGACCGTGAACTCGTGGACATGTTCTTGGGGACCCTGTCTGGTCCATTCTTTAATCACCTGATTAGTAATTCCTCTACTGGGTTTACAGACCTGATCCTGACTGGTGAGAGGATCGAAGCTGGTATCAAGTCGGGGAAGATACAGAAAGGTGCCTCCTCGAGTACTGAAAAGAAGCCCTTCAAGAAGGAAGCTAGTGATGTTTATGGTCCCAGGAGACAGAACAAACCGGAATGCCGCCAAGCTGTCAACGCGGTGGTAATTTCAAAGCCTGCTGCTGCTCCTTAGCAATACAACCAACCAAGAGGTGAGAGACCCAAAAGGCAGTACACTCGGCTCAGCATGACCCTGTCTCAGATTTTGCCGCAACTGCTGTCAACCAAATTGGTAACTGTCAAGGAAGCTCCGAAGGTGGTAAACACAACATCTCCGAAGTACAACCCCAACGCCCGTTGCGCTTATCACTCTGATAGCCCGGGGCATTCTACTGATGATTGTTGGGCTCTAAGGAATAAGGTTCAGGACCTTATTGATGCTAAAGAAATACAGTTCGAGGCGCCCGAAAGGCCCAATGTTGTGACTGCTCCCATGCCCCAGCATGGAGTGAATGCTGTGGAAGAGGATCTGTATGTAGCTTCTGTGGATGATATTGCTACTCCGTTGTTGACCGTCAAGAGGAACCTGTTGCTGGCCGGTTTATTTCCGGGATGTAGTAAAGGTTGCCATTTATGTGCTGTTTCACCTGCTGGTTGTCCTTTGCTGAAGTCAGGCGTCCAAAACCTGATGGATAGCAAAGAGATCTTGTTCAAGAAGATTGTTGTTCCTGCTGTCCGTACCGAAGAAGTTTCTATTGTCACTATTTTCAACAACCCTCCTAAGGCTCCCTCAAAGAAGCCTGCCAAAATCATGTCTGTTCAGAAGATTGCTCCTATCATCATCACTGTTCCGGGGCCCATCCCCTATAAGTCTGACAAAGCTGTCCCGTGGCACTATGGGGCAGATGTTTATGTTCTGGGAGTAAAGCAAGAGTTTGATACTAGTACCGGTGTCAGCAACATCACCGGGCCTGCCAAAGTCACTCGCAGTGGTAGGCTGTTCTCACCAGATATTGCGCCACCAGCTATTCAAAGACCTCTTGTCATCACACCTGCAAGTGTGCCCACTTCCCTGCCTGATCAAGTTCCTATTTCTACCCCTGCTGCCGAGTCATCTGACGCTCGGGGCAAAGGGATTGCTACTGATGTGCCTGCCCGGACGGAGGCACTGAAGACCAATGTTGAAGCTTCCAAGCAAGAGATGGAAGAGATTCTCAAAATTATCAAGAAGAGTGATTTCAATGTAGTTGAGCAGCTGGGGCATACCCCCTCTAAGATCTCTATGCTATCACTTTTGTGGTGTTCAGAGGCCCATGCCAAGGCCCTGATTTCCTTCCTGAAGACGGCCCATGTGCCACAAGAAACGTCTGCTGATCAATTTACCGATTGTGTGGCCAACTTAACTGCTGATAATGGGTTGGGTTTCTCCGACGCCGATCTGACTGCCAAGGGAAAGAACCATAACGATGCCCTGCATGTCTCCATTGAATGCAGGGGCACTACTCTTGCCCATGTGTTGGTAGACACCGGTTCTTCGTTGAACGTATTGCCCAAGAAAGCTCTAGACAGGCTGGATTGTGAGGGTTTAGAGCTCAAGCCTAGTAACATTGTTCTCTGGGCCTTTGACGGGTCGAAGAGGATGGTACATGGTGAAGTTGACATCCCAATCAGGGTTGGTTCTCAAGTTTTTGACTCTACTTTCTATGTGATGGACATTCGTCCATCCTATTCTTGTTTGCTGGGTCGTCCTTGGATCCACAAGGCTGGAGCTGTGACCTCCACATTACATCAGAAGCTTAAGTACCCGGTCAGAGGGAAGATCGTAACAGTTCAAGGGGAAGAAGAATACATGGTCAGCCACCTCAACTCATTCCGGTACGTAGAAATGGATGGGGATTTCATTGAGACCCCCTTTCAACACTTTGAAGAGGTGCCTCAGACATTGGCAACAACAGAGACTGTGACTGAAGAGGGTTCTCCTTTGAAGATGGCTTCCTTAAAGGATGCCCGGGCTGTGATTGAGAAGGAGGCTCAGAGGGCGGTGCGTAAGGCAAGGATTAGAAGACCTCCTGTACTCATCACTAACCCAGGAGTAAATGCTATTGAAGACGACGTGGAGGAATCCGAATTTGACAGCTGGATCTACCCAACAACCAACGGTGGACCAAGCAACTGGACTGCAAAAGACTTTACACCTATTACTTTTGTCACTCAGTAATGAACTCCTTTGTTTTTAAAATTGTAACGAACAATATTACTAAACTTTATGGCCCGGTGTCTTACCCGGGGCATCGTGGTTTCATTTGTGAGGGTTTGTTATTTGTCACTTTCATATATCATGAATAAAAGCATTGGACGTTTTTCACATTTCAAATCTTGCGCTCCTTTTCTTTCTTTATATATTGCAAAACAGCTATATTTACACACACTCACTTATACAGGTTCCAATCCACTCTGGATCCCACTGGTAACGACTCTGCTACTGCCAGTTATGACTTCGAAAATCCGATCAATATAGCCGAAGACGAAGGTGAAGATGATTGCGAAGTGCCTGGTGAGCTTGCAAGACTGTTACTCCAGGAAGAGAGGGCCATTCAGCCACATGAAGAGCCAGTGGAAACGGTAAATCTGGGTACTGAGACAGACAGAAAGGAGGTCAAGATTGGTGCCAATCTGGAGGCCAGTGTGAAACAGCGGTTGATTCAGATGTTGCATGACTACATGGAAATCTTCGCCTGGTCTTACGAAGACATGCCTGGGTTGGATACCGACATTGTGGTCCATCATTTTCCTACCAAGGAAGACTGTCCTCCGGTTAAACAGAAGGTCCTCCGTATGCATCCAGAGATGTCCGAGAAAATCAAAGCTGAGGTTATGAAACAATTTGATGCCGGGTTTCTAGCAGTGACTTCTTACCCTCAGTGGGTTGCTAATGTGGTTCCAGTGCCGAAAAAAGATGGTAAAGTCAGAATGTGTGTTGACTACAGGGATTTGAACAGGGCAAGCCCCAAGGATGATTTCCCTCTGCCTCATATCGACGTTCTGGTTGACAATACTGCTCAGCATAAGGTATTCTCCTTCATGGACGGCTCCGGTTATAATCAGATCAAAATGGCTCCTGAAGACATGGAGAAGACCACTTTTGTTACTCAGTGGGGCACCTTTTGCTACAAGGTCATGCCTTTTGGGTTAAAAAATGCTGGGGTAACCTACCAACGTGCCATGGTTGCTTTGTTTCATGACATGATCCATCACGAGATTGAAGTATATGTCGACGATATGATTGCAAGGTCCCAAACCGAGGAGGAACACCTTGACCATCTGCAGAAGCTGTTTGACCGTCTGAAGTTGTATAAGCTGAGATTAAACCCGAACAAGTGCACCTTCGGGGTGGGATCTGGAAAATTGCTAGGTTTCGTCGTAAGCGACAAAGGTATTCAAGTGGACCCTGCCAAGGTGAAAGCCATACAAGAGATGCCAGCTCCCAAGACAGAGAAAGAAGTCAGAGGCTTTCTAGGATGTCTGAATTACATTGCCCGATTCATCTCACATCTAACTGCTACCTGTGAACCAATCTTCAAGCTGCTGAAGAAAGATCAAGTAGTACGTTGGAACGATGAATGTCAGGCCGCTTTTGAAAAAATCAAAGAGTATCTCCAAGAACCACCCATTCTTATGCCACCGGTTGAAGGGAGACCTCTAATACTATACTTGACAGTACTTGATAGCTCAATGGGGTGTGTGCTGGGGCAGCATGACGAGTCTGGCCGAAAAGAGCACGCTATTTATTAACTTAGCAAAAAGTTTACCGACTGTGAGACCCGATACTCACTGCTCGAGAAAACTTGCTGCACTTTGGTATGGGCTGCTCGCCGACTGAGACAGTATATGTTGACTCACACTACTTTGTTGATTTCAAAAATGGATCCGATCAAGTATATCTTCGAAAAGCCCGCCTTGTCTGGAAGAATAGCAAGATGGCAAATGATCTTGACCGAATACGACATCCAGTACACGACTCAAAAAGCAATCAAGGGAAGTGTATTGGCAGACCATTTGGCACACCAAGCAGTGGACGATTACCAGTCAATGAACTTTGAATTTCCAGACGAGGATATCATGGTAGTGACTGATTGTGAAGTACCTGGACCGGATGAAGGACCTGAGGAAGGATCCCGATGGTCTATGCACTTTGACAGAGCCTTAAACGCTTTGGGTAATGGCATCGGCGCTGTGATCATATCCCCAAAAGGCACTCATACTCCACTTACCGCCCGACTATGTTTCAACTGCACCAACAACATGGCAGAGTATGAAGCATGTATCATGGGTCTTAAAGCTGCAATTGACTTAAGGATCAAGTTTCTGAGTGTCTTCGGAGACTCCGCTCTCGTGATCAATCAGATCAAAGGCGAATGAGATACGAAACACCCAAATCTTATTCCTTACAAAGAGTATGTGTTGACATTGATCCCCCACTTCGAAGAGATAACCTTTGAACACTTCCCAAGAGAGGAGAATCAGTTGGCGGACGCGTTAGCTACGATGTCTTCTATGTTCAAAGTAAAATGGGACAACGAGGCTCCCCGGATCATTATCTGGAAGTTGGACGAACCTGCACATTGCTGCGATCTTGAGACTGAAGAGGTAACTGAAAAACCTTGGTATCATGAAGTAAAAAGGTACTTGGAAGCTCAAGAATATCCCGAGGGTGCATCTGTCAATGACAAGAAGTTCCCGAGAAGATTCGCTGCAAAGTTCTTCCTCAGTAATGGCATTCTATACAAGCGGAATCACGATTCAACCTTACTGCGTTGTGTGGATAAAACTGAAGCAGAAAAGGTCATGGCAGAGTTACATGAAGGTACCTTCGGAACACATTCCAGTGGGCACACTATGGCAAAGAAAATCCTTCGGGCAGGATATTTCTGGTCCATAATGGAAGCCGACTGTTACCAACATTCTCGGACGTGTCACAAATGCCAGATCTATGCAGATAAGGTGCACATTCCTCCAGTACCTCTGAACGTCTTGACAGCACCTTGGCCTTTTGCAATGTGGGGCATTGATATGATCGGCGAGATCAGACCTACGGCATCTAACGGGCATCGCTTCATCCTGGTAGTAATTGATTACTTCACGAAGTGGGTCGAAGCGGCTTCTTATGCCACCGTAACCAAGAACGTCGTGGCACAGTTCATTCGGCACAACCTGATCTGTCGATACGGCGTACCTGAGAGGATCATTACGGACAATGGTACCAATCTTAACAACAAGATGATCACTGAGCTCTGCGAGCAATTCAAGATACAACACCACAACTCTTCTCCCTACCGGCCGAAGATGAACGGGGCTGTCGAAGCGGCAAATAATAATATCAAGAAAATTGTGCAGAAGATGACAGTGACCTATAAAGATTGGCACGAGATGTTACCGTTCGCCCTTCACGGGTACCGTACCTCAGCACGGACGTCAACAGGGGCAACTCCCTTTTCCTTGGTCTATGGCATGGAGGCAGTCTTGCCTATTGAAGTCCAGATACCCTCTCTCCGGATAATGAAGGATGTAGGTTTGAGCGAAGATGACTGGATCCAGACTCGACTTGATCAATTAAATCTAATCGATGAAAAGAGACTCACCGCTATTTGTCATGGTCAAACGTACCAAAAACGGATGATCAGGGCATTTAATAAGAAAGTCAGACGACAAGAGTATCAAGTTGGAGACCTGGTAATCAAGCGCATCATTCTTCCTCAAAGTGATCCTAGGGGCAAATGGACTCCTACGTACGAAGGACCATTTGTGGTTAAACATATCTTCTCAGGAGGAGCTATGATTCTAACCACCATGGATGGTGACGACCTTCCTCACCCCGCCAATGCAGACATAGTAAAAAGATACTACGCATGAATAAAAGACCCGCTAGGTTGACACACCTGGGCAAAAATAAGGGCTTCCCAGCGAACCAAAAGGGTTCGGGCAAAAATAAGGGATGAAATGAAAAAAAATCCGTACACCCGGCAAGTCGAAAACCTGAAAAGGAGGCTTGGGCAAAAATGGGTATCCCGATGGACTGAAAACCCGAAAGGGCGGTCCAGGCAAAAGTTAGGGATAAAGCTTAATACTATGTCTCATTGGATCACCTTGCATCTAGAATTCGGCATCAACTATCAGGCTCAGACGGCATCGATCAATCAGCTTCATCTTCAACTAAGCAGCAAAGTGATGAGACGCTTGAAGACATAAAGGCGATAGCAGAGTTGGAACCCAGTGGGATTATTTTTTCACATAGCTGTTTTGTTTTCCTTTTCACAAAATTGTATAAACTCTATGTTGTTCGGCGGCGTTCTCTTACTAGGACGTCAGCCTCTTGTACAAAAACGCCTATTTACAGGCAAATTCAAAAAATCAATACAAATTCACTTTTCAGACAAATTACCATTTGTTTTTCCTTTATCTGTTTTGTTTTGCAAAGAACGCCCAATGTTCATTTTTGATATATGCATTTGACACTAATTGCTAATCATAAATACTTGCATGCGAAACAAAGGATTAATTACAGGTGATGTCAGAAACAGGGGCAATAATGAGTTGTCTAAGCAATCTAGCTGCTCTGTCCACCAAGGTGCCAAGGTAGGTTCGGCTGAAGAACGCAACCAGGATACCTTCACTCCCCGCAGAGTAAGACAAGATTCAGGGATACTCTCCCCTGAGCAGAGTTGGTCTCCCAATCAGCCCCGAAAGGCACAGTATCTCCAGCAAGTCAACAACACTCTCCCCAAGCAGAGTAGCCTACTGTCAGCCTTAAGGAAGTTGGAAATCCCCAGAAGATATCAATATTCCCCAGCGAAGTATACAGATGTTCCTAAGCAAGCATCCCTGGCAGTCTTAATATAAGATTGTTCCCCGGCGGAATACAAGACACCCTAGTGGAGCCACTCCCCAGTGCAGTCCAAAGTTTCCCCAGGAGAGTTGGATCATCCTCCCCAGTAGATTTTGGAAGCTTATCCCCAGTAGATTCTGGAAGCTTATTCCCCTGCAGAGTACGAACGCATCTCCCCGGCTTTATTCAAATTTATTCCCCACCAGGGCTTATAACTGGGTTATCCTTAGCTAATTACCACGGAAAGATCGTCCTCGGCGAAGTTTTTCCTATCCCCCCGACGGAGTTCATCAATTCCTCAACAAGCTTATCAACGGTATCCCCAGTGGAGTTATTATCAAACCTTAGCGAAGTATCTCTTCCCACAGAGCAATTCCCCGCAGAGTAATCTCTCCAACAAGTTTATTCCCCAACGGAGTCATCTTCTCCTATCGGTTTATTCTTGCAATCATCATCCCCAGTGGAAACGAAGAACTTTACTCTCCAAAATATCAGCCCAAGATCCAACTTCCCAGCATCCGTCAAAGGATTTATTTTCCTAGACGAAAATACATTCATAAACATCACATCTTCATACATTATAGCATGCATACGCATCATACAACACAAATCTCATTTATTTTTGAGAACATCTTAAAAAACATGCAGTTCATACATCATGACATTGCATACAACTGATGTTTTTCCTTTTAAGGGAAAAGGTCAACCAAAAGATGAGTACTATCAACTGTCGTAGTTCCAGATTCGATTCCTGTATCTAGCCAGGGCATATCTGTGAGCAACTGATTGTAGATTCGACACCTGTATCTAGCCAGGGCATATCTGCATGAAGAGTTTAGAGATTCGATACCTGTATCCAGCCAGGGCATATCTGTAGACGACCAATTCCAGATTCGATTCCTGTATCTAGCCAGGGCATATCTGTGAATAATTGATTGTAGATTCGACACCTGTATCTAGCCAGGGCATGTCTGTATGAAGAGTTTAGAGATTCGATTCCTGTATCCAGCCAGGGCATATCTGTAGACGAAGAATTCCAGATTCGATTCCTGTATCTAGCCAGGGCATATCTGTGAGTAACTGATTGTAGATTCGACACATGTATCCAGCCAGGGCATGTCTGCATGAAGAGTTTAAAGATTCGATTCCTGTATCCAGCCAGGGCATATCTGTAGACGACCAGTTCCAGATTCGATTCCTGTATCTAGCCAGGGCATATCTGTGAGTAACTGATTGTAGATTCGACACCTGTATCTAGCCAGGGCATGTCTGCATGAAGATTTTAGAGATTCGATTCCTGTATCCAGCCAGGGCATATCTGTAGACGAAGAATTCCAGATTCGATTCCTGTATCTAGCCAGGGCATATTTGTGAGTAACTGATTGTAGATTCGACACCTGTATCCAGCCAGGGCATGTCTGCATGAAGAGTTTAGAGATTCGATTCCTGTATCTAGCCAGGGCATATCTGTAGACGACCAGTTCCAGATTCAATTCCTGTATCTAGCCAGGGCATATCTGTGAGTAACTGATTGTACATTCGACACCTGTATCTAGCCAGGGCATGCATGCATGAAGAGTTTAGAGATTCGAAACTTGTATCCAGCCAGGGCATATCTGTAGACGACCAATTCCAGATTCGATTCCTATATCTAGCCAGGGCATATCTGTGAGTAACTGATTGTAGATTCGATACCTGTATCCAGCCAGGGCATATCTGCATGAAGAGTTTAGAGATTCGATTCCTGTATCTAGCCAGGGCATGTCTGCATGAAGAGTTTAGAGATTCGATTCCTGTATCCAGCCAGGGCATATCTATAGACGAAGAATTCCGGATTCGATTCCTGTATCTAGCCAGGGCATATTTGTGAGTAACTGATTGTAGATTCGACACCTGTATCCAGCCAGGGCATGTCTGCATGAAGAGTTTAGAGATTCGATTCCTGTATCCATCCAGGGCATATCTGTAGACGACCAGTTCCAGATTCGATTCCTGTATCTAGCTAGGGCATATCTGTGAGTAACTAATTGTAGATTCGACACCTGTATCTAGCCAGGGCATGTCTGCATGAAGAGTTTAGAGATTCGACACCTGTATCCAGCCAGGGCATATCTGTAGACGACCAATTCCAGATTCGATTCCTGTATCTAGCCAGGGCATATCTGTGAGTAACTGATTGTAGATTCGATACCTGTATCCAGCCAGGGCATATCTGCATGAAGAGTTTAGAGATTCGATTCCTGTATCCAGCCGGGGCATATCTGTAGACGACCAATTCCAGATTCGATTCCTGTATCTAGCCAGGGCATATCTGTGAGTAACTGATTGTAGATTCGATACCTGTATCCAGCCAGGGCATATCTGCATGAAGAGTTTAGAGATTCGATTCCTGTATCCAGCCAGGGCATATCTGTAGACGACCAATTCCAGATTCGATTCCTGTATCTAGCCAGGGCATATCTGTGAGCAACTAATTGTAGATTCGACACCTGTATCTAGCCAGGGCATGTCTGCATGAAGAGTTTAGAGATTCGATTCCTGTATCTAGCCAGGGCATATCTGTGAGCGATTGATTGTGGATTCGATACCTGTATCTAGCCAGGGCATATCTACATGAAGAGTTTGAAGATCAACCCCTGTAACAGGCCAGGAAACCATCTTCCTTTCTCAAAGCATGCAAGTTCTCACTAAGGAATCTCTTACGCGATCGACACCTTCCGATGGCATCTATAAGCCCATCTACACAACTATCCATCACATTTCCAAATGGCATTTATAAGCCCATTCCCGACAAGGTTCTGTCACATCTCCAGATGGCATCTATAAGCCCATCCTCCTATCCACCATCTTTCTAAATGGCATCTGTAAGCCCATTCTCGACATCACACTGCTGATACTCTACTATGCGAGTGCAAATTTCTGGGCACTTTAGTGTTCAATCATCTTCCACCTTCGGATCACGAAAGGAACGCAAGCCAATCTACATCCTCAGGTCTAAGAAGATTGAACAGGGGCAACTGTTGTACCCCAAAATTTTCCCTCCCATATTCTTCAAAGTTTTGACAAGCATCATCTCAATTTGCTCAAGTCTACTCAAGGGTTGCACAGTTCAAACACCCTCCTAAGCCAGTCAAATTAGGGTTTTGGTTCTTGCAAGGAAGTTGAGGTTTTCAAGGGCTCAATCAAGTCACATATGCCTATACACATTGTCAAGCATCCACATGTCAAGTTGCAAGACTCACAGCATCAAGTTGCACAGTCAAAAGTCCTAATTACTTCACAATCAACTGTAGGGGTAAAATGGTCATTTGGCAGTCAAAAGTC
This sequence comes from Vicia faba, assembly GCA_948472305.1. Lineage (NCBI taxonomy): Eukaryota > Viridiplantae > Streptophyta > Magnoliopsida > Fabales > Fabaceae > Vicia > Vicia faba. Next base: position 500,726,220 of record OX451740.1, read on the forward strand.
AAATTTTTTGGTCAACATCTTATTTTGAAGCCACATTCATCATTTGATCAAGTCTTTATCATGATTCCACAAGCATGGTTCAAAAATCATCAAGATGCAAAAGTTTCCATTTTGGGACAATTCAAGAGTCAACTGTAACTTGACCAGGGCATAACTTTTTCATGGTTCATCAGAAAAATCCCATCCAATTCTCATTCTGAAGGGGAGTACATTTCCTATAACTCATCTTTACATTCCAAGTCCAAGAAATGCTCTCACAAAAAGTTATCAATTTCAAACATTATAGGTCATTTTCAAAAGTCAACAAAAAGGCATTTTAAGTCAAAGACCATAACTTGAGATTGGTAAATCCAAATGACATGGGACCAAAGGCATTGGTTAGAGGACTTCAAGACCTTTCCAAAATGTCCAAGAACATGTTCATATGATCAAAATTGAGCAAGATATGCATTGGAGAAGTTGGGAAATTATTGTGAAATGACAAAAGTCAACTATCCTTAAAACTTCAATTTTTGACAAAAGGGCCCACTTTCTTCCACTTGATTCAGCCTTGTCATGCCATACACGTGTCCCATGATAAATTTCAAGACCAAACATTTAATTTTCCATTTTATTTAATTTTTATTGATTTAATTCATTTTAAATCCATAATAATTCAAATAAAATCTAAAAATTAATGGAATGGCATCTTTTTGATTTGGACAACTTTCATGTGCCATATGCCAACTCACAAATTCGTGCTAGGCTATTTGGTGCACAAAATCATGGTTTTGCTTCAAACTTGGAAAGTCCTTTAATGGTGTTCAAACAAAAATATCAAAACTTAATTCCATGGATCATTGGCCCAGCTGCTGACCTAATTCTATTCCCATACATATGCTGAACCTAAACCTAATACAATTCACGCACAAGCTACTGCAGAAACACCATAACCATTATTGAAAAATCAAGAAAAAAAGCCAAAACTGTTTTTGATATTGCAGACCAATTCAAAGCCTTAGAGCAATTCAAACACATTGCTGGAAGCTTCAGGGGTGATTTGGAATCAAAACCACGTGCTAACACTCAAGGAATCACCATTCACGGACCTTCGATTTGTCATTTTTTTTCTCAGAATCATAACTCTATCTTTATGCATCCTTAACATGATTTTTTTGGTTGTATTGTGTTGCTTGAATCTACAGGGAACTTTTGGCATAAGTTAATTGCTTTGAAACGGCCTAGATCATAAACCACCATGTTCAAATTCTAGGGTTCATAAACCTTCGAATTGGGGATTCACACATCTAGCAAAATTTGGCCTTCTCATGCATATGGTTGGATTCGTTACAACCAGACGAATCTAGAACCACCCTCGCGATGAATTTATATACAACGTACGCCTAATCGCTATTTTCTGTGGATGCAGGTTGTGGGGGTTAAAAACCCCCACTATCTAACCTTTTTTTTACAGGCCAGGTGAGGAAGATGATGACGCGTCACAGCGTGACTGGCCTATTCAAACTAAACGCGCACATTTTTGTTTTATTTCCAGGATGTTGCTTTATTTACATATAATATGAACTGATTATCATTATATCAATTGAATCAAATGGCTCAGTGGAAGGACGCGCTGGCAAATGATCACTGGGACCTGGGTTCGAATCCCAGGTCCCCCAAAGTAGTTCTATTATTTTTCATAACATCTTCATATGCAGCGGTTCCCAGTGACGTCCATCATGCACCTTGCTCATCCAGCGTGCCAAGTGTCTTCAACAGCCATCCAAAGGCCATGAGAGGAGGAATACCATGTTCTTCAGTCAAAGCACGTGCAGGCAATTCCCAAAATCAACCAAGGCTTAAGCTTATTGGGCTTGAAATCTGCTAACAAAACCTCCTTTGGGCCCAACACCCCCTGGTTTTGTTATTCTTTTTATTTTCCTTTTTTTTTTATAATTTCTTTTTATTAATTATTAGTATTATTATTATTAATTCATAAATTAATTATTTTTCATAATAAATTCAGATAATATAAAAATTGTAAAGATTTTTATTAATTATTAATTTCACTTTATTAATTATTTTTGTAAATAAAATACTAACAAATTAATTAGTTTAATTAGTTAATTTTAACCTTTTTTACAATAAATAAAAACAATTTAGAATTAGGGTTTCTTTTGACTTTTAATTTCTTTTATTTTTATTTTCATTAAAGACTTAAAAAAAAAACACAAAAAAAAACATTTTTTTTCTTTTAATAAATTAATTAATTAGAATAGTTAATTTAATTACAAAAAAGGACAAATTCAATTCTTTCTCAAAAAAGGGTCAAAACCCTAGGACGTTCCCGGTTTAATTCTTTCGCGCGTATTTATTTTTTAATTCATTATTTTGTATCCGCTCAGGAAATGTAATAATTAATTAGAACTTTATCGCTTTCTCTTAAATTCTCGCATTTTTATTTTCCAAACGGGTTGTTGTTTTTGGCGATGTATATACCCGCGCCTTGTAATAGCTAGAATTTATCTTTCCGCAATTTATTTTCCGCACTCCTAACTGTTAAAAAATGCATGAAAGACTTGTATGAAAAATAAAATCAATCCATAGCTCACAAATAACATGTACAAAATAAACATTAACATGAAACAACACACATGCACATGCCACTCTTAGGGTACGCCTCACTGGTTGCCTCGAACGTGGTCGTCAAGTATAGGGTGTCTTAGAGATCACCCTCCTGTCTAAGATCCAGTTGCCTCGAAACGGTTGCCTCGGATAAAAAAGGATCTAAGACATTAGGGTTACCGCTAAGGTATCCTACCATTGCTTTGGTGACCACACATGTCCCTTAATCGAATTGACCCGAATAACTCCAACGACGGTGCTACCTACTTCTCAATAGTGGGATAGTACTGTCTAAAGGACTCTTACACGGCCTAATTCATTAGAGTAGGTAGATTTCTCATGGGTACTTTCTCTCTCAAAACAAACAAAAACAAACTTTTCGCACTCACACTTTCCAAAAGTTTTCAAACAAATTTTTCATACACTCTTGAGGACAGATACAAGAGTTACTTAGAAATTTTTCAAACGAAACTTTTTTTTCAAAACCCACACACATTTGAAAAGAAATTTTTTTTTTGAAAACATAAGAGCAAGTACCTAAGAGCCCGTGGATAACCACGGATAGAAAGGATGCTAACACCTTCCCTTTCTATAAATCTACCTCCCGAACCGAGAGACATCTCAAAGAAGGAATTTTGCTGTGCTTTTGTCCTTTCCATGTTGGAGAACATAAAAGACGGTGGCGACTCGCTTACCGCGACATTTCGCGAACCAACTTAAAAAACAGTCAGTTCTATTTCCACCGATCACACCCCACATGCCCCATTGTGGACTTCTGATAATGCTAAGTATGCCTCACCTTCTCCTAGGCACTTCAGTAATACGCCTTCCTGGGTCTTCTTGAACAATTCATTTCCCATGAGGACGTATGATAACGCTCTATATTTTATCTTCCTACCCACATTCAATGTTTGGTCTTTTAAATAATTCACAATTGGACTTCGCCAATCTGCATCTGACAAGGTGTCTGTGGCTAATACTTTGAATTCCTGCTTGTCAGCATAACCTAACTTTATATTTTCTAAGTCTGATGGTATGAGTCTAGTAGCCATAGCTCTTCCTCTTAATTCAATTAAATCTTCAAATTCTTTGGTGGAAACTTTATACCCCGAAGCCAACTGTGCTAGGTCATTTGCCTCTTGATTTTCTATTCTTGGTATATGTTTAATATCCATGTATTCGAATTTTTTGAGTAGCCTATTAACTATGACGAAATACGTAATTAAATTGTCCTTTATGCATTTGTATTCCTTTGTTATTTGCTTGACCACTAGCTCCGAGTCTCCTCTAATTTCGACTCTAGCTGCCCCCAATTCCAACAAAGCTTCAAGTCCAACGATAAGCGCTTCGTACTCAGCTTCGTTGTTCGAGCAACGAGGACCATCTAACTTATACTTAAATTTTGTTGGAATTCCTTCGGGAGAAATTATAAGAACTCCAACACCACTACCATCCTTATGGGTCGAACCATCAAAGTATAATTTCCAAGGTTGCATTTCAACATAACCCATGACAGTCTCTTCGATCAGTGAATGATCAACAATGAAATCAGAAATTATTTGACCTTTCACGGCTCTTAAAGGCATGAAAGTCAAAGAATACTCTGTCAAGGCCAAAGCCCATTTACCAATTCTGCTATGCATTATTGGTTTCGAAAGCATGTGTTTGATAACATCGAAATGAGATGAAACATAAATATCAACAAGCTTTATATAGTATTTAAGTTTCATACAAGAGAAATACAAACAGAGACATAGCTTTTCTATGTTGCTATATCTGGTTTCTGCATCATTCAATACCCTACTTAAATAGTACACGGCTCTTTCGATGCCATTGCTATCTTCTTGTGCTAACATACTACCTATGGTAACTTCAGAGGCGGATATGTACAATCTCATGGGTTTTCCCCACGAAGGTGGAGACAAGATAGGAGGCTGAGTGAGATATCTTTTTATATTATCAAATGCCTCCTGATGTGCTTCGTTCCATTCGAAAGCTTGTCCTTGCTTCAAACGAAGTAACAGAGAGAAAGCCTGGGTTCTTCCACTTAAATTCGAAATGAACCTTCTTAAAAAGTTAATTTTACCTAGCAAAGATTGCAACTCCTTTTTTGATGTAGGTGCTTTCGTTTCTACAATGGCTTTGGTCTTGTTTTGGTTGATTTCAATGCCTTTCTTATGAACCACAAAACCAAGGAAATCTCCAGCCTGCACGAAAAATGCACACTTAAGGGGGTTCATTTTTAAGCCATGTTTTCTCATTCTTTCGAATGATTGGCTCAAATGATGCAAATGAGTTTCTGCAGATACTAATTTGATGACTATATCATCAATGTACACCTGCATAAAAGTTTTAATGAAATCATGAAAAATTGAATTCATTGCCCTTTGATAAGTTGCTCCAGCGTTTTTTAAACCAAAAGGCATTACCACCCATTCGTAGGTGCCTAAGGCTCCTGGACAACGAAATGCTGTCTTAGCAACATCTTCTTCAGCAATAAAGATCTGGTTGTACCCAGAGTATCCATCTAACATACTTAAATATGCAAATCCTGCAGCCGAATCTATTAACATTTCTGCCACAGGCATGGAATACTCATCTTTGGGGGTAGCAGTATTTAAATCTCTAAAATCTATGCAAATTCTCAGAGAGCCATTCTTCTTAATAACAGGTACTATATTTGCTAACCATTCGACATACCTTGTGGTCCTGATGAATTTACAGTGTAACAACCTTTCAATTTCAACTTTAATCTTCGTGAGAACTGCTGGTGCGAACCTTCTAGGGGTCTGCTTGATGGGCTTCTTGCCATCCTTGATTGGAAGTCTGTGTTCCACTAACTCCCTCTTCAAACCAGGCATTTCATCATAGTCCCACGCGAAACAATCTTTGTTTTTTCTAAGCACTTCGATCACTTTCTGCTTGAGGCTCGAATTGAGTTTTGTGCTCACGTAAGTTATTCTTTTTGTGTTTTCATCTCCCAAGTTTACCTCTTCTAGTGGATCCTGCGCTAACATCTTAGCACCAGAGTCTGTGGGGTCCTTTTCGAAGCCTAAAGGTTCTTTATCATAAATGGCATCTAGCCTTTGATCTACGTCAACTATTTCTTGTTCTTCAAAGGGTGAGCCTTTTGAGCCATCCCCACCTGTTTTGTTTACTTCTGCATCCATACTATCTACTTCAGCTTCTAAGGCCGCCTTCCATTCATTCTCAGCCATGTAGGCTGAAATCTTTTCGAAGAAAGAGGACTCAATCATGAGCAAGACTGTCGAATTCCCAACCTGCTGGCCGTCTTTGTGTGGCACCTTCGACTTCTCCATCTCCCTTGATTATCCTTCGATCCCAATACATTCCATCATGGCGAAGGGTCATGTAATAATGCGCATTCCTGGTCTCATTGATCTCGTCGTTAGGGGTACAAGGAGCAATTTTGGCTAAGTGTTTGTCATAGTTTCTCTTATCAACTAGGTTGACTGTCGTCATGAAATAGCTTTGATCAGCTTCGATGTTTTAAACAATGCCATCCTCTCTCCATAGTACTAACCTCTGATGCATCAAAGAGGGGACTGCTCCAACGCCATGGATCCATTCTCTGCCCAGCAGCAAATAGTAGTTGGCTTTAGCTTCGATTACCATGAACATAGTGGGTCTGCAGCTTGATCCTACTGTTAAATCCACTTGGATCACCCCCAATGTGTGGCCTACTTTATCTTCATAGTTTGACAGTACCGTATTGTATGGTTCTATGTCAACATCTTGTATCCCTAACTTCTTCAACATGAAATGAGGCATCAAGTTCACTGCAACGCCTCCATCCACCAGGACTTTGTTTACGCCATGTGTACCAACTTTTGCTCGAATGAACAATGGCTTTAGGTGATTTTGCATGGCTGGTTCTGGGTATTCGAAGAAGGCATTCTGCTCTTCGACAACCCCATTATCCATCACATAATAGCATACTGGCCTATGTTTCATCAGGTCTATTGCATCATCCTCCTCGTGCTCTCCGACTTCAGTCTCTTTCCCAAATTCGCAAGGCAACACAGATACTACATTGCAGTTGATGTTGAGTGAAGATTCCCCTTCTGATTCGAAATTGTCAGTCAGCATATCCTCATCCTGCTCTGGACCTGGCGTATATTCCTTTGATTCGTTTTGCTTTGTTTCAGAGAAAAGTTTCCTGCTAACTGGAGGTTTGCCCCCAGGTTGATTGTTTGGTGCAGGTTTGTTGGTACTCGATTCCTCTTTGTCCTTGCTCGAAGCCACTCCTTTGTCTAACATAGCTTCTCTCTCAGCTTTTCGAACACTTTGTTGCCTGCGCCATTGTGACCTTGACATAGGGTTCTTTCCCTTGTAATTTTCCAACCTCACTTCTTCCCTTTTCGCCATATTGAACTGTCTTCTGTATGTCATGGCATGGCGTGTATTTTGTTCATTATTCCTCCACTTGTCTCTCCCCTTGTCAGCTCTAACTTGTAGCCACTTGTCCGTTGGTGCATCAGCAGGAACTTTGAATGTTACCCTTCGAGCGCCTCTAGGATAAGGGCTGTCAGGCCTCCGTTGGGTGTAGTTGTTCTCGAAACGTTGGCCCATTTGACCAGTTTCTCTGTGGTTCCAACATGGGGTGAAAGGGACTGTTTCGAAGGTTTCAGCCACTTTCTGATCATATACTGCAGAACATCTTGGACACACTAGGCATTTGGTTGCCCCCTTGTGACAACGAACTAAGAACCCCATAAGACTTTCTCCAGCCTTAGGGTAGCATCTGAACAACTGGTTATCCTGGCGCCAGTTGACGCCTGTTTGTGCCCTTTGTCTTTTTTCAAAGTCTGCAACAATTCTCTGATTACAAATGATGCTACATCTGGGACATAACATCATTGTAGAATTCTCTTTGTGGCATATCATAAGGTAGTCTTTGAGACTGGCATCCCTAGCATAACTGTCTTCCATCTTGTGTTTTTCTTTCTCTAAGTACCTTTCCATTTCCTTCATTTCGGAACAAGGTTGCTCCATATTTACCATGTTAACATCCACATCTTCTCCTTTGATATCAGTATCTCCCCATCCTGTAGGTTTGATGTCTTCAATTGGGGTCTTTGAGCTTTCTGGGGCGGAATACTTCACCATGTAATCGAACTTCCCGCTGGGCTCTCCCAAGGTATCCTATATTCCCTTCTGAGGAAGAACTGGCAGTGTGATATGTACTTTCTCCAACTTTCGCCTCAAGCTTACAATAGCTTGTGTCGAATTTTGTTCTTGGTTCTCCTGGCCTTCAGTAGCCTGGATCTCTTTCGAAGCAACCAAAGGAACTGCTTCGATCAAAGCTTCTTGTTCCTTATGGAAGTCCTCAGTAACTTCCTTTTCGACTTCAACTAACACGTAGTTTTCATCTTCAGTGTTTTCCCCCTCTGATGGAGTGTCACCTTCATTTACTCCAACCATATTTATCTCTCCAATGTATGCAGGTTCAGAGTAATTGGTGTCAGCAACATCCAAAGGGTCATCATCCACTTTCATCTTTGGCTTGTCAGCGAACCTTAATCTACCATCCTTAATTGCATTTTGAATCAGATCCCTGAAAAGAAAACATTGTGAGGTTTTGTGGCCTAAGAAACCGTGATACTTACAAAACCCTCTTTTCTTTCTTTGATCTAAAGGTGGTAATTTGACATTCGATGGCACTATTAGTTGGCCATCTTTGACAAGCAAATAAAAAATTTCATCACATTTCGTTACGTCGAAGGTATAAACCTTCATTGGGAACTTGTCACTCTTCTCATTTTCAATAATTTCTTTCCCTTTTATGGGAATTAGTAATTTACAAGAGTAAGGGGGAGCCTGTTTCAATTCAGCGAGATCAATTTCGACCTCTTCAAATTCAGGGTAATCTTCTGCTTCCTCAGTTTCGACATAGGAAACCCTTTCTTTCTTGTTATTTTTAAAAGCCCTGGATTTCTCGGCCTTTAGTCTTTCGACTTGTTGAACCCTGTCTGCTAATTGGGCCATATCCCTCAAGTATTGTGTATCTAATTTCTTTCGAATGAAGTAGTCTAGGCCACCGGCAGCCATTTCGACTAACTCATGTTCAGGAACTATCGTGAAACATCTAGACTTCAAGAGTCTGAACCTATTCAGATAATCATCTATGGGTTCAGTAAACTTTCTCTTGACACTGGCTAGCTCTTTCAGACTTATTTTAAATTGTCCCATGTAGAATTGTTCATGAAATAATCTCTCCAAAAGAGTCCAAGTATCTATAGATCCAGGAGGCAATATGGTGAACCATGTGAAAGCGTTCTTAGTTAGGGAACTTGGGAAATATTTAATCCTAAGGTTCTCGTTATTTGCTATGTCTCCTGCTTCGGTCAGATACCTGGCTATGTGTTCGACTGTTGACTCATTGGTGTCTCCAGCGAATTTTGTAAATTTAGGGACCTTATATCCCCTTGGTAAATCAGTGTGCATCACATAATCTACTATGGGAGAAGAATAGTTTGGCCTTCTAATTCCTGTATTGAGACCGTTTTGAGCCATAATCCTTTCTATCATGGTGGTTAAATTATTTTCTGCCAAGATGCTGTCATTTCGAATTCTATGAACGACTTCATCAGCGTCTTGGTGTCGACCCACCATGACAACTCCTCTAGGTTGTTCTTCTCGAAACTCTGGGACTTCTAAACTTTCGACCCTTACCCCTGGTTCTATAACTCCCCTTTGTGGTTCCTCTCGAATCACTGGGGCTTCTAACCTTTGCGCCCTTGCCCCCAAGTTAACCCCCTCTCTGGCTGGTCTATAGGGTGGGTCATCAGTAATTTGTTCTATGATGGGTATGTTCGCTCGAACCCCCGCCTGATTCTGCCTACGCCTTTCTGGCGGAGCGAAAAAATCTGCTATTCGACTCATGTTGTCCGTGTTTTCTCTGTTGGTTACAGTTACATTTTGTACTATTGGGGCAAAGATTTCTTGCATAGTCTGCGCTAACACTCCTATCATATTATGGTTACTATCATCCATTAATTGCCTAAAGGCCATCTGATTTTGTGTTAAGATAGGCAATGTATTATGACCCACTGAACCTTGGGTATTTGTCATAAATTGGTTGGCCCCAGATCCGGACCCAAATTATGGTGACGAATTTGATGTAGAATTGTGCAAACCCGCCATAAAAGATGTTGGCATCCCATAGGAGGGATTTCTGAGTCTAGTGCCATCGAAACCGGGTGGTCTAGTTGGTAGTGGGGTGGCGAAATGGGTTTGTGTCCCTGGTGGTGGGACAAATCCTGCAAGATAACCAGTGGTCCCTGTATTTCCTAGGGTCGAACAGTTGGTTGTCGTGCCACTTGCTCCATTTGTGGCCACACTACTGGTAGAAGATGCAACAGACTGTGCGTTCGTAGGGATCGCGTTAGACGTCCCCGTCGAAACAGACGTATTGGTGCCTGTTCCATGTGGGATATTTTGTTCCCCTTGTTGATTGTTTGTGTTGTACCCCAAAATTTGCCCTCGCACTTTTCCACAAAGAAATCTCAGCTTCAAACATTTCCTGACTTCTCAAACTGACTCAAGAATCGGACAAACGGACTTTTCTTGACAGTCAAGCAAAATTAGGGTTTTTACTGATTTTCAGAACTCTGAGTTGCTTCATACAGTGGGCTTAGGGTTTGATTGATTTTTGGTTCAATTATTGATCAAGCGAGCGTGATTTGGCATTTAATCAGGAATTAGGGTTTCATGGGCATATTCTCAGAAGAATTTGAATTCCACAACACTTTGCGGTTTATTTCAAGATTCGGATTAAAAGTCGCGTTATCTTGGTTTAAACAACAAAAGAGACAGTGGTTTGAATTCAGTACATTTTGACTGGGCCAGTCAGATGCAAGATGCAGTTTTGGAATTCACAGTGTTCATGTGTTTGATCAGTCTATCTGGGTTAATTGCTGCTTTGCTTTGGATTTTGGATTAGACAGATTTAATTGGATCAATGTTGTTTTATTTTAGTTATTTATTATTCTGAAATTAAATGATTGAATTTATTTTTCAAATTGTTTAATTCTAAGAATTTTAAATAAATAAATAAGCAATAAAGAAATTGGAATTAATTGGGTAATTTAAACTTTTATTGATGTTTGAATTATTTGTACAAGTTGTTGTTTATTACAGACAATAATTTACATTTAATTTAAATATTACATAGAATGAAAAATTATCCTATTTTTTCTAAATATTCTTCGCGCTTCATTCCGCTCCGGTATTCCATTTTTCATCTGCGAAAAGAATAAGAAAAGTCAGAAAATATTTAATTAAAAGACAGATAAAAATGTTCATCATTAGGGGCCGCTGACTGGGATCAGTTGCCCTCTCTGCAAATCACGGGATTTCTCCCGGTTCACAGAGAGGGAAGATTATTTTATCTCATGAAATGCAAATGTCAAAAATGCATAAGTTATGAAATTGCAAGCTGCATAGGAGTTCAAGATTCAAAATCCAATCTAAACTGAAAAAGTTCAATCCAAACTTTCAAATCCAAAACAAAGTCCACTCAAAGAAAATCAATAAAAGCATAAAGCTGTCAAAGAAGATTTGAGGAAAAGATATCAAAATGCAAAATCTATCCAAACTGTCAAAAGGAGATGCAATAGTGTATTATGCAAGTAATAAACTATCTTTTTCATCATTTCCTTAGTCAGCCCCTTCAGAACAGTACAGATAAAAAACATTATAAAAATTCTTTGCTGTACTTTGAGAGAGAAAAAAGGAGATAAAGCAGTTCAGGTTAGGCATAGTTCAGAATATACAGCAGACAGTAGAAGGAGACAGTAGGGAAAAAGAAAATCTACAAGTCCACAAGCAGTTCACAGCAGGCAGTTCATGAGATGGAAAAGAGATAATAAAAGCCAAAACTCAGTTCAGAAGCAACATAGCAGGTTAGAGGGGAGAGAAGAGAGACATAAAACCAGTTCAGCATAACATACAAAGGTACTACTGTCCACAAAAACTGAGTTCAGAAAAAAAAGATAGCAGTTCAGAACAGTTCAGGAAAAGTATACAAACTAAACCACAACCTGCCTAAAAAGAGAGCTCACTACTGTCATAACAAAAAACCCATCAACAACCTTTATGCAAAAAAAGAACACAACATCCTGATAATCCAAACTCAGAACTCAACCAAAACCAATATCCTCAAACCCAAAAAACTCAAAGGCTACTGAACTGGCAAAAGCTAAAAGCTCAAAACAACAAAAACTCTCACATACTCAAACCTGTACCAGTATAATCATACAAATAACACCTAAAGCCATTATCAAGCATATATCCTCACCACCAATAAACCTGCATCAGTCTCAGAACAAAAACTAAAAAAAACAAATAACCTCAACCTTCAAACCATACCAAAAGAACTGATCAAAGCCATACTTGCAAACTGACCAAGCTAAAGTCTCAACCTTCAAAAACACAATATCCTGATATCCAACACCAAGCCTCACCATCTTATGAAACCAACATCTAAGATATTCAAACACCAAACCTCAGAAGTGGATTCATCATAGGCAACAATTCAAAGGGGAACCCAATCTCAAGGCAATATCTGTTCAAAATCATTCAAGATAATCGAGGCAACAATTCACAAGCGTCAAGAGAGCCTCAGAAGCAAGCTTCTTCATAGGCAAATCAGAAAAAAAAAGAAACTCAGTGAAACATATCAAGGCAGCATCTCAGAAGGCAACATCAGGGCAATATTTGTTCAAACACTCAAGGCACACATAAGCAATCACATACATCAAGCAAATTCCCAAGATCAACACAGTAAAAGAAGAGGAAAAACGAAAGTGAAACATAAGCAATAAGCATCAGTGGCACAGAAGAGAAGATAAAGAAGCAAGGATTTAGGTTTTCTCAGCGAATATCATCATCAAAAACCTAAGCATAAATAGCAAGGAACGAAGTTACCAAGAAGGCGTCCAAGCAAGCATCAAGCTTCACCGCTCCGGCCTCCTCAACGCATCCCTTTTCTCTCCTCCATCTCCAGGAATCAGGTAACGAATTTGCTATATCTTTCCCTTCACCTCATAAAAAAAAACGAAACAAATAAAGAGCTCAGAACAAATTCCACGCGTATCAGTCATAGAAGAAAAAAGGGAATACTGAAACAAACCTGGAGCAACGTATCCATTGCCTTGGAGGGAAGAGAGTATGGGTTGCGTTGGTGGCCGGAGATGAACGCTCAGGGAATTGCCAATCGGAGAAGACGAACCAAACGCGCCGTCGCTGCCTCTAGCCCTAACCCTTGTTCCACAAACAACACGCTTAACCCTAAGTTTCGTTTCAGGCTTTGATTTGGGCTTAACCCGTGTCTGCCTTCCTAAGCCCATTAAACATCAATCTCTTTTATCCAATATTCATTAATCAGCTAACCCTTTGTTTTTATTTATTTTATATTTTTTGCTTCTTGATAAAAATACTAACTCTTTCCATTTTATAATAAAAAACAATATTTTCCTTTTTATATACTAACTCATTTTAATCCATTGTTTCTAAAACATATACAATTTATTTCTTAATTTAATTAAACACACTAACTTAATTTAAATACTTTTTATACAAATTAAACTTAAAAACATTTTTGAAATACATTTGTATATAATTATCTTTTCTTTTTTATACATGATTAAATTGAAGAAACTTTTTTAGTTAATATCATTTTTGTACATATTATACATTCTCATACATAATTAAAATTAAACTTTTTTAATTAACATTTCTTTCATACATAATAATTCAATACATTTCTCTTCTAATATTTAGAATTACAAACATTTTGACTAAAATACTCTCCAATTAAAACTTAACACTTAATCAAAACCTTTCATTTGTACATAAACATACAAAAAATCAAAGTTCATTTAAAAACGTATATCTAAGACAAAACCCTAATACGACTCAATTTCACATTTCGCATTTGTACATATTTACACTTACACATACATTTGCACTTACACAATATATTGCCCTACACACATTTTATCTTACATTTATACATTTGACATTTATGTTTTGATTGCAACATTCGATTTGGTTGTAAATACTATAAGTCCCATCCCCTTGTACATTTATACCCCACTCCCGGACATTATTTTGTAATAGCGTAGATTTACATTCCGCAATTTACAGCTTTTCAATTATACCATGGTTAGACCTAGGGTTTGTATGTACATAAAATCAAACGCTAGATAACCTAATACAAGACAAATGTATGTAATCAATACACAATCACACTTGCACCCCCCTAGGGTAATCCCACATGTTGCCTTCCAAAATGGGCCATGCCTGCACGTCGAATGTCTTTGGCAAAACAAAATCAAATGATCATAAGTCTCAAAGTGTTGCCTAAACGAAATGATCATAGTCCCTTCAAAACAAATTGCCAAAGACACTTGGCACCATTGCATTCATGGTCTATACGATGACCCGCGCCCGTCTCGAATAAACTTCCTAAACGCAAGATTGCCCATCAATTTCAATGGTGGAACAAAATTGTTAAAAGGGGTTAAAACATGACAAAAACCTTTGAGTATAATAGGGTAGACAAAACTCTTAGTTACTTGAGATCAAACTTGCAAAAACACTTGCCTTCTTTTCAAAAACCACAATCCACAACACTTTCAAACAAACTCTAAAAAAACATTTGAAAACATCTTTTCGAAAAGATTCACACTTTTGTAAAACACTCAAACACGAGTCAAATACATTAGTTGCCTAAGACAAGGCATCTTTTTTCCAAAACATTTTCAAAAGCACCCACACACGCACCATTTTCAAAGCAATCGAAAAACAAGGCAAGTGATCTAAAAAACCAAGTAACTAAGAGCCCATGGATAACCATGGATGAAAAGGGTGCTAATACCTTCCCTTTTCATAATCTACCCCCCGAACCCACGAAATATCTCAAAAGGTTTTTGCTGTGCTTTTTTTTAACCTTTCCTTTAGGATAAAGTAAAAAGTCGGTGGCGACTCTTGCTAACCGCAACATTTGCGAATACAAACGCAAACCTCAAGTCAGTTCTCCCACCGTATCACAGAACTGGCGACTCTGCTGGGGAATATACTTAAAAGTGGAGTAACCTTAGGGTTTTAGATCACCTGTGTTTTCAATTGTTTGCTTTGTCTGCTTTTATATTTGTGGGCTTTGCATTGGAGTTTCATAGATCCTAACCCGGATCTGGGAAATACCCTTTTTAGGTAGCATAATCTGTGAGGGACCTGTCCGGCGTAGACCGACATGGGTGAAGCAGTGGCTACGTTGGTGTGGCATCTTAGTCTGTACCTATATCCCTTGTGTTGTAACGGGGAGAATATAGGTCTTCTAAGGGGTCGTTAAACACCAACCAACCTTAGAACCCTAAATTGACCAACTTGGCTATTAGGACAGTAGCAGTATGCTACACTCATTGAGGCTAAACTCTCGAGATGGTTCTGGCCGCGAGAAAAGATTGCGATGCTGGAGTTATGACCGATTGAGGGTAGCCAATGATTTGAGATCCTCTAGAACCCGGTTACTTTTGATAGGACAGGTTTTAACCAACAAACTGAAAGAGGGTAGTACTTGAACCTCATGCAAGCCTAAACCTAAGGCTTTGTGTGCTTTGTGTGAATATTGTTTGCCTGTATATACACTTACTTGCCTGTGCATACATAACATCATGACATCATAGCATAGCATTTCAGCATTGTCAATAACCATTTCAAGGATCTCGAGGGTTCTGTTGATGCAGGATTACGTTGAACCAGATATCTATCAAGGGGCAAGAGGTCTCTCCTCTAACCAATCCAGTCAAAGTTCAAGCGCAACAACTTGAATCAGTGGCTATGACCCACTCGACATGGTGAGCTTGATTCTCGTGGAAAATACATCCACCGATACAAAGTTCTCCAGTCAAAGTTCAAGCGCAACAACTTGAATCAGTGGCTATGACCCACTCGACATGGTGAGCTTGATTCTCGTGGAAAATACATCCACCGATACAAAGTTCTCCAAACAAAGTCCAAGTGCAACGACTTGAATCAGTGGCTATGACCCACTCGACATGGTGAGCTTGATTCTCGTGGAAAGACGTCCACCGGTACAGAGATCTCCAATTCAAGAGCAGAATTCAACCTCTAACATTTTTTCTTGTGTTTACCCCAAGAGATCCTTGAAAACATGCATCCACATATCATGCATTGCATCTTGACGACCTTTCCTTTTTCAGGTTTCCTTACTCTCCTGCTGTTTATTTCAGCAAGAGATGGCTCTAGAACGGTCTGTCAAAGACATCCAAGACCAAACTGCTCAGCTGTAGGAGATGTTCATGAACTTGTCTCTGGGGCAAGAAGAGATGAAAGCTCTCCTCACCAACGGCTTGGGGAATTCCAACAATGCCAGGAATGATCAGATTGCGGAGCTGCAGTTTGATCTGACAACACTGAGGACCCAAATGATGGGATATTTGGTGGGCCAGATGGCTCTCATCCAAGACCTATCTCAAAGACAAGAGGAACTCGGAGTTCTGGTCCGCCAACTGCTTCAAAACAACCAACTGGGGCAAACATCTGAGGTCGAAGAGCAAGTCACCGCTCAACCTCCACCCACTCAAGAAGACAAGGGGAAGGCTCCTCTGCTAGCTTCAGGGTCACAACCTCATCAACAACCTCGCCGGCGTCAGCGGGGCAATCGGCGTAGACAAGAAACGTCGGGAAGGCAGTTCACAGAGACTGACATACCGTCGTCTCTAATTCTGGAGCGCTTGTTGGAGGTTAATCTAACTGCTTTGAGGGATCCTATCCGGAACCCGAATACCTCCGCTCCTGACTATCATCCCGATGCATTTTGTGTTTACCATTCCTATAGCCCAGGACATGACACCGATAGCTGTTGGGCCTTGAAGAACAAGATTCAAGATCTGATTGACATTGGGGTGCTGAGGTTCATGCCAGACGGCGAGATGAAGATCTTCCGTTAAAAGGGTTCTCCGCTTGAAGTGACGAGGCTCGAAGCTGAAAGACTTTTGTCTCTTTTTGAATTTTTCAAAGTTGTAATTTCTTTTGCTGTCAAACAATTATCTGTTGATGTTAAACTCTGTTTTCATTAATGCATTGCATATGTTTGTCTTGAATTCATCCATTCGTTTCACTACTCTTATGCTTTTCTTTATGATATTTGACTCTTGATAAAAAGCTGCAAGCCTTTAGAGGGAGGATGACGAAACGATACCGTGATCTTATACAGTATGCTTTTGAACAGACCTTGCTGATGATGTACAGGCATTTCTTTCAATTCCCAAACACTGGAGTTATAAGGAAGTTAATCCCTAGTCAACCCCTTCGAGCCAAAGAAGTAGGAGTTTCCTGTTCTAAACAATCAAAACCTTTGATGTAAACCTGGGACAGGGTAGTATCTCAGTTAACTCAAAAGAAAACGCGCATTGAAGTCGCAAACTCTCAGTTCGTAACACAACGAACGACGTCAAAAAAGAAAGCGTTCCTCCGGAATCAAAAGACAAGGGTGGTTCCCTATCACATAGACAGTCAATCTCTCAAAAGAGAAAAGCCCACCAAGCCAAAACCTATAAAGGAGGCTTAAGAAAGCTGGGGCATCCCGCTGACAGTAATCCCGAAAACGGTAACAGTCAGGCAAAAGTTAGGGATAACAAATCAAAATCAAAATAGTGAGGTCATTACAAAATCCTCAACAACATGAAAAGTGTTGAAAAAGAAAAAGGAGATGACGACTGTCTCCCAATAATTCAAACTGGTGAACCATCGCCCAAAAGTCGTTCCAAACTCAAAACAGAGTGCGACACACAATTGACTGAGCTTAGGTTGAAGGACATCACGAAGAGCGGGTGGGTACAAATATACTTTGAGCCTTTATCCTTTGTTTCTTAAACCGTGAACCAGGCCACGTTACAACCCTTCAAAAGTCCTAATTGAAGCATGGGTTAGTTCGAAAGCATACTGTTACAAAAGGTATCCTGACTCCTGTAGGGCTTTGCTCTAAATCTGGTGTTAACTTGTCTTGTGAAAAGTTTTCTGCTAAAAAATGCATTTTTCAAAACTTCGAGACAAACATAAACTTTGCATTATTCGAATATCACTGTCTGCATTTGACCCTTTTGTTTGACAGCGAAGAAATTCATACAGCGAATGTTCGGAGGAACGAAAACTCTCTCAGTAAGTCTAAATCACTTCAAGAGGATAAAACTTCCATCAAATCTCCTATCAACAAGGGGCATGACATATCGCAATTCAATTAACCTGGGGCAGTCCAGTCAAGATCCAGCAGATCTTTCAAAGTTCAATTAACCTGGGGCAGTCCAGTCAAGATCCAGCAGATCTTTCAAAGTTCGGTTAACCTGGGGCAGTCCAGTCAAGATTTCAAGAAATCTCTCAATATGC
Source organism: Vicia faba (assembly GCA_948472305.1). Classification (NCBI taxonomy): domain Eukaryota; kingdom Viridiplantae; phylum Streptophyta; class Magnoliopsida; order Fabales; family Fabaceae; genus Vicia; species Vicia faba. The sequence goes on from OX451740.1 coordinate 500,744,259, forward strand.
AGAGTAATCTGATTCAAGACTCCTTCTTCACCACTTGGGGCATTCGAATGTCAAAAGTGTTCAACACATCAACTCCAACATTTCCAGACTCGATTCCTGTATCTAGCCAGGGCACGTCTGAAGAGTTCGAAGATTCGATTCCTGTATCCTGCCAGGGCATATCTATCAACTATCACCTTTCCAGATTCGACTCCTGTATCCAGCCAGGGCATATCTGTTAACTACATTTCCAGACTCGATTCCTGTATCTAGCCAGGGCACGTCTGAAGAGTTCGAAGATTCGATTCCTGTATCCTGCCAGGGCATATCTATCAACTATCACCTTTCCAGATTCGACTCCTGTATCCAGCCAGGGCATGTCTGAAGAATTCCAGATCAACACCTGCAATAACCCAGGAAACATCTGTGAACAACCGATGTTAGACCAACACCTGTAATAAACCAGGATTTTATCTACATCACCACTTGGGGCATTCGAATGTCAAAAGTGTTCAAAACCCGATGCAGTTTTACACAAGCTCATCATCAGGGAACCCTACACCGGTTCCTCTTCAAGACTTCTGAAACAGTTTACGGATTCTTCCCAACAACGGACGCCAATCCACCGATTTGTTCAGATTCTTATCAAGACTTCTGAAAACAGTTCATGGATTCATCCCAACAACGGATGTTAATCTATCAACTTGTTCAGATGCAACCTTCGAATTCAGTTTACGGACGCTTCCCAACAACGGATGTTGTTCTATTGCTGATTCCTCTTCAAGACTTCTGAAACAGTTTACGGATTCTTCCCAACAACGGACGCCAATCTACCGACTTGTTCAGTTTCTTATCAAGACCTCTGAAAACGGTTCATGGATTCATCCCAACAACGGATGTTAATCTATCAGCTTGTTCAGATGCACCTTTGAATTCAGAAGCCTCCCAACAACGGATGTTGTTCTATTGCTGATTCAACTTCAAGATTTCTGAAAATAGTTCACGGGTTCTCCAAGTAAACGGATGTTAACCTATCGCTTGTTCAGATTCTTCTCAAGCCAACAACCACGGAAGATCGTGCTCGCCAAGATTCTTCCTATCCCCAGCGAGGTTCCTTCAATCCCCAGCGAAGTCAGATTTTCAAACCTTCTTCCCCACAGAGTTTTAGGAAGCAATCTTGAGTTCCCCAGTAAAGTCTCCAGGGTTACCTCCCATCAAGCCAAAGATTCTCAATCTGGTCTCCCCGGCATGAGTCTACTAGTTGGAACTCCCCAGTAGAGGTCATCAGGAATTCTCTTCCCCGGCAACAGCCAAGGATTTATTTTCCCCGGCAGCAGTCAAGATGCTTTTATCTTCAGCCATCTCGGATTTGTGTATCCTCGGCAAGATTAGCTCATCAGCCTACATGCGCATTCATTACATTCATATCATAAACATTAATGTCACATGTATTGCATCATGCATCATAACATTGCATGCAGCTAACCCCTTTGCCTTTTCAGGTAAGATCAGTCGACAGACACAGATCAACTCCCAGGATTCATCCAAAAATAGTTCAGATGTGACCCGGGCACGACGACATCTTGATACTTATTCCAGATTCATTCAGACGCATCAGCAGAAACCTTACACCGGTTCCTCTTCAACTTCTCAACTTCTGAAACAAGTTTACGGATTCTTCCCTACAACGGATGTCAATCTACCGACTGATTCAGACTCTTCTCAACTTTTGAAGACAGTTTACGGATTCTTCCCTACAACGGATGTCAATCTACCAACTGATTCAGACTCCTCAATTTTTGAAATTAGGTTACGGACGCTTCCCAACAACGGATGCTGCTCCATTGCTTGTTCAGTCCCAACTCCTGAAAATAGTTTACAGATTCTCCAGACACGGACATCAATCTGTTACTTGTTCAAGCCCCAATTCAGAGATATTCCAAAACAGGGATGCCCTTCTGATACTCGTCCACTCACCATTGACTTACAGTTCAACATCACCATATGGCATCTATAAGCCCATCCTCCTACCAGCAGTCGCCGAATGGCATCTGTAAGCCCATTCTCAGATGGCATCTATAAGCCCATCCCCCGACAAATTTCTTTCGCACCAGGTGGCATCTTTAAGCCCATCACCAAATGGCATCTATAAGCCCATTCACCTCCACCGTCACTTCGACGAGCGCAAATTTTCTGGGCACATTAGTGTTCAATCTCCTTTTACCTTCAAGTCGCGAAAGGCAAACTTGCCAATCTAACTCTTCAGGTCCAAGAAGATTGAACAGGGGCAACTGTTGTACCCCAAAATTTGCCCTCGCACTTTTCCACAAAGAAATCTCAGCTTCAAACATTTCCTGACTTCTCAAACTGACTCAAGAATCGGACAAACGGACTTTTCTTGACAGTCAAGCAAAATTAGGGTTTTTACTGATTTTCAGAACTCTGAGTTGCTTCATACAGTGGGCTTAGGGTTTGATTGATTTTTGGTTCAATTATTGATCAAGCGAGCGTGATTTGGCATTTAATCAGGAATTAGGGTTTCATGGGCATATTCTCAGAAGAATTTGAATTCCACAACACTTTGCGGTTTATTTCAAGATTCGGATTAAAAGTCGCGTTATCTTGGTTTAAACAACAAAAGAGACAGTGGTTTGAATTCAGTACATTTTGATTGGGCCAGTCAGATGCAAGATGCAGTTTTGGAATTCACAGTGTTCATGTGTTTGATCAGTCTATCTGGGTTAATTGCTGCTTTGCTTTGGATTTTGGATTAGACAGATTTAATTGGATCAATGTTGTTTTATTTTAGTTATTTATTATTCTGAAATTAAATGATTGAATTTATTTTTCAAATTGTTTAATTCTAAGAATTTTAAATAAATAAATAAGCAATAAAGAAATTGGAATTAATTGGGTAATTTAAACTTTTATTGATGTTTGAATTATTTGTACAAGTTGTTGTTTATTACAGACAATAATTTACATTTAATTTAAATATTACATAGAATGAAAAATTATCCTATTTTTTCTAAATATTCTTCGCGCTTCATTCCGCTCCGGTATTCCATTTTTCATCTGCGAAAAGAATAAGAAAAGTCAGAAAATATTTAATTAAAAGACAGATAAAAATGTTCATCATTAGGGGCCGCTGACTGGGATCAGTTGCCCTCTCTGCAAATCACGGGATTTCTCCCGGTTCACAGAGAGGGAAGATTATTTTATCTCATGAAATGCAAATGTCAAAAATGCATAAGTTATGAAATTGCAAGCTGCATAGGAGTTCAAGATTCAAAATCCAATCTAAACTGAAAAAGTTCAATCCAAACTTTCAAATCCAAAACAAAGTCCACTCAAAGAAAATCAATAAAAGCATAAAGCTGTCAAAGAAGATTTGAGGAAAAGATATCAAAATGCAAAATCTATCCAAACTGTCAAAAGGAGATGCAATAGTGTATTATGCAAGTAATAAACTATCTTTTTCATCATTTCCTTAGTCAGCCCCTTCAGAACAGTACAGATAAAAAACATTATAAAAATTCTTTGCTGTACTTTGAGAGAGAAAAAAGGAGATAAAGCAGTTCAGGTTAGGCATAGTTCAGAATATACAGCAGACAGTAGAAGGAGACAGTAGGGAAAAAGAAAATCTACAAGTCCACAAGCAGTTCATAGCAGGCAGTTCATGAGATGGAAAAGAGATAATAAAAGCCAAAACTCAGTTCAGAAGCAACATAGCAGGTTAGAGGGGAGAGAAGAGAGACATAAAACCAGTTCAGCATAACATACAAAGGTACTACTGTCCACAAAAACTGAGTTCAGAAAAAAAAGATAGCAGTTCAGAACAGTTCAGGAAAAGTATACAAACTAAACCACAACCTGCCTAAAAAGAGAGCTCACTACTGTCATAACAAAAAACCCATCAACAACCTTTATGCAAAAAAAGAACACAACATCCTGATAATCCAAACTCAGAACTCAACCAAAACCAATATCCTCAAACCCAAAAAACTCAAAGGCTACTGAACTGGCAAAAGCTAAAAGCTCAAAACAACAAAAACTCTCACATACTCAAACCTGTACCAGTATAATCATACAAATAACACCTAAAGCCATTATCAAGCATATATCCTCACCACCAATAAACCTGCATCAGTCTCAGAACAAAAACTAAAAAAAACAAATAACCTCAACCTTCAAACCATACCAAAAGAACTGATCAAAGCCATACTTGCAAACTGACCAAGCTAAAGTCTCAACCTTCAAAAACACAATATCCTGATATCCAACACCAAGCCTCACCATCTTATGAAACCAACATCTAAGATATTCAAACACCAAACCTCAGAAGTGGATTCATCATAGGCAACAATTCAAAGGGGAACCCAATCTCAAGGCAATATCTGTTCAAAATCATTCAAGATAATCGAGGCAACAATTCACAAGCGTCAAGAGAGCCTCAGAAGCAAGCTTCTTCATAGGCAAATCAGAAAAAAAAAGAAACTCAGTGAAACATATCAAGGCAGCATCTCAGAAGGCAACATCAGGGCAATATTTGTTCAAACACTCAAGGCACACATAAGCAATCACATACATCAAGCAAATTCCCAAGATCAACACAGTAAAAGAAGAGGAAAAACGAAAGTGAAACATAAGCAATAAGCATCAGTGGCACAGAAGAGAAGATAAAGAAGCAAGGATTTAGGTTTTCTCAGCGAATATCATCATCAAAAACCTAAGCATAAATAGCAAGGAACGAAGTTACCAAGAAGGCGTCCAAGCAAGCATCAAGCTTCACCGCTCCGGCCTCCTCAACGCATCCCTTTTCTCTCCTCCATCTCCAGGAATCAGGTAACGAATTTGCTATATCTTTCCCTTCACCTCATAAAAAAAAACGAAACAAATAAAGAGCTCAGAACAAATTCCACGCGTATCAGTCATAGAAGAAAAAAGGGAATACTGAAACAAACCTGGAGCAACGTATCCATTGCCTTGGAGGGAAGAAAGTATGGGTTGCGTTGGTGGCCGGAGATGAACGCTCAGGGAATTGCCAATCGGAGAAGACGAACCAAACGCGCCGTCGCTGCCTCTAGCCCTAACCCTTGTTCCACAAACAACACGCTTAACCCTAAGTTTCGTTTCAGGCTTTGATTTGGGCTTAACCCGTGTCTGCCTTCCTAAGCCCATTAAACATCAATCTCTTTTATCCAATATTCATTAATCAGCTAACCCTTTGTTTTTATTTATTTTATATTTTTTGCTTCTTGATAAAAATACTAACTCTTTCCATTTTATAATAAAAAACAATATTTTCCTTTTTATATACTAACTCATTTTAATCCATTGTTTCTAAAACATATACAATTTATTTCTTAATTTAATTAAACACACTAACTTAATTTAAATACTTTTTATACAAATTAAACTTAAAAACATTTTTGAAATACATTTGTATATAATTATCTTTTCTTTTTTATACATGATTAAATTGAAGAAACTTTTTTAGTTAATATCATTTTTGTACATATTATACATTCTCATACATAATTAAAATTAAACTTTTTTAATTAACATTTCTTTCATACATAATAATTCAATACATTTCTCTTCTAATATTTAGAATTACAAACATTTTGACTAAAATACTCTCCAATTAAAACTTAACACTTAATCAAAACCTTTCATTTGTACATAAACATACAAAAAATCAAAGTTCATTTAAAAACGTATATCTAAGACAAAACCCTAATACGACTCAATTTCACATTTCGCATTTGTACATATTTACACTTACACATACATTTGCACTTACACAATATATTGCCCTACACACATTTTATCTTACATTTATACATTTGACATTTATGTTTTGATTGCAACATTCGATTTGGTTGTAAATACTATAAGTCCCATCCCCTTGTACATTTATACCCCACTCCCGGACATTATTTTGTAATAGCGTAGATTTACATTCCGCAATTTACAGCTTTTCAATTATACCATGGTTAGACCTAGGGTTTGTATGTACATAAAATCAAACGCTAGATAACCTAATACAAGACAAATGTATGTAATCAATACACAATCACACTTGCACCCCCCTAGGGTAATCCCACATGTTGCCTTCCAAAATGGGCCATGCCTGCACGTCGAATGTCTTTGGCAAAACAAAATCAAATGATCATAAGTCTCAAAGTGTTGCCTAAACGAAATGATCATAGTCCCTTCAAAACAAATTGCCAAAGACACTTGGCACCATTGCATTCATGGTCTATACGATGACCCGCGCCCGTCTCGAATAAACTTCCTAAACGCAAGATTGCCCATCAATTTCAATGGTGGAACAAAATTGTTAAAAGGGGTTAAAACATGACAAAAACCTTTGAGTATAATAGGGTAGACAAAACTCTTAGTTACTTGAGATCAAACTTGCAAAAACACTTGCCTTCTTTTCAAAAACCACAATCCACAACACTTTCAAACAAACTCTAAAAAAACATTTGAAAACATCTTTTCGAAAAGATTCACACTTTTGTAAAACACTCAAACACGAGTCAAATACATTAGTTGCCTAAGACAAGGCATCTTTTTTCCAAAACATTTTCAAAAGCACCCACACACGCACCATTTTCAAAGCAATCGAAAAACAAGGCAAGTGATCTAAAAAACCAAGTAACTAAGAGCCCATGGATAACCATGGATGAAAAGGGTGCTAATACCTTCCCTTTTCATAATCTACCCCCCGAACCCACGAAATATCTCAAAAGGTTTTTGCTGTGCTTTTTTTTAACCTTTCCTTTAGGATAAAGTAAAAAGTCGGTGGCGACTCTTGCTAACCGCAACATTTGCGAATACAAACGCAAACCTCAAGTCAGTTCTCCCACCGTATCACAGTTTGGATTAGACATCCTACTACTACGTTTTCTTCTGGGTAAGGGTTGGTTACTATTGGTTGTTTTACCACTTCTGAGGTTCATATAACAGCGAAATTGATACTCAGAAAAGAACTTACACAGCGAAATTGTATCCTAAAATCTTTACTTTCGACTTTCTTAACAACGGGTCCCACCAGGTGTGCCAATTTGTTCACAGTAATTTCTGGTGAACAACCGCTAGTCTTCCAAACTATCGAATAAACTTAATTACTGTTATTCAATTTCTCTGGTAACTTGCAGGATCGACTAGATTGATCCTATGGAACATAGTTGTTTGGTTAAGTCTAATTGTAAAACTGGTATTCCTATTTAGGACTTCTAATTAAAGTGTTTCAAAGATATCCAATCCACTTCGATTACTATACTGAATGATTCGAAGGACAATTTCTATATGATATCAGGAATGTTCTTTAGAAAAGTAAAAATACTTAAGATTGGGCAAATGGCAGGATTAAGTAAGTGAATGTAAAAGTTACTGAATGTTTAGAGTATTCGAACATAAGAAAAGCGTTTAAATGCAGAAAGAAATAAATGACTTCGAATGTAAAGGCTTTAATGTAAAGGCATAAACGTAAAATTGTTTGAAGCACAAATGAAATGGAAGTGAAAGACAAAACTGGAAAATGTAAAGAGTTTTCATTGAGTTGTAAATGTTGGTGTTATCATACGTACATCTTTCGAGCATTCGTTTCCCTATCCATGCGGTATTTTGAATGTTTACTGAATTTGTACAACAGATATGACACACTAAAATCCTAACACTAAGACCTCTATTTATACTACTTCGACCATAATGGTCTTGTTATCAGAATCTGCCACGTTCGAAGCATGCAGAGCATTACTTCCCTCTAGCCTCCACGTGTCCTCGAACGTTCCAATGCTTATGTATTTTGAATTTCCAATATCCCGCTCACGTTTGAATTTCAAGCGCCTTAGTACCTTCATTTCGAATTCGTTTCGAAAACAACCCTCACAAATATAGTCTCATCATTATTTCAAACAAGGCTTTAGACTTACACTCCACAACTATCATTCGAAACCTTGAACTTTAATATTTCCATTCGAAACAAACAGTCTCTTCCATCCCAAATCATCAAACTTGATTTATTCAAACAAAGCCCAATCGTCTTATTTCGAATCATAATATCAAAATCTTCAGCCAACAGTGTAATAATTCCATGGGGTTCCCATTCTGCTATAGCCTTCACAACTCTGAGTATCTTGTCCATTCGTTACCTCGTCCGCAAATGATTGGATTGATCAGAAGCCCGAAGCTAGCCTGTGAAGAGATTATCCTTAAAGTGATCCGACGAGACATAGTCATACGCTTTAATTCCCTAACTTTTGCCTGGATCTCCCTTTCGGGTTTTCGATCCACCGGGAAACCCTTTTTTGCCCAAGTCGGGCGTACAGATTTTTTGTTTTATCCCTAATTTTTGCCTGAACTGCCCTTTCTGGTTTTTGATTCACTGGGATGCCCATTTTTGCCCAAGTCGCCCTTTTGGGTTTTCGACTTATCGAGTCGTTTCATGCGTAGTATCTTTTGACTATATCTGCGTTCGCAGGGTGCGGAAGGTCATCGCCGTCCATGGTGGTCAGAATCATTGCCCCACCAGAAAAGATGTTCTTGATCACAAATGGTCCTTCGTAAGTAGGAGTCTATTTGCCCCTGGGATCACTTTGCGGCAAGATGATTCGCTTGATTACAAGATCTCCGAATTGATATATTTACCTCTTGACTTCCTTGTTGAAGGCCTTGATCATACGTTTTTGGTACGCCTGACCATGACAAACAGCAGTAAGTCGTTTCTCGTCAATCAAGTTAAGTTGATCAAGCCGGGTCTGAATCCAATTGCCTTCACTCAAACCAGCATCCTTCATGATTCTCAAGGAGGGAATCTGAACCTCAATAGGTAAAACAACTTCCATGCCGTATACCAAAGAATAGTGTGTTGCCCTAGTTGAAGTGTGTGCTGTGGAACGGTACCCGTGCAGAGCAAACGATAACATTTCATGCCAGTCCTTGTAGGTGACTGTCATCTTTTGAATGATCTTCTTGATATTTTTGTTCGCAGCTTCGACAACACCGTTCATCTTTGGCCGATAGGGAGATGAATTGTGATGTCGAATTTTGAACTGCTCGCACATAGTGGTGATCATAGTATTGTTCATATTTGTACCGTTGTCCGTAATGATCCTGTCGGGGATACCATACCGACATATGAGGTTCTGCTTGATGAAGCGGGTGTTGTACCCCAAAATTTTCCCTCCCATATTCTTCAAAGTTTTTGACAAGCATCACCTCAAAGGGTTCAAAATCTACTCAAGGGGCTACACAGTCAACCACTCTCCTAGGCCAGTCAAACTAGGGTTTTGGTTCTTGCCAGGAAGTTGAGGTTTTCAAGGGCTCAATCAAGTACCATATGCTCATATACATTGTCAAGCATCTGCATGTCAAGTTTCAAGGCTCACAAGGTCAGGTTGCACAGTCAAAAACCCTAATTGCTCCACAGTCAACTATAGGGGCAAAATGGTCATTTGGCAGTCAAAAGTCAAAATTTTTGGTCAACATCTTATTTGGAAGCCACAATCATCATTTGGTCAAGTCTTGACCATGATTTCACAAGAATGGCTCAAAAATCATCAAGGTGTCAAAAGTTTCTATTTTTGGACAGTTGAAAAGGTCAACTGTAACTTGACCAAGGCATAACTTTTTCATGGTTCATCAGAAAAATCCCATCCAATGCTCATCTTGAAGGGGAAGACATTTCCTACAACTCATATTCACATTCCAAGTCCAAGAAATGCTCTCACAAAAAGTTATCAATTTCAACATTATAGGTCATTTTCAAAAGTCAACAAAAAGGGACTTTAAGTCAAAGACCATAACTTGAGATTGGTAAATAAAAATGACATGGGACCAAAGACATTGGTTAGAGGACTTCAAGACCTTTCCAAAATGTCCAAGAACATGTTCATAGCCTCAAAATTGAGCAAGATATGCATTGGAGAAGTTGGGAAATTTTTGTGAAATGGCCAAAGTCAATTATCCTTGAAACTTCATTTTTGACAAAAGGGGCCCACTTTTTCCACTTGATTCAGCTTGGCCATGCCTCCCACGTGTCCCACAATTTATTTCAAGATTTAAAATTAATTTTTCCATTTTTATTTAATTTTATTTGATTTAATTCATTTTAAATCTTTAAAATTCAAATAAAAATCAAAGAAATTAATGGAGGGATATATTTTGTGTTGAATAGCTTTGAATCACCTTGAAATACCTTCCAAATTCGTGCAAGGCCTATTATGGGCATAGAAATTCAAATTTTGACACAAAAGGCAAGTTGTTTCAATGTTGGTTATGGCAAAATCTCAAGCATAATTGCAATGGTTAAAGGCTCATCATGTGACTGATTCTCATTCATTACTATATATACAAGCCTTCCCAACCTCATTCAAAAAAGGAGTGTGTGCAGAAACGGCCAAGAGCAAAACCAAAAATTATTCAAAAGTGAGAGTTCTAAAACATAGTTGCGAACATCTTCAGATCAAAACAAGCACGTGGTTCTATTCCTTGCCACACCCTGAAGCTAAAGCAACCTTTGCCAAGTCCTGAGGCTCATACCGCGCTGTAAGTTCTTTCCAGGTCCCCTATAATTTCCATATCATTTTTTTCATTACTTTCATGTGCAGATTCTCAAAGGAGGAACACCATAAACCTCATATCCCAGCACTCCAAGTGTCATCAACGCAGATCCAAAGGATAAAAAGTGTAGCACACCATACTCTGGAGTCAAGCATGCTGCAGGCAATCGTGAAAGTCAAACGTGGCTTAGATTTCAGTGGGCTTGGATTGCTTCAATAAACCTCCTATTTGGCCCACACCCCCTTGGTTTTTACTTTCTTTTTTTATTTTGTTTTGTCATTTTCTCTTATTTTTAATTGCTAACCTTTTAATTATTTTTATTATTAACAATTAACTTAATTAACGCATTTTCATAAAAAACCAAAAAATAGAATTAACATTATTATTATTATTATTTTATTTTGTAAATAAATATTAACCAAAATAGTTTAATTAGGCAATTTTAATTCCTTTTCTTAAATAATTAAAATAAATCTAGAATTAGGTAAAAGTTAACTTTTAATTTTATTCCATTTCTTTTATTTCATAAAAACATAAAAAACAAAAAAATATTTTCTTTTAATTAAATTAATTAATTAGCCATTAATTAGCTTTAATTTCATTTTAATTACAAAAAAGACCAAAAAATTCAATTTCTTTTCTTAAAAAGGGTCAACACCCTTAGACATTCCCGATTAATTTATTCGCGCGCATTTACTTTATTTGATTATTATGTAATTGCCTTCAAGAATTTAATAGTTAAATAGGTTTATCGCTTTATTTAATTTTCTGCATTTACTTTCAAAAACGGATCTTTGTAATTTTTGGCGATGTATAGACCCGCGCCTTGTAATAGCGTAGGATTTATGTTTTCGCAATTTACTTTCTGCACCCCTTAACTGTTAAATGCCTGCAAGAATGTATGTAAATAAAAACAACTCGTAGCTCACTAATTAACAAGACAAACATTACTGAATACAACACACAAATACACACACCACTTCTAGGGTACGCCTCACTTGTTGCCTTCGAAACGTGGTCGTCAAGTATAGGACGTTTTAGCGGTCCTTATGTCCATGATCCAGTTGCCTCGAAACAGTTGCCTCGAAACGGTTGCCTCGGATTAAAAAAAGGATCAAGGACATAAGGGTAGCTTCTAAGGTGTCCTAACTGTTGCTTCGGTGACCACACTGTCCCGATAATCGAATTGACCCGAACACCTCCAATAGTGGTGCTACCTACCTCTCAATGGTGGGATGGCACTACCTAAAGGACACTTACACAACTTAATTCCTTAGGGTAGGTAGATGACTCATGGGTACTTGCTCTTTTCAAAAACAAACAAAATACTTTTCACACCTTACACTTTCAAAAGCTTTCAAAACAAATTTTTCAAACACTCTTGAGGACAGATACAAGAGTTATTCAGAAATCTTTCAAAGAAACTTTTTTTCAAACCCACTCACATTTTGAAAAGCAAACATTTTGAAAACATAAGAGCGAGTATCTAAGAGCCCATGGATAACCATGGATAGAAAGGGTGCTAACACCTTCCCTTTCTATAAATCTACCTCCCGAACCGAGAAACTATCTCATAAGGAATTTTGCTGTGCTTTTGTCCTGTCCATGTTGGAGAAAATAAAAGACGGTGGCGACTCTTGCTTACCGCGACATTTCGCGAACCAGCTAAAAACAGTCAGTTCTATTTCCACCGATCACAGAACTGGCGACTCTGCTGGGGATATTTAAAGTGAGGTGTACCTTAGGATAGATTATACTTATGTTTTTAATTGCCTGATTTGTGTGCTTTAATATTGTTGGGCCTGTTTTGGGAGTTCTATAGATCCTAACCCGGATCTGGGGGATACCTCTTAGAAAGTAGCAACAAGACTGTGAGGGAACTGTACGGGGTATACCGACACGGTTGAAGCAGTCTGCTACGTTGATGTGGCGCTTTGGTGAGTACCGGTAACCCTTGAGTCAAGTCAAGGAGAGTACGTGGCTGCCGCGTGGTGTCGTGAAGCATCAACTGACCTTAGGAACCTTAATTGAACCATCTTGGCCTCTTTAGGGTAGTGAGATAACTGGCTTTGGTGCAGTCCGAAGTTGGTTGATACTCGATACTACATTCAGTTGAGGGTTGTTTTCTTGGGATATTTTGATCGCCAGTTCAGTGGCTAAATCGAAACAATGAACACAGAAAACAATCCAATGATATTGAGCTCCTTAGAACCCGGTTACTTTGATAGGACAGGTTTGAGCCCACCAACTTCAAGAGGGTAGTACCCCAAACTTCATGCTGGCCTAAACTCTAAGGGCTCTTTGTGTGACTTGTGTGCCTTCAAAACTTGACTACTTGCATACTTGTTATTTGACACTTGAGTTTCTTGCAGGTTTTGTTTATAGTCCTTAATCTGGACTCATAACAGGGTTTACCTACATTACTCCACATCATAACATCATACCATCATACCATTGCATACATCCTACATAAGGACTAATCCATTTCAAGGGTCTCACGGGCTTGTGATGCAGGTCATGATGAATCAAATGTCTAGCAAGGGGAAAAGGGGATTTACTTTCCTCTAGCCAAGGTTAACAGCTTGAGTCAGGGGCTATGACCCACTCGATATGGTGAGCCTTGACTCTTGAAGAAGGACTCTCAACAATATGCAGTTCCTTCAATCAAGCCACCAGATTCAAATTCTAACAAGCTTCTTTGTTTATCCCGCGAGGTCCTTGAAAAAATTGCATGCATATCATACATATCATTGCATTACAGGTACACTTGTTGCAGGTCACTTACCTTCTTCGCTGTTTATTTCAGCAGTCATCATGAATCCTGAATCATCCAATGGACAAGCTATCAAGGCCCTCCAGGCCCAGAATGCCCAGTTCCAGGAGTTGATTATGAGCCTAGCCCAGGGTCAAAAGGAATTGAAGACTCTGATTCAGAAGAAGAAGAACAAGAGGACTGTTTTGTTCAACCCTAAACACAAGTCTGGGAACACACTGCAGAATGAAGCTGAGAGGACTACTCCATCTGTGGAGGAAGGCAGTCACCAAGGGGGAGAGGTTCCAAGCCCTGTGGTCTCTGACACCGAGACAGACTTCAATGATGAACAATACCCCCCTGCTGAAGACAGGTACAAACAGCTGGAGGACCGGTTAAATGCTATGGATATCCAACGTGTGCCTGGGTTGGACTTTGGGGACCTAGGTTTATCTTCTGGGGTGGTGATCCCTCACAAGTTCAAGGCACCTGCCTTTTTAAAGTACGACGGGGTTTCCTGTCCTAAGCTGCACCTCCATTCATATGCAAGGAAGATCCAGCCCTACACGGCAGACAAGAATCTATGGATCCATTTCTTCCAGGAGAGTCTTTCAGGGACTCAGCTCGATTGGTTCTATCAGTTGGATGGAACCAATATTCGTAACTGGGAGGACTTGGAAACTGCTTTTTATAAGCAGTATCAGTATAATGCCGACCTCGCTCCCACGCGTACCTAACTCCAGGGTATGTCACTTGGGACGAGTGAAGGTTTTAAGGAGTATGCGCAAAGGTGGAGAGATCTGGCTGGAAGGGTGCAGCCGCCCTTGACTGACCGTGAGCTCGTTGACATGTTCTTGGGGACTCTGTCTGGTCCCTTCTTCAACCATCTGATTGGAAATTCTTCTGTTGGGTTTACAGATTTGATGTTGACCGGGGAGAGGATCGAAGCTGGCATCAAGGCTGGAAAGATTCAAGAAGCTTCACCTTCTGATACTCACAAAAAGCCTTACACTGGGAAGAAAGAGGCCAATGCTGCGTACAGCCAAAAGGGTCGCCATGATCAACATGTAGGGGCAGTCCAGATCTCTAATCCTAGGCCTGCTCAACAAGGACAGGGGCATCAACGTAAGGAGGTCGCACCCAAGAGACAATTCACTAAAATCAACATGTCACTGGATCAAGCGCTACAGCAAATGTTGAAGGCAGGGCTGATTACCTTGAGGGCTCCTCTCCGGAATCCAAACACCTCTGCTCCCAACTACCATCCTAATGAGAGGTGCACATACCACTCCGATAGCCCGGGTCATACTACGGACAACTGCTGGCCTTTGAAGAACAAGATTCAAGACATGATCGACGCCGGAGAGATTCAGTTTGACGCGTCAGAGACTCCAAACATAATCAATGCTCCTTTGCCCAATCATTGAAGGCTTTTGTTTATTTGAATTTCCGAGTTGTAATTTTTTGCTTATACAAACAATTAATGTCATAGCAAACTCTTTTATTTCACTAATGCACTGCATATGTCTGTTTTTGAATTAATCCAATTATTTTCATTATATTCAAATTGCTTTCATTTTTTGATGATCAACTCTCAATTAATAATTCTAAGCCTCTTGAGGGAGGATGACGAAAACGATACGACGACATTTACAGTATGCTTTTGAACGAACCCCGCTGATGAGGTACAGGCATTGTTTCAATTTCTAAACACTGGAGTTATAAGGAAGATAATCCCTTGTCAACCCCTCTGAGCCAAAGAAGTAGGAGTTTTTTTCTTTTCGAAAATTAATAGCCTTAATCATAACCTGGGGCAGGGTAGTTCTCTCAGTTGATCCGAGTGCACAACGAATGGCACCAAAAAGTCCTTACAAAACAAAAGACAGTGATGGTTCCGAATAATCATAAAGACAGGTAGTCATCATTTCTCAAAATAAAAGCCCAACAAGTCAAAACCTATGAAGGAGACTTACAAAAACTGGGGCATCCCGCTGACTGTAATCACAAAAGAAACAGTTCAGGCAAAAAACAGGGATAACAAAATCAAAAAAGAAAGAGGTCCTACAAACCCTCAACCAAAAAAGGAATGACTGCCTATTCCAAATAAATTGTCAACATCCGAACCATCACCGGTATATCAGGACGAAGACTCAAACAAGGTCTAACGCACGATCAGCTGAGTTTAGGTTTGAAGGACATTACGAAGAACGGGTGGGTACAAATAATTTGAGCCTTTATCCTTTGTTTCTTAAACCGTGAACCAGGCCACGTTACAACCCTAAAAAGTCCTAGCTGAAGCATGGGTTAGTTCGAAAGCATACTGTTACGAAAGGTATCCTGACTCCTTAAGGTTTGTTATAAAATAATGAGTTGACATCACATTTTACAAAAATCACTTGTTGTTATGAAAAATGCATTTCTCAAAAAACTTCAAGACAGACATAAGATTTGCATTCTTAAAATAACATTGTTTGCATATGACTATTTTGTTTGAATAGCATAGAAGTTCGCACGACGAATGTCTAAATGAACAAAAGCACCCCCAATCAAGGGGCACGGCATGATCATTGTCCAACATCTGGGGCAGTTAGGTCAAGATTCGGAGAATCTCTCAAAAGGCCAACCAGCTTGGGGAAAATCTACGCCTGAGTCACTTGGGGCATTGGGCAGGAAGTCGAGCAACAAATCTTGCCTGATCAAACATCTTCTGGTGGCATGGCAAACACGACAACAGGGGCACCTCCCTACATCCTGAGGGCGTGGACATAGTCAAAAAAAAATACTACGCATAATCAAAGACCCGCTAGGTTGACACACCTAGGCAAAAATAAGGGCTTCCCGGCGAACCAAAAGGGTTCGGGAAAAAACAAGGGATGAAGTGAAAAAATATGTACACCCGGCAAGTCGAAAACCTGAAAAGGCGGCTTGGGCAAAAATGGGTATCCCGGTGGACTGAAAACCCGAAAGGGAAATCCAGGCAAAAGTTAGGGATTAAAGCGTACGACTATGTCCCGTCACCTCGTCACTTGCCTTCCAGAAGAAGATTTGTCGAATCGGCAGTTGTCTAACACTTCACAAGGTATCTTCCTCTCCCACATCAGAAACAGGGGCAATAATGAGTTGTCCAAACGATCTAGTTACTCTGTCAACCAAGGTACCAAGGTAGGTTCGGCTGAAGAACATGACCAAGATACCTTCACTCCCCACAGAGTAAGACCAGATTTCAGCAATACTCTCCCCGAGCAGAGTTTGGTCTCCCAATCAACCCTGAAAAGGCACAGTATCCTCCAGCAAGTCAGCGATACTCTCCCCAAGCAGAGTTAGTCTACTGTCAGCCTCAAGGAAGTCGGTTTATCCCCCAGAAGATCTCAATATTCCTCAGCGGAGTATACAGATCTTCCTAAGCAAGCATCCCCGGCAGTCTTAATATAAGATTGTTCCCCGGCGGAATACAGACACACCAATGGAGCCACTTCCCCAGTACAGTTCAAAAGTTTCCCCAGGAGAGTTGAATCAATCCCCCCAGTAGGAAGCTTATCCCCAGTAGATTCTGGAAGCTTATCCCCTGCAGAGCACGAACGCGTCTCCCCGGCTTTATCCAAAGGTTATTCCCCACCAGGGCTTATAACTGGGTTATCCTCAGCTAATAACCACGGAAAGATCGTCCTCGGCGAAGTTTCTTCCTACCCCCCAACGGAGTTCATCAATTCCCTCAACAAAGCTTATCAACAGTATCCCTCAGCGGAGTTATCATCAAATTCTCAGTGAAGTATCCCTTCCCCACAGAGTATTCCCCGCATAGTATCTCTCCAGCAAGTTTATTCCCCAACGGAGTCATCTTCTCCTACCGGTTTGTTCTTGCAACCATCATCCCCAGCGGAAACGAAGAACTTTGTTCTTCAACATCAGCCCAGGATTCAACTTCCCGACATTCGTCAAGGATTTATTTTCCTAGACGAAAATACATTCATAAACATATCACCTTTCATACATCTTGCTTACATACACAATGCATGCACATACGCATCATATCACACAAATCTCATTTATTTTTGAGAACATCTTAAAATCATGCAGTTCATGCATCATGACATTGCATACAACTGATGTTTTGCCTTTTCAGGAAAAAGGTCAATCCAAAGACGATTACTATCAATGGTCGCAATTCCAGATTCGATTCCTGTATCTAGCCAGGGCATATCTGTGAGTAGATTCGACACCTGTATCCAGCCAGGGCATATCTACATTAAAGAGATTGAAGAGATAGCCGAGAAATGCTCCAGATATGGATGTTGTTCTTTTGCTTATTCAGATTTATCTCCAGAGATAGCTTAGAAATGCTCCAGAGATGGATGTTGTTCTTTCGCTTATTCAGATTTTCTCTTCAGAGATGGCTTAGAAATTCTCCAGAAATGGACGTTATTCTTTTGCTTATTCAAGAGTTTCCTTTTAGATATAGCTGGGAAATGCTCCAGATATGGATGTTGTTCTTTTGCTTATTCAGATTTTCTCTTCAGAGATAGCTTAGAAATGCTCCAGAGATGGATGTTATTCTTTTGCTTATTCAAGAGTTTCCTTTCAGATATAGTTGGGAAATGCTCCAGATATGGATGCTGTTCTTTTGCTTATTCAGATTTTCTCTTCGGAGATAGCTTAGAAATGCTCCAGAGATGGATGTTATTCTTTTGCTTATTCAAGAGTTTCCTTTCAGATATAGCTGGGAAATGCTCCAGAGATGGACGCTATTTTGTTGCTTATTCAGAGTTGCTTGTTCAGAAATAGTTCAGATATGCTCCAGAACCGGACGCTATTCTGTTGCTTATTCAGGGTTTCTTTTCAGAGATAACTTAGAGATGCTCCAGCCACGGATGCTATTCTATTGTTTATTCAGAGATTCTTTCTAGAGATGGTTCAGATGCGATCCAGACATGGCTACATTCTGATACTTATTCCAGACTCCCTTCTAGAGATAGCTTATAAATGCTCCGGACACGGATACTATTCTATTGCTTATTCCAGATTCCCTTCTAGAGATGGTTCAAATGCGATCCAGACATGGCTACATTTTGATACTTATTCCAGACTCCCTTCTAGAGATAGCTTAGAAATGCTCCGGACACGGATACTATTCTATTGCTTATTCAGATTCAAACTCCTAAAGATAACTTAGAGATGCTCCAACCACGGATGCTATTCTATTGTTTATTCCATATTTCTCTCCAGAGATAGCTTGGAAATGCTCCAGATATGGATGCTGTTCTTTTTCTTATTCAAGACTCATTCTAGAGATAGTTCAGATGTGACCCAGACATGGCGACGTTCTGATACTCATTCCAGATTTCCTTTCAGAGATAGCTTGGAAATGCTCCAGATATGGATGCTATTCTTTTGCTTATTCAAGACTCCTTCTAGAGATAGTTCAAATGTGACCCAGGCATGGCGACGTTCTGATACTCATTCCAGATTTCCTTTCAGAGATAGCTTAGACATGCTCCAGATATGGATGCTGTTCTTTTGCTTATTCAAAACTCCTTCTAGATATAGTTCAGATGCGACCCAGGCATGGCGACGTTCTGATACTCATTCCAGATTTCTTTTCAGAGATAGCTTGGAAATGCTCCAGATATGGATGTTGTTCTTTTGCTTATTCAAGACTCCTTCTAGAGATAGTTCAGATGTGACCCAGGCATGGCGACGTTCTGATACTCATTCCAGATTTCCTTTCAGAGATAGCTTGGAAATGCTCCAGATATGGATGTTGTTCTTTTGCTTATTCAAGACTCCTTCTAGAGATAGTTCAGATGTGACCCAGGCATGGCGACGTTCTGATACTCATTCCGGATTTCCTTTCAGAGATAGCTTGGAAATGCTCTAGATATGGATGCTGTTCTTTTGCTTATTCAAGTCTCCTTCTAGAGATAGTTCAGATGTGACCCAGGCATGGCGATGTTCTGATACTTATTCAGATTTCCTTTCAGATATAGCCTAGAGATGCTCCAGATCCGGACGCTATTCTATTTCTTATTCAGATTCAAACTTCTAAAAGACAACTTAGAGATGCTCCATCCCGGATGCTATTCTATTGTTCAGTCCAGATACGATCCAGATTCGGATGACATTCTGTTACTCATGCAGTATGGATATACCCCAGACACGACGGTCATTCTACCATTTATTCAGACGTCAGCAATCAGGCACAGACTAGATATGCTCCAGACACGGAAGCTATTCTATTTCTTATTCAGATTCACCTATCCACCATCTTTCCAAATGGCATCTATAAGCCCATTCCCGACAAGGTTCTGTCACACTTTCAGATGGCATCTTTAAGCCCATCCTCCCATCCATCATCTCTCCAAATGGCATCTGTAAGCCCATTCCCGTTGTCACACTGCTGATACTCTACTATGTGAGTGCAAATTTCTGGGCACTCTAGTGTTCAATCATCTTCCACCCTCGGATCACGAAAGGCACACAAGCCAATCTACATCCTCAGGTCTAAGAAGATTGAACAGGGGCAATTGTTGTACCCTAAAATTTGCCCTCCCATATTCTTCAAAGTTTTTGACAAGCATCACCTCAAAGGGTTCAAAATCTACTCAAGGGGCTACACAGTCAACCACTCTCCTAGGCCAGTCAAACTAGGGTTTTGGTTCTTGCAAGGAAGTTGAGGTTTTCAAGGGCTCAATCAAGTACCATATGCTCATATACATTGTCAAGCATCTGCATGTCAAGTTTCAAGGCTCACAAGGTCAGGTTGCACAGTCAAAAACCCTAATTGCTCCACAGTCAACTGTAGGGGCAAAATGGTCATTTGGCAGTCAAAAGTCAAAATATTTGGTCAACATATTATTTTGAAGCCACAATCATCATTTGGTCAAGTCTTGACCATGATTTCACAAGAATGGCTCAAAAATCATCAAGGTGTCAAAAGTTTCTATTTTTGGACAGCTGAAAAGGTCAACTGTAACTTGACCAAGGCATAACTTTTTCATGGTTCATCAAAAAAATCCCATCCAATTCTCATCTTGAAGGGGGAGACATTTCCTACAACTCATATTCACATTCCAAGTCCAAGAAATGCTCTCACAAAAAGTTATCAATTTCAACATTATAGGTCATTTTCAAAAGTCAACAAAAAGGGACTTTAAGTCAAAGACCATAACTTGAGATTGGTAAATAAAAATGACATGGGACCAAAGACATTGGTTAGAGGACTTCAAGACCTTTCCAAAATGTCCAAGAACATGTTCATAGCCTCAAAATTGAGCAAGATATGCATTGGAGAAGTTGGGAAATTTTTGTGAAATGGCCAAAGTCAATTATCCTTGAAACTTCATTTTTGACAAAAGGGGCCCACTTTTTCCACTTGATTCAGCTTGGCCATGCCTCCCACGTGTCCCACAATTTATTTCAAGATTTAAAATTAATTTTTCCATTTTTATTTAATTTTATTTGATTTAATTCATTTTAAATCTTTAAAATTCAAATAAAAATCAAAGAAATTAATGGAGGGATATATTTTGTGTTGAATAGCTTTGAATCACCTTGAAATACCTTCCAAATTCGTGCAAGGCCTATTATGGGCATAGAAATTCAAATTTTGACACAAAAGGCAAGTTGTTTCAATGTTGGTTATGGCAAAATCTCAAGCATAATTGCAATGGTTAAAGGCTCATCATGTGACTGATTCTCATTCATTACTATATATACAAGCCTTCACAACCTCATTCAAAGAAGGAGTGTGTGCAGAAACGGCCAAGAGCAAAACCAAAAATTATTCAAAAAGTGAGAGTTCTAAAACATAGTTGCGAGCATCTTCAGATCAAAACAAGCACGTGGTTCTATTCCTTGCCACACCCTGAAGCTAAAGCAACCTTTGCCAAGTCCTGAGGCTCATACCGCGCTGTAAGTTCTTCCCAGGTCCCCTATAATTTCCATATCATTTTTTCATTACTTTCATGTGCAGATTCTCAAAGGAGGAACACCATAAACCTCATATCCCAATGCTCCAAGTGTCATCAACGCAGATCCAAAGGACAAAAAGTGTAGCACACCATACTCTGGAATCAAGCGTGTTGCAGGCAATCATGAAAGTCAAACGTGGGTTAGATTTCAGTGGGCTTGGATTGCTTTAATAAACCACCTATTTGGCCCACACCCCCTTGGTTTTTACTTTTTTTATTTATTTTGTTTTGTCATTTTCTCTTATTTTTAATTGCTAACCTTTTAATTATTTTTATTATTAACAATTAACTTAATTAACGCATTTTCATAAAAAACCAAAAAATAGAATTAACATTATTATTATTATTATTATTTTATTTTGTAAATAAATATTAACCAAAATAGTTTAATTAGGCAATTTTAATTCCTTTTCTTAAATAATTAAAATAGATCTAGAATTAGGTAAAAGTTAACTTTTAATTTTATTCCATTTCTTTTATTTCATAAAAACATAAAAAACAAAAAAATATTTTCTTTTAATTAAATTAATTAACTAGCCATTAATTAGCTTTAATTTCATTTTAATTACAAAAAAGACCAAACAATTCAATTTCTTTTCTTAAAAAGGGTCAACACCCTTAGACATTCCCGATTAATTTATTCGCGCGCATTTACTTTATTTGATTATTATGTAATTGCCTTCAAGAATGTAATAGTTAAATAGGTTTATCGCTTTATTTAATTTTCTGCATTTACTTTCAAAAACGGGTCTTTGTAATTTTTGGCGATGTATAGACCCGCGCCTTGTAATAGCGTAGGATTTATGTTTTCGCAATTTACTTTCTGCACCCCTTAACTGTTAAATGCCTGCAAGAATGTATGTAAATAAAAACAACTCGTAGCTCACTAATTAACAAGACAAACATTACTGAATACAACACACAAATACACACACCACTTCTAGGGTACGCCTCACTTGTTGCCTTCGAAACGTGGTCGTCAAGTATAGGACGTTTTAGCGGTCCTTATGTCCATGATTCAGTTGCCTCGAAACAGTTGCCTCGAAACGGTTGCCTCAGATTAAAAAAAGGATCAAGGACATAAGGGTAGCTTCTAAGGTGTCCTAACTGTTGCTTCGGTGACCACACTGTCCCGATAATCGAATTGACCCGAACACCTCCAATGGTGGTGCTACCTACCTCTCAATGGTGGGATGGCACTACCTAAAGGACACTTACACAGCTTAATTCCTTAGGGTAGGTAGATGACTCATGGGTACTTGCTCTTTTCAAAAACAAACAAAATACTTTTCACACCTTACACTTTCAAAAGCTTTCAAAACAAATTTTTCAAACACTCTTGAGGACAGATACAAGAGTTATTCAGAAATCTTTCAAAGAAACTTTTTTTAAAACCCATTCACATTTTGAAAAGAAAACATTTTGAAAACATAAGAGCAAGTATCTAAGAGCCCATGGATAACCATGGATAGAAAGGGTGCTAACACCTTCCCTTTCTATAAATCTACCTCCCGAACCGAGAAACTATCTCATAAGGAATTTTGCTGTGCTTTTGTCCTGTCCATGTTGGAGAAAATAAAAGACGGTGGAGACTCTTGCTTACCGCGACATTTCGCGAACCAGCTAAAAACAGTCAGTTCTATTTCCACCGATCACAGCGGGCAACCACATTCTTTGTAACGGAGGCGAAGGAAGCTGCTTCGACCCTATTGGTAAAATAATCAATGGCCACCAGGATGAAACAGTGTCCATTGGATGCTGTAGGCTTAATATCTCCAATCATGTTGATTCCACACATCGCGAATAGCCAAGGTGCTGTTAAGACATTGAGAGGAACTGGAGGAATATGTACCTTGTCAGCATAGACTTGGCATTTATGACAAGTACGGGAATGTTGATGACAATCAGCTTCCATGGTAGACCAGTAGTAGCCTGCCCTTAGAATCTTCTTAGCCATCGTATGACCGCTTGAGTGGGTGAGAAAGGTGCCATTATGTAGTTCAACCATAATCTGCTCAGCTTCAACCTTGTCCACACAACGGAGTAGGACACAATCAAGATTGCGCTTGTATAGGATACCATTGCTCAGAAAGAACTTGGCAGCGAACCTCCTTAAGAACTTTTTATCATTGACTGAGGCTCCTTCAGGGTACTCTTGTGCTTCGAGATACTTCTTGATGTCGTGAAACCAAGGTCGGTCCACCACTTCTTCGGTATTAATCTCGTGACAATGAGCAGGTTCGTCCATTCGTTCAATGGTGATTTGAGGTGCCTCATTATCCTAGTTAAGTTTAAACATGGAAGACATTGTAGCTAGCACATCTGCTAGCTGATTCTCTTCTTGCGGGAAATGCTCGAAGGTAATCTGCTCGAAATGTGGTAAGAATGTCAGGACATGTTCTTTGTAAGGGATGAGGTTATGGTGTTTATTATCCCACTCTCCTTTGATTTTACTGATAACCAAAGCTGAGTCCCCAAATACAATCAAAGATTTGATTCCCAAGTCAATAGCAGCCTTGAGACCAAAGATGCAAGCTTCATATTCGGCCATGTTGTTGGTGCAGCTGAAGCAGAGTCTAGCAGTGAAAGGCATATGGCAACCTTATGGAGAGATAAGTACCACGCCGATACCGTTGCCAAGTGCATTTGAAGCACCATCAAAGTACAGGGTCCATCGGGATCCTTGTTCAGGTCCGTCATACGGTCCGTTACCTTTAATATTGTCCAATGTCATGATATCCTCGGCAGGGAAGTCGAACCTCATAGATTGGTAATCTTCAACGGCTTGATGAGATAGATGGTCATCTAGTACACTCCCCTTTATAGCTTTTTGGGTTGTGTACTGGATATCATACTCAGTCAGGATCATCTGCCATATAGTGATCCTTCCGGATAAAGCAGGCTTCTCAAAGATGTACTTGATCGGATCCATTTTGGAAATCAGCAAAGTGGTATGTGTCAACATATACTGCCTTAGCCAGCGAGCAGCCCATACCAAAGCACAACAAGTTTTCTCGAGCAGTGAGTAGCGAGTTTCACAGTCGGTAAACTTTTTGCTAAGGTAATAAATGGCATGCTCTTTTCGGCCAGACTCGTCATGTTGGCCCAATACGCACCCCATTGAATTATCCAAAACAGTCAGATACATGATTAAAGGTCTTCCTTCGACGAGTGGCATCAAGATAGGAGGCTCCAGCAAATACTCCTTGATCTTATCGAAAGCAGCTTGACAGTCATCATTCCATTCAACCACCTGATCTTTCTTCAACAACTTGAAGATTGGCTCACAGGTAGATGTTAGGTGAGAGATGAACCTTGCAATGTAGTTTAAGCGTCCCAAGAAACCTCTGACCTCCTTTTTAGTGCGGGGGGCAGGAATTTCTTGTATAGCTTTGACTTTGGCAGGATCAACTTCGATGCCTTTGTTACTGACGATAAATCCCAAAAGTTTACCGGACCTGACTCCGAAAGTGCACTTGCTAGGATTCAGTCTGAGCTTATATTCCTTTAACCTGACAAACAACTTTTGCAGATGGTCGAGGTGTTCTTCTGTTTGTGAACGGGCTATCATGTCGTCTACGTAGACTTCAATCTCATGATGTATCATGTCATGAAACAAAGCTACCATGGCTCGTTGATAGGTTGCCCCGACATTTTTCAGTCCAAATGGCATCACTTTATAGCAGAAGGTACCCCACTGTGTAACAAAAGTAGTCTTCTCCATGTCTTCGGGGGCCATTTTGATCTGGTTGTACCCTGAAAATCCATCCATGAAAGAAAATACCTTGTGTTGAGCTGTGTTATCAACCAAGATGTCAATGTGTGGAAGTGGAAAATCATCTTTAGGGCTAGCCCTATTTAAGTCTCTGTAATCCACACATATTCTGACTTTGTCATCCTTCTTAGGTACGGGCACAATGTTAGCAACCCATTGTGGATA
Source organism: Vicia faba (assembly GCA_948472305.1). Classification (NCBI taxonomy): domain Eukaryota; kingdom Viridiplantae; phylum Streptophyta; class Magnoliopsida; order Fabales; family Fabaceae; genus Vicia; species Vicia faba. The sequence continues at coordinate 500,769,472 of OX451740.1, forward strand.
GGAGGTAACAACCAGAAAGCCAGCATTGAACTGTTTCATCACTTCAGCTTTGATCTTCTCAGACATATCGGGCCTCATTCAGCGAACTTTCTGTTTGATTGGTGGACAATCTTATCTTGTAGGGAGACGGTGAACCACAATATCTGTATCTAGTCCCGGCATGTCTTTATAGGACCAGGCAAAGATCTCAACATATTCATTCAACAGCTGAACTAAGCTCTCTTTGACACTTGGCTCCAGGTTGGCACCCACTTTAACCTCTTTTCTGTCTTCCTCTGTTCCCAAATTGATAGTTTCTAACAACTCTTCATGGGGCAGAATAGCCCTTTCTTCTTGTTACAAAAGTTTAGCTAATTCTCCAGGCACTTCACAGTCTTCATCACCTTGGTACTCAGCATGATTGACCAAATCTTCAAAGTCACTGAAGGCCAAAGCAGAATAGTCACCCATGGAATCCGGAGTGGATGGATACCTGCATTTTGTGAGTGTGGGTGTGTGTAAGGGATAGCCATCCTTAAACAAAATAAAATGTAAAAGGAAAGAAAATGAACACAAAAATTTATAGATGAAAACGTCCATGATTCATTAAAAATGGCATATGAAAATAAAGAATCAAAACCCTTACAAATGAACCTATATGCCCCGGGTAAGGTATAAGGCGAAAAGAGTGTACGAATTGCTTAAAAGTTATTAGAGACCAACATAAATGTTCAAAAGATAAATTACTGATTGATGAAAGTAATGGGAACAAAGTCTTTCGCCTCCCAGTTGTTTAGTCCCCCTTCAATGGTTGGAAAGATCCAATCTTCAATGTTGCCTTCTTCATCATCATCTTCTAAAGCATGAACTTCATGGTGAGTGATCTTTAAGGGTGGTCCTCCAGCCCGGGAGCGACGCACAGCTTTCTGGCCAGCAACAATGAAACCCAATCCGAACTTATCCGTCTTTTGAGAAAAATCAAGCAGTTGACCCCACACCGTACTTCCTCCTTCCTTGACTACAGCCTCCGCATCTTTAAGGGATGACATCCGGGACACAGGCTTGGTAATGATAGGCACATCAGTCATTGTCTTGGCTACCGCAACTTCAGGAGAAACCTCTTCAAAGTGTTGGAAATGTGTTTCTATGAATTCACCATCTAACTCCACGTAGCGGAAAGAGTTAAGGTGGCTTATCATATACTCCTCCTCACCATAAACTGCTATAATCTTACCCTGAGTTGGGTACTTGAGCATCTGGTGTAGAGAAGAAGTGACTGCCCCAGCGTTGTGGATCCATGGCCTTCCCAACAAGCATGAATATGAAGGACGGATGTCCATCACATGAAATGTAGAGTTGAAAATTTCTGTACCCACTTTGATTGGGATGTCCACCTCTCCGTGAACCATCCGCTTAGAACCGTCGAAGGCTCTAACAATAATATTACTGGGCTTTAGGGTCAAACCTTCACAGTCCAATCTGTCCAATGCTTTCTTTGGTAGAACATTTAAAGATAAGCCGATATCAAATAGAACATGAGAAAGTGTGGTCCCTCTGCACTCTACCGAGACATGCAGCGCATCATTATGCTTTCTTCCCCTAGGGGTCAAATCAGCGTCAGAAAAGCCAAGACCATTATCGGCTGTAAGGCTAGCCACGCATTCTTGAAACTGATCTGCAGAAGTTTCTTGAGGCACGTGTGCCGTCTTTAAAAATTTGATCAAGGCTTTGGCATGAGCCTCGGAGCAGAGTAATAGAGCCAGCATAGAGATTTTGGAAGGGGTTTGCCCCAACTGCTCTACGACATCATAGTCGCTCTTCTTAATTATCTTTAAGATTTCCTCCATCTCCTTTTGGGTGGTCTCGGGGATAACCAAAGTCTGAGCCCTCGTCCTGACGGGCGCTTCTTGGATCCCCTTACCTTTATCGGTGGTAACAACAGAGGGTTCAATTTCGAGAGTAACAATTTCTTCAATTACTGGACTTTGCACAGATGTCTTGACAGGCACAGAAGCTCTTGAGGGTCCGAACACTGCTCGTGGAGGAGCAATCTCCGGAGAGAAGATTCTTCCACTACGAGTTATCTTACTTGTCCCCGCAATATTCCCTATGTCAGGAGTTTCTTCATCGGAATTCTCTTGGACTGATTCGATCTGCTTAACACCATGGTAGAAGATCTCTCCTCCATAATTCCATGGTATCGTCTTGTTGGACTTATACGGGATAGGCCCCAACATGGTAATCTTCAGCGGTACAAGCTTTGGATCAGGCGTAATCTTAACAGGCCTTTTGCAGGTCTTGGAAAGATTGTCGGAAATGGTGATTATAGCAATGTCATTGATTGGAGTAACAAAGGTAGCAGGAGTAACATGAGTGATAGTAGCAACAAGAGTTTTCTGAAAGAGGATCTCTTGAGTATCCATCAGGCGTTGGATGCCTGATTTCAACAATGGGCAGTCGGATTGCAAGGTTGAACAGAAGTAACAGTCTTTTTCACATCCCGGGAAAATCCCAACTTTCAACAGATTCATTTTAATCATTGGCAACAAAGTCATTAATTCATCAACAGCGGTAACATGAAGATCTTCCACAATTGCATGGACATTATGACCATGTTTTTGAAGTAGTGAAAAACACAAGAAGGGGGGTTGAATTGTAAAACTGAAAAACAATGCAATGAACAAGATATTTTTATCCTGGTTCGTTTGATCTCAAACTACTCCAGTCCACCCGTCAAGGTGATTTCGCCTCTCTCCAACGAGGTCTTAATCCACTATATTCAACTGAATATTACAAACTGCTTTAACAACTGCTAAAGCCTTCTTGATGCAAACCACAACCCGGTTTGTCAAGGAAACACTTTCTTATAAAGAAGATAAATCTAAGTGTGTGAATGTTTTCAACAAAACTGTATCACAACTGTGATGTATACACAACTTTAAGCTTAGAAACTAGATTGCTAAACAATAATTGAGTAAGGAGATATGAGGTGTTTAGCAAACTGGGAGAAGGAAGATTATGATCAGCTTTTAGGCGTGTAAAGAGTTGGAGAGCATTAGCCAATTCAATCTTCATAGTCTTGTTTATATAGCACTGAGATTGTTGAATGTTGGAGCAATATTCTTGATTCAATGCTAATAACAAACTTTCCTTATTGAGCAGATCTTGTCTGGAATGAGGCCGTTGGTAATAATTTGCTTTCAATGCACAGTACCGTTGCTTACTTAATGCATGTTCTGGCTTGGCTCATTCTGACTCTGCTTAGCTGCTGATAAACTGTTGTTTTCTTTATCAGAGTGTTGAGCGCAGTTCTGTTCATCAGGCTTCAGCATACACGTGAGTTGATCTTCTGATTCTGGTATTCTGATATAGCAACTTCTGATGCTGATTGAGTGTGATCTCGTTTATACCTATCAGAGTATCTGCAAATCAGAACGTAATAATTTAGGCAGCAGATAGTTCATACATGAATCATATAAATAATATATCTTTTCATTTTGTTATCATCAAAACTTAAACATAGGGTAGTAGATTCAAACATTGTTCTAACAATCTCCCCCTTTTTGATGATGACAAAAACTAGATATTTTTAATTGAAAATAATGTGAAAAGGTATCACAGATATGTATCAGAGTAAGAGTTTATCAAAGATAAGGGATAAGAGATGAGAGATACTCCCCCTGAATTTATTACTTCCCTTTTTGATTCCAAGAGTTCTTCAGGATCAGATCATTTTGCCTTTCTTTGAACATCAGAGTATCAGAGTCTTTGACTGTCAGAAGCTTTAGATCAGCATATCAGAGCAGAGCTTCAGATCAGCGTATCAGAGCTTTTCTTGTCAGAGCTTTGCTTTGGGTTAGAGTATCAGAGCTGATCAGAGTATCAGAGCTTTAGTCTTCAGAGTATCATGGTGCTTTCTTGTACCTGTAGACTTAAGCAAAACAGAAAACATTTTCAAGTATAACAGGGTTAGAATGTTCGAGAATTTCTGTCTTAGTAATCCGTTTTAGAATGTTCGAGAATTTCTGTCTTAGTAATCCGTTATTATTTAAAATATCATTCTTGTTCTCCCCCTTTTTGTCAGCAATCAAAAAGTGTAAGTGATGTGCTAAAAACAGTTAAGATCAGAAAAACTTGTCATATTAAAAAGGTTCAGAATCAAACAAAACATATTAAAGCAGTACATCAGAAAATCAAGGAAAACATGAAAATGACATGAATGAAAAAAAAACTAAGGTTGGGGAGGAAAGCGTGTGAACAGGTTCTCCAGCATGGCTTTGATCTGATCAGCAGTCTCATTCTGCTTGTGCACCATGCTGACAACAATGTCAATCTTGCTATCCTGCACATCCATCCTTTCTTTCATCTTCTGGTCATTTTCATCCATCCTCTGCTGCAGACGCATGTCATTCAGCTTCAGCTCTTCCAGAGTCTGCCTGTCCAAGGAAGCTTGAGAAACATCAGAGGCAGGGAGCTTCTGAGAGCTTTCTGCAACATCTTCTCCTTGACTTGCTTCAGCTTGAATGGTCTTGTCTTCTTCTGGTTGCACCTTTGAAGCTAGCTGTTTCTCAGACCAAGGCTCACTATCCAGAGGGAGCACGGCTTCCTGAGGCAGCTGACTTTCAACTTCCTTCAGCAGCTTGCTGAAGTTCTGTTGTGCCTGCTCATAGTTGATATCCTGCAACTTGAGGGCTTCAGCACGTACCCAAATTCTGAATTGTGACCAGAGCTGGTCAGAGGCAACTGGGTTAATTATTCCAGGACATACTTGCTTCAAGGAAGCAATCCACTGCTGCATACCTGTTTCAAAATTCATAATACCAGAGCCAACATCTGGTTGTTTTGGTTTTGGGATGGCTATTTTATTTTTCAGATCAGCAAGACGGTCAAGGCTGGTTAAGTCTATGAAGGTCCTGCTGGGGCTTTCGGTGGTTTGCTTGGCAGCTGTTTGTTTTGGAGATGGAGTGGGAGAATCAGAAATTATGATTGGACTGTGTGGTGTTTTAGGAGTATTGGGTGGTGTAGATTCTGGTGAGGATGGCAACTGGGCCATTGTGACTGTTGTTCCACATGGCAGCTGGATTGCCAGAGGTGATGGTTGAGGTGAATGAGGTTCAGAAGGTGGAGGAGAAGGAGTTTCAGAGTGATGAAACTCAGGTTGAGGTGATGGTGGATGAATTTCTGGTTGAGGAGAGGGAGACGGAATTGCTGGTTGAGGAGACGTTGTTGGAATTTCTGGTTGTTCAGGGATGAGAGGTTCTTCTGGAATGGATGAGAGAAGTTGTTGTTGTTCTGGTTCCTCAGCAGATTGTTGTTGTTCTGGTTGTGGAGGAGGGACAATTTGTGGTTCAGAGTTTGGATTGGAGGAGTGATCAGAAGTGTGTTGATCAATGTCAGACAGCACTTTGTCAATTGCTGATGTTGTTGATATTGTTGGTTTTGGGTGTTTGGTTCTGGGTCTTCTGAGTTGTAGTGCCTCAGAAGGGTCATCTTCTGGTTCAGTTTCATCTATTGTTGGGATGGGGATTGAGATTCTATGAGAGGTTGGAGGTGGAATAGATGCTGGAATAGTAGAAGAATTTAAAACAGAAGCAGCAGATAAATTACTTCTTTTCTTGGGTGTCTGCTGGGATGATCCTTCTGAAGGTGCCTTCCTCTTCTTCGTCTTCTTCAGAGTCACTTCTGGTTGAGGTTGATGCAGATCTTTGATCTTCAGATTTGGATATGTGCCATCAGCTTTGCACGCGTCCATATATCTGAGAACTACCACTGGCTTGGATTCTATCTGAGAGAATAAAGGAAAGTCACTCAGTGGAACTCTTCTGCTGGTGATATCAGCAATAGGAGTAGCGCTGGGTTCCTTTTTGATATTCTCTATCAACTTCATTTTCTTCAAGTTCTTCGCGTTCAGAGGCTTCCCAACTGTTGGTTCAATGGTGCTTAACTCTTGAGCTTCTATCAGATGCTCTATCAGCCTATTCTCTGTCAGAATATCTGATATCAGCCTTCCAAAGGGAATCCAATCCCTCTTTGTTCTTTCTTCTTCCCTGGTTTCCTTCACGCTTGTTCTGAGGTGGTTGAACAGAAGATGAGCCAAGTTGATTTTTACCTTCTGATTAATAAAGTAGATCAGAAACTGCTGATCCACATTTATGTAATCAGGGGAACTAGTTGGCTTCCTATGGTTGAAGCACCCCAGAATTATCTTCGCCCAAACTCTGTGATGATCCTTCAGATCTTTGATCTTGCTGCTGGGCACCCCATGGGTGAAAATCCTTTCAGCTATGACGCCCACGTCAGCACATCTCTCAGCCATATCAATACAGCGGACGCCACCGCCACTGTAACCTATTAACTTTGCTATGTGATCCTCAGTGATCACAATCTTCTTCCCCATAATGTAGGAGGTGACTTGATGCGTTGAAGCAGTCGCATGAATCCAGAACTCCTTCACTAACATAGGGAATGTTGGTCCAACCAACCTGTCAAAATACCTTTCCCATTTCTGTGCCCTAACTTCTTCAGTTAGATCAAAACTGTTTTCCTTCAAGCTTCCAAAATCGATGATCAATTCAGATAACACTTCAAGATTCTTCACAGGAGTGAGGAGTGTTCTGAATGGAACTTGATACTATTCAGATGATGCTTTCTTCTGAGGACCTGCAGAAGCACTGCTGGAGGTTGCCATGTTCACACTAAAAGATTTTGAGAAGAAACTGAGAAAAATAGTTTGCAAGAGATGAACACAGAAAAATGCAGAGAATGCTTGAGAAATAGTGAGAAACTGTAAAAGATTAGAATGAGAGGTTAACGTGTTTAAATAGAGTTCAGAATATTTTGAAATTGTAAACGTTTTTAAGAGAGAGAAATAAAATCATGATTACGTTTTAAAAGCATGATTACTTTTATTAAATGCTTGCTGATTTTGGGGGATTTGAGAAAGATACTTAAAAACGGTTACCAGACATGTGTCTCAATGCACCCAATCAGCGTTTTGCCTTCTCAGAAGCGTGCACGCATTCTGCTTCAGAGATTTGCTGATGATTGGATGACACTTGTTTGATGTAGTGATCAGCACGTCTGTCTTTGAGCTTAGACTCTCAGATCTTTAGACTTGCATCTGATACAATCTGCATGTTCTATCTTTCTGAAAAGAGATTGATCAGAAGTTCACAGAAAACAAATACATTCTGAAGATAAATATATGGAATTAAAACATTTTCACTCTGGGCAGATTTTCATGCTGAGATGTTTCAGAATGAAATTGAACCTATCTTCAGAAAGGGGTTTAGTGAAGATATCAGCCCATTGATGGTCTGTATCTATAAATTTTAAATTCAAAATTCCTTTCTGAATATAGTCCCTAATGAAGTGATATTTTATTTCTATATGCTTAGCTCTAGAATGTAAAATGGGATTCTTACTTAAGCAAATAGCAGAAGTATTATCACAGAGTATAGGAATGTTACTCTCAAAAATCTGGAAGTCTTCAAGCTGACTTTTCATCCAGAGCATTTGTGTGCTACATCCTGCTGCTGCTATGTACTCAGCTTCTGCTGTTGATAGCGCAATTGTTGATTGCCTTTTTCTGGACCAAGAGATCAGATTTTCTCCCAGAAACTGGCAGCTTCCAAAAGTACTTTTACGCTCCACTCTGTCTCCAGCAAAGTCAGCATCGCAGTAGCCTACTAAACTGTAATCACTAGATTTTCTATAAAACAAACCCAGATTAGTAGTACCTTTCAGATACTTGAAAATTCGCTTAACAGCTGTTAAGTGAGATTCTCTAGGATCTGATTGGAATCTAGCACAAATACAAACGCTGAATAATATATCAGGTCTTGAAGCAGTCAGATAGAGGAGAGAACCAATCATACCTCTGTAGACTTTCTGTTCTACATTTTTGCTTACCTCTTCTCTTTCCAGAATGCACGTGGGATGCATTGGAATCTTTGATGGCTTACATTCTGAGAGGTCAAATTTCTTCAGAAGATCTCTGATGTATTTACTCTGATGAATGTAAGTTCCCTCTGGAGTTTGATTGATCTGAATTCCTAGAAAGAATTTCAGTTCCCCCATGAGGCTCATCTTAAATTCTGCCTGCATACACTTAGCAAATTTTCTTCCAAGAGAAGGATTAGTAGAACCGAAAATAATATCATCAACATAAATTTGACAGACTAAGATGTCATTCTTAACTGACTTACAGAATAAGGTAGTGTCCACCTTCCCTCTGGTAAATTCATTTTCTAACAGAAAGTTACTTAGCCTTTCATACCAAGCTCTGGGAGCTTGTTTCAGACCATATAGTGACTTCTTTAGTTTGAAAACATGTTCTGGATGTTTTGTATTTTCAAAACCAGGGGGTTGGTGCACATAAACCTCTTCTTCTATATAACCATTTAAGAATGCACTTTTGACATCCATCTGATACAGAGTGATGCCTCTATTAACAGCAAATGAAATTAAAAGTCTGATAGATTCTAACCTGGCGACTGGAGCAAAGGTTTCTGTATAGTCTATCCCCTCTTGCTGACTATAACCTTGTGCAACCAGTCGTGCCTTGTTTCTGATGACTTCACCTTGTTCATTTAGCTTGTTTCTGAACACCCATCTTGTTCCAATGACGTTGAATCCTTTTGGTCTGGGAACGAGATCCCATACGTCATTTCTGGTGAATTGATTCAGCTCTTCTTGCATTGCCAGAATCCAGTCATTATCCAGAAGTGCTTCATCAATAGAAGAAGGTTCAATCAGAGACACAAGTCCCATGAGAGTTTCTTCAGAGTTTCTGAAGCTTGCTCTTGTTCTGATTGGATCTTCCTTTCTTCCTAAGATAGTCTCTTCTGGGTGATCCAAGCTGCTTTTGGGTAATCTCTTCTGAGGTTGATCAGTAGCTGTTGTAGGATTACTAGCAGTGCTCCTTTCAGACGTTGAAGGAGTGTCTGTGTTGAGAGCTTCTGATGAGTTGTCTTCAGAACCTGTAAATTCAATTTCCATACTTGCAAAAACTTCATTCAGCTTTGACTTTTCAGAGTCAAGCTTATCATCAAAACGAACACTGATTGATTCTTCCACAATCTGTGTTTCTGTATTGTATACTCTGTACCCTCTTGAGCGTTCAGAGTATCCTAACATAATACACTTCTGTGCTTTAGAGTCAAACTTGTTCAAATAATTTTTTCTATTTAACATAAAGCAAGTACATCCAAATGGATGAAAATATGAAATGTTGGGCTTTCTGTTCTTCCACAATTCATATGGAGTCTTTTCCAGAATAGGTCTTATTGAGATTCTATTCTGAATGTAGCACGCTGTGTTTATTGCCTCTGCCCAGAAGATCTTAGCAACGTTTGTCTCATTGATCATGGTTCTGGCCATTTCTTGCAATGTTCTGTTCTTTCGTTCTACAACTCCATTTTGTTGGGGAGTTCTAGGACAAGAGAAATCATGCAGAATGCCTCTGTCATTAAAGAATGACTCAAAATCTTTGTTTTCAAATTCTCCACCATGATCACTTCTGACTTTAACGATTCTAAGATCCTTTTCATTCTGAACTTGGTTACAGAAGGTAACAAACACAGAGTGTGACTCGTCCTCGTGTCTTAAGAACTTTACCCATGTCCATCTGCTATAGTCATCTACGATTACTAACCCATACTTCTTACCACTGACTGAAGCAGTTTTAACTGGTCCAAATAAGTCAATGTGCAGAAGTTCTAATGGCTTAGAGGTAGAAACAACATTTTTAGATTTAAAAGAAGGTTTTGCAAACTTGCCTTTCTGACATGCTTCACACAGAGCATCTGAATTGAACTTCAAATTAGGAAGTCCTCTGACCAGATTGAGTTTGTTAATCTGAGATATTCTTCTCATACTAACATGCCCCAATCTTCTGTGCCAGATCCACTGCTCGTTGTTAACAGACAGAAGGCACTTTACATTCTGACTCTTTAGTTCAGAAAGTTTGATTTTGTAAATGTTGTTTTTCCTCTTACCATTAAACAGGATAGTCCCATCTTTCTGACTAACAGCTTTACATGATTTTTGATTAAAGATTATATCATAACCGTTATCACTTAATTGACTTATGGATAACAGATTATGCATTAATCCATCTACTAGCAGAACATTATTAATAGAGGGAAGATTTCCATTACCTACAGTTCCAGAGCCAATTATCTTTCCCCTCTGATTGCCTCCAAAGCCAACGTGGCCTCCAGGCTTAAGTTCCAGGCTTTGGAACATATGCCTTCTTCCCGTCATGTGTCGCGAGCAGCCAGAGTCCAGGTACCATGACTGGTGTTTCTGACTTGCTACTAAAGATATCTGCAACATGTATTATTTTATCCTTAGGTACCCAGATTTTCTTGGGTCCTGATTTGTTAGTTTTACCAAAACTCTGGTTGAATTTTGGTTTCACAGAGTGCTTACTGCTAGTGTATTTAATATCATGTGTGTGACCATACACAAAATATGAATTCAGAGGAGTGTGTTTAATGGTTAAGTCCATGACATTCTTTGGTGTAGGAACCTTACCTTGGTATCCTATTCCTTTCCTGCCGTTTCTGCTAACTCCATAGATCATTGAAGCCATTTTGCTTCTATCTATGCTTTTAGCAAGGAACTTCTGGAAACTGTGATCATACTCCTTGATGATCTCATCAGCGTTGCTAGGAGTTTCAGAAATTGGTTCCTTCTGAGTGTTTTGTAAAGTATTTTCTAATTTTGAAATCTTATTTCTCAGCTCAGAATTCTCCAATTTGAGACTCTCAGTCTTATTAGAGTCAGATTCAAGATTCCTTTTCAGGTCTCTGAATTTAACTCTAATTTGCTGATACCTTTCCAGGATTTCATTAAGGCTTTCAGCAAGTTCAGCCTTGGTAAAATTAACAGCAAAGTTAGGAAATACCTCTTCAGTATCTGATTCTGAGTCTGATTCAGAAGCTTCACTATCTTCTGAAATGTTAGCCATGAGAGCTATGTTTGCCCTTTCATCATCTGATTCTGAGTCAGCTTCAGACGAGTCAGAGTCATCCCATGTAGCCATGAGACTTTTCTTCTTTTCTCTTCCAAACTTCTTTTTGGGCTTTTCCCTCTGAAGCTTTAGGCAGTCACTCTTATAGTGTCCTTGCTCATTGCACTCATAGCAGATGATGCCTTGGTGTTTGGCTTTTTGCTACTTGAGGAACCTTCAGATCTTCTGTATCCAGAGGAAGAGTCTGTCCTTCTGTATCTGGAAGAAGACTCGTTCTGATCAGATCTTCTCGGATTCCTGAACTTCCTTTGTCTTTGCTTCCACAGTTGATTTACTCTTCTGGAGAGGAGGGAGAGTTCGTATTCTTCTGATGAGGATCCATCAGATGTTTCTTCAACTGCCTGCAAAACTTTAGACTCAGATTTTTTGTTACATTTTAACGCTAAAGGCTTACCTTGCTTCTGAGGCTCGTCAGCTTCTAGCTCTATCTCATGACTTCTGAGGGAGCTGATAAGTTCCTCCAGAGTGATTTTGTTGAGATCTTTAGCTAGCTTCAGTGCTGTAACCATTGGTCTCCACTGCTTGGGTAAACTTCTGATGATTTTCTTGACATGGTCAGCAGTAGAGTATCCTTTGTCTAGAACCTTGAGACCAGCTACCAGAATCTGGAATCTTGAGAACATTGTTTCAATGGATTCAGATTCTTCCATTTTGAACGCCTCATACTTCTGAATGAGCGCCAGAACTTTAGTTTCTTTGACCTGAACGTTGCCCTCATGCGTCATTCTAAGTGAGTCAAAAATGTTCTTTGCTGTATCTCTGTTGGAGATCTTTTCATATTCAGTATAGGAGATGGCACTGAGGAGGATGGTTCTGGCCTTGTGGTGATTCTTGAAGTCACGCTTTTGTTGGTCAGACATTGTTTTTCTATCAATCTTCTGACCGCTTGCATTCACAGGGTGCGTGTATCCATCTGTCACCATATCCCACAGATCAACATCATGTGCCAGAAAGAAGCTTTCAATTCTGTCTTTCCAGTAATCAAAGTTTTCTCCATCAAAGACTGGAGGTTTGCCGCTGAATCTGTCTCTGTCCTCTTGGTTGTCATTGCTGGTGTGAGAATAGTTTCCTGCCATTGTGTTTTTCTGACGCTGGATCTTGTACTGACACGGTTAAGTGTTTTAGCTCAGAACCAGGCGCTCTGATGCCAATTGAAGTAGTGAAAAACACAAGAAGGGGGGTTTAATTGTAAAACTGAAAAACAATGCAATGAACAAGATATTTTTATCCTGGTTCGTTTGATCTCAAACTACTCCAGTCCACCCGTCAAGGTGATTTCGCCTCTCTCGAATGAGGTCTTAATCCACTATATTCAACTGAATATTACAAACTGCTTTAACAACTGCTAAAGCCTTCTTGATGCAAACCACAACCCGGTTTGTCAAGGAAACACTTTCTTACAAAGAAGATAAATCTAAGTGTGTGAATGTTTTCAACAAAACTGTATCACAACTGTGATGTATACACAACTTTAAGCTTAGAAACTAGATTGCTAAACAATAATTGAGTAAGGAGATATGAGGTATTTAGCAAACTGGGAGAAGGAAGATTATGATCAGCTTTTAGGCGTGTAAAGAGTTGGAGAGCATTATCCAATTCAATCTTCATAGTCTTGTTTATATAGCACTGAGATTGTTGAACGTTGGAGCAATATTCTTGATTCAATGCTAGTAACAAACTTTCCTTATTGAGCAGATCTTGTCTGGAATGAGGCCGTTGGTAATAATTTGCTTTCAATGCACAGTACCGTTGCTTACTTAATGCATGTTCTGGCTTGGCTCATTCTGACTCTGGTTAGCTGCTGATGAACTGTTGTTTTCTTTATCAGAGTGTTGAGCGCAGTTCTGTTCATCAGGCTTCAGCATACACGTGAGTTGATCTTCTGATTCTGGTATTCTGATATAGCAACTTCTGATGCTGATTAAGTGTGATCTCGTTTATACCTATCAGAGTATCTGCAAATCAGAACGTAATAATTTAGGCAGCAAATAGTTCATACATGAATCATATAAATAATATATCTTTTCATTTTGTTATCATCAAAACTTAAACATAGGGTAGTAGATTCAAACATTGTTCTAACAGTTTTGGCATAGGAGCGGATATCACATTAGGTTTTTCGGGAGCATCAAACTCTACCTCCTTGGCATCTATCAGATCTTGGATCTTGTTTTTATGAGCCCAACAATTGTTGGTATCATGCCCTACACTGTCCGAATGGTATGCATATTTTGCATTTGAATGATAATAGGGAGAAGAAGTATTTGGGTTTTTTGGCGCTTCTTTCAAGTTGGTAAGGTTTAACTTTAACAGATGAGGGAGGACCTGAGCCGGTGTCATATTGATCTGAGTAAACTGCCATTATGGCCTTTCTACCCTTTACTGGTTAGTTCTTGGTTGATTGCTTCGAGGTTGATCGGTTGAGGAATTCTGGATCATCACAGCCCCCACCGCGGGTCAGTGCTCCATTCTTCCTTGATTTCTCTGGGTGTGAACATAAGAAACTTCCTTATTGGTTGGGAAGGTCTTCTTGATATTAGTGGAAGCGGAGGCATCCTTCTGAATTTTTCCACTCTTAATGCCAGCTTCGACCCTTTCACCCGTCAGAATTAATTCGGTGAACCCTGCAGATGAGCTCCCGATCAAGTGATTAAAGAACGGACCTGACAGGGTCCCTAAAAACATATCAACCAGCTCTCTATCCGACAATGGTGGCTGCACCCTTCCATCCAAATCCCGCCACTTCTGGGCATACTCCTTAAATCCTTCATTAGAGGCCATACCAATACTCTGTAGTTGAGTACGAGTAGGCGCTAAATCTGCGTTGTATTGGTATTGTCGGTAGAAAGCAGCAGCCAAATCTTCCCAGTTATGAACATCAGATCTCTCAAGCTGATAGAACCAGTCTAATTGCGTACCCGACAAACTATCTTGAAAAAAGTGGACCCATATATCCTTATCAGAAGAGTGAGGTTGGATCTTTCTGACGTAGGATCTCAGATGCATCTTCGGACAGGACAAATCGTCGTATTTAGCAAATGTAGGTACTTTGAACTTGAGAGGAATGACGATCCCAGAAACCAACCCTAGTTCTTCGAAATCTAGCTCAGGTACCCTTTGCACTTCCATGGCTGCTAGCCGGTCTTCAAGATTCTTATACTTATCATCCGCTGGAGGGTACTGCTATTCGGAGTAATCTTTATCCTCTTCCTCTTCTTCTTCTTCAGCTTCAGACTCGGAGGGCATTGCAACTCCCTTTCCCTTACCAACCCCTTCGTCAGACGTCGAGGGGAATTCCAGAACTCTTCTAGCCTGATGCTCAAATCTTCTTCCCATAGTGGCCACACCAATTCTTTTCTTTTTCTTCTTTTCTGGTTCCTTCTCTTTCTTGAACAGTGCTTTAAGATCCTCTTGACCCTTTGCTAAGGTCATGAGGAGTTTTTGGAATTGTGAATTCTGTGCTTGCAGATCTTTAACCGTCTGCTCTATATCCATCTTGCTGAAATAAACAGCAGAAAGATAAGGAAACCTGGCGTGAAGACCTGTTTATGCATATGATGAATGATATGTTATTCATGTAATGCATTCAAGGATTCAGAAATTCAAAGTTGTTGCAAACAAAAAAGAACACACGTCATATTAATAAGAAGAAATTTGTTAGTACATAAATGGCCCATGGGCAAAATATTACAAAATTCTTAATGTAAAAAGACATTGCGCATCCTATTTGGTGCGATGTAAGTGTTGAGAGTCTCCTCTTCGTGAAGTCGGCGGGTAAGCTCTAAAACCTTCTTCTCACTAGCATAGAAGCTGACTTCAAAAGTATTCCGCTCTTCCTTGAGTTGTATCCAACTCCTTTGTAATTCTTCCAATGATGTCGGCATGTCTGGATGTAGGAGGGTGTATGGAACCCCTCCTTCCATAACAGGCTCTTTGATCACGGGGAGAATGTGAGGGTATGGCATCATAAGACTCTGGGCACGGGTTCGTACCCACTTGAGGTAAGGCTCAAGGGGGATGGAATTCTTGTGTCCCAGTGTCTTACTATCCACTTTGTTGGGCATCCTCCAAGCTCGGATAAACCTTTGTCGAAGTCCTTGAGCGTCATTATCAAAATCAAAAACCAAGTCAGGAATCAGCATATCATGAGGGCCATCCCTTCGAGTATACCCAAACTGCCTCAGAGCTAAACAGGGGTTGTAGGTAATGCCTCCCCTAATGCCAAGTAGTGGGACATTAGGGAATTCTCCATAATGATCGATGATGATGACATTTTCTCTGGACCGAGAACACCAATGAACATCAGAATGTGTGAGGGTCATCAACCGTTGTGACCATCTTAAACCCTGTTCATTCTTCAAGACTGACTGGGGAAGGTGAGAAATAAACCACCTTGTTAGAAGAGGAGTACAGCACATGAGAATACCTCTTTTCCTCATTGTTCGTGTGTAAAATGAGTGTAGGATGTCCCCAAGCAATGTAGGCACAAGATTCCGAGATATGAAAATCTTGACAGCATTCACATCTATAAGCTGATCAGGGTTTGGGAACAAGACCAACCCATAGATAATAAGTGCCACAATCTCCTCAAAGGCTTGTAAATCTAGAGAATTCCAGCAGTCTTGTGCTTTCTCAAATAGAAACTTTGCCCAGAAACCCTTGACACCACTTCTGGTTTCCCGATGACCTTTGATATTAGATGGTTGCAAGTGTAAGGCTTGAGTAACATCTTCAGGCTTTGGCTCTCTTTCCGTACCGTTGTAGGGTAGTTGATGGAGAATAGGAATCCTCAGGAGTTGAGAAAATTCCTCCAAAGTAGGTACTAGTTGGTAATCAGGGAATGTGAAACAGTGGTGTAGGGGGTCAAAGAACTGGAAGAGAACTTTCACCATGTCTTCTTCAATGTTGGAGTTGACCAAGTTGAGGAGTCTACCATGTCTTTCACTGAAGAGAGAGTTCTCTGGAATCTTGGAAGCAAGCTCCTTGAGTTGGGGAGGGATTCTCACAAGGTTGACCTGAATTGTTTTTCTGCGGAGTGATTCCATAACCTACAAAACAGGATCAAAGATGAAGATCCAAACCCTTGAAATGGTTAGTGGATGCATATGATGCTTTATGATGTTCATGATGTATGCACAAGCATATGTACAAGCAAGTCACACAAGATCCTAGTTTCAGGCTTGCATGGGGTTTCATAGGTAAGTACCCTCTTGAAGTTAGTTGGCTCAACCTGTCCTATTAATAATAACTGGGTTCTAAGGAGCTCAATATCACTGGATTATTTTATGTGTTCATTGTTTCAGTTTAGCCACTTAACTGGCGACCTAAATATTCCAAGAAAACAACCCTCAATGAGTGTAGTATCGAGTATCTACCAACTTCGGACTGCACCAAAGCCGGTCATCTCACTACTCCTAAAAAGGCCAAGATGGTCAAGTAAAGATTCTAAGAGTTCATTAGTGCTTCATGACATCACTCAGCGGCCCCGTATTCTCTTTGATTGACTCAAAGGCTACCGGTACCCACAAATATGTCGCACTAATATAGCTATTGCTTCAACCATGTCGGTATACCCCGCACAGTTTCCACAACGTATTGCTATTTACCTATGAATGTTTCCCCAAATCCGGGTAGAGGATTTCAAGCCCAAACAATAGAACCAAATGTAAAGCAATCAAAGCAAACAAGATAAGCATGCAAAGGTGATCTAAACCCTAAGGTTACTCCACTTTTAAAGATTTCCCCAGCAGAGTCGCCAGTTCTGTGATACGGTGGGAGAACTGACTTGAGGTTTTTTGTTTGTGTTCGCAAATGTTTCGGTTTAGCAAGAGTCGCCACCGACTTTTTATTTTATCCTAAGGAAAGGTCAAAAAGCACAGGAAAGACCTTTGAGATATTTTCTTGGGTTCGGGGAGTAGATTATGAAAAGGGAAGGTGCAAGCACCCTTTTCATCCATGGTTATCCATGGGCTCTTAGTTACTTGTTTAGATCACTTGCTTTTGCTTTTCAATTGTTCGAAATGGTGCTTTGTGTGTGGTTTTGAAAGATGTTTTGAAAAGAGGCCATCGTTGTGGCAACCTTTGTAATGATTCTCGTTTGAATGTATACAAAGATGTTTTTGTCTTTTGAAAAGATGTTTCAATGTTTTGAAAGTTTGATTTGGGAAATGTTTTGAAATTGTGTTGTGAAGTGTGTTTGAAAATAGCAAGGATGTTTTTGCAAGCTTTGATCGAGTAACTAAGAGATATCTACCCTATTTTACTCAAAGATCTTCCCTATATGTTTTTAACCCTTTTGACAGTGTTATTTCACCATTGCATTTGGTGAACAACCTTGTGTTAGGATGTTAAACGGGACAGGCGCGGGTCATCGTATAGACCATGATAGCAATTGTGTTAGGTATTTTTGGCAAATTATTGAGGGACTTGATCATTTTTGTTTAGGCAACCAAGATAGTGTCATCGAGGGACTATGATCTTTTGTTTTGTTTTTGTTTTGCCAAAGTACCCAACATGCATAACATGGCCCATTTTAAGGCAACAAGTGGATTGTAACCCTAGGGGTGCAAGTGTGTATTGTGTTTGATTTTGATGTATTTTGTCTTTGATTAGGTCAAGCTATTTGTTGATTTTGGATTTTTGCATACAAACCCTAATCTCTAATCATGGCATAATTGAAAGCGTAAAATGCGAGAATTTAAAAATCTAAGCTATTACAACATGATTATGGGGATGGGGGTACAATATTTGAATGGGGGTTATTTTGACAAGAAATATAAACCCTAGTTTATTATTACATCCAAATTGAATCGAAATGTATAAAAATTAAATGGACAATATTTAAATAAACAAAATAAATAAATATATCAAATAATATGAATTATGCAAAAAGGTTTTTATTTATTTATGTATGTAAAAATATTTAATGTAAAAAGATAAAGAAATAAATAAAAGATTAATTTTATTTGGTTAAGGGTAAAACCCTAATTTTCTTTAAGAAAGTAAATATATTAATTATTTTATTTATATATAATAAAAATAAAATAGTATATGTAAAAATAACATATATTTAAAAAAAGTATTTTTAAGTATATTTAATAATAAAAATAAAAGTGTAATATTTTATATTTTTATTCTAAAATATCTAATAAAATAAGAGTATATATATATATATATATATATATATATATATATATATATATATATATATATATATATATATATATATATATATATATATATATATATATATATATATATATATATATATATATATATATATATATATATATATATATATATATATATATATATATATATATATATATATATATATATATATATATATATATATATATATATATATATATATATATATATATATATATATATATATATATATATATATATATATATATATATATATATATATATATATATATATATATATATATATATATATATATATATATATATATATATATATATATATATATATATATATATATATATATATATATATATATATATATATATATATATATATATATATATATATATATATATATATATATATATATATATATATATATATATGATAAAATAAAATAAAAATATATACAAAAATAAAATATATTTAGAAAAATATTTTAAGTGTGAATAAAAATAAAGAATAAAAATAAAAGTATGATTTATATATTATTTCCAAGTTTTTAATAAATAAGATAAAAGTAGTTAATTGCTTTTTATGTGAGAAAAATAAAAATAAAATGCAAAATAAATGTGAAAAAGTTATAAAAATATTTTTGAGAATTTTTTATATTTGGGAATAAATAAATAAAATCAGAAATGAGAATAAAAATTCAAAAATATAAAATAACAAGAAATTGGGCCAGGGGGTGCAAAAAGGAAAAGGGAGGTGTCAAAAGTAGCCAGGACCAAGCCCAGCCCAAACCAACTTCATCTTCAACCTTCAGATTTTGAAAATGCGCGCGCCCTGTACAACTGCCAGATCCTGTATACGAGCTCTATTGCAAAAACAACTTGAGATGTCTGGGAGCTTGCTTGAACTTCACTTGACCTTCTCCAATAGCCTGCTTGCCTTGAATGTACTTGAATCAGCCTATAGAACTCAAGCTGCACAAGCTCAAAATGAAAATGGCAAACTCTGTAAATGGAGTTACAGTTGGTGTTTGAGGTTTGGGGTAGCTTGGATGAGTTGAATGGAAGGTGTTTGAAGCAACTTGGGGCAAAACGCACGAGCCAATTGAGCTATGGAACTCAAGTTGCAGATTCTGCCCTGTTTTCCTAATGGAATGTGATTTCTGGCTATGGGGTGTTTAAAGGCTCAGGCAATCGTGTTTCTGGCTCAGAGGGATGTGTGAAAGATGTTCAAAATGTTTGCACAAGTTGGTATTGGCTGATTCTCTTGTCTTCATGTGTTTTGCATATTTCTTGTATATAAGGCAAAAGTGGGAAGTGATATGTAATAGGCCTGTACAGGCTATCCAACACCTTGTCACCTCTGCTCTTGGCCCCTCTAATTTGTGGATTTGATTAGCTGCCAAAGATCTGGACCAATGCTCAAAGATTGTGGTTTGACATAAAGCAAGATTATGGCAAAAATGGAAATGTGCCTTTTTCTACTTAGGGCTTAATTTTGTGTACAATGTCCAAATGACCAAAACAATGGCTTAGACTGATGGATTTGCATTTAATTATTGAGTGTGAAGTGGTTTAGAGGCCTGTAATCTAGTGCAAAGCATGCTGACTTGAAATTGCAACTTGGATGAACATGAATATGCCATGGATGAAAAGTGAGTTTTTGCCAACTTCAAGCCTTCGATTCTCCCTAACCACAAATGTGTTTGGAGAGTTCTTGGACAATTTGGAAAGCTTGCAACATACTCTATAATCCATATTTGAAATACAACTTGATATTCCAAGTGGAACTATGTGAAAAATGGCCATGAAGATAGGTCAAAATCCTACCTAAATTAGGGAAAAATTTCACTAAGTTAAAAGTTTTAGGGACCCTTGTTCCGAAAATCATAACTTGAGATACAAGCTTCTTTTGAGAAAACTTTGTGAATAAAAGTTGTAGACTTTTTGGAGGACTACAACATTCATGTTGGAGGTTTTGTTTGAAGCTAAATGCATCATGGTGAAAATGTTGGGCAAAGTTAGGAAAAATTAAGAAAATTTCATAACTTAGAAAAATTCTAAGTTATGAAAATTTTCAACTTTAAACCCTAATTTGCAATTTTGGGTTTCTTGATGAACAAGTTTCATATTTTGACACATCTTGAAGAAAAATTATCCTTGGCACTTGATTTTGACCAAAAAGTCAAAGTTTGACTTTTTAGTGTACAATCAAATTTTGATCAGTTGACTAAAAAATTCATCTGTCAATCCAATGCAATTGAGGTCTTTTGAACTTGTTGAATAGCTCAAGATGATGTCATTGAGTCCTTGAGTCCATGATTGAGCCTAATTTTCCATTGGCTAGGTTAAAAGGTCAGAAATTGCCCTTGTACAGCCAAAACCCTAAAAATGACCATTTTGCCCTTTTGGTGATCTGATCAAATTTCTTGTGGAGTTGTGGTCCAAACTTGATCAAATGGTTCATATGAGTTCATAATGTTGATGTGGGTCAAAATTCGTGAGGTTTGACTGTAAATTGGCCACAGTTGACTTTTTCCCCAATACAACTGATTTATAGGTCAATTGTCCAATTGACTGGGCAAAAATTTGATTCAAGGCTTGAAACTTGGTATGGATAAACTTATGAGTCCAATATGAAGTATGAAAGTTACTTTGAGCATCAGAAGTCCAAAAATCCCTGTGCAAACTCAAACCCTAATTTAGGTCATCAGTGCAAGGAGATGTCTTGAGCAGAGCAAAACCCTAATCCTGTCTGGAGTTCAAGGAGCTTTGTGAGGGGAAATGTTGATAAAATGAGAGGGCAAATTTTGGGGTACAACACTTGGTATATAGTATGGAGGACGTATTTCCCATTGAAGTTCAGATACCCTCTCTTCGGATTATGAAGGATACAGGTTTGAGCGAAGATGACTGGATTCAAACCCTACTTGATCAACTGAACTTAATCGACGAAAAGAGACTTACTGCTATTTGTCATGGTCAGACGTATCAAAAAGGGATGATCAAGGCATTTAACAATAAAGTTAGACGACAAGAGTATCAAGTTGGGGATCTGGTGATCAAGCGCATCATCCTACCTCAAGGTGATCCCAGGGGCAAATGGACCCCTACTTACGAAGGGCCATTTGTGGTTAAGAACATTTTCTCAGGAGGAGCTATGATTCTAACCACCATGGATGGTGACGACCTTCCTCACCCCGTCAATGCAGACATAGTGAAAAAATACTACGCATAATCAACGACCCGCTAGGTCGACTGGCTTAGGCAAAAATAAGGGCTTTCCGGCGAACCAAAAGGGTTCGGGCAAAAATAAGGGATGAAAATTAAAAAAAAACTGTACACCCGGCAAGTCAAAAACCTGAAAAGGCGGTTTGGGAAAAAAGGGTATCCCGGTGGACTGAAAACCCGAAAGGGAGGTCCAGGAAAAAATTAGGGATCAAAGCGTAACACTATGTCTCATTGGATCACCTTGCAACCAGACTTCGGTATCAACTATCAAGCTCGGACGACACTAATCAATCTGATCTACCTTCAACCAAGTAGCGAAGTGATGAGATGCTCGAGGACATAAAGGTAATAGCAAAGTTGGAACCCAGTGGGATTGTTCACATAGCTGTTTTTCTTTGTTTTTCACAAATTATATAAATTCTATTTGTTCGGTGGCGTTCTCTTACTAGAACGTCGGCCTCTTGTACAAAAACTCCTATTTACAGGCCAAACTTCAAAGTCAATACAATTCATTTTCAGAGAAATTTCAAACTGTTTTTCCTTTTTCTATTTTTTTTTGCAAAGAACGTCCAATGTTCATTTTTGATATATGCGTTTGACATTAATTGCTGCTCATGAATATTTACATGTGAAACAAAAGATGATTACTCGTAATATCAGGAACGGGGGCAATAAGAATTGTCCAAGCTTTACAATTGCTCTGTCCACCAGGTACAAGGATACATTTAGCTGAAGAGTATGACTGAGGTACATTCACTCCCCAGAGTAAGAAAAAGACAGTAATGTTAACTCTCCCCAACTGAGACCCACAACCGCGAAAGAGTCGGCAATATTCTCCCCAAGTATAGTTTATCTACTATCAGCACTGAAAAGTCTTATATTCCCCAGCGGAGTATAAAAAATATCCCTAGTGGAGTCTGAAAAATATCCCCAGTGGAGTTTGAAGAATCGTCCCCAGTAGACTCTGGAAGATTATCCCCGGTAGAGTCTAAAAAGGTTATCCCCAGTGAAATCGCAACTGAAAGATCATCCCCAGCGGAGTTCATTCTTTGCACAAACAGAAACTCAAATCCCCAGCAGGATTCAATATCACCAGCAATGGTAATTCATCCCCAGCTGAATTTATCAGCAGAATCCTTTACAAAGCATCTCTTCCCCATAGAGTAATCTCCTCATCAGTTTATTCCCCAGCGGAGTTATCCTCTCCTGCAGGTTTGTTCTCACAATCATCTTCATCCACTATCTCCAGCGGGAACGAAGAATTCAACTCTTTTCTCCAGCAACTATCCGGGATTTATTTTGCCCAGCTAAAAACATTACATTTCCATATATCATGACACATGCATATACGCATCATACAACACAATCTCATTTATTTTGAGAACATCATTGCTTGATACATATCATGCATTACATACAACTAACCTTTACCTTTCAGGAAAGATACAATCAGATTCTCACAAAATTCAAAGCTATGAAGCTTTTACTTCAGTTGAATTACGGGCAAGTTCCTAAATCTCGACGAAGATGTTGAATTACGGGCAAGTTCCTAAATCTCGACAAAGATGTTGAATTACCAGCAAGTTCCTAAATCTCGACAAAGATGTTGAATTACAGGCAAGTTCCTAAATCTCAACGAAGATGTTGAATTACGGGAAAGTTCATAAATCTCGACGAAGATGTTGAATTACGGGAAAGTTCCTAAATCTCGACGAAGATTTTGATTTACGGGCAAGTTCCTAAATCTCGACGAAGATGTTGAATTACGAGCAAGTTCCTAAATCTCGACGAAGATGTTGAATTACGGGAAAGTTCCTAAATCTCAGCAAAGCAGTTGAATTACGGACGAGTTCCTAAATCTCAGCAAAGTATGTTGAATTACGGACGAGTTCCTAAATCTCAGCAAAGTATGTTGAATTACGGACGAGTTCCTAAATCTCAGCAAAGTATGTTGAATTACGGACGAGTTCCTAAATCTCGACATCTCAGTTGAATTACGGACGAGTTCCTAAATCTCAGCAAAGCGGTTGAATTACAGACGGGTTCCTAAATCTCAGCAAAGCAGTTGAATTACAGACAAGTTCCTAAATCTCAGCGAAGCAGTTGAATTATGGACGAGTTTCTAAATCTCAGCAAAGTAGTTGAATTACGGACAAGTTCCTAAATCTCGACGAAGATGTTGAATTACGGACGACTTCCTAAATCTCAGCAAAGATGTTTTCTCAGTTGAATTACAGGCAAATTCCTAAATCTCAGCAAAGTAGTTGAATTACGGACGGATTCCTAAATCTCAGTAAAGCAGTTGAATTACGGACAAGTTCCTAAATCTCAGCGAAGCAGTTGAATTACGGACGAGTTCCTAAATCTCAGCAAAGTAGTTGAATTACGGACAAGTTCCTAAATCTCGACGAAGATGTTGAATTACAGACGAGTTCCTAAATCTCAGCAGAGATGTTTTCTCAGTTGAACTATGGACAAGTTCCTAAATCTCGACGAAGATGTTGAATTACGGGCAAGTTCCTAAATCTCAGCAAAATAGTTGAATCACGGGCAAGTTCCTAAATCTCAGCAAAGCAGTTGAATTACGGACAAGTTCCTAAATCTCGACACCCTAGTAGAATTACGGACGAGTTCCTAAATCTCGGCACCCCAGTTGAATTACGGACGAGTTCCTAAATCTCGACACCTCAGTTGAATTACGGACGAGTTCCTAAATCTCGACACCTCAGTTGAATTACGGACGAGTTCCTAAATCTCGACACCTCAGTTGAATTACGGACGAGTTCCTAAATCTCGACACCTTAGCTGAATTACGGGCGAATCCCTAAATCTCAGCGAAAATGATTCCTCAGTTGAGTACGGATGATCGAAGTTCCTAAATATCAACAAAGACGACTCACCAGCAGAATAACGGACGCCGAAGCTCCTAAATTTCTACTTCTCTCAACAAAAATCAGAATTCCCCAGTGGAATTTTCCTCAACGACAGGTATACAAGCTCTTGCTAAGGAATCTCTTATGCGATCGACACTCCTTCAGATGGCATCTTTAAGCCCATCCCCTCGTTAGAAATTTCCAAATGGCATCTGTAAGCCCATTCCCGACATCATAAGACGGACACCACTTCATGCGAGTGCAAATTTCTGGGCACTCTAGTGTTCAATCCTCTTCCACCTTCGGATCACGAAAGGCACGAAAGCCAATCTACATCCTCAGGTTTAAGAAGATTGAACAGGGGCAACTGTTGTACCCCAAAATTTTCCCTCCCATATTTCTCAAAATATTTCAAGAAAGATCTTCAAGTTGCTCAAGGTAGTCAAAGGGTTGGCCAAACAAGCTCTCTCCTAAGGCAGTCTACCTTAAATTAGGGTTTCATGTTGCATCAAGATCCTTGAGTCCAAAGTGACCCCAAGTTCTCACCAATGTCCTAATATGTTCTCAAGATCATCCATGTCAAGTTTCAAGCCTTGCAGAAGAAGTTTGCTCAGTCAATTGCTCAAAGGTCCAAAAATTGACTGTGTTAGGGCAAAAGTCAACTGTAACCCACATACAGTCAAACTTTAATATTTTTGGTCAACATCCTCATTTTGAAGTATATTTCATCATTTTATCAAGGGTTGATCATGATTCATCAAGGATTTCTCACAATTCATCAAGATTCAAAAGTTATTAAATTAGGGTTTTGCAGGAAAAGTCAACTCAACTTTGACCAAACATAACTTACTCACACTTTATGATAAATGACCCATCCAATGCTCATTTTTAATAGGATTAAATTCCCAACAATCCATCTTCATCTCCAAAGTTCAAAATATGCACTCACAAGAAGTTATGAATTTGGACATTATAGGTCATTTTGAAAAGTCAACAAAAACACCTTTTTTGTCAAAGCTTCATACTTGAGCATGGAATATCAAATTGAGATGAGACCAAAATATTTGATTAGAGGAAATCTCAATATTTCTAAAAAGTCCAAAAACACCTCCAAAGAGTCAAAATTGAGGAAGTTATGCATTGTTGAAGTTGACCTTTTTTGCAAAATTGCCAAAAGTCAACTATCCCCAAAACTTCAAATTTTGCCAAATGGGCCCATTCTTTTTCACTTGTTTTGAGTTGGCATTATAGCCCACGTGCTCTATCCTTGGCCATGTGTCCATATCATATTTTTATTAATTATTTTGATTTTTATTTGAATTAATTTGATTTAAATCAAAATAAATCAAATAAAATCCAAAGCATTGATAACAAAGGATCTTTTGATTATTTCAGGCTTCATTATACAGCTAGCACCATTCAAATTCGTGCTAAGCCTTAGAGTGCACAAAAAGATTGAGAAAAGGCAATTTTGGAAAGCTTTAAAGAAGCAAATCAAATCAATATCAAAATCATTGATGGAGAGGGATTTGGACAGAATTTGCAACCCTAATGCATTGTACAATACATAAGGAGGCGAGGCATATCAAAATCAAGGTGGGAGATCAAGCATAGAGCCAGAACAGAATTTGCAAAAAAGAGGCAAAAGTGTGAGATCGAAACAGAGGTTAGAGGTGTCCTCAAGGCTTGATACTTGTCTCAATCTCTTCCTGGAAATCTCAGGAACCTAAAGCAAGCAAAGCCACACGTTTTCAAGCCCTCCAGTGCACTGTAAGGACGTCACGGTATCATCTTTTTCTTGAATTCGAAAAGCTTTATTCTTGCATCCATTGTGTAAAATATTGGCATATTCTTGATCACCATATCATTTGCAAGCTTTTTACAATAGCCAATTTCATTTATATGACCTATATCATGAATCACCATTGCTAGGGTTTTGTATTCGGTTTTAGGGCTTTTTGTTTCAGGAATAATTAGCCTTAATAATGAGCATGGTTGCAATCAAGAGGATGAGACGACCTCAACCATGGTCTTAGAAATAATTTCCATGACCTGTACGAGATTTTGGAATGAACATGACTTGTAGCGATGGACAGCGTCCGTGGGTATAGGTGTTGCAGGTTTTTAGCTACGGAGGGAGGAAGGGGACGATGAGTTGTCACCCCACCATTCGTCCATTCAAATAGCGCATGTTTTTTTTTTTATTTTCTGTCCATTAGCTTTTGTTTTATATATTATTATTGTTTTGCATTACATTAACAAATAAGAAGCAAGTGGTGTAGTGGCAAGCGTGGCATGGATTTCCCCTCAGGACCTGGGTTCGAATCCCAGGTCTCCCTATTTTCTCCATAATATTTTCTTGCAGGAAATATAGTGCGCACTCAAGCCTACTATCCACTATGGACATTCATCATCAGCGTGCCAGATGGCCAGATCTGGTGGCCATCATTGAAGGTGCACCAAAGGACCAAGTCAACGCCAGCGCACAAGATCCAAAAAGTCTAATGGATCAACACAAATGGGCCAGAAAAATTGCTATACACACACCCAAAATCAGGCCCATCTCATTCCTTTTTATATTTTGTTTATTTTATTTAATTGTTTTATTTTATTTAATTTAATTACTAACCAATAAATTAATTTCTTTTTATCAAAAAATCACAAAAATATTTTTTACCCAATTAAATTTCAGAATTTTATTTTTCATTAATAAATATTAATTAAATTAATTAGGATATTAATTTTAGATAACTTTCATTTATTTTGTAAATATTTAAAATTAATTAGAATTAATAGGTTTTAACCCTAATTTAATCACTCTATTTTCTTTCTTAAATTAACAAAAACTCAAAAATATGTCATTTAATATTTTTCATTAATTAATTTATTTAATAATTAATTTAGCATTTAATTTTAGGATTTAATTTCTCTTCTTAAAAATAAATAAAAACAACAAAAAACATTTTCTTTTAAGAGGGTCAAAACCCTAATTTCGCATTCGATTTAATTTCGCATCGCGCACTTTATTTTTTCTTTATCCAAATTATCGTATCTGCTCCCGGTTTGTAATAAATAATTAGGACATTTATTTTTCCGCTTTTAAATTTCAAAGGGTTGCTTTTGGCGATGTAAATACCCGATGCTTTGTAATAATTTAGTTTGATTTCCGCACCTTTAATTTCTGCAAATATACAACTGCTAGATGTTTGATAATAGGGCTTGCATGACAAGAATGGATGCTTAATCTTAAAATGGTTAGATCACCCTAAACATGTGCAAAGATAAAAATAACTGAAATCAACACACTCGCATATGCGCACTCCTAGGATACACCCCACTTGGTTGCCTTCATAAACGATCATTGAGTATAGGTTGTTTTAGAGGTCGCCCTCTTGTCTAAAATATCATAGTTGCCTCGAAATGGTTGCCTCGAATAAATGATCTAAGACATTAGGGTTACCACTAAGACGTCCTAATATTGCTTTAGTGACTGTATGTCCGTCTTCCGAATTGATCCTCAAACTCCAACGACGGTGCTACCTACTCACTAATAGTGGGATAGCATTGTCTAAAGGAAATTAACATAGAATGATTCCTTTTTCGAGTAGGTAGATTAGTTCTTAAGTACTTGCTCAACCAAAACAAAACTTTTTTCACACTTACACTCTTTTACAAACAAGTTTTCAAAAAACACTTCATTACACTCTTGAGGACAAAAGCAAGAGTTAAATCGAAGTTAAAAACAAAAACTTTTTCAAACCCACAAACACAAAGAAAACAATTTTGAAAACAATGAGCAAGTACCTAAGATCCCGTGGATAACCGCGGATAGAAAGGGTGCTAATACCTTCCCTTTCTATAATCTACCCCCCGTACTCAGAAATATCTCGAAAAAGGAATTTTTCTATGCTTTTTTCCTTTCCTTGTTGGATAAAATAAAAGTCGGTGGCAACTCTTTCTTACCGTGACATTTTGCAAACACAAACGCAAAATGAAAACCAGCATTCCAAAACATCCAGTTCTCCCACCGTATCACACTAGGCCATTCCAACATCAATAGGATCAATGGCCGCAACTAATTCGAATCCACCTTACACAGGAACTGCTTCTGTGGCTAGTTTAACCAACGTGCCCCCCTTTGGGGGTACATCAGAGTCTCTTTCGAATACTCAAAATGGCCCTATTTTGACATATGTAGGAGGCCAAGTACCACCTTCGACACCCCCCAGGCCACCAGGATTCGAAAATTTTAGGCCTTGGACAGAACAATCATATGGAGGGCCCTCATCATCATTTATGTGTGGTTTACACAATGGCACTTCCGCATATACGCAACCTAACGTGAATACTTTTTCGCCGATTCAAAATGTTGGTTCAATTGGTCGAAGCACCCAAAACCAAGGCCTGTCAGCCCAGATGCCTGCTTTAACAACAAATACCCAGGCATCACTTAGACAACAAATGGATGCTAGTAACCATGATATGGTTGGAATATTGGCGAGGGAAATGAATACTATTTTCTCTCCCCTAATCCAGAATATAAACAGAACCAATCAAGAAAACACCCAATCATACCAACAGTTGTCAGCGCATATGGCGCGAATAGAGGATTTCTTTGGGAACCCGCAACCACCTGTTCGACGCAGGCAGAATATCATAGAAGTTTAAGAAGAACCAACCATAAACCAGGTTCAACAACCTAGACAAAATATTGTCGAAGAACCAAGAGTTGAACTAGTAGGTATTCGACAACCAAATCCTGAGGAACCACCCAGGAGAATAGCCATGGTCAATAGAGGCCAAGATGCAAATGAAGTTGTTCTTAGAATGAGACAAGACAACCTGTTGGTCGAAAATAATATAACAAATATAGCCGAAAGAATCATGGCTAATAATGGTTTAAATACAGGGTTTCAACACCCCAACTACACTTCCCCTATAACGGAATTTATTCTGCAAACAGAATTTCCAAGGGATCACAAGATCCTGAAATTCACCAATTTTTCAGGGGATACAAATGAATCCACTATTGAGCACATAGCCAGATATTTGACAGAGTTAGGAAACTTGGCAAACAATGAAGACCTAAGAATAAAATATTTCCCTAGTTCACTAACCAAAAATGCTTTTACATGGTTCACCACATTACCTCCTTGTTCCATAGATACATGGTCTTACTTAGAGAAACTGTTCCATGAACAGTTTTACGTGGGACAAACAAAGATAAGTTTGAAGGAATTGGCAAGCGTAAAGAGGAAATTCACAGAACCCATAGATGACTACCTGAATAGGTTCCGTCTTCTAAAATCTAAATGCTTTACTGTGGTGCCTGAGCATGAGTTAATCGAAATGGTTGCAGGTGGATTAGATTATTCCATTAGAAAGAAGTTAGATACTCAACACTTGAGAGATATGGCCCAGTTGGCAGATAGAGTTCGACAAGTCGAACGACTGAAAGATGAAAAGGCCAGGGCAAGTAAAAATCATAAAAAAGAAAGGGTAGCCTATGTCGAAGCCGAAAATGAAGAATATGAGCCGCATAACAACCCTTACGGTGTTGAAGAAGTAGAAATAGAT
Organism: Vicia faba; assembly: GCA_948472305.1. Classification (NCBI taxonomy): domain Eukaryota; kingdom Viridiplantae; phylum Streptophyta; class Magnoliopsida; order Fabales; family Fabaceae; genus Vicia; species Vicia faba. The sequence goes on from OX451740.1 coordinate 500,799,331, forward strand.
TTGGATGAATTAAAAGAGGCACCCCCTTACTCTTGTAAAATGTTAACACCTTCGAATGGGAAGAACCTCGTCGAAGAGGAAAAGAATGATAAATATCCTAAAAGAACTTACACTTTTCATGTCACTAAATGTGATGAAATATTTGATTTACTGGTAAAAGATGGCCAAATGATAGTGCCTCCTAACACTAAAGTTCCTCCGTTAGAACAACAGAAGAAAAGAGGTTATTGCAAATACCATGGTTTTCTTGGCCATAAAACATCAACTTGTTTTCTTTTCAGGGATTTAATTCAGAATGCCATCAAGGATGGACGTCTAAAATTCGCTGATAAAGGAAAAGGTCCTATGAAGGTGGATGCTGATCCTTTGAATGTGGCTGCCACCAACTACGCTGAACCTTTGGATATCAATATGGTGGACATAGTCAACACTGACCAAGTAAAGATCGTGGAAGATGGAAAGCATGATACTGATAGCCTAAACACCAGAGGATCCTTCGACACTGACGTTGAAGACCCCCAGGTTGGACAATTCAAATTTAGGACTACTGAGGGTTCTTTGAAAATTACTAATGAGACTACTGAAGGTCTCAGAGTTAGGTTCGAAGAAATGGAAATATCTGAAGTACCCATGGGATTCAACACGGTCAATCTGGACCAACCCGCTTCAGAGATGGAAGAATTGGAAAACTGCCTGCTGATGGAACAAAAGAAGAAAAGTTTTGGCTACCCAAAGGCAAATGAGAATCTGCGCAAATACTTGTGGAGATGCCATGAGAGGAATGCCCACAAGACGTTGTTGTGCCCAAGGTGCTCCATTATGTTGAGTCAAAGAGTGGATTAAAATTATGAGAGGGTCTAACACATCAACACCCAAGGAAATTGGCGCCAAGAAAGTCAACTGATGAGAGTATACCCAAGGCCAGGAGAAACGCTTTTGGTTTTCATACTCCGATGTTACAAAGAAGAATCAGAAATCCTGATGTGCCTAAGATGTGGCGCAGTATATGACAAGGAGATTGCTGAAATGTTTGAACGAATCCCTTTTCATGGTAGCTGAGAGCCAAGGGAAGTAAACCCAAGGATGTACGTGTTTGACAAAAGGGGAACGTCAAAAAGGCCAGATAACCCACATCCCAAGGCAAGAAGAGCCTCGTTCAAATTACCTGCTGAGATACCAACTGACCGATGGATGCATGTTAATGATGAGAAATCAAAGTGGAGGAGTTTCGACAAGGGAGGCAGAATAGCTTTCGCCTATAGAAGGCAATTCCAGGCATCAACAAGGGAGGCTCACAGGCTAGACAATTACAAAGGAAAAAACCCCATGTCAAGATCCCAGTGGCGTAGACACCAGAGAGCAAGGAAAACAGAAAGGGAATCAAAGCAGAAAGAGGTAGGTAAATCAAGCAATACCAAAGCAGTATCTGGAACATCGACATCCGTCAAACCGCTGGTAGGACGAAGGTTGTTCAGTGAGGAACAACAGAAAATGAAAGAAGTGACTCAATAAAATCCCATAAAATCTGAAGATATGTTGACAGACGATTTCGACTCTGATGGCGTGTCGTCTCTGAACATGAATTGCAACATGGTATCCGTTATCCCCCATGAGTACTATCAGGAAACTGAAGTTGAAGACTGCGAAGAAGCTGATGAAGAGGAGATGGCGAAACACAAACCAGTGTGTTACTACGTCCTCAATAATGGAGTAGTCGAAGAGCAAAATGCCTTCTTTGAAAGGCCTGACGGAGCTATGAGAAACCATATGAAACCTTTGTATATAAGGGCCAAGATCAAAGACACTGGTATTAACAAAGTACTGGTGGATGGAGGGGCTGCAGTTAACTTGATGCCTCATTATATGTTGAAAAGAATAGGGATGTTCGACACGGACATTAAACCTCACAATATGGTGTTGTCTAACTATGAAGGGAAAATAGGTCACACCCTGGGGGTAATTCAAGTAAACTTGACAGTTGTGTCTGTCACAAGACCAACTATGTTCATGGTGATTCCTGTAAAAGCAAATTATAATTTGCTGCTAGGGAGAGAGTGGATACACGGGGTGGGGGCAGTGCCATCGACCATGCATCAAAGATTAACCATATGAAGAGAGGATGGAATTATAGAAAACATCAAAGGGGATCAAGGTTACTACATGTCGGAGGTAAACACGATAGACAGAACCAGCTTTGACAAAAATCTAGCAAACATTGGACCATGTGGAGTGGTAGGAGATTGCTACTTACCAAACAAGAATGCGTTGTATTATCTAACTTTGCTCCCAAATGGATTTCTTTGGGACAGAGAAATTATGGGAGAATTGGACAACCAGGAGAATGTCGAAAGAAGTTCTCCAATACGGCCAACTGGCTGGGACGCAGATGTTGACCATGTCTGAACCCTCTTTCTTTGAAAGACTTTCAGCTTATGTAGCCGAGAATAAAAGACAGGCGGCTGTTGAAGATGCAACAACAAATGTGGCTGGCGAAGCCACTACCAAAGCAACCAAAGTGGCAGAATTTGGAGCAAACCTCAACTAAGAACCAACTGATGAACAGGTTCAAGGTGAGAAGTTTGTCAAGTCACCTGACATTGGGAATGGTTATTCATCATTGTAACTGCTGCACGCACGTCTTGAAGAGATGTTTTTTGGGAAGAGATGTCATGATGATATTATTAAAATACGAAAGGATTCTCTTTGCTGTTCGAAATAACGTAAATCACAAGAAATGCCTATTTCTGCACATATTTGAAACAGACATTTATTGGGGGCAATTTGTTACCTGGGAATTTCGACCAGGATAATAAAGGAATCCTTCATTTAAATTTTCACAAGATGGCTTGAAAAAGCTATAGACGAAGTATGTTGTTACTGGATCTGAGTCGAAGAAGACAATTCTGAGTCGAAGAAGTCAGTTTGACAGGACAAGTGTTTTTGTTTTGTTAAAAGCGCGCGTTTCGACGGCCACGCGAACAAAGTTGTTGTTGAAGGCTTAAGAGGGAATGTTTGAAATTCGAAATAGTTTCTTTGGATAAGAAAGACGCGTGGAAGCCTTAGAGTGTCGAAAGACATGCAAAAAGCGACGTGGCTTTTCATTAGAATAATACCGTTATGGTTAGAACATTATAAATAGTTGCTTAGTGTTAGGGAGAAAGCATGATCATAATTCGTACAAAGTTACTCATAAAATACTCAAGTACCAAGTTACAGAGAAAGAGTTCATTGAGAATGTACGTATGACCTCACACATTTTATCTTTGAAATGCATTTATCAATATAATTTCTTTTGAACCATTCTTTTACATACTCCTGTAATTGTTCTTAATTTTTTTATGTTCTGTCGAATTGTTTCATTTTCCTGTAAAGCTTTACGTATCAAGTTTCTTTTAAAAGGCTCTTTCCTTTACAATCAAGTCCTTTAATTCCAATGTTCTGTCGAATTGTTTCATTTTCCGGTAAAGCTTTATGTATCAAGTTTCTTTTAAAAGGCTCTTTCCTTTACAATCAAGTCCTTTAATTCCAGTTTTAAGTCTTTTCATTGTCAAGTATTTACATTCAAACCTTTTTTGATTAAGATGTTCTGTCCAAACCTTTACATTTGAATTTAATTCCAGAAATCTTTGTATTTTAAGCCTTTACACAAACACATGCACAAGCACTACATCGTGTTTAACATAAACCGTCAAGTAAGTGTTACAATTAATGTTAAGACACATGTCCTAGGATCAATCTAGTCGATCCTGTGAGTAACCATACATATCAAATTTTTTTGGAAGACTAGCGGTTGTTTCGCCAGAAATCACTGCGAACAATGCCTACATTGGAAGAATATTCCTACTTACTTGGTTTACTTATTACTGATCGTGTTCCTTTCACCGGCTTAGAGAGAGAGCCTAAATCTCATGAGATTGCTGTTGTAACTCATTTGAAGAAGTCTGAGATTGAGGTTAACATGACTACTGCTCAATTTCTATTAGAGAAAGCTTGTAATTTTGACAAGATGGAGAGTACAGTTGCTTTTGAGGCTATCTTTGTTTTGCTTGCCCATGGGTTATTCTTGTCTCCTAATATCGAAAAATCTGTGGATGTCAATACCATTAGGATATTTTTGATTGGGAATCTAGTACCTACATTTCTAGAAGACACTTATTATTCCATCCACCTTCACAATCATTATCAGGTCATCTATTACACGCCATTGTTATATCAGTGGTTTATTTCTCACTTACCCTGGACTATTACTTTTTGGGATCTCAAGAAGGAACCTCGTTGGGCCTAGAAGATTATGGCTCTCACTCATTCTGACATTGATTGATATCATCAATCTCATTATAATGTGGAGATTATTGATAGTTGTGGTAGTTTCCCCAACATGCCTCTTCTTGGTACAAAGGGAGGAATTAACTATAATCTCGTTCTCGCGCGTCATCAACTTGAATATCCAATGAGAGACAAGCCAAATATAATTCATCTGAGTGGTTTCTTTCTCAAAGAAGGAGAGGATCATAAGGAAGCTAAGGAAGAGATTACAAAGGTTTGGCGTTGTGATACGGTGAGAGAACTGACTTAGTTGTTTTGCATTTTATCGCAAATGTTGCAGTTAGCAAGAGTCGCCACCGACTTTTATTTTATCCAAAAGGAAAGGTGAAAAAGCACAGGAAATACCTTTGAGATTGTTTCTTGAGTTCGGGAGGTAGATTATGAAAAGGGAAGGTATTAGCACCCTTTTCATCCATGGTTATCCATGGGCTCTTAGTTACTTGCTAGATCACTTACTTTTTTTTGTCTGAAATTGTGCTTTGTGTGGTTTTTGAAAGTATTTTGAAAAGGGGGCCATCGTTTAGGCAAACTTTGTAATGATTCTCGTTCGTAAGAATGTATACAAAGTGTTGATCTTTTGAAAATGTTTTAGAAAGTGTTGGTGTTTGTTTTGAAAATAGCAATGATGTTTTGTTTTGGAAGTGAGCAAGTAACCAGGAGCATTCTACCCACTCAAAAAGTCTTTCATATTCATTTCCCCTTTCCTTTGACATTGCTATTTTACCATTGATTTGGTAAGTAACCATATCGTTGGATGTAAACGGGATGGACGTGGGTCATCGTATAACCATGATTAGCAATGTTACAAAGTATCTTAGCATTTTTCTTTAGGGACTAAGATCATTTGAAAGGCAACATGGATAGCATCACCGAGGGACTATGATCTTGTATTCGTTTGTTTTTGCTAAGATACCTCACCTGCATAACATGGCCATTTTGTAAGGCAACCAAGTGGATTTTACCCTAGGGGTGCTTGTGTGCAAGTGTATTGTTTTTCATGATTGGTTTTATCTTTGATTAGGGTTTTCTAATTGATTGGTTTTAGTCTTTCCATTAAAAACCCTAATTACTAGCATTTATATATAAAGCGATAAATTATGGAATTTAAAATTACTATGCTATTACAACACTTATGGGAGGGGGTGTACAAATTACAAATGGGGATTTGCAAGAATTTAAACCTAAATAATCTATTACAACCATATTGAATTTGGATAAATAATGTACAAAAATGAATAAATATACAAAAATGTAAATGGAAAGAAAATGGATTTTTGTTTGGATTTTTCTTTTTTAGGAAAAAGGGTTTTGTTTTAACTTAATTAACTAAAAGAAAATATTTAATTAAATTAGTAAAAAGTACACCTAAACTTACTAGGAAAAGAATTTAAATAAAACCCTAATCTAAATATTAATTGATTAAAAAAGAAATTAAGCTTGTAAGAAGAATATTTTTGGTATTTTTATCTTAAAAATAATTTATAGTATTAAAAAATATTTTTGGTCTTTTTTGGTTTTAAAATAATATATTTTAATTGTGTAAAATAAAATAACTAAAACCCTAGTTTTTTAAATTAAATTTACAAACTAATTAGTAAAATAAATAAAGTATGATTAAATAAAAATAACTTTTATTGTAAAAAATAAATAAACTATATTAAAATATAAATCTAATGTATTTTATATTTTTTCTGATTTTTTTTAATATTAAATAAAATATTAAAGAAAACAAATAAATAAATAAAAGGAAAAGGAAAATAAAATGGGTCAGGGGTGTGAATAATGAGCAGGGAGTATGCAAAAGCAAACAAAATGCCAGGCCCATGATGAAGGCCCAACGCTGCAAAAAAATCAAATGGAAGTGAGAAAATGTGAAGAAAGGCAAAAGGGTACTAGTGAGGCTCGAACCTAGGTCCCATAGGTTAACAGGCGCACGCTTTACCACTGGGGTGGCTATACATCCGTTTATATAAACAAAACAATGAATATATATTAGAAATCAAGTCCATGGCCTGAACTTCACCTTCAACCTCGCGCCCAGCCAGAGTACATGCATCTTGTTCATTTCTCATCCATTTGCAAAAGTGTAAACATGAATCTTGTGGCTAATTTCCTCACGATTTCAGAAATGTAAAGCAATAAAATTATAGATCAAAGATAAGCATGAATTTTAATGGCCCTAATCTGAACCCTAAAAATTTGAGAAACTTCAATCTTAAAATTCTCTAATCTCAGGCAACATAAATGAAAACTATGGACATGGTTAGCTTTAAGGCAACGATATCTACATTTTTCATTCACAAATAAACCATTAATGATGCTTGTATGAAGAGTTCAAAGTTAAGGAAACTTACCTCAAAACTGGAAATCGTATTCTGCAAATGAGCACTCCTCAAGGTGTTGTGATGATCAAAATAGCTCCACTGAGGTCCCAGGAAGCTGATGCAATGGTTACTTTGAGTTGTATGTGACTGGCATGAAGAAGTCAAGATGCAGACCTATGTTTTTGAACATTGAAATGGAGGAAGATGGTGTTATAGAACTATAACAGGGTATGGGATTGTTTGTGTATGATGCTTGGAAGCTTTTGGAAGCAAGAAGCCAAGAAACGCACGAGCAGTTTTTGGTTTTGGGATTTTTGGCCAGAATATGCAACAATGGAGGTGTGAGATGTAAATATGAGTTCTTGCTCTTTTCAGGACTCAAGCATGCGTGTGTTTTGTGTCAAATTACTTGTGTATGTATAAGCAAAAAACTTGAGTGCTTGAGAGGATCAGAAGTACAAGTTCTAGATTGATTGCTATGTTACTTCATTTTGAAGAAAAGTGGGAAATATGGTTTTAAGAGGAAGTACAAGCATGGGCTGAGTGATTGTAAGTGTTTAGACAATCTTCTCTTGAGCTATGGGACATGTATGATCAGAAGAAGGCAATTGCAAGGCTCAATAACAAGTTTTATGTAAAAAGCTACTTTATCAAAATGGCATTGTGCAGCTTCTTCCCAAAATGGATATAAAGCATGGCCTTGCATTGAATGCTTGAATTGAGACCTCTAACAGCTGTGTAAGCAATTAATTATGGAGTTTCTAACAAGTTTGAGGCCTGTAAAGTAGATATTGTGTAGCATAAGTTTGAAATTTGAATCTTGTTCATCACAAAATGACTTGTAATCCAATTGTGAAAACCCTAACTTCATCTCTTTGATTCTCCTTACTCAAGAATGATCTCATGGAGTTCTTGGACATTTTGGAAAGCTTGTAATGTGATATACAACCCCTATTTGAATCACTTTTAAAAATTCCCCTTGGAACTATATGAAAAAGTGCCATGAAGTTAGGTCAAAATCCTGACCAAAACTAGGGCAAAATTTCACTAAGTGTCCAATTTCAAGACCATGACTTTAGGAATTAATAACTTGAGATTCTAGCACTTTTAGAAGAAGTTGTGTAAAGAAATATTGTAAATCATGGAGATCTACAACTTTCATGTTGAAAGTTTCTTCTGAGTCCTCTTGCATCATGGTGAAAAATTGGCTTAAAGTTATGAAAAAACATGAAGTTTTAAACACTTAGAAAAATTTCTGAGTTAAAAAACTTTGACTTTTCAAAATGAAATCTTGAATTTTTGATTTCTTGATGAATAAGTTTCATATTTTGACATGTTTTGATGAATTGTGATCTTTGACATTGAATTTTGACCAAAAACTCAAAGTTTGACTTTTCAGTATACAATTGACTTTTTGATCAGTTGACTGAAAATTCACTATCAATCCAATTGATCTTGAGCACTGTTTTAGGTCATGACATTAGGTCAAAATGATGCAATTGAACTCTTGAAATCATGCTTCAAACTAATTAACTGTTGTACCCCAAAATTTGTCCTTTCATTTATCAAGATTTTCTCACAAGATCTCTTTGACTCAAGACTGGATTATGGTTTGATCAGCTCAAGACATCTTGTGATACGGTGGGAGAAATGACTTGAGGTTTTGCGTTTTGTCGCAAATATTGCGGTTAGCAAGAGTCGCCACCGACTTTTCTTTTATCCAAAAGGAAAGGTGAAAAAGCACAGGAAAGACCTTTGAGATTGTTTCTTGAGTTCGGGGGGTAGATTATGAAAAGGGAAGGTGTTATCACCCTTTTCATCCATAGTTTTCCATGGGCTCTTAGTTACTTGCTTAGATCACTTGCTTTTGTTTGTTTGAAATTGTGTTTGGTGTGGTTTTGAAAGTATTTTGTAAAAGAGACCATTTGTTTAGGCAATCTTTGTAATGATTCTCGTTCGTAAGAATGTATACAAAGATGTTTGTCTTTTGAAAATGTTTTCAATGTTTGGAAGATGTTTTGAAATGTGCGTGTTTATTTTGAAAATAGCAAGGATGGTTGTTTGAAATTAGAGCAAGTAACTAGAAGCAATCTACCTACTCAAATGTCTTTCTTGTACATTTTTTATTCCTTTGATATTGTTGTTGTTGTACCCCAAAATTTGCCCTCCCATTTCCTCAACATCACAAGACCTTTGAAGATCAAGACCCAGTTAGGGTTTCTTCTGCTCAAGACTTCTCCTTGCACTGTGGACTCAAATTAGGGTTTGTGTTTGCCCAAGGATGTTTTGACTTAAAATGCCTAAGATAACTTTCATGTTTCATGTTGGACTCCCAAGTTTATCCTCACCAAGTTTCAAGTCTTGATTCCAAGTTTTGCCCAGTCAATTGGACAGTTGACCTAGAAATCAGCTATATTGGGGAAAAGTCAACTGTGGCCAATTGACAGTCAAACCTCATGAAATTTGACCCACATCAACATATTGAACTCATATGGACCATTTGATCAAGTTTGGATCACAATTCCACAAGAAATTTGATCAGATCACCAAAAGGGCAAAATGGTCATTTTTAGGGTTTTGACTGCACAAAGACAATTTTTGACTGTTGGACCTAACCAATGGCAAACCAAGCTCACATATGGACTCAAGGACTCAATGAAATGGTCTTGACACATTCATCAAGCTCAAAAGATCCCAAGTGCACAAGATTGACAGTTGAATTTCCCAGTCAATTGATCAATTTTGACTGTATACTGAAAAGTCAAACTTTGACTTTTTGGTCAAAATCAAGAGTCAAGATTCATTTTTCATCAAAACATGCCAAATCATGAAACTTGTTCACCAAGAAATCACAAAATGCAAATTAGGGTTAGAAAATGGAATTTTTCATAACTTAGAATTTTTCTAAGTTATGAAAAACCCTAATTTTTCCCCAACTTTGCCCCATCTTTTCACCAAGATCCATTTGGATTCAAACAAAAGTCAAAACATGAAAGTTGTAGCTTGTTGCATAATCTACAACTTTGATTCACAAAGTTTTCTCATTTGAAGCTTGTATCTCAAGTTACAAATTTTTGAATAAGGGCACTAAACCATTTTTAACTTAGTGGAATTTTAACCTATTTTGACATGGTTTTCTACCCCACTTCAAGGCCATTTTTCATACCCTTCCACTTGGAATTTCAATTTATATTTCAAAGATGGATTGTAGTACACATTCCAAGCTTTCCAAAATGTCCAAGAACTCATCAAACAACCTCATAACTTGAGAGATTCGAATTTCACAAGTTGGTAAAAATTCACTTTTTGTTCTTAACCAAAACATGTTCATAATCTTGCAATTTGAACTCAGCTTGCTTTAGGCTAGATTACAGGTCCTTAAACCAAGTTACACTCAAGAATTAAATGCAAAACCAATGTGCCAAGTTGTTATTCTATGCATTTGGACATTACATGATGAACTAACCCTAAACTAGATAAAGTGAACTTTCCATTTTTGAAAAGATTAGCTTTATGTCCAATTGCAAATCAAGAAGGTACATAGCAAATCTGCTTGGCACAAGATTATGTGCATAACACACTGATCAAGAGAAGCTTATGCAGCACATTAGGGGGTCCTCTACTGACCTAGAAAGCCAAGTTGCATTTTGTTGCTTAAGTGTGAAGAAAAGTCCATAACTTGTAACAACTCTCATCTCAGGATAGACACACAAGAACAAACTGATCAAACACCTTCCAAAGAACATAACCAAGCTGAGACACGACCCTTGCACCTCCAAAACACCCTCCATCTCAGAATCATCCTCAAACTGCAAAAACAGAGTTGCCTCTGCAGTTTGAGTGCCAACTTCATTTTCTCTCGAGCATTCTTGCTAAAATCAATTCATACACATTCCCTAGCATATATGCAAGCTAACCATGACCTAAAACCTGACCTGTAATCCCTCTAACAGCTTCCACCATTTTCATATTTTTGACTTGCAGGTGAAGTTCTATAGCTTGATTCAGAAGCTCTCAAGACAAAGTAAGCATTGAAACAGCATCCCTGGACCTCAAGGAAGCTTTTCCAATCATCACCTTGCACTGGAAGTTCCTCATTCTCCATATAGAAGTTCAACTGCACAGGTAAAACTTTGAACTCGTATCTCTCTTATTATGTATCTTTAGTCTTAAGTTTGTGAAGAAACAAGGTTCTACTCATAGCCCTGAACATGTACATATCTTTACATTTCATTTCTTTTGCCTGAGTAGAGAGAATTTGGAGTTTGAAAATGGAAGAAAAACTAGGTTAGGATTTGGGGGAGGAGAAATTCTCCCTCATCTTAGAGAGTTAGATCAAGTTCCATACATGGTTAGAATCGTCTCTTCATGCTGAACATTTGTTGTGTTATGAGTTTTTGCTAAAAAGCCAGGAATCGAGAGTTGGACATTGAAGAACAGGGCGCGCGCATTTTCAAACTTTGTGCTGGAGGTTGAAGACAGTGGCATTGGGCTGGGCTTGTCTTGTGTTTTTCTTTTCACACCCCATAATTACTCATGAACCCCCTGAGCCCATTTGCTTCATTTTTTAATATTTTTGACTTTTTCTTATTTTATTTGATTCATTTATTTTTTTATAACATATTAAAATTTTGAAAATATTTTTCTCATCATTTTTTTGATTTTATTTGGGTTTTATTTGATTTTCTTTCAATTTATACATAAATATATACATATTATTATTTAGAATAAATAGAAAAAATAGTGTGAATATATTTTCATTTTTTACTACCCTCTGAAAATATTTCATATAAAAAATACTATTTTCCAAAAATTAATTATTATTATTATTTATATATATAATACATATTTAGGATAATATAAATATACATATATATATATATATATATATATATGTTAATATACTTAGAGTAAAAATACCAAAAAATGTACATATTTTATTTTTTAGCATTTAATACTAAAAAAATGCCTTTTTTTACAAATATACCATGTTTTATTTTATTTTTATATAATGAATATTATGTGAATTAATTAATTAATATACATCTTGATTAAAATTAGGGCTTTTGCCCTAAAAGTTGAAAATACTCAAAATAATACCTTTTTATTTTCTTATTTTATTTTATATAAACCATACTTTTTTCATACATATAAAAACTTTCTTTTTGCATTTTGCATATTTATTTCATTTCCATTTAATTATGCAATTTATTTACCTTACAAATATTCAAAAATGATGTAATAATTTAGATTTAAATTCTTGTCTAAATATCCCCCATTTGTAAATTTGTACCCCCTCCCTATATTATTATGTTGTAATAGCGTAGGAATTTAAATTTCGCACTTTATACGCTTTCTAATGATAACATGTTAGAATTAGGGTTTGTATGCGAAAAACGATAAAAAATAGTTATGACCTAATCTCAAGATAAACAAGCATGAAAATGGACACACAAATCACACTTGCACCCCCTAGGGTACTCCACTTGTTGCCTTTCAAAATTGGGCCATATTGCATGTTAGGTCTCTTTGGGCAAAACAACAAATTGAATGATCATAGTCCCTCGATAACATTTTCAAAATACTTCCAAAACAAATGATCAAGTCCCTTAAAGAAAATGCCCAAAGATACTTGGCACCATTGTAATTATGGTCTAAACGATGACCCGCGCCTGTCCCTTTCACATCCTAACACAAGGTTGTCCACCAAATACAATGGTGGAACAAACTTGTTAAAAGGGTTAAAACGTAGCAATAATCTTTTGAGAAATTTAGGAGTAGATAACCTCTTAGTTACTTGAATCAAACTTGCAAAACAAAACACTTGCCTATTTTTTTCAAACCACACATCACTACACTTTCAAAACAACTTTCAAAAAACAAATGAAAACCTTTTCAAAAGACGTACATCTTTGTATACATCCCCACATGGATCATTACAAAGGTTGCCACCACATTGGCTTCTTTTCAAAACATTTTCAAACCCACACACTCAAACACCATTTAAAACAATTGAAAACAAAAAGGCAAGTGATCTAAGCGAGTAACTAAGAGCCCATGAATAACCATGGATAGAAAGGGTGCTAATACCTTCCCTTTCTATAATCTACTCCCCGAACCCAAGAAAACATCTCAAAAGGTTTTTGCTGTGCTTTTTAACCTTTCCTTAGGATAAAATAAAAAGTCGGTGGCGACTCTTGCTCAACCGAAACATTTGCGAAAACAAACGCAAAACCTCAAGTCAGTTCTCCCACCGTATCACAGAACTGGCGACTCTGCTGGGGATTTCTTTAAAAGTGGAGTAACCTTAGGGCTTAGATCACCTTTGTTTTCAATTGTTTGCTTTGTTTGCTTTTATATTTGTGGGCTTTGCATCGGAGTTTCATAGATCCTAACCCGGATCTGGGAAATACCCTTTAGGTAGCATAATCTGTGAGGGACCTGTCCGGCGTAGACCGACATGGGTGAAGCAGTGGCTACGTTGGTGTGGCATCTTAGTCTGTACCTATATCCCTTGTGTTGCAACGGGGAGAATATAGGTCTTCTAAGGGGTCATTAAACACCAACCAACCTTAGAACCCTAAATTGACCAACTTGGCTATTAGGACAGTAGCAATATGCTACACTCATTGAGGCTAAACTCTCGAGATGGTTCTGGCCGCGAGAAAAGATTGCGATGCTGGAGTTATGACCGATTGAGGGTAGCCAATGATTTGAGATCCTCTAGAACCCGGTTACTTTTGATAGGACAGGTTTTAACCAACAAAACCAAAAGAGGGTAATACCTGAAACTCATGCTGGCCTGAAACCTAAGGGTGTCATGTGTGACTTGTGTGCCTTATTTGTCTATGTGAATACTTGTGGTGTGCTTCATCATAGCATCATGCCATCATACCATTGCATGCATCCTGTATAAAGGACTAACCCATTTCAAAGACAAAAAAGGTTTCATCTTTGCTCTGTTTTGCAGGACATCATGATGCCCGTGCATAGGAATACTGTCCGGCTCAACTTTGTTCAACCACCAGTTTTACTCAAGGATTTGGTTGGTAGGATTCCAAACACTTCTTTCTTCATCAACAGACATGGGTCTCTCCTTGGCTTGATCACTGCAAAATGGGACCAACAACTGATAAGTGTTCTGACCCAATTTTATGACCCTCTGTATCATTGTTTCACCTTTCAAGACTTCCAGCTGGTTCCTACCCTGGAAGAGTTCTCTTATTTGCTTGGGATCCCTGTCTTGGAACAAACTCCATTCACTGGTTTGGAAAAGACTCCTAGGCCTGAAGAGATTGCTGCAATTCTCCCCTTGACCAAAGAAGAAGTATTGTCCAACTGGGAAACTAGAAACGGGATCAAGGGCTTTTTGGTCAAATTTCTGGTTAGCAAGGCTAATGATTTCTGGAATGACTTGGACTTCAAGGCATACGAGGATATTCTGGCTCTTTTGATCTATGGTCTGGTATTGTTTCCCAACCCCGACACCTTTATCAGTACCCATGTCATAAGGATCTTCATGTCTCGGAATCCGGTACCCACTCTTTTGGGTGATATTCTACAACAACTCTATGCTCGTACTGCTCGAAAACGGGGAACTCCGTGGTGTTGCGCTCCTTTGCTAATAAGGTGGTTTATTTCGCACCTTCCTAAGTTCGCGCTGAAGAATGAAGAAGGAAAATGTTGGGCTAGGAGGTTAATGTCTCTCACTGATAATGACATCACCTGGACTCTCAGAGGTTTGGATGAGGTAGCTGTTATTGACCGTTGCGGAGAATACCCTAACGTTCCGTTGATTGGTATCCAAGGAGGAATCTCTTACAATCCGTGCTTAGCTCTCCGTCAGTTTGGGAGAGCCAGAGGAGATGGGCCTCATGAAATGCTGGTTCCTCGCTTCCATTTTGAGTTTCAGGCAGACAATGACAAACTACGCCAGGGATTCATTAGAGCTTGGGACAGAATTCACAAAGCCGACCCACATGAGTTGGGACCAAAGACTTCTCTGCCATTGAAGCCCTATTGCAAATGGGTCCGCATCCGTGCTCAAAGGTTAGGTATGCCCTACGAAGCTGTTAGACCTCTCATTCTTGAGCCTCCTGTTGAAGATGGGGTTCCTCCAACTGTCCTCCCTCCTCAGATACCTACTGATTTTGACACCATGAAGAGATCTTGGGCGCAGTTAAAGGAAGAACGGGATTTCTATCGGGAGAAATTCAACGAGCAGGAACGGAAGATCCAGAGGCTGACTAAGCAATTGGAGGAAGAACGGGTCCTGAAGAACTACATCAGCACTGAAAAGAGGAGGCCATGGGAGCATTGATGAGCTTTGGATGTTTCCTTTTATAGTTTTATTTCCTTTCCAGTATTTTTCATTCCTGTAATGCCTAAGGGCAAATCGTTGAACAATTGAAATTTTAATCTAATGAAGTGTGTTTCCCTTTTTTTTCTACAAAGTTGAATCTTGTTTATCTTTGAAAACATAAAGCATACACATTCCATTGCACCATATGCATAGCAGGTACCCTATTTCACAGGTTGCTTAATCTCCTTCGCTGTTTATTTTGCACAGTCATCATGAATCCAGACTCGTCCAGTGAGCAAGCAATCAAGGCCCTTCAGGCCCAAAGTGCACAGTTTCAAGAGATGGTCCTAAGCCTAGCCCAAGGTCAGCAAGAGTTAAAGACTCTACTCCTGAAGAAGAAGAAGAAAAAGAGGACTGCGTTGTTCAACACCGGACGCAGATTTGGGAACACACTCCATAATGAAGCTGATCCAACTACTTCTTCTGCTGAGAAAAATAGTCCCCAAGGGGGAGGAGCTCCTAGTCCCGCAGTCTCCGACAACGAGACGGACTATAACGACGAACAATACCCACCTGCTGCTGACAGGTACAAGCAATTGGAGGACCGCTTGAGCGCCATGGAAATTCAGAATGTGCCGGGACTGGATTTCGGAGATCTGGGGTTATCTTCTGGGGTAGTAATTCCACACAAGTTTAAGGCGCCTGCCTTCGCCAAGTATGATGGGGTCTCCTGCCCAAAGCTGCATCTAAGGTCGTACGTAAGGAAGATCCAACCTTATACGGCGGATAAGAACCTCTGGATTCACTTCTTCCAAGATAGCCTCTCGGGGTCACAGCTTGAATGGTTCTACCAATTAGATGGAACTAGCATCCGACACTGGGAAGATTTGGCAACCGCATTCTACAGACAATACCAATACAATTCTGATCTCGCTCCTACGCGTACCCAACTTCAGGGTATGTCTCTAGGAACGGGTGAAGGGTTCAAAGAGTACGCACAAAAATGGAGAGATTTGGCTGGCAGGGTGCAGCCTCCATTGACTGATCGTGAGCTGGTTGATATGTTCCTAGGGACGTTGTCTGGTCCATTTTTCAATCATTTGGTTGGTAACTCCTCCGCTGGGTTTACAGATTTGATATTGACGGGAGAAAGAATTGAAGCTGGCATCAGGTCAGGCAAGATACAAAAGGCTGCCTCCACAAGTGCTGAGAAGAGGCCGGTTAAGAAAGAAGCAAGTGTCGTCTATGGTACTAGAAGACAAGTCAAGCCCGAAAGTCGCCAAGCCGTCAATGCTTTGGTCATCTCGAAACCTGTTGCTGCTCCTCAGCAGTACAATCAACAAAGAAGCGAAAGGCCCAAGAGGCAGTATACTCGACTGAGTATGACCTTATCTCAAATTTTACCCCAACTGTTATCCACCAACCTGGTGACCCTCAAAGAAGCTCCTAAGGTCGTCAACACTGCGTCTCCTAAGTATAACCCAAATTCCCAGTGTGCTTATCATTCTGATAGTCCCGGGCACACTACTGATGATTGCTGGGCCTTAAGAAACAAAGTGCAAGATCTGATCGACGCAAAGGAAATTCAGTTTGAAGCGCCGGAGAGACCAAATGTTGTAACTGCTCCTATGCCCCAACATAGAGTAAATGCCATTGAGGAAGAATTGTATGCTGTTTCGGTAAATGAAGTTGTTACCCCTCTTTTGACTGTCAAGAAGAACCTACTGCTGGCCGGTTTATTTCCGGGTTGCAGTGAAGGTTGCCTGTTCTGTGCTGTTTCCCTATCTGGTTGCCCCTTGCTGAAGTTAGGCATCCAAAGCCTAATGGATAGCAAGGAGATTCTGTTTAAGAAGTCCGCTGTGCAGTTGGTTCCGGTAAAAGAAGTTTCTGTGGTTACCATCTTCAAAAATCCAATCAAGGCTCTCCCGAAGAAGCCTGTTCAAATCTTGACTGTTACGCCTGTGGTTATTACTGTTCCGGGACCTCTCCCCTACGTATCTGATAAAGCTGTCCCCTGGCATTATGGGGCAGACGTATATGTAAATGGAATCAAACAAGAATTCGACACTGGCGCCAGTATCTGCGATATCACTGGTCCTGCCAAGGTCACCCGCAGTGGCAGGCTCTTCTCGCCTGACATTGCACCGCCCGCTACTCGAAGACCCCTCCTTATAACACCTACAAGTTTACCTGTTCCTGTTGCTGATCAAGTTGTTTCCCCTGCTGCCGAGTCATCTAATGCTCGGGGCAAAGGGATTGAAGAGGAGCCTGCCCGGATGGAGGCACCGATACCTATAAATGCTGAGGCCTCCCAACAAGAAATGGAGGAAATCCTGAAAATAATAAAGAAAAGTGATTTCAATGTTGTCGAACAGCTGGGGCATACGCCCTCCAAGATCTCCATGCTCTCCTTATTGCTATGTTCCGAGGCCCATGCTAAGGCCTTGATCTCATTTCTCAAGACGGCCCATGTGCCACAGGAGACATCTGCAGTCCAGTTCACTGATTGCGTAGCAAATCTGACAGCAGACAATGGCTTGGGTTTTTCAGATGCTGACCTGACTGCGAAGGGAAGAGACCACAATGATGCCCTGCATGTCTCTATCGAATGCAGAGGCACTACTCTGGCGCATGTATTGGTGGATACTGGTTCTTCCTTGAATGTTCTACCGAAAAAGGCTTTAGACCGTTTGGATTATGAAGGCCTAGAACTGAAGCCCAACAATATCATCGTCAGGGTCTTTGACGGTTCAAAAAGGATGGTTCATGGAGAGGTTGACATCCCTATTCGTGTGGGCTCTCAGGTATTTGACTCTACTTTTTATGTGATGGATATACGTCCATCGTACTCTTGGCTACTGGGTCGACCTTGGATCCATAAAGCTGGGGCAGTGACCTCTACCTTGCACCAGAAGCTGAAGTACCCTGTCAGAGGGAAGATCGTCACTGTGCAAGGAGAAGAGGAGTATATGGTGAGCCATTTGAATTCCTTCAGATACATTGAGATGGATGGGGAGTTTATTGAAACCCCCTTTCAGCATTTCGAGGAGGTGCATCCAATTTCAGCAGCAGCAGAAACAACAATCGAAGAGAATGTTCCCTTGAAGATGGCTTCCCTAAGGGATGCCCGGGCTGTGGTTCAGAAAGGCAATTGTGCAAACTGGGGTCAGCTTCCTGACTTCACTCAGAAGAACGACAAGTTTGGGCTGGGCTTTACTGCAGAGGCTCAGAGGGCTGTGCGCAAGGAGAAGGTCAGAAAGGCTCCGGTGTTTATCTCCAGCTCAAGGGTGAATGCTATCGAGGAGGATGTAGAGGAAGCAGAGTTTGACAGTTGGATCTACCCGACTACCAGCGACGGACCAAGCAACTGGACGGCAAAGGATTTTACACCTATCACATTTGTCACGCAGTAATTGATTTCTTTTGATTTCCAAATTTGTAACAAACAATATGTTAAAACATTGTTGGCTCGGTGTCCTACCCGGGGCATCGTAGCTCCATTTGTGAGGGCTTTTTGTATGACATTTTCATATATCATCAATCAAAACATTGGACGTTTGTTGCATTTCAAATCTTGTGCTCTTTTCCTTTCTGTGTTATATATATTGCAAAACAGCTATATTTACACACACTCACTTATACATGTTTCAATCCACTCTGGATCTCACTGGTAACAGCTCTGCTACCGCCAGTTATGACTTCGAGAATCCGATCAACTTGGCCGAAGACGAAGGTGAAGATGATTGCGAAGTGCCTGGTGAACTCGCAAGACTGCTACTCCAGGAAGAGAGAGCTATTCAACCACATGAAGAGCCGGTGGAGACAATTAATCTGGGTACTGAGACAGATAGGAAAGAGGTCAAGATTGGTGCCAATCTAGAGCTCAGCATGAAGCAACGATTAATCCAGATGCTACAGGATTACATGGAGATTTTTGCTTGGTCCTATGAAGATATGCCTGGTTTGGATGCCGACATTGTAGTTCACCACCTGCCAACCAAGGAAGATTGCCCTCCGGTAAAACAAAAAGTCCGACGGATGCGTCCAGAGATGTCTGAAAAGATCAAGGCCGAGGTTATGAAACAGTTTGATGCCGGGTTCCTTGCAGTGACTTCTTACCCTCAGTGGGTTGCCAATGTGGTGCCAGTACCGAAGAAGGACGGTAAAGTCAGAATGTGTGTTGACTACAGGGATCTGAACAGGGCCAGCCCCAAGGATGACTTCCCCCTACCTCACATTGATGTCCTCGTTGACAATACAGCTCAACACAAGGTTTTCTCCTTCATGGATGGTTTTTCAGGGTATAATCAGATCAAGATGGCTCCCGAAGATATGGAGAAGACTACCTTTGTGACTCAGTGGGGCACCTTCTGTTATAAGGTCATGCCATTCGGATTGAAAAATGCTGGGGCAACCTATCAACGTGCCATGGTTGCTTTATTTCATGATATGATCCATCATGAGATTGAGGTATACGTTGATGACATGATTGCAAGGTCTCAAACTGAGGAGGAGCACCTTGACCATCTGAGGAAGTTATTTGACCGACTGAAGTTGTACAAGCTGAGATTGAATCCCAACAAATGCACCTTTGGGGTAAGATCCGGAAAATTGTTAGGTTTCATTGTGAGTGATAAGGGTATCCAGGTGGACCCTGCCAAGGTAAAAGCCATACAAGAGATGCCGACTCCAAAAACAGAGAAAGAAGTCAGAGGCTTTCTGGGACGACTGAATTATATTGCCCGATTCATCTCACATCTGACTGCTACTTGTGAGCCAATCTTCAAATTGCTGAAGAAAGATCAAGTAGTACGCTGGAATGATGAATGTCAGGCCGCCTTTGAGAAGATAAAGGAATATCTCCAAGAACCACCCATTCTTATGCCACCGGTGGAAGGAAGACCTCTGATACTATACTTGACAGTACTTGACAATTCAATGGGGTGTGTGCTGGGGCAGCATGACGAGTCTGTCCGAAAAGAGCACGCTATTTATTACTTGAGCAAAAAGTTTACCGACTGTGAGTCTCGTTACTCACTGCTTGAGAAAACTTGCTGCGCTCTTGTATGGGCTGCTCGCCGACTGAGATAGTATATGCTGACTCACACTACTCTATTGATTTCAAAGATGGATCCCATCAAGTACATATTCGAAAAGCCCGCTCTGTCTGGAAGAATAGCGAGATGGCAAATGATCTTGACAGAATATGACATCCAGTATACAACTCAGAAAGCAATAAAGGGAAGTGTACTGGCAGATCATTTGGCACATCAACCCGTGGACGATTACCAATCATTGAACTTTGATTTACCGGACGAAGACATCATGGTGGTAACTGACTGTGAAGTACCTGGACCGGATGAAGGACCTGAGGAAGGATCCCGATGGTCTATGCATTTTGATGGAGCCTCCAATGCTTTGGGTAACGGTGTCGGCGCTGTAATCATATCTCCCAAAGGAACTCATACTCCTCTCACCGCCCGATTATGTTTCAGCTGCACCAACAATATGGCAGAATATGAGGCATGTATCATGGGTTTACAAGCTGCAATCGACTTAAGGATCAAATTTCTAAGTGTCTTCGGAGATTCCGCTCTCGTGATCAATCAGATCAAAGGCGAGTGGGATACGAAACACCCGAATCTTATTCCTTACAAGGAGTATGTGTCGACCTTGCTTCCCCACTTTGAAGAGATAACTTTCGAACACTTCCCTAGAGAGGAGAATCAGCTAGCGGACGCCTTAGCTACGATGTCTTCAATGTTCAAAGTTAAATGGGACAATGAGGCTCCCCGGATCATTATCTGGAAGTTGGATGAACCAGCATACTGCTGCGAGCTCGAGGCTGAGAAGGTTATTGAAAAACCCTGGTATCATGAGGTGAAGAGGTACTTGGAAGCTCAGGAATACCCTGAAGGCGCATCTGTCAATGATAAGAAGTTCATGAGGAGGTTTGCTGCAAAATTCTTCCTCAGCAACGACATTCTCTACAAACGGAATCATGATTCAACTCTACTACGTTGTGTGGATAAGGCCGAAGCAGAGAAGATCATGATAGAACTGCATGAAGGCACATTTGGAACACATTCCAGTGGACACACCATGGCTAAGAAAATCCTTCGGGCAGAATATTTCTGGTCCACAATGGAAGCCGATTGTTACCAACACTCTCGAACTTGTCATAAATGCCAGATCTATGCTGACAAGGTGCATATCCCTCCGGTTCCTTTGAATGTCCTGACGGCACCTTGGCCTTTTGCAATGTGGGGCATCGATATGATCGGTGAGATCCGACCGACGGCATCCAATGGACATCGTTTCATCTTAGTAGCGATCGATTATTTCACGAAATGGGTTGAGGCAGCTTCTTATGCCACAGTAACCAAGAGCGTCGTGGCACGTTTCATCCGGCATAATCTGATCTGTCGGTACGGAGTCCCGGAAAGAATCATTACGGACAATGGTACCAATCTCAATAACAAAATGATCACTGAACTCTGTGAACAATTCAAGATACAGCACCACAATTCTTCTCCTTACAGACCGAAGATGAATGGGGCTGTAGAAGCAGCAAATAAAAACATCAAGAAAATTGTGCAGAAGATGACAGTGACCTATAAAGATTGGCACGAGATGTTATCATTCGCTCTGCATGGGTACCGTACCTCAGCCAGAACGTCAACCGGGGCAACTCCCTTCTCCTTGGTCTATGGCATGGAGGCAGTCTTGCCAATTGAAGTCCAGATACCCTCTCTCCGGATAATGAAGGATGCAGACTTGAATGAAGATGATTGGATCCAGACTCGACTTGATCAATTAAACCTGATTGACGAAAAGAGGCTCACTGCTATCTGTCATGGTCAAACGTATCAAAAACGGATGATCAGGGCATTTAACAAGAAAGTCAGACCGCAAGAGTATCAAGTTGGGGACCTGGTAATCAAACGCATCATCCTTCCTCAAAGTGATCCCCGGGGCAAATGGACCCCTACATACGAAGGGCCATTTGTTGTTAAACATGTGTTCTTAGGAGGAGCCATGATCCTAACCACCATGGATGGTGACGACCTTCCTCACCCCGCCAATGCAGACATAGTGAAAAAATACTACGCATAAATAAAAGACCCGCTAGGTTGACATACCTAGACAAAAATAAGGGATGAAATGAATAAAAATCTGTACACCCGGCAAGTCGAAAACCTGAAAAGGCGACTTGGGCAAAAATGGGTATCCCGGTGGACTGAAAACCCGAAAGGGCAGTCCAGGCAAAAGTTAGGGATAAAAGCGTAACACTATGTCTCATTGGATCACTTCGCATCCGGATTTCGGCATCAACTATCTGGCTCAAGATTTCGGCATCAACCAATCAGCTTCATCTTCAATTAGGCAGCAAGGCGATGAGACGTTCGAAGACATAAAGGCGATATCAGAGTTGGAACCCAGTGGGATTGTTCACATATCTGTTTTGTTTCCCTTTTCAAATTGTAAACTCTATGTTATTTGGCGGCGTCCTCTTACTAGGATGTCAGCCTCTTGTACAAAAATGCCTATTCATAGGCAAAGTTCAAATCAATACAAATTCACTTGTCCATACAAATTGCCATTGTTTTCCCTTTTTTCTGCTTTGTCTTGCGAAGAACGTCCAATGTTCATTTTTTATATATGCATTTGACATTAAAATTGTTGACTCATAAATATTCGCATATGAAACGAAAGATTAATTACAGGTGACATCAGAGACAGGGGCAATGTGAAGTTGTCTGATGCAGTCTGGTTGTTTTGTCCGCCAAGGTACCAAGGAAGATTCAACTGAAGAATGTGGCCAAATCATCTCAACTCCCCGCAGAGTAAAACAAGATTCAGCAATACTTTCCCCAAGCGGAGTTGACTCCCCGACAATCCTGAAAAGGCACAACATTCCCCGGCAGGTCTTAAAGCTCATCCCCAGTAGATTCTGGAAGCTTATTCCCTATAGTACACGGACGTCTCTCCCGAGTTTTATTTAGAGTTATTTCCTCACAAGGACTTATAACTGGGTTATCCTCAGCTAAAAACCACGGAAGATCGCCCTCGGCAAGTTCCTTCAATCCCCAGCGGAGTTTATCATCATTATCCTCAGCGGAATCCATCATTAAAGTCCTCAACAGGCCTCTCATCAAAGCTTCGGCCAAGTGTCTCTTCCACAGAGCAACTCCCCGGCCGGTCGTCAAGGATTTATTTTCCCAAGACGAAATTACATTCATAAACATTTCACATTTTCATGCATCTTGTTTACATACGTGATAAAGTGCATACTCACACTATCTCATGCTGAACGGCATAGCATCATGCATATCATACATCATGACATTGCAATACAACTTATGTTTTGCCTTTTCAGGGAAAAAGACAATCCCAAAGACAATTACCCTCAACTATCACATTTCCAGATTCGATTCCTGTATCTAGCCAGGGCACGTCTGAAGAGTTAGAAGATTCGATTCCTGTATCCAGCCAGGGCATATCTATTAACAACATTTCCAGATTCGATACCTGCATCTAGCCAGGGCACGTCTGAAGAGTTAGAAGATTCGATTCCTGTATCCAGCCAGGGCATATCTATTAACAACATTTCCAGATTCGATTCCTGTATCTAGCCAGGGCACGTCTGAAGAGTTAGAAGATTCGATTCCTGTATCCAGCCAGGGCATATCTATTGACGTCTATTTCCAGATTCGACTCCTGTATCCAGCCAGGGAACATCTGTGAGCAACCAATTGTAGATTCGATACCTGTATCTAGCCAGGGCATATCTGCATAAGGAGATTAAAGATCAAACACCTGTAACAAGCCAGGGAAACATCAGCCTCTCCCAAATACACAAGTTCTCGCTAAGGAATCTCTTATGCGATCGACACTTCCAAATGGCATCTATAAGCCCATTCCCGACAAGGATCTGTCACATCTCCAGATGGCATCTATAAGCCCATCTCCCTATCCACCATCTCTCCAAATGGCATCTGTAAGCCCATTCCCGTCATCACACTGTTGAGACTCCAGCATGCGAGTGCAAATTTCCGGGCACTCTAAGTGTCCAATCTCCTTTTACCCTCGAGTCACGAAAGGCAAACTTGCCAATCTAACTCTTCAGGTCCAAGAAGATTGAACAGGGGCAACTGTTGTACCCCAAAATTTTCCCTCCCATTTCCTCAACATCACAAGACCTTTGAAGATCAAGACCCAGTTAGGGTTTCTTCTGCTCAAGACTTCTCCTTGCACTGTGGACTCAAATTAGGGTTTGTGTTTGCCCAAGGATGTTTTGACTTAAAATGCCTAAGATAACTTTCATGTTTCATGTTGGACTCCCAAGTTTATCCTCACCAAGTTTCAAGTCTTGATTCCAAGTTTTGCCCAGTCAATTGGACAGTTGACCTAGAAATCAGCTATATTGGGGAAAAGTCAACTGTGGCCAATTGACAGTCAAACCTCATGAAATTTGACTCACATCAACATATTGAACTCATATGGACCATTTGATCAAGTTTGGATCACAATTCCACAAGAAATTTGATCAGATCACCAAAAGGGCAAAATGGTCATTTTTAGGGTTTTGACTGCACAAAGACAATTTTTGACTGTTGGACCTAACCAATGGCAAACCAAGCTCACATATGGACTCAAGGACTCAATGAAATGGTCTTGACACATTCATCAAGCTCAAAAGATCCCAAGTGCACAAGATTGACAGTTGAATTTCCCAGTCAATTGATCAATTTTGACTGTATATTGAAAAGTCAAACTTTGACTTTTTGGTCAAAATCAAGAGTCAAGATTCATTTTTCATCAAAACATGCCAAATCATGAAACTTGTTCACCAAGAAATCACAAAATGCAAATTAGGGTTAGAAAATGGAATTTTTCATAACTTAGAATTTTTCTAAGTTATGAAAAACCCTAATTTTTTCCCAACTTTGCCCCATCTTTTCACCAAGATCCATTTGGATTCAAACAAAAGTCAAAACATGAAAGTTGTAGCTTGTTGCATAATCTACAACTTTGATTCACAAAGTTTTCTCATTTGAAGCTTGTATCTCAAGTTACAATTTTTTGAATAAGGGAACTAAACCATTTTTAACTTAGTGGAATTTTAACCTATTTTGACAAGGTTTTCTACCCCACTTCAAGGCCATTTTTCATACCCTTCCACTTGGAATTTCAATTTATATTTCAAAGATGGATTGTAGTACACATTCCAAGCTTTCCAAAATGTCCAAGAACTCATCAAACAACCTCATAACTTGAGAGATTCGAATTTCACAAGTTGGTAAAAATTCACTTTTTGTTCTTAACCAAAACATGTTCATAATCTTGCAATTTGAACTCAGCTTGCTTTAGGCTAGATTACAGGTCCTTAAACCAAGTTACACTCAAGAATTAAATGCAAAACCAATGTGCCAAGTTATTATTCTAAGCATTTGGACATTACATGATGAACTAACCCTAAACTAGATAAAGTGAACTTTCCATTTTTGAAAAGATTAGCTTTATGTCCAATTGCAAATCAAGAAGGTACATAGCAAATCTGCTTGGCACAAGATTATGTGCATAACACACTGATCAAGAGAAGCTTATGCAGCACATTAGGGGGTCCTCTACTGACCTAGAAAGCCAAGTTGCATTTTGTTGCTTAAGTGTGAAGAAAAGTCCATAACTTGTAACAACTCTCATCTCAGGATAGACACACAAGAACAAACTGATCAAACAC
Source organism: Vicia faba (assembly GCA_948472305.1). NCBI lineage: Eukaryota > Viridiplantae > Streptophyta > Magnoliopsida > Fabales > Fabaceae > Vicia > Vicia faba. Next base: position 500,825,027 of record OX451740.1, read on the forward strand.
CTTCCAAAGAACATAACCAAGCTGAGACACGACCCTTGCACCTCCAAAACACCCTCCATCTCAGAATCATCCTCAAACTGCAAAAACAGAGTTGCCTCTGCAGTTTGAGTGCCAACTTCATTTTCTCTCGAGCATTCTTGCTAAAATCAGTTCATACACATTCCCTAGCATATATGCAAGCTAACCATGACCTAAAACCTGACCTGTAATCCCTCTAACAGCTTCCACCATTTTCATATTTTTGACTTGCAGGTGAAGTTCTATAGCTTGATTCAGAAGCTCTCAAGACAAAGTAAGCATTGAAACAGCATCCCTGGACCTCAAGGAAGCTTTTCCAATCATCACCTTGCACTGGAAGTTCCTCATTCTCCATATAGAAGTTCAACTGCACAGGTAAAACTTTGAACTCGTATCTCTCTTATTATGTATCTTTAGTCTTAAGTTTGTGAAGAAACAAGGTTCTACTCATAGCCCTGAACATGTACATATCTTTACATTTCATTTCTTTTGCCTGAGTAGAGAGAATTTGGAGTTTGAAAATGGAAGAAAAACTAGGTTAGGATTTGGGGGAGGAGAAATTCTCCCTCATCTTAGAGAGTTAGATCAAGTTCCATACATGGTTAGAATCGTCTCTTCATGCTGAACATTTGTTGTGTTATGAGTTTTTGCTAAAAAGCCAGGAATCGAGAGTTGGACATTGAAGAACAGGGCGCGCGCATTTTCAAACTTTGTGCTGGAGGTTGAAGACAGTGGCATTGGGCTGGGCTTGTCTTGTGTTTTTCTTTTCACACCCCATAATTACTCATGAACCCCCTGAGCCCATTTGCTTCATTTTTTAATATTTTTGACTTTTTCTTATTTTATTTGATTCATTTATTTTTTTATAACATATTAAAATTTTGAAAATATTTTTCTCATCATTTTTTTGATTTTATTTGGGTTTTATTTGATTTTCTTTCAATTTATACATAAATATATACATATTATTATTTAGAATAAATAGAAAAAATAGTGTGAATATATTTTCATTTTTTACTACCCTCTGAAAATATTTCATATAAAAAATACTATTTTCCAAAAATTAATTATTATTATTATTTATATATATAATACATATTTAGGATAATATAAATATACATATATATATATATATATGTTAATATACTTAGAGTAAAAATACCAAAAAATGTACATATTTTATTTTTTAGCATTTAATACTAAAAAAATGCCTTTTTTTACAAATATACCATGTTTTATTTTATTTTTATATAATGAATATTATGTGAATTAATTAATTAATATACATCTTGATTAAAATTAGGGCTTTTGCCCTAAAAGTTGAAAATACTCAAAATAATACCTTTTTATTTTCTTATTTTATTTTACATAAACCATACTTTTTTCATACATATAAAAACTTTCTTTTTGCATTTTGCATATTTATTTCATTTCCATTTAATTATGCAATTTATTTACCTTACAAATATTCAAAAATGATGTAATAATTTAGATTTAAATTCTTGTCTAAATATCCCCCATTTGTAAATTTGTACCCCCCTCCCTATATTATTATGTTGTAATAGCGTAGGAATTTAAATTTCGCACTTTATACGCTTTCTAATGATAACATGTTAGAATTAGGGTTTGTATGCGAAAAACGATAAAAAATAGTTATGACCTAATCTCAAGATAAACAAGCATGAAAATGGACACACAAATCACACTTGCACCCCCTAGGGTACTCCACTTGTTGCCTTTCAAAATTGGGCCATATTGCATGTTAGGTCTCTTTGGGCAAAACAACAAATTGAATGATCATAGTCCCTCGATAACATTTTCAAAATACTTCCAAAACAAATGATCAAGTCCCTTAAAGAAAATGCCCAAAGATACTTGGCACCATTGCAATTATGGTCTAAACGATGACCTGCGCCTGTCCCTTTCACATCCTAACACAAGGTTGTCCACCAAATACAATGGTGGAACAAACTTGTTAAAAGGGTTAAAACGTAGCAATAATCTTTTGAGAAATTTAGGAGTAGATAACCTCTTAGTTACTTGAATCAAACTTGCAAAACAAAACACTTGCCTATTTTTTTCAAACCACACATCACTACACTTTCAAAACAACTTTCAAAAAACAAATGAAAACCTTTTCAAAAGACGTACATCTTTGTATACATCCCCACATGGATCATTACAAAGGTTGCCACCACATTGGCTTCTTTTCAAAACATTTTCAAACCCACACACTCAAACACCATTTAAAACAATTGAAAACAAAAAGGCAAGTGATCTAAGCGAGTAACTAAGAGCCCATGGATAACCATGGATAGAAAGGGTGCTAATACCTTCCCTTTCTATAATCTACTCCCCGAACCCAAGAAAACATCTCAAAAGGTTTTTGCTGTGCTTTTTAACCTTTCCTTAGGATAAAATAAAAAGTCGATGGCGACTCTTGCTCAACCGAAACATTTGCGAAAACAAACGCAAAACCTCAAGTCAGTTCTCCCACCGTATCACAGTTGTCTTATCATTAATTTGGTAAGCAACCCTATCTTTGGATGTAAACAGTACGGGTGTGGGTCATCGTATGACCATGATTAGAAATGTTTGCAAAGTATCTTAGCATTCTGAGGGACCAAGATCATTTGGTAAGGCAACTTTTGAATAGCGTCATCGAGGGACTATGATCTTATTTTTGTTTTGTTTTGCCAAGATACTTCGTATGCGTAACATGGCCATTTTTGTTTTAGGCAACCAAGTGGGGAAAACACTAAGGGTGCTTGTGTGCAAGTGCATCATTTTCATGCTTTGATTTTGTCTTGTATTTAGGGTGTTCTATATTGCTTTGTTTTGTTCTTGTCATACAAACCCTAATTACTAATCATGATATATAAAGCGATAAATTGCATAATGTAAATATTTCTAAGCTATTACAACAATTTATGGGAAGGGGGAATACAAGTTTGAATGGAGATTTGCACAAATATAAAGTTAAATACATTATTACAACCAAATCGAATTTGTACGAATTTAAGATAAATACAATACAATATTTAAAATGTAATGCAATGCAATGTACATGTAAAAGATTTTTGATGCCTTAATTTTATGTAAAAGAAAATTTAATCTAAACCTAAAAATATAAGGAAAAAGAATTAATTAATTTTAAAAGAAAGGTTTAACCCTAATTATTATTTAAGAGAAGATAAAGTTTCTATATTATTTTGTGCATTTTCTTGTGTAAAAATAATAAATAATATGGTATATAAATATAAAAATTATATATATGCAAAAAATAAGTATTTGTAAATATAATATGCAAAATAAATTAAACTAAATATATTTGATTATATTTACAAGTTTATTAAGAAAATGAATTATATTCTATTAAAATAAAATATATTTTATGTGAGAAATAATAATAAATAAATAAAATAAAAGTATAATATCATTAATCTATATTTTTGGGATTTTTATATATTAGAGAAAGTATTAAAAAAAATTAAATGTGAAAGTAAAACAAAATATAAAAATATAAAATGCAAAGAGTTAGCAAGGGGGGTGATATAGTAGGACTGATGGTAAGATGCTAGCAAAAATTCCTGGCCCAACAGACCAAGACCAATCTGCAAAAAATATGAAAATGGAAAAGAAAAAGAGTGAAAAATAACAAAAGTAGCGCGCAGGTTCGAACCCAGGACATGGGTCTCACCAGCGCGCTGCTTTGCCACTGGGGTGGTTATACATCCATTATCTTTACTGAAACAAAAACATATCCCAAAACGCGCCCTTGCCCTGTTTCATCTTCTTCCTCAAGCCTTGGCCGGATACCCTGTAACTTCCTCATACTTCCATGAAAATAAAAACTTATAACATGAAAATTGTAGTACTTGAACTCACAATTCCAACCATATAAGTTATGTAAACTACTTATCAAAGATCAAGGAGAATTTAAACAGCCCTAAATCTTGACCTAATATTTCCAAAAAATTTAAGTTTCAAATTCTCTTAGCATAAGTAAAATCAATGCAAGATAGTGGTATGTACAACTTCGTTATGATGAGGACTATATTTTTTATTCACAGATCGTGGCCTAATGTTGCCTGTACAAAGAGATAGAGTTTGAAATTTTACCTCCTTCAGTTGGAATCGTGAAATGAACTGGGGTGAGTTTGAGGGAGGCCTGATGCTTGCTTGAGCTTCCTTGAGCTTCCCTGAATCTATTCCAACCCTTGCCTTGCTCTGAAAGTAGCTGGAACTCCTTGGACAAGTCAAACTGCAAACTCAGAACTCAACAATGGCAGATGGTGGAAAAGGGATTACAGAATAGGGATGATGATTTGGATGAACTTGATATCAAGTATGTAAGGTGTTTGAATGATCTAGACACAAAACGCACGAGCCAAATGGAAGGTGGGGGTGCTTGTGCAGAAACTGTAGGTTTGAACAGATTTTGGGTGTTTTTCAGCTTGAGAGTGTTTCAGGTCCTTGCTTCCCTTATTTTTTGTTGCATAATGTTGGTATATTAGTATTGAAATGGTTTTGTGTTAGCTCTCTCTCAGCTGTGCAAATGCTAGCCTTTTTGCCAACTTTCTTGTACTTGAAGCAAAGTGACAAGACCAAAGCTTCACATGCTTGTACCAGCTTGCTTAGGGTTGGTATGAGTTTGTACAACTTACTTGAGACCTGTGTGGTTTGTATGCATCAAGGAGACAGGTTCAAAGCTCAAAATTGTAAAGTTTGCAAAAGTGGTTCTTTTTTCAAAATGGCAATGGAACCTTTTGCCATAAATGGAATTACAAGTTGGATAAAGGTTCAAAAGCATGGATTAAATTTGTCAACTGAGTCAACATTTAATTAAGGAGTGTGTAACAAGTTTAGGACCTGTACAACATGAATTAGCCAGCATAGGATTGATTTGCAACTTTGTTCTTCATGAAATGGCTTGGACAAAAAGTAAGAAATTGCCAACTTCATCTCTTCGATTCTCCCTAACCAAAAATGATCTTGAGGATTTCTTTGACATTTTGGAAAGATTGCAATGTTCTCTATAATCCATATTTGAAATGCGTTTTTAGATACCTCTTGGAACTAGGTGAAAAATTGCCATGAAGTTGGGTCCAAAACCTGCCTAAATTAAGGCAAAATTTCACTAAGTTAAGAAGTTCATGACCATGTATTCACAAATTTATAAGCTGAGATCCAAGCATCTTTAGGGAAACGTTTGTGAAGAAAAGTTATAGATTTCATGGAGATCTACAACTTTCATGTTGGGAACTTTCCTTGAATCAATATGCATCATGGTGTAAAAATGGCTTAAAGTTGAGAAAAAATAAGAAAATTTTCATACTTAGAAAATTTCTAAGTTATGAAAATTTTCAAATTCAAACCCTAATTTTCAAATTTGGATTTCTTGATGAACAAGTTTCATGTTTCGACATGTCTTGATGAATTATGACTCTTGGTACTTGATTTTGACCAAAAAGTCAAAGTTTGACTTTTCAGTGTACAATTGACTTTTGATCAGTTGACTGCAAATTTCATCTGTCAATCCAATGAATTTGAGATGTTTTGAGCCATGTAATTAAGCCAAGATGATGTGATTGAATCCTTGAAATCATGCTTGAACTCAATTGGTCATTTTCTAGGTTAAAAATCAGAAATTGCCCTTCCTCAGTCAAAACCCTAATTTTGACCATTTTGCCCTTTTGATGATTTGATCAAATTTCTTGAGGAGTTGTAACCTAAACTTGGTCAAATGGTACATATGAGTCTAAAATGTTTTTGTGGATCAAAAATTATGAAGTTTGACTGTAAATTGGCCATGATTGACTTTTCCCCCAATACAGCTGATTTTTAGGTCAACTGTCCAATTGACTGATAAAAAATGTGGTTCAAGGCTTGAAACTTATCATGAGTAATCTTAGGGGTACAAATTGATGTTTGAAAGTCACATGAAGCATTGATGGTCCCAAAATCCTTGTGCAAACTCAAACCCTAATTTTGGGTTATCAGTGCACGATGAGATGTCTTGAGCTGACCAAACCCTAATCTTGTCTTGAGTCAAAGAAGTCTTGTGAGAAAAGTCTTGATAAATGAGAGGGAAAATTTTGTGGTACAACAGCTGCCCCTGTTCAATCTTCTTAAACCTGAAGAGTTAGATTGGCGAGTTCTTCCATTCGTGACTTGAAGGTGAAAGATGATTGGACACTAGAGTGCCCATAAATTTGCACTCGATGACGTGTAGTTTAGGGAATGGGCTTAAAGATGCCATTCGGAGAAATGGTAGAATCTTGTTGGAGATGGGCTTGTAGATGCCATCCAAGATTGTTTGTTGAAGTGTAATTTGTAAGCTGAAAGAATGAGTATCAGAATGGTGTCCGCGTCTAGAACGTATCTGAGCTATATCTGAACTGGAAATCCGAGTGAGTATCAGAATGGCATCTGTGTCTGGAGCGTATCTGGACTTGAGATATGAATGAGTATCAGAATGGAATCCATGTTTGGAGCGTATCTAAACTGTATCTGAACTTGAAATCCGAGCGATTATCAGAATGGCATCCGTGTTTGGAGCGTATCTGGACTTGAGATCTGAATGAGTATCAGAATGGCATCTGTGTTTGGAGCGTATCCGTACTATATCTGAAAGTTGAATCTGAATGAGTAACAGAATGGCTTCCGTGTCTGGAGCGTATCCATACTGTATCTGAAAGCTGGATCTGAATGAGTAACAGAATGGCTTCCCTGTCTGGAGCGTATTCGTACTGTATCATGATTGCACATTGTTTAATAGTAGCTGTTAATCTTATCCTAAAAAGGGTAAAATGTTAGCTGGAACACAAAATTATGTTGCATGGAATGTATGATGAAATATATGTGTTTTATCAATCTTTATGATATGTGGATGTAATGTATGCGCATGTAAGCTGATTTGCTGTATTGCCGAGGAAAATAAATCTTTGATTGCTGCTAAAGATATGTGGATTCTTCATGTCTTGAAGTTGGAGTATTTGAGTAATCTGCTTGGGGAATCCAGAGAATTTTGATGACTTCTACTAGGGATTAATAGTTTGGAGTTTTAGTTCTGCTGGGGAACTAAACGACGTACTGTGGAGATTGCTCATGGAATAGCCTAAAGACGTTTTCCTATTCTCTCAACCTGTCAGTAATTATCTTTTTTCATTTTGTTTATTTGTAAACAGAGATTATGTTCAAATGCATATGTTCATTAATGAATCATTGGATGCTTTTGCAAATAAAACACAAGTGTAAAGAAAAAGACAAATAGTTTTCTGTACTTTAAAGAGATATCTTTGTATTTACTTTGAATAAGTATTTTGTACAAAGGAGACAAACATCCTAGTAAGAGGATGGTGCCGTAAAAGTGAGAAAAATTTTATACAAAGAAAGACAACTATGTGTGATAATCCCATGGGGTTCCCATTCTGCTATAGCCTCCGTATCTCCGAATATCTTGTCTATTTGTTGCTTCGTCCGAAGATGATTGAATCGATCAGAAACTCCGAGTTTGTCACTGAAGAGATTATCCTCAAAGTGATCCGACGGGACATAGTCATACGCTTTAATTCCCTAATTTTTGCCTGGACCGCCCTTTCGGGTTTTCAATCCATCGGGAAACCCCTTTTTGCCCAAGTCGCCCTTTCGGGTTTTCAACTTGCCGGGTGTACAATTTTTTTTTATTTTATCCCTAATTTTTTCCCGAACCCTTTGGTTCGCCGGGATGCCCTTGTTTTGCCTAGGTGTGTCAACCTAGCGGGTCTCTTATGCATAGTATTTTTTGACTATGTCTGTGTTCGCAGGGTGTGGTAGGTCGTCGCCGTCCATGATGGTTAAAATCATTGCCCCACCGGAGAAGATGTTCTTGATTACAAATGGTCCTTCATAGGTAGGAGTCCATTTTCCCCTGGGATCACTTTGTGGCAAGATGATGCGCTTGATCACTAGATCTCCAACTTGATATACTTGCCGTCTAACTTTCTTGTTGAAAGCCTTGATCATCCGTTTTTGATACATCTGACCATGGCAAACAACAATAAGTCTCTTTTCATCAATTAAGTTCAATTGATCAAGTCAGGTTTGGATCCAATCATCCTCACTCAAACCTGCATCTTTCATAATTCTCAAAGAGGGGATCTGAACCTCAATAGGCAAGAAAACCTCCATGCCATAAACCAAAGAATAGGGTGTTGCCCCAGTTGATGTGCGAGCCGTGGTACGGCACCTGTGGAGAGCAAACAGTAGCATTCCATGCCAGTCCTTGTAGGTGACTGTCATTTTCTGTATGATCTTTTTAATGTTTTTATTAGCAGCTTCGACTGCACCATTCATCTTTGGCCGATAGGGGGATGAATTGTGATGTTGAATCTTGAGCTGCTCGCACAAAGCGATGATCATAGTATTGTTAAGGTTCGTACCATTATCAGTGATAATCCTTTCTGGGATATCGTACCGGCAAATAAGATTCTGCTTGATGAAGCGGGCCACAACATTCATAGTAACGGATGCGAAGGAAGCTGCTTCGACCCACTTTGTGAAATAATCAATGGCCACTAGAATGAAACTGTATCCATTGGAGGCTGTAGGCTTGATCTCCCCAATCATATCGATTCCCCACATAGTGAAGGGCCAAGGAGCTGTTAAGACATTTAGAGGAACCAGAGGCACGTGCACCTTGTCTGCATAGATTTGACACTTATGACAGGTCCGGGAGTGTTGATAGCAGTCTGCTTCCATGGTAGACCAATAATAGACTGCCCGTAGGATTTTCTTCACCATCGTATGCCCACTAGAGTGAGTGCCATAGGTACCTTCATGTAATTCAACCATGATCTTTTTAGCTTCAATCTTATCCATACAACGGAGCAGAATAGAATCATGATTACGTTTGTACATGATGCCATTACTTAGGAAGAACTTAGCGGAGAATCTCCTTAGGAACTTTTTATCATTGATTGAAGCTCCTTCTGGATATTCTTGAGCCTCAAGATGCCTTTTGACTTCATGAAACCAAGGCTGGTCCACTACTTCTTCAGTATTAATCCCGTGACAGTGTGCTGGTTCGTCCATTCGTTCAATGGTGATCTGGGGAGCCTCGTTATCCCAATTAAGTTTAAACATAGATGACATTGTGGCTAGAGCATCTGCTAGCTGATTTTCTTCTCCCGGGAAATGCTCGAAGGTAACCTGCTCGAAACATTGCAAATCCATTGCAAATCCATTGGATAGACATATGAAATTTGCAGTCAACTGATCAAAATCAACTGTATACTGAAAAGTAAAACTTTGACTTTTTGGTCAAAATCAAGTGCCAAGGATCATAATTCATCAAAACATATCAAAAGGTGAAACTTGTTCATCAAGGAATCAAAGATTTAAGATTTGGTTTTAAAATTTGAAATTTTCTTAACTTATAAATTTTTCTAAGTATAGAAAATTTCTTATTTTTTCTCAACTTTAAGCCATTTTTTCACCATGATACAAGATGATTCAAAGGAAATTCCCAACATGAAAGTTGTAAATATCCATGAAATATCCAATTTTGCTTCACACATTTTTCCCTAAAGATGCTTGGATCTCAAGATATAGTTTTGTGAATACATGCCCATGAACTAAAATAACTTAGTGGAATTTTGCCCTAATTTAGGCAGGTTTTGGACCCAACTTCATGGCAATTTTTCACCTAGTTCAAAGAGTAATTTTGAAATGAATTTCAAAGATGCATTATAGAGCACATTGCAATCTTTCCAAAATATCCAAGAACTCCTTGAGATCATTTTTGAGTAGGGAGAATCGAAGAGATAAAATTGGCAATTTCTCACTTTGAATTCAAGCCATTTCATGAAGAACAAAATTCAAATCTGAACCTATGCTGCCTAATCCATGCTTTACAGGTCCCAAACTTGTTTCTTACTCTATAATTTAATGCTTACTCAGTTGAAAAAGCTTTAATCCAAGCCCAAAAGTCTTTATCCAAGCTTTAATTCCAAAATGGCACAAAGTTGCCATTGCCATTTTGGAAAAGCTTAACTTTTGCAACTTTCCAATTCTTGAGCATTGAACCTGTCTTCTCTGCACACACAAGTCCTATAGACCTAAAGCAATTTGTATAGAGCTTGTACCAACTCCAAGCAGGCCAGTACAAGCATGAGGAGACTTGTCTCTTCACTTTGCTTCAAAAGCAAGAAAGTGTGCAAAAATCCTAGAACTAAAAAATTTGTTGAAGAGCTGACTTGAAATCTTTTCCATACTAATACACAAACATATTACAGTTGAGAATACGATTGCAAAAGGCATGAAACACTCAAACACTCTCTCTCACCAAAAACCTGTCAAAAACTTGCAGTTTGAGCATTATCACAGCAATCCATAAATTGGCTCGTGCGTTTCAAGTTTTAATCATCCAAACACTTTACCTACTTCATAACTAAGTGATCCAGACCATCATCCTTGCACTGTAACTCCTCCTTCTTCATCTGCCATTTTTGTTTTCCAAGCTTGCAGGTTGACTTGGATAGAGAGTTCCAGGCACTTCCAAAGCAAGGCGGGGATTGGAACACACTCAGGGAGGTTCAAGCAAGCTCAAGCAATCTTCAGGCCTTCCTAAATCTCACTCAAACTCCATTCACGATCTCAACTGAAAGAGGTAAAAACTCCAACTTTTATCTCTTCATACATGCATCCATTGACCATGATTTGTGAATATACAATGTAGATATCATTGCTACAAAGCTGTACATATCCATAACTTGTATTTATTTGGCCTGAGTTGATAGAATTTTGAGCTTGAAGTTCCTGGAAAAATTAGGTTAAGAATTAGGGCCATTAAAATTCTCTTTAATCTTGGACTTATAGTTTTAGCTATGCACATGGTTAGAATCGTGAGACAAAATTCTATAACATTCATGTTATCAATTTCCATTTTTATTGAGAGATGAAAGAGTTACAGGAGGTCCGACCAGCTTGAGGAAGAAGATGAAGTACAGGGCAAGGAAATTTCTTATGTTATGTTTTTGTTGATTCATATAAACCAACAGATGTACAGCCACCTCAGTGGCAAGGTAGCGCGCTGGAAATGCATAGGTCGTGGGTTCGAACCTTGACGCTACCTTTTTTTTTTTTTTCATATTTTTCAAGTTTCCTTTTTTGGCTGTTTGCAGGATGGGCCTCAATGTTTGGGCCTTAGTGTTTTTTGCTAACATATTATCCCCTGTTTGCTTGCAGCACCCCTGACCCATATTTTTATTTATTCATTTTTTTATTATTTTATTTTCATTTCTATTTTACTAAATATATTTTCCTTAACATAAAAATCATAAAAAAATATAAAACATGATGATTTTGCATTTTTTGTTTATTTTATTTTATTTTCACATGAAAAAAATATTTTATTAAACTATATATTAATTATTTCTTTCTTAAATAAACTTGTAAATATAATAGATTTAGTTTAACTATTTTTTATTCCTTTTTATTCATACTTGTAAATATTTATTTTGACATATAAAAACTAAATATTTTCATAAAATATAATTCATTATTTTAATACAAAAAATACATAAAAATAATACCTAAAGAATTTCATTTTCTTTTAAGTTATAAATTAGGGTTAACTTTTGTTCTCAAGAATTAATTTCTTTTTTCTTAAGTTATTAGGTTTAGTTCAAAATTTCTTTTCACATAAAAAACAAAACAAAAATCCCTTTCTTGCATATACATAATATTGCATATTTAAATGTTGTATTTATTTATTCCAATATTTGTACGAATTCGATTTGGTTGTAATAACTTAATTAGATTTACATTATTGCAAATCCCCATTCATAATTTATATTCCCTCTTCCCATAAAATGCTACAATAGCGTAGTAATCTTTAAATTACGCAATTTACCGCTTTACATGCCATGTTAGTAATTAGGGTTTGAATGGCAAGATAAAAACAAATCAAATAGAAAACCCTAATCCAAGACAAAAACAAGCATGAAAATAACACACATGCACACAAGCATCCTTATGGTTTCTCCACTTGGTTGCCTTATACAAAAATGGCCATATTATGCATGCGAAGTATCTTGGCAAAACAAACAAGTATAAGATCATAGTCCCTCGATGACGCTATTCTAAGTTGCCTTACAAAATGATCCTGGTCCCTCAAAAATTCTAAGATACTTTGCAACATTGCTAATCATGGTTATACGATGACCCACGCCCGTCCCGTTTACATCCAAAGATAGGGTTGCTTACCAAATCAATGGTAAGACAACCATGTCAAAGGAATATAAAATGCATAAGAAAGACATTTGAGTAGGTAGATTGCTTCTAGTTACTTGCTCTATTTTCAAACAACTATCCTTGCTATTTTCAAAACAAACACACACATTTCCAAACATTTTACAAACATTGAAAACATTTTCAAAAAGAAAAACATCTTTGTATACATTCTTACGAACGAGAATCATTACAAAGGTTGCCTAAACAATGGCCTCTTTTACAAAACACTTTCAAAACCACACCAAACACAATTTCAAACAATCAAAAGCAAGTTGATCTAGCAAGCAACTAAGATCCCATGGAAAATCATGGATGAAAAGGGTGCTAATACCTTCCTTTTTCATAATCTACTCTCTGAACTCAAGAAACAATCTCAAAGGTCTTTCCTGTGCTTTTTCACCTTTCCTTTTGGATAAAAGAAAAGTCGGTGGCGACTCTTGCTAACCGCAACATTTGGGATAAAACGCAAAACCCTCAAGTTAGTTCTCCCACCGTATCACAGAACTGGCGACTCTGTTGGGGATTATTATAAAAGTGGGGTTACCTTAGGGCGAGATCACATTTATTTGCTTACATTGTTTGACTTGTATGCTTTACATTATGGTTCTTTATTTGGGTTTGAAATCTTCTACCCAGATTTGGGAAACATTATAGGTAAATAGCAATACGTTGTGGAAACTGTGCGGGGTATACAGACATGGTCTAAGCAATAGCTATGTTAGTGTGACATATTTGTGGGTACCGGTAGCCTTTGAGTTAATCAAAGAGAATACGGGGCCGCTGAGTGATGTCATGAAGCATTAATGAACTTCTAGAACCCTTTACTTGACCAACTTAGTCTTTAGGATGTAGTGAGATGGACGGATTTAGTGTAGTCCGAAGTTGGTAGATACTCGATACTACACTCATTGAGGGTTGGTTTCTTGGGATATTTCGGTTGCCATTAAAGAGGCTTGAGCTGAAACAATGACCAAGGAAACAATTCGGTGATATTGAGCTCCTTAGAACCCGGTTACTATTATTAGGACAGGTTTAAGCCAATAAAACTTCAAGAGGGTACTTACCTATAAAACCCCATGCAAGCCTAAACTAAGAACTTGTTTGCTTTGCTTGTATGTACATACTTGTACATAACATCATGGACACATGAGCATCATATGCATCCACTAACCATTTCAAGGATTTTGGAGATTCATCTTTCTTCTTGTTTTGTAGGATATGGATTCACTTCGCAGGAAAACTATCCAAGTCAACCTTGTAAGAATTCCTCCACAACTTAAGGAGCTAGCTTCAAGGATCCCTGAGAACTCTCTATTCACCGAGAGGCATGGTCGTCTACTCAACTTGGTCACCTCCAACACAGATGAGGATATGATGAAGGTGCTTTTTCAAATTTTTGACCCTTTGCACCGTTGCTTCACATTTCCCGACTATCAGCTTGTGCCTACTTTGGAAGAATTCTCTCAACTCTTGAGGATTCCCATTCTCAATCTACTACCTTTCAATGGTATGGAAAGAGACCCAAAGCCAGAAGAGATTGCTCAAGCTCTGCACTTGCACTCATCTGATGTCACAACTCATTGGGAAACTAGAAGTGGTGTCAAAGGCTTCTTAGCAAAGTTCTTGTTTGAGAAAGCCTAAAGCTGTTGGAATTCCTTAGACTTGCAAGCATTTGAGGAAATTATGGCTCTTCTTATCTATGGGATGGTCTTGTTTCCCAATCCTGACAAACTCATAGATGTGAGCACCATCAAAATCTTCATGTCACGCAATCCGGTGCCTACATTGCTAAGGGATATCCTACACTCTTTTCCCACTCGCACAATGAGGAAAAGAGGTGTCCTTATGTGTTGCACTCCTCTCCTGGCAAGATGGTTTATTTCTCATCTTCCCCAATCAGTATTAAAGAATGAGCAAGGATTAAGGTGGTCACAAAGGTTAATGACGCTCAAACATTCAGATATTCATTGGTGCTCTCGATCCAAAGAGAATGTTATCATTATTGACCATTGTGGGGAATTCCATAATGTCCCTCTTCTTGGCATTAGGGGAGGCATCACCTACAACCCATGCTTAGCTCTAAGACAGTTTGGTTATGCCAAAAGGGATGGCCCGCATGAGATGTTGATTCAAGGCTTGGTATTCGACTACGACCACGACGATCAAGGTCTTCGCCAGAGATTCATCCGAGCATGGAGGATGATGAACAAGGTGGATAGCAAGACTTTGGGACACAAGAATTACATCCCTTTTGAGCCTTACCTCAAGTGGGTACGAACCCGCGCTCAAAGTCTTATGATGCCTTATCCTTCCATTCTCCCGATGATCATTGAGCCTGTTAAGGAAGGAGAAGTTCCATACACTATCCTACATCCTGACATGCCCACATTTGTTGAAGACCTACAAAGGGATTGGATACAGCTCAAAGGAGAGCGAGATACTTTTGAAGCCCAATTCTACACAAGCGAGAAGAAGGTTTTGGAACTCACTAGGCTACTTCATGAGGAGCAGACTCTAAATGCCTACATTTCACCAAAGAGGATGCGCACTACTTTTTTTATCTTGGAGTGTTGTATTATTTTGCACAAGGGGCATTGATGTAATCAAACTCTATCTTATTAATATAACGTGTGTTTCTTTTCGTCTAAAACGAACTTGAATCTTTTAAAATCCTTGAAAACATTACATATGCACATATCATTCATCATAACATAAACAGGTCTTTTGCAACGAGTTTCCTCATCTCTCTACTGTTTATTTCAGTAAGATGGATCTCGAACAGACATTCAAAGATCTTCAAGTTCAAAACACGCAGTTTCAACAGTTACTCATAACCCTAGCCAAGGGACAAGAGGAGTTGAAGACTCTATTAGCTGAAGAGAGAAAGAAGAAAACAAAGAAGGTCACTGGGGTTTTGAACATGGGGAGAATGTTTCAGGGACAGACTAGAAGAACCTTGAATTTTGCAACCACTTCCGGGGAAGGAGAAGGGAAAGGAAAAGAAACAGCAGTTCTGCCAGAATCTGAAGAGGAGGAAGAAGAGGAAGACTACTCCGAGGAACAGTATCCTCCAGCAGATGATAAGTACAAACATCTTGAAGAGAGTTTGAGCGCTATGGAAATACAAAAGGTGCCAGGTCTAGACTTTGAAGAATTGGGATTAGTGTCGGGAATTGTGATCCCACCAAAGTTCAAAGTGTCGTTGTTTACAAAATATGACGGGGTGTCATGTCCTAAAGATGCACCTCCGATCATATGTGAGAAAGATCCAGCCGCACTCCATCGATAAAGACCTGTGGGTGCATTTTTTCAAAGATAGCGTATCTGGAACACAACTCGATTGGTTTTACCAATTGGAAAGGGCCAACGTCCACAACTGGGAAGATCTTGCCGCAACTTTCTATAAGCAATACTAATATAATGCAGATTTGGCGCCTACCCGTACTCAACTTCAGAGTATGGCCATGGCTTCCAATGAGGGTTTCAAGGATTACACGCAGAAGTGGAGAGATCTAGCTGGGAGAGTGCAACCCCCTCTGTCTGAAAGGGAATTGGTGGACATGTTCTTAGGCACTCTATCGGGCCCTTTCTTTAACCATCTGATTGGAAGCTCATCTGTAGGGTTTACCGAGTTAGTACTAACCGGAGAGAGGGTGGAAGCTGAAAAATGGAAAGATTCAGAAGAATTTATCTGCCTCTACAGCTGTGAGAAAGCCTTTCAATGGGAAGAAGGAGGTATCTACTGTTTATCTACAAGGGAACCAGGGGAGAGCTGAACGTCGACCAATGGTAGGAGCTGTTATGATCCCAAAGCCTACATCTGATCATCCAAGAAGTAATCAACCGAGGGTGGAAAGGCCAGTCCGGCAATTCACCAGAATCAATATGACTCTATCCCAGGTTTTACCGCACCTTCTGAAATCTAATTTGGTAACTTTAAAAGAAGCTCCAAAGAACCCCAACACAGCGTCCCCTCATTATCACCCAAATGCAAGATGCACATATCATTCCGAAAGTCCGGGTCATGACACCAACAACTGTTGGGCCCTGAAAAAAAAGATTCAAGACCTTATAGAGGCAAAAGAGATTGAGTTTGATGCGCCCGAGAAGCCAAACGTCATTTCTGCTCCTATGCCTAGACATGGTCACCACACTAATGCTATTGAAGAAGATTTGTTTGTTACCACAATTGATGAACTCTTGACTCCACTCCCAATCATTAAGATAAACTTGTTGAAAGCCGGTGTATTCCCGGGTTGTAATGCAGTCTGCCATCTCTGCTTATCCTCACCAACTGTATGCCCTTTGTTGAAAACAGGCATTCAACGCTTGATAGACAACAAAGAGATTTTGTTTGAAAGTACTCCTGTTATACCTGTTCCTGTTAAAGACATTTCAATCATAACCATCTCCGCCAATTCTTCCAGGGTCCCCAAAAGACCCGTTAGGATTACATAGGTTCCAAAAACTACTCCTCTAATAATCACAATGCTTGGGCCAGTCCCGTATGAATCAGACAAAAATGTGTCGTGGAATTACGGTGGAGACATCTACTACCATGGCATCAAATAAGATGGGCTGGCCACTGAAGAAATAAACTCCGAAGAAGAAGACTCTGACATTAGCAATATTGCCGGAACCAGTAAGATTACCTGAAGCGGTAGAATCTTCTCTCCAGAAATTCCCCCCCCCCCCCCCCCAAAGGCAATTTTTGGACCCGTGGCTGCTCCAAAGGTGACCTCCGTACCAATAATCATATCTGCAAGTGCTCCTATTGACAAAGATGACACAACCCCTGCTGTTATCCCTACCAACACTCCTACTGCTGAAACTAGAGGAAAAAGTATTCAATAAGAGTCTGTCCAGACGAAGGCTCAACCACTGACTCTCCCCGAAACCTCTAAGAAGGAATTGGAGGAGATCCTGAGAATAATAAAGAAGAGCGACTACGACGTAGTTGAACAGTTGGGGCAAAATCCCTCCAAAATCTCCATGCTGGAATTGCTATTGTGTTCCGAAGCACATGCGAAAGCCCTGGTGAAATTCCTAAAGACAACCCATGTGCCTCAAGAGACGTCTGCTGACCAATTTCAAGAATGCGTGGCCAGCTTGACGGCGGGTAACGACCTAGGCTTCTCGGATGCTGATCTGACACCAAGGGGAAGAAAGCACAACGAGGCATTGCATGTCTCTGTGGAATGTAGAGGAACAACTCTGGCCCATGTCTTGGTAGACACTGGTTCATCTTTGAATGTTTTACCGAAGAAAGCTCTCGATAGACTGGACTGCGAAGGACTGATGTTGAAACCCAGTAACATAGTCGTGAGAGCATTTGATGGCTCAAAGAGGATGGTGCACGGGGAGGTGGATATCCCCATAAAGGTTGGGACTCAAACTTTTTACTAAACCTTCTATGTAATGGACATCCGCCCCTCTTACTCATGTCTGCTAGGACGACTGTGGATCCATAATATCGGCGCTGTCACCTCTACACTGCACCAGATGCTGAAATATCCGGTCTAGGGAAAAATTATCACTGTCCACAGCGAGGAAGAATATATGATTAGCCACCTCAATTCCTTCAGGTATGTGGAATTGGACGGCGAGTTCATTGAAACTCCTTTTCAACATTTCGAAGAGGTTCCCCAAGAGGTAGCAGTAACCAATACCGTGTCCCAGACTCCCAAGATCACAAGACCTCCACTCCAGATGTCATCTCTGAAAGACGCCAAGGCAATAGTAGAGGAGGGTGGATGCACCATCTGGGGGAAACTTCCAGATATTCCGTATAAATCTGACAAGTTTGGCTTATGGTTTACTTCAAGTGCTCAGAAGGTTGTGCGCTGTGCCCGTGCTGGAGGGCCACCCTTGAAGATTAGCAACCGAGAGGTCAATACGGTGGAATATGGTGAAGAGGATTGCAGCTTGAATGATTGGATCTTTCCTAATATCAACGGAGGACTTCGCAATTGGGAAGCCAGAGACTTTGTCCCAATAACTTTCATCCCTCAGTAATTTATCTTTACATTTCTGTTGGACTTGTAATATTCACCAACAATTCGCACATTTAAAACCTTGTGTCTTGCCCGAGGCACAATGGTCCATTTGTAAGGGTTTTTATTTCATCTTCATATGACATTCAATGAATCATGGACGTTTTTCTCATATAAACTTTTGCGCTCATTGTTTTTCTTTTACATTTTATTTTTTAAAGGATGGATATACCCTTACACACACCCACACTCACAAATGCAGGTACCCCTCCATTCCGGATCCCATGGGTAACGATACTGCTATGGCCTTTTATGACTCTGAGGATCTAATCTACCAAGCCAAAGACGAAGGTGATGAAGATTGTGAAGTACCAGAAGAACTGGCCAGACTACTACAACAAGAGGAAAGAGCCATCCAGCCTCATGAGGAACCGATGGATACAATCAACTTGGGCACCGAGGAGGATAAAAAAGAAATCAAGGTGGGTGCCAATCTGGAGCCTAGTGTCAAGGAACGTCTGATTCAGCTATTGCATGATTATGTTTAGATCTTTGCCTGATCATATGAAGACATGCCAGAACTTGATACAGACATCGTGGTACATCGTCTGCCAACAAGAGAAGACTGTCCACCAGTAAAACAAAAAGTCCGCCGCATGAGACCTGATATGTCAGAGAAGATCAAAGCGGAAGTCATGAAACAATTCAATGTTGGATTCTTGGTTGTCACTTCCTATCCCCAATGGGTTGCCAACATTGTTCCCGAACCTAAAAAGGATGGCAAAGTACGAATGTGTGTGGACTATAGAGATTTGAATAAGGCCAGCCCTAAAGATGATTTTCCACTCCCCCGCATAGATATCCTGGTTGACAATACGGCCCAGCACAAAGTGTTTTCCTTCATGGACGGATTCTCAGGTTACAACCAAATCAAAATGGCGCCTGAGGACATGGAGAAAACTACATTTGTCATACAGTGGGGCACATTCTGCTACAAAGTGAAGCCATTCGGACTGAAGAATGTTGGGGCAACCTATCAGCGCGCCATGATAGCTTTGTTTCATGACATGATACATCATGAGATAGAGGTCTACGTAGACGATATGATATCCAGATCACAAACAGAAGAAGAGCACCTTGATCACTTGAAAAATTTGTTTGAGAGGTTGAAGAAGTACAAGCTAAGGTTGAACCCAAACAAGTGCACGTTCGGAGTACGGTCCGGTAAACTCTTAGGTTTTGTTGTCAGTAACAAAGGTATTGAGGTCGACCCTGCCAAGGTTAAAGCAATACAAGAAATGCATGCTCCTCGTACTGAGAAGGAAGTCAGAGGATTCATGGGACGCCTGAACTATATTGCCAGATTCATTTCTCACCTAACAACTACTTGTGAGCCAATCTTCAAGCTATTGAAGAAAGATCAAGTAGTCAGATGGAATGATGAATGCCAGGTTGCTTTTGACAAAATCAAAGAGTACTTACAGGAGCCTCCTGTTTTGATGCCACCAGTCGAGGGAAGACCACTGATCATGTATCTGACCGTTTTAGAGAACTCAATGGGGTGTGTATTGGGGCAGCATGACGAGTCTGTCCGAAAAGAGCACGCTATTTACTACCTGAGCAAAAAGTTTACCGACTGTGAAACTAGATATTCACTGCTCAAGAAAACTTGCTTCGCTCTGGCATGGGCTGCTCGCCGGCTAAGACAGTATATGCTGAGTCATACTACCTTGTTGATATCTAAGATGGATCTGATAAAGTACATCTTCGAGAAGCCTGCTCTTTCTGGGAGGATAGCTAGATGGCAGATGATCCTAACAGAATATGACATACAGTATACTACCCAAAAAGCTATAAAGGGCAGTGTGCTAGCTGATCATCTTGCTCATCAAGCTGTAAAAGATTATCAGTCCATGAAGTTTGAATTCCCGGATGAACATCATGACATTAGACAACTGTGAAAAGATCGGACCACATGACGGACCTGAACAAGGATCCCGATGGACCCTGTTCTTTGATGGGGCATCCAATGCACTTGGTAATGGTATCGGCGTTGTACTCATATCTCTGAAAGGGTGTCATACTCCCTTTACTGCCAGACTTTGCTTCAACTGTACGAACAACATGGCGGAGTACGAAGCATGCATCTTTGGTCTCAGGGCTGCCATAGACTTGGGAATCAAAGCTTTAGATGTGTTTGGAGATTAAGCTTTGGTCATCAGCCAGATCAAAGGGGAATGGGACACTAAGCACCCAAACCTTATCCCTTACAAAGAACAGGTTTTGACATTGCTACCACATTTTGAGAAGATTACCTTCGAGCATTTCCCACGAGAAGAAAATCAGCTAGCAGACGCTCTAGCCAAAATGTCATCTATGTTTAAACTTAATTGGGATAACGAGGCTCCCCAGATCACCATCGAACGAATGAATGAACCGACACATTGTCGCGAGATTAATACTGAAGAAATAATGGACCACCCTTGGTTTCATGAAGTCAAGAGGTATCTCGAGGCTCAAGAATATCCAGAAGGAGCTTCAATCAATGATAAAAAGTTCTTAAGGAGATTTTCCGCTAAGTTCTTCCTTAGTAATGGCATCCTATACAAACACAATCATGACTCCATTTTGCTTCGATGTATGGATAAGGTTGAAGCTGAAAAGATCATGGCTGAATTACATGAAGGAACTTTTGGCACCCACTCCAGTGGGCATACGACGACGAAGAAAATCCTACGGGCAGGCTATTATTGGTCTACCATGGAAGTAGATTGCTATCAACACTCCCGAACTTGTCATAAGTGTCAAATTTATGCTGACAAGGTGCACGTACCTCTGATTCCTCTGAATGTCTTGACGGCTCCTTGGCCCTTTGCTATGCGGGGAATTGATATGATTGGAGAGATCAAGCCTACAGCCTCCAATGGACACCCCTTCATCCTGGTGGCCATTGACTATTTTACCAAGTGGTTTGAAGCAGCTTCCTTCGCTTCCGTTACCAAGAATGTCGTTGCCCGCTTCATCAAGCAAAATCTTATTTGCCGGTACGGTATCCCAGAAAGGATCATCACTAACAATGGTACAAATCTCAACAACACTATGATCACTGCCTTGTGTGAGCAATTCAAGATTCAGCATCACAATTCTTCCCCCTACCGGCCAAAGATGAATGGTGCTATCGAAGCTGCAAATAAAAACATTAAAAAGATAATACAAAAGATGACAGTCACATATAAAGACTGGCATGAGATGCTACCATTCTCTCTCCACGGGTACCGTACCACGGCTCGCACGTCAACTGGGGCAACACCCTATTCTTTGGTTTACGGCATGGAGGCTGTCTTGCCTATTGAAGTTCAGATCCCCTCTCTAAGGATTATGAAGGATGCAGGTTTGAGTGAAGACGATTGGATCCAAACTCGACTTGATCAACTGAACTTAATTGATGAAAAGAGACTTACTGTTGTTTGCCATGGTCAAATGTATCAAAAAAGGATGATCAAGGCTTTCAACAAGAAAGTCAGACGCTAAGTATATCAAGTTGGGGATCTGGTGATCAAACGTATCATCTTGCCACAAAGTGATCCCAGGGGAAAATGGACTCCTACCTATGAAGGACCGTTTGTAATCAAAAGCATATTCTCCGGTGGGGCAATGATCTTGACCACCATGGATGGCGATGACCTGCCACACCCTGTGAACGCGGACATAGTCAAAAGATACTACACATAAGAGACCCGCTAGGTTGACACACCTAGGAAAAAAAGGGCATCCCGGCGAACCAAAAAGGTTCAGGCAAAAATTAGGGATAAAATAAAAAAATATGTACACCCGGCAAGTTGAAAACCCGAAAGGACGGTCCAGGCAAAAGTTAGGGAATTACAGCTTATGACTATGTCCCGTCGGATCACTTTACGGACAACCTTTGACTTCCACTGAAAAACTCATAGTTTCTGATCAATTCAATCATCTTCGGACAAGGAAAATAGACAAGATACTCAGAGATATGAAGGCTATAGCAGAATGGGAACCCCTTGGGATTATTACACATAACTATCTTTCTTTGTATAAATTTTTCTTGTTTTATGGCACCGTTCTCTTACTAGAATGTTTGTCTCTTTTGTACAAAATAATCATTCAAAGTCAATACAAAGATACCCCTTTGAAAGTGCAAAAACTATTTGTCTTTTTCTTTACTCTTGTGTTTTGTTTGCAAAAACGTCCAATGATTCATTGATGAACATATGCATTTGAACATAATTATTGTTTACAAATAAACAAAATGAGAAAGACAATTACTGATAGGTTGAAAGGATAGGAAAACGTCTCTAGGTTATTCCATAAGTAATCACCACAGTACGTCATTTGAATCCCCAGCGGAATTAAACTTCAAATTATTAATCCCCAGCAGAAATCGTCAAATTTCTCAGGATTCCCCAAGCAGATCTCACAAGCAGTACATGGCACTGCCCTCACAACATAATTTACTTCTCTCAACAAGAGTTCGTTAGTACTTCAACTTCAAGACATGAAATTAACATATCCTCATCAGCGTTCAGGGATTTATTTTCCTCAATCAAACAACAATACATCAAATCAGCTTACATACGCATACATTACATCCATATATCATAAACATTAATAAAGAAAATACATTGCATCATACATTTCATGTAACATAACTTTGTGTTTCAGCTAACATTTTACCCTTTTCAGGATAAGATTAATAGCTACCATTAACAATATGCAATCAGATACAGTGCAGATACACTCCAGACACGGATGTTATTCTGATACTCATTCAGATACAACCTTTCAGATACAGTTCAGATACGCTCCAGACACGAATGCCATTCTGATACTCATTCATATTTCAAGTTCAAATACAGTTCGGATACGCTCCAGACACGGATGCCATTCTGATACTCATTCAGATTTCAAGTTCAGATACAGTTCGGATACGCTCCATACATGGATGCCATTATGATACTCATTCAGATTCAACTTTCAGATACAGTTCAGATGCGCTCCAGACACGGATGCCATTCTGTTACTCATTCAGATTCAACTTTTAGATACAGTTCGGATACGCTCCAGACACGGATGCCATTCTGATACTCATTCAGATTGAACTTTCAGATACAGGTCGAATACGCTCCAGACACGAATGCCATTATGATACTCATTCAGATTCAACTTTCAGATACAGTACAGATACGCTCCAGACACGGATGCCATTCTGATACCCGTTCAGATTTCAAGTTCATGATACAGTACAGATACGCTCCAGAAACGAATGCCATTCTGATACTCATTCAGATTTCAAATTTCAGATACAGTTCGGATACCCTTCAGACACGGATACCATCCTGATGCTTAAGTCAAAAATGAGCTCCCGGATACAGTTCAGATATGCTCTAGACACATACGCCATTCTGATACTCATTCTTTCAGCTTACAACTTACAATTCAACAAACATTTTTGGATGGCATCTACAAGCCCATCTCCAACAAGATTCTATCACTTCTCCAAATGGCATCTTTAAGCCCATTCCCTCAACTACACATCATCGAGTGCAAATGTCTGGGCACTCTAGTGTCCAATCATTCTCTCACCTTCGAGTCACGAATGGAAAAACTCGCCAATCTAACTCTTCAGGTTTAAGAATATTGAACAGGGGCAGATGTTGTACCCCAAAATTTACCCTCTCATTTATCAAGATTTTCTCACAAGATCTCTTTGACTCAAGACTGGATTAAGGTTTGATCAGCTCAAGACATCTCATCTTGCACTGATGATCCAATATTAGGGTTTGGGATTTCACAAGGATTTTTGGACTATCAATATTTCATATGACTTTCAAACATCATTATGGACCCCTAAGATTACTCATGACAAGTTTCAAGCCTTGAACCACATTTTTGATCAGTCAATTGGATAATTGACCTAAAAATCAGCTGTATTGGGGAAAAAGTCAACCATGGCCAATTTACAGTAAAACTTCATAACTTTTTATCCACATCAGCATTCTAGACTCATATGTATAATTTGATCAAGTTTGGACCATAATTCCTCAAGAAATTTGATCAAATCATCAAAAGGGCAAAATGGTCAAAATTAGGGTTTTGACTGGAAAAGGGCAATTTCTGATTTTTGACCTAGAAAATGACCAATTGGTTTGAAGCATGATTTCAAGGGTTCATTTGTATCATCTTGACCTAATTACATGGTTCAAGACATTGCTAATCCATTGGATAGATAAATGAAATTTGCAGTCAACTGGTCAAAATCAATTGTATACTGAAAAGTCAAACTTTGACTTTTTGGTCAAAATCAAGTGCCAAGGATCATAATTCATCAAAAAATGTCAAAATGTGAAACTTGTTCATCAAGGAATCAAAGATTGAAGATTTGGTTTTAAAATTTGAAATTTTCTTAACTTAGAAATTTTTCTAAGTATAGAAAATTTCTTATTTTTTCTCAACTTTAAGCCATTTTTTCACCATGATACAAGATGATTCAAAGGAAATTCCCAACATGAAAGTTGTAGATCTACATGAAATCTATAACTTTTCTTCACACATTTTTCCATAAAGATGCTTGGATCTCAAGATATAATTTTGTGAATACATGCCCATGAACTAAAATAACTTAGTGGAATTTTGCCCTAATTTAGGCAGGTTTTGGACCCAACTTCATGGCAATTTTTCACCTAGTTCCAAGAGTAATCTTGAAATAAATTTCAAATATGAGTTATATAGTACATTGCAAGCTTTCCAAAATGTCCAAGAACTCCTTGAGATCATTTTTAAGTAGGGATAATCGAAGAGATGAAATTGGCAATTTCTCACTTTGAATTCAAGCCATTTCATGAAGAACAAAATTCAAATCTGAACCTATGCTACCTAATCCATGCTTTACAGGTCCTAAACTTGTTTCTTACTCCATAATTTAATGCTTAATCAGTTGACAAAGCTTTAATCCAAGCCCAAAAGTCTTTATCCAAGCTTTAATTCCATAAATGGCACAAAGTTGCCATTGCCATTTTGGAAAAGCTTAACTTTTGCAACTTTCCAATTCTTGAGCATTAAACATGTCTTCTCTGCATACACAAGTCCTACAGACCTAAAGAAATTTGAATAGAGCTTGTACCAACTCCAAGCAGGCCAGTACAAGCATGCGGAGACTTGTCTCTTCACTTTGCTTCAAAAGCAAGAAAGTGTGCAAAAAGCCTAGAACTAAAAAATCGGTTGAAGAGCTGAATTGAAACCTTTTGCATACTAACACACAAACATATTATAGTTGAGAACATGATTGAAAAAGGTCTGAAACACTCAAACACTCCCTCTCACCAAAAACCTGCCAAAAACTTGCAGTTTGAGCATAACAACAATCCACAAATTGGCTCGTGCGTTTCAAGTTTTAATCATCCAAACACTTTACCTACTTCATATCTAAGTGATCCAGACTATCATCCTTGCACTGTAACTCCTCCTTCTTCATCTTCCATTTTTGTTTTCCAAGCTTGCAGGTTGACTTGGATAGAGAGTTTCAGGCACTTCCAAAGCAAGGCAAGGATTGGAACACACTCAGGGAGGTTCAAGCAAGCTCAAGCAATCTTCAGGCCTTCCTAAATCTCACTCAAACTCCATTCACGATCTCAACTGAAAGAGGTAAAAACTCCAACTTTTATCTCTTGATACAGGCATCTATTGACCATAATTTGTGAATATACAATGTAGATATCATTGCTACAAAGCTGTACATATCCATAACTTGCATTTATTTGGTCTGAGTAGAGAGAATTTTGAGCTTGATGTTCCTGGAAAAATTAGGTTAAGAATTAGGGCCATTAAAATTCTCTTTAATCTTGGACTTATAGTTTTAGCTATGCACATGGTTAGAATCGTGATACAAAATGCTATAACATTCATGTTATCAATTTCCATTTTGGTTGAGAGATGAAAGAGTTACAGGAGGTCCGGCCAGCTTGAGGAAGAAGATGAAGTACATGGCAAGGAAATTTCTTATGTTATGTTTTTGTTGTTTCATATAAACCAACGGATGTATAGCCACCCCAGTGGCAAGGTAGCGTGCTGGAAATGCATAGGTCGTGGGTTCGAACCTTGGCGCTACCTTTTGTTTTTTTCATATGTTTCCAGCTTCCTTTTTTGGTTGTTTGCAGGATGTACCTCAATGTTTGGGCCTTAGTGTTTTTTGCTCACATATTATCCCCTATTTGCTTGCAGCACCCCTGGCCCATATTTTTATTTATTCATTTTTTTATTATTTTATTTTCATTTCTATTTTACTAAATATATTTTCCTTAACATAAAAATCATAAAAAATATAAAACATGATAATTTTGCATTTTTTGTTTATTTTATTTTATTTTCACATGAAAAAAATATTTTATTAAACTAAATATTAATTATTTCTTTCTTAAATAAACTTGTAAATATAATAGATTTAGTTTAACTATTTTTTATTCCTTTTTATTCATACTTGTAAATATTTTTTTTGACATATAAAAACTAAATATTTTCATAAAATAATAATACAAAAAATACATAAAAATAATACCTAAAGAATTTCATTTTCTTTTAAGTTAGAAATTAGGGTTAACTTTTGTTCTCAAGAATTACTTTCTTTTTTCTTAAGTATTAGGTTTAGTTCAAAATTTCTTTTCACATAAAAAACAAAACAAAAATCCCTTTCTTGCATATACATAATATTGCATATTTAAATGTTGTATTTATTTATTCCAATATTTGTACGAATTCGATTTGGTTGTAATAGCTTAATTAGATTTACATTATTGCAAATCCTCATTCATAATTTGTATTCCCCCCTCCCATAAAATGCTGTAATAGCGTAGTAATCTTTAAATTACGCAATTTACCGCTTTACATGCCGTGTTAGTAATTAGGGTTTGAATGGAAAGATAAAAACAAATCAAATAGAAAACCCTAATCCAAGACAAAAACAAGCATGAAAATAACACACATGCACACAAGCATCCTTAGGGTTTCTCCACTTGGTTGCCTTGTACAAAAATGGCCATATTATGCATGCAAAGTATCTTGGCAAAACAAACAAGTATAAGATCATAGTCCCTCGATGACGCTATTCTAAGTTGCCTTACAAAATGATCTTGGTCCCTCAAAAATGCTAAGATACTTTGCAACATTGCTAATCATGGTTATACAATGACCCACGCCCATCCCGTTTACATCCAAAGATAGGGTTGCTTACCAAATCAATGGTAAGACAACCATGTCAAAGGAATAGAAAATGCATAAGAAAGACATTTGAGTAGGTAGATTGCTTCTAGTTACTTGCTCTATTTTCAAACAACCATCCTTGCTATTTTCAAAACAAACAAACACATTTCCAAACATTTTACAAACATTGAAAACATTTTCAAAAAGACAAACATCTTTGTATACATTCTTACGAACGAGAATCATTACAAAGGTTGCCTAAACAATGGCCTCTTTTACAAAATACTTTCAAAACCACACCAAACACAATTTCAAACAATCAAAAGCAAGTTGATCTAGCAAGTAACTAAGAGCCCATGGAAAACCATGGATGAAAAGGGTGCTAATATCTTCCCTTTTCATAATCTACCCCCCGAACTCAAGAAACAATCTCAAAGGTCTTTCCTGTGCTTTTTCACCTTTCCTTTTGGATAAAAGAAAAGTCGGTGGCAACTCTTGCTAACCGCAACATTTGCGAAAAAACTCAAAACCCTCTCAAGTCAGTTCTCCTACCGTATCACATTGACCATTTTCCAAGTCAAAAATCAGAAATTTCCCTCTTTCAATAAAAACCCTAATTTTGACCATTTTTCCCTTTTGATGATTTGATCAAATTTCTTGAGGAATTATGGTCCAAACTTGATCAAATGATACATATGAGTTTATAATATTGATGTGGATAAAAATTTTTGAAGTTTGACTGTAAATTGGCCATAGTTGACCTTTTCCCCAATGTAGGTTATTTTTAGGTCAACTGCTCAATTGATTGAGCAAAAGTGTGATCCAAGGCTTGGAACTTGACATGAGAAATCTTGGGGGTCAATAATGATACATGAAATTCATATGAAGCATTGAAAGTTCAAATATCCTTGTGCAATCTCAAACCCTAATTTTGGCCATCAGTGCTTTAGGAGGTGTCTTGAGCTGATCAACTCTAGTGCAGTCTTGAACCAAGAGAGGTCTTTGTGAAGAAATATTTGATAAATAAGAGGGAAAATTTTGGGGTACAACAGCTGCCCCTGTTCAATCTGCTTAAACCTGAAGAGTTAGATTGGCGGCTCCGTCATTCGTGACTTAAAGGTGAAAGGTGATTGAACATTAGAGTGCCCAGAAATTTGCACTCGAAGATGGATGGTGAATGGGATTATAGATGCCATTTGGAGGAATGTTGGTAAACACGGGAAGAAGTATCAACACAAATCTCTTGTTGATTTTATACTAAAACTTTATGTTTTACTTGTGAGAAAAAGAGTTTGTAAAATGCAGATGCATGCATGATGTTCACCAGATGTGGTATTATGTTAAATGCATATGGTATGTACATGCTATAATGTATGAACGTGAGATGTATGTTTTTATCCGGGAAAATAAATCTATGACTGCTGTTGAGGAAATTCTGGGAGATTGAATCCCTGATTGCCTGTTGAGGATGAAGAATACGCACATCTTCATGTTTTGTTGACATGATGCTTTCACTGGAGAATATCTCTTGAATGTCAACTGTTATCTGGTCGGATCCAGGCTTCACAATTTGCTGAGGATGAAGTAGTCAACTGCTATCTGGTCGAATCCAGGCTTCACGACAACTTACTGGGGGAAGAGATGAATTAACTATTATCTGGTCGGATTCCAGGCTTTGCAGAAAATTTTCTTGAAATTGAATAGTTATATGGTCGGATCCAGGCCTCACAACAACTTATTGGGGATAAGGAAGTTAATTGTTATCTGGTCGGATTCAGGCTTTGCAGTAACTTGAAGTGGTAACTACTATCTGGTCGGGTCCAGGCTTCATGTTTTTTTTGGAAAGTTGTACTATTATCTGGTCGAATCCAGGCTTCATAGCGTCTCTCTGGGGATTATAGTTAGTTGTTATTTGGTCGGGCTCCAGGTTTCACAATAAACTGTTTGAAAAACTCTCATCTGGTCAGGTCTAGGCTTTGCAGATTTCTGAGGTTGATGAGTTCAATTGCTATCTAGTCGGGTCCAGGTTTCACAATAAACTCTTTGGGGATTTAGTTGTTATCCGGTCGGATCTAGGCTTCACAACAACTTGCTTGAAAAAATGAAGTTTGAGAACTGTTATCTGCTCGAATCTAGGTTTCACAGTAATTTATTGGGGCAGAGGCAAACTCTACTGGGGAAAAGAAGTTAAACCTTGGTCAGATTGAGTCTAGGTTTTTTCTATATCTTTGAAGAGTTAGACTACTATCCGGTCGGGTCCAAGTCTCATAGTATCTTGAAATTGAGATCAATTGTTATCTGGTCGGTTCCAGGTTTCAGATACTCAAATTATTATCTGGTCGGGTCCAGGTTTCAGTAACTTGAAGAAGTCAAACTATTATCTGGTCGGGTCCAGGCTTCAGTAATAACTTGAAATTTGTATTAAAATCTGGTCGGATCCAGGCTTCATAATATCTTTTTGGAAATAATAAAGACTTTGCTGACGACTTTACTGGGGATCAGGGGTTGTGTCCCTATGGTTTGCAATAATCTGAAAGAAAATTCAAACCGGAGAGTGTAGACTCAGTCGGGTAGGACAGACTCAACTTGGGGAGGATACACTCAATTGGGGAGGATAAACTCTGCTTGGGGATAATAGCCTTGGCCGGGGAAGATATACTTAAATGAGGAAGATAGGCTCAGCTGGGGAACTTCGTGGTGTCTTGGTTGTTGTATGTTGGGAAAATTTTAACTCGGCTGAGGAAAGGTTTATTGCAGCCGTCCTTGTGAGGATAATGACGATGAGATAAGTCTGGGGATATTTAAAATACATTAAAGAGATACTTACTTTTGCTTAGCAAGACACATGTGCCAAATAGTTTTAATTGTGATCATATGCATGTGTTCATTCAATTTTAGTCATTGGACAAATTTGCATTCAAAATAAAGACATAAATTTTTCACTTCAAAGTATATTTGTATTGATATTTTTCCCATGATTAGGCGTTTTTGTACAGAGATATGGAGATCCTAGTAAGAGGAAATTGTCGAAAGAGAAAACAAAATTGAGAATAAAAACAAATAGCCATGTGAAATGATCTCATTGCCTTCTAACTCTACTATTTCCCCCAATGTCTTCAAATGTCACTTGTCGTTGATGGAAGTTGATTGGATTGATCTTGGACCGTTTGAACTTGGACCTTGGTTATAAAATTGACTGTATTGATTCCACGGGACATAGCCATACGCTTTTAATCCTTAACTTTTGCTTGGACTGCCCTTTCGGGTTTTCACCCCACCAGGATACCCTTTTTTGCCCAAGTCGCCCTTTCAGGTTTTCAACTTGCTGGGTGTACAATCTTTTGCATATATCCCTAATTTTTGCCCAAACCTTTTGGTTTGCCAGGATGCCCTTGTTTTTCTTAGGTGTGTCAACCTAACGGGTCTCTTATGCATAGTATTTTTTAACTATGTCCGCGTTTATAGGATGTGGGAAATCTTCACCATCCACGGTAGTCAGCATCATGGCACCGCCAGAGAAAACTCTCTTGACAACAAATGGCCCTTCATAGGTGGGATTCCATTTGCCTCTAGGGTCGCCTTGTGGTAAAATGATGCTCTTTATCACCAAGTCACCAACTTGATATACTCGAGGCTTGACCTTTTGTTGAAAGCCTTGATCATCCATTTTTGGTACGTCTGACCATGGAAAACAACAGCTAATCGTTTTTCGTCGATCAAGTTCAGCTGATCGAATCTCATTTGAATCCACTCGTCTTCGCCTAGGCCTGCCTCATTCATAATTCTTAGAGAGGGAATCTGAACTTCTACTGGAAAAACAGCTTCCATGCCATAGACTAGAGAAAAGGGAGTTGCCTCAGTTGATGTTCTAGCTGAAGTACGGTAGCCATGTAGAGAAAACAACAACATCTCATGCCAATCCTTATAGGTTACTACCATCTTCTGCACAATCTTCTTGATATTTTTGTTGGCTTCTTCGACTGCGCCATTCATTTTTGGTCTATATGGAGAAGAATTGTGATGCTTGATCTTAAACTGAGTGCAAATCTTAGTAATCATAGCATTGTTGAGGTTAGTCCCATTGTCGGTGATGATCCTTTCGGGGATACCATAATGGCAGATGAGGTTGTGTCTGATGAATCTGGCTACTACATTCTTGGTGACTGAGGCAAACGAGGCGGCTTCGAACCATTTGGTAAAATAGTCGATAGCAACAAGAATGAAGCAATGTCCGTTGGAAGCTGTGGGCTTGATCTCTCCAATCATGTCAATGCCCCACATTGCAAATGGCCATGGAGCGGTCATGAAAATCAGAGGGATAAGAGGCACATGGACCTTGTCAGCATAGATTTGGCATTTGTGACAAGTTCTTGAATGTTGATGGAAATCAGTCTCCATTGTTGACCAATAGTAACCAGCTCTTAAGATTTTCTTAGCCATCGTATGTCAACTTGAGTGAGTACCGAAGAGACCATCATGCATGTCTTCCATGATTTCCTCTGCCTCCTTCTTGTCCACACATCAGAGTAGAGTTGAACCATGGTTGCGCTTGTACAATATCCCGTTACTTAGGAAGAATTTGGCTGCAAATCTTCGTAAGAATTTTCTGTCATTGATAGATGCTCTCTCTGGATACTCTTGTGCTTCAAGATATCTCATCACCTCATGGTACCAAGGCTTTTCCGCGTCGGTGTCAAGCTCATAGCAATGTGCATGTTCGTTGAATCTTTCAATTGTAATCATAGGGGCTTTGTTGTCCCATCTGACCTTGAACATTGAAGACATGGTTGCCAAGGCGTCAGCCAACTGGTTTTCCTCCCTAGGGAAGTGCTGAAAGGTGATCTCTTCGAAGTCGGGAATCAGGGATAGCATAAGTTCCTTGTAAGGGATAAGGTTAGGGTGTTTAGTGTCCCAATCTGCTTTTACTTGGCTGATCAACAAGGCGGAATCTCCAAACACATCCAAATGCTTGATCCTTAAGTCAACAACAGCTTTCAGACCTAAGATGCATGCTTCATACTCGGCCGTATTGTTTGTGCAATCGAAGCATAGTCTGGCAGTGAAAGGAGTGTGACAACCTTCAGGAGAGATGATCACAGCACCAATTCCATTACCTAAGGCGTTGGAAGCCCCATCGAATACCATAGTCCATTGGGATCCTTGTTCAGGTCTGTCATACGGTCCAGGTTTCGCATAGTCAGTTACCAGCATGATGTTCTCATCAGGGAAGTCAAAGTTCATTTACTGATAATCATCCACAGCTTGATGGGCCAAATGATCTGCTAGTACACTTCCTTTGATGGCCTTTTGGGTCGTGTATTGAATGTCGTACTCAGTCAAGATCATTTGCCATCTCGCTATCCGTCCGGAAAGGGCAGGTTTCTCGAAGATGTACTTGATTGGGTCCATCTTAGAAATAAATCGAGTGGTATGAGTCAACATATACTGTCTTAGCCGGCGAGCAGCCCATGCCAGAGCGCAGAAAGTTTTCTCGAGCAGTGAATATCTGGTTTCACAGTCGGTAAACTTTTTGCTCAGGTAATAAATAGCATGCTCTTTTCGGCCAGACTCGTCATGTTGGTCCAAAACACACCCCATAGAATTATCTAGTACTGTCAAGCACATGATCAAGGGTCTTCCTTCAACTGGAGGCATGCGAATAAGAGGTTCTTGTAGGTATTATTTTATTTTGTTAAAGGCAATCTGGAATTCATTGTTCCATCTGACTACCTGATCTTTCTTCAAGAGTTTGAAGAGTGGCTCACAAGTAGAAGTTAAGTGTGATATGAAACAGGCAATGTAATTGAGACGACCCAAGAATCCTCTAACTTCTTTTTCAGAATAAGGTACTGGTATTTCTTGGATGGCCTTTACCTTGGCAGGATCAACTTCAATGCCTTTATTTCTGACAACAAAACCTAGAAGCTTTCCAGACCGTACTCCAAACGTGCACTTGTTAGGGTTTAACCTCAGCTTGTACTTTTTCAGCCTTTTGAATAGTTTGTGCAGGTAATCGAGATGTTCTTCTTAGGTTTGTGATCTGGAAATCATATCATCCACATATACCTATATCTCATGATGAATTATGTCATGAAATAAGGCTACCATATCCCTTTGATATGTTGCCCCTGCATTCTTTAATCCGAACGGCATGACCTTGTAGCAGAAGGTGCCCCATTGCGTAATGAAAGTAGTCTTTTCCATATCTTCATGAGCCATCCTTATTTGATTATAGCCTGAGAAACCATCCATGAATGAGAAGACTTTATGCTGAGCAGTATTATCAACTAAGACGTCAATGTGTGGTAGAGGGAAGTCATCCTTGGGGCTTGCCCTATTCAGATCCTTATAGTCTACGCACATGCGAACTTTCCCATCTTTCTTTGGCACTGGAACCACATTGGCAACCTATTGAGGATAGGATGTCACAGCTAGGAACCCTACATCAAACTGTTTCATTACTTCAGCTTTGATCTTTTCAGACATATCAGGCCTCATGTGACGAACCTTTTGTTTAATAGGAGGACAATCCTCTCTTGTCGGAAGACGATGAACTACAATGTCGGTATCCAACCCAGGCATATCTTCATAAGACCAAGCAAATACTTCCACGTAATCATGCAACATCTGAACCAACTTGCTCTTTACACCACTTTCCAAGTTAGTGTCGATCTTGATTTCCTTCTTATCTAACTTAGTACCCAAGTGGATAACTTCAACTGACTCCTTGTGCGGTTGAGTAGCTTTTTCCTCTTATAATAGAAGTCTGGCTAGCTCTCTCGGTATATCAAAATCTTCCTCGCCTTCGTCTTCGGCTTGGTTGATAGGACATTCAAAGTCATAGTTGGCAATAGTAGAGTCATTGGCAATAGGATCCAAAGTGGATGTGGACCTGCAAAAGTGTGTGTGTGTGTGCATGTAAGATATATGGCTATTTGTGAAAATGTATTTGAAAGAAAGGAGAGACAACGAACACAAATATTTGAATGCAAAATATTCCAATGTACTGAATAATCATATGATTAGATGAATATAAATAAAACCCTTGACAAATGGACCAAAATGCCCTGGGCCAGGCACATGGCTGAAAAGTCATTGTTAAAATATTACAGACAACAAGTTCTTGAATTGAAACAAAAGAAATAACAAGTAGATTACTCTTCAATGAAGGATACTGGTACAAAGTCCTTTGTATGCCAATTCTTCAGCTCCATAGTAGTTGGATACACCCATTCTTCAAATACAACTTCTTTATCAGAATCACCCATGGCGTTGACTGTATGGCTTCCAATGCGGAGAGGTGGCTTTCCAGCCCGAGCACGCCTCACTTCCTTCTGAGCTTTGACAGTGAAGCCCAAACCAAATTTGTCCGCTTTAAAAGGGATATGGAGGAGTTGCCCCCAAGTATCACAATTTCCTTCTTCAATTTCCACACGGGCATCCTTGATCGAAACCATCTTTGGCATGGCCTTGACAGCTTTGGACTCATCAGAAGAGCATTTAGTAGCAGAAATCATCGGCGGTACAACCTCAAAGGCTTGACATGGAGTTTCAATGAATTCTCCGTCCATCTCTACGTACTTGAAAGAGTTAAGGTGGCTCACCATAAACTCTTCTTCCCCGCAGACGGTGACTTTTCTGCCCTTGACAGGATATTTGAGTTTCTGATGGAGGGTTGAGGTCACTGCCCCAACTTTATGAATCCACGGGTGACCTAACATACAAGAATAGGCAGGGCGAATATCCATAATATAGAAGGTGGAGTTGAAGACTTGGGATCCCACTTTGATTGGAAGATCTACTTCCCCATGAACAGTTCTCTTTTATCCATCAAACGCCCTTGCGATGATATCACTTGGCTTTAAGATTAAGTCTTCACAGTCAAGACGGTCTAATGCCCCCTTGGGTAATACATTCAGAAAAGAACCAGTGTCGACTCGAACATGTGCTAAGGTAGTCCCTTTGCACTCGATAGAAACATGTAAAGGTTTGTTGTGATTCTTCCCGAGAGGTGTTAAGTCAGCATCTGAAAACCCCAAACCATTATCAGCTATCAAGCTAGCCACACAATTCTCAAATTGGTCTGTTGTTGTCTCATGGGGGACATGAGCTTTTTTCAGGAACTTGATTAATGTTCGAGCATGGGCATCAGAGCAAAGCAGCAATGACAACATTGAAATCTTAGAAGGGGTTTGCCCCAACTGTTCTACAATTTTGAAGTCGCTTCTTTTTATGATCTTTAAAATCTCGTCCATCTCGCGAGTGGAGGGTTCTTCATTAGTTACGTCCTTGGAGGGTACTTCAATCACATCAGGCTCAACAACCTTCCCTTTCCCTCTGGTATCGGTATTCGGCTTGGCGGCAGTAATGTGGATGGGCGTCTTTGTGACTACTGAAGGTGAGATATTGGGTGAGAATATTCTCCCATTTCTAGTTACTTTTCTTGAGCCAGCTATGTTGCCAACATTGTCATCCTTTTCTACTTCAATCCAGGCATCTTGTTTAATCCCATGATAGAACACATCAACACCGTAATTCCATGGTATCGCTTTGTTTGAAGAGTAAGGAATTGGTCTGGGATTGGTAATTATTAATGGAGCAATGGTGGGTTCATTTGAAATCCTAATAGGATCTTTGGAGGTGATCCTAATAGGTTTGTTTGAGATGGTAATAATGGAGAGGTCTTCACATTTGTTAATCAAACTCTTGTCAAGTGGAGTCTTTTCAAACAAAATTTCGTGGCTATCCATCAGGCGTTGTATGCCTTTCTTCAGCCTTTCACAACCATTGTATTTTCTTGTACAACACACACAGTCTTTTTCACAGCCAGGGAAGATCCCGACTTTCAACAGATTGTTCTTGATTATATTCAGTGGAGTAGTAAATTCTTCAACAGAGGCAATAAAAATTGTATCTTCGACAGCATTAACACCTTTGTCATGCTTCGGCATTGGAGCGGTAATTACATTCGGAGTTGGAGGAGCATCAAATTCAATAGTCTTGTTGTCAATTAAATCCTGAATCTTGTTCTTCAAGGCTCAGCACTGGCCAGTCTCGTTCCCGGGGCTGTTTGAATGGTAAGCACATTTAGCATTCGGATTATACTTGGTGACGAGGTGTCAGGGTTGGCGGGAGGATCGCGCAACGTCACTAAATTATCCTTGAGCAAATGTTGAAGGGATTGAGACAGTGACATGCCTAACCTTGTAAATTATCTTCTTGGAGTTTCTAAACGTTGATGATTTGCATATGGTCTCAGAGTAGGAGTTGCATTGGAGATTCAGACAGCATTGACAAAAGGGTGATCATTCTTCTTGGTATGGGCCCTTTCCCCATACACAGCATTAACTTCCTTCTTCGTAGCAAAAGGTTTCTTGATAGGATTGGGAGTGGAGGTATATGCCACAAAGATCTTCCCACTTTTAATGCCACTTTCAACTCTTTCACCGGTTAAGATTAATTCAGTGAAACCAGAAGAATAACAGCCAACCAACAGATTAAAGAAAGGACCAGATAAGGTACCCATGAACATGTCGATGTGCTCCCTATCAGTCAAGGGGGTTGGACCCTACTAGCAAGGTCTCTCCACTTTTGCGCATATTCCTTAAATCCTTCATTCTTTCCCATCGTCATATCTTGTAACCGAACCCTTGTTGGCGCCAAGTCGGTGTTGTACTGATACTGATGGTAGAAGGCAGTAGCTAAATCCTCCCAAGTATTGATACGAGAACCATCTAACTGATAAAACCATTTAAGTTATGTTCCAGTCAAGCTCTCTTGAAATAAGTGAACCCAGAGCTTCTTATCAGCAGTGTGCAGCTGTATCTTGCGCATATAAGACTTCAAATGGAGTTTTGGACAAGAGACCCCATCGTACTTTGCAAATATTGGTATTTTGAATTTGTGGGGAATGACTACCCCAGAGATTAAACCTAAATCATCAAAATCTAAACCGGGGACGGCTTGGATTTCAACAACTTTTAATCTGTCCTCTAACTGCTTGTATTTGATATCAGTGAGTGGGTACTACTCGTTGAAATAATCATCATCAAATACTTGATCGTTGATACAGTCAGCCTGAGTACTCTTGACCTCACCAATCTGGTTTTCGTCCTCTTCGGATGAATCTTCTTCTACTGGAATTTGATGTATTGTCTCCTTGAACCTTCTACCCATGTTGAGTAGAGCTTTCTTCTTTGGCTTCTTCTTAACGGCCATCAAAGCCATCATATCTTTATGCCCCTTGGCTAGGGCTAGTAGAGTCTCCTGAAACTGAGAATTCTGGGTTTGGAGATCCTTCACAGTTTGCTCTAGATCCATCTTGCTGAAATAAACAGCAGAAAGATAAGGAAACCTGTTATGCGAAAACCTGTCATGTTATGATGCATGGAATATGTATATGCAAATGATTTCAAGGATTAATGAAACTTAAATTTGTATAGACAAAATAATGAACAAACTTTAATTTTCATTAGACAAAACATGAAAGATTACATCATGCCTCTTGGGCTCACAAAATAGCTTTCTAAGATAAAAAGACTGAACGCATCCTCTTTTGCGCGAGATAAGCTTTCACATTTTTCTCTTCTTGTAGATGCTTCATAATCTCCAAGACCTTCTTCTCACTAGCATATAATTGAGCCTCAAAAGTATCTCGTTCTTCCTTCAGCTGGATCCAACCCTTTTGTAAGTCTTCGAGAGAGGTAGGCATGTCGGGATGAAGGGTAGTGTAGGGAACATCTCCTTCGACCACTGGCTCCACGATGATTGGCAAGATGGAGGTGTTGTACCCCAAAATTTTCCCTCTCATTTTATCAACATTTCCCCTCACAAGGCTCTTGGAATTCAAGACCAAGCTAGGGTTTGCACTACTAAAGACATCTCCTTGCACTGATGACCTAAACTAGGGTTTGAGTTTGCACAGGGATTTTTGGACCTTCAATGCTCAAATTGACTTTCATATTTCATGTGGGACTCCTAAGTTTATCCATACCAAGTTTCAAGCCTTGAATCAAATTTTTACCCAGTCAATTGGACAGTTGACCTAGAAATCAGCTGTATTGGGGGAAAAGTCAAATGTGGCCAATTTATAGTCAAACCTCATGAATTTTGACCCACATCAACATTATGAACTCATATGAATCATCTGATCAAGTTTGGACCACAACTCCACAAGAAATTTGATCAGATCACCAAAAGGGCAAAATGGTCATTTTTAGGGTTTTGACTGTATAAAGGCAATTTCTGACTTTTTTGACCTAGCCAATGGCAAATTAGGCTCAACCATGGACTCAAGGACTCAATGGCATCATCTTGACCTATTCAACAAGTTCAAAAGACCTCAATTGCATTGGATTGACAGATGAATTTTTCAGTCAACTGATCAAAATTTGACTGTACACTGAAAAGTCAAACTTTGACTTTTTGGTCAAAATCAAGTGCCAAGGGTCATTTTTCATCCATCAAGATGTTTCAAAATATGAAACTTGTTCATCAAGAAACCCAAAATTGCAAATTAGGGTTTGAAATTGAAAAAATTCCATAACTTAGAATTTTTCTAAGTTATGAAATTTTCTTAATTTTTCCTAACTTTGCCCAACATTTTCACCATGATTCAAATGGATTCAAACAAAACCTCCAACATGAAAGTTGTAGTCCTCCACAAATTCTACAACTTTTATTTACAAAGTTTTCTCAAAAGAAGCTTGGATCTCAAGTTATGACTTTTGAAACAAGGGTCCCTAAAACTTTTAACTTAGTGAAATTTTGCCCTAGTTTAGGCAGGATTTTGACCTATCTTCTTGGACATTTTTCACATAGTTCCACTTGGAATCTAAAGTTGAATTTCAAATATGGATTATAGAGCATGTTGCAAGCTTTCCAAATTGTCCAAGAACTCCTCAAACACATTTGTGGTTAGGGAGAATCGAAGGCTTGAAGTTGGCAAAAACTCATTTTTCATCCATGGCATATTCATGTTCACTCAAGTTGCATTTTCAAGTCAGCATGCCTTACACTAGTTTACAGACCTCTAAACCACTTCACACTCCATAATTTAATGCAAATCCATCAGTATAAGCTTTTGTTTTGATCACTTGGTCATTGTACACAAAATTAACATGTCATGAGGGCCATCCCTTCGAGCATAACCAAACTGTCTCCAAGCCAGGCATGGGTTGTAAGTAATACCTCCTCTGATTCCAAGTAAAGGAACATTAGGGTACTCCCCGCAACGATCAATGATAGTGGCATCCTCTCTGGACCGAGGGCACCAATGTATATCTGCATGTGTAAGAGTCATCAACCGTTGTGACCATCTCAGACCCCGCTCATTCTTCAAAACTGATTGTGGAAGGTGCGAAATAAACCACCTTCCCAGGAGAGGGGTGAAACACATAAGGACACCTCTTTTTCTCATGGTTCGAGTGTAACATGAGTGAAGGATGTCCCCCAGCAACGTAGGTATAGGATTCCTGGATATAAAGATCTGGACAGCACTGATGTCTATGAGCTGATCTGGGTTAGGGAACAACACCAAACCGTAGACAAGGAGGGCCACAACTTCTTCAAAAGCTTGTAAGTCAAGGGAGTTCCAACATTCATGGGCCTTTTCAAACAGAAACCTGGCTAAGAACCCTTTGATACCACTTCTAACCTCCCAATGTCCCTTGAGGTCAGATGATTGTAGGTGCAAGGCTTTAGCAATCTCTTCAAGCTTAGGTTCCTTTTCTGTACCGTTGTAGGGTAGTTGATCAAGGATAGGGATCTTCAGGAGCCGGGAGAACTCCTCCAATGTAGGTACCAGCTGATAATCCAAGAAGGTGAAACAATGATGTAGAGGGTTAAAGAACTGGAATAGGACCTTTATCATATCCTCCTCAATGTTGGTATTGACCAAGCTGATGAGTCTTCCATGTCTTTCACTGAATGAAGAGCTCTCGGGAATCCTGGATATAAGCTCTTTAAGCTGAGGAGGGACCCTTACAAGGCTGATTTGAATTGTCTTCCTGCGAACAGTTTCCATGTCCTACAAAACAAGAACAAAGATGAAGATTCGAACCCCTGAAATGGTTAGTCAATGCATATGATGCTGGATGATGTCATGATGCTATGATTAAACACACCACAAATATTTACAAAGACAAACATATAAGGCACACAAGGCACACAAGACAAGCCCTTATGGTTTAAGGCCAGCATGGGGTCTGGGTAGTACCCTCTTGAAGTTGGTGGGCTCAACATGTCCTATTAGAAGTAACCGGGTTCTAAGGGTCCCAATATCACGGGATTGCTTTCATTGTTCATCGTTTCGATTTAGCCACTGAACTGGCGACCGAAATATTCCAAGAAAGCAACCCTCAATTGAGTGTAGTATTGAGTATCAACCAACCTCGGACTGCACCAAAGTCAGTTATCTCACTACCCTAAAGAGGCCAAGATAGTTCAATTAAGGTTCCTAAGGTCTGTTGATGCTTCACGACACCACGCGGAGGCCCCGTACTCTCCTTGACTGAACTCAAGGGTTACCGGTACACACCAAAGTGCCACATCAACGTAGCAGACTGTTTCAACCATGTCGGTATACCCTGCACAGTTCCCTCACAGCCTTGTTGCTACTTTCTAAGAAGGTATCCCCCAGATCCGGGTTAGGATCTATAGAACTCCCAAGCAACCCACAATTTAAAGCAAGCAAAGAAAGCAATTGAAAACACAGTTATGAACTATCCCTAAGGTACACCTCACTTTAAAAGATTCCCCAGCAGAGTCGCCAGTTCTGTGATCGGTGGATCTGGAACTGACTGTTTAACGCTGGTTTCGTGAAA
Organism: Vicia faba; assembly: GCA_948472305.1. NCBI lineage: Eukaryota > Viridiplantae > Streptophyta > Magnoliopsida > Fabales > Fabaceae > Vicia > Vicia faba. The sequence continues at coordinate 500,866,362 of OX451740.1, forward strand.
TGTCGCGGAAGCAAGAGTCGCCACCGTCTTTTATTTTCTCCAAATGGAAAGGACAAAAGCACAGAAAAATTCCTTATAGAGATTGCTCTCGGTTCGGGAGGTAGATTATAGAAAGGGAAGGTATTAGCACCCTTTCTATCCATGGTTATCCATGGGCTCTTAGATACTTGCTCATTTGTGTTTTCAAAAATGGTTTGTTTGCTTTTTAACTGTGGGTTTTAAAAAGTTTCTTTGAAAATTTCAGTTCGACTCTTGTATCGGTCCTCAAGAGTGTTTGAAAAGTTGCTTTCGAAAGCTTTTTGAAAAGGTGTCGGTGTGACAAGTATTTTTTTGATTTGTTTGAAATTTAGAGCAAGTATCTAGAGTCGTCTACCTACCCTAAGGAATTCGTCTGTGTAAATGTCCTTTAAAGTAGTGCCATCCCACCATTGAGAGGTAGGTAGCACCACCGTTGGAGGTGTTCGGGTCAATTCGAAGTTCGGGACATGGTGATCACCAGAGCAATGGGAAGACACCTTAGAAGCTACCCTCATGCCAGGTTCCCGGATCATGAGGACTTACTAAGACATCCTCTACTCGACGATCACCTTTCGAGGCAAGGCAACAGTGAGGCGTACCCTAGGGGTGGTGTGTGATTCGTGTGTTATGTTCATTTGCATTTATCTTGTTCATGTCAAAGTGATCTATGCGTTTGTTTTTATTTTAGGTCATTCATTCTTGCATGCATTTATTTAACAGTTAAAAAGATGCGGAATTAAAAGTTCTAAACTATTACAAAGGCGCGGGTCCACATCGCCAAATTAAAATCCAGGACCCGATTTGACAGAAAGTAAATAAAGTGCGAGAAATAAAATGTCCGAGTTTACAAGGCTTTGGGAGAATTACATTAATATTATAAGAGATAAAATAAATAAAATGCGCAAAGAGAATAAAAAATCGCAAGCGAGGGCGTTGGACCCTTTTTAATGAAATTAAATTAAATGATTAAATTAATTAAATTAAAATATAAAAAAAGAAATTTTTTTTTGAGATTTTGGTATTTATGGTTTTTTATGTGAATTAAATGAAATTAACTAATTAATCCTAATTCTAGTTTTTATTTATTTATTAAGGAAATATTAAACTTTAACCTAAAATTAAACCTAATTGATTAATGAGATTTATTTACAAAAATATTAGTTAAATAAAATATATTTAATTTTTTTGTCTTTTCTGATTTTTCTATTGTTTTTATATTTTTATGAAAATAAACTAAATTAAAGAAATTAATTAAAAAAAGGAAATAATTGAATCAAATAAAAAATGAAAAATATAAAAGAAATAGCAAACCTTGGGGGGTTCTGTCCCCAATTGGAGGTATGAATGTAGCATTTTAGGCCCATCTTGGGAGGCCTTCGTTGACTTTTCCTGGAAGGGTGTCACCTCTTTGACTCATGCCCATGGTATTCACCAAATCCAGGCCTTCAGATTGTCTCCATTGGCCAAGTGGCAAGCTGGATTTGAGGGACGTATGGTGTTCCCTTGTAACGAAACTGCACAGAAGCGTGAGTAGAAAAATAATATTGGAAAGGGATGGGGACCTGGAATTCGAACCCAGGTCCCAGGGATTACCAATACTATGCCTTGCCAACCGCGCTGCTTTGTATCTTTGTATATTACATAACCAATAAACATTATAAAATAAAACAAACGTTAGTGCCCTTTTCCGCGCGAAAATTTGAACGAACCAACCAACGCCTTACACCTCATCTTCTTCTTATTCTTCGTTTTGCTTTTTGCCTGAAACATAAAAGAGTTAGCGGGGGTTTTAAACCCCCCCAAAATATGCTTGTTTTCAAAATAACGATTAGGCTATATGGCCACATAAATTAGGCGCGAGGGTTCTGTTCAGATCGTCCAAGCATGCTGAGTTTGGTCATGGTATTGAGGTGTTCCAATTTCACAGCATTTAGAAGCGCCCAAATTAAAACTTGAAGAACCCTAATTGGCATCAATGGTGAAATCTCCAATAGTGCACAAAAACTCAATTAAATTATAGGGTTAGCTTCAGAATCATCCAATTAGTATAAATCCATAAATAAAATGCCATGAGAATGCTTGAAAATCAAAACACGAATATGCATATTATTGAAAACAGTTTGAGTTATAACTACCAATTCTTGATGTTTCAAGCTATGATTTCGATTCAGACTCCTTCCTTGAAGTCTCAGCAAGCCAATGGAACAATTATTTTGGCTTGAATCGCCCTAGAACCTAGTTTTCAGTATTGGACTTTTTTGAGAAAATTGCAAGTTTGGTTATGGATTTCTAGCGCAGCTGGGAGGTTATGCACATTAGGGTTTGCATCAGTATTTATGTGTGAATGATTAGGGTTCAATTTTTTGTCCAAAGAATCCTTGAATTGATGGAGAAGATATTTGATTTTCAAGCCATGAGTTTTCAATCTTTTCCATGCTATTTTGGTTCCAATCATGGCCAATTAACTTGATTCTTTCTAAATCAGATAATGCACAAAATCTTAAGACTATTTCATGCATAAAAAGATTTGATTGCTTAGGTTTAGTATTTTTTACATATTTATTTTAATTAAATGAATTATTAATAATTAAAAATCCAAATAAATAAATAAAAATGATAAAAAACTTCCCTTTGGGCCAAATGGTCGTGCACATGCCTTGGATAATGATTCTTGGAAGAAAAAGAGGCCCATTAGCATTTTCAAGACATTTGAAGCAATGTTGACTTTTCAAAATATCCAAAAATTTCCCAACTTCCACAAGGCATAACTTGCTCAATTTTTAAGCTTTGCTCATGTTCTTGGACATTTTGGAAAGGTCTTTGAGTCCTATAACCAATGTCTTTGGTCCCATGTCATTTTTGATTTACCAATCTCAAGTTATGGCCTTTGACTTAAAGTCCCTTTTTGTTGACTTTTGAAAATGACCTATAATGTTGAAATTGATAACTTTTTATGAGAGCATTTCTTGGACTTGAAGTGTGAAGAGGAGTTGTAGGAAATGTCTTTCTCTTCAAAATGAGCTTTGGATGGAATTTTTCTGATAATCCATGTGGAAGTTATGCCCTGGTCAAGTTACAGTTGACTTTTTCAACTATCCAAATATGGAAACTTTTGCATCTTGATGATTTTTGAGCCAAGCTTTGAGAATCATGATCAATAATTGATCCAATGATGTTTGTGGCTTCAAAATGAGATGTTGACCAAAAATTTGAACTTTTGACTGTCAAATGACCATTTTGCCCCTACAGTTGACTGTAGTGCAATTAGGGTTTTTGACTGTGCAATTTTGTGCTGAAAGTCTTGAAACTTGGTATGAGGATGCTTGACCATGTTTGTAGGCATGTGGGACTTGATTGGACCCTTGGAAACTTCATTTTCTTTGTCAGAACCAAAACCCTAGTTTTTGACTGTTAGGAGGCCCTTGAACTTTGCAACCCTTGAGGAGATTTTGAAGCTTTGACTTGGCAAATCTTGAAGAATATGGGAGGGCAAATTTAGGGGTACAACAGTTGCCCCTGTTAAATCTTCTTAGACCTGAGGATGCAGATTGGCTGACGTGCCTTTCGTAATCCGAAGGTAGAAGATGATTGAACACTAGAGTGCCCAGAAATTTGCGCTCACATAGTAGCAGTGTGATGGCGGGGAATGGGCTTATAGATGCCATTTGGAGATTGATGAATAGGATGATGGGCTTATAGATGCCATGCAAAGAGGTGATGGATAGGTGGATGGGCTTATAGATGCCATCTGGATGTCAATCGCATAAGAGATTCCTTAGCGAGAACTTGCGTACCTGCAAAAGAAAAATGATTACCTGACCTGTTACAGGAGTGGTCTTCAAACTCTTGTATAGATGTGTCCTGACTGGTTACAGGAGCTGGATCTGGATCTTCAAAAGGTGATGAATGAACCAGGGGTGGTTACTACCTCAACAGGAGCGGTGAGAGAACCTTGGACGATTACTACCTCAAAAGGAACGCTGAGAGAATCTTGGACGATTTCAACCTCAACAGTAACGCTGAGCGAATCTGGGGACGATTACTACCTCCGCAGTAACGGGGAGAGAACCTTGGGTGACTTCAACCTCAACAGTAATCATTGAGAGAATCTTGGGCGACTTCAACTTCAACAGTAACGCTGAGCGAATCTGGGGATGATTACTACCTCCACAGTATCGGGGAGAGAACCGTAGGCGACTACAACCTCAACAGCAATCATTGAGAGAATCTTGGGCGGCTTCAACTTCAACAGTAACGCTGAGCGAATCTGGGGATGATTACTACCTCCGCAGTATCGGGGAGAGAACCATAGGCGACTACAACCTCAACAGCAATCATTGAGAGAATCTTGGGCGACTTCAACCTCAACAGTAATCATTGAGAGAATCTTGGGCGACTTCAACCTTAACAGTAATCATTGAGAAAATCTTGGGATGATTACTACCTCCGCAGTAACAGGGAGAGAACCATAGGCGACTACAACCTCAACAGTATCATTGAGAGAATCTTGGATATCTTCTACTGAGTCTTTATCAGGAAAATCTGTTAGGGGTCGATTTAACTGGACTAGAGAAGGCCTTTGACTGGATAAGAAACAGAAAAGTCTTAGGGTCGACTTAACTGAACCGGTCTAGGTCTTGAATGTCTTCAACTGGATAAGAAACAGGGAGATCTTAGGGTCGATCTGACTGAACCAGAGAAGGCCTTTGACGGGATAAGAAACAGTAAAATCTTAGGGTCGACTTAACTGAACCGGTCTAGGTCTTGAAATATAGCTGAGAACTTAACTGAATTCTTCCTGAAAGGTAAAGGTCAGTCACATGCAATGCGTGATATGGATCAAGCAATGATGTTCTCAACATAAATGAGATTTGTAAGATATGATGCGTATATGCATGCTATAATGATGTATGGAAGTGCGATGTTTATGAATGTATGTTTTCGTCGTCTAGGAAAGTAAATCCTTGACGGGTGCCGGGAAGTCACTCCTGGGCTGGTGTTGAAGAATAAATCTTTGCTTCCACTGGGGATGATAGTTGAAAGAATACCGGTAGGAGAAGATAACTCCGTTGGGGAATAAACTTGGCGAATGGATTACTCTGCGGGAAGAAAAATACTCTAGCGACCTTGCTGGGGAGCAACACTCTGTGGGGAGAGAGGTACTTTGTTGAGTTATTAATAATAACTTGCTAGGGATACCCTTGTTGTGTTGGAAGTGTTAATAGACTTTGCTGAGGATAAGAAGACTTCGTCGATGACGCTCTTTCCATGGCTTTTGGCTGAGGATAACCCAGTTATATCCTGGTAGGGAAATAACTCTTTGAATAAAGCCGGGGGACGCGTTCGTGCTCCGCGGGGATAAGCTTTCAGAATCTACTGGGGATAAGCTTACTGCTTGGAGAGATGGATTCCAACTTTTCCTGGGGAAACTGGATAGGACTCTCCTGGGGAAGTTTTGAACTGTATCGGGGAAGTGACTCCATTGAATGTTTGATATACCGCCGGGGAACAATCTTTAGACCAAGATTGCCGGGGATGCTTGTTAGGAATATGTATATTGCTGGGGAACATTGAGATCTGCCGGAGGATACACAACTTCCTTAAGGCTAATAATAGCTTTGCTTGGGGAGAGTATACTGCTTGCTGGCTCACTCTCTGGGGGAATTGAGATATCTGGTTGTGTTCTTTGGCTGAACCTACCTTGGTGCCTTGGAGGATAGAACAATTAGATTGCTTAGACAACTCTTTATTGCCCCTGTTTCTAATGTTACCTGTGATTAACCCTTTGTTTCGTATGCAAATATTCATGAGTTGTCAATGCATATATCACAAATTGAACCTTGGACGTTCTTCGCAAAACAAAACAGAAAAAGGAAAAACAATGGGCAATTTTAACTGAAAGATATATTTGTATTGATTTTGAATTGCCTGAAAATAGGCGTTTTTTTGTACAAGAGGATGACGTCCTAGTAAGAGGACGCTGCCGAACAAAAGAGTTTATACAAATTTTGTACAAGAGAAAATAAAACAGCTGTGTGAAATGGATGATCCCACTGGGTTTCAACTCTGCTATTGCCTTTATATCTCCGAGCGTCTCATCACTTGATGACCTTGGTTGAAGATGAAGCTGTCTGATCGATGCCGTCTGACCTTGCTGTAGATACCGGATTCTGGATGCGAAGTGATCCAATGAGACATAGTATTACGCTTTATCCCTAACTTTTGTCTGGACCGCCCTTTCGGGTTTTCAGTCCACCGGGATACCCATTTTTGCCCAAGCCGCCTTTTCAGGTTTTCGACTTGCCGGGTGTACAGATTTTTTTTCATTTCATCCCTTCATTTGCCCGAACCCTTTTGGTTCGCCGGGAAGCCCTAATTTTTTCCTAGGCATGTCAGCCTAGCGGGTCTTTTTTCATGCGTAGTATCTTTTTACTATGTCTGCATTGGCGGGGTGAGGAAGGTCGTCACCATCCATGTTGGTTAGAATCATGGCTCCTCCTGAGAACACATGTTTAACCACAAATGGCCCTTCTTACGTAGGGGTCCATTTGCCCCTTGGATCACTCTGAGGAAGGATGATTCGCTTGATTACCAGATCCCCAACTTGATATTCTTGTGGTCTGACCTTTTTGTTAAATGCCCTGATCATCCGTTTCTGATACGTCTGACCATGACAGATAGCAGCAAGCCTCTTTTCATCAATAAGGTTTAGCTGATCGAGTCGTGTCTGGATCCAATCATCTTCGTTCAGATTTGCATCCTTCATTATCCGGAGAGAGGGTATTTGTACTTCAATCGATAAGACTGCCTCCATACCGTAGACCAAGGAGAAAGGAGTTGCCCCGGTTGACGTCCTGGCTGAGGTACGGTACCCATGTAGAGCAAACGGTAACATCTCGTGCCAATCTTTATAAGTCACTGTCATCTTCTGCACAATTTTCTTGATATTTTTATTTGCTGCTTCTACAGCCCCATTCATCTTCGGTCTGTAAGGAGAAGAATTGTGGTGTTGTATCTTAAACTGCTCGCAGAGCTCAGTGATCATCTTATTATTCAGATTGGTACCGTTGTCTGTAATAATTCTTTCTGGGACGCCGTATCGACAGATCAGGTTATGTCGAATGAACCGTGCCACAATAGTCTTGGTTACCGTAGCGTAGGAAGCTGCTTCGACCCACTTCGTGAAGTAATCAATCGCTACTAGGATGAAGCGATGCCCATTGGACGCCGTAGGTTTAATCTCACCGATCATGTCTATTCCCCACATTGCAAACGGCCAAGGCGCAGTTAGAACATTTAGAGGAACTGGAGGAACATGCACCTTGTCTGCATAAATCTGGCATTTATGGCATGTCCGAGAATGCTGGTAACAGTCAGCTTCCATGGTGGACCAGAAATACCCTGCCCGAAGGATTTTCTTTGCCATAGAGTGTCCACTGGGATGTGTACCAAAGGTCCCTTCATGTAGCTCTTCCATGATCCTTTCTGCTTCAGCCTTATCCACACAACGCAGTAAGGTCGAATCATGGTTTCGCTTATACAGGATGCCGTTGCTGAGGAAGAACTTCGCTGCGAACCTTCTCAGAAACTTCTTATCATTGACAGATGCACCTTCAGGGTATTCCTGAGCTTCCAAGTATCTCTTCACCTCATGGTACCAAGGCTTCTCAGTCACCAATTCAGTCTCGAGATCACAACAGTGTGCCAGTTCGTCCAGTTTCCAGATGATGATCCGGGGAGCCTCATTGTCCCATTTGACCTTGAACATAGAAGACATTGTAGCTAACGCGTCCGCCAACTGATTCTCTTCTCTTGGAAAGTGTTCAAAGGTTATCTTCGTGAAGTGGGGGATCAAAGTCAATACACATTCTCTGTAAGGAATCAGATTCGGATGTTTCGTATCCCACTCTCCTTTGATCTGATTGATCACGAGAGCGGAATCTCCGAAGACACTCAGAAACTTGATCCTTAAGTCGATCGCAGCTTGGAGACCCATGATGCACGCCTCATACTCTGTCATGTTGTTGGTACAGTTGAAACATAGCCGGGCAGTGAGTGGAGTATGAGTGCCTTGAGGAGATATGATTATGGCGCCGATACCGTTACCCAAAGCATTGGAGGCTCCATCGAAGTGCATAGACCATCGGGATCCTTCCTCAGGTCCTTCATCCGGTCCAGGTACTTCACAATCAGTCACTATCATGATGCTCTCGTCTGGGAACTCGAAGTTCATCGACTGATAGTCGTCTACTGCCTGATGTGCCAAGTGGTCTGCCAACACACTTCCCTTGATGGCTTTCTGGGTCGTGTACTGAATGTCGTATTCTGTCAAGATCATTTGCCATCTTGCTATTCTCCCAGACAGAGCAGGCTTTTCGAATATGTACTTTATAGGATCCATCTTTGAGATCAACAAGGTAGTGTGAGTCAGCATATACTGTCTTAGCCGGCGAGCAGCCCATACCAAAGCGCAGCAAGTTTTCTCGAGCAGTGAGTATCGGGTCTCACAGTCGGTAAACTTTTTGCTAAGGTAATAAATGGCATGCTCTTTTCGGCCAGACTCGTCATGCTGCCCCAGCACACACCCCATTGAGTTGTCAAGCACTGTCAGGTACAATATCATAGGTCTCCCTTCAACCGGTGGCATAAGGATAGGTGGTTCCTGGAGATACTCCTTGATTCTGTCAAAAGCAGCCTGACATTCATCACTCCAACGTACTACCTGATCTTTCTTCAGCAGCTTGAAGATTGGCTCACAGGTAGTAGTCAGGTGTGAGATGAACCGAGCAATGTAATTCAGGCGTCCTAAAAAGCCTCTGACCTCTTTCTCTGTCTTAGGAACTGGCATCTCTTGAATAGCTTTAGCCTTGGCAGGGTCCACTTGAATATCCTTATCACTTACAATGAAGCCTAGCAACTTCCCAGATCTTACCCCGAAGGTGCACTTGTTCGGGTTCAACCTCAGCTTGTACAGTTTCAGACGGTCAAACAACTTCTGCAGATGATCAAGGTGTTCCTCTTCAGTCTGAGACCTTGCAATCATGTCGTCAACATACACTTCTATCTCATGATGGATCATGTCATGAAATAAGGTAACCATGGCACGTTGGTAGGTTGCCCCAGCGTTCTTCAGTCCAAAAGGCATGACCTTGTAGCAGAAGGTGCCCCACTGAGTAACAAAGGTAGTCTTTTCCATGTCTTCCGGCGCCATCTTGATCTGATTGTAACCTGAAAAACCATCCATGAAAGAGAACACCTTATGCTGAGCAGTATTATCAACAAGGACATCAATGTGAGGTAGGGGAAGTCATCTTTGGGGCTGGCCTTATTCAGATCCCTTTAGTCGACACACATTCTGACCTTACCGTCCTTCTTTGGTACCAGCACCACATTAGCAACCCATTGAGGGTAAGAAGTCACTGCAAGGAATCCGGCATCAAACTGTTTCATAACCTCGGCTTTGATCTTTTCAGACATCTCTGGACGCATACGGCGGACCTTTTGCTTAACTGGAGGGCAGTCTTCCTTAGTAGGCAAGTGATGGACCACAATATCAGTATCCAACCCGGGCATGTCTTCGTAGGACCAGGCAAAGATCTCCATATAATCATATAACATTTGAGTCAACCGTTGCTTCACGCTGAGCTCTAGGTTGGCACCAATCTTAACTTCCTTCCTGTCCGTCTCAGTACCCAGATTTATTATTTCCACTAGCTCTTCATGTGGTTGAATTGCCCTCTCTTCCTGGAGTAACAGTCTTGCAAGCTCGCCAGGCACTTCGCAATCATTTTCACCTTCGTCTTCGGCTAAGTTGATCGGATTTTCGAAGTCATAACTGGCAGTAGCAGAGTCGTTACCAGTGAGATCCAGAGTGGATTGAAACCTGTATGAGTGAGTGTGTGTAAATACAGCTGTTTTGAAATATGTAAAGAAAGGAAAGAAAGAAAAGGAGCATAAGATTTGAAATGCGAGAAAACGTCCAAGATTTTTATTCATGATATATGAAATGACAATTTATATGCCCTCACAAATGAAACCACGGTGCCTCGGGTAAGACACCGGGCCATAGAGTTTTAATTGTTTATTACAGATAACAAAACAAAGAAGTTTATTACTGCGTAACAAAAGTAACAGGGGTATGGTCTTTGACAATCCAATTGGTCAATCCGCCTTCAGTCGTCGGGTAGATCCAGCTATTGAACTCAGCTTCATCCACTTCATTATCCTCCCCAACAGCATTCACTCCTGGATTTGTAATGAGCACAGGAGGTCTTCTGGTCTTCGCCTTCCGCATAGCTTTCTGACCCTCTGCAGTAAAACCCAATCCAAATTTGTCAGTTTTCTGTTTAAAATCAGGGAGTCTGCCCCAGTTAGCACATTCACCTTTCTGAACCACAGCCCGGACATCCTTCAGGGAAGCCATCTTCAAAGGAACATCCTCTTCGACCGCTGTTTCTGCTGCTGCTGAAATTGGAAGTACCTCTTCGAAATGCTGAAAGGGGGTTTCAATAAACTCCCCGTCCATCTCAATGTACCTGAAGGAATTCAAATGGCTCACCATATACTCCTCCTCTCCTTGCACAGTGACGATCTTCCCTCTGACGGGGTACTTGAGCTTCTGGTGCAAGGTAGAGGTCACTGCCCCAGCTTTGTGGATCCAAGGTCGACCCAGTAGACAAGAATACGATGGACGGATATCCATCACATAAAAGGTAGAGTCAAACACCTGAGAGCCCACACGAATAGGAATGTCAACCTCTCCATGAACCATCCTCTTGGAACCGTCAAAGGCTCTAACGATAATATTGCTGGGTTTCAGTTCCAGGCCTTCACAATCTAAACGGTCTAAGGCTTTCTTGGGTAGCACATTTAGGGAAGAACCAGTGTCCACCAACACATGCGCCAAAGTAGTGCCCCTGCATTCAATAGAGACATGCAGGGCATCATTGTGGTCCCTTCCCTTTGCAGTCAGGTCAGCATCTGAGAAACCCAAGCCATTGTCCGCTATCAGATTTGCTACGTAATCAGTGAACTGGACTGCAGATGTCTCCTGTGGCACATGGGCCGTCTTGAAAAATGAGATCAAGGCCTTAGCATGGGCCTCTGAGCACAGTAACAAGGAGAGCATTGAGATCTTGGAGGGCGTATGCCCTAGCTGTTCCACAACATTGAAGTCGCTCTTCTTGATTATCTTTAGGATTTCCTCCATTTCTTGTTGGGAGGCTTCAGCAGTTACAGGTATTGGTGCCTCCATCCGGGCAGGCTCATCTTCAACCCCTTTGCCCCGAGCATTAGATGACTCAGCAGCAGGGGAAACAACTTGATCAGAAACAGGAGTGGGCATACTTGCAGGCGTTATAGTAAGGGGTCTTCGAATAGCTGGCGGTGCAATGTCAGGCGAGAAGAGCCTGCCACTGCGGGTAACCTTGGATGGACCAGTGATATCGCAGATACTGGCGCCAGTGTTGAACTCTTGTTTGATTCCATTCACATACACATCTGCCCCATAGTGCCAGGGGACAGCTTTATCAGATACGTAGGGGAGAGGCCCCGGAACAGTAATAACAACAGGTGCAACAGTCATGATTTGGACGGGTTTCCTCGGGAGAGCCTTGATTGGATTATTAAAGATCGTAACCACAAAAACTTCTTCTATCGGAACCAACTGAACAACAGTCTTCTTAAACAAAATCTCCTTGTTGTCCATTAGGCTTTGGATGCCCAACTTCAGCAAAGGACAACCAGATAGGGAAACAGCACAGAACAAGCAACCCTCACTATAACCCGGAAATAAACCGGCCAGCAGTAGGTTCCTCTTGACAGTCTTCAAAGGAGTAGCTACATCATCCACAGAAACGGCGTATACATCTTCATCAACAGCATTTACTCCATGCTGGGGCATAGGAGCAGTTACCACATTTGGCCTCTCCGGCGCTTCAAACTGTATCTCTTTTGCATCAATAAGGTCTTGCACCTTATTCCTTAATGCCCAACAGTCATCAGTGGAATGCCCCGGGCTATCGGAGTGATAAGCACAGCGGGCATTTGGGTTGTATTTGGGGGAAGCAGTGTTTACAACCTTTGGGGCCTCTCTGACAGTCACTAGGTTGGTGGACAGTAACTGCGGCAAGATCTGCGATAGGGTCATGCTCAAACGGGTGAACTCTCTCCGGGGTCTTTCAGCCCTTTGAGGATTGGTTTGCCGAGGAGCGGCAGCAGGCTTAGCAATCATTACCGCACTGACAGATTAGCGGCGCTCAGATTTCTCTTGTCTCCTGGAGCCATATACAGCACTGGCCTCCTTCTTGAAGGGTTTCTTCTCAGAACTAGACGATGCACCCTTCGGAATCTTACCAGACTTCAACCCAGCCTCAATTCTCTCTCCAGTCAGAATAAGATCAGTAAACCCTGCAGACGAATTACCGATAAGATGGTTGAAAAATGGCCCAGATAGGGTCCCCAGGAACATGTCTACCAACTCCCGATCAGTCAACGGAGGCTGCACCCTGCCAGCCAGATCCCTCCACTTCTGAGCGTACTCTTTAAAACCTTCGCTTGAACCTAACGACATACCCTGGAGTTGGGTACGTGTAGGGGCAAGGTCGGCATTATACTGATACTGCTTATAGAAAGCAGTAGCCAACTCCTCCCAGTTACGAACCTTGGTCCCATCCAGCTGATAGAACCATTCGAGATGAGTCCCTGAAAGACTCTCCTGGAAGAAGTGGATCTGTTGGCTCCTAAATTCGACACCCTTGTTTTATTAATGTCAGCCATTAAAGCTGAAGGATGTTTTCGACTAGCTAGGTCTGTCGAAATGCCCATCGAAAGATGGCAAGGTACTTAGAAGATTTCTTCCAAGGGAGAAGTTGGTTGCCTTCGACGTCGAAGGTGTTTCTCGTCGAAGATGCTTCTCGACGAAAATTTTCGATGGTTCAGAGTGGAACAGTTTGAAATTCAAGCGTTTGGAGGGAAAATGGTTTCCAGCGGTTACCAAGTGCAACGTGCAAAGATCTGGAGCGTCGAACGTTGAGAACGTGCCAAGTGGAATCATCTCGAAGCAGTGTAACTGCCCGACGGTTACTTGGGATGTTTTAGTATAAATAGTAGTAGTCATGTAGTTTCTCGGGTGTGTTCACAATTCTATACAAAGTCACTCATATAGATTCGAGTACCCAGCGTGTGAGAAAGAATTGTTGAGAAATGTATGTGTGAAACACCAACTTTATTAATCAAAGTCATTTACTTTTCCAGAAATTTACTTGCTTTCCTCTTTACTTTCCTGTCGAAGCCTTTCATTTAAAGCCTTATTTATTTTACCAAGTCCTTTCTTCATGCAATTTACTTAAAGCCTCTTTATTTTATTGTCACTTAACCCATAGCCAATTTAATCCAAAACTTCAAAATCAACCTATGTCCTAGGATCAATCTGATCGATCCTGCGAGTAACCAAATAAGTAACCATTTGGAGGATCAGCGGTTGTTTACCAAATACCAAGGTAAACAAATTGGCACACCCGGTGGGACTGTGTGTTGATTGTTGAAAATAATCTCATCTTTTCGAGGAGCGTTGTATGTTATTGAGAAGTGGTAGAATATACACTAGCAATAACGATACTGCCAGAAGAAGAGAAGAGATGGCGAATCCGCCAAACAATAACGAAATCCCACAAACGAATGTGGGAGCAACGGTTAGTACGACCGTAAGTGAAGCGACAACTGTTGGTTCGACACCAGCAGTAACGGTCACAGCAACGGGGCCGTTACTTTCGTTCACAGGCCCCAGAGCGCCTGTGGGAACTCCCCCACCAAGGGGAAATTTAGGCACAAGGCCTTTTGTTCCCCCAGGATTCATGCCACTCTATGGCATGCCAACTTCTGACTTGGCTAGCCTGACGAATGCTGCGTCCACTTTTTCAGACACTTTAGTGAGTGCCTCTTCGCCACTCCAAGGTTCTGGAGTAGGCATGGCGAATAGAAATAGGACCCAACTCTTAGGAGGAACGTCCCAAGTAGCCCATGGCCTTACAAATGCCTCGACAGCAGTCTTGAGGCAACAAATGGACGAAAGCAACCATGATATGGTGCAAATGTTGGCACAAACTTTGAGTACAGTGCTAAACCCTCTAATACAGAACACTACTCAATCGAATCAGCAAGTGACAGCGCAAATGACACGCTTGGCTGATTTCTTTGGAGTACCCCAACCTATTCGACAGCCCCAAAGGGCGCAAATAAGGGGAAACCAGGGGATATTCTTGGAGGAAGAAACCACCATCAATCAGGCTCAACAGCCTGTCGAAGAAAACCTTAGGGTACGATTGGATCAACCTGTCGAGGAACCTAGGGTAATAACCCCAGAGGTAAGGTTAGTTAACAGAAACCAAAATGCTGACGAAGTAGTTCAGCATGTCCAATACCAAAACATGGGTTTGGAAAATAATCTGGCAACCATGATCGAAAGGATCATGACTCAAAATGGGATGAACATGGGCTTTCGAAGACCCAACTTTACATCTCCATTGTCAGAGTACGTGTTACAGACAGACTTACCTCCTAGATGCAAAGTCCCCAAATTTACTAAGTTCTCTGGGGACACGACAGAATCTACTGTCGAGCATGTAGCGAGATATTTGATCGAAGCAGGTGACATTTCGAATAACGAAAACCTGAGGATCAAGTACTTCCCAAGTTCTTTAACAAAGAACGCCTTTACTTGGTTTACAACTCTCCCCCCCAATTCGATCCATCACTGGAACCAGTTGGAAAGATTGTTCCATGAACAATTCTACATGGGGCAAACCAAGATAAGCCTGAAAGAATTGGCCAGTGTGAAGAGGCGTTTCACTGAACCTATAGACGAATATCTAAATAGGTTTAGGTTGCTTAAGGCGAGATGTTTTACACAAGTGCCAGAACATGAGTTAGTCGAAATAGCCGCAGGCGGTTTAGATTATTCCATTAGGAAGAAGCTAGACACCCAATACCTGAGAGACATGGCCCAACTGGCCGATAGAGTTCGACAGGTAGAACGCCTCAAAGCTGAAAAAGCAAAGGCAATGAAAACTCACAAGAGAGAGAGGATAGCGTACGTTGAGATGGATGACGAAGATCCAGAATCCTTCGACGATACTTTAGCTGTCGAAGAAGGAGAAGTCGATTTAGCAGAACTGAAACAAGGGCCACCATACTCTTGTAAACTGTTAGTCCCCTCAAGTGGGAAAAATCCCATTGGTCCAGATAGGACCAACGATAGGTTCCCCAAAAAGACTTATAGTTTTGACATCACAAAATGTGATGAAATATTCGACTTGCTTGTTAAAGATGGCCAAATGATAGTACCCCCAGGGGTAAAAGTGCCTCCTCTTGATCAAAGAAAGAAGAGAGGTTTTTGCAAATATCATAATTTTTTGGGCCATAAAACTTCTCAATGTTTTCTTTTCAGGAATCTTGTGCAAGACGCTATCGAAGAAGGGAGGTTGAAGTTTGCTGACAAAACCCCCATGGCTGTCGACTCAAATCCATTGCAGGCTGAAGCCCACTATGCTGAGCCCTCTGAGGTGAACGTGATAGAGGCAACCAGGAGCCAGTCGAAGAAGCCAGGAATTACAATGGTCGAAGTCTCAAAAGATCACATCAACATGCCAATCTTTGGCAGTTTTTCTGGAAATTTATCCAGGAAGACAATTGAAGCAGTTCAGAAAGCGGTCGAAAGCCCAAAGTTGGAGACCGCTGAAGCACAGAAAACTGGACCAAAACCCAGTTCCCACTTGGCCACAGTTCAAGGCCAGACGGAGAATTTGGAGATACAAATGAAGCAGTTAACTCTTGCTAACAAAGATACAATGAATATCAACATGGTCGAACTTTCTGACCCAAAAGCATCAGAAGAGGCCATGAGGCAAGAACAAGCTAATAGGACTGCTTTCCCTCGGGAAAATGAAAATCTGGCAGATTTTCTACAAAGATGCCAGAAAAAGAAATCAGAGGTGATGCTGTGTCCAAGATGCAGTTCGATCTTTGACAAAAAGGCTGCCGAGCACATTCAAGGCGTAAGAGCAGCGAATAAGAGAAGGGGAAGTGTTGATCTTCGATATGATCCCAGAAGAGCCTCCCAAAGAGGTTCAAACCAAGAAAAGAGGCCATTGACTTTTAGGCCTCCAACAAATGTGCCAGTAGATACTTGGTACAAAACCTCTGGTCGAAAAAGGCCAAGTGAGGAGAAATGGCACTCTTTCGACGTGCCAAGGGGTTCCTCTTTGACTCAAAAGAAAGAGCCTCAAGTTGCTGCACCTAAAGTTGCACAAGTGTCAAGCAACTACAAAGGTAAAAATCCCATGTCTCGATCTCAATGGAGGAGATACCAAAGGAGACGAAAAGCTGAAAGGGAGGCTGCCAACGAACCAAAGGCAGAAACCAGTTCGAATGTTCCTCAAAGGAAGCAAAGGAAACCTCTAGAAAGAGAGCCAGTAACCAACAGGCTAGTTTGGCCTAACCAAAGTGAAGTCGAAGACGAAGACGATTCTAATTCTGATGATACTTTGGACATAATGGTGAATATAGTCTCAGTGCTTCCCAGAGAATTCAACCGACAGGTGGAGGTCGAAGCAAGTGACTGGGAAGTGGAGCAAGAAATGGCCAAACATAGGCCAGTGTGCTATTTTGTCATGGACAATGGCACCACTGAGGAACAAAATGGGTTCTTCGAGCCACCTACAGAGGCGATGAAAAATCACCTCAAGCCTTTATTCATAAGGGCTAAACTCGAAGAAACTACTGTGAATAAAATATTGGTGGATTGTGGGGCAACCATCAACATTATTCCTCACTCTACGCTAAGGAAAATTGGCAAAAGGGATGAGGACGTTAAGCCTCACAACATGGTCCTATCAAACTATGAGGGCGGCATAGGGACCACTATGGGAGTGATCCAGCTAGATATTAAAGTAGGATCTATCCTTCGACCAACGATGTTTATGGTCATATCGGCCAAACCTAACTACAATCTTTTGTTGGGCCGTGAATGGATTCATGGTGTTGGAGCTGTGCCATCATCAATGCACCAGAGGCTGCTCCTATGGCGTCCAGATGGGATGGTCGAAAACATAGAGGCAGATCAAAGTTATTACCTAGGCGAAGTGAATCACCTAGGGTTGGCAGATTTCGACAAGAACTTGGCTCACATAGGGCCATGTCCAACACCTGACTTCGACATGGCGCCAGCGCCGAACACTTTTTGTTCCCTATACCTGCATCCTGAGCATGGTTTCCAATGGGACAGAGAAGACTTGTCCCACATAGACTTCAGTGGGTTAACTGATATCCAACCAACTGGTTGGGGAAGTGAATTCAGTGATAATGACTGAGTCACAATCTTTGAAGCGAATTTCGGCTTATGTAGCCGAAACTAAGATGATAACGGCTCTCGAAGCCGAAGTGAAGTACATGGCCACACAGGCCAATGATCAACAGTTATCTGCTGCAGGTCCAGGAAAGGATTTCGATCCAAAACCCCCTGATATCGTGCAAGAAGAAATGCAGGAACAGAGGCTCGACGCCATCTATGACGATGAGCCTTTGGGCTTCGAAAAGGACCCCTTGGCGAACAACATTAAAATGTTAGCGCAAGATCCTTTATAAGAAATCAACTTAGGCGAAGGGTCAGAGAAAAGGCCAACTTACATCAGTGCCAAAATTGATCCAGAACTTAGGTTGGAAGTAATCCAATTGCTGAAAGAGTTCAAAGACTGTTTTGCATGGGATTATGACGAAATGCCTGGTCTCGACAGAGGATTGGTAGAACTTCAGTTGCCAATCAAACCTGGGAAGAAGCCAATCAAGCAAAATCCAAGACGCTTCGCTCCAGAAATACTGTCGAAGATCAAAACGGAAGTCGAAAGACTGCTGAAATGCAAATTCATACGCGTTACAAGGTATGTCGAATGGATTGCAAACATTGTGCCAGTAATTAAGAAAAATGGTACGTTAAGGGTGTGCATAGATTTCAGAGATTTGAATGCTGCTACACCCAAAGATGAATATCCTATGCCTGTGGCGGAAATGCTAGTCGATTCTGCCGCTGGCTATGAATACCTGAGTATGCTCGATGGTTATTCAGGATATAATCAAATATTCATTGCTGAAGAGGATGTGTCGAAAACAGCTTTTCGATGCCCTGGGGCCTTAGGCACTTACGAATGGGTGGTGATGCCTTTTGGCCTAAAGAACGCTGGGGCAACATACCAGCAAGCAATGAATACTATCTTCCATGATTTTATTAACACTTTTATGCAAGTATATATTGATGACATTGTTATAAAATCTGTTTCCAGGAAGAATCATATTGACCACCTTCGACAATCATTCGAAAGAATGAGAGAACATGGTCTGAAGATGAACCCTTTGAAGTGTGCATTCTGTGTGAAAGCTGGAGATTTCTTGGGCTTCGTTGTCCATAAGAAAGGAATCGAAATCAACCAGAACAATACGAAGGAAATTCTGGAAGCGAAAGCACCATCGAATAAGAAGGAACTGCAATCTCTCTTAGGCAAGATAAATTTCTTAAGGAGGTTTATATCTAATCTAAGTGGGAAAGCTCAGGCCTTTTCACCCTTGCTTCGACTGAATAAAGAGGGGTTCGAATGGGGGCAAGAGCAACAAGAAGCCTTCGACAAAATCAAAGGGTACCTCACTAAGCCACCTATTTTGGTGCCTCCTTGTAGCAATAGGAGTATGAGATTGTACATAGCTGCATCCGACAAAACTTTGGGAAGCATGTTAGCCCAAGAAGATGAGAATGGAGTCGAAAGACCCATTTACTATCTCAGTAGAGTTTTGAACGATGCAGAAACTAGATATAGCGAAGTTGAAAAATTGTGTCTATGTCTGTATTTCTCTTGTACAAAACTCAAGCAATGTATAAAACCAGTTGATGTGTATGTTTCGTCTCATTTTGATGTTTTCAAGTATATGTTGTCGAAACCTATCTTGCACAGTTGAATTGGCAAGTGGGCATTAGCATTAACTGAATACTCCTTGACCTTTATGCCTCTTAAGGCAGTAAAAGGACAAGTGGTTGCAGACTTTATAGTCGACCACTCAATTCAAGTTGAGGATATTAATTATGTGGAGATAGAACCTTGGAAATTCTACTTCGATGGTTCCAGCCATAAAGATGGAACAGGGGTAGGAGTCCTGATTATTTCTCCAGATAAAATTCCAACAACATTCAAGTACAAGATATCAGGTTCTTGTTCGAACAACGAGGCTGAGTATGAAGCTCTAATTACTGGCCTTGAGATATTGTTGGAATTGGGGGCAACTCGAGTCGAAATAATGGGAGACTCAGAGTTAGTCATTAAGCAAGTCACAAAGGAATATAAATGCATAAGAGAGAATCTCATTATGTACTTTGTGATAGCAAATCGTTTATTGAAAAAATTTGAAACGGTCAATATTCGACACATACCCAGAGTCGAAAATCAAATAGCCAATGACTTGGCACAAATTGCATCTGGGTATAAGATTTCAAAAACGAGATTACAAAGAGCAATCGAAGTTCGAGGAAAGATAAAAGCAACTTGTCTATCACCGACAGACTTGGAATCGACGAGACTAGGATATGCTGATCAAAGTAACTTCGAAATTTCGTTCATAGATAATTTGTCAGAGCAAGATTGGAGGAAACCCATTGTGGACTATCTTCAAAATCCAGGAGCTTCGACAGAACGAAAAACAAAATACAGGGCGTTGAGTTATGTACTCATGGGTAATGAGTTATTCAAGAAAACGCCTGAAGGGGTATTGCTGAAATGTTTAAATGAAACTGAAGCATACATAGCCCTTTCGACTACGCATGCTGGGGCATGTGGGGCTCACCAAGCAGGCCATAAGATGAAATGGTTGTTGTTTCGACAAGGACTATATTGGCCTACTATGCTGAAAGATTGTGTTGAGTTCGCCAAAGGTTGTCAAGAGTGTCAAGTCCATACAGGCATCCAACATGTACCAGCAAGCGAACTTCACTCGATAGTGAAGCCTTGGCCCTTTAGAGGATGGGCGTTGGACCTCATTGGAGAGATTCGACCAGCATCATCAAAGAGTCAGAAATACATACTGGTAGGCATTGATTACTTTACTAAGTGGATCGAAGCTATCCCTCTAGTCAATGTAGACCAAGAAAATGTCATTAAATTTATTCAAAAGAACATTATCTTTAGGTATGGAATCCCTGAGACGATAACAACTGATCAAGGATCAGTTTTCACTGGTCGAAAGATGCAGTAATTTGCTCAGGAAACAGGTTTCAAACTCCTAACATCAACGCCTTATTATGCACAGGCAAATGGTCAAGTCGAAGCAGCCAACAAAGTGGTGATTGGCTTGATAAAAAAGCATGTAGGGAAGAAACCAAAGAATTGGCACAAGACGTTAGACCAGATTTTGTGGGCTTGTCGAACGTCCCCAAAAGAAGCCACAGGTACAACACCATATAGGCTAACTTTTGGCCATGATGCAGTGTTGTCAGCAGAAATTTGTCTTCAATCTGCAAGGGTTCAGAGGCATTATGATATTCCCTCTGAGATATATTGGAACATGATGCTAGACGAACTGGTGGATTTAGACGAAGAGAGATTGCGCGCTTTTGACCTACTCAGGCTTCAGAAGAAAAGAGTAGAAGACTCTTATAATAAAAAGGTAAAACCTAAGGTATTTTTGCCTGAAGAACTAGTTTGGAAGGTAATTCTTCCCATGGATCGAAGGGATCGAAGCATGGGGAAATGGTCACCCAAATGGGAAGGACCATTCAGAGTTATCCAAACTTTTTCTGGTGGAGCCTATGAAGTCGAAGAGTTAGGTGAAGATAAAAGGCTCTTGAGAGTAAATGGTAAATATTTGAAAAAATACAAACCGACACTCCAAGAGATAAAAATAAAATAATAAAATAACAAGACTAAATTAACCATAAAAAGCCAAAATGGAAATTTTTTATAAATTTTAGCCAAGATGGCAATGTTGTCGAATATAGATTACAAAATATGGTTACAAAAGCTGAATCAATCAGAAGGGAACAGAGTCCTTGAGTCGAAGGTATTTGACTTGCTGCAGCTCCAATCTTTTCTTGCACCAGGCATTCTCCTGCACAAGCTTGGCAATCTGAGCGTCGAAGCCTTGGGCCTTCTCAGCAAATTTCAGGCCTTGTTTGATTTCAGTTTGACTCTCGGTGTCTGAGACGGTCGAAAGAAGTTCCTCCTTGCGTTTAGTGTTGGCATTTATCTTAGCCTCTATTTCTTCGATTTGTGCCCTGAAGGAAGCATTCTCCCGATCGATGGCATCGACTTCTTCCTGCGTAGATGCTTTTTGCTTCGACAACTCCGCAATTCGAGAAGTCGTATCCGAAACAGCAGTCCACACAGAAGAGCTTTTGCCATATAACACCTCAAGCTGACTATTAAAGCCCCTTTGGCGCCTATAATCTGCTGAGACTTGATCAATCATGGAGTGCAACTCCATGATCAAGCCTGAAACTTCTGGAGCTACAGCTAACAAGTCGACAGCATTCAAAACATCCTTCAAGTATGATGGAGCAGTGGGGTCCCCCTCTAAAGCCTTCATCAAGTCCTTCTTGAAAAACTGGGCCTTAACCTTCGCTAAAGCTTCATCAAGAGGAGAGGTTTCAGTGGACTTACCCGACAGGGTAGGAACCTCCTGACTAGCATCGGACGAACTCTTGCTCTCGATGATTGCGTTGAGATAGCTAACAGGGTCAGTTTGTTTCAAGAGTTCTAAGTCCTCTTTCGACCTGTGCTTCGTTGAGGCAACAGCCCTTGCAACAACATTGTTTTGGGTTTGAGGCTGTTGAGTGTTAGGTGTCTCGACTTGTTCCCCTTCGACTCGGACTGGGGCAGTACCAGCGTCTTCTTGATGCCCTTCGCCAGCGTCACCATGGTGCCCTTCGCCAGTGTCACCTTGGTTATCTTCGCCAGCGGCACCTTGGTTTTCTTCGCCAGCATTGCCATGGTCCCCTTCGTCACGATTCTCTTCCGACAGATCCACCACCTGAACCTCTTGTGGCTGTTGTTCTTCCGTTCGAGGTTCTTCCGCTGGTTTTTCTACCGTCTCAACATTGGCCTCATTTATTTCAGTGTGGGCTTCGTCAGTTTCCAAGCCTTTTTCTTGTGGCCTGCTGAGTTCAGCAGATTCCAGCGTTTCAGAGGTCCTTGGTGGTGAGCTTTCAGTGGTGTCCTGAGAAAGGAAATAAGAAGAATCTTCAGAAATCGAAAGAGACATAATCGACTGTAGGTATCTACACCTAAGTTGAAAAAGGTCTAAGAGATTACCTGTAAGTTAGCTTCAGCCCCAGGGCTGGAATTGTCACTTTCGACAGGCTTGTTGAGAAGAACGTTTAGTTCCTCCTCCGTTGGCTCCTCAATGATCACTGGAGGTGGCCTGGGCTTTCTCCCAGCAACCTTTATTCTAAATGTTCGACCCTCAGGAGCAGGAGCAGGAACAGGAGCGTCCTTCGTCAGCTTTCGCCTTTTTAGAGGAGCAGGAGGAGAATCCCCTTCTTCATCGCTCCCAGATTCGACCACCAGTGCTGGCCGTTTCTTGGGCGAAGGTGCCTAAAAGACCAATGGGAATTCGACTTAGCAATTGTATCGAAAGTCAAAAATCGAAAACCAGAAGAAAATAATGAAAGTCTGGTTACTGATACAGAAGGCTTCTTCGAAGGGCCTTCCCCCTATTGGTTGGTTGTGGTCTTCGCCGGCGCTATAGTCTTCGCCGGCGGTCGAGGTTTTGTTGAGGGGCCTCCTCCCTGTTAGCCTTCTGTAGCCTTTTTGGCTACAGGCTTTCGAACAACTGAAATCAAATAAATAGTTAACAGGCTAGCAGTCGAAAGAGAAAGACAAAGTAATGTGAAAAGATGAACTTACATTTCTTTATTTTGTCCAACACAAGGACAAAAGATTTTTGAAGCTCATCCACAAAGTCCTTCTCGTCGAAAAACTCCTCAGCATAATAACTTTTCCACCACTCCTCGAAGGATGGTGAGCAAAGGAAGTTGAGCTGGTAGTCAAACAACGAGAGAACTGTTCGATCAGCATATCTTCCGATATGCTTAATGGCAGCTTCTTCGGTGTAATCATTGCAGAAGTACAACATAGCCTTCTCTCTTGGAAAAATTGGAGAAGGTAGGGTTTGAATAATACCAAACTGGCGAGATACCAGGTTTGGTTGGTATGCAATCAGACTCAAGTGAGTCTTAGAGCTCCTGAATCGAAGAGGCATGATCCTTGGTGTGAGGAACGCCTCCCATATTATTGTATGTTCGTCAACATTAGGACCACTCGACGTCCTTGGATGTGGCCTTGTGAACCATGCTGGGCCTACCTTCCGTCGAGCAAACGGAGCCATAGTCGAAGCAAACTCCTTCCTTCGAGCAAACATCAGAACGAAGTTGGTGAAAGTTTGCTGAAACTCCAGTCCATCTTCCATAGGTGTCAACAGAGCCAGTCTGGTTCCTTCGACGCGTCTGTTCGCTATCTCTGGAGCCTGCTCATTTATTTGAACCTTCTTAGGCAAGAAAGATTCGAAGGTGGCATTGAGCCACAGTTGGAGCAGCCAAAAAGGCCCAGCAAGTAGCAAACTGGCCCTGTTCTCGATAATTTTTAGAAGAGTGGCCCCATTACTAATCGAATCATAGAGGCTAGCCAGAATCAATTCTGCCAAACAGACATTCTGGCCATGATGGAGTTGAGTGGCGAGAGTGACCATCTTCTTGGTCACCTGTAAGGACTTCGAGCAAAATACAAAGCGAGTCAGCCATAAGGCTAGAAACGCTATGTGTTCGACATCCGACACAGTATCTGTCGACCTGTCGTGATAGTGATTTATGAAGGTGGTATAGGTTGGTTTGGTGTCAGAGAAGCCAATTTGATCCTCCGACATCTCCTCCGGATCGAAGTAGTCCCCGGTGGGTCGAAGGCCAGTAATAGCGGCCACATCGAAGAGTGTAGGAGTCAGCATCCCACAGGGAAGATGGAAAGTAAAGTGGGAGTAGTCCCAGAAAAGTAGAGAAGCTATCAGCATCTCTGGAGAATAGTTCAAACCTGTCTTCGACAGCATCACCAGGTCGAAAATCCCCATCTTTTTCCAGATCGAAGCTTGGCTTTTCTCCATCTTTTCCAGCCAAGCAACGTAATCCGGAGTCAGGCTAGGGCCAGATCTGAAAGCCCTAACACCTTTGTTGAAGAAACGAAGGTCGATTTTTTCTTTAGCTGGCTCTTCATTATCTTCAGCATCTTTCTTGGCGCATGCAACCGGTTTGAGTTTCTCAACTACCGGAAAGTAACTCTTAATCTTCATGGCCTCAGCGATACTTGGATATAAGGGGCCAGACATAGCAAAGATCTGGTTGGAATATCCAACCGGGATCATAAGGTGGTGTGAGTAAGCATCACGAACGGCGATGTCCAAGGGTTCAGGGACCCTTCGTTGGCCCGTGGAAGTTACTACTGGAGCAGTGACGAAAACCTTAGGTTTGACGTTTCCAGATGGTACAGTAGCGCTAGGAGCATTGGAACCAGATGCCATTGTTAATGGTGAGGTTGAAGACGAAGTGAAGGAAGAAAGGTTTTTGCAAAGATGACAAGCTTGTATGAAAATAGAGAAGTTTGAAAGCTAAGTGGCGTAAAAAGTCCCACAATGGGGTACTTACTGCTATTTATAGTAGTGGGGGAAAATCCCCAAAACCGAGGACATTAAATTCCATTTATTGTTGCAGGAGATAGTGGGACACGTGGCATCCCCCTGTTGTTTTATCCGTTCTGCAGAAATAGAGGGACGCAGCGTGCGTCCTCGTTTTTGGGAATTTGTCATAATGACAAATTCTGAAATGACGTTTGGTACTGCACGTTGTACTGAAGTGACGTCTTAGGTATGGATAAATGATGATTTTCTTGGGATTGCCAGTGGTTGGTAGAAGACAACAAAAAGTGCACAATTTAATTTGTGACTAAGCGTGGAAAGACAGGTGTCGAATGGCGTTTCAAAGAATGCCTTTTTCTTTCAGAGTCGAAATAAGGCATTCTTGGGGGGCAATTTGTTGGCTCCTAAATTCGACACCCTTGTTTTATTAATGTCAGCCATTAAAGCTGAAGGATGTTTTCGACTAGCTAGGTCTGTCGAAATGCCCATCGAAAGATGGCAAGGTACTTAGAAGATTTCTTCCAAGGGAGAAGTTGGTTGCCTTCGACGTCGAAGGTGTTTCTCGTCGAAGATGCTTCTCGACGAAAATGTTCGATGGTTCAGAGTGGAACAGTTTGAAATTCAAGCGTTTGGAGGGAAAACGGTTTCCAGCGGTTACCAAGTGCAACGTGCAAAGATCTGGAGCGTCGAACGTTGAGAACGTGCCAAGTGGAATCATCTCGAAGCAGTGTAACTGCCCGACGGTTACTTGGGATGTTTTAGTATAAATAGTAGTAGTCATGTAGTTTCTCAGGTGTGTTCACAATTCTATACAAAGTCACTCATATAGATTCGAGTACCCAGCGTGTGAGAAAGAATTGTTGAGAAATGTATGTGTGAAACACCAACTTTATTAATCAAAGTCATTTACTTTTCCAGAAATTTACTTGCTTTCCTCTTTACTTTCCTGTCGAAGCCTTTCATTTAAAGCCTTATTTATTTTACCAAGTCCTTTCTTCATGCAATTTACTTAAAGCCTCTTTATTTTATTGTCACTTAACCCATAGCCAATTTAATCCAAAACTTCAAAATCAACCTATGTCCTAGGATCAATCTGATCGATCCTGCGAGTAACCAAATAAGTAACCATTTGGAGGATCAGCGGTTGTTTACCAAATACCAAGGTAAAAAGGATCCACAAGTTCTTGTCCACTGAGTACGGTTGAATCTTCCGCACGTAGGATCTGAGATGTAGCTTGGGACAAGACGCCCCGTCATATTTGGTAAAAGATGGTGCTTTGAACTTACGAGGAATGATCACACCAGTAGACAAACCCAAATCTCCAAAATCCAGCCCAGGTACCTGTTGTATCTCCATAGCATTCAGCCTGTCCTCCAACTGCTTGTATCTGTCTTCTGCAGGAGGATACTGTTCCTCATCAAAATCAATCTCGTT
Organism: Vicia faba; assembly: GCA_948472305.1. Lineage (NCBI taxonomy): Eukaryota > Viridiplantae > Streptophyta > Magnoliopsida > Fabales > Fabaceae > Vicia > Vicia faba. The sequence continues at coordinate 500,892,523 of OX451740.1, forward strand.
GTCAGAGACTACCGGACTAGGACCTTTTTCCCCTTGAGGAGTACCCTTGCCTATAGAAGAACCAGCCTCTTCATTCTGCAGAGTGTTGCCAAACCTTCGGCCCGAGTTAAAAAGAACAGTTCTTCTCTTCTTCTTCTTTTCCTTCTTCAGGAGCAGAGCCTTCAGCTCCTCTTGGCCCTGAGCCAAACCCATGATTAATTCCTGAAATTGCGCATTCTGCGCCTGAAGAGCCTTGATGGACATCTCAGTTGATGATGAGTCAGGATTCATGATGCTGAAATAAACAGCGAAGAATGGTAAGCAACCTGAAAAGAAGAAAACCTGCTATGCACATGATGAATGATATGTGTTTATGCAATGCATTCAAGGGTTCGAAAGTTCAAATTTGTTGTAGACAAAAAGGAACACACGTTATCATTAAGGAAATAATTGTTCAGTACATCAAAGCCTCATGGGCACAAATTACAAAGCAAATCAATCCCAGAAGACACTACGCATCCTCTTTGGAGCTATGTAGGTGTTGAGATTCCTCTCCTCATGCAATAGGAGGGTGAGCTCCAAGACTTTCTTTTCACTAGCATGTAGACTGGTCTCAAGAGAATTCCGTTCTTCCTTAAGCTGGATCCAGCTCTTCTGCATTTCTTCCCAGGACGTGGGCATGTCAGGATGCTGAATGATGTGGGACACCTCTCCTTCCGAGACTGGCTCTTTGATTACTGGGAGCATATGAGGATAAGGCATCACCAACTTCTGGGAGCGGGCCCGTACCCACTTGAGATAAGGTTCCAACGGGATGGAATTCCTGTGCCCCAGTGTCTTGCTGTCTATCCTACTTGGCATCCTCCAAGCTCTGATAAATCTCTGGCGAAGTCCTTGGGCATCGTTGTCGAAGTCAAAAACTATGTCAGGAATTAACATGTCATGAGGGCCATCCCTTCGAGCATAACCAAACTGTCTCCAAGCCAGGCATGGGTTGTAAGTAATACCTCCTCTGATTCCAAGTAAAGGAACATTAGGGTACTCCCCGCAACGATCAATGATAGTGGCATCCTCTCTGGACCGAGGGCACCAATGTATATCTGCATGTGTAAGAGTCATCAACCGTTGTGACCATCTCAGACCCCGCTCATTCTTCAAAACTGATTGTGGAAGGTGCGAAATAAACCACCTTCCCAGGAGAGGGGTGAAACACATAAGGACACCTCTTTTTCTCATGGTTCGAGTGTAACATGAGTGAAGGATGTCCGCCAGCAACATAGGTATAGGATTCCTGGACATAAAGATCTGGACAGCACTGATGTCTATGAGCTGATCTGGGTTAGGGAACAACACCAAACCGTAGACAAGGAGGGCCACAACTTCTTCAAAAGCTTGTAAGTCAAGGGAGTTCCAACATTCATGGGCCTTTTCAAACAGAAACCTGGCTAAGAACCCTTTGATACCACTTCTAACCTCCCAATGTCCCTTGAGGTCAGATGATTGTAGGTGCAAGGCTTTAGCAATCTCTTCAAGCTTAGGTTCCTTTTCTGTACCGTTGTAGGGTAGTTGATCAAGGATAGGGATCTTCAGGAGCCGGGAGAACTCCTCCAATGTAGGTACCAGCTGATAATCCAAGAAGGTGAAACAATGATGTAGAGGGTCAAAGAACTGGAATAGGACCTTTATCATATCATCCTCAATGTTGGTATTGACCAAGCTGATGAGTCTTCTATGTCTTTCACTGAATGAAGAGCTCTCGGGAATCCTGGATATAAGCTCCTTAAGCTGAGGAGGGACCCTTACAAGGCTGATTTGAATTGTCTTCCTGCGAACAGTTTCCATGTCCTACAAAACAAGAACAAAGATGAAGATTCGAACCCCTGAAATGGTTAGTCAATGCATATGATGCTGGATGATGTCATGATGCTATGATTAAACACACCACATATATTTACAAAGACAAACATATAAGGCACACAAGGCACACAAGACAAGCCCTTATGGTTTAAGGCCAGCATGGGGTCTGGGTAGTACCCTCTTGAAGTTGGTGGGCTCAACATGTCCTATTAGAAGTAACCGGGTTCTAAGGGTCCCAATATCACGGGATTGCTTTCATTGTTCATCGTTTCGATTTAGCCACTGAACTGGCAACCGAAATATTCCAGGAAAGCAACCCTCAATTGAGTGTAGTATCGAGTATCAACCAACCTCAGACTGCACCAAAGTCAGTTATCTCACTACCCTAAAGAGGCCAAGATAGTTCAATTAAGGTTCCTAAGGTCTGTTGATGCTTCACGACACCACGCGGAGGCCCCGTACTCTCCTTGACTGAACTCAAGGGTTACCGGTACACACCAAAGTACCACATCAACGTAGCAGACTGTTTCAACCATGTCGGTATACCCCGCACAGTTCCCTCACAGCCTTGTTGCTACTTTCTAAGAAGGTATCCCCCAGATCCGGGTTAGGATCTATAGAACTCCCAAGCAACCCACAATTTAAAGCAAGCAAAGAAAGCAATTGAAAACACAGTTATGAACTATCCCTAAGGTACACCTCACTTTAAAAGATTCCCCAGCAGAGTCGCCAGTTCTGTGATCGGTGGATCTGGAACTGACTGTTTAATGCTGGTTTCGCGAAATGTCGCGGAAGCAAGAGTCGCCACCGTCTTTTATTTTCTCCAAATGGAAAGGACAAAAGCACAGAAAAATTCCTTATAGAGATTGCTCTCGGTTCGGGAGGTAGATTATAGAAAGGGAAGGTATTAGCACCCTTTATATCCATGGTTATCCATGGGCTCTTAGATACTTGCTCATTTGTGTTTTCAAAAATGGTTTGTTTGCTTTTCAACTGTGGGTTTTAAAAAGTTTCTTTGAAAATTTCAGTTCGACTCTTGTATCGGTCCTCAAGAGTGTTTGAAAAGTTGCTTTCGAAAGCTTTTTGAAAAGGTGTCGGTGTGACAAGTATTTTTTTGATTTGTTTGAAATTTAGAGCAAGTATCTAGAGTCGTCTACCTACCCTAAGGAATTCGTCTGTGTAAATGTCCTTTAAAGTAGTTCCATCCCACCATTGAGAGGTAGGTAGCACCACCGTTGGAGGTGTTCGGGTCAATTCGAAGTTCGGGACATGGTGATCACCAGAGCAATGGGAAGACACCTTAGAAGCTACCCTCATGCCAGGTTCCTGGATCATGAGGACTTACTAAGACATCCTCTACTCGACGATCACCTTTCGAGGCAAGGCAACAGTGAGGCGTACCCTAGGGGTGGTGTGTGATTCGTGTGTTATGTTCATTTGCATTTATCTTGTTCATGTCAAAGTGATCTATGCGTTTGTTTTTATTTTAGGTCATTCATTCTTGCATGCATTTATTTAACAGTTAAAAAGATGCGGAAATTAAAAGTTCTAAACTATTACAAAGGCGCGGGTCCACATCGCCAAATTAAAATCCAGGACCCGATTTGACAGAAAGTAAATAAAGTGCGAGAAATAAAATGTCCGAGTTTACAAGGCTTTGGGAGAATTACATTAATATTATAAGAGATAAAATAAATAAAATGCGCAAAGAGAATAAAAAATCGCAAGCGAGGGCGTTGGACCCTTTTTAATGAAATTAAATTAAATGATTAAATTAATTAAATTAAAATAAAAAAAAGAAATTGTTTTTTGAGATTTTGGTATTTATGGTTTTTTATGTGAATTAAATGAAATTAACTAATTAATCCTAATTCTAGTTTTTTTTTTTATTTATTAAGGAAATATTAAACTTTAACCTAAAATTAAACCTAATTGATTAATGAGATTTATTTACAAAAATATTAGTTAAATAAAATATATTTAATTTTTTTGTCTTTTCTGATTTTTCTATTGTTTTTATATTTTTATGAAAATAAACTAAATTAAAGAAATTAATTAAAAAAAGGAAATAATTGAATCAAATAAAAAATGAAAAATATAAAAGAAATAGCAAACCTTGGGGGGTTCTGTCCCCAATTGGAGGTATGAATGTAGCATTTTAGGCCCATCTTGGGAGGCCTTTGTTGACTTTTCCTGGAAGGGTGTCACCTCTTTGACTCATGCCCATGGTATTCACCAAATCTAGGCCTTCAGATTGTCTCCATTGGCCAAGTGGCAAGCTGGATTTGAGGGACGTATGGTGTTCCCTTGTAACGAAACTGCACAGAAGCGTGAGTAGAAAAATAATATTGGAAAGGGATGGGGACCTGGGATTCGAACCCAGGTCCCAGGGATTACCAATACTATGCCTTGCCAACCGCACTGCTTTGTATCTTTGTATATTACATAACCAATAAACATTATAAAATAAAACAAACGTTAGTGCCCTTTTCCGCGCGAAAATTTGAACGAACCAACCAACGCCTTACACCTCATCTTCTTCTTCTTCGTTTTGCTTTTTGCCTGAAACATAAAAGAGTTAGCGGGGGTTTTAAACCCCCCCAAAATATGCTTGTTTTCAAAATAACGATTAGGCTATATGGCCACATAAATTAGGCGCGAGGGTTCTGTTCAGATCGTCCAAGCATGCTGAGTTTGGTCATGGTATTGAGGTGTTCCAATTTCACAGCATTTAGAAACGCCCAAATTAAAACTTGAAGAACCCTAATTGGCATCAATGGTGAAATCTACAATAGTGCATAAAAACTCAATTAAATTATAGGGTTAGCTTCAGAATCATCCAATTAGTATAAATCCATAAATAAAATGCCATGAGAATGCTTGAAAATCAAAACACGAATATGCATATTATTGAAAACAGTTTGAGTTATAACTACCAATTCTTGATGTTTCAAGCTATGATTTCGATTCAGACTCCTTCCTTGAAGTCTCAGCAAGCCAACGGAACAATTATTTTGGCTTGAATCGCCCTAGAACCTAGTTTTCAGTATTGGACTTTTTTGAGAAAATTGCAAGTTTGGTTATGGATTTCTAGCGCAGCTGGGAGGTTATGCACATTAGGGTTTGCATCAGTATTTATGTGTGAATGATTAGGGTTCAATTTTTTGTCCAAAGAATCCTTGAATTGATGGAGAAGATATTTGATTTTCAAGCCATGAGTTTTCAATCTTTTCCATGCTATTTTGGTTCCAATCATGGCCAATTAACTTGATTCTTTCTAAATCAGATAATGCACAAAATCTTAAGACTATTTCATGCATAAAAAGATTTGATTGCTTAGGTTTAGTATTTTTTACATATTTATTTTAATTAAATGAATTATTAATAATTAAAAATCCAAATAAATAAATAAAAATGATAAAAAACTTCCCTTTGGGCCAAATGGTCGTGCACATGCCTTGGATAATGATTCTTGGAAGAAAAAGAGGCCCATTAGCATTTTCAAGACATTTGAAGCAATGTTGACTTTTCAAAATATCCAAAAATTTCCCAACTTCCACAAGGCATAACTTGCTCAATTTTTAAGCTTTGCTCATGTTCTTGGACATTTTGGAAAGGTCTTTGAGTCCTATAACCAATGTCTTTGGTCCCATGTCATTTTGATTTACCAATCTCAAGTTATGGCCTTTGACTTAAAGTCCCTTTTTGTTGACTTTTGAAAATGACCTATAATGTTGAAATTGATAACTTTTTGTGAGAGCATTTCTTGGACTTGAAGTGTGAAGAGGAGTTGTAGGAAATGTCTTTCTCTTCAAAATGAGCTTTGGATGGAATTTTTCTGATAATCCATGTGGAAGTTATGCCCTGGTCAAGTTACAGTTGACTTTTTCAACTATCCAAATATGGAAACTTTTGCATCTTGATGATTTTTGAGCCAAGCTTTGAGAATCATGATCAAGAATTGATCCAATGATGTTTGTGGCTTCAAAATGAGATGTTGACCAAAAATTGAACTTTTGACTGTCAAATGACCATTTTGCCCCTACAGTTGACTGTAGTGTAATTAGGGTTTTTGACTGTGCAATTTTGTGCTGAAAGTCTTGAAACTTGGTATGAGGATGCTTGACCATGTTTGTAGGCATGTGGGACTTGATTGGACCCTTAAAAACTTCATTTTCTTTGTCAGAACCAAAACCCTAGTTTTTGACTGTTAGGAGGCCCTTGAACTGTGCAACCCTTGAGGAGATTTTGAAGCTTTGACTTGGCAAATCTTGAAGAATATGGGAGGGCAAATTTAGGGGTACAACACCAAGAAAACATCTCAAAGGTATTTCCTGTGCTTTTTGACCACCTTAAGATAAAATAAAAAGTCAGTGGCGACTCTTGCTAAACCGAAACATTTGCGAACAAAAACGCAAAACCTCAAGTCAGTTCTCCCACCGTATCACAGAACTGGCGACTCTGATGGGGATATGACTAAAAGTGGAGTAACCTTAGGGTTTAGATCACCTTTTGCATGCTTATCTTGTTTGCTTTGATTACTTTACATTTGGTTCTCTTGTTTTGGGTTTGAAATCCTCCACCCGGATTTGGGAAACATTCATAGGTAAATAGCAATACGTTGTGGAAACTGTGCGGGGTATACCGACATGGTTGAAGCAATAGCTATATTAGTGCGACATATTTGTGAGTACCGGTAGCCTTTGAGTCAATCAAAGAGAATACGGGGCCGCTGAGTGATGTCATGAAGCACTAATGAACTCTTAGAACCTTACTTGACCATCTTGTCCTTATTAGGGGTAGTGAGATGACCGGCTTTGGTGCAGTCTGAAGTTGGTAGATACTCGATACTACACTCATTGAGGGTTATTTTCTTGGAATATTTCAGTCGCCAGTTAAGTGGCCAAACTGAAACAATGAACACAGAAAATAATCCAGTGATATTGAGCTCTTTAGAACCCAGTTACTATTTATAGGACAGGTTAAGCCAACTAACTTCAAGAGGGTACTTACCTATGAAACCTCATGCAAGCCTGAAACTAGGATTTTGTGTGACTTGTTTGTACATATGCTTGTGCATACATCATGAACATCATAAAGCATCATATGGATCCACTAACCATTTCAAGGGTTTGGATCTTCATCTTTGTTCTTGTTTTGTAGGTTATGGAATCTCTTCGCAGGAAAACAATTCAAGTCAACCTTGTGAGAATCCCTCCTCAACTCAAGGAACTTACTTCCAAGATTCTAGAGAATTCTCTCTTCAGTGAAAGACATGGTAGACTTCTCAACTTGGTCAACTCCAACATTGAAGAAGATATGGTGAAAATTCTCTTCCAGTTCTTTGACCCCCTACAACACTGTTTCACATTCCCTGATTACCAACTAGTACCTACTTTGGAGGAATTTTCTCAACTCCTGAGGATTCCTATTCTCCATCAACTACCCTACAACGGTACGGAAAGAGAACCGCAGCCTGAAGATGTTGCTCAAGCCTTATACTTGCAACCATCTGATATCAAAGGTCATTGGGAAACCAGGAGTGGTGTCAAGGGTTTCTTGGAAAAGTTTCTATTTGAGAAGGCACAAGACTGCTGGAATTCTCTAGATCTACAAGCTTTTGAAGAGATTGTAGCACTCCTCATCTATGGGTTGGTCTTGTTCCCAAACCCTGATCAGCTTATAGATGTGAATGCTGTCAAGATTTTCATATCTCAGAATCCTATACCTACATTGCTTGGGGACATCCTACACTCATTTCACACACGAACAATAAGGAAAAGAGGTGCTCTCATGTGTTGTACTCCTCTTCTATCAAGGTGGTTTATTTCTCACCTTCCCCAGTCAGTTTTGAAAAATGAGCAGGGCTTAAGGTGGTCACAACGGTTGATGACCCTCACACATTCTGATGTTCATTGGTGTTATCGGTCTAGAGAAAATGTCATCATCATTGATCGTTGTGGAGAATTCCCTAATGTCCCATTACTTGGCATCAGGGGAGGCATTACCTACAACCCCTGTTTAGCTCTGAGACAATTTGGGTATGCCCGAAGGGATGGCCCTCATGATATGCTGATTCCTGACTTGGTTTTTGACTTCGACAATGATGCGCAAGGACTTCGGCAAAGGTTTATTCAAGCTTGGATAAGGCCCAACAAAGTGGATAGTAAGACACTGGGACACAAGAATTCCATCCCCCTTGAGCCTTACCTCAAGTGGGTACGAACCCGCGCCCGGAATCTTATGATGCCATACCCTCACATTCTCCCCGTGATCAAAGAGCCTGTTATGGAAGGAGATGTTCCATACACCCTCCTACATCCAGACATGCCAACATCATTGGAAGAATTACAAAAGAGTTGGATATAACTCAAGGAAGAACATAATACTTTTGAAGCCAACTTTTATGCCAGTGAGAAGAAGGTTTTGGAGCTTACCCGCCGACTTCATGAAGAGGAGACTCTTAACACTTACATCGCGCCAAAGAGGATGCACAATGTCTTTTTACAATAAGAATTTTGTAATATTTTGCCTATGCGGCATTTATGTAATAACGAATTTCTTCTTATTAATATGACGTGTGTTCTTTTTGTTTGCAACAACTTTGAATTTCTGAATCCTTGAATGCATTACATGAATAACATGTCATTCATCATATGCATAAACAGGTCTTCACACCAGGTTTCCTTATCTTTCTGCTGTTTATTTCAGCAAGATGTATATAGAGCAGATGGTTAAAGATCTGCAAGCACAGAATTCGCAATTTCAACAAATCCTCATGACCTTAGCAAAGGGTCAAGAGGATCTTAAAGCACTGTTAGAAAAAGAGAAGGAACCAGAAAGGAAGAAAAAGAAAAGAATTGGTGTGGTCACTATGGGAAGAAGATTTGAGCATCAGGCTAGGAGAGTTCTGGAGTTCCCCTCGATGTCTGACGAAGGGGTTGGTAAAGGAAAGGGAGTTGCAATGCCCTCCGAATCTGAAGCTGAAGAAGAAGAAGAAGAGGAAGAGGATGAAGATTACTCCGAACAACAATACCCTCTGGCGGATGATAAGTATAAAAATCTTGAGGATCGGTTGGCAGCCATGGAGTTGCAAAGGGTACCTAGGCTAGATTTTGAAGAACTAGGGTTGGTCGCTGGGATTGTCATTCCTCCAAAGTTCAAAGTACCTACATTTGCTAAATATGACGGTTTGTCCTGTCCGAAGATGCATCTGAGATCCTACGTCAGAAAGATCCAAACTCACTCTTCCGATAAGGATCTTTGGGTCCACTTTTTTCAAGATAGTTTGTCGAGTACACAATTGGATTGGTTCTATTAACTTGAGAGATCTAATGTTCATAACAGGGAAGATTTAGCTGCTGCTTTCTACCGACAATACCAATACAACACAGATTTAGCGCCTACTCGTACTCAACTACAGAGTATGGGTATGGCCTCTAATGAGGAATTTAAGGAGTATGCCCAAAAGTGGCGGGATTTGGCTGGAAGGGTGCAGCCGCCATTGTCGGATAGAGAGCTGGTTGATATGTTTTTGGGGACCCTGTCAGGTCCATTTTTCAATCACTTAATCGGGAGCTCATCTGCAGGGTTTACCGAATTAATTCTGACTGGTGAAAGGGTCGAGGCTGGTATTAAGAGTGGTAAAATTCAGAAGGATGCTTCCGCTTCCACTGCTATTATGAAGACCTTCCCAGCTAAGAAGGAAGTTTCTGCTATTCATGCCCAGAGAAATCAAGGGAGAATAGAGTGCCGACCAGCGGTGGGGGCTGTGATGATCTAGAATTCCTCAACCGATCAACCTCGAAGCAATCAACCATGAGCTAACCAGCAAAGGGTAGAAAGGCCACAATGGCAATTCAGCCGAATCAATATGACACCGGCTCAATTCCTCCCTCATCTGTTAAAGTTAAACCTTACCAACTTAAAAGAAGCGCCGAAAAACCCAAATACCTCTTCTCCTTATTATCATTCCAATGCAAAATGGGCATACCACTCGGACAGTGTAGGGCATGATACCAATAACTGTTGGGCTCTTAAAAACAAGATCCAAGATTTGATAGACGCCAACAAGGTAGAGTTTGATGCTCCCGAAAAACCTAATGTAATATCTGCTCCTATGCCAAAACATAGTCATAATGTCCATGCAGTTGTGGAAGATCTTCATGTTACCATTGTTGATGAATTAATGACTCTGTTGCCGATGATTAAAGTGAATCTGTTGAAAGCCGGGATATTCCTAGGCTGCGGAAAAGACTGTTACTTTTGTTCAACCATGCAAACCGACTGTCCACTGTTGAAATCAGGCATCTAACGCCTGATGGATACCCAAGAGATCCTCTTTCAAAAGACTCTTGTTGCTACTATCACTCATGTTACTCATGTTACCTTTGTTACTCCTGTCAATGACATTGCTATAATCACCATTTCCGACAATCTTCCCAAGACCTGCAAAAGGCCTGTTAAGATTACGCCTGATCCTAAGTTTGTACCGTTGAAAATTACCATGCCGGGGCCTATCCCATATAAGTCCAACAAGACGATACCATGGAATTACGGAGGAGAGATCTTCTACCATGGCCAGTAATTGAAGAGATTGTTACTCCCGAATTTTAACCCTCTGCTGTCACCACCGATAAAGGTAAGGGGATCCAAGAAGGGCCTGTCAGGACGAAGGCTCAGACTTTAATTATCCCCGAGACCACCCAAAAGGAGATGGAAGAAATCTTAAAGATAATCAAAAAGAGCGACTAGGATGTCGTAGAGCAGCTAGGGAAAAACCCTTCAAAAATCTCCATGTTGGCTCTCTTACTTTGTTCTGAGGCTCATGCCAAAGCCTTAATCAAATTTCTAAAGACGGAACACGTGCCTCAAGAAACTTCTACGGACCAGTTTCAAGAGTGCATGGCTAGCCTTACAGCCGATAATGGTCTTGGCTTTTCTGATGCTGATTTGACCCCTAGGGGAAGAAAGCATAATGATGCGCTGCATGTCTCGGTAGAGTGCAGAGGGACCACACTTGCTCATGTTCTGGTTGATACCGGTCCATCTTTAAATGTTTTACCAAATAAGGCGTTGGACAGTTTGGACTGTGAAGGTTTGACCCTAAAGCCCAGTAACATCGTTGTTAGAGCCTTCGACAGTTCTAAGAGGATGGTTCACGGAGAAGTGGACATTACAATCAAAGTGGGTACATAAATTTTCAACTCTACTTTTTATGTGATGGACATCCTTCCTTCATATTCATGCTTGTTGGGAAGGCCACGGATCCATAACGCTGGGGCAGTCACTTCTTCTCTACACCAAATGCTAAAGTATCCAGTCCAGGGTAAGATCATAACAATTCATGGTGAGGAGGAGTATATGATAAGTCACCTTAACTCTTTCCGCTATGTGGAGTTAGATGGAGAATTCATAGAAACGCCTTTCTAACACTTTGAAGAGGTTTCTCTTGAAGTCGCAGTAGCAAAGACAATAATTGATGTGCCTACCAAGCCTATGTCCCGGATGGCATCCCTTAAAGATGCGGAGGCTATAGTCAAGGAAGGAGGAAGTACGGTGTGGGGTCAACTGCCTGATTTTTCTCACAAGACAGACAAGTTCGGATTAGGTTTTACTGCTGCTGGCCAGACAGTTGTGCATCGCTCCCGGGCTGGAGGACCACCCTTAAAAATCACTCACCATGGAGTTCATGCCTTAGAAGATGATGATGAAGAAGACAACTTTGAAGATTGGATCTTTCCAACCATTGAAGGAGGATTAAACAACTGGGAGGCGAAAGACTTCGTTCCCATCACTTTCATCAATCAGTAATTTATCTTTGAACAATTTCCTGTTTGGTCTGTAATAATTAAACAATTCGTACACTCTTTTCACCTTATGCCTTACCCGGGGCATATAGGTCCATTTGTAAGGGTTTTGATTCTTCATTTTCATATGCCATTTTTAATGAATCATGGACGTTTTCATCTATAAATTTTTATGTTCATTTTCTTTCCTTTTACATTTTATTTTGTTTAAGGATGGCTATCCCTTACACACACCCACACTCACAAAATGCAGGTACCCATCCACTTCGGATTCCATGGGTGACTATTTTGCTTTGGCCTTTGGTGACTCTGAAGATTTGGTCAATCATGCCGAGTACGAAGGTGATGAGGACTGTGAAGTGCCTGGAGAGTTAGCTAGACTTTTGCAACAAGAGAAAAGGGCTATTCTGCCCCATGAAGAGTTGCTAGAGACTATCAATTTGGGAACAGAAGAAGACAAGAAAGAGGTTAAAGTGGGTGCCAACCTGGAGCCAAGTGTCAAAGAGCGTCTAGTTCAGCTGCTGAATGAATATGTTGAGATCTTCGCCTGGTCCTATGAAGACATGTCGGGACTGGATACGGATATTGTGGTTCACCGTCTCCCTACAAGAGAAGACTGTCCACCAATCAAACAAAAAGTCCACCGAATAAGGCCTGACATGTCTGAAAAGATCAAGGTTGAAGTGATGAAGCAGTTCAATGTTGGCTTTCTGGCTGTTACTTCCTATCCATAATGGGTTGCTAACATTGTGCCCGTGCCTAAGAAGGACGGCAAAGTCAGAATGTGTGTGGACTATAGGGACTTAAATAGGGCTAGCCCCAAAGATGATTTTCAACTACCACACATTGATATCTTGGTTGACAATACAACTCAACACAAGGTATTTTCCTTCATGGATGGATTCTCGGGATACAACCAGATCAAAATGGCCCCCGAAGACATGGAGAAGACAACTTTTGTTACGCAGTGGGGTATCTTCTGCTATAAAGTGATGCCATTCGGACTGAAGAATGTCGGGGCAACCTATCAGCGAGCCATGGGAGCTTTGTTTCATGACATGATACATCATGAGATCGAAGTCTACATAGACGACATGATAGCCCGTTCACAGACAGAAGAAGAACACCTCGACCATCTGCAAAAGCTGTTTGTCAGATTGAAGGAATATAAGCTCAGACTGAACCCTAGCAAATGCACTTCCGGAGTCAGGTCCGGTAAACTTTTTGGATTCATCGTCAGTAACAAAGGAATTGATGTTGATCCTGCTAAAGTCAAAGTTATACAAGAAATGCCTGCCCCCCGCACTGAAAAGGAGGTTAGAGGTTTATTGGGACGCTTAAACTATATTGCAAGGTTCATCTCTCACCTGACATCTACCTGTGAACCAATCTTCAAGCTATTGAAGAAAGATCAGGTGGTTGAATGGAATAATGATTGTCAAGTTGCTTTTGATAAAATCAAGGAGTATTTGTTGGAACCTCCTATCTTGATGCCACCCGTCGAAGGAAGGCCTTTAATCATGTATCTGATTGTTTTAGATAATTTAATGGGGTGCGTACTGGGCCAACATGACGAGTCTGGCAGAAAAGAGCATACCATTTATTACCTTAGCAAAAAGTTTACTGACTGTGAGACTCGCTACTCACTGCTCGAGAAAACTTGTTGCGCTTTGGTATGGGCTGCTCGTCGGCTAAGGCAGTATATGTTGACACATGCCACTTTACTGATTTCTAAAATGGATTCGATTAAGTATATCTTCGAGAAGCCTGCTTTATCCGGAAGAATCGCTAGATGGCAGATGATCCTGACTGAGTATGATATCCAGTACATAACCCAAAAAGCTATAAAAGGGAGTGTACTAGCTGACCATCTAGCTCATCAAGCCGTCGAAGATTACCAATCTATGAGGTTCGACTTCCCTGACGAGGATATTATGACATTGGACAACATTAAAGGTAACGGACCGTATGACGGACCTGAACAAGGATCCCGATGGACCCTGTACTTTGATGGTGCTTCAAATGCACTTGGCAATGGTATCGGCGCGGTACTTATCTCTCCAGAAGGTTGCCATACGCCTTTCACTGCTAGACTCTGCTTCAGTTGCACCAATAACATGGTCGAGTATGAAGCTTGTATCTTTGGTCTCAAGGCTTCTATTGACTTGGGAATCAAATCTCTGGTTGTATTTGGGGAATCAGCTTTGGTTATCAATCAAATCAAAGGAGAGTGGGACACGAAACATCCTAATCTCATCCCATACAAAGAACATGTCCTGACATTGTTGCCTCATTTCGAGCAAATTACCTTTGAGCACTTCCCGCGAGAAGAAAATCAGCTAGCGGATGCTCTGGCTACAATGTCTTCCATGTTTAAACTCAACTGGGATAATGAGGCACCTCAAATCACCATTGAACGAATGGACGAACCAGCACATTGTCACGAGATTAATACCGAAGAAGTGGTGGACCGACCCTGGTTTCATGATGTCAAAAGGTATCTCGAAGCACAAGAGTACCCTGAAAGAGCTTCAGTCAACGACAAAAAGTTCTTAAGGAGGTTCGCAGCCAAGTTCTTTCTGAGCAATGGTATCCTATACAAGCGCAATCTTGATTGTGTCCTACTCCGTTGTGTGGACAAGGTTAAAGCTAAACAGATCATGGCCGAGCTACATGATGGCACCTTTGGCACCCATTCAAGCGGTCATACGATGGCTAAGAAGATTCTACGGGCAGGCTACTACTGGTCTACCATGGAAGCTGATTGTCATCAACATTCCCGTACTTGTCACAAATGCCAAATCTATGCTGACAAGGTACATATTCCCCCAGTTCCTCTCAATGTCTTAACAGCTCCTTGGCCATTCACGATGTGAGGAATCGACATGATTGGAGAGATTAAGCCTACAGCATCCAATGGACACCGTTTCATCCTGGTGGCCATTGATTACTTTACCAAGTGGGTCGAAGTAGCTTCCTTCTCCTCCGTTACAAAGAATATGGTTGCCCGCTTCATCAAGCAGAACCTCATATGTCGGTATGGTATCCCCGACAGGATTATCACTGACAACGGTACAAATTTGAACAATACTATGATCACTGCTTTGTGCGAGCAGTTTAAGATTCAACATCACAATTCATCTCCCTATCGGCCAAAGATGAACGGTGTTGTTGAAGCTGCAAACAAAAATATCAAGAAGATCATTCAAAATATGACAGTCACTTACAAGGACTGGCATGAGATGTTACCGTTTGCTCTGCACGGATACCGTACCACGGCACACACTTCAACTGGGGCAACCCAATATTCTTTGGTATACGGCATGTAAGTTGTTTTACCTATCGAGGTTCCGATTCCCTCCTTGAGAATTATGAAGGATGTTGGTTTGAGTGAAGACGATTGGATTCAGGCCCGGCTTGATCAACTTAACTTGATTGACGAAAAACGACTTACTGCTGTCTGCCATGGTCAGGCGTATCAAAAACAGATGATCAAGGCTTTCAAAAAGAAATTCAAGAGACAAGTATATCAAGTCGGGGATCTTGTAATTAAGCGAATCATCTTGCCGCAAAGTGAGCCCAGGGGAAAATGGACTCCTACTTACGAAGGACCATTTGTGATCAAGAACATCTTTTCTGGTGGGGTAATGATTCTGACCACCATGGACGATGACGACCTGCTGCATCCTGCGAACGCAGACATAGTCAAAAGATAGTACGCATAAAACAACTCGACAAGTTGAAAACCCGAAAGGGCGACTTGGGCAAAAATGGGCATCCCGGTGAATCGAAAACCCGAAAGGGCGGTTCAGGCAAAAATTAGGAATAAACAAAAAAAATCTGTACACCCGGCAAGTTGAAAACCCGAAAGGGAGACTTGGGCAAAAAAGGGTTTCCCGGTGGATCGAAAACCCGAAAGGGCGGTCCAGGCAAAAGTTAGGGAATTAAAGCGTATGACTATGTCTCGTCGGATCACTTTAAGGACAATATCTTCACGGACAAGCTCCAGGCTTCTGATCAATCCAATAATCTGCGGATGAAGCAACGAATGGACAAGATACTCAGAGTTGTGAAGGCTATAGCAAAATGGGAACCCCGTGGAATTATTACACATAACCATCTTTCTTTGTATAAATTTTTTCTCAATTTTACGACAACATTCTCTTACTAGGATGATTGTCTCCTTTGTACAAAATACTTACACAAAGTTAATACAAAGATACTTCAAAGTGCAGAAATTTGCTTGCCTTTCTTTTTCTTTTTACACTTATGTTTTATTTGAAAACGTCCAATGATTTGTTAAATGAGCATATGCATTTGAATATAATCACTGATTACAGATAAAACGAAATAAGAAAAAATAATTACTGATAGGTTGAAAGTATAGGAAAACGTCTTTAGGCCATTCCAGAAGAAACCCCCTGTAATATGTCATTCAGATCTAATACATATCCCCAGTGGAGTTAAGGTTCTAGATCCCCAGCGGAATTACATATACATCGCCGTTAGAACTAAGTTTCCAAACTCCCGATCCCCCAGTGGAGCCAAAAAACTTTGAATTACAAATCCCCAGTGAAGATGAAGCTTTCTTCCCCAACGGAGTCCAAGACTTCAACCTTTAAACCACATTGGATATCATCCGGTGTCTCCTAAATTCCCCAGCAAGTTATCTTAAAACCTGAGAATCAATCATATAATAGTTAACTTTTATCTTAAAACCCCAGTAGATTGGCATACAAACCAAGCTCTTGATTTCCCCGGTAGGATAAACATTACCCCTGCAGAGTTATTTCCCAACAGAATGAAGATTCTGGTTCTCATTTCCCCAGCTAGAGCCTCCCAGGTTTTAATTCCCCAGTTAGAGATCATCAGAGTTGTCCTCATTTTCCCCATAAATTCATGAAGGATTCTCACATCCCCACAGAAGTTGTCAAAGTTTTTGATAATCCCCGCAGGTTGCCAAGGATTTTCTATCCCCAACAGTAGTCAGCAAGGATTTCTCATCTTCAGCAATCAAAGATTTTTGGAATCCCCAGCATCGGTCAAGGATTTACTTTCCCCGGCAGCAGTCGAGGATTTCATTATCTCCAGCTATCAAGGATTTATTTTCCTCAGCAAGGCAGCTAATCAGCTTACATACGCATGCATTACATTCATATATCATAAACATTGATAGAACACATTTTATTGCATCATACATATCATGCAACATAACTTTGTGTTTTAGCTAACATTTTACCCTTTTCAGGATAAGATTAAAAGCTATCTTTAACAAATGTTCAAAGATCTCAGATACAACACAGACACACTCCCAAGCATGGAAGTCATTATGTTACTCATTCAGATCTCTTATTTCAGATACAGTATGGATACACCCCAGACACGACGGTCATTCTATTACTCATTCAGACTTCAACAATCAGATACAGATTAGATACGCTCTAGACACGGAAGCCATTCTATTTCTCATTCAGATCCAAATATCAACTACAAGCTCAGATACACTCCAAGACATGGAGGTCATTCTGTTGCCTTATCCAGATCCCAATTACAGTACAGATACACTCCAAACAAGGAAGTCATTCTTCTACTCATACAGATCTCAACTTCAGATACAGTCCAGATACGCACCAGTCACGATTGTCATTCTGTCACTCATTCAAACCTATTCCCCAGCCCAGAGATGCTCCATACACAGATGTCTCTCTGTCGTCCATTCAGAATTCAGATACAATACAGATACACTCCAGACACGGCAGTCATTCTTATATTCATTCAAGAATCAAATATAGTTACAGCTTGGATACACCCCAGACACGGCAGTCATTCTATTACTCATTCAGACTTCAACAATCAGATACAGATTAGATACGCTCCAGACACAGAAGCCATTCTATTTCTCATTCAGATCCAAATATCAACTACAAGCTCAGATACACTCCAAGACATGGAGGTCATTATGTTGCCTTATCCAGATCCCAATTGCAGTACGGATACACTCCAAACAAGGAAGTCATTCTGCCACTCATACAGATCTTAACTTCAGATACAGTCCAGATACGCACCAGTCACTGTTGCCATTCTATCACTCATTCAAACCTATTCCCCAACCCAGAGATGCTCCATACACAGATGTCTCTCTATCGTCCATTCAGAATCCAGATACAATACAGATACACTCCAGACACGGCAGTCATTCTGATATTCATTCAAGAATCAAATATAGTTACAACTTGGATATGCTCCAGACACGGATGCCATTCCTTTGCTCATACGAATCAAATCTCCAAATACAACTCAGATACATTCCAGACACAGATACCATTATGATGTTCATTCTACTGATTTTCAACCAACAATCTTGGATGGCATCTTTAAGCCCATCTCCAGCAAGATTCTACCATCTCCAAATGGCATCTTTAAGCCCATTCCCTCAGCTACATTTTGACGAGTGCAAATTTACGGGCACTCTAGTGTCCAATCCTCTTTTACCTTTGAGTCACGAAAGGCAAACTTGCCAATCTAACTCTTCAGGTTCAAGAAGATTGAACAGGGGAAACTGTTGTACCCCAAAATTTTATCTCTCATTTTATCAACATTTTCCCTCACAAGGCTCTTGGAACTCAAGACCAAGCTAGGGTTTGTATTGCTCAAGACATCTCCTTGCACTGATGACCTAAATTAGGGTTTGAGTTTGCACAGGGATTTTTGGACCTTCAATGCTCAAATTGAATTTCATATTTCATATGGGACTCCTAAGTTTGTCCATACCAAGTTTCAAACCTTGAATCAAATTTTTATCCAGTCAATTGGACAGTTGACCTAGAAATCAGCTGTATTGGAGAAAAAGTCAACTGTGGCCAATTTACAGTGAAACCTCATGAATTTTGACCCACATCAACATTATGAACTCATATGAATCATCTGATCAAGTTTGGACCACAACTCCACAAGAAATTTGATCAGATCACCAAAAGGGCAAAATGGTCATTTTTAGGGTTTTAACTGTACAAAGGCAATTTCTGACTTTTTTGACCTAGCCAATGGCAAATTAGGCTCAACCATGGACTCAAGGACTCAATGGAATAATATTGACCTATTCAATAAGTTCAAAAGACCTCAATTGCATTGGATTGACAGATGAATTTTTCAATCAACTAATCAAAATTTGACTGTACACTGAAAAGTCAAATTTTGACTTTTTGGTCAAAATCAAGTGCCAAGGGTCATTTTTCATCAATATGTGTCAAAATATGAAACTTGTTCATCAAGAAACCCAAAATTGCAAATTAGGGTTTGAAATTGAAAAAATTCCATAAGTTAGAATTTTTCTAAGTTATGAAATTTTCTTAATTTTTCCTAACTTTGCCCAACATTTTCACCATGATGCAAATGGATTCAAACAAAACCTCCAACAAGAAAGTTGTAGTCCTCCACAAAGTCTACAACTTTTATTCATAAAGTTTTCTCAAAAGAAGCTTGGATCTCAAGTTATGATTTTTGGAACAAGGGTCCCTAAAACTTTTAACTTAGTGAAATTTTGCCCTAGTTTAGGCAAGATTTTGACCTATCTTCTTGACCATTTTTCACATAGTTCCACTTGTAATATCAAGTTGCATTTCAAATATGGATTATAGATCATGTTTCAAGCTTTCCAAATTGTCCAAGAACTCCTCAAACACATTTGTGGTTAGGGAGAATCGAAGGCTTGAAGTTGGCAAAAACTCACTTTTCATCCATGGCATATTTATGTTCACTCAAGTTGCATTTTCAAGTCAGAATGCCTTACACTAGTTTACAGGCCTCTAAACCACTTCACACTCCATAATTTAATGCAAATCCATCAGTATAAGCTTTTGTTTTGATCACTTGGTCATTGTACACAAAATTAAGCCCTAAGTAGAAAAAGGCAAATTTCCATTTTTGCTTAAGTATGCTTTATGTCAAACCACAATCATTGAGCCTTGGTCCAAGATATATGGCAGCAAAACAAATCCACAAATTAGAGGGGCCAAGGGCAGAAGTTACAAAGTATTCGATAGCCTATACAGGCCTGTAACAATAACTTCCACATTTTACTTCAAAAACAAGAAACTTGTCCAAAACCTGAGAACTTGAACATCAGCCAAAACAAGCTTGTGCAAACGGTTTGAACATCTTCCTCATACACCTTTGAGCTAGAAACACGACTACTTCAGCCTCTAAACACCTCATAGCCAGAAATCAGATTCCTTTGGCAAAATAGGGCAGGTTCTGCAACTTGAGTTCCATAGCTCATTTTGCTCGTGCTTTTTGCCCCAAGTTGCTTCAAACACCTTCCATTCAACTCACCCAAGCTATCCCAAACCTCAAACACCAATTGTAACTCCATTTACAGTGTTTGCCATTTTCATTTTGAGCTTGTGCAGGTTGAGTTATATAGGCTAATTCAAGGACATTCAAGGCAAGCTAGCTATTGGAGAAGGTCAAGTGAAATTCAAGCAAGCTACCAGACATCTCAAGCCTTGTTGAAAAGCACTACATTGCCCTACACAAAGTCAGCTGAAACAGGTTTTTCTCCACTTCATATCTCTCTATTTATGAACATTTAGCTTTAGGTTTGTGAATAAAAAATGTAGTATTCATTGCCATGAAGTTGTACATATGCTCAGTTTTCATTTATATTAAATGTGCTAAGAGAATTTCATCCATGAACATGCTGAAAAAACTAGGTCAGATTTTAGGGCCAAAGAAATTCTCTCTGGTCTTTGAGAGTTAATACAAGTTGTTTATATGGTTGGAATCGTCTTGAAATGCTCTACAAGTTTGATGTTGTGTGTTTTTGCAATAGAGCTTGTATACAGGATCTGGTAGTTTGTACAGGGCACGCGCGTGTTTTTTCAAAAGCTGGAGGTTGAAGATGAAGTTTTGGGCTGGGCTTGGCCTGGCTGCTTTTGACACCCCCCTTTTTTTCTTTTTGCACCCCCTGGCCTAATTTCTTATACTTTAATATTTTTGAATTTTTATTTTCATTTCTGACTTTATTTATTTATGTCCAAATATAAAAAATGCTCAAAAATATTTTCATAATTTTTTCACATTTATTTTGCATTTTATTTTTATTTTTCTAACATAGAAAACATTTTAAATACTTTTATCTTAGTTATTAAAACTTGAAAATAATATATAAATTATGCTTTTATTTTTTATTTTTTATTTTTATTCATACTAAAAATATTTTTCTAAATATATTTTATTTTTGTATATATTTTATTTTAGTTTATCATAGTTAATATAAAAAATACATATATAAATATATACTTTTATTTTATTAAATACTTTAGAATAAAAAAAACAAAATATTACATTTTTACTTTTAGTATTATTTATACTAAAAAAATACTTTTTCTAAGTATATTTTATTTTGTATATATTAATATATTTTATTATATATAAAAATATAATGTATTTATTTTCTTAAAGAAATTAGGGTTTTACCCTTAAACAAATAAAAAATCTTTTTATTTATTTCTTTATTTTTTTTTACATTAAATACTTTTACATACATAAATAAACAAAAAAAACTCTTTGCATAATTCATTTTATTTGATATATTTATTTATTTTGTTTATTTAAATATTGTCCATTTAAATATTTATGCATTGTGAATTCAATTTGGATGTAATAGTAAATTAGGGTTTATATTTCTTGTCAAATACCCCTCCTTCAAAGGTTGTACCCCCATCCCCATAATCATGTTGTAATAGCTTAGACTTTTAATTCTCGCACTTTACGCTTTCAATTATGCCATGATTAGAGAATTATGGTTTGTATGCAAAAATCCAATCAACAAGTAGTTTGACTTAATCAAAGACAAAAATGCATGAAAATCAAACACAAAACACACTTGCACCCCTAGGGTTACAACCCACTTGTTGCCTTAAAATGGGCCATGTTATGCATGTTGGGTACTTTGGCAAAAACAAAAACAAAAACAAAACAAAAGATCATAGTCCCTCGATGACGCTATCTTGGTTGCCTAAACAAAAATGATCAAGTCCCTCAAAACTTTGCCAAAAATACCTAACACAATTGCTATCATGGTCTATACGATGACCCGTGCCTGTCCCGTTTAACATCCTAACACAAGGTTGTTCACCAAATGCAATGGTGAAACAACACTGTCAAAAGGGTTAAAAACATTAGGAAAGATCTTTGAGTAAAATAGGGTAGATAACTCTTAGTTACTTGATCAAAAGCTTGCAAAAACATCCTTGCTATTTTCAAACACACTTTCAACACAATTTCAAAACATTTCCAAAACAAACTTTCAAATATTGAAATCTTTTCAAAAAACAAAAACACCTTTGTATACATTCAAACAACAATCATTACAAAGGTTGCCACAACGATGGCCTCTTTTCAAAACATCTTTCAAAACCACACACAAAGCACCATTTCAAACAATTGAAAAGCAAAAGCAACTGATCTAAACAAGTAACTAAGAGCCCATGGATAACCATGGATGAAAAGGGTGCTTGCACCTTCCCTTTTCATAATCTACTCCCCGAACCCAAGAAAATATCTCAAAGGTCTTTCATGTGCTTTTTGACCTTTCCTTGGGATAAAATAAAAAGTCGGTAGCGACTCTTGCTAAACCGAAACATTTGCAAACAAAAACGCAAAACCTCAAGTCAATTCTCCCACCGTATCACAGGAGGGATAAGGCATTACAAGTTTCTGAGCACGAGCTCGCATCCATTTAAGGTAAGGCTCGAGGGGAATGGAATTCTTGTGTCCTAGTGTCTTACTATCCACCTTGTTCAACATTTTCCAAGCTCGGATAAACCTCTAGCGGTAACCTTGATCGTCATTCTCGTAGTTAAATACCAAACCTTGAATAAGCATCTTGTGTGGACCATCCCTTCGGGCGTAACCAAATTGTCTTAAGGCTAAGCAAGGGTTGTAGGTGATACCTCCTCTAATTCCAAGTAAAGGGACATTAGAGAATTCTCCACAATGGTCAACGATAGTAACATTCTCCAAAGAGCGGGAACACCAATGAATATTTGAATGTCTGAGCGTCATCAACCTATGGGACCACCTTGAACCTTGCTCATTCTTCAATACAGATTGGGGAAGATGCGAAATAAACCATCTTTCCAAGAGATGAGTACAACATATGAGGATACCTCTTTTCCTCATTGTGCGAGTGTGGAAGGAATGTAGAATGTCCCCTAGCAAAGTAGGCACCGGGTTACGAGACATGAAGATTTTGACGGTGTTTACATTTAAGAGTTGGTCAGGATTTGGAAACAAAACCATCCCATAGATGAGGAGAGCCACAATTTCCTCAAAGTCTTGCAAATCCAAAGAGTTCCAACAGTTTTGGGCTTTCTCAAACAAGAACTTTGCTAGAAAACCCTTGATACCACTCCTTGTTTCCCAATTAGTTGTGACATCAGATGGTTGCAAGTGTAGAGCTTGAGCAATATCTTCTGGCTTTGGATCTCTTTATATACCGTTGGAAGGTAGTTGATTGAGAATCGGAATCCTCAAGAGTTAAGAGAATTATTCCAAATTTGGCACAAGTTGATAATCAGAAAATATGAAGCAATGGTGTAAGGGATCAAAGAAATGAAAGAGCACCTTCATCATGTCTTCATTAGTGTTAGAGGTAACCAAGTTTATTAGGCGGCCATGTCTTTCGGTAAATGGAGAATTTTCAGGAATCCTTGATGCTAGCTCTTTGAGTTGAGGAGGGATCCTTACAAGGTTCACTTGAATGGTTTTCCAGCGAATAGAATCAATGTCCTAAAAAATAGAACAAAGATAAATTCCAAAAAATCCTTAAAATGGTTAGTAAGTATGAGTATGATGTTATGATGTTTATGATGTTATGTACAAGTAAACATATACAAACAAAGCAAATAAGTACTTAGGTTTAAGCTTGCATGAAGTCTCATAGGTAAGTATCCTCTTGAAGTTTAGTTGGCTCAAACTTGTCCTAGCAATAGTAACCGGGTTCTAAGGAGCTCAGTATCACTGGTTTGTTTCTTTAATCATTGTTTCAGCACAAGCCTCTTTAATGGCGACCGAAATATCTCAAAAAACAAAACCTCAATGAGTGTAGTATCGAGTATCTACCAACTTCGGACTGTACCAAAGCCAGTCATCTCACTACGTCCTAAAGGCCAAGTTGGTCAAATAAAGGTTCTAAAAGTTCATTAGTGCTTCATGACATCACTCAGCAACCCCGTATTCTCCTTGACTACTCAAGGGCTACCAGTACCCACAAATATGTCGCACTAACATAGCTATTGCTTAGACCGTGTCAGTATACTCCGCACAGTTTCCACAATGTATTGCTACTTACCTATAAGATATCCCAAATCCAGGTAGAGGATTCAAACCCAAACAAAGAACCAAAATGTAAATCATACAAGTCAAACAATGAAAGTAAGTAAATGTGAGCTAACCCTAAGGTAACCCCACTTTTAGAATTCTCCCCAGCAGAGTCGCCAGTTCTGTGATACGGTGGGAGAACTAACTTGGTTGTTTTGCGTTTTATCGTAAATGTTGTGGTTAGCAAGAGTCGCCATTGACTTTTCTTTTATCCAAAAGGAAAGGTGAAAAAGCACAAGAAAGAACTTTGAGATTGTTTCTTGAGTTAGGGAGGTAGATTATGAAAGGGAAGGTATTAACACCCTTTTCATCCATGGTTTTCCATGGGCTCTTAGTTACTTGCTAGATCACTTGCTTTTTTTGTTTGAAATTGTGCTTTGTGTGGTTTTTGAAAGTATTTTGAAAAGGGGGTCATCGTTTAGGCAATCTTTGTAATGATTCTCGTTCGTAAGAATGTATATAAAGTGTTGATCTTTTGAAAATGTTTTCAAGTTTTGAAAGATGTTTTGGAAAGTGTTGGTGTTTGTTTTGAAAATAGCAAGGATGTTTTGTTTTGAAAGTGAGAAAGTAACCAGGAGTATTCTACCTACTCAAAAAGTCTTTCATGTTCATTTTCCCTTTCCTTTGACATTGTTATCTTACCATTGATTTGGTAAGTAACCCTATCTTTGGATGTAAACGGTACGGGCGTGGGTCATCGTATAACCATGATTAGCAATGTTGCAAAGTATCTTAGTATTTTTCTTTAGGGACTAAGATCATTTGAAAGGCAACATGGATAGCATCACCGAGGGACTATGATCTTGTATTCGTTTGTTTTTGCTAAGATACCTCACCTGCATAACATGGCCATTTTGTAAGGCAACCAAGTGGATTTTACCCTAGGGGTGCTTGTGTGCAAGTGTATTGTTTTTCATGCTTGGTTTTATCTTTGATTAGGATTTTCTAATTGATTGGTTTTAGTCTTTCCATTCAAAACCCTAATTACTAGCATTTGTATATAAAGCGATAAATTGCGGAATTTAAAATTACTATGCTATTACAACACTTGTAGGAGGGGGGTGTACAAATTACAAATGGGGATTTGCAAGAATTTAAACCTAAATAATCTATTACGACCATATTGAATTTGGATAAATAATGTACCAAAATGTATAAAAATACAAAAATGTAAAATGGAAAGAAAATGGATTTTTATTTGGATTTTTCTTTTTTAGGAAAAAGGGTCTTGTTTTAACTTAATTAACAAAAAGAAAATATTTAATTAAATTATTAAAAAGTACACCTAAACTTACTAGGAAAAGAATTTAAATAAAACCCTAATCTAAATATTAATTGATTAAAAAAGAAATTAAGTTTGTAAGAAGAATATTTTTGGTATTTTTATCTTAAAAATAATTTATAGTATTAAAAAATATTTTTGGTCTTTTTTGGTTTTAAAATAATATATTTTAATTGTGTAAAAGAAAATAACTAAAACCCTAGTTTTTTTAATTAAATTTATAAACCAATTAGTAAAATAAATAAAGTATGATTAAATAAAAATAACTTTTATTGTAAAAAATAAATAAACTATATCAAAATATAAATCTAATGTATTTTATATTTTTTTGATTTTTTTTAATATTAAATAAAATATTAAAGAAAACAAATAAATAAAAAAAGGAAAAGAAAAATAAAATGGGCCAGGGGTGTGAATAATGAGCAGGGAGTATGCAAAAACAAACAAAATGCAAGGCCCATGCTGAAGGCCCAACGCTGCAAAAAGATCAAATGGAAGTGAGAAAATGTGAAAAAAGGCAAAAGGGTACCACTGGGGCTCGAACCCAGGTCCAATAGGTTAACAGGAGCGCGCTTTACTACTAGGGTGGCTATACATCCGTTTATATAAACAAAACAATGAATATATATATATATATATATATATATATATATATATATATATATATATATATATATATATATATATATATATATATATATATATATATATATATATATATATATATATATATATATATATATATATATATATATATATATATTAGAAATCAAGTCCATGGCCTGAACTTCATCTTCAACCTCACGCCCAGCCAGAGTACCTGCATCTTGTTCATTTCTCATCCATTTGCAAAAGTGTAAACATGAATCTTGTGGAAAATTTCCTCACGATTTCAGAAATGTAAAGAAATAAAATTATAGATCAAAGATAAGCATGAATTTTAATGGCCCTAATCTGAACCCTAAAAATTTCAGAAACTTCAATCTTAAAATTCTCTAATCCCAGACAACATAAATGAAAACTATGGACATGGTTAGCTTTAAGGCAACGATATCTACGTTTTTCATTCACAAATAAACCATTAATGATGCTTGTATAAAGAGTTCAAAGTTAAGGAAACTTACCTCAAAACTGGAAATCATATTCTGCAAATGAGCACTTCTCAAGGTGTTATGATGATCAGAATAACTCCATTGAGGTCCCAGGAAGCTGATGCAATGGTTACTTTGAGTTGTAAGTGCTTGAACTGACCTGGAGAAGTCAAGATGCATAACTCTGTTTTTGAACTTGGAAATGGAGGAAGATGGTGTTACAGAACTATAATAGGGTATGGGATTATTTGTGTATGATGCTTGGAAGCTTTTGGAAGCAAGAAGCCAAGAAACGCACGAGCAGTTTTTGGTTTTGGGATTTCTGGCCAGAATATGCAACAATGGAGGTGTGAAATGTAAATCTGAGTTCTTGCTCTTTTTAGGACTCAAACATGCGTGTGTTTTATGACAAATTACTTGTGTATGTATAAGCAAAAGACTTGAGTGCTTGAGAGGATCAGAAGTACAAGTTCTAGACTGATTTCTATGTTACTTGATTTTGAAGAAAAGTGGGAAATTTGGTTTCAAGAGGAAGTACAAGCATAGGCTGAGTGATTGTAAGTGTTTAGTCAATCTTCTCTTGAGCTATGGGACATGTATGATCAGAAGAAGACAATTGCAAGGATCAAGAACAAGTTTTGTGTAAAAAGCTACTTTATCAAAATGGCATTGTGCATTTTCTTCCTAAAATGGATATAAAGCATGGCCTTGCATTGAACGCTTGAATTGAGACCTCTAACAGTTGTGCAAGCAATTAATTATGGAGTGCCTAACAAGTTTGAGGCATGTAAAGTAGATATTGTGCAGCATAGGTTTGAAATTTGAATCTTGTTCATCACAAAATGACTTGTAATCCAAGTGTGAAAACTCTAACTTCATCTCTTCGATTCTCCTTACTCAAGAATGACCTCAAGGAGTTCTTGGGCATTTTGGAAAGATTTTAATGTGCCCTGTAACCCCTATTTGAATCAATTTTGAAAATTCCCCTTGGAACTATATATAAAAGTTCCATGAAGTTAGGTCAAAATCCTGACCAAAACTAGGGCAAAATTTCACTAAGTGTCCAATTTCAAGACCATGACTTTAGGAATTAATAACTTGAGATCCAAGCACTTTTAGAAGAAGTTGTGTAAAGAAATGTTGTAGATATCATGGAGATCTACAACTTTCATGTAGAAAGTTTCTTCTGAATCCTCTTACATCATGGTGAAAAATTGGCTTAAAGTTATGAAAAAACATGAAGTTTTAAACACTTTGAAAATTTTCTAAGTTAAAAAACTTTGACTTTTCAAAATGGAATCTTGACTTTTTGATTTCTTGATGAGTAAGTTTCATATTTTGACATTTTTTGGTGAATTGTGATCTTTGACACTGAATTTTGACCAAAAAGTCAAAGTTTGACTTTTCAGTGTACAGTTGACTTTTTGATCAGTTGACTGAAAATTCACTATCAATCCAATTGATCTTGAGCAATGCTTTAGATCATTCCATTAGGTAAAAATGATTCAATTGAACTCTTGAAATCATGCTTCAAACTAATTGACCATTTTCCAGGTCAAAAATCAGAAATTGCCCTCTTTCAGTAAAACCCCTAATTTTGACCATTTTGCCCTTTTGATGATTTGATCAAATTTCTCGAGGAATTATGGTCCAAACTTGATCAAATGATACATATGAGTTTATAATGTTGATATGGATTAAAATTTATGAAGTTTGACTGTAAATTGGTCATAGTTGACTTTTTCCCCAATGCAGTTGATTTTTAGGTCAACTGCTCAATTGACTAAGCAAAAGTGTGATCCAAGGCTTGGAACTTGACATGAGCAATCTTGGGGGTCCATAATGATCCATTAAATTCATATGAAGCATTGAAAGTTCAAATATCCTTGTGCAATCTCAAACCATAATTTTGGTCATCAGTGCTTAAGGAGGTGTCTTGAGCTGATCAACTCTAGTGCAGTCTTGAACCAAGAGAGGTCTTTGTGAAGAAATATTTGATAAATGAGAGGGAAAATTTTCGGGTACAACAGGCTCCATATTCATAGGAATAATAGAAAATATTCGGGACCAATAGGAGTTATTTCCTTGGAGCCTCTTCTCCGTTGGATACGAGCAAGGGCAATTCAGTTGAAGATGTCATATTCTCGTGAAGAACCTATACCTAATATGTTTGAGAGGACTACTCATATCCTTTTAGATGATGTGAATAAATTCATCTTGTCTTGGTTATGATGCAGCAAGAGAAGGAAGCATGGAAGAACAAGTACCAGATTTTGGAGGTATCCTACTCAACAGAACTGAAAGAGAAGGATGACTTGATCGATATTCTTGAGAGTCGTGTTATGGAGATAATGGATAAGCGAGAGGATTTATTTTCCTCTAGAGCTCAGCCAGGTCCCGGTCACCCATTTTCGGATTCTGGTGGTTGGAAGGTGAAACAACCGGCTGAAAATCATCAAACAATGAAGTCGCCATCGAATGTCTTTTATCCCACATGTAGGGAAAGGTAAACACCGAGAAAACCCGAGGAAGGGAGAAGTCACGGTCTTGCGACCGAGAGATCGGGTAAGGGAGTCTGTTACGCGAGGGGAAGGTATTAGCACCCCACACGCCCGTAGTACTCTATGGTATCCACTCTTGTTATCTATCTTATGGGTTTGTTTAATCTATGCTTACTGTCTACTATACTATTGAAAGGAATGCATGCAAAAGAAAAGAGAAAAGAATGTAGGGAAAATAAAATTGTGCTCGCCTGGGCCCTACCCCAATGCCTACGTATCCTTTTTGAAGAATCAGAGCTACCGTAGTTCGGCTCACATGTTTTTATTTGTTTTGTGTTTTTTATGGACAATGTTAATTCCGCCTTCTGCCGCAGCTCGACCTTTGGAGACTTATGCGTTGGCACAGAAGTAAACTAATCATGTCCTTACCTGAAAAGGGTTTTAGAGAGAAGGTGCTCGAGCACACAAAATGGTTTGAATTTGTTTTGTATTTGTGTTACCTTGAAAAAGGGTTTTACTATGATTAGCATGGTTTTATGATTTGCTAAGAAAATGAGTTTTGTTTTAGATGCACATGCAAAAGGGGAAGAAAAGAGTCTAAGGGAGACTAGCCTATTTCTAACCTAATGTTATCATACAATGGTGGTCCTAAGGTTTGGATTAACAAAAGGGAAACGTCTACCTAATGTTAGCATGCATGGTTTGCCACCTAAGGTCTAACTTGCATCCGAACGGAGCAAGCACATCCTAATGGAACATGGTATGTACAAGGACAAAGCAAGCAAGCCAATAAGATCAAGAGAGCACCTAGAGAGATCCTGTCTAAGTTAGCATGCCAAAGAAGGTCTAAAGAACTATCCTATAGGGAACATGCAATTAGAGCAAAGTCGTGATCTCAATTTCTAAATTGAGTGACTCATTGATCAACAAGAAAGAAAAGAAAGCGATTAAGTCCTATAGGGAGCATGCACTGAGAGCGAAGTCGTGATCTCAATTGCTAGATTGAGTGACTCATCGATCAACAAGAACATAAACAAACACAAGCACAACACATATAGCAAATGAAGTGCGGAATGCCTGCTACAGGTCTTTAAACAGAGACTTCGAGCGCACGCTCTTTATTTCCTACTTCTCATGATATCTATGAAGCAATAAAGTGCGAAAAAGTACAAGGGTAGTAGCAGAGGCTACCAAAGAGAGCAAGTCGTCAAGAGCGGACGAGAGCAATGAAGAAGCGGGGAGCACGCGTTTGAGCAAACTTCACCAAGCAACAAGAAAAGTTAGAAATCATATCCAACTAAAATAAAGGAAAATGCGTATTGAGAATGCAATGCATAATCAAAAGTTCCTTGCACAATGAACAAACGCGTCAAAATAACATGGCAAAGCGGCATGAAAATACGGATGACAACTAAAAAAAGGAAAAGTATTTTTTTATATTAGTTTTTATGTGAAGAAAATTCCATAAAAAAACTAGAGAATTACTTCCTAAAATTAACTAAAGAGATCTAACAAATTTTATTGATTTTATAATTTTGTCAAGGAAAAATTAATCAAAGAAAAATTCCTAAATCTAATAAGGAAACTAAAAATGGTCCTAAATTTTAACAAGAAAATATGAGGGTCAAGAGAGGTGTGAGCTGGATTTAGAAGGGTGTAGCATAGGAACTCAGGCATTAGGCCCATCAAAAGTCCAACAAGACTTTTTTGTTTGCTTCTACACCATGTCTTCAAAAAAACATACAGTGGGCCTAAGCTGTATAATCCGAACTACGCCCCATGACATCCTTCATATCCCAAAAATTATATTTATCCTTTGATTAAAAATTAAACAAAAACATCAGATTAAAAAAATGAAAATTAAAGGGGATTAGGGTTGAAGATTTGTGTCTCCTCATCTTCTCAAACAAAATCGTCTTCTTCCTCTCACACCAAACGGCGTGACCTCTCCAACTCTCTCACTTTCTACCGCCGTGAGATCTCCTTCGCCTCAATTAGGGTAAGTCGTCTTCCACTTTATAGCGGTTGACCCTTCTCCTCTGAACGTACCTCAGCGCCGCCGCGGCCACATTCTCCTCACAGGTGCAATTTCCGTCGATGAAGCACCATCGTCCCCCACTCCCACACCACCTTGTTTCAATAAACCCCCAATATCAACATAGCTTAATCTAGCCTCCTGAGTAAGAATCCGGCTACAGATTTCACGATACACATAACCAAGTGGTAGGATTGGAGAACCGAATTAGAAACCCTAGGCTCAAAATCCAGAATACAACTCTATTCATGTGATGGCCATGGGGTTTCGACTCTACTCAACAGTCTCAGCGTCATAGTAAAATGCAAAAGAGATAACAGAAAACAGAGTTTCAACGGCTTACCTACCAGATCGTTTCCGGTGATTCTTCAAAGTCTACACAATCAACAGAAACCTAAAGGACGCTCGTTTTCTAGGTATGAAATCCCCTCTTCTCCGCTCAGTTCCTCTTTTCCTTATTCTCCTTCTCGTACTCCATTTCTTCCTTCTGTGATTTCTTGCTCGACTGCTTTTTCATGTGATTGAACGTTGCACCGATGTGATGCGAATATTGGCGTGTAAGAAGCCGAGAACTCGTTGTTGTTAATGCCGCGGGAGAGTGGAACGGTTTGCAGATTGTTGAAGTTTTGAGAGATGATGACGCAGAATTCTCGACAAAGATAGTGATGATTGAAGGTTAGAGATGAGAGTTGCAGGGAAGATGAAAATCGGTGATGAGTGATGGAAGCTGAATGCCGAGAGAGTGGTGGAGTGAGGTTGAAGATGAAGAGTTTGGGGAAAGAGAGAAAGAGATTGAAACGCCAGTTCAAGTGAGAGATCCAGAATCCTCTTGGTTGCGTAAGTTTCCAACTGAATTAGAGAATTTTTTTCTTCTTTACGATCCATTTTATGTTATATAATTTTGTGAGAGATTATAAAAATCAGTTAGAGATTATTAATTCTTGGTCATTGGATTCAAAGTTCGTTATGGAAGTGGAAGGAGGAGATTGAATCTGAGTTAGCTTGCTTTTTCTGTTATGTTGTAACTGATTTAATTCTGATTTGGCTTCTCCCTTTTCTCCACGGTTTCCACCCTTTCCTTATTTATATTTCTGTTTTTTTTAGTCAAACTGGTTTTTTTTTTAGGTGCAGGTTAATTATTTATTTGAACTGAATTAACTTGCGCAATCTGGTTTTGTGATGTAGGGCGGTAGAATAAGTTTTGAAGAAGTGATGTTGCAGGTTTGGGTGGTTAAGAGTTTTTTAATTGTTAGAAATTGTTATGGGAATCTGTTGGGGTTCTGTTACTGGAAGAAGTTTTTTCACGGTTCTGTTAGAGTTTGTTAGAGTTCTGTTACAGTAGGTTGTAGAAAATGGTTTTTTTGTTGCAGGTTGGTAGTTATGATTGGTTATGGAATGGGAAAAATGGTTAGGAAAAGCTTGTTAGAATTATTGTCCTTTTTTATTTGGTGTGCTGATTTTTAATTGCACAGGTTCATGCAGGTTTTGTTGGTGTACAGCAGGACTGCAATGGCTTAGTAATAGTTTTTGAGAATACAGGTGAAGAATGAAACAAGGGAAGAGATATGGCATGAAGAAAGACCTTTGGAGTTTGAAGACCAACTGTTAGGAAAAGGTGTTGCGCAGCTTTAGTAGCTTAGGACCTTAGGAATTTTGTGTAGTTGTTTCTTTGGAATGTAGTATGAATTTGCCATGGTTACGGGTATAAACGAATTTGGTGTTTGTAATGTCTTGTGACGGAATTTGAAATGCACTGAATTTTACGTGAATGAACTTTGTAAAGACCCTGAAGGGATTTAAATTTATGTGGATGCTTCTCAACCTTTGCAACTTGAATGAATATTAGTTTTGATCATGGACTTGAATGAAGTTGAATGTCCTTTTATAATGAAATGAATAAGTATTGAACATGATAAATAAGGTGAAGACGATTATGATGAATGAACGCCTTGCATTTGTACTTCACTACTTAAATCTCAAGAAGTCCGAATGCATTCCCTTTCCAACCTTGCGAATTCCCGACAACTTTGATGAATTGAGCCAAATTTCAAATGATGATAAAGATCAAGCGAGAACTCAATACGTTGAACCAAACCATATGATAGTTATGGCTAAACAGAATTGAATTCACTTGATAACATAAGCACACTAAAAAGAACCCCAATCCAAGTGATGATTGCAGCACAGATACTGCTTCTCAAACCCTGGTCCTTATGAATTTCCATATATAATGCAGAGTCTCCTGAATGAAGTCCAATTGAATGACTTGTACTAGAAGCAACAAATAACAACAACATCTTTATGTCATAACTCAAAACTTTTTCACCTCAATCTTCAAAGATATCTCGACTTGCAGAGCCCACAATATAATTAGCTAAAAGAACTCTTGGAGATGGATGATGAGGCTTGAAATAGTGAAGAAGACCCAAACCCTATCTCAAAGCAACCTCTACTGAAAAATCGATATTGAAACCCTAATTCCTGAAGGTTCTCGACTCCTCTCCAAGTTATGTCGTTAGTGAATGTATGCAATGTTAAATGACCTAATGGAGTTATGTACATGAGAAAAGCGCGACAATGCATAAACCAGATAAAAGTAGGAGAGTAGGACAAATTTGGGGTATTACAGAAGGAAATCGCCGACAGGTATATAGAAGAGACCAAGTAGTTGAAGACTCAGATTGAAAGACTCATGGGGAAGCGTCAGTGTGTGGAGAGATATTCATCAGCTTTGACTCCTTGTGATTTTAGATTCCATTTTTATTCTCTTGTACTTAGGATTGTTGAAACTTATACTAAAAGTTGTAGTCCATTCCAAAGTTATTATTATAATGAAATTTTCAGTATTTTCAAATATGTTAGTACTTTAATATTTGCAATTGTATATAATTCTTTGAGATCCTTGAAATAATAATAATAATAAAATAAATCATATGCATTGTGTGATACGGTGGGAGAACTGACTTGAAGGTTTTGTGTTTGGTTGCAAATGTTGCGGTTAGCAAGAGTCGCCACCGAATTTTCTTTTATCCAAAAGGAATGGTGAAAAAGCACGGGAAAGAACTTTGAGATTATTTCTTGAGTTAGGGGGGTAGATTATGAAAAGGGAAGGTATTAGCACCCTTTTCATCCATGGTTTTCCATGGGCTCTTAGTTACTTGCTAGATCACTTGCTTTTGTTTGAAATTGTGCTTTGTGTGGTTTTTTGAAAGTATTTTGTAAAGAGGCCATTGTTTAGGCAAACTTTGTAATGATTCTCGTTTGTAAGAATGTATACAAAGTGTTTGATCTTTTGAAAATGTTTTCAAGTTTGTAAGATGTTTTGAAAGTGTAGGTGTTTGTTTTTGAAAATAGCAAGGATGTTTTGTTTTGAAATTGAGCAAGTAACTATGAACATTCTACCTACTCAAAAGTCTTTCATGTTCATTTCCTCTTTCCTTTAACATTGTTATCTTACCATTGATTTGGTAAGAAACCCTATCTTTAGATGTAAACGGGACGGGCGTGGGTCATCGTATAACCATGATTCGCAATGTTG
The DNA here is from genome assembly GCA_948472305.1 of Vicia faba. Taxonomy (NCBI): domain Eukaryota; kingdom Viridiplantae; phylum Streptophyta; class Magnoliopsida; order Fabales; family Fabaceae; genus Vicia; species Vicia faba. Next base: position 500,926,999 of record OX451740.1, read on the forward strand.
CAGGGTATCTTAGCATTCTCTTTTAGGGACTAAGATCATTTGAAAGGCAACATAGATAGCATCATCAAGGGACTATGATCTTATATTTTGCTTGTTTTTGCTAAGATACCTCACATGCGCAATATGACCATTTTGTAAGGTAACCAAGTGGATTTTACCCTAGGGGTGCTTGTGTGCAAGTGTATTTATTTTCATGTTTTGTTTTGTCTTTGATTAGGGTTTTCTAATTGATTGGTTTTAGTCTTTCCATACAAACCCTAATTACTAACATTTGTATATAAAGCGATAAATTGCGGAATTTAAAATTACTACACTATTACAATACTTGTGGGAGGGGGTGTACAAATTATAAATGGAGATTGCAAGAAAATGAAGCCTAACTATCTATTACAACCATATTGAATTTGTACAAGAATTGAAATAAATAATGTACAAAATGAATAAATGTATAAGAATGTAAATGTGAAGAAAATAGATGTTTATTTGGATTTTTAGGGAAAAAAGGGGTTTTGTTTTAATCTAATTAACTAAAAGAAAAATAATTAAATAAATTAGTAAAAAGTAAAACCTAAATTTACTAGCAAGAAAAATTAAATAAAACCCTAATCTATTAATTGATTAAAAAAGAAATTAAGTTTATAAGAAGAATATTTTTGGTATTTTTTTGTCTTTAAAATAATTTATAGTATTATAAAATATTTTTGGTCTTTTTATATATTAAAATAATATATTTAAATGGTGTAATAGAAAATAACCAAAACCCTAGTTTTTTAATTAAATTTACAAAAACAATTAGTAAAATAAACAAAGTATGATTAAATAAAATATTTTTTTGTGTAAAAAATAAATAAACTTTATCAAAATATAAATCTAATGTTTTTATATTTTTTCTGATTTTTTAGTATTAAATAAAATATTTAAGAAAACAAATAAATAAAAAAAGAAAATGAAATAGGCCAGGGTGTGAATAGCCAGCAAGGGTGGTTAGCAGTCAGGAAAAAAAAATAAAAGCCCAAGACTGCTAGGCCCAGGCGCCTGTCCAAAAAGTCAGAATGTGAGAAATATGCAAAAAAAAATCCAAAAGGGTACCACTGGGGTTCGAACCCAGGTCCCTATAGTCACAGGTGCGCGCTTCTACCACTGGGGTGGCTATACATCCATTTATATAAATAAAATAACAAATATATGATAGTAAACAAGTCCATGGCCTGAACTTCATCTTCAACCTCACACCCAGCCAGAGCCTCTGTATCTTGTTCAATTCTCAACAAAAATGAAAAATGTAAACAGGAAACTTGTAGCAAATTTCCTCACGATTACAGAAATGCAAAGCAATAAAATTATAGATAAAAAACAAGCATGAATTTTAATGGCCCTAATCTGAACCCTAAAAATTTCACAAAATTTAATCTTAAAATTCTCTAAGCTCAAGCAAAATAAATGAAAACTATGGACATGGTTAGCTTTAGGGCAATGATATCTACATTTTTCATTCACAAATAAACTATTAATGATGCCTGTATGAAGAGTTCAAAAGTCAGAAAACTTACCTTGCAATAGGGTATCGTGTTTGGAGTTTGAGTTGCTTTCAGTGAGTTCCAATGATTGGGTTAGCTTCCTCAAGCTCCCAGGAAGCTAATGTGATGCTTAGCTTGAGCTGAAAGTGCCTGAGGAGTTCTGGAGAAGTCAAGGTGCAAGGTGTTGTTTTTGAAAATGGTGGATGATGATGGAGGTGTTACAGTGGTATTGCAGGTGTTGGGATTGTTTTTGTATGTTGTTTAGAAGCTTTTGAAAGTAAAAGGCCAAGAAACGCACGAGCAAATTTAGAGATTGGATTCAAAACTCAGAAATGACAAGTTTTGAGGTATTTTTGGTGATTCTGTGTTCTTGGTCTTTTTAGGGCTCAAGCATGCGTGTGATTTTTGGCAAATGACTTATGTTTGTATATTCAAAATAGTTTTAGTGCTTTGGAGAGTTAGAAGTACAAGTTACAAGTTAATGGCTACGTTACTTGATTTTCAAGAAAAGTAGGAAAACAAGTTTCAAGAGGAAGTACAAGCATGGGCTGAGTGATTGTAAGTGTCTAACAAGTTTCTCTTGAGTTATAAGACATGTATGATCAGAAGAGAACAAGTGCAGGGCTCAAGAACATGTTTTGTGCAAAAAGCACTTTATCAAAATGGCATTGTGCACTTTCTTCCCAAAATGGATATAAAGCATGGCCTTGCATTGAATGCTTGAATTGAGACCTCTAACAGTTGTGCAAGAAATTAATTATGGAGTGTATAACAAGTTTGAGGCCTGAAAAGTAGAGGTTATGCAGCATAAGTTTGAATTTTGAATCTTGTTCATCACAAAATGACTTGTAATTCAAGTGATAAAACCCTAACTTCATCTCTTCGATTATCCCTACTCAAGAATTATCTCAAGGAGTTCTTGGACATTTTGGAAAGATTGTAATGTGCTCTATAATCCATCTTTGAATCACTTTTTAAAATTCCCCTTGGAACTATATGAAAAAGTGCCATTTGGGTCAAAATCCTGACCAAATTATGGCAAAATTTCACTAAGTGTTTTGTTTCATGACCATGTGTTCTTAAAATTATAACTTGAGATCCAAGCACTTTTGGAAGGAGTTATTTAAAAAAATGTTGTAGATTTCATGGAGATCTACAACTTTCATGTTGGAAGTTTCTTTTGAATCATCTTGCATCATGGTGAAAATATTTCTCAAAGTTGTGAAAAAATAAGAAATTTCCAACACTTAGAAAAATTTCTACGTTTAGAAATTTTAACCTTTCAAAATAAAATCTTGAATTTTTTATTTCTTGATGAATAATTTTCATATTTTGACAAGTTTTGATGAATTGTGATCTTTGACATTTGATTTTGACCAAAAAGTCAAAGTTTGACTTTTCAGTATACAGTTTACTTTTGCTTAGTTGAGTGAAAATTCATTTGTCAATCCATTGGACTTGAGCAATGTTTTGAGCCATGTCATTAGTTCAAAATGATGAAATTGGACTCTTGAGATCATGTCTTGAACAAATTGATCATTTGCTAGGTCAAAAACCAGTAGTTGCCCTTTCCCAATCAAAACCCTAATTTTTTACCATTTTTCCCTTTTGAAGATTTGATCAAAATTCTTGAGGAATTATGGTCCAAACTTGATCAAATGATACATATGAGTTTAAAATGTGTATGTGGATCAAAAATAATGAAGTTTGATTATATATTGGCCACAGTTGACTTTTTCCCCAATACAGTTGATTTTTTAGGTCAATTGCTCAATTGACTGAGCAAAAATGTGATCCAAGACTTGAAACTTGACATGGGTAATATTGGGGGTCCATAATTATCTATGAAAGTTATATGGGGAATTGGAATTTCAAATATCCTTGTGCAATCTCAAACCCTAATTTTGGTCATTAGTGCTTAAGGAGGTGTCTTGAGCTGATCAACCCTAATGCAGTCTTGAACCAAAGGAGATCTTGTGAGAAAATACTTGATAAATGGAGAGGGAAAATTTTGGGATACAACAGCTACCCCTGTTCAATCTTCTTAATCCTGAAGAGTTAGATTGACGAGTTTTTCCATTTCTAACTCGAAGGTGGAAGATGATTGGACATTAGAGTGCCCAGAAATTTACACTCGGTGATGTGATGATTGATGGTATAGGGAATGGGATTAAAGATTACATTTGGAGGGATGATGGAAAGTTATTGGAGATGGGCTTGTAGATGCCATCCAGAAATGATTGTTGAATTGTATCTGTAAGCTGAAACTGAATGAGTATCAGAATGGCATCCGTGTCTAGAGCGTATCTGAACTGTATCTGAAAACTGAATCTGAATGAGTATCAGGATGGAATCCATGTCTGGAGTGTATCTGAATTGTATCTGAGAGTTGAATCTGAATGAGTATCAGGATGTCATCCGTGTTTGGAGCGTATCTGAACTGTATCTGAGAGTTGAATCTGAATGAGTATCAGGATGTGTGATACGGTGGCCAGAACCGGGACTATTTTTGGAATGCTGGTTTGCGTTTTGCGTTTGTTTTCGCAAAATGTCGCAGTAAGCAAGAGTCACCATCGACTTTTATTTTATCCAACAAGGAAAGAAAAAAAGCACAGAAAAATTCCTTTTTTGAGATATTTATGAGTACGGGGGGTAGATTATAGAAAGGGAAGGTATTAGCACCCTTTCTATCCGTAGTTATCTACGGGCTCTTAGGTACTTGCTCATTGTTTTCAAAAAAAAAAATTCTTTGTATTTGTGGGTTTTGAAAAGTTTTTGTTTTAACTTCGATTTAACTCTTGCTTCTGTCTTCAAGAGTGTAATGAAGTGTTTTTGAAAACTTATTTGTAAAAGAGTGTAAGTGTGAAAAAAAATTTTGTTTTGGGATGAGCAAGTATCTAAGAACTAATCTACCTACTCGAAAAAAGAATCATTCTATGCTTGTTTCCTTTAGACAATGCTATCCCACTATTAGTGAGTAGGTAGCACCGTCGTTGGAGTTTTGAGGGTCAATTCGAAAGGGACGTACAGTCACTAAAGCAATGTTAGGACGTCCTAGTAGTAACCCTAATGTCTTAGATCATTTATCCGAGGCAACAATATCCGAGGAAACCTTTCCGAGGCAACTATGATATTTTAGACAAGAGGACGACCACTAAAACGACCTATACTCAATGACTGTTTACCGAAGGCAACCAAGTGGGAGTGTACCCTAGGAGTACGCATGTGCGAGTGTTTCAATTTCAGATTTATTTGTCTTTTCACATTTAGGGTGATCTAACTGTTTTAAATTTAGCCATTCATTCTTGTCATGCAAACCCTATTATCAAACATCTAACAGTTAAATATTTGCAGAAATTAAAGTGCGGAATTTAAACTAAGCTATTACAAGGCTTCGGGTATTTACATAGCCAAAAACAAACCCTTTGAAATTAAAAGCGATGAAAATAAATAAATGTCCTAATTAAATTATTACAAACTGTAGGCAGTTACATCAATATGGTAAATAATAAAAATAAAGCGCGCGAAAAGAATTAAGATCGATGAGAATTTAAGGTTTTGAGCCTTCTGACCTAATTAAAAGAAAAATTGTTTTTTTGTTGTTTTTAATAAAAGAAATAAGTTTTCTAAATTAAATATGCAATTAATTAGTTAATTAAATTAATTAATAAAAATAATTACATGACCTATTTTGGTTTTTTGGTTATTTTAGTAAAAAATAAAATATAATTAAGTTAGTAATAAAACCTATTTATTCTAATTATTTTTAAGTTATTTACAAAAAGAAATTAAAGTTTTACCTAAAATTAAAATTTAATTAAGAAAAAATCCTAAATCTATTTTTATGTGATTTTTATATTTGTTTATTGATAAAAAAATAAAAGGGATTAAAAGAAATAAATAAAACGAATAAAACATGAAAATAAAGATGGGCCTAGTAGCAAAAGTAAACAGGGGGTGCAATCATCAGAAATCCCTAGGCCCGAATCTTCGAAAGCTTCATGCTCTAACTATGGTGTTTTTTTATTCTTGCGTGGAACCTATGATTCAACCATCCATAATTGTTCTATATAAACTCAAACAAACGTTAGCATACCATAAAATGGGATTAAAATTAGAGATTCAAAGTTTAAAATTTTACCAAATCGGTGTTGTGAAATGGGGGGCGTGCTAGGCATGTGATGGATTGCTCTTGAGCCTTGTAAGACTCTTGAGGACTTCAAGAGGATGGTTTTAGGCTTGATGTCAATTGAGAGAGACCGGAACCTCGAGATATGACTTGCACCAATTCTTTGATTTTTGGAGAGCTTTTTGAAGAGCTTTTAGAGAGCTTTTTGAAGAGCTTTTTGAGAGCTTTTTAGAGAGGATTTTCGTCCCTTTCAAGCTTTTATGGCTCTACATTTATATAGGAGAATGAGGAGACAATAAAGCACGAAAAGAATCTCCCTCATAATATTGTGTTTTAAGACCATGATCAAGATTTGAAAAAAATGTCATATTTGATGATTTTATGCCATTTTCACATGTGGATGAACCTGGACATATTTTAAAAGTTATTGCACGAAATCAATTGACATAAACCAGCATAAAACTTTCCCAAAATGGATTCACATCAAAATTTACATTATTTCTATTATTTATTTATTTAATTCTGAATTTTAATGAATAAAATATCAAAATAAATAGCATAAATAGTAGAAAATGTATGGGTGGGCTTAGAGGTCGTGGACCGTGTTAGGAATGAGTTTCAAACTTGAAAAGATAGGCCCATTTGTAAAAAATCCAAGTTTGGTCAATATTTGCTTCATGCATTTTTTTCAAAAATTGTCCAACTTTGACAATGCATATCTCTCTCAATTTTAACCTTATGAGGGTGTTCTTGGACTTTTTAGAAAGCTTAGGATGTCCCCTAAGAAACTTCTTTGGTTTCATCTCAATTGGATCTTCCATGTTCATGTAAGAAGCTTTGACCCAAAAGGTGTTTTTGTTGACTTTTCAAAATAACCTTTAATGTCCAAATTTATATCTTCTTGTGAGTGCATATTTTGAACTTGGGAGATGAAGACTAATTGTAGGGAATTACATCCTCTTCAAAATGAGCTTTGGATGGGTCATTTCTGATAAAGTGTGAGAAAGTTATGCTTGGTCAAAGTTGAGTTGACTTTTCCTACAAAACCCTAATTTAGCAACTTTTGAGTCTTGATGAATTATGAGCAATCCTTGATGAATCATGATCAACCCTTGATAAATTGATGAAATATACTTCAAAATGAGTATGTTAACCAAAAATCTTGAAGTTTGACTATATGTGGGCCACAATTGACTTTTGCCCTAGCATAGTCAATTTTCAGGCCTTTGAGCAATTGACTGATCAAACTTTCTCTGCAAGGTTTGAAACTTAACATGGATGATATTGAGAACATATTAGGACACTGGTGAGAACTTGGTATCACTTGGACTCAAGTATCTTGATGCAACATGAAACCCTAGTTTGGGGTAGACTGCCTTAGTTGAGAGCTTGTCTGGCCAACCCTTGGACTACCTTGAGCAACTTGAGGATCTTTTTTGCAATGTTTTGAGAAATATGGGAGGGAAAATTTTGGGGTACAACATCTGCCACTGTTCAATCTTCTTAAACCTAAAGATGTAGATTGGCTTTCATGCCTTTCGTAATCCGAAGGTGGAAGATGATTGAACACTAGAGTGCCCAGAAATTTGCACTCGCATGAAGTGGTAATTGTCTTGTGATGTCGAGAATGGGCTTACAGATGCCATTTGGAGATTGTTGACGGGAGATGGGCTTAAAGATGCCATCCTAAGGGGTATCGATCGCATAAGAGATTCTTTAGCGAGAGCTTGTATACCTGTCATTGAGGAAGATTTCGCTGGGGAAAACTGATCTTTGTTGAGAGAAGTAGAATTTTAGGAGCTTCGTCGTCCGTTATTCTACTAGTGAGTCGTCTCTGTTGATATTTAGGAACTTGGATCATCCGTACTCAACTGAGGAATCATCTCTGTTGATATTTAGGAACTTCGATCGTCCTTACTCAACTGAGGAATCATCTTTGCTGATATTTAGGAACTTTGATCGTCCGTACTCAACTGAGGAAACATCTCTGCTGATATTTAGGAACTTTGATCGTCCGTACTCAACTGAGGAATTAACTCCAGCTTGAGGAAGCGGAAGTGAACTGCGTATCTAGTCGTGTATAGGCTGCATCGCGACCTACTAGGGAAAGGTGAAACTGATCGTGTTTGATAGGTCTGGGTCTTACAGTGTTGTGGACTGCTATCTGGAGATAAGAGAAAAGAAACCGGGCTGGTAAGGTTATGAGAAGGAACCTGGGTAAGGTTGCTTCGTGAGGAGTTGGGATAAAACTACATCTGAACCGAGAAGGAACCTGGGTAAGGTTGCTTTGTGAGGAGTTTGGGTAAAACTGCATTGGGAAAGATAAGGAACCTAGGTAAGGTTACTCCAGGATGAGTCTAGGTGAAACTACATCGGGAAAGAGAAGGAACCTAGATAAGGTTGCTCCGGGATGAGTTTAGGTGAAACTACATCGGGAAAGAGAAGGAACCTAGGTAAGGTTGCTCCAGGATGAGTCTAGGTAAAACTACATCAGGAAAGAGAAGGAACCTAGGTAAGGTTGCTCCAGGATGAGTCTAGGTAAAACTACATAAGGAAAGAGAAGGAACCTAGGTAAGGTTGCTCCAGGATGAGTCTAGGTGAAACTACATCGGGAAAGAGAAGGAACCTAGGTAAGGTTGCTCCAGGATGAGTCTAGGTAAAACTACATTAGAAAAGAGAAGGAACCTAGGTAAGATTGCTCCAGGATGAGTCTAGGTAAAACTACATCAGGAAAGAGAAGGAACCTAGGTAAGGTTGCTCCAGGATGATTCTAGGTGAAACTACATCGGGAAAGAGAAGGAACCTAGGTAAGGTTGCTCCAGGATGAGTCTAGGTAAAACTACATCAGGAAAGAGAGGGAACCTAGGTAAGGTTGCTCCAGGATGAGTCTAGGTGAAACTACATCTGAACTGAGAAGGAACCTAGGTAAGGTTGCTCCAGGATGAGTCTAGGTGAAACTAAATCAGGAAAGAGAAGGAACCTAGGTAAGGTTGCTCCAGGATGAGTCTAGGTGAAACTACATCTGAACTGAGAAGGAACCTAGGTAAGGTTGCTCCAGGATGAGTCTAGGTAAAACTACATCAAGAAAGAGAAGGAACCTAGGTAAGACTGCTTCGGGATGAGTCTAGGTGAAACTACATCGGAAAAGGAAGGAACCTAGGTAAGGTTGCTCCAGGACGAGTCTAGGTAAAACTACATCAGGAAAGAGAAGGAACCTAGGTAAGATTGCTTCATGTGGAATTTAGGTAAAACTGTATCTGAACCGGGAAGAAACCTAGGTAAGGCTGCTTCATGAGGAGTTTAGGTAAAACTGCATCTGAACCGGGAAGAAACCTAGGTAAGGCTATTTCATGAGGAGTTTAGGTAAAACTGCATCTGAACCGGGAAGAAACCTAGGTAAGGCTGCTTCATGAGGACTTTAGGTAAAACTGCATCTGAACCGGGAAGAAACCTAGGTAAGGCTTCATAGCTTGAATTTTGTGAGAATTTGATTGTATCTTTCCTGAAAGGTAAAGGTTAGTTGTATGTAATGCATGATATGTATCAAGCAATGATGTTCTCAAAATAAATGAGATTGTGATTGTATGATGCGTATATGCATGTGTCATGATGTATGAAAATGTGATGTTTGTAGCTGGGGGAAATAAATCCCGAGTTGCTGCTGGAGAAAAGAGTTGAATTCTTTGTTTCGGCTAGAGATAGTGAATAAAGACGATTGCAAGAATAAACCTGCAGGAGAGGATAACTCTGATTGGGAATAAGCTGACGAGGAAGTGGCTCCATGGGGAGGACATGCTCTACTGAGGATTCCGCTGATAAATTCAGTTGGGGATGAATTACCGTTGCTGGCGATACTGAATCCTGTTGGGGATTGAGTTTCTGTTTGTGAAAGGAATGAACTCCGCTGGGGATGATTTTCCAGTTGCGACTTCACTGGGGATAACCTTTTAGGCTCTACTGGGGACAATCTTCCAGAGTCTACTAGGGATGATTCTCCAAACTCCACTGGGAAAGCTTTTCCAGACTCTGTTGGGGATAATTGTCTATTGTTGATGATGGATAAACTCTAGTTAGGGAGAATATTGCCGACTCGTTCGCGGTTGTGAGCCTCAGCTGGAGAGAGTTAACATTATTGTCTTTTTCTTACTCTGCGGGGAGTGGATGTTACTGGGACGCGTGCTGAGCATATGACGATGGCTTTGCATCGAGACTTTTCTGCCCCTGTATCTGCGGGAGAAGGTGCCTGCGGAGGCCTTATGGATCGAGTGTTATCCCAACCTATGAGGTGCTTGGTAACTTTCGATTGAAGTGACAAGTCTTCTTCTGGTAGACTAGTGACAAGATGACGGGACATAGTCGTATGCTTTGATCCCTAATTTTTGCCTGGACCGCCCTTTTGGGTTTTCAGTCCACCGGGATACCCTTTTTTTCCCAAGCCACCCTTTCGGGTTTTCGACTTGCCGGGTGTACATTTTTCATTTTCATCCCTTATTTTTGCCCGAACCCTTTTGGTTCGCCGGGAAGCCCTTATTTTCGCCTAGGCCTGTCAACCTAGCGGGTCTTTGCTCATGCGCAGTATTTTCTGACTATGTCCATGCTCTCAGGGTGTAGGGGTTTTTCACTATCGGTAGTGTTGTGTTGCCATACTACCAGAAGATGTTTGTTTGATCATGCAAGATTCGTTGCTGGAATTTATGTCCAATGCCCCAAGTGGTTCAGATGGAGATTTGCTCCTGGCTATTTGGCATCTTTGAGAGATTCCTTGAATCTTGACTTAAATGCCCCATATGATGGACAATGATCATGTCTTCCCCTTGATCGGAAGTGTTTTTCCACTTGAGGTGATCCTTTTTGAGACGGTTTTTGTTCACTAGATATTCGTCGTGCAAATTTCTCTGCTGTTGAACAAATTGTCATATGCAAACAATGTTATTTTAAGAATGCAAAGCTTATGTCTGTCTTGAAATTTTTTAAAATGCATTTTTTAGTAAAACAAGCGAATTTTTGTAAAATGTGATGTCAACTCAGGATTTACAGCAAGCCCTACAAGAGTCAGGATACCTTTTGTAACATTATGCTTTCAAACTAACCCATGCCTCAGCTAGGACTTTTAAGGGTTATAACGTGGTCTGGTTCATGGTTCAAGAAACAAAGGATAAAGGCTCAAATTTTATTTGTACCCACCTGTTCTTCGTGATGTTCTTCGACCCTAAACTCAACTAATTGTGCATTTAGATCCCGTTTGAGTCTTTGCTCTGATATTCCAGTGATGGTTCGGATGTTGACAATTTATTTTGAACAGGCAGTCATTTTTGTTGAGAGTTTGTAGGATCTCTTTCTTTTTGATTTTATTATCCCTGTCTTTTTCCTGAACTGTTTCTTTTGTGATTACATTCAGCGGGATGCCCCAGTTTTTTTCTTAAGTCTCCTTCACAGGTTTTAACTTAATGGGCTTTTATTTTTGAGAGATAATGACTGTCTGTCCTTACGATTATACGTAACCATCACCGTCTTTTGTTTCGGGAGGACTTCTTTGATGCCATTCATTGTGCACCTGGATTAACTGAGAAAACTACCCTGCCCCAGGTTATAATTAAGGGTTTTAATTTGTGAAAAGAAAAAACTCCAACTTCTTTGGCTCAAAGGGGTTGACTAGGGATTATCTTCCTTATAACTCCACTATTTAGGATTTGAAATAATGCATGTACCTCGTCAGCGGGGTCTGTTCAAAAGCATATTGTAGAGATTTTGGTATCATTTTCGTCATCCTCCCTCTAAAGGCTCAGAATTTTTTAATCGAGAGTTGAACATCACAAAAAGGAAATATGAAGCAATTTAAGCATAGTGAAAACAATTAATTCAAAACAGACACGTGTAATGCATTAATGAAATAAAAAAGTTTGACATGACAATAATTGTTTGAATAGGCAAAGAAAAATACAACTTCAGAATTCAAATGAACAAAAATGCTTTCAATCCTAGCCATGTTTTAGAAAGGGAGAAGTGATCACATTGGGAGTCTCAGGAGGGTCGAATTCGATCTCCTTGGCGTCAATCATATTCTGAATCTTGTATTTCAACGCCCAACAATCGTTAGTATCATGCCCCGGGCTACCAGAATGATAAGCACACCTTGCATCCGGGTTGTAGTTAGGAGAAGAAGTCTTAGGGTTCGGATGAGGGTTTATCACCGTAATCAGATTCATCTTCAACATCTGCTGCAATGCTTGTGACAATGGCATGTTGATTTAGGTGAACTCCCTTTGAAGTATTTCCCCCATTGGCTGATTATTTCGTTGTTGTGGTTGTTGTGTGCGTGCCAAATTAGAGATCAACACTGCCCCCACAGATTGGTGGTAGTCTGCCTTGCCATGCCTCTTCTGGCCGCGCACAACATTGGCTTCCCTCTTGCCACCAAATGACTTCTTCTCTATACTCGAAGAGGTATCCTTCTGGATATTACCACTCAGGATCCCAGCTTCTACTCTTTCTCCAGTCATAATCATTTTGGTGAAACCCACTGACGAGTTGCCGATCAAATGATTGAAATAGGGACCAAACAAAGTCCCAAGAAACATATCCACCAACTCCCTATCAGACAGAGGGGGTTGGACTCTTCCAGCAAGATCTCTCCACTTCTGAGCGTAGTCCTTAAAGCCTTCGCATGTACCCATAGACATGCCCTGAAGCTGAGTACGCGTGGGAGCAAGGTCGGCATTATAGTGGTATTGCTTGTAAAAAGTAGCAGCAAGGTCCTCCCAGTTGCAGACGTTAGCTCCTTCCAGTTGACAGAACCATTCAAGTTGAGTCCCTGACAGACTATCTTGAAAGAAATGAACCCATAGATTTCTATCAGCAGTATAGGGTTGAATATTTCTGACGTATGAGTGGAGGTGTAGCTTTGTGCAGGATACCCCATCATATTGAGCAAAGACAGGAGCTTTAAACTTGTGAGGGATCACCACCCCAGATGCCAATCCCAGATCTCCAAAATCCAACCCAGGTATCTTCTGAATTTCCATTGCGTTTAACCGGTCTTCAAGTTGCTTATACCTATCCTAGACCGGAGGATGCTGGTCTTCATCAAATTCAGTGTCATGGTCAGAAACCACAGGGCTAGAAGCCCTCTTTTCTTATTGATTCTCTCCCCCTCCAAATGAGTGAGATAAATCAACATCCTGTCTCAATCTGTTCCCAAACTTGTGACCCATATTCAGGAGGACCGTCTTCTTCTTCTTCTTCTTCTCCTTCAAGATAAGAGTCTTCAGATCTTGCTGCCCCTTGGCTAAGTTCAGGAACAACTCCTGGAATTGAGCATTATGAGCTTGAAGAGCCTTAATAGCTTGATCAGTAGGTGTTTCAGAAGACATGATTGCTTAAATAGACAGTGAAGAAGATGAGAGACCTGTACTGGAAGACCTGTTATGCAATGATATGTATGATATATGTACGCAATGTTTTCAAGGATCTCGCGGGGTAAACAAGAAACTGTTACAATTTGTTTGCAGATTGATTGAATAAACTTCGTGTCGTTAAGAGTCCTTCTTCAAGAGTCAAGCTCACCATATCGAGTGGATCATAGCCACTGACTCAAGTTATCGTGTTTTGATTTCTAGACAACCTTGGCTAGAGGAAAATAAATCCCCTTTGCTCCTTGCTAGACATTTGGTTTACCATAACCTGCATCACAAACCCTTGAGATCCTTGAAATGGTTAAGGAAATGTTAAGGCATAATGTTATGATGTGTATGCTATGCGTTTAAGCAAAAGTGTGAGGTGATGTAAGTAAACCCTGCAATAAATCCAAATTATTGGATAAGGACTGTAAACAAAACCTGCAAGGAACTCATGTTGTCAGATAACAAGAATGTGCAAGTAGTTCAAGTTTGAAGGCACACAAGTCACACAAACAGCCTTAAGTTTAGGCTGGTATGGAGTTTAGGTATTACCATCTTTCAGTTTAGTTGGTTCAACCTGTCCTAGTAATAGTAACGGGGTTCTAGAGGTTCTCAATATCACTGACCATCCTCGATCGGTCATAATTCCAGTTTAGCAACCTTTTCTTGCAACCGGAATCATCGCGAGAGTATGGTCTCAATGAGTGTAGCATACTGCTACTTTTCTATGGCCAAGTTGGTCAATTATAGGTTCTAAGGTCAGTCGATGCTTAATGACCCATTAGCAGCCCCATACTTTCCTTGTTGCGCCATAAGGGATATCGGTACCAACTAATGTGTCACATCAACGTAGCTACTGCTTCAACCGTATCGGTCTACGCCGTACAGTTCCCTAACAGTCTATTGCTACTTACCTAAAAGGTATCCCCAGATCCGGGTTAGGATCTATAGTAACTTCGATACAAAGCCCACAAATATAAAGCAAACAAATCAAACAATTGAAAATAATATGAACTAATCCTAAGGTGCACCCCACTTATTAATTCCCCAGCAGAGTCGCCAGTTCTGTGATACGGTGGCCAGAACCTGGACTGTTTTTGGAATGCTGGTTTGCGTTTTGTGTTTGTTTTCGCAAAATGTCACGGTAAGCAAGAGTCGCCACCGACTTTTATTTTATCCAACAAGGAAAGGAAAAAAGCATAGAAAAATTCCTTTTTTGAGATATTTCTGAGTACGGGGGGTAGATTATAGAAAGGGAAGGTATTAGCACCCTTTCTATCCGTAGTTATCTACGGGCTCTTAGGTACTTGCTCATTGTTTTCAAAAATTGTTTTCTTTGTATTTGTGGGTTTTGAAAAGTTTTTGTTTTAACTTCGATTTAACTCTTGCTTTTGTCTTCAAGAGTGTAATGAAGTGTTTTTGAAAACTTATTTGTAAAAGAGTGTAAGTGTGAAAAAAAATTTGTTTTGGGATGAGCAAGTATCTAAGAACTAATCTACCTACTCGAAAAAAGAATCGTTCTATGCTTGTTTCCTTTAGACAATGCTATCCCACTATTATTGAGTAGGTAGCACCGTCGTTGGAGTTTTGGGGGTCAATTCGAAAGGGACGTACGGTCACTAAAGCAATGTTAGGACGTCTTAGTAGTAACCCTAATATCTTAGATCATTTATCCGAGGCAACAATATCCGAGGCAACCTTTCCGAGGAAACTATAATCTTTTAGACAAGAGGACGACCATTAAAACGACCTATACTCAATGACCGTTTACCGAAGACAACCAAGTGGGAGTGTACCCTAGGAGTGCGCATGTGCGAGTGTTTCAATTTCAGATTTATTTGTCTTTGCACATTTAGGGTGATCTAACTGTTTTAAATTTAGTCATTCATTCTTTTCATGCAAACCCTATTATCAAACATCTAACAGTTAAATATTTGGAGAAATTAAAGTGCGGAATTTAAACTAAACTATTACAAGGCTTCGGGTATTTACATAGCCAAAAACAAACCCTTTGAAATTAAAAGCGATGAAAATAAATAAATGTCCTAATTAAATTATTACAAACTGTAGGCAGTTACATCAATATGGTAAATAATAAAAATAAAGCGCGCGAGAAGAATTAAGATCGACGAGAATTTAAGGTTTTGACCCTTCTAACCTAATTAAAAGAAAAATTGTTTTTTTGTTGTTTTTAATAAAAGAAATAAGTTTCCTAAATTAAATATGCAATTAATTAGTTAATTAAATTAATTAATAAAAATAATTACATGACCTATTTTGGTTTTTTGGTTATTTTAGGAAAAAATAAAATATAATTAAGTTACTAATAAAACCTATTTATTCTAATTATTTTTAAGTTATTTACAAAAAGAAATTAAAGTTTTACCTAAAATTAAAATTTAATTAAGAAAAAATCCTAAATCTATTTTTATGTGATTTTTATATTTGCTTATTGATAAAAAAATAAAAGGGATTAAAAGAAATAAATAAAATGAATAAAACATGAAAACAAAGATGGGCCTAGTAGAAAAAGTAAACGGGGGGTGCAATCATCAGAAATCCCTAGGCCCAAATATTCGAAAGCTTCATGCTATAACTATGGTGTTTTTTTATTCTTGCGTGGAACCTATGATTCAACCATCCATAATTGTTCTATATAAACTCAAACAATTGTTAGCATACCATAAAATGTGATTAAAATTAGAGATTCAAAGTTTAAAATTTTACCAAACTGTGTTGTCAAATGGGGGGCGTGCTAGGCATGTGATGGATTGCTCTTGGGCCTTGTAAGACTCTTGAGGACTTCAAGAGGATGATTTGAGGCTTGATGTCAATTGAGAGATACCGGAACCTCGAGATATGACTTGCACCAATTCTTTGATTTTTGGAGAGCTTTTTGAAGAGCTTTTAGAGAGCTTTTTGAAGAGCTTTTTGAGAGCTTTTTAGAGAGGATTTTTGTCCCTTTCAACCTTGTATGGCTCTATATTTATAGAGGAGAATGAGGAGACAAGAAAGCATGGAAAGAATCTCCCTCATAATGTTGTGTTGTAAGACCATGATCAAGATTTGAAAAAAATGCCATATTTGATGATTTAATGCCATTTTCACATGTGGATGAACCTGGACATATTTGAAAAGTTATTGCACGAAATCAATTGACATAAACCAGCATAAAACTTTCCCAAAATGGATTCACATTAAAATTTACATTATTTTTATTATTTATTTATTTAATTCTGAATTATAATGAATAAAATATCAAAATAAATTGCATAAATAGTAGAAAAATGTATGGGTGGGCTTAGAGGTCGTGGATCATGTTAGGAATGAGTTTCAAACTTGAAAAGATAGGCTCATTTGGAAAAAATCCAAGTTTGGTCAATATTTGCTTCATGCATTTTTTCAAAAATTGTCCATCTTTGATAATGCATATCTCTCTCAATTTTAACCTTATGAGGGTGTTCTTGGACTTTTTATAAAGCTTAGGACGTCCCCTAAGAAACCTCTTTGTTTTCATCTCAATCGGATCTTCCATGTTCATGTAAGAAGCTTTGACCCAAAAGGTGTTTTTGTTGACTTTTCAAAATGACCTATAATTTATATCTTCTTGTGAGTGCATATTTTGAACTTGGGAGTTGAAGATTAATTGTAGGGAATTACATCCTCTTCAAAATGAGTTTTGTATGGGTCATTTCTGATAAAGTATGAGAAAGTTATGCTTGGTCAAAGTTGAGTTGACTTTTCCTACAAAACCCTAATTTAGCAAATTTTGAGTCTTGATGAATTATGAGCAATACTTGATGAATCATGATCAACCCTTGATAAAATTATGAAATATACTTCAAAATGAGGATGTTGACCAAAAATCTTGAAGTTTGACTATATGTGGGCCACAATTGACTTTTGCCCTAGCACAGTCGATTTTCAGGCCTTTGAGCAATTGACTGATCAAACTTTCTCTGCAAGGCTTGAAACTTGACATGGATGATCTTGAGAACATATTAGGACACTGGTGAGCACTTGGGATTACTTGGACTCAAGTATCTTGATGCAACATGAAACCCTAGTTTGGGGTAGACTGCCTTAGGAGAGAGCTTGTTTGGCCAACCCTTGGACTACCTTGAGCAACTTGAGGATCTTTTTTGCAATGTTTTGAGAAATATGGGAGGGAAAATTTTGGGGTACAACAGGATGGAATCCGTGTCTGGAGCGTGTCTGAATTGTATCTGAGAGTTGAATCTGAATGAGTATTAGAATGGCATCCGTGTCTGGAGCGTATCTGAACTGTATCTGAAAGCTAAATCTGAATGAGCATCAGGATGGCATCCGTGTCTAGAGCGTATATGAACTATATCCGAGAAGCCTTTGCACATTATTAATGGTAGTTATTAATTAACCTTATCCTGAAAAGGGTAAAAATTTAGCTAATATGCAATGTCATATTGTATGAAATGCATGGTGTAATGAGATTGTGATATATGCATTCGTGTTATCGATGTTTATGATATATGGATGCGATGTATGCGTATGTGAGATAATCTTCTACACTGCTGTTGGATTAGGGAAAATAAATCCCTGACTGCTGCTGAGGATATGGAGTCTAAGTCTTCATGTTGTGAAGTTGAAGTGTTGATGAATTTCTGCTTAGAGAAATAAAGTCTATTGTAAGGGAAATGTCGTGTACTGCTTGTGAAATTCCGTTGGGTCAGCATATACTGTCTTAGTCGGTGAGCAGCCCATTCCAGAGTGCAACAAGTTTTCTCGAGTAGTGAATATCTTGTTTCACCGTCAGTAAACTTTTTGCTCAGGTAATAAATAGCATGCTCTTTTCGGCCAGACTCGTCATGCTGCCCCAGCACACACCCCATTGAATTCTCCAAAACAATTAGATACATGATCAATGGTCTTCCCTCGATTGGTGGCATCAAAACAGGAGGCTCTTGCCGATATTCTTTGATCTTGTCGAAGGCAGTTTGGCACTCATCATTCCATTTGACTACTTGATCTTTCTTCAGTAATTTGAAGATTGGTTCACAAGTAGCTGTCAGGTGAGAAATGAATCTGGCAATGTAGTTTAGACGTCCCAAGAATCCTCTAACTTCCTTCTCGGTACGAGGAGCAGGCATCTCTTGTATCGCTTTCACCTCGGAGGGATCCACTTCGATACCTTTATTGCTGACGATAAAGCCTAGGAGTTTACCAGACTTCACCCTAAATGTGCATTTATTCGGGTTCAACCTCAGCATGTATTTCTTTAACCTCTCAAACAGTTTATATAAATGATCAAGATGCTCTTCTTCTGTTTGATATTTGGCTATCATGTCGTCCACATAGACCTCTATTTCGTGATGTATCATGTCGTGAAATAGAGCTACCATGGCACGCTGATAGGTTTCCCCAGCATTCCTCAGACCGAATGGCATAACCTTGTAGCAGAATGTGCCTCATTGTGTGACAAAGGTTGTTTTCTCCATGTCCTCAGGTGCCATTTTGATTTGGTTGTAGCCCGAGAAACTGTCCATGAAGGGAAAAACTTTGTAATGTGTTGTATTTTCAACTAGAATATCAATGTGGGGAAGTGGGAAATCATCCTTAGGGCTTGCCCTATTCAAATCTCGGTAGTCCACGCACATTCGTACCTTTCCGTGCTTTTTAGGCACGGGAACAACATTGGCAACCCATTGTGGATAGGAAGTGACGGCCAAGAATCCGAAATTGAATTGTTTCATGACTTCCTCCTTAATCTTCTCTGACATGTTTGGTCGCATGCGACGGACCTTTTATTTTAACGGTGGACTGTCCTCTTTTGTAGGTAGACGATGTACTACGATATCTGCATCAAGTCCTGGCATATCTTTGTACGACCAGGCAAAGACCTCAACATAATCGTGTAGCAACTGAATCAGACGCTCTTTGAAACTGGGTTCCAGATTGGCACCCACCTTAACTTCTCTTTTGTCTTCTTCGGTACCTAGGTTAATTGTGTCCACTGGTTCTTCGTGCGGCTGAATGGTCCTCTCTTCTTGTTGTAGTAACCTGGAGAGTTTCCCTGGTACTTCACAATCTTCCTCACCTTTGTCTTCAACTTGGTAGATCAGATTTTCAGAGTCACAAAGGGCCATAGTAGAATTGTTAACAATGGGATCCCGAATGGATGTAGACCTGCATTGTGAGTGTGTGTAAGAGTATAGTTATCTTTGAAAGAAAGTAAAAATGTAAAAAAGAAAGACAAAGAACACAAAGTTTGTATGCAAAAACGTCCATGATTCATTGATGACATATGAAAATGAGATAACAACCCTTACAAATGGACCATTGTGCCTCGGGTAAGACACAAGGCTTAAAAAGTCTGAATTGTTTAATTATTACAGGTCCGACAAAAATTAAAGACAATTATTGTTGGATAAAAGTAATAGGGACAAAATCTTTAGCTTCCCAGTTGTTGAGTCCTCCATTGACAGTCTAGAAAATCCATTCCTCCAGGTCATAGCTATCTTCATCATCCTCCATGGCGTTGACTTCGTGGTTGCTGATCTTCAAGGGTGGTCCTCCGGCACGAGCACGGCGTATAACTTTCTGGGCTCCTGAAGTGAAACCCAAACCAAATTTGTCAGATTTGTATGGGATATCCGGGAGTTGGCCCCAAATAGTGCACCCACCTTCTTCTATCACTGCCTTGGAATCTTTTAAAGATGACATTTTGAGTGGAGGCCTTGTAATCTTTGGGACTTGAGAAACAGCCCTGGTTACTGCCACAGTTTGTAGAACTTCTTCAAAGTGCTGGAATGGAGTTTCAATAAATTCACCATCTAATTCCACATATCTAAAGGAATTTAGATGGCTGACCATATACTCTTCTTCTCCATGAACAGTGATGATTTTCCCTTGAATTGGATATTTCAGCATTTGATGCAACGTAGAGGTAACGACACCTGCATTGTGAATCCACGGTCGGCTTAATAAGCAGGAATATGAAGGGCGAATATCCATTACATAAAAAGTTGAATCAAATGTTTGGGTTCCAACTTTTATGGGGATGTCCACTCCCCCATGCACCATCCTTTTTGAGCCGTCAAAGGCCCTCACTACAATATTTCTAGGTTTCAAGGTCAATCCTTCACAGTTAAGCCTATCAAGAGCCTTTTTAGGCAACACATTCAGATACGAACCGGTGTCAACCAAGACATGAGCCAAAGTCGTGCCCCTGCATTCGACTGAGACATGTAATGCCTTATTATGCTTCCTCCCTCTTAGCGTTAAATCAGCATCTGAAAAACCTAAACCATTATCTGCGGTCAAGCTGGCTACACAGTCTTGGAACTGATCATTAGATGTTTCTTGGGGTACATGAGCAGTTTTAAGGAACTTTACCAAGGCCTTTGCATGAGCCTCATAACATAATAATAAAGTTAGCATGGAAATTTTTAATGGAGTTTGCCCCAGTTGTTCAACTACATTGTAGTCGCTTCTTTTTATAATCTTTAGAATTTCCTCCATCTCTTTTCGGGAGGTCTCAGGGATATCCATTAATTGTGCTTTCGTCTGGACAGGCTCAACCAAAATACCTTGCCTCAAGTCTCAGTTGACTCGGCAGTGGGAATGTCAATAGGGGTGATAACAGGGACTGCAACAGTTTTGTCAACGGGAGTACTATCAAAGATGATTGCAGAACTGGGAATATCCTTTGGAGGATCAACAACAACAAGAATGATTACAGGTCCAGAAATAGCTTTTGGAGGAGCAATTTCTGGAGAGAATACCCTTCCACTGCGGGTTATCTTGCTAGTCTCTACGATGTTACTGATATCAGAGTCATCTTTCTCAGAACTTGAATCTTCAGCAGCTGGCCAATCTTGTTTGATACTGTGATAGTAGACATCACCTCCATAATTCCATGGGACGATTTTGTCTAACGAATACGGGATTGGTCTAGGCATTATAATTATCAACAGAACTACTTTAGGAACTGATGTAATTCTAGCAGTCTTTTGGTGGAGACCCTGGAAGAATTGGTGGAAATGGTCACTATGGAAACATCATTATAAGAAACAGTTGGAATAGAAGTCTTCTCGAACAAAATCTCCTTGTCATCTATTAGGCATTGAACGACTGCTTTTAACAAATGACAGTTGGTTGGTGAGGATAAACAGAAATAACAGCTTTCATCATAGCCTGGGAATACACCAGAATTCAACAAGTTCTTTTTGATAGTCAGGAGTGGGGTCACAAGTTCATCAACCAAAGTAACAAACATATCCTCCTCAACGGCGTTGACATCACGACCGTGCTTGGGTATAGGGGCAGTGATAACATTGGGCATTTCTGGCGCGTCGAATTCAATCTCTTTGGCTTCAAGAAGGTCTTGAACCTTGTTTTTCAGAGCCCAACAGTTGTTAGTGTCATGGCGGGGACTCTCAGAATGGTATGCACAACGGGCATTAGGATGATAGTGAGGAGAGGTTGTGTTAGGATTCTTTGGAGCTTCTTTCAAAGTCACTAGATTGGATCTTAACAAATGTGGCAATACTTGAGATAGTGTCATATTAATTAGGGTGAACTGTCTGACTGGTCTTTCCGTTCTTGGTTGGTTGCTTCTTTGTTGAGCAGGCGCAGGTTTAGGAATCATGACAACCCCCACCATTGGACGGAGTTCAGTCCTATCTTGATTTCTTTGAGGATATACAACAACAACTTCTTTTTTCCCGATGAATGGTTTCCTTACAGCAGCAGATGATGCTTCTTTTTTAATCTTTCCATTCTTTATCCCGGCTTACACTCTTTCTCCGGTCAATATCAATTTGATAAAACCTTTCGAGGAACTCCCAATCAAATGGTTAAAGAAAGGACCATACAGGGTACCCAAAAACATGTCCACTAACTCTCTTTCAGATAGGGGAGGTTGGACTCTTCCTGCTAAATCCCTCCATTTTTGCGCATAGTCTTTGAAGCCTTCACTTGAAACCATGGCCATACTCTGGAGTTGAGTACGGGTGGGGGAAAGATCAGCATTGTATTGGTATTGTTTGTCAAAGGCAGCGGCCAGATCCTCCCAATTATGAAAATTGGCTCTTTCTAACTAATAAAACCAATCAAGTTGAGTTCCGGACAGGATATCTTAAAATAAGTGTACCCATAAATCCTTGTCAGCGGTATGAGGCTGTATTTTCCTCACATAGGACCGAAGATGCATTTTGGGACATGAAACTCCATCTTACTTGGTGAACACTGGTGCCTTGAATTTTGGAGGAACGACAACCCCCGATACTAAACCCAACTCCTAAAAGTCCAGTCCAGGCACCTTTTAAATTTCCATTACACTTAACCGTTCTTCTAGATGCTTATACTTGTCGTCGGTCGGAGGATATTGTTCTTCATAATAATCTTCTTCTTCCTCTTCCTCTTCTGAATCTGGCTGGACAACTGCTTCCTTGCCTTTCCCATCTTGATTATCTTTCTCGCCAGATGACGTTGCAAAGTCTAGGGTCCTTCTTTCTTGTCCTTGGAATCTTCTTCCCATATTTAGAACTTCGGTTATTTTCTTTGTTTTCTTTTTCTTCTCTTCAACCAGCAAGGTCTTCAACTCTTCTTATCCTTTGGCTGGAGTTAAGAACATCTGTTGAAACTGAGCATTTTGTGCTTGGAGATCTTTCACCGTTTGCTCGAGATCCATCTTACTGAAATAAACAGTAGAAAGATGAGGGTACTTGTTGCAAGAAACCTGCTTATGTTATGATGAATAGTAGATGCATATGCAATGATTTCAAGGATTTTAAAGATTCAAATTTGTTTTAGACAAAAAGGAAACACACGTTATATTAATAAATTAAAGCTTGAGTACATCAATGCCTCTTTGGGCAAAACAAATACAAAAACTCTAAGATAAAAAGGTTGTACGCATCCTCTTTGGTGCGATGTAGGCATTCAAGCTCCGCTCCTCACGAAGTTGCTTAGTGAGTTCCAAAACCTTCTTCTCGCTAGCGTAGAATTGGGCTTCGAAAGTATCTCGCTCCCCCTTGAGTTGTATCCAATCTCTTTGTAAGTATTCAAGAGAGGTGGGCATGTCAGGATGCAGGACAGTGTATGGAACATCTCCTTCCATAATAGGCTCAATGATTGCCGGGAGAATGGAGGGATAAGGCATCATAAGACTTTGAGCACAAGTTCATACCCATTTGAGGTAAGGCTCAAGAGGGATGGAATTCTTATGCCACAATGTCTTGATATCCACCTTGTTCAACATCCTCCAAGCTCGGATGAACCTCTGGTGATGACCTTGATCGTTATTCTCGTAGTCAAATACCAGACCTGAAATCAACATCTCATGTGGACCATCCCTTCAGGCGTAACCAAACTGTCTTAAGGCTAAGCAGGGGTTGTAGGTGATACCTCCCCTAATACCAAGTAAGGGGACATTAGGGAACTCTCCACAACGGTCGATAATAGTAACATTCTCTATAGATCGAGAACACCAATGAATGTCTGAATGTTTGAGCGTCATCAACCTTTGTGACCACCTTGAACCTTGCTCGTTCTTCAATACAGATTGGGGAAGATGTGAAATAAACCGTCTTGCCAAGAGAGGAGTACAACACATAAGGATACCTCTTTTCCTCATAGTGCGAGTGTGAAAATAATGTAGGATGTCTCCTAGCAAAGTAGGCACTGGGTTGCGGGATATGAAGATTTTGACGGTGTTCACATCTATGAGTTGGTCAGGATTTGGAAATAAAACCATACCATAGATGAGGAGATCCACAATTTCCTCAAAAGCTTGCAAATCCAAAGAGTTCCAAAAGTTTTGGGCTTTCTCAAATAAGAATTTGCTAGGAAACCCTTGACACCACTCCTTGTTTCCCAATTAGTTGTGATATTAGATGGTTGCAAGTGTAGAGCTTGAGCAATCTCTTCTGGCTTTGGATCTCTTTCCAAACCGTTGAAAGGTAGTTGATTGAGAATGGGAATCCTCAAGAGTTGGCAGAATTCTTCCAAAGTTGGCACAAGTTGATAATCGGGGAATGTGAATCAATGGTGTAAAGTATCAAAGAACTGAAAGAGCACCTTCATCATGTCTTCATTAATGTTGGAGGTGACCAAGTTTAGTAGGCGACCATGTCTCTCGGTGAATGGAGAATTTTCAGGAATCCTTGATGCTAGCTCTTTAAGTTGAGGAGGGATCCTTACAAGATTGACTTGAATAGTTTTCCTGCGAATAGAATCCATGTCCTACAAAACAGAACAAAGATAAATCACAAGATCCTTGAAATGGTTAGTGACTATGAGTATGATGTTATGATGTTCATGATGTTATGTAAAAGTAAATATACACAAACAAAGAAAACAAGTACTTAGGTTTAGGCTTGCATGGAGTCTTATAGGTAAGTACCCTCTTGAAGTTTAGTTGGCTCAAACTTGTCCTAGCAATAGTAATCGGGTTCTAAGGAGCTCAATATCATTGGTTTGTTTCCTTGGTCATTGTTTCAACACAAGCCTCTTTAATGGCAACCGAAATATCCCAAAAAAACCAAACCTCAATGAGTGTAGTATCGAGTATCTACATACTTCGGACTGCACCAAAGCCGGTCATCTCGCTACGTCCTAATGCCCAAGTTGGTCAAGTAAAGGTTCTAAAGTTCATTAGTGCTTCATGACATCACTCAGCGCCCCCGTATTCTCCTTGACTACTCAAGGGCTACCGGTACCCACAAATATGTCGCACTAACGTAGCTATTGCTTAGACCATGTCGGTATACCCCACACAGTTTCCACAGCGTATTGCTACTTACCTATAAGGTATCCCAAATCCGGGTAGAGGATTAAAACCCAAACAAAGAACCATAATGTAAAGCATACAAGTCAAATAAAGAAAGCAAGTAAATGTTATCTAACCCTAAGGTAACCCCACTTTTAGTATTCTCCCCAGTAGAGTCGCCAGTTCTGTGATACGGTGGGAGAACTGACTTGAAGGTTTTGCGTTTGATCGCAAATGTTACGGTTAGCAAGAGTCGCCACCGACTTTTATTTTATCCAAAAGGAAAGGTGAAATAGCACAGGAAAGACCTTTGAGATTATTTCTTGGGTTCGGGGGGTAGATTATGAAAAGGGAAGGTATTAGCACCCTTTTCATCCATGGTTTTCCATGGGCTCTTAGTTACTTGCTAGATCACTTGCTTTTGTTTGAAATTGTGCTTTGTGTGGTTTCTTGAAAGTATTTTGTAAAGAGGCAATTGTTTAGGCAAACTTTGTAATGATTCTCGTTCGTGAGAATGTATACAAAGTGTTTGATCTTTTGAAAATGTTTTCAAGTTTGTAAGATGTTTTGAAAGTGTAGGTGTTTATTTTTGAAAATAGCAAGGATGTTTTGTTTTAAAATTTAGCAAGTAACTAGGAACATTCTACCTACTCAAAAGTCTTTCATGTTCATTTCCTCTTTCCTTTGACATTGTTATCTTACCATTAATTTGGTAAGTAACCCTATCTTTGGATGTAAACGGGACGGGCGTGGTTCATCGTATAACCATGATTAGCAATGTTGTAAGGTATCTTAGCATTCTATTTTAAGGACTAAGATCATTTGAAAGGCAACATAGATAGCGTCATCGAGGGACTATGATCTTATATTTTACTTGTTTTTGCAAAGATACCTCACATGCGCAATATGGCCATTTTGTAAGGCAACCAAGTGGATTTTACCCTAGGGGTGCTTGTATGCAAGCGTATTGCTTTTCATGCTTGGTTTTGTCTTTGATTAGGGTTTTCTAATTGATTGATTTTAGTCTTTCCATACAAACCCTAATTACTAGCATTTGTATATAAAACGATAAATTGCGGAATTTAAAATTACTACGCTATTACAATACTTGTGGGATGGGGGTGTACAAATTATAAATGGGGATTACAAGAAAATAAAGCCTAATTATCTATTACAACCATATTGAATTTGTACAAGAATTGAAATAAATAATGTACAAAATGAATAAATGTATAAGAATGTAAATGTAAAGAAAATGGATGTTTATTTGGATTTTTAGGGAAAAAAGGGGTTTTGTTTTAATCTAATTAACTAAAAGAAAAATAATTAAATAAATTAGTAAAAAGTAAAACCTAAATTTACTAGGAAGAGAAATTAGACAAAACCCTAATCTATTAATTGATTAAAAAAGAAATTAAGTTTATAAGAAGAATATTTTTCATATTTTTTTGTCTTTAAAATAATTTATAGTATTACAAAATATGTTTGGTCTTTTTATATATTAAAATAATATATTTAAATGGTGTAAAAGAAAATTACTAAAACCCTAGTTTTTTAATTAAATTTACAAAAACAATTAGTAAAATAAACAAAGTATGATTAAATAAAATAATTTTTTGTGTAAAAAATAAATAAACTTTATCAAAATATAAATCTAATGTTTTTATATTTTTTCTGATTTTTTAGTATTAAATTAAATATTTAAGAAAACAAATAAATAAAAAAAGAAAATGAAATAGGCCAGGGTGTGAATAGTCAACAAGGGGGGTTAGCAGTCTGGAAAAAAAATAAAAGTCCAAGACTGCTAGGCCCAGGCGCCTATCCAAAAAGTCAGAATGTGAGAAATATGCAAAAAAAATCCAAAAGGGAACCTGTGATACGGTGTCCAGAACCGGACTGTTTTGAAATGCTGGTTTGCGTTTTGCGTTTTGTTTTTGCAAAATGTCGCGGTAAGAAAGAGTCGCCACCGTCTATTATTTTATCCAGCAAGGAAAGGAAAAAAGCACAGAAAAAATTCCTTTTTCGAGAAATTTCTGAGTACGGGGGGTAGATTATAGAAAGGGAAGGTATTAGCACCCTTTCTATCTGTAGTTATCTACGGGCTCTTAGGTACTTGATCATCATTTTCAAAATTGTTTTCTTTGTATTTGTGGGCTTTGAAAAGTTTTTATTTTAACTTTGATTCAACTCTTGCTTCTGTCTTCAAGAGTGTAATGAAGTGTTTTTGAAAACTTTGTTTGTAAAGGAGTGTAAGTGTGAAAATTTTGTTTGGAATGAGCAAGTACTTAAGAACTAATCTACCTACTCGAAAAAAGAATCGTTTTATGCTTATTTCCTTTAGGCAATGCTATCCCACTATTAGTGAGTAGATAGCACCGTTGTTGGAGTTTGAGGGTCAATTCGAAAGGGACGTACGATCACTAAAGCAATGTTAGGACGTCTTAGTAATAACCCTAATGTCTTAGATCATTTATCTGAGGCAACAATGTCCGAGGCAACCATTCCGAGGCAACTATGATCTTTGGACAAAAGGACGACCACTAAAGCATCCTATACTCAATGACCGTTTACCAAAAGGCAACCAAGTGGGAGTGTACCCTAAGAATGCGCATGTGCGAGTGATTTGATTTCAGTTATTTATCTTTGCACATTTAGGGTGATCTAACTGTTTAAAATTAGTCATACATTCTTGTCATGCAAACCCTAATTATTCACATATCTAGCAGTTAAATATTTGCAGAAATTAAGGTGCGGAATTTAAACTAAGCTATTACACGGATTTTGGTATTTACATAGCCAAAAACAAACCCTTTGAAAATTAAAAGTGGTAAAAGTAAATAAACGTCCTAATTAAATTATTACAAACTGTGAGCAGATACAATAATTGGGCAAAATAAAAAATAAAGCGCGCAATTAAAAATTAGATCGACGAGAAGAATAGGATTTTGACCCTTCTATCCTAAAAGAAAGAAAAAAATTTTTTTGTTATTTTTAATATTTTTTAAGAAAAGAAATTAGGTTTTTAAATTAAATGAAAAATTAATTGGTTATTAAGTTAATTAATGAAAATAATTAAATGACATATTTTTGGGATTTTTTTGATAAAAAGAAAATAATTTTTGGTTAGTAATTAAATTAATAAATAAATTAAATGAAAATATAAAAGAAATAAAGAGTGAGAAATGGGCCTGAAACAACATTTTTGGGAGGTGTGGATAGCAAAAATTGGGCCCATTAGTGGAGGTCCATGTTGACTTTGAGGATCCAATGCATTGCGTTTGACTGGGCTCATGGTGGTCTCTCTTGGATGGCCATCAGATTTAGCCATCTGCCATCTGGCATGATTGATGATGAGGGCGCATGGTAGTCGCTTGCTTCCTGCATGTACTGAATTGCCTGAAAGAAAATGTGAAAAGAACAAATGCTGGAGGCAGGGATCGAACCCCTGACCTCCAGCCTTACAATGCCTTAACAACCAGCTGGCTACCATTGGGCCATTTGTTTTTGTTGTAATAATAACGCAAAATAATAAACAAATAAGAAACAAGCGCATTATTGGAATTTCAGCGCAAAAATTTAAAAGACCCAATAGGAGGGTGCCAGCTAATCGTCTCCTTCCTCTCTCCGTGGGTAAAAGTAAAACACTTTTACCTACAGACGTTTTGTCCGTCGCTATAGGTTGTGTCCATTCCATAATCCTCCATGGGCCACATAAATGGAATCTAATGCCATGGTCGTGTTTGTCTCGTCCTCCTGAACGTGATAGTACCCTTCATCAAGGCTAATTGTCCCTGTAATCAAAAATCCTAAAATAAACTCCAAAACTCTAACAATGGTGAATTTCGCTACATGCCATATAAATGCAATTGAATGATGCAGAAAGCTTGCAAATGTCTCGTAGATCAACAATATGTGATTAATTCCATCTAACAATGCTTATATCATGAGATACGAATTCAAGAACAGGGTCATGTCGTGAGCGAGTTACAGTGTGTTTTGGGACTGGAATGAACTTGTTCTTGATTACTTTAGCTTGCTGAGAGTGTCAGGAGTCGATTGGGATTGTTCAAAGGTCCTGAAGCCGCCTCCAAATGGGATTTCGATCTCACACTTTTCTTGATTTTTTTCCAGTTTTTGTTCTTTCTCATGCGCCTCTTTCTAACCTCCTGTTAGGTCTGCCTCGCCTCCTTATGTACCAAAGACTGAATTAGGGTTGATAACTGCATCCAATCTTCCTTCAATGATTTTTTGATTTGATTTGATTCATCTTTAAAACCTTCCAAATTTGGCTTATTTCCAATATTTTTGTTCACACTATGCATTTACACGAGTTTGGATGTTTTCTAGCTGTACAATGAAGCCTGAAACAATCATAAAATCTCTTATTGTCAATGTTTTGGATTTTATTTGATTTGTTTTGATTTAAATTGAATTAATTCAAATAAAAACCAAAATAAATAATAAAAATAATATATAGACAAGTGGCAAAGGCTAGAGCACGTGGGCTATGTTGCCAATTCAAAACAAGTGAAAAAGATTGGGCCCATTTGGCAAAATATGAAGTTTTGGGCATAGTTAACTTTTAGCAATTTTGCAAAAAAGGGTCAACTTCACCAATGCATAACTTCCTCAATTTCGACTCTTTGGAGGTACTCTTGGACTTTTTAGAAATATTGAGATGTCCTCTAAACAACCCTTTTTGTCTCATATCATGTTGATATTCCATGCTCATGTATGAAGCTTTGACAAAAAAGGTGTTTTTGTTGACTTTTCAAAATGACCCATAATGTCTAAATTCATAACTTCTAGTGAGTGCATATTTTGAACTTGGGAGCTGAAGATGGATTGTAGGTAATTGCATCCTCTTCAAAATGAGATTTGGATGGGTCATTTCTCATAAAGTATAATGAAGTTATGCTTGGTCAAAGTTGAGTTGACTTTTCCTTCAAAACCCTAATTTAGCAACTTTTGAGTCTTGATGAATTATGAGCAATCCTTGATGAATCATGATCAACCCTTTATAAAATGATGAAATATACTTCAAAATGAGGATATTGATAAAAAATCTTGAAGTTTGACTGTGTGTGGGCCACAATTGACTTTTGCCCTAACACAGTCGATTTTTGGACCTTTGAGCAATTGACTGAGCAAACTTCCTCTACAAGGCTTGAAACTTGACATGGATGATATTGAGAACATATTAGGACATTGGGGAGAACTTTGGATCACTTGGAATCAAGTATCTTGATGCAACATGAAACCCTAGTTTGGGGTAGGCTGCCTTAGGAGGGAGCTTGTTTGGCCAACCCTTGGACTACCTTGAGCAACTTGGAGATCTTTCTTACAATGTTTTGAGAAATATGAGGGGGAAATTTTGGGGTAAAACATCTGCCCCTGTTCAATCTTCTTAAACCTGGGGGTGTAGATTGGCTTTCGTGCCTTTCGTAATCTGAAGGTGGAAGATGATTGAACACTAGAGTGCCCAGAAATTTGCACTCGCATGAAGTGGTAATTGTCTTGTGATGTCAAGAATGGGCTTACAGATGCCATTTGAAAGTTGCTGAAGAGGATATGGGCTTAAAGATGCCATCCGAAGGAGTATCGATTGCATAAGGGATTCCTTAGCGAGAGCTTGTATACCTGTCGTTGAGGAAGATTCCGCTAGGGAAGTCTGATCTTTATTGAGAGAAGTAGAATTTTAGAAGCTTCGGTCATCCGTTATCCTAATGAGGAAACATATTTGTTGATACTTACGAACTTCGATCGTCCGTACTCAACTGAGGAATCATCTCTGTTGATATTTAGGAACTTCGATCGTCCGTACTCAACTGAGGAATCATCTCTGCTGATATTTAGGAACTTCGACCCTCCGTACTCAACTGAGGAATCATCTATGTTGATGTTTAGGAACTTCGGTCGTCCGTACTCAACTGAGGATTCATCTCTGTTTATATTTAGGAACTTTGGTCGTCCGTACTAAACGGAGGAGTCATCTTTGTTGATATTTAGGAACTTTGGTCGTCCGTACTCAACTGAGGAGTCATCTCCGTTGATATTTAGGAACTTTGGTCGTCCGTACGCAACTGAGGAGTCATCTCTATTGATATTTAGGAACTTTGGTCGTCCGTACTCAACTGAGGAGTCATCTCTGTTGATATTTAGGAACTTTGGTCGTCCGTACTCAACTAAGGAGTCATCTCTGTTGATATTTAGGAACTTTGGTCGTCTGTACTCAACTAAGGAGTCATCTCTGTTTATATTTAGGAACTTTGGTCGTCCATACTCAACTGAGGAGTCATCTCTGTTGATATTTAGGAACTTTGGTCGTCCGTACTCTATTGAGGAGTCATCTCTGTTGATATTTAGGAAATTTGGTTGTCCGTACTCAACTGAGGAGTCATCTCTGTTGATATTTAAGATCTTTGGTCGTCCGTACTCAACTGAGGAGTCATCTTTGTTGATATTTAGGAACTTTGGTCATCCGTACTAACTGAGGAGTCATCTCTATTGATATTTAGGAACTTTGGTCATCCGTACTCAACTGAGGAGTCATCTCTATTGATATTTAGGAACTTTGGTCGTCCGTACTCAACTAAGGAGTCATCTCTGTTGATATTTAGGAACTTTGGTTGTCCGTACTCAACTGAGGAGTCATCTACGTTGATATTTAGGAACTTTTGTCGTCCGTACTCAACTGAGGAGTCATCTCTGTTGATATTTAGGAACTTTGGTCGTCCGTTCTCAACTGAGGAGTTATCTCTGTTGATATTTAGGAACTTTGGTCATCCGTACTCAACTGAGGAATCATCTATGCTGATATTTAGGAACTTCAGCCATCTGTACTCAACTGAGGAGTCATCTCCGTTGATATTTAGGAGCTCGTCCATTATTCAACTGAGGTAAAAGCTTCATAGCTTGAATTTTGTGAGAATTTAATCGTATCCTTCCTGAAAAGTAAAGGTTAGCTGTATGTAATGCATGATATGTATCAGGAAATGATGTTCTCAAAATAAATGAGACTGTGTTGTATGATGCATATGCATGTCATGATGTATGGAAATGTGATGTTTTTAGTTGGGGAAAATAAATCCCGGATCGCTGCTGGAGAAAAGAATTGAATTCTTCGTTTCTGCTGGGGATAGTGGATGAAGATGTTTGTGAGAATAAACATGCAGGAGAGGATAACTTCGCTGGGGGAGTAAACTGATGAGAGAATGACTCTGTGGGGAAGAGATGCTCTGTTGAGGATTCCGCTGATAAATTTAGTTGGGGATGAATTACCATTGCTGGTGATAATAAAACCTGTCGGGGATTGAATTTCCATTCGTGAAAGGAAAGAACTCCGGTGGGGATGATTTTCCAGTTGCGACCGGGGAATAACCTTTTAGACTCTACTGGGGACAATCTTCCAGAGTTTAATGGGGATATTTTTTTATACTCTACTGGGGATATTTTTTTCTTTTTATACTTCGTTGGGGATGATAAGACTTTTTAGTGCTGATGGTAGATAAACTCTGCTTTGGGGAGAATATCGCCAATTCATTCACAGTTGCGAGTCTCAGCTGGGGAGAGCTAACACCACTATCTTTCTCCTTACTCTGCGGGGAATGAATGTACTTTCAATCGTTTCCTCCAGCTAGGTCTATCCCTATACCTGATGGACAGAGCAATTGTACGGTTTGGACATTTCTCGTTTGCCCCTGTTTCTGATATTACGAGTAATCGTCTTTTGTTTCGCATGTAAATATTCATGAGCAGGAATTAATGTCAAAGGCATATATAAAAAAATGAACATTGGACGTTCTTTGCAAATTAAAACAGAAAAAGGAAAACAGTTTGAAATTTCTTTGTAAAAATGACTTGTATTGATTTTGAAGTTAGCCTGTAAATACGCGTTTTTTGTACAAGAGGCTAACGTCCTAGTAAGAGAACGCCGCCGCACAATAGAGTTTATACAATTTTGTGAAAAACAAAGAAAAACAGTTATGTGAACAATCCCATTGGGTTCCAACTCTGCTATTGCCTTTTTCTCTTTAAGCATCTCATCACTAGGCTACTTGGTTGAAGGTGGATCAGATTGATTAGTGTCGTCCCCTTGGTTGGAAGTGTTTTTTCACTTGTGGTGGTCCTTTTTATTGAGAAGGTTTTTTTTTGTTCACTAGATATTCGTCGTGCGAATTTCTCTGCTGTTCGGACAAATAGTCATATGCAAACAATGTTATTTTAAGAATGCAAAGCTTCTGTCTGTCTTGAAATTTTTTTTGAAAATGCATTTTTCAGTAAGACAGGCAAATTTTGTAAAATGTGATGTCAACTCAGGATTTACAGCAAGTCCTACAGGAGTCAGGATACCTTTTGTAACAGTATGCTTTCGAACTAACCCATGCTTCAGCTAGGACTTTTAAGGGTTATAACGTGGCCTGGTTCACGTTTTAAGAAACAAAGGATAAAGGCTCAAAATTTATTTGTACCCACCCGCTCTTCGTGATGTTCTTCGATCCTAAACTCAGCTAATTGTGCATTTAGATCCTGTTTGAGTCTGGAATATTGTCCTTGATGTTCTGGTGATGGTTCAGATACTGACAGTTTATAGGCAATCACTTTGTTGAGAGTTTGCAGGATCTCTTTCCTTTTGATTTTTATTATCCCTGTCTTTTGCCTGAACCGTCTCTTTTGTGATTACAGTCAGCGGGATGCCCCAGTTTTGTAAGTCTCCTTCATAGGTTTTGACTTAATGGGCTTTTATTTCTGAGAGATAATGACTGCATGTCCTGGCGATTATAAGGAACCATCACCATCTTTTATTTTTGGAAAGACCTCTTTGATGTCATTCATTGTGCACCCGGATTAACTGAGAAAACTACCTTACCCCAGGTTGTGATTAAGGTTTTTAATTTATGTGAAAAGAAAAACTCCTACTTCTTTGGCTCAAAGGGGTTGATGAGGGATTATCTTCCTTATAACTCCACCGTTTAGGATTTGAAACAATGCCTGTACATCGTCAGCAGGGTCTGTTTAAAAGCATACTGTAGAGATTTTTTATATCATTTTCGTCATCCTCCCTCTAAAGGCTTAGAATTTTTCAATCGAGAGTTGAACATCACAAAAAATGAAAGCAATTTGAATATAGTGAATACGAATGGATTGATTCAAAACAGACATATGCAATGCATTGATGAAGTAACAAAATTTGACATGAATAAATGTTTTAACAATCAAAAGAAAATTACAAATTGAAAATTCTAATGAACAAAAAGTCTTCTCGTCTGGTCTTGTCACTTCAGAGGACGTGCCTTGGAGGGATGGTAGAAGAACTCAGCCTGACCATCTTGTGTAAACTCCAACACTTCTTTATCAATCAAGTCCTGAATTTTATTTTTCAATGCCCAACAGTCATCAGTATCATGCCCCGGGCTGTTGGAATAGTATGCACACCTTGCATTAG
This sequence comes from Vicia faba, assembly GCA_948472305.1. Classification (NCBI taxonomy): domain Eukaryota; kingdom Viridiplantae; phylum Streptophyta; class Magnoliopsida; order Fabales; family Fabaceae; genus Vicia; species Vicia faba. The sequence goes on from OX451740.1 coordinate 500,961,236, forward strand.
GATTGTAGTCTGGGGAGGATATATTGGGATTCCGAGGAGAGTCCCTTAACGTCACCAGATTCAATATCAACAGGTGTTGTAAAGCTTGAGACAACGGCATGTTGAGTTTGTTAAACTTCCTTTTGGGCACATTTGGCTTACTCTGATTAACCCGTTGCTTTTGGCGAGGTTGTTGTTGGACCTGTGAGGTAGTAGAAACTTGGAGTGGTCTATTCTTTATCAAACAAAACCCTTGTTTTCTTGAAGTCTGATCAGTGACTTGGTCTCCGACCTCGACTATTTGCTTCATACTGTTGTATCTGTCTTGATGAAGCTGGTTGATAATGGTTCTCAGCTCTTCTTGTTCCTGAGCTAAGCCTTGGATAAGAGCCATCTGCCTCAGCATCTGGGTTTTCATGGAGCCTAACTCAGCTTGCAGTTGTTCCAGCTGTTCGTCCTTATTGTCTTCAGGACTTTTCTTGACCAAGTTCCCGATGAGGAGTGTTTTCAACTCTTCCTGCCCCTTGGATAGGTTTAGGAAGATTTCCCTGAACTGAGCTTCTTGAGTTTGAAGATATCTGTTGTCTTGTTTGAGAGCCATTGCTGAAATAAACAGCGAGAACATGAGAGACTTGTACTGGAAGACCTATTATACAATGATATGTATGATATATGTATGCAATGTTTTCAAGGATCTCGCGGGGTAAACAAAAAATTGTTATAATTTGAATTTTGCAGTTTTGATTGAAGGAACTTCGTGTCGTCAAGAGTCCTTCTTCAAGAGTCAAGCTCACCATATCGAGTGGGTCATAGCCACCGACTCAAGTCATCGTGTTTTGATCTCTAGACGACATTGGCTAGAGGAAAATAAATCCCCTTTTCCCCTTGCTAGACATTTGATTTACCACAACCTGCATCACAAACCCTTGAGATCCTTGAAATGGTTAAGGAAATGTTAAGGCATGATGTTATGATGTGTATGCTATGCGTTTAAGCAAAAGTGTGAGGTGCTGTAAGTAAACCCTGCAATAAATCCAAATTATTGGATAAGGACTGTAAACAAAACCTACAAGGAACTCATGTTGTTAGATAGCAAGAATGTGCAAGTAGTTCAAGTTTGAAGGCACACAAGTCACACAAACAGCCTTAAGTTTAGGCTTACATGGGGTCTAGGTATTACCCTCTTTCAGTTTAGTTGGTTCAACCTATCCTAATAATAGTAACCGGGTTCTAGAGGTTCTCAATATCACTGACCATCCTCGATCGGTCATAATTCCAGTTTAGCAACTTTTTCTTGCGACTGGAATCATCGTGAGAGTATGGTCTCAATGAGTGTAGCATACTGCTACTTTTCTATGGCCAAGTTGGTTAATTATAGGTTCTAAGGTCAGTTGATGCTTAATGACCCCTTAGCAGCCCCATACTCTCCTTGTTCCGCCACAAGGGATATCGATACTAACTAAAGTGTCACACCAACGTAGCTACTGCTTCAACCGTATCGGTCTACGCCGTACAGTTCCCTCACAGTCTATTGCTACTTACCTAAAAGGTGTCCCCAAAACCGGGTTAGGATCTATAGTAACTCCGATACAAAGCCCACAAAGATAAAGCATACAGATCAAATAATTGAAAACAATATGATGAACTAATCCTAAGGTACACCCCACTTATTAAGTCCCCAGCAGAGTCGCCAGTTCTGTGATACGGTGGCCAGAACCGGACTGTTTTGAAATGCTGGTCTGCATTTTGCGTTTTTTTTTCTCGCAAAATGTCGCGGTAAGCAAGAGTCACCACCGTCTTTTATTTTATCCAACAAGGAAAGGAAAAAAGCACAGAAAAAATTCCCTTTTCGAGATATTTCTGAGTACGGGGGGTAGATTATAGAAAGGGAAGGTATTAGCACCCTTTCTATCCGTAGTTATCTATGATCTCTTAGGTACTTGCTCATCATTTTCAAAATTGTTTTCTTTGTGTTTGTGGGATTTGAAAAGTTTTTGTTTTAACTTCGATTTAACTCTTGCTTCTGTCTTCAAGAGTGTAATGAAGTGTTTTTGAAAACTTTGTTTGTAAAGGAGTGTAAGTGTGAAAAATTTGTTTGGAATGAGCAAGTACTTAAGAACTAATCTACCTACTCGAAAAAAGAATCGTTTTATGCTTATTTCCTTTAGACAATGCTATCCCACTATTAGTGAGTAGGTAGCACCATCGTTGGAGTTTGAGGGTCAATTCGAAAGGGACGTACGATCACTAAAGCAATGTTAGGACGTCTTAGTAATAACCCTAATGTCTTAGATCATTTATCTGAGGCAACAATATCCGAGGAAACCATTCTGAGGCAACTATGATCTTTGGACAAAAGGACGACCACTAAATTATCCTATACTCAATGACCGTTTACCGAAAGGCAACCAAGTGGGAGTGTACCCTATGAGTGCGCATGTGCGAGTGATTTGATTTCAGTTATTTATCTTTGCACATTTAGGGTGATCTAACTGTTTAAAATTAGTCATACATTCTTGTCATGCAAACACTAATTATTCACATATCTAGCTGTTAAATATTTGCAGAAATTAGGGTGCGGAATTTAAACTAAGCTATTACAAGGCTTCGGGTATTTACATAGCCAAAAACAAACCCTTTGAAAATTAAAAGCGGTAAAAGTAAATAAACATCCTAATTAAATTATTACAAACTGTGAGCAGATACAATAATTGGGCAAAATAAAAAATAAAGCGCGTAATTAAAAATTAGATCGACGAGAAGAATAGGGTTTTGACCCTTCTATCCTAAAAGAAAGAAAATGTTTTTTTGTTGTTTTTAATATTTTTTAAGAAAATAAATTAGGTTTTTAAATTAAATGCAAAATTAATTGGTTATTAAATTAATTAATGAAAATAATTAAATGACATATTTTTGGGATTTTTTTGATAAAAAGAAAATAATTTTTGGTTAGTAATTAAATTAATAAATAAATTAAATAAAAATATAAAAGAAATAAAGAGTGAGAAATGGGCTTGAAACAACATTTTTGGGAGGTGTGGATACCAGAAATTGGGCCCATTAGTGGAGGTCCATGTTGACTTTGAGGATCCAATGCATTGTGTTTGACTGGGCTCATGGTGGTCTCTCTTGGATGGCCATCAGATTTGGCCATCTGGCCATCTGGCATGATTGATGATGAGGGCGCATGGTAGTCGCTTGCTTCCTGCATGTACTGAATTGCCTGAAAGAAAATGTGAAAAGAACAAATGCTGGAGGCAGGGATCGAACCCCTGACCTCCAGCCTTCCAATGCCTTAACAACCAGCTGGCTACCACTGGGCCATTTGTTTTTGTTCTAATAATAACGCAAAATAATAAACAAATAAGAAACAAGCGCAGTAGTGGAATTTCATTGCGAAAATTCAAAAGACCCAATAAGAGGGTGCCAGCAAATCGTCTCCTTCCTCTCTCCGTGGGTAAAAGTAAAACACTTTTACCTACAGACGTTTTGTCTGTCGCTATAGGCCGTGTCCATTCCACAACCCTAATTTAGCAACTTTTGAGTCTTGATGAATTATGAGCAATCCTTGATGAATCATTATCAAACCTTGATCAAATTATGAAATATACTTCAAAATGAGGATGTTGAAAAAAAATCTTGAAGTTTGACTGTATGTGGGCCATAGTTGACTTTTGCCCTAACACAATCGATTTTTGGACCTTTGAGCAATTGACTGAGCAAACTTCATCTACAAGGCTTGAAACTTGACATGGATGATCTTGAGAACATATTAGGACATTGGGGAGCACTTGGGATCACTTGGACTCAAGTATCTTGATGCAACATGAAACCCTAGTTTGGGGTAGGCTGCCTTAGGAGGTAGCTTGTCTGGCCAACCCTTGGACTACCTTGAGAAACTCGGAGATCTTTCTTGCAATGTTTTGAGAAATATGAGAGGGAAAATTTTGGGATACAACAGTACCACTGGGGCTCGAACCCAGGTCCCTATAGTCACAGGCATGCGCTTCTACCACTGGGGTGGCTATACATCCGTTTATATAAATAGAACAACAAATATATGATAGTAAACAAGTCCATGGCCTGAACTTCATCTTCAACCTCACGCCCAGCCAGATCCTCTGTATCTTGTTCAATTCTCAACAAAAATGAAAAATGTAAACAGGAAACTTGTAGCAAATTTCCTCACGATTTCAGAAATGCAAATCAATAATATTATAGATCAAAGACAAGCATGAATTTTAATGGCCCTAATCTGAACCTTAAAAATTTCAGAAACTTCAATCTTAAAATTCTCTAAGCTCAAGAAAAATAAATGAAAACTATGGACATGGTTAGCTTTAGGGCAATGATATCTACATTTTTCATTCACAAATAAACTATTAATGATGCCTATATGAAGAGTTCAAAAGTCAGAAAACTTACCTTGCAAGAGGGTATCATGTTTGTAGTTTGAGTTGCTTTCAGTGAGTTCCAATGATTAGGTTAGCTTCCTCAAGTTCCCAGGAAGCTAATGTGATGCTTAGCTTGAGCTGAAAGTGCTTAAGGAGTTTTGGAGAAGTCAAGGTGCAAGGTGCTATTTTTGAAAATGGTGGATGATGATGGAGGTGTTACAGTGGTGTTGCAGGTGTTGGGATTATTTGTGTATGTTGTTTAGAAGCTTTTGAAAGTAAAAGGCCAAGAAACGCACGAGAAAATTTGGAGATTGGATTCAAAACTCAGAAATGACAAGTTTTGAGGTATTTTTGGTGATTATGTGTTCTTGGTCTTTTTAGGGCTCAAGCATGCGTGTGATTTGTGGCAAATGACTTGTGTATGTATATGCAAAAGAGTTTTAATGCTTTGGAGAGTCAGAAGTACAAGTTACAAGCTAATGGTTATGTTACTTGATTTTCAAGAAAAGTGAGAAAACAAGTTTCAAGAGGAAGTACAAGCATGGACTGAGTGATTGTAAGTGTCTAAAAAGTTTCTCTTGAGTTATAAGACATGTATGATCAGAAGAGAACAAGTGCAAGGCTCAAGAATAAGTTTTGTGCAAAAAGCACTTTATCAAAATGGCATTGTGCACTTTCTTCCCAAAATGGATATAAAGCATGGCCTTGCATTGAATGCTTGAATTGAGACCTCTTACAGCTGTGCAAGCAATTAATTATGGAGTGACTAACAAGTTTGAGGCCTGCAAAGTAGAAGTTATGCAGCATAAGTTTGAATTTTGAATCTTGTTCATCACAAAATGACTTGTAATTCAAGTGACAAAACCCTAACTTCATCTCTTCGATTCTCCATACTCAAGAATGATCTCAAGGAGTTATTAGACATTTTGGAAAGCTCATAATGTGCTCTACAACCCATATTTGAATCACTTTTGAAAATTACCCTTGGAACTATATGAAAAAGTGCCATGAAGTTGGGCCAAAATCCTCACCAAATTAGGGCAAAATTTCACTAAGTGTTTTGTTTCATGACCATGTGTTCTTAAAATTATAACTTGATATCCAAGAAATTTTAGAAGGAGTTGTGAAATGTTGTAGATTTCATGGAGATCTACAACTTTCATGTTGGAAGTTTCTTTTGAATCATCTTGCATCATGGTGAAAATTTTACTTAAAGTTGTGAAAAAATAAGAAATTTCCAACACTTAGAAAAATTTCTAAGTTTAGAAATTTTAACCTTTCAAAATAAAATCTTGAATTTTTTACTTTTTGATGAATAAGTTTCATATTTTGACATGCTTTGATGAATTGTGAACTTTGACATTTGATTTTGACCAAAAAGTCAAAGTTTGACTTTTCAATATACAGTTGACTTTTGATCAGTTGACTGAAAATTCATCTGTCAATCCATTGGACTTGAGCCATGTCATTATATCAAAATGATGCAATTGGACTCTTGAGATCATGCCTTGAACCAATTGATCATTTTCTAGGTCAAAAACCAGTAATTGCCCTTTCCCGGTCAAAACCCTAATTTTGACCATTTTGCCCTTTTGAAGATTTGATCAAACTTCTTGAGGAATTATGGTCCAAACTTGATCAAATGATACATATGAGTTTAAAATGTTGATGTGGATAAAAATTGTGAAGTTTGACTGTATATTGGTCACAGTTGACTTTTTCCCAAATATAACTAATTTTTTAGGTCAACTGCTCAATTGACTGAGCAAAAATGTGATCCAAGACTTGAAACTTGACATGGGTAATCTTGGGGGTCAATAATGATCTATGAAAGTTATATGAGGCCTTGGAAGTTCAAATATACTTGTGCAATCTCAAACCCTAATTTTGGTCATTAGTGCTTAAGGAGGTGTCTTGAGCTGATCAACCCTAATGCAGTCTTGAACCAAAGGAGATCTTGTGAGAAAATACTTGATAAATGGAGAGGGAAATTTTTTGGGTACAACACGTTGTATACCATACATCATTTTGCACATATTTTTACATTTTTGTTCATACCCTAGTGTCTTACTGTGTTTCTTTATTTTGTTCAGTCAGCAAGATGTCTCATCGATATAATATTCGAGCTAATTCGAGAAAGAAGATGGAAAATATTAAACAAGAGAATCGCGAGCTACGTGAAGAAGTTACTGCTTTGAGGGCCTATATGGCCAATCTGACTTCTTTAGTGGAATCTTTAGTGGTTGCTCGGAATCAGCCACCACCTCCTCCTCAATCTACTCAGCCACAACAAACGAATGTTACTTCTGAGGTTCAGTCGATTCCCATTTTTGTTACTCCAGTTAATTTTGCTCAATACCGTATGCCTTCGGGTTACCCATGGGGAATGCCTGAGAATTTCATGCCAGAAGGTTACAATCCTGATGCTCAAGTTGCTCCATTTACTCAAACTGCTGTTATTTCTGCACCTCTTGTGGTACATGTTACTCCTGTTGCTAATAATGAGATTTGTTATGTTGGGCCTCCTATGGTGAATGTTATGCCTGTTATTAATGATGAAGTTTATCACCCTATTCCTCCGCCAAGTGAAAGTTTGGGCTTCTATGACCGATTGGATGATTTTCAGGACCAATTCAATGAAATGCAGAAAGAAGTGAAGGCTCTCTGAGGGAAAGAGTTACTCAGACAGAATATCAGTTACCTCTGCTTAGTTCCTAATGTAAAAGTGCAAGCAAAGTTTAAAGTGCCTGAATTTGAGAAGTACAAGGGAAACTCTTGTCCTCGTGACAACCTGGTGATGTATATCAGAAGGATGTCTACTCATATTAATGACCAACACTTGCTTATCCATTTCTTTCAGGATAGTTTAACCAATGCTGCTTTGAAATGGTATATGAGATTGGACAGTAGCAACAACCGCATGTTCAATGATTTGGGTGTAGCTTTTATTAAGCAGTATAAGTACAACATGTTTATGGAACCTGACCATGATCAGTTGAGAGTGATAACCCAGAAAGATAAGGAGTCATTCAAAGAGTATGTGCAGTGTTAGCACAAAGTTGCTGCCCAAGTGGTACCCCGGATGGGAGAGCAATAAATGACCAAGGTCTTCCTGAAAACCCTTGGATTATTTAATTATGAAAGGATGGTTGTCAGTGCGCCAAGTGATTTCACAGATATGGTAAGTATGGGTGTTCGTCTAGAAGAAGCTGTCAGGGAAGGACACTAGATGAAAGACGAAGGAACAAAGAAATCATCATATGGGTTTTCTAGAAAGAAAGAAAGTGAAACAAATGTTGTCGTTGAGGAAAGAAAGTTTAGACCTTCCAGGAAACGTCTTCAGTACCAACAATAAGTTGCCTTTATGACTCCAATCGTCAATGTAGCTCCGAGTGTTATTGCCTATCAAAGAGCACCGCCTCAAGGTAATCAAGGTAAAGGTCGGAAGAGAGAAGCTTTTGACCCTATTCTAATGAGTTATGTAGATTTGCTTCCGGATTTGATTCATAAGAAATTGGTGCAGACTAGGCCTCCCCATGTTATACCTTCACTTTTACCATGTTATTACAAGGCAGATTAGACTTGTGCTTTTCATCAAGGAGCCCCAGGGCACAACATTGAAAGATGTTATTCCTTGAAGTCTGAAGTTTAGAAGATGGTGAGATCTGGTCTCATGTCTTTTAAAGATATTGGTCCTAATGTGAAGGATAATCCACTACCTAAACATGGAGGTGGAAGTGTTGTAAATATGGTTGCTGGATGTCCTGGAGATTTCTGAATTTTTGATATCAACCTGGTCAGAGGTAATTTAGTGAAGATGTATGATGATATCTATGAATTCAACTATTATACACATGACCATGTCGATTGTATTATTTGCAGTACAAATATCCATGGATGTGATAAAGTGAGAGCTGATCTTCAAGAAATGATGGATGAAGGTATTATCCATATAATCAGACCAAGGGTTGAATATGAAGAAGATGTGAATATGGTTTATGGATGTCCCGGTGAATTCCAGATTTTTTATGTGAATTCCATGAATGATGATCTGGTACAACTGCACGCTACATTTTGCCACATGGATGGCCAAGAAGAACATCATTATGGGTCCAATCAGACCTATTATAGGGATTCTCGTGGTTGTTCTATCGTAATAAAAGGTGTTCAGTTATTGCTAGATAATGGTGCTATCAAAGTCACAGGAAATAGAGATAATTATAATGGAGTTAATGTGATTGAAGATTACTCAGTTGAGGCCATGTCTGATGATGAATATGTTTCTGCTAATGAGTTCTTTTCTTATGATGAAGGTATGTTCTCCGGTAATGATTATGTGATGCCTAAATATTCTAAAGTGGGGGTGAATGTCATTTTGTCTTGTTTTTGTGTTCCCGCCCTTGTAGATATTGAGTACCATAGCAAGCCTGTTATTGCTCCCGTGGTTATTTATATACTTGGTCTTATCCCATATGGATCAAACAAAGTTGTGCCCTATAAGTACAATGCAACTATCCTGGAAGATGGTGTGGAAATTCCTATTCAACCTTTGTTCCATAACGAGAATATTGTTGAAGTTAGTCGGGTAACCCGCAGTGGTCATGTCGTCGCCCCTACCTTTCGAGGAGATGTTAATTCTAATAAAAAGGTTGTTGAGAATATTGAACCTAAGAAAATGATAGGATAATCTAGTGGCGATGCCTTGGAAAGGGATGTGGATGACTTGTTGAAAATCATCAAGATGAGTGATTACAAGATTGTGGATCAGTTGTTGCAAACTCCATCTAAGATTTCCATTCCAGCCTTACTAATGAATTCTTCAGCTCATCGGGAATCTCTAATGAGAGTGTTGGATCAGGCTTTTGTTGAAAGTGACATGTCTCTGGATCAATTCAGCAGTATTATGGGGAATATTACATCTTGTAACAATCTAAGCTTTTGTGATGATGAGTTTCCTGATGAAGGAAGAAACCATAACATGGCTCTTCATATTTCCATGAATTGTAAGAATGACTCTTTGTCTAATGTGTTGATTGACAATGGATCTACTTTGAATGTCATACCGAGAAGTACTCTCATGAAGCTTAAATACCAAGGAGCTTCCATGTGCCCAAGTGGCATTATAGTGAAAGCTTTTGATGGTTCGAGAAAGTCTGTCATCAGAAAAATAGATTTACCTTTTCACATAGGTCCACACTTATTCCAGATAACCTTTCATACTATGGATATTGTCCCTGCCTATAGCTGTTTATTGGAGCGACCGTGGATCCATGAAGCAAGAGTTGTTACTTCAACCTTGCATCAGAAGCTGAAATTTGTCCATGAAGGAAAGGTAGTCATTGTGAATGGTGAGCAAGCTCTGTTGATATCTCATTTGTCTTTCTTTAGCACTGTAGAAGATGAAGCCGCTGTTGGAACTCAGTTCCAAGCTTTGTCTATTGAAAATATAAGTAAGAATGAAAATTATATCGCCTCATTTAAGAATGCACAACAGGTAGTGCATAAAGGCCCTAGCATGGTGTGGAGGCAGATTATTAATCCTCCTGTGAAATGGAATGGCACTGGTTTGGGTTTCTCCATAAAGAAATAAGTTGTGAAGCCGAAGCCCGCTTTGAGTAAATATCAAGACATCTTTCGCAATGCAGATTATCTTTATCTGACTACTCCAAGGATCAACGTTATTCTTGAAGATGAATAAGAGCAAGAGGTGTCGAACTTCGTGACGCATGGAGTCATAGTCCAGAATTAGATCATTGTTGATGTTCCTTCTTGCATTCATATTTCAAAGTAATTTGTTTTTTGTTTCTCTTTTCAAAAATCTTTCACTTTGCCCAAGGTGAAAGTAATCATTATATGGGCGTATCTTTTGTTTTTATTTTTAAGATCATTAATAAAAGTTATTTTGATTCCTAAATTATGTCTTTATTTTCTGCTTTTTCTTGGAAAACGGTAATAAAAAAACCTTTTGAAATAAATAATAACTGTAAATAAATCTGCATAACCACTTGTTACATGTGTCAGTTTCTAAAATAAATCATAAATCATATGTGCTGATTAATTGAAAAACCCTTTGAGTGCAATAACCTTGCACCCTCTCCCAAATTTGAATATCCTGTGTACGTGGCCGAAGAAGAAGAATATGATGAAATTCCAGAAGAGGTTTCATGGTTTCTTAAGCGCGAGGAAAGTACCATTAAGCCGTATAAAGAGCCATTGGAGATGATTAACTTGGGTTCAAAGGAAGATCTGAAAGAAGTCAAGATTGGGGCACTACTTTATTCCGATGTGAATAGCAGGTTGATTGAATTATTGAAAGAGTATGTGGATATCTTTGCTTGGTCTTATCAAGATATGTCTGGTTTGAATACTGATATTATGGAACACTATTTTCCGCTTAAGCTAAAATGTCCACCGATCAAGTCAAAGCTGCAAAGAACCCACCCCGACATGGCACTGAAAATTAAAGAAGAAGTTTTAAAGAAGATTGGAGCCAGTTTTCTGGTGACATCAGTATACCATCAGTGGATTGCCAATATTGTTCCCATACCAAAAAAATATGGAAAAGTCCGCATGTGCATCGATTATAAAGATTTAAATAAGGCAAGTCCAAGAGATGATTTCTCATTACCGCATATTGATATGTTGGTTGATAGTACAAAAAAATTCAAAGTATTTTTGTTCATGGACAGATTTCGCAGATACAATCAAATTAAGATGGCCCATGAGGACATGGAAAAACAATGTTTATCATACTCTGAGGATTATTCTATTACAGAGTGATTCTCTTCGGGTTAAAGAACGCTTGTGCAACGTACTAGAGGGTTATGACAACCCTATTCCATAATCTGATGCATAAGGAAATTGAGGTATATGTTGATGATATGATTTCCAAATCTCAGACTGAGGAAGGGCATATAGAAGATTTTTTGAAGATGTTTCAGCGTTTAAGGAAATATTTTCTCTGCTTGAATCCAAATAAGTGTACTTTTGGTGTTCGTTCGAGAAAGTTGCTAGGTTTCATTGGCATCCAAAAATTAATTGAAGTCGGCCCTGATAAAGTTAAAGAAATTCAAGAAATGCCTGCACCAAGAACTGAAAAGCAAGTTAGAGGCTTCCTTGGACGTTTGAATTACATCTCCAGATTTATTTCCCACGTGACTGCAATATGTGAATCGATCTTCAAACTGTTAAAGAAAGATCAAGGTTGTGTGTGGACGGACGATTGTCAAAGGGAATTTGAAAGCATTAAAGAGTATCTACTTGAACCTCATATCTTGCTCCCTTTTGTTGAAGAAAGATCATTGATTATGTATCTGACTGTGTTAGATAATTCTATGGGCTGTATTTTAGGACAACAAGATGAAACATGAAGGAAAGAATATGCCATTTGTTATCTCAGTAAAAAGTTTACTGACTGTGAGTCACAATATTCTATGCTGGAAAAAACATGTCACGCTTTGGCCTGGGCGACAAAGCGATTGCGACAATATATGTTGAATCATACTACTTGGTTGATTTCCAAAACGGACCCAATTAAGTATATCTTTGAAAAGCCTGCTCTTAGTAGAAGAATTGCCCGTTGGCAAATGTTTTTGTCTAAATATGATATTGAATATCGTACTCAGAAGGATATAAAAAGCAGTTTGTTGGTAAATTACCTTGCTTACCAACCAGTTGACGATTATTAGTCTGTTAAATATGATTTACCTGATGAGGATGTGATGTATTTGAAAGTAAAAGATTGTGATGAACCTTTACCTAAGGAAGGTCCTGATCCTGAAACTCGATGGGGTATGGTGTTTGATGGAGCTGTAAATGCTTATGGAAAAGGAGTTGGTGTTATGATTATCACTCCCCATGGGTCAAATATCCCTTTTAATTCAAGGTTAGCATTTGATTGTACCAATAATATGGCAGAGTATGAAGCTTGTATCATGGGTCTTGAAGAGGCTATAGATCTCATAATCAAAATTCTATATGTATATGGTGATTCACCTTTGGTAATAAATCAGATTAAAGGAGAATGGGATACTTGTCATGTTGGTTTGATTCCCTACAAATATTATGCAAGAAGATTATTACCTTTCTTCAATAAAGTTGAATTCCATCATATTCCCAAAGATGGGAATCAAATGGCAGATGCTTTAGCCACTTTGGCTTCTATGTACCAGGTAAATTCTTGGAAGGATGTACCTCAAATCACAGTTTGACATCTGAATAGGCCAGCTCATGTGTTTGCGACAGAGGGAATGTCAAACAAAAAACCTTGGTATTATGATATCAAACACTTTCTCCAGACTCAGGTACCCGCTTGGTGCGTCGAAAAAAGATAGAAAGACATTGAGAAGGTTGACAGGTAGCTTTTTCCTCAATGAAGATGTGCTATACAAAAGAAATTATGACATGGTCTTGTTCAAATGCATGGATAGACACGAAGCAGACATATTGATGCATGACATCCATGAAGGTTCCTTTGGTACCCATGCCAATGGACATTGATGGCACAGAAGATGCTTATGGAATGTTACTATTGGCTGACAATGGAATCTTACTGTTACAAATTTACGAAGAAGTGCCATAAGTGTTAGATTTATGCTGACAAGATTCATGTGCCTCCAACACTTATCAATGTTATTTCTTCCCCGTGGCCTTTTTCTATGTGGGGTATTTATATGATTGGAATGATTGAACCCAAGGCATCGAATGGACATCATTTCATCTTGGTGGTAATTGATTACTTCACAAGTGGGTGGAAGCAGCTTCCTATGTGTAATACGGTGGGAGAATTGACTTGGGATGTTTTGTGTTTATCGTGATTGTTGCGGTTAGCAAGAGTCACCACCGACTTTTCTTTTATCCAAATAAAGGAAAGGGTGAAAAGAACAGGAAAGACTTTTGAGATTATTTCTTGAGTTCGGGGGGTAGATTATGAAAACGGAATGTGTTAGCGCCCTTTTCATCCATAGTTATCTATGGGCTCTTAGTTGCTTGCTAGATCACTTGCTTTGTTTGAAAATGTGTTTTGTGGTGGTTTTGAAAGTATTTTTGAAAAGGCGCATTCGTTTAGGCGAACTTTGTAATGGTTCTCATTTTGTAAGAACGTATACAAAGTGTTGGACTTTTGAAAGTGTTTGGTGTGTGTTTGTTTTGAAAGTGAGCAAGAAACTAAGAACGTTTATACCTACTCAAAAGTCTTTTTTTGTTCGTTTCTCTCTTCCTTTGATATTGCTATCTCACCATTGATTGGTAAGAAGCCTTATCTTTGGATGTAAGAGGGACGGTCGTGGGTCATCGTATAGTCATGAATAGAAATGTTGTGAGATATATTAGAATTTCTCTTGAGGGACTAAGATCACTTGTAAGACAACATTTGAAGCGTCATCGAGGAACTATGATCTTGTATTTTTTATTGTTTTTGCTAAGACATCCCGCATGCATAACATGACCATTTTTTAGGCAACAAGTGGAGTTAACCTTAGGGGTGCATGTGTGAATAGTGTTTTTGATTTGCATGCATTTAATCTTTGATTAGGGTTATCTACTTATTGATTTTTATCTTCCCATACAAATCCTAATTACTAGCATTTATATGAAAGCGATAAATTAAGGAAAGTAAATATTCTACGCTATTACAATCATTTGGGGATGGGGTATACAAATTTACAAATGGGGGATGAAAGCAATAAAGTTCTAATTATACTATTACAACCATATTGAATATTGCAAGATAAAATGTGCAAGAATATAAAAGCAATGTGAAAGGAAAAGAAAATTGTTTTTTGTTTATGAAAAGTCTTGATTTAATTAAACTAATAAAAGAAAAAAATTTAATTAGTTAAAATCCCAAAATTCTAAGTTGATTTAATTAGAAAAGAAAGTAAAAGCAAAAACTAAGTTAAAAATTAATTTAATCAAGAAAAGAAATTTGTTAAGAAAAATGTTTTTTTATAGTTTTTAATAAAGAAAAAAGACCTAAAAGATGCTACTTTGAATAAATCATGAATAATGAAAATAAAAATATTTTTGCTGAGATTTTTATATATTCATAAAATAGACCTAATAAACTAGTAGTGTGCAAAAAATAGTTCAAAAGGAGTTAATTTGATGGGTTAAATAAATTGTTGAAGTTTATTAAAAATGTAAAATGAGTCAAGTGATAAAAATAAGATTTTGGTCCTGCCAAGGCTTGAACTCAAGATATTCAGGTTGTTGGCTCAAAAAAATACTACTAGGCTAAGTGTGTTTGCTTGTAAACCATGTGCTTGCATGATATTATATGAGAAGTTTTCTTCCTGAAATCACAAAAATCACAAAAATAACACAAAAGGGGGGTTCACTATGGTTCGAACATACACCCTTAGGATAAGAAATGACATGAAACACGCGCTGCTTGCCACTAGGGTGGCTGTTACATCTATTAGTGAAACAACAATCATTAAATATAAAATGAAATTAGATGTAAAAATTTAAAAATGGTCAGACCCTCCTTCTTCTTCCTCCTGCACGCTAACGGTTACGGTAATAACAATATTTTCCATATTTTTCAAAAAAACTCTAACTTCCTCATTTCTCAACCAAATTGAAAAATGTAAAAATGAAACTTGCTTAGAATTTCGCAAGGATTTCAAATATGTAATTATTTTTTATTTATTCCCACTATAACTCACGAATTTCTACCTGTACCAAACTGAAAACCTAAATGTCCAAAAAATTCAGTTTCAAAATTCTCATCCCACAGTCAATTAAAATGAAATTTAAGGACATGGTTAGCTTCATAGACATGATATATATATTTTATCTTTTGAAAGTAAGTGCAAATGATGCTTGTATCAAGATTTCAAAGTTGGAAAAACTTACCTCTTGATGCAAAAATTCAATGGCCTCTACACGACTTCCAGAAGCAATATGATGATTGCTTTAGCTTCCTGGGACCTTGGTGAGTATGTTGCAACTTTTACTTTGCCTTGAAAGTGTCTAGATTGGTCTACTCAAGTCAAGTTGCAATGGTGGATTTTGAAAATGGTGGATGATGGAAATGATGTTACAGTGACGAAACATGGGTATGGATAGTTTCTATATGATATATATGAAGTGTTTAGATGATTTGTTTGGATAATATTTACAAGAGTGATGAGTTTCGAAGTTATGGTTTCAAAAGCTTAAAAATGGTGATTTTTGGCCAATTTGGGTTTGAGAGTGTATGAGGGGGTTTAAGAGCTTGTAAAATCATGTCCTCGGTTTCATAAGAGTGTCTTGATATATAGGGAAAAAATTGGAGACTTGAGATGGTCAAATTACCAAGATCATATGTTATGACATTTTTGCTTGTTTTGGAAGCAAAGTGGAAAACCAAAATCCCAATGTGTGGTACAAGCTATGTAGAGTGGTTGAATCACTTTAAACATACTTCTTTTGAGTTGCTAGGTTGAGTGTGTGCAGATGAAGCCATTTAGAGGCTCAAGAAGGGTTGACATTATGAAAAAGCTTGCTTTACAAGAATGGATATGTTACTTTTTGCAATTTCAACCATAAGTGGTATCAAGACTTGGATAAAACATCAAATCCTTGTGTAATACACTTAGGGTCTGTGTAATTACTTAATTATGGAGAGATTTAGAAGCAACATGTGTTAAGACTATAGAAAAATAGGATAGTTTTACTGTAATTCTATGGATGAATATAGTTTTACTATTTTTGCTATTTTTAGATAGTTAGTTACAATTTTCTGATTGGTTATTAAGTGATAACAACACTATATATGGATAAGGCCATCACACGTGTAATATAACAAAAAAGGCTATCATTCTTGCTCATTATCTTCTTCCCTCTTCTTTTACATTTCTTGTTGTTTTCTTCTTCAAATGCTGAAATATTTTCTTCTTCAATGGTGAAATAGCTTCACCACAATATGGTATCATTCGCCAATTCGATCCTTATTCTGTTGCTTCTCAATTGAAGCTTTATTTCATGCTTCCTTCCCTCTGCATCCATGGCTCCTCCTCGAACTTCACCTATTGATCCAGCTTTGGATCAAACTTCACCATTCTTCGTTCATCCCAGTGATGGTCCCAGTTCTGTTACAATTCTTCCTAAGCTTACTGGCTCTAACTATCACTCATGGGCTCGAAGCATGAAGAGGGCGCTCGGTGGAAAAATGAAGATTGAGTTCATTGATGGATCCCTTCCTGCTCCCGTTGATTCTTTTGATCCATCCTTACGTTCTTGGAATCACTGCAACATGCTAGTTCATTCTTGGATCATGAATTCAGTTTCAGATTCCATTTCACAGTCCATCGTTTTCTTGGAGAATGCGCTTGATGTATGGAATAACTTGAAAGAATGATTCTCTCAGGGCGATCTCATCTGTATTTCTGAGCTACAACAAGAAATATACAACCTCAAGCAAGAAACCAAATCGGTAACTGAATTCTTTTCTGAACATAAAATTCTTTGGGAAGAATTAGATTTGTATTTGCCTTTACCAACTTGCACATGCCGCATCAAATGTTCTTGTGAAGCTATGTGCAGTGCAAGATCCAACCATCAACTAATTCAAGTTATCAGATTTTTGACTGGTTTGAAGGATCAATTTGCTGTTGTTAAGTCCCAAATTTTGTTAATGGATCCTCTGCCAAATATGAATAAAATATTCTCCATGGTTATTCAACATAAGAGACAACTCCAGCTTCCTATTTCCAATGATGAGTCCCAAACCTTGATTAATGCTGCTGATTCCAAGAAATATGGTGCAAGAAACAATACATTCAGACATGGAACTCGTGTTTGCACTTTCTGTGGCAAGAATAATCACACTGTTGAAAATTGCTTCAAGAAACATGGTGTTCCACCACATATGCAGAAGCAGTTTCAGAATTCAGCTAACAATGTTGCATCAGATGGCAATGATGATGAATCTTCTTCTAATGATGCTGACATCAAAAGTGATAATTCACCTATGACTCAAGGTCAATTCAATACTCTAATGGAGCTAATTCAGAAATCCAGCATTGGCCAATCTTCAGGATGTACTTCTTCTAATCAAGTTGTTGTTGGTCATCTATCAACAGGTAACACCTCTCATTGCATGCATAGTAGTAGTAATAGTTCTTGGATCATTGATTCTAAAGCTTCTGATCATATATGTAGTTCTATCATATGGTTTCACTCATATAAGCAAATTGTTCCAATCAGTGTTAGATTGCCAAATGGACAATGTCTTGTTGCTAGCTATTCTGGTACAATTCATTTTTCCCCTAATTTCATTGTGCACAATGTCCTTTTACTTCCTGAGTTTTCTTTAAATCTTTTATCTGTTTCCAAAATTTGTGAATCTTATAATTGTAATGTCAGATTTCTCAACTCACAATTTTTTACACAGGACAAAGTCACCTTGAGGATGACTGGTTCTGCTGAGCAAAAGGATGGACTGTACTACTTAAAATTAAGAGATAATGTGTCATCTGCTATAGCAGCCACAATCACCTTACCTGAAAAAGCCTTATGGCATTTTAGATTAGGACACTTATCCAATAACAGACTTTTGTACCTACATTCCCAATTTCCCTTCATCACAGTTAACCATAAATATGTTTGTGATGTATGTAGTTATGCTAGACAAAGAAAACTTTCCTATACTATTAGCAATAATAGAGCTGCTCATCCTTATGAATTGATTCATTTTGATATTTGGGGACCTCCTGTTGTCCAATACTTGCATGGTCATTCATACTTTTTAACTGTTGTTGATGATTGTAGCAGATTCACATGGATAACCTTAATGAAAGCTAAGTCTAAAGCTAGACAGCATGTCAAAAATTTTGTCAGTCTCAAAGAAAACCAACATCAGTTTTCTGTCAAAATTATCAGAACTGATAATGGTGCTGAATTTCATATTCCTGAATTTTATGCTTCTAAAGGAATCATTCATCAGACCAGTTGTGTTGAATCTCCATAAAAAAATGGTAGAGTGGAGAGGAAACATCAACATTTATTAAATGTTGGACGAGCTCTTCTTTTTCAGTCCAAGCTTCCCAAGAAATTTTGGTCATATGCCATTTTGCATGCCACCTTCATTATAAATAAGCTACCTACCCAAACTTTAAATAACCTTTCTCCTTATTTCATACTACATAATGAGCATCCAGATATGCATAGTCTCAAAGTGTTTGGATCTTTAGCCTTTGCATCCTCCTTAAATGTGCATAGATCAAAACTTGATTCAAGAGCTCACAAATGTGTTTTCTTAGGATACAAGAATGGAATGAAGGGCGTGGTACTCTATGATATTAATAATCATACCATTCTTGTCTCTAGAAATGTCATACACCATGAACACATATTTCCCTATCCAAATACCAATTCTATTAACTGGGACTATCATCTTCACAAAGAATCCATTGACTCACCTCAACATGTTCCATCACAGAATATTGAACCTATTATTGAAGAACATGATCATCACAATACCATAGCCAATGACACATTATATTACTCTAACACTGACCCTAAAACTGTAGAAAACACTGATGAGAACCATGACCTCCAACATATGCCTGATACTGAAAATTGCAAAACTCAGTCTAGACCTGTTAGAACAAAACAGACACCCCATTATCTCTCAGATTATGTGTGCAATACATATGATGTATCAGCAGTCAAGTCATCATCAGGTACATCTAAAGTTATTTATCCAATTTCAAATTATGATTCATTACTTTTTCTATCTGCATCTCATCGTGCTTTTGCATCTAATATCACTCTCATTCATGAGCCAAAGACTTACAAAGAAGCGTGTATATCTTAACATTGGACTAAAGCCATGAAGATCGAATTAGATGCATTAGATAAGAATAGAACTTGGAATATAGTTGATTTGCCACCACATGTCAAACCAATTGCTAACAGATGGGTGTACAAAGTGAAGCATAGAGCAGATGGCACGATAGAGAGGTATAAAGCGCGACTTGTGGCCAAAGGCTACAATCAAATCGAAGGACTTGATTTTTTTGACACATTTTCACCAGTAGCAAAGCTTACAACTGTCAGAACCCTTCTTGCGACTGTAGCTATCAACAATTGGTTTTTACACCAACTTGACGTTAACAATGCTTTTTTACAAGGGGAATTGAAAGAAGATGTGTACATGACCATACCTGAAGGGGTTCCATGTCACAAACCTAATCAGGTATGTAAACTTCAGAAGAGTTTATATGGTCTGAAGCAAGCAAGTCGCAAATGGTATGAAAAGTTAACTGCTCTTTTATTGCACCAAGGGTACACTCAATCTACTTCTGATTACTCCCTTTTTACTTTGAAAACTGATGCAAACTTCACAACAATTTTAGTATATGTTGATGACATAATCTTAGCTGGCACTTCTATGCCTGAATTTGATCGTATCAAGCTCATTCTAGATGAAACTTTTAGTATCAAGGACCTTGGAATATTGAGGTATTTTCTTGGCCTCGAGGTTTCTCACTCAAAGGCAGGCATTTCTTTATCACAGCGAAAATATTGTCTTGATCTTTTGCAGGAATCTGGTATGCTTGGATCTAAACCAGCTCCCACACCTCTTGATCCATCTGTCAAGCTACATGCTGATAGTGGCAAAGCCTTTGAAGACATTGGAGCTTATAGGCGTTTAATAGGTCGTTTGCTGTATCTTAACACAACACGTCCAGACATTACATATGCCACCCAACAACTCAACCAGTTTCTTCACAATCCAACAATGGCACACTATCATGCTGCTTGCAGAGTCATACGCTACTTGAAGAATAGCCCTGGTAGAGGAATTCTGTTTCGAAGGAATGCTGAATTGCAACTTCTTGGTTTCTCAGATTCAGATTGGGCAGGGTGTATTGATTCAAGAAAGTCTATTTCGGGCTATTATTTTTTTCTTGGAACTTCTCATATATCATGGCGTGCGAAGAAGTAAGATACTGTTTCCAGATCATCTTCAGAGGCAGAGTATCGGGCACTATCTTTTGCTACATGTGAACTGCTTTGGTTGATAGTTCTCATGAAAGAATTGCACATCACATGTACCAAACTCCCTGTCCTGTACTGTGACAGCCAAAGTGAAATGCATATTGCACTCAATCCGGTATTTCACGAAAGAACTAAGCACCTTGAGATTGACTGTCATTTAGTCCGTGAAAAACTGCAGCAAGGCTTACTTCGGCTTCTACCAATTTCAATTCATGAACAACTAGTTGATTTCCTAACCAAAGCTTTATCCACTTCAACTTTCAACAAGTTCATTTCCAAGCTTGGCATGATAAACATTCACCATGCTTAGCTTGAGAGGGGCTGTTAAGACTATAGAAAAATAGGATAGTTTTACTGTAATTCTATGGATGAATATAGTTTTACTATTTTTGCTATTTTTAGATAGTTAGCTACAATTTTCTGATTGGTTATTAAGTGATACCAACACTATATATGGATAAGGCCATCACACGTGTAATATAACAAAAAAGGCTATCATTCTTGCTCATTATCTTCTTCCCTCTTCTTTTACATTTCTTGTTGTTTTCTTCTTCAAATGCTGAAATATTTTCTTCTTCAATGGTGAAATAGCTTCACCATAATAACATGGCCTGAAAAGGGAGATTGAATGAAAAGGTTATGATATTTGATTATGAGTTCATCACAAAAATGACTTATAATTCAAGTTTATCATTCCAACTTCAAGTCTTCGAATCTCCTAGCTCAAAAATGATCTCTTCAAGTTCTTGGACATTTTGAAAATCTTGGAAAATCCTCTACAACTTTTATGCTGGACATTTTTGAAGAATCAATTTGGAACTAGGTGAAAAGTTGTCATGAAGTTAGGTCAAATTCCTGACTAAAATACTCAAAATTTCACTGTATTTTTAGTATCATGGACATGTCTTCATAAATTCATAACTTGAAATCCAAGCATTTCTAGAAAAAGTTCTGCCCTACAATGTTTTAGATCTCATTGAGATCTACAACTTTCATGTTGGAAGTTTTCCTTGAATCATCTTGCATCATGGTGGAAATTTGGCACAAAGTTATGAAAAAATGTTAACTTTCCAACACTTAGAAAAAATTTCTAAGTCCTAGAATTTTGACTTTTCAAAGATAACTTTGAATTTTCAATTTCTTGATGAACAAACTTCATATTTTTACATGTCTTGATGAAATATGATTTTTGAAACTTGATTTTGATCAAAAATTCAAAGTTTGACTTTTCAGTATACAGTTGACTTTTCATTAGTTGACTGAAATTCATCTGTCAATCCAATGATCTTAAAAGGTGATTTGAAACATGCCATTAGGTAAAAATCATGTATTTGAATCCTTGAGATCATGTCTTAACCCAATAAGTCATTTGTTAGGTCAAAGGTCAAAAATTGAACCTCCTCAGTAAAAACCCTAATTTTGACCATTTTGCCCTTTTGATGATCTGATCAAATTTCTTGAAGAATTGTGATCCAAACTTGATCAATTGACATATATGAGTTCACCATGTTGATATGGATAAAAAATTATGAAGTTTTACTGTAGGTTGACCACAGTTGAATTTTTATCCAATACAGTTGGTTTTAGGTCATCTGATCAACTGATTGAGCAAAAATGTGATTCAAAGCTTGAAACTTGACATGAGAAATATTGAGGGTTCCTAATGATCCGAAATTCATTTGAGGCCTTGAAAGTCCAATTGTCCTTATGAAAACTCAAACCCTAATTTTGAGTTGTCAGTATTTGAGGAGGTGTCTTGAGTTGACCAAACCTTGTGTAGTCTTGAATCAATGGAGATCTTATGAGAGATTTCTTGAGAAATGAGATGGAAAATTTTGGGGTACAACACTATGCTAACGTCACCAAGCAGGTGGTAGTACGCTTTATCAAGAACAATCTTATATGTCGGTATGGCGTGCCAAGAAGGATTGTCACTGACAACAGCTAAAATCTAAATAACAAGATGATGATAAAACTTTGTGAAGAATTCAAGATTGTCCACTATAATTCGTCTCCTTACAGACCTAAGATGAATGGGGTTGTTGAAGCTTCTAACAAAAACATTAAGAAGATCATCCAGAAGATGGTTGTTACCTATAAGGATTAGCATGAGATGCTCCCTTTTTCTTTGCATGGGTATCGTACATCCGTCCGCACTTCAACAAGAACAACCCCGTTCTCTCTTGTGTATGGTATGGAAGAATTGCTCCCCGTTGAGGTTGAGATTCCCTCTTTGCGTGTGATAACAGAAACTAAGTTGTCAGAGGCTGAATGGGTCTAGAATAGGTTTGACTAGTTGAATCTTATTGAAGAAAAGAGAATGACAGCTTTGTGTCATGGTCAGTTATATCATAAGAGAATTAAGAAAGATTTTGATAAGAAGTTCAAGCCTCGTGAATTCAGAGAAGGCAACCTCATGCTCAGAAATATCATGTCATTTAACACTGATTCTAGGGGCAATTGGACTCCCAATTATAAAGGCCCATATGTTGTCAAGAAAGTCTTCTCTGGCGGTGCATTGATTCTTGAAACTATGGATGGAGAGGAATTCCCATGTCCCTAGAATTCTGACACAGTCAAGAAATACTTCACCTAAATAAATGAAAGAACATCTTGCTAAGTTGAAAACCCAAAAGGGTGGCTTAGGCAAAAAAGAGCGTCTCGGTAGGCTGAAAACCCGAAAGGGCAGTCTAGGAAAAAGTAAGATACACAAACAGAATAAGTTTTCCCGCTAGGTTGAAAACCCGCGAGGGCAGCCTAGAAAAAATTTAGGGATTTCTTGGCAAGTAACTGTGTCAGACGAGACTGATAACTCGAAAGTTGGAAACTCGCGACTCAAGGATCGAAGAGGAAATAAACTGACAACTCGAGGGTTGGAAACTCATGACTCAAGGATCGGAGAAGAAACAAATTGAAAATTCGAGGGTTGGAAACTCACGACTCAAGGATCGAAGAAGAAAAAAACTGATAACTCGAAGGTTGGAAACTCACGACTCAAGGATCAGAGAGGAAACAAACTGACAACTCGAGGGCTGGAAACTCGCAACTCAAAGGATAGAGAAGAAACAAATTGACAATTCGAGGGTTAGAAGCTTGCGTCTCAAGGATCAGAGAGGAAACAAACTGATAACTCGAAGGTTGGAAACTCGCAACTCAAGGATTAGAGAGGAAACAAATTGAAAACTCGAAGGTTGGAAACTCGCGACTCAAGGATCAGAGAGGAAACAAACTGACAACTCGAAGGTTGGAAACTCGTGACTCGAAGATCGAAGAGGAAAGAAACTGATAACTCGAAGGTTAGAAACTCGCGACTCAAGGATCAGAGAGGAAACTAACTAACAACTTTAAGGTTGGAAACTTGTAACTCGAAGATCAGAGAAGAAACAAATCCCTCATATGTAAGGCAGTGAGGGGACTTAGAAAAGGTAAGCAATAACCGAGATTGGTTATCTGCACAAAGCAAAATAACTACATTATCCCACAGGCCGAAGCGGGGTGTAATTCTTCAAGAGTGGTAATTATTTGAATTTCCACACACAAAGTATGAATACTCAAACAATTGAGAAGAAATATAAGTTATACACCAAATCTGACTTGCACTTTAATTGCAATGGCAAATACGGGTTAAAATACCGCAACAAGAGTTGTCAAAAATTAAGACGCTTAATATATGAATTGTATTGTGGATTTGTGGGGAAATGTCACTAGGTCAAGAATACTTGCAGATAGAACAATAAGAAGATACGGTTCAAGGAAAAACCTGCGGGAAATATCACTTAGGATATCTAATAGAGTTCTCTTCGGAGAGGATCCACCAACCTAATTGGGGAAGAAAATGGTGCTTGAGAAAGACTTAAATTTGGCTTATGCTTCAATGCATGTTTGAGATTTTTAGCGTAATGCTCCATATCAAAGTAAATGCTACACGCTTTTGAGTGATGCAATGCAATGCAATGATGATTACTATATGCAATGTGCCAAAGCAAAGGGGTCTGTTGGGAGCTCAAATAATAGAGTACCGACTTTTGCTAAAGAATGACAATAATCTGGACTTAAATCCATGACTTCTGTTGAGGATAATAATCCTATCTTCTGATGGAGGAATGTCAATACTTTGGACTTAAAACTCTGATGAGCTGATGAGGAACACCAATACCTGGACTTAAATCTCTGATCTCTTCTGAGGATAACAATTCTGACTTCCCGACATGTTCTTCGAACTCACAAGTTGTTTAGCCTGCACCCTGACTTAACCAGATCAACTCTGAAGTGGAGGAAATTCCCTTGCATAACCCTGCCCAGGTCTGTAGGGCCTTTGAATAAATTCTCCTCGAGAGACTGAGATATGTACCATCATGAATAGTCTGTCCCAGGGTTATGAACTTTGGAACACTGCCACTGGATAACCAAAGTTGGATGTGGTTTCAATAATGCTTGGGTGACTGCCCCTGATTACTTAGCACTTTGATAGATTCTTCGAATCTTGACATAACTACACCATATTGATTGAACTCTTACTTCATGGAGTATTTACATGCTTCTTCCCCTTAGGATAGTCAAATTCTGATACTTTCACCTCTGCTTGATGGAGTACTAACATTGAAATATATGTGTCTTCTCCATAAATTCTTAACAATATATTTCCTCGCCTCATGCTCACAGAGGAATGAGGAGCTCACGTAGTTTTGAAGACAACACCCCCTTAGGGTAATTGACTTACGTCTTGAAAGTATGCTACTTAACAATCCGTACTTCTCAGCTTGAACTGCTTTGTACTCAAACAGATACTCAATGCAATATGTCCTTTAGAACCAACTGAAATAAGTATACCCTTGCTCAATGAATACCTCTAAGCAATCACACTTTTGCAATTGTCAAGATTTCCAAACAAATTTGCTTCTGATCATTTCACAAACCGATCTTCTTTTACTCAACAAAGTTACTAGAAGGTTTGTCCCATATTAAGATTATTCCCCAAAATGATTTGCTCTTTGACAAATTCCTGAAGCAATTTGTCCCTCGTGATGATCAAACTCTTCATTTGATGATCGTTATGCAAGCTCACTTGATGTTAAGCACTTGTTCACATGTAAAGAATATTTCTTATGTGAATGATAATTCTAATGCAAAGCTTTTGTTTGTCTTGAAGTTTAAAAACTTTTATTGAAAAGATGTCGTAACAATGATTTTTCTTGTATGAAAGAAAGTAAAAGATGGTGCGATACCAACTCAAATGTTTTAGCAAGCCTCATAGGAGTAAGATTATCGTACTCTCGTTACAGTATGCTTTCGAATTAATCCATGCTTCAGTTAGGACTTGCAAGGGTTGTAATGTGGTCTGGTTCACGGTTTCAGAAAAAAGGATTAAGACTCAAAGTCTAACCTAACCCACCCATTCTCCGTGATTTTATCCATTCCTACGTTCAGTTAAATCGATATGAGCCTTCATCTCTCAAGAGAATTTTATGATGGTTGAGGAACCACCGAGGTTTCTTGGACACGACAGTCGCTCACCTTTTGTTCTTGGTGTCTGATCACACAACTTTGCTCTTTGCTGAGGATTTTTCTTTGGTAATCCTTTTCGCTTTTTGTGCTTTTTCATTCTTTTTTCGTTTTTCCCTAACTTTTTCCTGGACAAATTCTTTTGAATTTTAATTTTCCAGTCCAGCGGGATGCCCTAATTTTTGCATAAGTCACTTGTTTTCAAGTTTTCTACTTAGCGAGCTTTCTTTTCTTTTTATTTTCTTTCATTCTTTTGTTTGAACAAATCGTGTGACCCCGGGTCATTTTGACTTTTTGGAAGGTGATGACTACCTTATTCCTCAGTTAATGAGGTATAACTGTTGTGATTTAGTCATCTTTTGACCTCCTAGTAGGTGAAGGATAACCATTATGGTTGATCCTTAGATGCACACTCTTGATGTGTGAGGGATAAGGTGTAATTGACCTCAGATATTCACTCTTTTTGAAATTTGAACGCTAGATTAAATTAACTGAATACTACCCTACCTCGGGTTAAAGATGAGGATTTTTTCAGTATAGAAAAGAAAATCCTACTTCAAGGCTCAAAGATGTTGACGAGGGTCTATCTCCCTTATATCTCCGGTGTTTGAGGATTTGAAACAATGCATGTACATCTTCAACATGGTTTTTATTCAAAAGTATATCATTTGAGATTTTAGGTATTATGTTCATCATACTCCCTCAAAAGTTATTTTCTTTGTTAACAAGAGTTGAGTATCTAAAGACAAAGAAAAATAATTAAGAGTGATAACGAATGAATTAATTCAAGACAAACATATTCAATGCATTGTTATTAATATTCAAAAACAAACAATTTTTGCATACAAGAAAGTACTGAACAAAACAAGAATAATTACAAATGAGAATTCAAGATGAAACTAGAAATTTCCATGTTGAGGAGACTTGACTCCATATGGACTTATTGCTTCGGAAGATGCTCTTGTAGTCTTGACACTCATTGAATCAAAGAGGAATTCAAATCTGACCATCTGGTGCAAAATTGATAGCCTTTGCATCAAGAAGATCTTGTACCTTATCTCTGAATGGCTTAGTCTTCGATTTAATAGCCAGGTGCCCGGGCGTGGTAACCACAATGGATGTTGGGATTAAATCCCACAGGATAATGATGAATAACAAGTTTCAACTACTTGGGTTACACCAAGGAAAGCTTGAGCAACTAAGGGAACAACTGACTATAAGGCATAAGAACAATGTCGAACACTCTTTTTGGCTTCCTGCCCCTCTGCCTACCCTGTTGCTTACGTCTCTATCGATGATTTTGCGACTGTGGCATATACTGAACATGTTGAACCAGTGGTTGGCTAACGGTTGTAATACAAATTTGTAGCTCATCCTGACTAGAATCAACTTCTTTAACTTGTCAAGGAATCTGAAATGGAGGATAAGCATGAGCTTCTTCCTCGTCCTTGGAAACAACACTTGTTTCACCTTCGAAGACAGTGACATCCTGGATTTTACCCATCTTGAGACCATTCTCAATTCGTTCTCCTATCACAACTAAATCTGAAAATTTAGGAGCAGTATATCTAACCATCATATAGGGACCTTGTAGGGTATCTATGAACATGTCCACAAGTTCTCATTCCAAAAGGGGAGGTTGAACTCTAGCAACTAGTTATCTCCATCTCTGTACATTTTCTTTGAATGATTCATCGGCTCTATGAGTCAAACCCTGGATTTGAATTTTGGTAGGAGCCATGTTACTGTTATAACTGTACTACTTGAAAAAAGCTTAAGCTAATTACTTCCAAGTTTGGATGTGTTTCCTTTCAAGCTGAGTATACCACTCGAGACACACTTCACTAAAGCTATCTTGAAAGAAATTCATGAGAAACTTGTCATTTTCCGCATAAGGAGCCATCTTGTTGCAATATGCCTTGATGTGAGTCATCACACAAGTAGTATCCTTATACTTCTCAAAGCTGGGGACTTTGAACTTAGCAAGGATCTTGATACCAGACACTAGGCACAAACTAGCAGCGTCTAAACCAAGGGAATTACAACCTTCAATAGCTTTCATCCTCTCCTCCAGGAGGTGAAGCTTTTTCTCAGGCTCAATCTCATTAATCGGGAACCTAAAGGTATCAAATGATGCATCAGAAATTTCCTCATGGTGTAGAGCCCCATTGACAGGAATTTGAACAGTGTTTCTGACATTCTGATTCAAAAGAACATCCTCTTGGTTAAGATTACCACTTGGCGGATTAACATGATCAGCAGTAAAAACCACGAGCCTCTGAATAGTCTGTCTCAACTCTTCTTGTCCAAGGGCGAGGTTCTAAATAACCTCCATGAATTGGTCCATCTGGGTCTCCATACGTATTCTCATCTCAACCACATCTACATGAAGTTGATCCATGATGACGATGGTGTCGGGAAATCAACCTTGCGGTCTTGAGATTGTGAATAAGAAGACAGAGTTGCAATGAGTCTCCAGGTTGAAATGAATGGTATGCAAGATGATGCATGAATGATAAGAGAAATAAACTCATATGATGATTGATGCAATGCAACACCATGGGTTCAAAAGTTCAGCATAACATGGATAAAAACTGTATAATTTTCTGGATAAATGTTGTATAAATTTGCTGAATAATCCAAATATCACAGGATCAAAGGATCGACACCAATTTCAGAACACAATGGAACCGAGTACTAAATAAGTCACTAACATAAATCCAGAACATAACCAAAAGAACCACAGAGTCGCCAATGGTACATGTAAGCTTAACCCCTTTCCGCTCAAGGGTGAAGTCTAGGCCAGGGTAAGGTCAAAAGTAACTCAGAGTCTTGAGTTCGCCTCAAAATGCTATCATCGTTACACCTACGTGATAATGATAGAACCTCACTTGAACCTCGTCTGAGCATGGCACACATGACCACACTAGTAGGATCTACATCCAATAGATGTCATATCTCCACTCTATTCCTATGAGTTCCTAGATGTTTCTCTCTAGGCTGGGCACTGGTCCTTTTACCTCAATAGTAACACCCACCCAACAAGGAAACACTGAAGATCCAACACAACAACAATAACCAGAATATGGGAAGCAATAAAAATTCAATGCATACATATTCTCAAACACATAAATGAACAATCTATAAAGCATAAAAATAAACACCCAAAGAAATCAAAACAACAAAAGCTAGGACTGACTCCAGGATGGACCAACATTTGGTTAATCTTTCCCCGATGGAGTCGCCAGTTGAAGCAACCGGGAAAATCATCGAGAGAAAATAAATGAAGTCTCTGTTGTACCCAAAAATTTTCCCTCCCATATTTCTCAATACATGTCAAGAATAATCTCCAAGTGACTCAAGTTGGCTCAAGAATTGGACAATCAAATCATCTCCTAAGGCAGTCAATTCAAAATTAGGGTTTTGTGTTGCATCAAGGTCCTTGCATCCAAATGAACTCAAGTTCTCCCAAATTTCCTAATATGTTCTCAAGTTCATCCATGTCAAATTTCAAGCCTTGCAGAGGAAGTTTGGTCAGCCAATTGCTCAAGAGGTCCAAAAATCAACTGTGCTAGGGCCAAAGTCAACTGTGACCTATAACCAGTCAAACCTCAAGATTTTTGTCAACATTCTCATTTTGAAGGATAATTCATCATTTTATCAAGGTTTGATCATGATTCATCAAGGATTGCTCAAGATTCATCAAGATTCAAAAGTTGCTAAATTAGGGTTTTGCAGGAAAAGTCAACTCAACTTTGACCAAGCATAACTTTCTCATACTTCGCGAGAAATGACCCATCCAAAGCTCATTTTGAAGAGGATTAAATTTACTACAATCCATATTCACACCCCAAGATCAAGAAATGCATTCACAAGAAGTTATGAATTTGGACATTATAGGTCATTTTTGAAAGTCAACAAAAACACCTTTTATAGCCAAAATACATAGATTTTCAAAGAGGTTCATGCAGAGTACCGTAGATTTTTATGGTGCTAATATATTCCATTTGCATAACCAACCCCCATACCTAGATTATCACCCTCTCTTTTTTGGGGCTTATTCTCTCTTTTCCCATTTTCTTTAAAAACAATAAAGCTTAATGGCGATTTTTATTTGATATGTGCGAGTTAAGTCAATCCAATGGTTTAGGCTCAACATTTCTACCGCTATAAAAACTGGCGACTTCACTGGGGAAAATTAAGATCTCTAAATGGGTTGAGCCTATCTTTGTTTATTTATGTGTGTGCTATTATTTGTTGCATATTATTTATTGTATATATGTATGTCTGGATTTTTTTTGATTTTTCAGGGTGCTTGGTGATCTTTTATAAGTCCTCTACCCGGATTTCAGAAAAATTAAGATAGGAATAATGGTATATTCATGTTAACTTTGAGGGAGAAATCCCACTCACTGGAGTCCCCTTTGACTATAGTATTTGTTTATTGAGTAATCAGGAAGGCGTGCTGCTTTTGACCTGGGAGCCTGAGAAATTGAGGATTGTAGAACCCTTAACACATCTTGGTCTTTTAGGTGTAGTGTAGAGACAATGACAGAGCAATACAAAAGTGATTGTCACGTGATGCTACACTCAAATGATTTTTTCCTGAGAATATTTCTAATTACCGAGCTAATCGAGACATTGATAATATCCGAAGGAATAATGTAAACTTTGGGAACTCTTTAGAACCTTGTTCGGCAGGTGATAAACCATTAGTCCATACCTTATGGATAATACCTTTGATTTTATGCTCGTGTGAACCTATGAACACCCATGTTTGGGATCTTGTGTGTGATTGTTGCATCTTCATGCATTCATGCACCTATAAGCATTCTTTAAACAATTTTTAAATGAACTTAAAGTTGACTTTTGCAAATATCACATGTACTTTTTTGACCATGTATTTTGGAAGAGAAAGACTCATAAGTACAGTTTCAAGGATCTTAAGATAGAGGAACTAATGAGTTTGATTCCTGAGATTGAGAGTCCTGCAAATTTCTGGAAGAAGTATGGAGCTATTGTCCCTCTTATGAAGCTCAAGATGAATGAAGGAGCTCTTTCTACATTGGTCCAGTTATAGGATCTGTTACACCGGTGTTTTGCTTTTCCCGATTATCAGTTGATGCCCACATTTAAGGAGTATTCATACTTACTTGTTTTACCTATTACTGATCGTGTTCCTTTCACCGGATTAGAAGGAGAGCCCAAGTCTCATTATATTGCTACCATAACTCACTTAAAGAAGTCTGAGATTGAGGCTAACATGACTACCAAAGGAGGAATCATAGTTTTACCTGCTAAGTTTCTATTAGAGAAAGCTCATTACTTTGTCAAGATGAAGAGTACAACTGCTTTCGAGGCTATCTTTTCTTTGGTTGCCTATGGGTTGTTCTTGTTTCCAAACATCAACAAATTTGTGGATGTCAGTTCCATTAGGATCTTTCTTATTGGGAATCCAGTCCCTGCGCTGCTAGGAGATACTTATTATTCCATCCATCTTCGGAATTTTTATCAGGATGGGATGATTATTTGTTGCACACCGTTGTTATATGTGTTGTTTATTTCTTATTTACCCCGATCTACTTCTTTTTGGGATATCAAGAAGGAACTAGGTTGGGCACCAAAGATTATGACTCTCACTCATCCTAAGTACAATAAATTCTATCTTTATTCTCTTGTACTTAATATTATTGAAACTTGTACTAAAAGTTGTAATCCATTCCAAAGTTATTATTAAAATAAGATTTTTTCAATAAAAAAAAAGTTGCAGAAACTCAAAAACCAAAACTGAAAAAAGCTTTAAAAAGTGTGAGATCAAAATCTTGGTTGGAGGCGAATTCAATCCAAAAACTCAACACCATCTCCTTGCCTGACTTCCACTGAAGCGATTACAATCAAAATCAAGTCCTGAAACCACCTGAAAAGCGCTGTAAGTGTTCTTGAACCTATCCCTGTACATGAAATCGAAACCACTCATTCTTGCATCTTTTTGACAAACCATGGACATATTCTCGATCCTTGTTTGATTTCGAAACTTTCTGCACTATTTTATTTTATTTTCATAGCCTGTAAAGCCCTACCCGAAACTAGGGTTTTGGTTTCTTGTTTTTAGGCGTTTTGATTTCAGGGAAAATTGGAACAAGCCATGGCCATGGATGGATTTAGGAGAACGAGGCGAGCAGGATGATGGTTTTGGTTTGCATTTTTGTGACCTAGAATTCATTATAGGATGATGCCACGTGTGATACGGTGGGAGAACTGACTTGAGTTTTGCGTTTGTATTCGCACTTGTTCGGTTGAGCAAGAGTCGCCACCGACTTTTTATTTTATCCTAAAGGAAAGGTTAAAAAGCACAGCAAAAACCTTTTGAGATATTTCGTGGGTTCGGGGGGTAGATTATGAAAAGGGAAGGTATTAGCACCCTTTTCATCCATGGTTATCCATGGGCTCTTAGTTACTTGGTTTTTTAGATCACTTGCCTTAATTTTCGATTGCTTTGAAATTGTGGTGTGTGTGTGTGTTTTTGAAAATGTTTTTGAAGAAGACACCTTGTTTTAGGCAACCAATGTAATGACTCGTGTTTGAGTATATACGAAGGTGTGTATCTTTTCGAAAAGATGTTTCAAAATGTTTTTGGAAGAGTGTTTGAAAGTGTTTGTGGAGTGTGGTTATTTTGAAAAGAAGACAAGTGTTTTTGCAAGTTGATCTCAAGTAACTAAGAGTTTTGTCTACCCCTATTATACTCAAAGGTTTTCTCTATGTTTTCAACCCTTTTTAACAATTTTGTTCCACCATTGAATTTGATGGACAATCTTGTGTTAGGATGTTTAACGGGACGGGCGCGGGTCATCGTATGGACCATGAATGCAATGGTGCCAAGTGTCTTTGGCAATTTGCTTTGAAGGGACTATGATCATTCCATTTAGGCAACTTTCGAAAGCGTCATCGAGGGACTTATGATCATTTGAATTTTTTTTGCCAAAGAAACTCGACGTGCAAGCATGGCCCATTTTGGAAGGCAACATGTGGGATTACCCTAGGGGGTGCAAGTGTGATTGTGTATTGATTTCATGTATTTGTCTTGTATTAGGTTATCTAGCGTTTGGTTTTATGTACATGCAAACCCTAGGTCTAACCATGGTATAATTCGAAAGCGGTAAATTGCGGGAATTTAAAGTCTACGCTATTACAAAATAAGTATCCAGGAGTGGGGGTACAAATTTACAAATGGGGGTGAGACTTTAGGAATGTAATGTCCAATAATTTACAACCAAATCGAATTGCGATCAAATGTAATCAATGTAATGTAAAGTATAAGATAAGCAAATGTGTATAAGAGCAATGTAAATGTATTTGTGTATTGTAAATGTGTAAGTGTACATGTATTTTATTTACAAGTTGTAAGTGTATGTGATCTTAAATATATAATTAAGTATGTGCTCTTGTTTGATTTAATTGTATTTTGGTATCTTGCTTAATATGTACAAAAGAGGTATTTTAATTAATTAAAAAAAGAAAATGTTTTAAATTTTAAATATATTATATATGTTTTTTTTTAGTATTAATGTACAAAGATAATATCTTGAAAAAAGAAAAGTATTTATCTTAAAAGAAAAATTATGTAACTATGTATTTATGTACAAAGTATTTT
This sequence comes from Vicia faba, assembly GCA_948472305.1. Taxonomy (NCBI): domain Eukaryota; kingdom Viridiplantae; phylum Streptophyta; class Magnoliopsida; order Fabales; family Fabaceae; genus Vicia; species Vicia faba. Next base: position 500,994,752 of record OX451740.1, read on the forward strand.
TAAGAAAAGAAAAATGTATTAAATTAAAGAATATTTATGTATATAAAAAGGTATTTTAATTGATTATGTACAAATAGTATTTTAATAAAAAGAAGGAAAAATGTTTTAAAATTAAATTCTATTATGTATTATTTGTGTTATGTACAAATAAGAAAATTTTAATAAAAGAAAGGAAAAGGTTTTAAGTTCCATTTTTCATGTATTAATGTATTTTAATAAATATTTTTATGTATAAAAGGGAAAAGAAAAATGTTTCAAATTTAGGAAAGAATTGATGTTTGTATATTTTCTAAAAATGTAACAAGTAATAATATTTTAAAAAAAGGGTATTATTTTATTTAACAAAAAGATATTAGATATTAGTTTAAACCAAATTAATAAAAGATAAGTAAAAGAAATGTTAATTAAATGATAAAAAGGTTAATTGTGTTAAAAACAAAAGAACATGGGCTAAGGGGGTTTGTTTTGGCCCAAGTGAAAAAAACAATCAGAAACATTAGAAGAAAAAAGGAGGGTATGCATGGGAAAATGTTTTGGGCTTAAGCTGAGAAAGGGCAAGGCCCACTTGTTTGAGACAAAATGTTTTGCAAGGGTTTCAACATTTGTTTTCATTAGGGAATGGTTAGGGTTTGACAGAGGCGCGTCGTTTGTTTATTTTCGTCTTCGTTCATCCCTCAAGTCCAGAACCATGGATTCAGAACGACATCCTCCTCGCCTAAGCCACCAACGCCACCGTTTCCCCTTCTCCCCCAGTGTACTGCTCAGGCGATGCTTGTAAGGTTGTTAGTGCTTTCGTTGTATCTTTTGATTTTTATGTTTCCATTGGGTTTTGATTTATGTATTTTCTTTTGTCATTTTGATATGCATGAAAAGGAGATGAGTATACTACCTCTTGGAGACAGAGGAGGAGGGAACCTGGAGGCGTTTGGAGGGCCGGCGGCGAGGAAAACTTGATGAGGCTGTGAACTTTGGGGAGACTTCCCTGGTACTCAGTATTTTTTCCCTTTTCTTTTTCGTTGTTTAATGATGCATGCTGAAAACAAATCTTTATCCTCTTCCTCTTGCTGCTTCTTTGCTTCGTATGCTTGCCTAGGATGAATGTTTTCTGAGGCCTTTGAGATGATGGCTCTTTTCCTCGTTTCTGACTTTGCCTTGCTTACATGCTTAATGCTGTATGATTGTGGTTTGTTAGCTCCCCAATGATGAACTTACAGTTCTGAGGGCTTGTACATGTTGCCTTTGAATGCTTGCCCCTTCTTGTGCTTGGTTAAGACACTTCTTTTCTTCTTCTTCTGGCTTGTCTAGCTTGATTTTGGTTATTGGTACGCTGGGGTATGTTTGTGATGCTTTGGATGTTTTCTTTCCCAGTGATGAACTTACAGTTCTGAGGGCTTAAGTGGGTTTGGAAACTGGTTCAGGCTTTGGTTTTATGGTTGGATGCTTGCTTCAGGTTGTGATTGAGGCTTAACAGGTTTTGAATGGTAAGGTTTGAAAACTCAGGCAGGGTTTAGACTGGACAGTTTTGCTTTGGTTCAAGGTTTGAATATTTTGGCTTAAGCTTTATGCAGGTTATGTGTTTTGATAGTTTTCTGGTTAGGCTTGATGCTGTTTGGACATGGCTTTCAGCAGGTTTGACAGGGTATACTGGTTTTGGGCCTGATGAAGCTATGCTTCAGCTTGGCATGGTTTTAGTTTCAGCAGGTTTTGGTCTTGCAAAGTTCAAGCAGGTTCTATGGTTTTTTAGGCCATACTGGTTGTTGTTTGATAGGTTAAGGTTTCAGGCAGGTTCAAAGCTTGGGCTTGCTTAGGCCGTTTGACAGTTCTTGAAGGGGTTTTTATGTTCTGAGTTTTGTTTTTAAATTCTGCCCCCTTTTTTTACTGTGTTATGAACAGATTGTTTTATATTTTGTTTCTCATGCCTAAAGCCTAAGCCTGCAAAACCTGCACTTCTTTTCTCTTCTCTCTCTCTCTAGTACAGTCAAAGCATTAAAAAATGTTTATGCTTGTACTTTGCTCTGAAAAGGCAACACTGGGAAATGATGAAAATGAACTATGCTTGCTTGCATATGTGGTTTAACTCTGCATATTTGTCTCTCTTTTCCATACTTTGTGCTGCACTTTTGTGATACTTTGACAGCTTTTTTTTGGCAGCTTGTGACTTTAGTTAGGCCATTCTGTTTGCTTTTGGACTTTATACTTTGCATATGCTGTTGGTTTTGAACTATGCAGTTTTTGACAAACTTTGAACTTGTGCATTTTTTTTAATTCTGTGCATTCCAAGTTTAGCAAGCAAATATTCATCCCTCTTTGTGAACCGGGAGAAATCCCGTGATTTGCAGAAAGGGCTAACTGATCCCAGTTAGTTGCCTTTAATGATGAGCCCAAATTAATTGTCTGCTTTTTAATTATTTGTCTGCCATTGACTTCTTTCTTTTGTTTCTTTGCAGATTAAATGGAGAGTGTTGTACCCCAAAATTTTCCCTCCCATTTCCTCAACATTTTCTCATCACAAGACCTTTGAAGATCAAGGTCCAATTAGGGTTTCCTCTACTCAAGACTTCTCCTTGCACTGTGGACTCAAAATTAGGGTTTGTGTTTGCCTAAGGATGTTTTGACCTAAAATGCCTAAGATGACTTTCATGCTTCATGTTGGACTCCCAAGTTTACCTATACCAAGTTTCAAGTCTTGATTCCAAGTTTTGCCCAGTCAATTGGACAGTTGACCTAGAAATCAACTGTATTGGGGAAAAAGTCAAATGTGGCCAATTGACAGTCAAATCTCATGAAATTTGATCCACATCAACATTATGAACTCCTATGGACCATTTGATCAAGTTTGGATTACAATTCCACAAGAAATTTGATCAGATCACCAAAAGGGCAAAATGGTCATTTTTAGGGTTTTGACTGCACAAAGGCAATTTTTGACTGTTTGACCTAACCAATGGCAAACCAAACTCACACATGGATTCAAGGACCCCATGGAACTATCTTGACATGTTCATCAAGCTTAAAAGATCCCAAGTACACAAGATTGACAGTTGAATTTCCCAGTCAATTGATCAACTTTGACTGTACGCTGAAAAGTCAAACTTTGACTTTTTGGTCAAAATCAAGAGTCAAGATTCATTTTTTATCAAAACTTGCCAAATCATGAAACTTGTTCACCAAGAAATCACAAAATGCAAATTAGGGTTTGAAAATAGAATTTTTCATAACTTAGAATTTTTCTAAGTTATGAAAAACCCTAATTTTTTCCCAACTTTGCCCCATCTTTTCACCAAGATCCATTTGGATTCAAACAAAAGTCAAAACATGAAAGTTGTAGCTTGTTGCATAATCTACAACTTTGATTCACAAAGTTTTCTCATTTGAAGCTTGTATCTCAAGTTATAACTTTTTGAATAAGGGCACTAAACCATTTTTTAACTTAGTAAAATTTGACCTATTTTGACAAGGTTTTCTACCCCACTTCAAGGCCACTTTTCATACCCTTCCACTTGGAATTTTAATTTGCATTTCAAAGATGGATTGTAGTACACATTCCAAGCTTTCCAAAATGTCCAAGAACTCATCAAACAACCTCATAACTTGAGAGATTCGAATTTCACAAGTTGGCAAAAATTCACTTTTGTTCTTCATCAAAACATGTTCTTAATCATGCAAATTTGAAATCAGTTTGCTTTATGCTTGATTACAGGCCCTTGAACCATTCCATACTCAATAATTTAATGCATATTCATTGTGTTGAGGCCATGTTCTTTATGTTCTAACATTGCATAGTGGATTAATCCTAAACTAGATAAAGTGCTTTATCCATTTTTGTAAAAAGCTAGCTTTATGTCAATTTGCAAATCAAGCAAGTACAAGCAAAATCCTCTTGGCACAAGATTATGGACAAGTTGCTCTGATCAAGAGAAGATTATGCAGCAGGATTAGAGGCCCCTACTGACCTAAAAACACAAAGTGACCATTGCTTGCTTCATTTTCAAGTAACATTGCATAACTTATGCCACATATCATCTCAGCTTAGAAACACAAGAGAGAAGTGATCAAACACATTCCATAGACCAAACCCAAGCTTTGGCACGAGTCCTGAACCTCCCAAGCATCCTCCATCTCAAAATCACCTTGAAACTGCACAAACAGGGTAACCCCTGCAGATTGAGTGCAAACTCCCACTTCCCTCGAGCATTCTCACCAAAATCAATTCATACACCTTCCTTACAACATATGCAAGCTAACCATGGCCTAAAACCTGACCTGTAATCACTCTAACAGTTTCCACCATTTTTAATTTCTCCTTTTGCAGTTGAAGTTCTACAGCTTGATACAAGAAGGTTCAAGACAAAGTGAGCATTGAAAAAGCATCCCTGGACCTCAAGGAAGCTTTTCCAATCATTACATTGCACTGAAAGTCCCTCATTCTCCATATAGAAGTTCAAATGCACAGGTAAAACTTGGAACTCGTATCTCTCTTATCATGCATCTTTAGTCTTAAGTTTGTGAAGAAACAAGGTCCTACTCATAGCCCTGAACATGTACATATCTTTACATTTCATTTCTTTTGCCTGAGTAGAGAGAATTTGGAGTTTGAAAATGGTAGAAAAATTAGGTTAGGATTTGGGGGAGGAGAAATTCTCCCTCATCTTAGAGAGATAGGTCAAGTTCTTTATATGGTTAGAACCGTCTCTTCATGCTGAACATTTCTTGTGTTATGAGTTTTTACTGAAAAGCCAAGAATCAGGAGTTAGACATTGAAGAACAGGGGCGCGCGTTTTTTCAAATGTTTGTGCTGGAGGTTGAAGACAATGATCATTGGGCTGGGCTTCTGTGTTATTTCTCTTCACACCACTTAATTGTTATTACACCCCCTGAGCCCATTTGTCTTATTTTTAATCTTTTTTGACTTTTTCCTTTTTGGTTGACTTTGTTTATTTTTCCTCATGACATTAAAATTTTTAAAATATTTTTTTCCATCATTTTTGTATTTATTGCATATTTATTTGTTTATTTCCTTTGTTTATATATAAAATATATACATACTATTATTTAGAATAAATATGAAAATAGTGAAAATACAATTTTTATTTTTTGTTTATATTCTGAAAATATTCCACAAAAAATACTCTTCTTATTTATTTTATTAAAATATTAAATAAATATTTATTTTGTATATAATACATATTTAAGGTTTAATATATATATACATATATGTTTATTAATATATTTAAGCTAAAATACAAAAATACTTGAATTTTTCATTTTATCAATATTTGATACAAAAATACCATTTTTCACAATATACTTCATTTTATTTTATTTTTACAAATAATAAATAAATAGTTGTGTTAAATTAAACAATAATACATTTTTCTTTTAAAATTAGGGTTTTTGCCCTAAACTCAAAATATTCCAAAAATAATATAATTTTTATTTTTCTTTTCTCTTTTATATAAATAATATTTTTTTCATACATATACAAAACATTTTTTGTGCATCTTGCATTTTTATTTAATTTTTGTACATTATTTAAATTGCAAATATTCAAATGATGTAATAATTTAGATTTAAATTCTTGTCAATATCCCCATTTAAACATTTGTACCCCCTTTCCCATATTTGGTTTTGTAATAGCTTAGTAATTTTAATTTCTCACTTTATTGCTTTCTAATGATAACATGTTAGAATTAGGGTTTGTATGCGAAAAACGATAAAAAATAGTTTGACCTAACACAAGATAAACAAGCATGAAAATGGACACAAATCACACTTGCACCCCCTAGGGTATTCCACTTGTTGCCTTTCAAATAAATGGGCCATATTGCATGTTGAACTTCTTTGGGCAAAGCAAACAATTTGAATGATCATAGTCCCTCGATAAAACTTTTCAAAAACAAACAAAAACAAATGATCAAGTCCCTTAAAGAAATTGCCCAAAGACATTTAACGTCGTTGCAATTATGGTCTAAAAACGATGACCCGCGCCTGTCCCTTTCACATCCTAACACAAGGTTGCCCACCAAATACAATGGTGGAGCAAACTTGTTAAAAGGGTTAAAGCATAGCAATGATCTTTTGAGCAATTTAGGAGTAGATAACCTCTTAGTCACTTGAATTAACTTGCAAAACAAAACACTTGCCTAATTTCAAAATCACACATCACTACACTTTCAAAACAAACTTCAAAAACAAATGAAAACTTTTTTCAAAAGACATACATCTTTGTATACATCCCCACATGGATCATTACAAAGGTTGCCACCACATTAGCCTCTTTTCAAAACATTTTCAAACCCACACACTCAAGCACCATTTAAAACAATTGAAAACAAAAGGCAAGTGATCTAAGCAAGTAACTAAGAGCCCATGGATAACCATGGATAGAAAGGGTGCTAATACCTTCCCTTTCTATAATCTACTCCCCGAACCCAAGAAAACATCTCAAAAGGTTTTTGCTGTGCTTTTTAACCTTTCCTTTGGATAAAATAAAAAGTCGGTGGCGACTCTTGCTAACCGCAACATTTGCGAATACAAACGCAAACCTCAAGTCAGTTCTCCCACCGTATCACAGAACTGGCGACTCTGCTGGGGAGAACCATAAAAGTGGAGTAACCTTAGGGCTTAGATCACCTTTGTTTTCAATTGATTGTCTTGTTTGCTTTTACATTTGTGGGCTTTGCATCGGAGTTTCATAGATCCTAACCCGGATCTGGGATATACCCTTTTTTTAGGTAGCATAATCTGTGAGGGACCTGTCCGGCGTAGACCGACATGGGTGAAGCAGTGGCTACGTTGGTGTGGCATCTTAGTCTATACCTATATCCCTTGTGTTGCAACGGGGAGAATATAGGTCTTCTAAGGAGTCATTAAACACCAACCAACCTTAGAACCCTAAATTGACCAACTTGGCTATTAGGACAGTAGCAGTATGCTACACTCATTGAGGCTAAACTCTCGAGATGGTTCTGGCCGCGAAAAAAGATTGCGATGCTGGAGTTATGACCGATTGAGGGTAGCCAATGATTTGAGATCCTCTAGAACCCAGTTACTTTTGATAGGACAGGTTTTAACCAACAAAACCAAAAGAGGGTAATACCTGAAACTCATGATGGCCTGAAACCTAAGGGTGTCTTGTGTGACTTGTGTGCCTTATTTGCCTATGTGAATACTTGTGGTGTGCTTCATCAAAGCATCATGCCATCATACCATTGCATGCATCCTGTATAAAGGACTAACCCATTTCAAAGACAAAAAAGGTTTCATCTTTGCTCTGTTTTGTAGGACATCATGATGCCCGTGCGAAGAAATACTATCCGGCTCAACTTTGTTCAACCACCAGTTTTACTCAAGGATTTGGTTGGAAGGATTCCAAACACTACCTCCTTCATCAACAGACATGGTTCTCTCCTTGGCTTGGTCACTGCAAAATAGGACCAACAACTGATAAGTGTTCTGACCCAGTTTTACGACCCTCTGTATCACTGTTTCACTTTTCAAGACTTCCAGCTGGTCCCTACCCTGGAAGAGTTTTCTTATTTGCTTGGGATCCCTGTCTTGGAACAAACTCCATTCACTGGTTTGGAAAAGACTCCTAGGCCTGAAGAGATTGCTGCAATTCTCCCCTTGACCAAAGAAGAGGTATTGTCCAACTGGGAAACTAGAAATGGGATCAAGGGCTTTTTGGTCAAATTTCTGGTTGGCAAGGCTAATGATTTCTGGAATGACTTGGACTTCAAGGCATATGAGGATGTTCTAGCTCTTTTGATCTATGGTCTGGTACTGTTTCCCAACCCTGACACTTTTATCAGTATCCATGTCATAAGGATCTTCATGTCTCGGAATCCGGTACCTACTCTTTTGGGTGATATTCTACAACAACTCTATGCTCGTACTGCTCGAAAACGGGGAACTCCGTGGTGTTGTGCTCCTCTGCTAGTAAGGTGGTTTATTTCGCACCTTCCTAAGTTTGTGCTGAAGAATGAAGAAGGAAAAGGTTGGGCTCGGAGGTTAATGTCTCTCACCGATAATGACATCACCTGGACTCTCAGAGGTTTGGATGAGGTAGCTGTTATTGACCGTTGCGGAGAATACCCTAATGTTCCGCTGATTGGTATCCAAGGAGGAATCTCTTACAATCCATGCTTAGCTCTCCGACAGTTTGGAAGAGCCAGAGGAGATGGGCCTCATGAAATGCTGGTTCCTCACTTCCATTTTGAGTTTCAGGCAGACAGTGACAAACTACGCCAAGGATTCATTAAAGCTTGGGACAGAATTCACAAGGCTGACCCACATGAGTTAGGACCAAAGACTTCTCTACCGATGGAGCCCTATTGCAAATGGGTCCGCGCCCGTGCTCAAAGGTTAGGTATGCCCTACGAAGCTGTTAGACCTCTCATTCTTTGTAGGTGTTTAGGTATTGGCTTGCATTTTTGGTAAATTCCAAGTGTATGTGTGAATGTCATGACTGATGTCATAACATTCTAGTTCAGGTTGTACTAACTCTTTAGGTACATATGCAGAAAAATATTGTAACTCAAATACTGATGTTTATAAGTGTGTATCTGAGCATGTTTGCAAAATGATCACACTTTGCTAATCAGTAGACAGGTTTTCTCAGATGTCATAACAGATGTTATGACATCCTGTTCTGAACTAGCAGGATTACAGGATTGGATAAGTCTGAGTTTTTTCAGGAAATAACTCAGTCCTTCCTAAACAGAATCCTGCGTTTTCTGAGGAGTAACCTAGCTCAATCTTAACCTGATCAATGAAGTACTGTGACCTGGTCTTAAGGTCAAACGGAATCAACCCTAGGTTTTTGGAAACCCTAACTGAAGTTGCAGCTGCTATATATTCAACAGAGCTGCGGTTTTTGAAGCAATCCCTGCTGATTGATTAGAAGATCAAGTTTGTAATCTGTATAGATTTGTTTATTGTACTCCAAGCAATTATCATTGTGATAAGTGTCTTGGAATAGGTTTTAATTGTAAGGGTTGTGTAGCACTCAAAGCTTTGAAGCAAGAGTGTTTGAATGTTACTTGACTAAAGCTGTGAAGCAGAGTCAAGTTAGTTGTGTACATCACTCAAAGCTATGAAGCACGAGTGATTGTGTTACTTGATTAAAAAGCTGTGAAGCTTAATCAAGTGTGTGTTTTGAAGAGTGTCTTCAACAATTCTCAAGTCAAATTTGTTTATGTATCACTGCTGTGATTGAGGGGGAGTGAGTAGGAACTCAGGTTTAAGTTGTACTTAGATTAGAATTGCATTGGGTAGGTCTTAAGTGAAGGAGATAAACTGGTTGGTTTATTCCTGAATTAACATCTCTTATAGTGGATTCTCTCCCTGGCTTGGTAGCCCCCAGAGTAGGTGTTGTTGCACACTGAACTGGGTAAACAATTGACTGTGTTGTTTACTGCTTTTGTATTTACTGTCATATAGTAAGTCAGATACGGTGTCATAACATCGGACGTGACATTAAGTATCTGTAGCCAGAATTTTCAATTGGTATCAGAGCAGGCACCCTGCCTGTATTACTGGGTGAGATCTAGGGATATCACTTTCTGGCACTATGGACAAAGAAGGAGTTTTTGGAAATAGACCACCCATTCTGGATGGAACTAATTATGACTACTGGAAACCTCGTATGATTGCATTCCTAAAATCTCTGGACAAAAAGGCTTGGAGAGCTGCTGACAAAGGATGGATTCATCCCACCATAACTGAGGAAGATGGGACAATCAGTCTGAAGCCTGAGGAAGATTGGAGTAAAGAAGAAGATGAGCTAGCCCTGGGAAATTCCAAAGCTCTAAATGCCTTGTTCAATGGAATTGATAGAAATATTTTCAGATTAGTTCATCAATATGAACTGGCCAAGGAAGTTTGGGACACTCTCAAAACTACTCATGAGGGAACTTCCAAAGTAAAAATGTCAAGGCTTCAGATGTTGACCACCAAGTTTGAGAATCTAAAAATGATGGAAGATGAAACCATTCATGAGTTTCACATGAACATCTTGGAGATTGCCAACACCTCAGGAGCACTGGGAGAAAAAATGTCAGAAGAAAAACTGGTGAGGAAGATTCTCAGATCCTTGCCTAAAAGATTTGCAATGAAGGTGACTGCCATAGAGGAAGCCCAGGACATTAGCAAGTTGAAAGTGGATGAACTTATTGGGTCTCTTCAGACTTTTGAGATGGGAATCACTAATGATGATGTCAAAAAGAACAAGAGCATAGCACTTATGTCCAACACTGATGTTGAAGAAAACATATCAGAAGCTATAGCCATGCTAGGAAGACAGTTCAACAAACTCATCAAAAGAATAGATCCAAAGTCAAGGTCTAATGTTCATAACATTTCCTCTGACATTGACAGTTCCAGCAGAAGACCAAGGTCAGATGAGAAGGGAGTTCAAGGCAGAGGAATTCAATGCCATGGTTGTGAAGGATATGGGCATATTCGAGCTGAATGTCCTACCTTTCTTAAGAAACAAAAAGGAATGACAGTTACTTGGTCTGACTGTGATTCAGAAAGTAATTCTGAAGAAGAGACTGCCAAACGAGTTAATGCTTTAACTGGTGTTTGTATCTCTGAAAGTGATGAAGAGGTGACTTTTGAAGAACTGGCTGAAACGTACAAGGAACTGTGTATCTGAAGTACTGAAGTCTGTGTGCAGAATAAGAAACAATCAAAACTCATCATAAAGATGGAGGCTGAAAAACGGGCAAACCTTGAAACTATAAGTCTTCTAGAAGGAGAAGTTCAATTGCTGAACTCACAACTGAATCAAATGACAAAATCTGTCAAGATGTTGACAAATGGAACTAACAAATTGGAAGAGATCCTACAGATTGGACAAAATATGGGAAATAAATCTGGTCTAGGATTTATGAAAGCAACGAAATCTGGTTCTGGTAGGCAAATGTCAAAACAGATGTCTCAACACAACTCTCGACATCAGGAACAGAAACATATGAGGAAAAGGTACCAAAGATGGAAATGTCATCATTGTGGTAGATATGGTCACATAAAGCGTTTCTGCTTCAGATTACATGGATACCCTAATCAGAATTCAGGTGTCAAACCTAAGTCTAAAAAGGTACCACATGCTCCTCAATGGAAGAAAAAGGCTACTGCAATGATAGCTCACACTTCCCTGAGGGTCTCTGCAAAGGAAGACTGGTACTTTGACAGTGGATGTTCCAGACATATGACTGGAATCAAGAACCTCCTCAACAATGTTAAGCCTCACACCACCAGTTTTGTGACCTTTGGAGATGGTGCTAAAGGAGAAATCAAAGGAGTTGGTGATTTAAACTGCCCTGGAGTTCCAAGTCTAAATGAAGTACTGCTGGTGAAAGGACTGACCGCTAATCTCATTAGTATCAGTCAACTGTGTGATCTAGGATTCAAGGTCAATTTCTCAAAATCTGAATGCCTTGTAATCAATGACAAACAAGAGATAGTAATGAAAGGAGTCAGATCCAAAGACAACTGTTACTTATGGGAGGCTGAGAACACTAATTTCTCATCTGTGTGTTGCATTGCAAAAGAAGAAAAAGAGGTGAAACTGTGGCACCAAAAACTTGGCCATCTTCACCTAAGAGGTATGAAGAGGATCATCTCCTTGGAGGCAGTCAGAGGGATTCCAAAACTGCTAATTGATGAAGGAAGAGTTTGTGGTGAATGTCAGGTGGGTAAGCAGACGAGGATGTCACATCCAAAGTCAAGACATCTGACCACCACTAAGGTTCTAGAACTCCTCCATATGGATCTGATGGGACCAATGCAAGTAGAAAGCCTTGGTGGTAAAAGATATGCCTATGTGGTTGTGGATGATTTTTCCAGATTCACCTGGATTAATTTCATTAGAGAAAAATCAGATGCATTTGAAGTCTTTAGAGAACTGTACAAAAGAATTCAAAGAGAGAAGGAAGGATGTATTGTCAGAATCAGAAGTGATCATGGCAAGGAATTTGAAAACAGCAAGTTTGATGACTTCTGTGCTTCAGAAGGAATCAGTCATGAGTTTTCTTCTCCCATAACACCTCAGCAAAATGGAGTTGTGGAAAGAAAAAACAGGACCATACAAGAATCTGCCAGAGCAATGTTACATGCCAAAAGACTTCCTATGTATTTTTGGGCTGAAGCTATGAATACAGCTTGTTATGTTCATAACAGGGTAACCTTGAGAAAGGGAACCTCATCCACCATATATGAACTCTGGAAAGGAAGGAAACCAACTGTGAAGTACTTTCATGTGTTTGGCAGCAAATGCTATATCCTGTCTGATCGGGAACAGAGAAGAAAACTGGACTCCAAAAGTGATGAAGGCATATTTCTAGGATACTCCTCAAACAGCAGAGCTTATAGAGTATTCAACTCCAGAACCAAAACCATGATGGAATCAATAAATGTCATAATCGATGACTATCATGAAGAAACAGATGTTCCTTGTACTGTTGAGACATTCTTTGAGACTTCAACCCAACAGGATGATCTACCCAACTCCACCACAACAGAATCAGAATCAAAGGAAGCTAGCAAGACTCCTTCCATCAGAATTCAGAAGGATCATCCAAAAGAGCTCATCATAGGAGATCCTAATAGTGGAGTCATCACAAGATCTAGAGAAATCATCTCAAATTCTTGTTTTGTGTCCAAAATAGAACCAAGAAATGTCAAGGAAGCCTTAACTGATGAATACTGGATTGGTGCAATGCAAGATGAACTGAACCAATTCAAGCAACATGAAGTTTGGGAACTGGTTCCTAGACCTGAAGGAACTAACATCATTGGGACAAAATGGATATTCAAGAACAAGTCAGATGTTGAAGGAGTTGTCACCAGAAATAAGGCGAGACTTGTTGCTCAAGGATACACCCAAGTTGAAGGGGTTGACTTTGATGAAACCTTTGCACCTGTAGCCAGGTTGGAATCAATCAGACTCTTGTTGTCAATTGCCTGTCTTCTGAAGTTCAAGTTATTTCAGATGGATGTGAAAAGTGCTTTTCTAAATGGGTACTTAAATGAGGAAGCTTATGTGGAACAACCTAAAGGTTTTGTGGATCCAACCCATCCTGATCATGTCTACAAATTGAGAAAAGCTCTATATGGGCTGAAACAAGTTCCTAGAGCATGGTATGACAGGTTAACAAAGTTTCTCTCAGACAAAGGCTACAGAAAAGGAGGCTTGGACAAAACTCTATTTGTCAAAACTGAAGGAGGGAAGCTGATGGTTGCCCAAATATATGTTGATGACATAGTGTTTGGCGGAATGTCAGAACATATGGTTAAACACTTTGCTGACCAGATGCAGGCTGAATTTGAAATGAGTCTCATGGGTGAACTAACTTATTTTCTTGGACTACAAGTCTCACAGATGGAGGACTCAATCTTCTTATCTCAAAGCAAGTATGCTAAGAATATTGTAAAGAAGTTTGGTATGGAGAATGCAAGTCACAAAAGGACTCCTGCTCCTACTCATCTAAAGCTCTCCAAAGATTCAAGTGGGGTTAAGGTGGATCAAAGTCTGTACAGAAGCATGATAGGAAGCCTGCTGTACTTAACTGCCAGCAGACCTGATATTGCCTTTGCAGTTGGAGTTTATGCTAGATACCAGGCTGATCCCAAAGTCAGTCATATCAATCAGGTAAAGAGAATTTTGAAGTATGTAAGTGGTACTTACAACTATGGATTGTTGTATACTCATGGCTGTGAACCGACTCTGAGTGGTTACTGTGATGCTGATTGGGCTGGTAGTGCTGATGATAGAAAAAGCACCTCTGGAGGATGTTTCTTTTTGGGAAGTAATCTGGTTTCCTGGTTCAGCAAGAAACAGAATTGTGTGTCTCTTTCCACCGCTGAAGCTGAATATATTGCAGCTGGCAGTAGCTGCTCTCAAATGTTATGGATGAAACAGATGCTCACTGAGTATAATGTCACACAAGATGTTATGACATTGTACTGTGACAATCTGAGTACAATCAACATATCCAAGAATCCCATTCAGCATAGCAGGACCAAACATATTGACATACGACATCACTTTATTAGAGACCTTGTAGAAGAGAAGACCATCAAATTGGAACATGTTGCCACTGAGCTACAGCTGGCTGACATTTTTACCAAGGCTTTGGATGCAAATCAATTTGAAAACTTAAGGGGTAAACTGGGTATTTGCCAACATGAGGAATTGTAGCAATTAATTTTGCTTAAAACAAAGACCAAAGGACTTATGCCTATTCTGATTGGTTTAAAATTATATTTTCTCATTTCCTACAACTGTTTTAGGAAGTTGAATAGGCACTCCTTTGCTTCGTTCCTCTCTCGTCTTCTCATCAATCAGGAATTTTTTCTCATTTGCTGTTGGTCTTTCAAAACTGACAAAATGTCTCAAACGCCATCATCATCCAATACGACCATCTCAACCTCTTCATCTGATCAAGATTCTGGGACAATCTCTTCCTGTCTGGACTCTGATGTTCTGGAGATCTGTTCTCATAGAATTAACTCCACCAAGGCCAAAGAGTTGAGAACAAGACATACAGGTAATCCATCTCATCCTTCCTCTTCAGTTCCCCCTGAAATTGCAAATAGGGAAGGGACAGCCTATGTTAATCAAGCAATAGCAAAAATTGTTTGCGAATTCTGAACGAGAACCACTCAGTTCCTGGCATTTCTGTTCCTCTGAACCAAGAAAACTCAAATGCTGAAACAAATCCAAATGTCTCTAAGAATGTTGAGACATCAAACAAAGAGAGAAATGCTGACATTGCTCACAAGAAAAGAAAGAAGCCTGAATTCTCTGGATCTGATGACAGTGCTTGAAGGATGATTGCTGCTTGGTGGTGTTGCTGGTGGAGTTTGGAAGTATGTTGTCTGCTGCTGATCTCATTATTTTGTCTTGGATAACTGTATTACTTTATAAACATGTAATCTTTGGCCCATTTGTGGCTAAAGTGGGGGAGAATATTTTTGGTACTGCTTAATTAGTACTTAAACACTATATTTTTCTGCTGTCACTTATTTCTGCTGCTATCTATCTATCTCTGATTGTTTAGGGACTTTAGCCAAAAATCTGCCAAAGGGGGAGTTTGTAGGTGTTTAGGTATTGGCTTGCATTTTTGGTAAATTCCAAGTGTATGTGTGAATGTCATGACTGATGTCATAACATTCTAGTTCAGGTTGTACTAACTCTTTAGGTACATATGCAGAAAAATATTGTAACTCAAATACTGATGTTTATAAGTGTGTATCTGAGCATGTTTGCAAAATGATCACACTTTGCTAATCAGTAGACAGGTTTTCTCAGATGTCATAACAGATGTTATGACATCCTGTTCTGAACTAGCAGGATTACAGGATTGGATAAGTCTGAGTTTTTTCAGGAAATAACTCAGTCCTTCCTAAACAGAATCCTGCGTTTTCTGAGGAGTAACCTAGCTCAATCCTAACCTGATCAATGAAGTACTGTGACCTGGTCTTAAGGTCAAACGGAATCAACCCTAGGTTTTTGGAAACCCTAACTGAAGTTGCAGCTGCTATATATTCAACAGAGCTGCGGTTTTTGAAGCAATCCCTGCTGATTGATTAGAAGATCAAGTTTGTAATCTGTATAGATTTGTTTATTGTACTCCAAGCAATTATCATTGTTATAAGTGTCTTGGAATAGGTTTTAATTGTAAGGGTTGTGTAGCACTCAAAGCTTTGAAGCAAGAGTGTTTGAATGTTACTTGACTAAAGCTGTGAAGCAGAGTCAAGTTAGTTGTGTACATCACTCAAAGCTGTGAAGCACGAGTGATTGTGTTACTTGATTAAAAAGCTGTGAAGCTTAATCAAGTGTGTGTTTTGAAGAGTGTCTTCAACAATTCTCAAGTCAAATTTGTTTATGTATCACTGCTGTGATTGAGGGGGAGTGAGTAGGAACTCAGGTTTAAGTTGTACTTAGATTAGAATTGCATTGGGTAGGTCTTAAGTGAAGGAGATAAACTGGTTGGTTTATTCCTGAATTAACATCTCTTATAGTGGATTCTCTCCCTGGCTTGGTAGCCCCCAGAGTAGGTGTTGTTGCACACTGAACTGGGTAAACAATTGACTGTGTTGTTTACTGCTTTTGTATTTACTGTCATATAGTAAGTCAGATACGGTGTCATAACATCGGACGTGACATTAAGTATCTGTAGCCAGAATTTTCATTCTTGAATCTCCTGATGAAGATGGGGTTCCTCCAACTGTCCTCCCTCCTCAGATGCCTACTGATTTTGACACCATGAAGAGATCTTGGGCGCAGCTAAAGGAAGAACGGGATTTCTATCGAGAGAAGTTCAACGAGCAGGAACGGAAGATCCAGAGGCTGACTAAGCAATTGGAAGAAGAACGGGTCCTGAACAACTACATCAGCACTGAAAAGAGGGGGCCATGGGAGCATTGATGAGCTTTGGATGTTTCCTTTTGTAGTTTTATTTCCTTTTCAGTATTTTTCATTCCTGTAATGCCTAAGGGCAAGTTGTTGAACAATTGAATTTTTTTAATCTAATGAAGCGTGTTTCCCTTTTTGTCTACAAAGTTGAACCTTGTTTGTCTTTGAAAACATAAAACATACGCATTCCATTGCACCATATGCATAGCAGGTACCCTATTTCACAGGTTGCTTAATTTTCTTCGCTGTTTATGTGCACAGTCATCATGAATCCAGACTCATCCAGTGAGCAAGCAATCAAGGCCCTTCAGGCCCAAAGTGCACAGTTTCAAGAGATGGTCCTAAGCCTAGCCCAAGGTCAGCAAGAGTTGAAGACCCTACTCATGAAGAAGAAGAAGAAAAAGAGGACTGCATTGTTCAACACCGGACGCAGATTTGGGAACACACTCCATAATGAAGCTGATCCAACCACTTCATCTGCTGAGAAAAACAGTCCCCAAGGGGGAGGAGCTCCTAGTCCCGCAGTCTCCGACAACGAGACGGACTATAACGACGAACAATACCCACCTGCTGCTGACAGATACAAGCAATTGGAGGACCGCTTGAGCGCCATGGAGATTCAGAATGTGCCGGGGCTGGATTTCGGAGATTTGGGATTATCTTCTGGAGTAGTAATTCCACACAAGTTTAAGGCACCTGCCTTCGCCAAGTATGATGGGGTCTCCTGCCCAAAGCTGCATCTGAGGTCGTACGTAAGGAAAATCCAACCTTACACGGCGGATAAGAACCTCTGGATTCACTTCTTCCAAGATAGCCTCTCGGGGTCACAGCTTGAATGGTTCTACCAATTGGATGGAGCTAGCATCCGACACTGGGAAGATTTGGCAACCGCATTCTACAGACAATACCAATACAATTCTGATCTCGCTCCTACGCGTACCCAACTTCAGGGTATGTCTCTAGGGACGGGTGAAGGGTTCAAAGAGTACGCTTAAAAATGGAGAGATTTGGCTGGCAGGGTGCAGCCTCCATTGACTGATCGAGAACTGGTTGATATGTTTCTGGGGACGTTGTCTGGTCCGTTTTTCAATCATTTGGTTGGTAACTCCTCCGCTGGATTTACAGATTTGATATTAACGGGAGAAAGAATTGAAGCTGGCATCAGGTCAGGCAAGATACAGAAGGCTGCCTCCACAAGTGCTGAGAAGAGGCCGTTTAAGAAAGAAGCAAGTGCCGTCTATGGTCCTAGAAGACAAGTCAAGCCCGAAAGTCGCCAAGCCGTCAATGCTTTGGTCATCTCCAAACCTGTTGCTGCTCCTCAGCAGTATAATCAACAAAGAAGCGAAAGGCCCAAGAGGCAGTATACCCGACTGAGTATGACCTTATCTCAAATTTTACCCCAACTGTTATCCACCAACCTGGTGACCCTCAAAGAAGCTCCTAAGGTCGTCAACACTGCGTCTCCTAAGTATAACCCAAATGCCCGGTGTGCTTATCATTCTGATAGTCCCGGGCACACTACTGATGATTGTTGGGCCTTGAGAAACAAAGTGCAAGATCTGATCGACGCAAAGGAAATTCAGTTTGAAGCACCGGAAAGACCAAATGTTGTAACTGCTCCTATGCCCCAGCATAGAGTAAATGCCATTGAGGAAGAAATGTATGCTGTTTCGGTAGATGAAGTTGTCACCCCTCTGAAGACTGTTAAGAAGAACCTACTGCGGGCCGGTTTATTTCCAGGTTGCGGTGAAGGTTGCCTATTCTGTGCTGTTTCCTTATCTGATTTCCCCTTGCTGAGGTTAGGCGTCCAAGGCCTAATGGATAGCAAGGAAATTCTATTCAAAAAGACTGTTGTTCAATTGGTTCCGATGAAAGAAGTTTCTGTGATTACCATCTTCAAAAACCCAATCAAGGCTCCCCCGAAGAAGCCTGTTCAAATCATGACTGTTGCACCTGTGATTATTACTGTTCCGGGGCCTCTCCCCTACGTATCTGATAAAGCTATCCCCTGGCATTATGGGGCAGACGTGTATGTGAATGGAATCAAACAAGAATTTGACACTAGCGCCAGTATCTGCGATATCACTGGTCCAACCAAAGTTACCCGCAGTGGCAGGCTTTTCTCGCCTGACATTGCACCACCCGCTATTCGAAAACCCCTTCTTATAAAACCTGCAAGTATACCTGTTACTGTTGCTGATCAAGTTGTTTCCCCTGCTGCCGAGTCATCAAATGCTCGGGGAAAAGGGATTGAAGAAGAGCCTGCCCGGATGGAGGCACCAATACCCATAAATGCTGAGGCCTCCCGACAAGAAATGGAGGAGATTCTGAAGATAATAAAGAAAAGTGATTTCAATGTTGTCGAGCAGCTGGGGCATACGCCCTCCAAGATCTCCCTGCTCTCCTTATTGCTATTCTCCGAGGCCCATGCTAAGGCTTTGATCTCATTTCTCAAGACGGCCCATGTGCCGCAGGAGACGTCTGCAGTCCAGTTCACCGATTGCATAGCAAATCTGACAGCAGACAATGGCTTGGGTTTCTCAGATGCTGACCTGACTGCGAAGGGAAGAGATCACAATGATGCCCTGCATGTCTCTATCGAATGTAGGGGCACTACTCTGGCACATGTATTAGTGGATACTGGTTCTTCCTTGAATGTTCTACCGAAAAAGGCCTTAGACCGTCTGGATTATGAAGGCCTGAAGTTGAAACCCAGCAATATCATCGTCAGGGCCTTTGACGGTTCCAAAAGGATGGTTCATGGAGAGGTTAACATCCCTATTCGTGTGGGCTCCCAAGTGTTTGACTCTACCTTTTATGTGATGGATATACGTCCATCGTACTCTTGTCTACTAGGTCGACCTTGGATCCATAAAGCTGGGGCAGTGACCTCCACCTTGCACCAGAAGCTGAAATATCCCGTCAGAGGGAAGATCGTCACTGTACAAGGAGAAGAGGAGTATATGGTGAGCCATTTGAATTCCTTCAGATACATTGAGATGGACGGGGAGTTTATTGAAACCCCCTTTCAGCATTTCGAGGAGGTACATCCAATTTCAGCAGCGGCAGAAGCAACAGTCGAGGAGAATGTTTCCTTGAAGATGGCTTCCCTAAGGGACGCCCGGGCTGTGGTTCAGAAAGGCAATTGTGCAAACTGGGGTCAGCTTCCTGACTTCACTCAGAAGAACGATAAGTTTGGGCTAGGCTTTACTGTGGAGGCTCAGAAGGCTGTGCACAAAGAGAAGATCAGAAAGGCTCCGGTGTTTATCTCCAGCTCAAGGGTGAACTCTATCGAGGAGGACGCAGAGGAAGCAGAATTTGACAGTTGGATCTACCCGACTACCAGCAACGGACCAAGCAACTGGACGGCAAAGGATTTTACCCCTATCACATTTGTCACACAGTAATTGATTTCTTTTGATTTCCAAATTTGTAACAAACAATATGTTAAAACTTTGTTGGCTCGGTGTCCTACCCGGGGCATCGTAGCTCCATTTGTGAGGGCTTTTTGTATGACATTTTCATATATCATCAATCAAAACATTGGACATTTGTTGCATTTCAAATCTTGCGCTCTTTTCATTTCTGTGTTATATATATTGCAAAACAGCTATATTTACACACACTCACTTATACAGGTTTCAATCCACTCTGGATCTCACTGGTAACAGCTCTGCTACCGCCAGTTATGACTTCGAAAATCCGATCAACTTGGCCGAAGACGAAGGTGAAGATGATTGCGAAGTGCCTGGTGAACTCGCAAGACTGCTACTCCAGGAAGAGAGAGCTATTCAACCACATGAAGAGCCTGTGGAAACAATTAACCTGGGTACTGAGACAGATAGGAAAGAGGTCAAGATTGGTGCCAATCTAGAGCTCAGCGTGAAGCAACGATTGATCCAGATGCTACAAGACTACATGGAAATTTTTTCTTGGTCCTATGAAGATATGCCTGGTTTGGATGCCGACATTGTAGTTCACCATCTGCCAACCAAGGAAGACTGCCCTCCAGTAAAGCAAAAAGTTCGACGGATGCGTCCAGAGATGTCTGAAAAGATCAAGGCCGAGGTTATGAAGCAGTTTGATGCCGGGTTCCTCGCAGTGACTTCTTACCCTCAGTGGGTTGCCAATGTGGTGCCAGTACCGAAGAAGGACGGTAAAGTCAGAATGTGTGTCGACTACAGGGATTTGAACAGGGCCAGCCCCAAGGATGACTTCCCCCTACCTCATATTGATGTCCTTGTTGACAATACAGCTCAACACAAGGTGTTCTCCTTCATGGATGGTTTTTCAGGGTACAATCAGATCAAGATGGCTCCAGAGGATATGGAGAAGACTACCTTTGTAACTCAGTGGGGCACCTTCTGTTATAAGGTCATGCCATTCGGATTGAAAAATGCTGGGGCAACCTATCAACGTGCCATGGTTGCTTTATTTCACGATATGATCCATCATGAGATTGAGGTATACGTTGATGACATGATTGCAAGGTCTCAAACTGAGGAGGAGCACCTTGACCATCTGAGGAAGTTGTTTGACCGACTCAAGTTGTACAAGCTGAGATTGAATCCCAACAAATGCACTTTTGGGGTAAGGTCCGGAAAATTGCTAGGTTTCATTGTGAGTGATAAGGGTATTCAGGTGGACCCTGCCAAGGTAAAAGCCATTCAAGAGATGCCGACTCCAAAAACAGAGAAAGAAGTCAGAGGTTTCCTAGGACGACTGAATTACATTGCCCGATTCATCTCACATCTGACCGCTACTTGTGAGCCAATCTTCAAATTACTGAAGAAAGATCAAGTAGTACGCTGGAATGATGAATGTCAGGCCGCTTTTGAAAGGATAAAGGAATATCTCCAAGAGCCACCCATTCTTATGCCACCGGTGGAAGGAAGACCCCTGATACTATACTTGACAGTGCTTGACAATTCAATGGGGTGTGTGCTGGGGCAGCATGACGAGTCTGGCCGAAAAGAGCACGCTATTTATTACTTGAGCAAAAAGTTTACCGACTGTGAGTCTCGTTACTCACTGCTTGAGAAAACTTGATGCGCTCTTGTATGGGCTGCTCGCCGGCTGAGACAGTATATGCTGACTCACACTACTTTATTGATTTCAAAGATGGATCCCATCAAGTACATATTTGAAAAGCCCGCTCTGTCTGGAAGAATAGCGAGATGGCAAATGATCTTAACAGAATATGATATCCAGTATACGACTCAGAAAGCAATTAAAGGAAGTGTACTGGCAGATCATTTGGCACACCAACCTGTGGACGATTACCAATCATTGAACTTTGATTTTTCGGACGAAGACATCATGGTGGTAACTGACTGCGAAGTACCTGGACCGGATGAAGGACCTGAGGAAGGATCCCGATGGTCTATGCATTTTGATGGAGCCTCCAATGCTTTGGGTAACGGCGTCGGCGCTATAATCATATCTCCCAAAGGAACTCATACTCCCCTCACCGCCCGATTATGTTTCAGCTGCACCAACAATATGGCAGAATATGAGGCATGTATCATGGGTTTACAAGCTGCAATCGACTTAAGGATAAAATTCCTGAGTGTCTTCGGAGATTCCGCTCTCGTGATCAATCAGATCAAAGGCGAGTGGGATACGAAACACCCGAATCTTATTCCTTACAAGGAGTATGTGTTGACCTTGCTCCCTCACTTTGAAGAGATAACTTTTGAGCACTTCCCTAGAGAGGAGAATCAGCTAGCGGACGCCCTGGCTACGATGTCTTCAATGTTCAAGGTTAAATGGGACAATGAAGCTCCCCGAATCATAATCTGGAAGTTGGATGAACCGGCATACTGTTGCGAGCTCGAGGCTGAGAAAGTTGTTGAAAAACCTTGGTATCATGAGGTGAAGAGGTACTTGGAAGCTCAGGAATACCCTGAAGGCGCGTCTGTCAATGATAAGAAGTTCATGAGGAGGTTTGCTGCAAAATTCTTCCTCAGCAACGGCATTCTCTACAAACGGAATCATGATTCAACTCTGCTACGTTGTGTGGATAAGGCCGAAGCAGAGAAAATTATGATGGAATTACATGAAGGCACATTTGGAACACATTCCAGTGGACACACCATGGCAAAGAAAATCCTTCGGGCAGGATATTTCTGGTCCACAATGGAAGCCGATTGTTACCAACACTCCCGAACTTGTCATAAATGCCAGATCTATGCTGACAAGGTGCATATCCCTCCGGTTCCTTTGAATGTCCTAACGGCACCTTGGCCTTTTGCAATGTGGGGCATCGATATGATCGGTGAGATCCGACCAACGGCATCCAATGGGCATCGCTTCATCTTGGTGGCAATCGATTACTTCACGAAATGGGTTGAGGCAGCTTCCTATGCCACAGTAACCAAGAGCGTCGTGGCACGTTTCATCCGGCATAATCTGATCTGTCGGTACAGCGTCCCAGAAAGAATCATTACGGACAATGGTACCAATCTCAATAACAAAATGATCACTGAACTCTGTGAACAATTCAAGATACAGCACCACAATTCTTCTCCCTACCGGCCGAAGATGAATGGGGCTGTAGAGGCAGCCAATAAGAATATCAAGAAAATTATGCAGAAGATGACAGTGACCTATAAAGATTGGCACGAGATGTTACCGTTCGCTCTTCATGGGTACCGCACCTCAGCAAGGACATCAACCGGGGCAACTCCCTTCTCCTTGGTCTATGGCATGGAGGCAGTCTTGCCAATCGAGATCCAGATACCCTCTCTCGGGATAATGAAGGATGCAGACTTGAATGAAGATGATTGGATCCAGACTCGACTTGATCAATTAAATCTGATTGACGAAAAGAGGCTCACTTCTATCTGTCATGGTCAAACGTATCAAAAACGGATGATCAGGGCATTTAACAAGAAAGTCAGACCGCAAGAGTATCAAGTTGGGGACCTGGTAATCAAACGCATCATCCTTCCTCAAAGTGATCCCCGGGGCAAATGGACCCCTACTTACGAAGGGCCATTTGTGGTTAAACGTGTGTTCTCAGGAGGAGCCATGATCCTAACCACCATGGATGGTGACGACCTTCCTCACCCCGCCAATGCAGACATAGTGAAAAAATACTACGCATAAATAAAAGACCCGCTAGGTTGACATACCTAGGCAAAAATAAGGGCTTCCCGGCGAACCAAAAGGGTTCGGGCAAAAATAAGGGATGAAATGAATAAAAATTTGTACACCCGGCAAGTCGAAAACCTGAAAAGGCGGCTTGGGCAAAAATGGGTATCCCGGTGGACTGAAAACCCGAAAGGGCGGTCCAGGCAAAAGTTAGGGATAAAAGCGTAACACTATGTCTCATTGGATCACTTCGCATCCAGAATTCGGCATCGACTATCTGGCTCAAGATTTCGGCATTGACCAATCAGCTTCATCTTCAAACTAGGCAGCAAAGCGATGAGACGCCCGAAGATATAAAGGCGATAGCAGAGTTGGAACCCAGTGGGATTGATCACATAGTTGTTTTGTTTCCTTTTTCAAATTGTAAACTCTATGTTATTTGGCGGCGTCCTCTTACTAGGATGTTAGCCTCTTGTACAAAAATGCCTATTTACGGGCAAACTCAAAATCAATACAAATTCACTTGTCCATACAAATTACCATTGTTTTCCTTTTTTCTGTTTTGTCTTGCGAAGAACGTCCAATGTTCATTTTTGATATATGCATTTGATATTAAATTGCTAATTCATGAATATTTGCATATGAAACGAGAGATTGATTACAGGTGACATCAGAGACAGGGGAAATATGAAGTTGTCTAATGCAGTCTGGTTGTTTTGTCCGCCGAGGTACCAAGGTAGGTTCAACTGAAGAATGTGGCCAAATCATCTCAACTCCCCGCAGAGTAAAACAAATTCAGTAGTACCTTCCCAAGCAGAGTTGGTCCCCCGTCAATCCTGGAAAAAACACAACATTCCCCGGCAGGCCTTAAAGCTCATCCCCAGTAGATTCTGGAAGCTTATCCCCTGCGGAGCACAGACGTCTCTCCCGAGTTTTATTCAGAGTTATTCCCTCACAAGGACTTATAACTGGGTTATCCTCAGCTAAAAACCACGGAAGATCGTCCTCGGCGAAGTTCTTCCAATCCTCAGCGAAGTTCCTCCAATCCCCAGCGGAGTTTATCTTTGGTATCCCCAGCGGAGTTTATCATCATTATCACCAGCGGAATCCGTCATTAAAGTCCTCAACAGGCCTCTCATCAATCTTCGGCCAAGTATCTCTTCACAGAGCAACTTCCCGGTCGTTCGTCAAGGATTTATTTTCCTAAGATGAAATTACACTCATAAACATTTCACATTTTCATACATCTTGCTTACATACATGATAAAGCGCATACAACACTATCTCATGATTGAGCATCATAACACCATGCATATCATACATCATGACATTGCATACCACTTACGTTTTTGCCTTTTCAGGAAAAAGACAATCCCAAAAACAATTACCTTCAACTGTCACAATTCCAGATTCGATACCTGTATCTAGCCAGGGCACATCTGAGAATGATCAGTTTCCAGACTCGATTCCTGTATCTAGCCAGGGCACGTCTGAAGAGTTCAAAGATTCGATTCCTGTATCCAGCCAGGGCATATCTGTTGACCACATTTCCAGACTCGATTCCTGTATCTAGCCAGGGCACGTCTGAAGAGTTCGAAGATTCGATTCCTGTATCCAGCCAGGGCACATCTGTGAGCAACTGACTGTGGATTCGATACCTGTATCTAGCCAGGGCATATCTGCATAAGGAGACTGAAGATCAAACACCTGTAACAAGCCAGGAAAACATCTGTCTTTCTCAAATACACAAGTTCTCGCTAAGGAATCTCTTATGCGATCTACAGTTCCAAATGGCATCTATAAGCCCATTCCCGACAAGGTTCTGTCACATCTCCAAGATGGCATCTATAAGCCCATCTCCCTATCCACCATCTCTCCAAATGGCATCTATAAGCCCATTTCCGACACCACACTGTTGAGACTCCAGCATGCGAGTACAAATTTCCGGGCACTCTAGTGTCCAATCTCCTTTTACCCTCGAGTCGCGAAAGGCAAACTTGCCAATCTAACTCTTCAGGTTCAAGAAGATTGAACAGGGGCAACTGTTGTACCCCAAAATTTGCCCTCCCATTTCCTCAACATTTTCTCATCACAAGACCTTTGAAGATCAAGGTCCAATTAGGGTTTCCTCTGCTCAAGACTTCTCCTTGCACTGTGGACTCAAAATTAGGGTTTGTGTTTGCCTAAGGATGTTTTGACCTAAAATGCCTAAGATGACTTTCATGCTTCATGTTGGACTCCCAAGTTTACCTATACCAAGTTTCAAGTCTTGATTCCAAGTTTTGCCCAGTCAATTGGACAGTTGACCTAGAAATCAACTGTATTGGGGAAAAAGTCAACTGTGGCCAATTGACAGTCAAATCTCATGAAATTTGATCCACATCAACATTATGAACTCCTATGGACCATTTGATCAAGTTTGGATCACAATTCCACAAGAAATTTGATCAGATCACCAAAAGGGCAAAATGGTCATTTTTAGGGTTTTGACTGCACAAAGGCAATTTTTGACTGTTTGACCTAACCAATGGCAAACCAAACTCACACATGGATTCAAGGACCCCATGGAACTATCTTGACATGTTCATCAAGCTTAAAAGATCCCAAGTACACAAGATTGACAGTTGAATTTCCCAGTCAATTGATCAACTTTGACTGTACGCTGAAAAGTCAAACTTTGACTTTTTGGTCAAAATCAAGAGTCAAGATTCATTTTTTATCAAAACTTGCCAAATCATGAAACTTGTTCACCAAGAAATCACAAAATGCAAATTAGGGTTTGAAAATAGAATTTTTCATAACTTAGAATTTTTCTAAGTTATGAAAAACCCTAATTTTTTCCCAACTTTGCCCCATCTTTTCACCAAGATCCATTTGGATTCAAACAAAAGTCAAAACATGAAAGTTGTAGCTTGTTGCATAATCTACAACTTTGATTCACAAAGTTTTCTCATTTGAAGCTTGTATCTCAAGTTATAATTTTTTGAATAAGGGCACTAAACCATTTTTTAACTTAGTAAAATTTGACCTATTTTGACAAGGTTTTCTACCCCACTTCAAAGCCACTTTTCATACCCTTCCACTTGGAATTTTAATTTGCATTTCAAAGATGGATTGTAGTACACATTCCAAGCTTTCCAAAATGTCCAAGAACTCATCAAACAACCTCATAACTTGAGAGATTCGAATTTCACAAGTTGGCAAAAATTCACTTTTGTTCTTCATCAAAACATGTTCTTAATCATGCAAATTTGAAATCAGTTTGCTTTATGCTTGATTACAGGCCCTTGAACCATTCCATACTCAATAATTTAATGCATATTCATTGTGTTGAGGCCATGTTCTTTATGTTCTAACATTGCATAGTGGATTAATCCTAAACTAGATAAAGTGCTTTATCCATTTTTGTAAAAAGCTAGCTTTATGTCAATTTGCAAATCAAGCAAGTACAAGCAAAATCCTCTTGGCACAAGATTATGGACAAGTTGCTCTGATCAAGAGAAGATTATGCAGCAGGATTAGAGGCCCCTACTGACCTAAAAACACAAAGTGACCATTGCTTGCTTCATTTTCAAGTAACATTGCATAACTTATGCCACATATCATCTCAGCTTAGAAACACAAGAGAGAAGTGATCAAACACATTCCATAGACCAAACCCAAGCTTTGGCACGAGTCCTGAACCTCCCAAGCATCCTCCATCTCAAAATCACCTTGAAACTGCACAAACAGGGTAACCCCTGCAGATTGAGTGCAAACTCCCACTTCCCTCGAGCATTCTCACCAAAATCAATTCATACACCTTCCTTACAACATATGAAAGCTAACCATGGCCTAAAACCTGACCTGTAATCACTCTAACAGTTTCCACCATTTTTAATTTCTCCTTTTGCAGTTGAAGTTCTACAGCTTGATACAAGAAGGTTCAAGACAAAGTGAGCATTGAAAAAGCATCCCTGGACCTCAAGGAAGCTTTTCCAATCATTACATTGCACTGAAAGTCCCTCATTCTCCATATAGAAGTTCAATTGCACAGGTAAAACTTGGAACTCGTATCTCTCTTATCATGCATCTTTAGTCTTAAGTTTGTGAAGAAACAAGGTCCTACTCATAGCCCTGAACATGTACATATCTTTACATTTCATTTCTTTTGCCTGAGTAGAGAGAATTTGGAGTTTGAAAATGGTAGAAAAATTAGGTTAGGATTTGGGGGAGGAGAAATTCTCCCTCATCTTAGAGAGATAGGTCAAGTTCTTTATATGGTTAGAACCGTCTCTTCATGCTGAACATTTCTTGTGTTATGAGTTTTTGCTGAAAAGCCAAGAATCAGGAGTTAGACATTGAAGAACAGGGGCGCGCGTTTTTTCAAATGTTTGTGCTGGAGGTTGAAGACAATGATCATTGGGCTGGGCTTCTGTGTTATTTCTCTTCACACCACTTAATTGCTATTACACCCCCTGAGCCCATTTGTCTTATTTTTAATCTTTTTTGACTTTTTCCTTTTTGGTTGACTTTGTTTATTTTTCCTCATGACATTAAAATTTTTAAAATATTTTTTTCCATCATTTTTGTATTTATTGCATATTTATTTGTTTATTTCCTTTGTTTATATATAAAATATATACATACTATTATTTAGAATAAATATGAAAATAGTGAAAATACAATTTTTATTTTTTGTTTACATTCTGAAAATATTCCACAAAAAATACTCTTCTTATTTATTTTATTAAAATATTAAATAAATATTTATTTTGTATATAATACATATTTAAGGTTTAATATATATATACATATATGTTTATTAATATATTTAAGCTAAAATACAAAAATACTTGAATTTTTCATTTTATCAATATTTGATACAAAAATACCATTTTTCACAATATACTTCATTTTATTTTATTTTTACAAATAATAAATAAATAGTTGTGTTAAATTAAACAATAATACATTTTTCTTTTAAAATTAGGGTTTTTGCCCTAAACTCAAAATATTCCAAAAATAATATAATTTTTATTTTTCTTTTCTCTTTTATATAAATAATATTTTTTTCATACATATACAAAACATTTTTTGTGCATCTTGCATTTTTATTTAATTTTTGTACATTATTTAAATTGCAAATATTCAAATGATGTAATAATTTAGATTTAAATTCTTGTCAATATCCCCATTTGAACATTTGTACCCCCTTTCCCATATTTGGTTTTGTAATAGCTTAGTAATTTTAATTTCGCACTTTATTGCTTTCTAATGATAACATGTTAGAATTAGGGTTTGTATGCGAAAAACGATAAAAAATAGTTTGACCTAACACAAGATAAACAAGCATGAAAATGGACACAAATCACACTTGCACCCCCTAGGGTATTCCACTTGTTGCCTTTCAAATAAATGGGCCATATTGCATGTTGAACTTCTTTGGGCAAAGCAAACAATTTGAATGATCATAGTCCCTCGATAAAACTTTTCAAAAACAAACAAAAACAAATGATCAAGTCCCTTAAAGAAATTGCCCAAAGACATTTAACGCCGTTGCAATTATGGTCTAAAAATGATGACCCGCGCCTGTCCCTTTCACATCCTAACACAAGGTTGCCCACCAAATACAATGGTGGAGCAAACTTGTTAAAAGGGTTAAAGCATAGCAATGATCTTTTGAGCAATTTAGGAGTAGATAACCTCTTAGTCACTTGAATTAACTTGCAAAACAAAACACTTGCCTAATTTCAAAATCACACATCACTACACTTTCAAAACAAACTTCAAAAACAAATGAAAACTTTTTTCAAAAGACATACATCTTTGTATACATCCCCACATGGATCATTACAAAGGTTGCCACCACATTGGCCTCTTTTCAAAACATTTTCAAACCCACACACTCAAGCACCATTTAAAACAATTGAAAACAAAAGGCAAGTGATCTAAGCAAGTAACTAAGAGCCCATGGATAACCATGGATAGAAAGGGTGCTAATACCTTCCCTTTCTATAATCTACTCCCCGAACCCAAGAAAACATCTCAAAAAGTTTTTGCTGTGCTTTTTAACCTTTCCTTTGGATAAAATAAAAAGTCGGTGGCGACTCTTGCTAACCGCAACATTTGCGAATACAAACGCAAACCTCAAGTCAGTTCTCCCACCGTATCACAGAGAGGATTTAGTAACAGATGAAGAATGAAGAATTGAAGATTTAGAAAAAATTAGGATAGTCTTATTTAGGTTTAAATTACTGTAAAATCATTGTTGTAAACAATTTGTAAACAAAACAATTGTACAAATAATTTAAAAATAAATAAAAGGTTTTTTATCCAATTAATTCTTTTCCTCTTTTTACTTGTTTACTTTACTATCTATAATTCTTTAAATTAAATAATTGAAAATAAATTCCAACTATTTAATCTTAGAATATAAATAATTAAATAAACAATGCTTCAGCATTTGATCAATTAAACTTGGCGCTTCCGACATCCAAAGCAAAACAACAGTCAATCACAGCAATTGCCCAGACGCTTTTTCCCTTTACTGACTTTAATCAAACATTGCAAATTCAAACCCAATGCATCCTTTCACTGATTTAGTCACACAATGCGAATTCCATCCAAGTCTCGGAATATCTTGCAAAGCACCGTAGAATTAAATCTTTCTGAGGAACCGCGCATAAAAACCCTAATTCCTGGCCAAATGTCAAAGAAACGTTCGCCTGATCAAAGTTGAGCCAAAATCAAACAAACCCTAAACAAACTGCTTGAATTGTTCCAGAGCCATGAAAATCAATGAAAACTCTAATTTTGTCTGACTGACGAGAAAAGTCTGTTTGACCGATTCTTGAGCCAGTCTGAAAAATCAGGAAGAGTCCGAAATTGTGATTTCTTGTGGAAAAATGCGAGGGCAAATTTTGGGGTACAACAGTTGCCCCTGTTCAATCTTCTTGAACCTGAAGAGTTAGATTGGCAAGTTTGCCTTTCGCGACTCGAAGGTAAAAGGAGATTGGACACTAAAGTGCCCAGAAAATTTGCACTCGGCGATGTGATGGTAGAGGTGAATGGGCTTAAATATGCCATCTGGTGATGGGCTTAAAGATGCCATCTAGTGACTGCTGATAGAAGGATGGGCTTATAGATGCCATCTGGAAATGGGCTTAAAGATGCCATTTAGAAATGTTGAACTGTATGTCAATGGTGAGTGGACGAATATCAGAAAGGTATCCATGTTTTGGAACATCTCTGAATTGGGGGTCTGAGCCAGCAATAGATTGACATCCGTGTCTGGAGAATCCGTGAACTGTTTTCAGGGGTTGAAGCAGCATCCGTTGTTGGGAAGCGTCCGTGAAGAAGTTGCATCTGAACAAGTGATAGATTAACATCCGGTGTTGGGAAGAATCCGTGAACTATTTTCAGAAGTCTGAAGGAGGAACCGGTGTAGGGTTTCCTGATGATGAGTCCGTGTAAAACTGCATCTGGATGAATTTGAACAAGTATCAGAATGTCGCTGTGTCTGGGTCACATCTGAACTGTCCCTGAGTGAATCTGGAATAAGTATCAGAATGTCGCCATGTCTGGGTCACATCTGAACTGTCTCTGAGTGAATCTGGAATAAGTATCAGAATGTCGCCATGTCTGGGTCACATATGAACTGTCTCTGAGTGAATCTGGAATAAGTATTAGAATGTCGCCATGTCTGGGTCACATCTGAACTATCTCTAGAAAAGAATCTCGGAAGATGATGGTCTTAGTTTGTTGACTGATCTTTCCTGAAAAGGTAAAGAGTTAGTTGTATGCAATGTCATGATGCGTGATGCAATGTATGTGACATTAATGTTTATGACATGAATGCGATGAATGCGCATGTAAGCTAATGAGCTGTCTTGTTGAGGATAGATGAATCCTGGTTGACTGAAGATAAAGGAATCTTGACTGCTGCCGGGGAAAGTAAATCCTTGGTTGCTGCTGTGGAGGGCAAGAATCTTTGATTGTTAAAAATGAGAAGTCTTGGGACCACTGTTGGGGAATCAGAAGCTTTGGTTGTATGCCAATCTACTGGGGATTCCTGTCTTGAGAAGATCTTCACCGGGGAATATTCGAATATTCTGTGGGGAACTGAGAATGAGAGTCTTCAATCTGCTTGGGGATTGATAGTTGGAAGTTTTAGCTTCGTTGGGGATAACGAAACTTGACTCTGAGTGGAGTTAGCTTCTGGAAGGTTCTCTGGCTGGGGATTGTGAGAGTCCTCTGATTGCTGCAGGTATTGGTCTGGAATAAGTTACTGAACGTCGCCATCTCTGGGTCATATCTTGAACTATCTCTAGAAGCAGGCTTGGATAAGTTATAGAATGTCGCCAAATCTTGGGTCACATCTTGAACTATATCATGAATGAAAATCTGAATAAGTTGCGGAATGTCGCCGAATCAGGGTCACATCTGAACTATATCTAGAAGGAAATCTTGAATAAGTTACGGAATGTCGCCGAATCAGGGTCACATCTGAACTATTTCTGGAAGCAAGTCTGAATGAGTTATAGAATGTCGCCATCTCTGGGTCACATCTTGAACTATATCTGGAAGAAGGAATCTCTGAATGAGTTATAGAATGTCGCCATCTCTGGGTCACATCTTGAACTATATCTAGAAGAAGGAATCTCTGAATGAGTTATAGAATGTCGCCATCTCTGGGTCACATCTTGAACTATATCTGGAAGAAGGAATCTCTGAATGAGTTATAGAATTTCGCCATCTCTGGGTCACATCTTGAACTATATCTGGAAGAAGGAATCTCTGAATGAGTTATAGAATGTCGCCATCTCTGGGTCACATCTTGAACTATATCTGGAAGAAGGAATCTCTGAATGAGTTATAGAATGTCGCCATCTCTGGGTCACATCTTGAACTATATCTGGAAGAAGGAATCTCTGAATGAGTTATAGAATGTCGCCATCTCTGGGTCACATCTTGAACTATATCAATCTTCTGAGGTGATGAGGGAATTGTTGAACACTTTTGACATTCGAATGCCCCAAGTGGTGATGAAGGAGTCTTGAATCAGATTACTCTGCAGATTGAGAGATTTCTTGAAATCTTGACTGGACTACCCCAGGTTAACTGAACTTTGAAAGATCTGTTGGACCTTGACTGGACTGCCCCCAGGTTAACAGGATGGTGACATGTCATGCCCCTTGTTGATAGGAGATTTGTCGTTGGAAGTGTCATCCTTTTGAAGTGATTCTGTTCACTGAGAGAGTTTCCGTTCCTCCGAACATTCGCTGTATGAATTTCTTCGTCGTCAAACAAAAAGCCAAATGCAGACAGTGGTATTCAAGCAATGCAAAGTTTATGTTTGTCTCGAAGTTTTGAAAAATGCGTTTTTTAGCAGAAAACTTTTTATAAGACAAGTCAACACAAGATTTTAGAGCAAAGCCTTACAGGAGTCAGGATACCCTTTGTAACAGTATGCTTTCGAACTAACCCATGCTTCAATTAGGACTTTTGCAGGGTTGTAACGTGGCCTGGTTCACGGTCTAAGAAACAAAGGATAAAGGCTCAAAATATATTTGTACCCACCCGCTCTTCGTGATGTTCTTCACACCTAAGCTCAGTTAATTGTGCGTCGCACTCTGTTTTGAGTTTGGAACGACTTTTTGGGCGATGGTTCACCAGTTGAATTTGGGGAGACAGTCATCATCTCCTTTTTCTTTTGCAACATTTTTCATGTTTGTTGAGGATTTGTAATGACCTCACTATTTTGATTTTAATTTGTTATCCCTAATTTTTGCCTGACCGTTCCCGTCTTTTGAGATTACAATCAGCGGGATGCCCCAGCTTTCTTAAGCCTCCTTTATAGGTTTTGGCTTGGCGGGCTTTTCTCTTTTGAGAGATTGAATGCCTATGTGATAGGGAACCACCCTTGTCTTTTGATTCCAAAGGAATGCTTTTCTTTTTCTTTGACATCGTTCGTTGTATTACGAACTGAGAGTTTGCGACTTCAATGCGCATTTTCTCTTGAATTAACTAAGATACTACCCTGCCCCAGGTTTATATCAGAGGTTTTGATTGTTTAGAACAGAAAAACTCCTACTTCTTTGGCTCGAAGGGGTTGACTAGGGATTATCTTCCTTATAACTCCGGTGTTTGGGAATTGAAAAAAATGCCTGTACATCATCAGCGAGGTCTGTCCAAAAGCATACTGTATGAGATTATGGTATTGTTTCGTCATCCTCCCTCTAAAGGCTTGCAGCTTTTTATCAAGAGTTAAATGTCAAAAAGAAAGCATAAGAGTAATGAAAGCGAATGAATGAATTCAAGACAAACATATGCAATGCATTAATGAAACAGAGTTTGACATTAAAAGATGATTGTTTGAATAATACAAGTTACAACTTGAAAATTCGAACGAAACAAAAACAAACTCAATGATTTGGCATAGGAGGAGTGATCATGCTGGGGTCTCTGGGGGACCAAACTCAATCTCCTTGGCATCGATCATGTCTTGGATCTTGTTCTTCAGAGGCCAACAGTTGTTGGTATCATGCCCCGGGCTATCAGAGTGGTATTCACACCTTTCATTGGGGCGATAGGTAGGAGCAAAAGTGTTTGGGTTCCGGAGAGGAGCCCTCAATGTAATCAGATCCCTCTTCAACAAGTGTTGCAGTGCTTGAGACAGTGACATGTTGATCTTGGTGAATTGCCTCTTAGGTGCGACCTCCTTATGTTGATGCTCCGGTCTTTGCTGAGCAAGTGTAGGGTTAGAGATCACGACTGCCCCTACATGTTGGTTAAGACGACCTTTTTGACTGCTCGCGGCATTGGACTCCTTCTTTCCGTTGTAGGGAATTATCCGAGTATCGGAGGTTGTAGCTCCTTGGATCTTTCCACTTTTGATGCCAGCTTCGACCCTTTCGCCGGTCAGTATCAGCTCGGTGAACCCGGCTGAGGAGCTTCCAATTAAGTGTTTGAAGAAAGGCTCGGTCAAAGTTCCCATGAAAATGTCAATCAGATCTCTGTCAATTAAAGGGGGTTGCACCCTACCAGCCAGATCTCTCCATTTTTGAGCATACCCTTTGAAGCTCTCGTCAGAACCCATGGTCATGTTCTGCAACTGCACACGAGTTGGTGCAAGATCAGCATTGTACTGATACTGTTCGTAAAAATCCCTGGCTAGATCTTCCCAGGTGTGGATGCGAGAACTCTCCAATTGATAGAACCACTCGAGTTGAGCCCCTACTAGACTTTCTTGGAAGAAATGGATCCAAAGCCTCTTATCAGCTGTGTATGGTTGAATCTTGCGGACATAAGACTTTAGATGCATCTTAGGGCAAGAGACTCCGTCGTACAGAGCAAAGGTAGGAACTTTGAACTTCGAAGGGATGACCAATCCAGGAACTAGGCCCATGTCTCCTAGATCCAAGCCAGGTATTTGTTGGATCTCCATAGCACTGAGGCGATCCTCCAACTCTTTGTATTTGTCATCAACGAGAGGATATTGCCCCTCGGAGTAGTCAACTTCTTCTTCAACAATCTCCATATTGTGGTCTTCTTCAAGACTACCTCCTGTGTTGGATGGAGTTGCAAGGTCTTGGGTCTTAGGTCTTCTCCTCAAGTTCAGGATGCGGACTGCCTTCTTGGACTTCTTCTTCTTGTCTTCGAGAAGAAGAGCTGTCAGATCCTCTTGCCCTTTACCCATAGCCAGCAACATTTGTTGGAATTGAGCATTTTGAGCTTGAAGATCTTTCACTGTTTGTTCTATATCCATCTTACTGAAATAAACAGTAGGAAGAATAAGGAGACCTGTATGGGAGAAACCTGTTATGCAATGTGTTGTACCCCAAAATTTGCCCTCCCATATTCTTCAAGATTTGCAAAGAACATGCTTCAAAATCTCCCCAAGGGTTGCACAGTTCAATGGCCTCCTAACAGTCAAAAAACTAGGGTTTTGATCCTGGCAAAGAAGTTGAAGTTTCCAAGGGTCCAATCAAGTCCCACATGCCTATAAACATTGTCAAGCATCCTCATGTCAAGTTTCAAGACTTACAGCACAAAATTGCACAGTCAAAAAACCTAATTGCCCTACAATCAACTGTAGGGGTAAAATGGTCATTTGACAGTCAAAAGTTCAAATTTTTGGTCAACATCTTATTTTGAAGCCACAAACATCATTTGATCAATGCTTGATCATGATTTTCAAGGCATGGCTCAAAAAGTCTCAAGATGCAAAAGTTTCCATATTTGGACAGTTGAAAAAAGTCAACTGTAACTTGACCAGGGCATAACTTCCACATGGTTTATCAGAAAAATTCCATCCAAAGCTCATTTTTAAGAGAAAGACATTTCCTACAACTCCTCTTCACACTTCAAGTCCAAGAAATGCTCTCACAAAAAGTTATCAATTTCAACATTATAGGTCATTTTCAAAAGTCAACAAAAAGGGACTTTAAGTCAAAGACCATAACTTGAGATTGGTAAATCAAAATGATATAGGACCAAAGGCATTGGTTAGAGGACTTCAAGACCTTTCCAAAATGTCCAAGAACATGATCAAAGCTTAAAAATTGAGCAAGATATGCCTTGTGGAGGTTGAGAAATTTTTGGGAATTTTGAAAAGTCAACTTTACTTCAAATGCCTCAAAATTGCTAATGGGCCACATTTTCTTCCAAGAATCATCATCCAAGAGCTATGCACGACCAGTTGACCCAAAGGGGATTTATTTCATCATTTTTTATTATTTATTTGAATTTTTATCACCATTAATTCATTTAATTAAATAAAATATGACAAAAATACTCAAGCATGCATTTTAAATCTTTTTATGCAGCTAATAGGTCTATCATAACTCCAAGATTTCGTGCACACTCAATTTGGAAAGATTTGGCCATGATTGATATCAAAAGGGCATGGAAAAGATTGAAAAAGATCCATGGAAATCAAATCTCAAAAACATTGAATGCAAAGGTTTTTGGTTGAAATTTCTACCCTAATTCATTCCTCACATAAGTATAAACCCAACCCTAATGCTCAGAACCTTCAAGCTGCGCCTCAAACCATAGACAAACTTTGCATTTTTTGTGAAAAACTTCAAAATTGAAAACACAGTTCCAGCGCTATTCAAAGCAAAATAATCATTCCAATAGCTTGCCAAGGTATCAAGGAGACTTTCTGAATCAAAACCATAGCCTCTAACCTCAAGAAACGGTAGCACGAAGTCGCCCTGTTCTTGATTTTTTTCATACTCATGCTTTGATTTATACGCATATTTCATACATTTTAAATGTTGATTTGTACTAATGTGGATTCACTAAAGCTTTTGATGTATGTTAATTGAACTAATCATGCCTGTAGCGAAAGATACCATGGATTGTTAGAACAAAGTTTGAATCTACTACCCTATATTTAAGTTTTGATGATAACAAAGTGAAAAGATATAGTATTTATAAGTTTCATGTATGAACTATCTGCTGCCTAAAATTATTATGTTCTGACTTGCAGATACTCTGATTGATATAAGCAAGATCACATCTATTCAGCATCAGAACTTGATTTCAGACACCAGCATCAGAAGTTGCCATATCAGAATGTCAAAATCAGATGATCAACTCACGTACATGCTGAAGCCTGATGAACAAGACTGCGCTCAACACTCTGATAAAGAAACACAACAGTTCATCAGCAGCGAAGCAGAGTCAGAATGAGCCAAGCCAGAACTTGCATTAAGTAAGCAACGGTACTGTGCATTGAAAGCAAATTAATTCCAACGGCCTCATTCCAGACAAGATCTGCTCAATAAGGAAAGCTTGTTATTAGCATTGAATCAAGAATATTGCATCCAACGTTCATCATCTCAGTTCTATATAAACAAGACTTTGAAGATTGAAATGGCTAATGCTCTCAAAATCTCTACACGCACAAAAGCTATTCATAATCTTCTTTCTCTCAGTTTTGCTAAACCACACATTCTGATATTCTATCATTGTTTAGCAATCTAGTTTCTAAGCTTCAATTTGTGTATACATCACAGTTGTGATACAGTTTTGTAGAAAACATCCACACACTTAGTTTTATCTCTTTGTAAGAAAGTGTTACCTTGACAAACCGGGTTGTGGTTTGGATCAAGAAGGCTTTAGCAGTTGTTAAAGCAGTCTGTAATATTCAGTTGAATATAGTGGATTAAGACCTCGTTGGAGAGAGGCGAAATCACCTTGACGGGTGGACTGGAGTAGTTTGAGATCAAACGAACCAGGATAAAAATATCTTGTTCATTGCATTAGATTTCAGTTTTACAATTCAACCCCCCCTTCTTGTGTTTTTCACCACTTCATGGATGTCTTCTAGGTTTTCCTAAGCTTAAAATTGGGGATTTGTTCATATGGAAAAATTGGACAGCAAGGCCTATACCGTTGAACTCGTGACCTTCAGGCGAATCCAACCATCATATCGCGCCCAATTTATGAGCAACGATGCTCTAATCGCTATTTTTCGCAGGGTACATTTAGTGGGGGTTTAAAACCCCCGCTATCTCTTTTCTGTTTACAGGCACAACAAGGACGAAGCCTGCGTGTCCTCTCTTGGTTGGATCGTTTAAATTTTTAGCGCGTTTTTATCATTAGCGTGACTTATTATTTATTATATTTGTTTTGCATGATATATACGAATGCGTTGAATGGTGTGGTGGTTGGGAACCTTGTTGGAAAGCCTTGGGACCTGGGTTCGATTCCCAGGTCCCCCATATTTCTTTCTATTTTTCCTCATAACGTGATTAGGTGCCCAGCATGTCCAGAAGTCCACCATACACTCAATGCCATAGCTTGCCCAATGTCCCAGGCGATGAATCTAAGGGCCAGGATGAAAGGTCCATCATACATCTCAGTCAACCATGCACACATGACCATCAAAAGTCAACCAGGCCAAGCTTCAGTGGGCCAAAATTGCTTGGAGAATACCTCCAAAAGGGTCAACAAACCCCCCATGTTTGCCTTTCTTTTCTCTATTTTTTTTATTATTCTTTTCTTTTATTTTTATTATATTGTTTGTTTTATTTAATTCCATATTTTAATATAAAAATACCAAAAAAAAAATTCAGAAAGTCAAAAAAATAAAATATATTTTATTATTTAATTCACTAATGTTTTATTTTGTAAATAAATTCAATAATTAATTTAGTTTTAATTTTAGGTTTAATTTTGATGCTTTCTTAATAAATTAAAAAAATATAGAAACTAGGGTTTTATACTTTTATTCTTTTTTCCTTTTTTACCATATTTAATTATTATTTTGTAAATAAATTTGTAATTAAATAATTAGGTTAAAACTAGGTCAAACTTAAACATTTTTCTTAATAATTAAAAAATACGTAGAATTAGGGTTTTTAATTCCATTAATTTTCTTAATTTCATAAAGTACAAAAAATATCAAAAATAAGTCTTTTTCCTTTATTTAATTTAATTAATTTCATAATTTCAATTTAATTTCTTTAAAAGGGTCCAACGCCCTCGCTTTCGATTATAATTTCGTTTCGCGCGCTTATTTTATTTCCTTTTTATAAATTTCATGTAATTACCCCAAAGCCTTGTAATAGATTAATTAGGATATTTATCTTTCCGCATTTTTATTTTTATTCAAATCGGGTCTTGGATTAATTTGGCGATGTAGACCCGCGCCTTTGTAATAGCGTAGGACTTTTATCTTCTCGCATCTTTTAATTGTTAATAACCACATGAAAGAATGAATGCCAAATAAAAACAAAGCGTAGATCACCAATACATGAACAAGACAGATATAACTGAAAATAACACACAATTCACACACCACCCCTAGGGTACGCCTCACTGTTGCCTTGCCCCTCGAAAAGTGGTCGTCGAGTAGAGGATGTTTTAGTAAATCCTCATGTCCATGAACATGGCATGAGGGTAGCTTCTAAGGTGTCTTCCCATTGCTCTGGTGACCACAATGTCCCGAATCCTCGAATTGACCCGAATACCTCCAACGGTGGTGCTACCTACCTCTCAGTGATGGGATGGCACTACTTTAAGGACATTTACACAGACGAATTCCTTAGGGTTGGTAGATGACTCGTAGATACTTGCTCTAATTTCAAAACAAATCAAAAACTTCTTTTCACACCGACACCTTTCAAAAAGCTTTCAAAAAGCAATTTTTCAAACACTCTTGAGGACTGATACAAGAGTCGAACTGAAATTTTCAAAGAAACTTTTTTAAACCCACAGTTGAAAAGCAAACAAACAATTTTGAAAACACAAATGAGCAAGTATCTAAGAGCCCATGGATAACCATGGATAGAAAGGGTGCTAACACCTTACCTTTCTATAAATCTACCTCCCGAACCGAGAGCAATCTCTATAAGGAATTTTTCCGTGCTTTTGTCCTTTCCATTTGGAGAAAATAAAAGACGGTGGCGACTCTTGCTTCCGCGACATTTCGCGAACCAGCGTTAAACAGTCAGTTCCAGATCCACCGATCACACAATGATATGTGTGATATATATGCAATGTTTTCAAGGATCTCTTGGGGTAAACACAAGAGAATGTTAGAGGTTAAACTCTGATCTTGGATTGGAGAACTTTACACCGGTGGATGTCTTTCCACGAGAATCAAGCTCACCATGTCAAGTGGGTCATAGCCCCTGATTCAAGTTGTTGTACTTGATCTTTGATTGGAGAACTGTGCACTTGTGGATGTCTTTCCACAAGAATCAAGCTCACCATGTCAAGTGGGTCATAGCCCCTGATTCAAGTTGTTGCACTTGAACTTTGATTGGCATTTGTTAGAGGAGGAAACCTCTTGCCCTTTGGTAGACGTCTGGTTCAACGTGACCCTGCATCAAAAGAACCCTCGAGATCCTTGAAATGGTTATTGAAAATGCTATGGTATGATGTCATGATGTTATGTACATGTATGCACAAGCAAGTAAGTGCATATACAGGTAACCATATTTACACAAAGCAAACAAGTCCTTAGGTTTAGGCTTGCATGGGGTTGTAGGTAAGTACCCTCTTGAAGTTAGTTGGCTCATCCTGTCCTAAAATAGAAACCGAGTTCTAAAGAGCTCAATATCATTGGACTGTTTTCTGTGTTCATTGCTTCGGTTTAGCCATTTACTGGCGACCAAAATATTCCAAGAAAACAACCCTCAAATGAGTGTAGTATCGAGTATCTACCAACTTCGGACTGCACCAAAGTCGGTCATCTCACTACCCCTAAAAAGGCTAAGATGGTCAATTAAGGTTCTAAGAGTTCGTTAGTGCTTCACGACATCACTCAGCGGCCCCGTACTCTCCTTGATTGAACTCAAGGGTTACCGGTACTCACAAATATGTCACACTAACATAGCTTACTGCTTCAACCATGTCGGTATACCCCGCACAGTTCCCTCACAGTTTTTTTGCTATTTACCTAAAAAGGTGCCCCAAATCCGGGTGTAGGATTTACAACAAACCCAAACAAGGACCCAAAAGATAAATCAATCAAGGCAAACAAAGCAAGAATGTAAAGGTGATCTAAACCCTAAGGTAACCCCACTTTTATCATTGTTATTTCCCCAGCAGAGTCGCCAGTTCTGTGATACGGTGGGAGAACTGACTTGAGTTTTGCGTTTGTATTCGCACTTGTTCGGTTGAGCAAGAGTCGCCACCGACTTTTTATTTTATCCTAAAGGAAAGGTTAAAAAGCACAGCAAAAACCTTTTGAGATATTTCGTGGGTTCGGGGGGTAGATTATGAAAAGGGAAGGTATTAGCACCCTTTTCATCCATGGTTATCCATGGACTCTTAGTTACTTGGTTTTTTAGATCACTTGCCTTAATTTTCGATTGCTTTGAAATTGTGGTGTGTGTGTGTGTGTGTGTGTGTTTGAAAATGTTTTTGAAGAAGACGCCTTGTTTTAGGCAACCAATGTAATGACTCGTGTTTGAGTATATACGAAGGTGTGTATCTTTTTGAAAAGATGTTTCAAAATGTTTTTGGAAGAGTGTTTGAAAGTGTTTGTGGAGTGTGGTTATTTTGAAAAGAAGGCAAGTGTTTTTGCAAGTTGATCTCAAGTAACTAAGAGTTTTGTCTACCCCTATTGTACTCAAAGGTTTTCTCTATGTTTTCAACCTTTTTTAACAATTTTGTTCCACCATTGAATTTGATGGACAATCTTGTGTTAGGATGTTTAACGGGACGGGCGCGGGTCATCGTATGGACCATGAATGCAATGGTGCCAAGTGTCTTTGGCAATTTGCTTTGAAGGGACTATGATCATTCCATTTAGGCAACTTTTGAAAGCGTCATCGAGGGACTTATGATCATTTGAATTTGTTTTGCCAAAGAAACTCGACGTGCAAGCATGGCCCATTTTGGAAGGCAACATGTGGGATTACCCTAGGGGGTGCAAGTGTGATTGTGTATTGATTTCATGTATTTGTCTTGTATTAGGTTATCTAGCGTTTGGTTTTATGTACATGCAAACCCTAGGTCTAACCATGGTATAATTCGAAAGCGGTAAATTGCGGGAATTTAAAGTCTACGCTATTACAAAATAAGTATCCGGGAGTGGGGGTACAAATTTACAAATGGGGGTGAGACTTTAGGAATGTAATGTCCAATAATTTACAACCAAATCGAATTGCGATCAAATGTAATCAATGTAATGTAAAGTATAAGATACGCAAATGTGTATAAGAGCAATGTAAATGTATTTGTGTATTGTAAATGTGTAAGTGTACATGTATTTTATTTACAAGTTGTAAGTGTATGTGATCTTAAATGTATAATTAAGTATGTGCTCTTGTTTGATTTAATTGTATTTTGGTATCTTGCTTAATATGTACAAAAGAGGTATTTTAATTAATTACAAAAAGAAAATGTTTTAAATTTTAAATATATTATATATGTTTTTTTTAGTATTAATGTACAAAGATAATATCTTGAAAAAAGAAAAGTATTTATCTTAAAAGAAAAATTATGTAACTATGTATTTATGTACAAAGTATTTTTAAGAAAAGAAAAATGTATTAAGTTAAAGAATATTTATGTATATAACAAGGTATTTTAATTGATTATGTACAAATAGTATTTTAATAAAAAGAAGGAAAAATGTTTTAAAATTAAATTCTATTATGTATTATTTGTGTTATGTACAAATAAGAAAATTTTAATAAAAGAAAGGAAAAGGTTTTAAGTTCCATTTTTCATGTATTAATGTATTTTAATAAATATTTTTATGTATAAAAGGGAAAAGAAAAATGTTTCAAATTTAGGAAAGAATTGATGTTTGTATATTTTCTAAAAATGTAACAAGTAATAATATTTTAAAAAAAGGGTATTATTTTATTTAACAAAAAGATATTAGATATTAGTTTAAACCAAATTAATAAAAGATAAGTAAAAGAAATGTTAATTAAATGATAAAAAGGTTAATTGTGTTAAAAACAAAAGAACATGGGCTAAGGGGGTTTGTTTTGGCCCAAGTGAAAAAATCAATCAGAAACATTAGAAGAAAAAAGGAGGGTATGCGTGGGAAAATGTTTTGGGCTTAAGCTGAGAAAGGGCAAGGCCCACTTGTTTGAGACAAAATGTTTTGCAAGGGTTTCAACATTTGTTTTCATTAGGGAATGGTTAGGGTTTGACAGAGGCGCGCCGTTTGTTCATTTTCGTCTTCGTTCATCCCTCAAGTCCAGAACCATGGATTCAGAACGACATCCTCGTCGCCTAAGCCACCAACGCTACCGTTTCCCCTTCTCCCCCAGTGTACTGCTCAAGCGACGCTTGTAAGGTTGTTAGTGCTTTCGTTGTATCTTTTGATTTTTATGTTTCCATTGGGTTTTGATTTATGTATTTTCTTTTGTCATTTTGATATACATGAAAAGGAGATGAGTATACTACCTCTTGGAGACAGAGGAGGAGGGAACCTGGAGGCGTTTGGAGGGCCGGCGGCGAGGAAAACTTGATGAGGCTGTGAACTTTGGGGAGACTTCCCTGGTACTCATTATTTTTGCCCTTTTCTTTTTCGTTGTTTAATGATGCATGCTGAAAACAAATCTTTATCCTCTTCCTCTTGCTGCTTCTTTGCTTCGTATGCTTGCCTAGGATGAATGTTTTCTGAGGCCTTTGAGATGATGGCTCTTTTCCTCGTTTCTGACTTTGCCTTGCTTACATGCTTAATGCTGTATGATTGTGGTTTGTTAGCTCCCCAATGATGAACTTACAGTTCTGAGGGCTTGTACCTGTTGCCTTTGAATGCTTGCCCCTTCTGTGCTTGGTTAAGACACTTCTTTTCTTCTTCTTCTGGCTTGTCTAGCTTGATTTTGGTTATTGGTACGCTGGGGTATGTTTGTGATGCTTTGGATGTTTTCTTTCCCAGTGATGAACTTACAGTTCTGAGGGCTTAAGTGGGTTTGGAAATTGGTTCAGGCTTTGGTTTTATGGTTGAATGCTTGCTTCAGGTTGTGATTGAGGCTTAACAGGTTTTGAATGGTAAGGTTTGAAAACTCAGGCAGGGTTTAGACTGGACAGTTTTGCTTTGGTTCAAGGTTTGAATATTTTGGCTTAAGCTTTATGCAGGTTATGTGTTTTGATAGTTTTCTGGTTAGGCTTGATGTTGTTTGGACATGGCTTTCAGCAGGTTTGACAGGGTATACTGGTTTTGGGCCTGATGAAGCTATGCTTCAGCTTGGCATGGTTTTAGTTTCAGCAGGTTTTGGTCTTGCAAAGTTCAAGCAGGTTCTATGGTTTTTTAGGCCATACTGGTTGTTGTTTGATAGGTTAAGGTTTCAGGCAGGTTCAAAGCTTGGGCTTGCTTAGGCCGTTTGACAGTTCTTGAAGGGGTTTTTATGTTCTGAGTTTTGTTTTTAAATTCTGCCCCCTTTTTTTACTGTGTTATGAACAGATTGTTTTATATTTTGTTTCTCATGCCTAAAGCCTAAACCTGCAAAACCTGCACTTCTTTTCTCTTCTCTCTCTCTCTAGTACAGTCAAAGCATTAAAAAATGTTTATGCTTGTACTTTGCTCTGAAAAGGCAACACTGGGAAATGATGAAAATGAACTATGCTTGCTTGCATATG
The DNA here is from genome assembly GCA_948472305.1 of Vicia faba. Lineage (NCBI taxonomy): Eukaryota > Viridiplantae > Streptophyta > Magnoliopsida > Fabales > Fabaceae > Vicia > Vicia faba. Next base: position 501,039,321 of record OX451740.1, read on the forward strand.
TGGTTTAACTCTGCATATTTGTCTCTCTTTTCCATACTTTGTGCTGCACTTTTGTGATACTTTGACAGCTTTTTTTTGGCAGCTTGTGACTTTAGTTAGGCCATTCTGTTTGCTTTTGGACTTTATACTTTGCATATGCTGTTGGTTTTGAACTATGCAGTTTTTGACAAACTTTGAACTTGTGCATTTTTTTTAATTCTGTGCATTCCAAGTTTAGCAAGCAAATATTCATCCCTCTTTGTGAACCGGGAGAAATCCCGTGATTTGCAGAAAGGGCTAACTGATCCCAGTTAGTTGCCTTTAATGATGAGCCCAAATTAATTGTCTGCTTTTTAATTATTTGTCTGCCATTGACTTCTTTCTTTTGTTTCTTTGCAGATTAAATGGAGAGGATTTAGTAACAGATGAAGAATTGAAGATTTAGAAAAAATTAGGATAGTCTTATTTAGGTTTAAATTACTGTAAAATCATTGTTGTAAACAATTTGTAAACAAAACAATTGTACAAATAATTTAAAAATAAATAAAAGGTTTTTTATCCAATTAATTCTTTTCCTCTTTTTACTTGTTTACTTTACTATCTATAATTCTTTAAATTAAATAATTGAAAATAAATTCCAACTATTTAATCTTAGAATATAAATAATTAAATAAACAATACTTCAGCATTTGATCAATTAAACTTGGCGCTTCCGACATCCAAAGCAAAACAACAGTCAATCACAGCAATTGCCCAGACGCTTTTTCCCTTTACTGACTTTAATCAAACATTGCAAATTCAAACCCAATGCATCCTTCACTGATTTAGTCACACAATGCGAATTCCATCCAAGTCTCGGAATATCTTGCAAAGCACCGTAGAATTAAATCTTTCTGAGGAACCTGTTTACCTTGGGTTTTGGTAAACAACGGCTGATCTTCCAAATGGTTACTTATTTGGTTACTCGCAGGATCGATCAGATTGATCCTAGGACATAGGTTGATTTTGAAGTTTGATTGAATTGGATAAGGCTTTAAGTAAATTGGCTTTAAATGAATTGCATAAAGGAAAGACTTGGTAAAATAAACAAGGTTTAAAGTAAAAGGTTCGACAGGAATTTAAAGGAGAAAGCAAGTAAATTTCTGGAAAAGTAAATGACTTTAATTGATAAAATTGGTGTTTCACACATACATTTCTCAACAATTCTTTCTCACACGCTGGGTACTCGAATCTATATGAGTGACTTTGTATAGAATTGTGAACACACGCGAGAAACTACATGTCTACTCCTATTTATACTAAAACATCCCAAGTAACCGTCGGGCAGTTACACTGCTTCGAGATCAATCCACTTGGCACGTTCTCCATGCTCGACGCTCCAGATCTTTGCACGTTTGCACGTGGTAACTGCTGGAAACCGTTTTCCCTCCAAAACGCTTGAATTTCAAACTGCTCCACTCTGAACCATCAAACACTTTCGTCAAGAGACATCTTCGACGAAAAACTCCTTCGACGTCGAAGGCGACCAGCCTTCTTCCTTTGAAGAAATCTTCTAAGTACTTCGCCATCCTTCGACGGGCACTTCGACAGACTTAGCCAGTCGAAAGCATCTTTCAGCTTTTAATGGTTGACATTGATAAAACAAGAGTGTCGAATTTAGGAGCCAACAAATTGCCCCCCAAGAATGCCTTATTTCGACTCTGACAGAAAAAGGCATTCTTTGAAAACGCCATTCGACACTTGTCTCTTTATGCTTAGTCACAAATTAACTTGTGCACTTTTTGTTGCTTTTTACCAACTATTGGCAATCCCAAGAAAACCATCATTGATTTGATCCTAGGACGTCACTTTCAGTACGGCGTGCAGTACCAAACGTCATTTCAGAATTTGTCATTATGACAATTCCCAAAAACGAGGACGCACGCTGCGTCCCTCTATTTCTGCAGAAACGGCCAAAACAACAAGGGGCTGCCACGCGTCCCACTAACTCCTGCAGCATTAAATGGCATTTAATGTCCTCGTTATTGGGGATTTTTCCCACTACTATAAATAGCAGTGAATATCCCATTGTGGGACTTTTTACGCCAACTAGCCTTCAAACTTCCTTGTTCTCATACAAGCTTGCTATCTTTGCAGAAACTCTTCCTCTTTCACTTCGTCTTCAACTTCATTTCAAACTTAACACTAAATCCATGGCATCTGGTTCTACTGCTCCCAGTGCTAACGCACCAACTGAACATGTTAAACCCAAGGTTTTCGTCACTGCCCCAGTAGTGAATTCTACAGGCAAACGAAGGGTTCCTGAACCTTCTGACATCGCTGTTCGCGATGCTTACTCGCGCCACTTGATGATCCCGGTTGGATACTCCAACCAGATCTTCGCAATGTCTGGCCCCATGAATCCAAGTATCTCTGAAGCTCTGAAGATCAAGAGCTATTTCCCAATAGTCGAGAAACTCAAACCAGTAGCGTGCGCCAAGAAAGACGCAGAAGACAATGAAGATCCTGCACGTGAAAAAATCGACCTCCGCTTCTTCAACAGAGGTGTTAGGGTCTTCAGGTCTTGCCCTAACCTTACCTCCGATTATGTTGCTTGGCTAACAAAGTTGGAAAAACACCAAACTTCAATCTGGAAGGATATGGGAATCTTCGACCTAGTGATGCTGTCGAAGACGGGCTTGAACTACTCCCCGGAGATGCTGATAGCTTCACTGTTGTTCTGGGACTACTCCCATTTTACTTTTCATCTTCCATGTGGGATGCTAACCCCCACACTCTTCGATGTGGCCGCTATTACTGGCCTTCGACCCACCGGTGATTACTTCGATTCGGAGGAGATGTCGGAGGACCAAATTGGCTTCTCTGAGACCAAACCAACATACACCACTTTCATCAACCATTATCACGACAGGTCGACAGATGCTGTGTCGGATGTCGAACACATAGCGTTTCTAGCCTTATGGCTAACTCGCTTTGTGTTTTGCTCGAAGTCTCTACAGGTGACCAAAAAGATGGTCACTCTTGCTACTCAACTGCATCACCGCCAAAACATTTGTTTGGCAGAACTGATTCTGGCCAGCCTCTATGATTCGATCAGCAATGGGGCAACTCTTCTGAAACATATCGAGGACAGGGCCAGTTTGCTACTCGCTGGGCCTTTTTGGCTACTCCAACTGTGGCTCAATGCCACTTTCGAATCCTTCTTGCCCAAGAAAGTTCAGATAAATGAACAGGCTCCAGCGATAGCGAATAGACGCATCGAAGGAATCAGGCTGGCTCTGCTGACACCTACGGACGATGGACTGGAGTTTCAACAAACCTTCACCAACTTCGTTCTAATGTTTGCTCGAAGGAAGGAGTTTGTTTCAACTATGGCTCCATTTGCTCAACGGCGGGTGGGGCCAGCATGGTTCACTAGGCCACATCCAAAGGCGTCGAGTGGTCCCAATGTCGATGAGCATACAATACTTTGGGAGGCGTTCCTTACACCAAGGATCATGCCTCTTCGATTCAAGAGCTCAAAGACTCATTTGAGTCTGATTGCCTATCAACCAAACCTGGTATCTCGCCAGTTTGGTATTATCCAAACCCTACCTTCTCCGATTTTTCAAAGAGAGAAGTCAATGTTGTACTTCTGCAATGATTATACAGAAGAAGCGGCCATTAAACATATCGGAAGATATGCTGGTCGAACAATCCTCTCGCTGTTTGACTACCAGCTCAATTTCCTTTGCTCACCATCCTTCGAGGAGTGGTGGAGAAGCTATTATGCTGAGTACTTCTTCGACGAGAAGGACTTCATGGATGAGTTGCAGAAGTCTTTTGTCCTTGTGTTGGACAAAATAAAGAAATGTAAGTTCATTCTCTCACATTACTTTTTGTCTTCCTCTTCGACTGCTAGCCTGTTAACTTTTTCATTTGCTTTCAGTTGTTCGAAAGCCTGTAGCCAAGAAGGCTACAGAAGGCCAACAAGGAGGAGGCCCTTCAACAAAACCTCCACCGCCGGCGAAGACTACCGCGCCGGCGAAGACCATAAGCAACCAACAGGGGGAAGGCTCTTCGAGGAAGCCTTCTGTATCGGTAACCAGACTTTCTTCATTTTCCTTCTGGCTTTCGATTTTTTATTTTTATTTTCGATGCAATTATTCAATCGAATTCCTATTAGTTTTCTAGGCACCTTCGCCCAAGAAACGGCCAGGACTGGTGGTCGAATCTGGGAGTGATGACGAAAGTGATTCCCCTCCTGCCCCCTTAAAAAGGCGAAAGTTGACGAAGGATGCTTCTGTTCCTGCTCCCGCTCCTGAAGGTCGAACTGTCAGAATAAAGGTTGCTGTGAGAAAGCCTAGGCCACCTCCAGTGATCATCGAGGAGCCAACTGAGGAGGAACTAAACATCCTTCTTAACAAGCTTGTCGAAAGCGACAATTCCAGCCCTGGGGCTGAAGTTAATCCACAGGTAATCCCTTAGACCCTTTTATAATTTAGGCATAGATACCCATATTCGATTGTGTCTCTTTCGATCTCTGAAGATTTGCCTTCTTTCCTTTTTCAGGACACTACTGAAAGTTCTCCGCCAAGGACTTCAAAAACGCTGGAATCTGCTGAACTTAGCAGGCCTCAGGAAAAAGGCTTGGGTAATGACGAAGCCCATACTGAGAATGAGGCCAATGCTGAAACGGTAGAGAAACCAACAGAGGAACCTCTGGTGGAGGAACAACAGCCAGTGGAGGAACAACAGCCAGAAACGGTTCAGGTGGTGGATTTGTCAGAAGAGAATCATGAAGAAAGGGACCAAGGCAATGGCGAAGAAAATCAAGATGCTGCTGACAAAGAGCACCAGGGTGGCACTGGCGAAGGACACCAGGGTGACGCTAGCAAAGAACACCAAGATGACGCTGGCGAAGGGCCCCAGGGTGATGCTAGCGAAGAACCACAAGTCGACGCTGGTACTGCCTCAGTCCGAGTCGAAGAGAAACCAGTCGAGGCACTTAGCACTCAAGAACCTCAAACCCAAGACAATACTGTTGCAAGGGTTACCTCCTCGAAGCACAGGTCAAAAGAGGACTTGGAACTCTTGAAACAAACTGACCCTGTTAGCTACCTCAATGCAATCATCGAGAGTAAGAGTTCGTCTGACACTAGTCAGGAAATTCCTACCCTGTCGGGGAAGTCTACTGAAACTTCTCCTCTTGATGATGCTTTGGCGAAGGTTAAGGCCCAGTTCTTCAAGAGGGACTTGATGAAGACTTTAGAGGGGGACCCCACTGCTCCATCGTGCTTAAAAGAGGTCTTGAATGCTGTCGACTTTGAAGCTGTAGCCCCAGAAATCTCAGACTTGATCATGGAGTTACACTCTATGATTGATCAAGTTTCAGCAGATTACAGGCGCCAAAGAGGGTTTAACAGTCAGCTTGAGGTGTTGTATGGCAAAAGCTCCTCTGCGTGGACTGCTGTCTCAGATTCGACTTCTCGAATTGCTGAGTTGTCGAAACAAAAAACGTCTGCGCAGGAAAAAGTCGATGCCATTGATCGAGAGAATGCTTCCTTCCGGGCGCAAATCGCAGAAATAGAGGCGAAGATAAACGCCAACACTGTACTCAAGGAGGAAGTTCTTTCGACCATCTCAAATACCGAGAGCCAGACTGAGATCAAACAAGGCCTGGAATTTGCTGAGAGGGCCCAAAGCCTCGACGCTCAAATTGCCAAACTAGTGCAGGAAAACTCCTGGTGCAAGAAGAGGTTGGAGCTGCAGCACGCCAAGTATCTTCGACTCAGGAACTCTCTTACCTTTTGATTGATTCTCTTTGTAACCATCTTCTGTAATCGTTATTCGACAACAATTGCCATCTTGGCTGAAATTAATAAAATTTCTATTTTGGCATTTTTATGGTTAATTTAGACTTGTTCTTTTATTATTTTATTTTTATCTCTTGAAGTATAGGTTTGTATTTTTTCAAATATTTACCATTTACTCTCAAGAGCCTTTTATCTCCACTTAACTCTTCGACTTCATAGGCTCCACCAGAAAAAGTTTGGATAACTCTGAAGGGTCCTTCCCATTTGGGTGACCATTTCCCCATGCTTCGATCCCTTCGATCCATGGGAAGAATTACCTTCCAAACTAGTTCTTCAGGCAAAAATACCTTAGGTTTTACCTTTCTATTATAAGAGTCTTCTACTCTTTTCTTCTGAAGCCTGAGTAGGTCGAGAGCGCGTAATCTCTCTTCGTCTAAATCCACCAGTTCATCTAACATCATGTTCCAATAAACTTCAGAAGGAATATCATAATGTCTCTGAACCCTTGCAGATTGAAGACAAATTTCTGCTGGCAACACTGCATCATGGCCAAAAGTTAGCCTATATGGTGTTGTACCAGTGGCTTCTTTTGGGGACGTTCGACAAGCCCACAGAATCTGGTCTAACGTCTTATGCCAATTCTTTGGCTTCTTCCCAACATGTTTCTTTATCAAGCCAATCACCACTTTGTTAGCTGCTTCGACTTGACCATTCGCCTGTGCATAATAAGGCGTGGATGTTAGGAGTTTGAAACCTGTCTCCTGAGCAAATTCCTGCATCTTTCGACCAGTGAAAACTGACCCTTGATCAGTTGTTATTGTCTCAGGGATTCCATACCTAAAGATAATGTTCTTTTGAATAAATTCAATGACATTTTCTTGGTCCACATTGACTAAAGGGACAGCTTCGATCCACTTAGTAAAATAATCAATGCCTACCAATATGTATTTCTGACTCTTTGATGATGCTGGTCGAATCTCTCCAATGAGATCCAACGCCCATCCTCTAAAGGGCCAAGGCTTCACTATCGAGTGAAGTTCGCTTGCTGGTACATGTTGGATGCCTGTATGAACTTGACACTCTTGACAACCCTTGGCGAACTCAACACAATCTTTCAGCATAGTGGGCCAATATAGTCCTTGTCGAAACAACAACCATTTCATCTTATGGCCTGCTTGGTGAGCCCCACATGCCCCAGCATGCGTCGTCGAAAGGGCTATGTATGCTTCAGTTTCACTTAAACATTTCAGCAACACCCTGTTGTACCCCAAAATTTGCCCTCCCATATTCTTCAAGAAATTGCCAAATCAAGCTGCAAAATTCCCCAAGGGTTGCACAGTCAAAGGTCTCCTATACAGTCAAAACTAGGGTTTATGTTCTGATCAAGAAAAGGAAGTTTTCAAAGGCCCAATCAAGTCCCATATGCCTACAAAGATGGTCAAGCATCCTCATATCAAGTTTCAAGGCATTCAGCTCAAAATTGCACAGTCAAAACCCTAAATTGCACTACAGTCAACTGTAGGGGTAAAATGGTCATTTGACAGTCAAAAGTTCAAATTTTTGGTCAACATATCATTTTGAAGCCACAAACATCATTTGATCAATGCTTGATCATGATTCTCAAAATTTGGCTCAGAAATCATCAAAGATGCAAAAGTTGCTATATTTGGACAGCTGAAAAAGTCAACTGAAATTGACCAGGGCATAACTTTCACATAGATTATCAGAAAAAATTCCATCCAAAGCTCATTTTGAAGAGAAATACATTTCCTACAACTCATCTTCATACTTCAAGTCCAAGAAATGCTCTCACAAAAAGTTATCAATTTCAACATTATAGGTCATTTTCAAAAGTCAACAAAAAGGGACTTTAAGTCAAAGGCCATAACTTGAGATTGGTAAATCAAAATGACATGGGACCAAAGGCATTGGTTAAAGGACTCAAAGACCTTTCCAAAATGTCCAAGAACATGTGAAAAGCTTAAAAATTGACCAAGTTAGGCCTTGTGGAAGTTGGGGAATTTTTGGGAATTTTGAAAAGTCAACAATGGTTCAAATGACTTAAAAATGCAAATGGGCCCACTTTTCTTCCAAGTTTCTTCATGCCAAGCCTATGCACGACCATTAGGCCCAAAGGGAAATATTTTCTCATTTTTTAATTATTTATTTGAATTTATATCAATATTAATTCATTTAAATTAATTAAATACATGAAAAATATCAAACTTAACCTAAAAAATCTTTTCATGCATGTTTATTCTTAATATTTCATGCATATCTTAAATAGGCAAGTTTTGGTGTGATTTGAGCTGATTGAATACAAAATGCACATGGAGAAGATTTGGAAAAGATTTCATGAAATCAAATATTGGAAACAATGAATTCAAAGGATTTTGTGCAATATTTTTGACCTAGCATGCTCTATACATATCCAAGATCAGAAACCTAATGCCTGGAGACGGCAAGCTGCGCAGAAAACCAATATTGAAAGCTTGAAAATTGCTTAAAAAACTAAAATCTGAAATCAGTGCTAGAGGTCGATTCAAGCCTCCAAACCTATCCCAAAAGCTTCAGTGGCAATTGCTGGACACATTCCAATCATTAGCATCAACTCAGACCCCAAGAATTGGTAACGAGACCTTGGACTGTACAGCAAAAAATTCTTAAACGCATATCATGATTTAAGCATCTTTCTTAAGTTTTATTTGTTGATTCATGATTGTTGTTTTGTTCTGATGCTAACCATGCCAATGAATTTCGTTTTTGTGCAATACATGTGATTTCACCATTAACGAGCATTAGGGTTTTTCAGTTTTGGAATTAGGGGTTTCCAGGTACGGCAAAATTGGACGTCCTCAACACCATGGTTGTATTCAGGGCATGGAGACGAAGAAAAATGTATCCTCGCGCCTAATTTATGTTGAGAATGGAGCTATTCGCTATTTTCTTATATCACCCCTTCAGCCACGCCCAGAAAACCGTGGCCATACGTTTATGTTTCAGGGAAAAGGAAGAAGAAGGACTCGTGGCAGTAGGGGATACGTGGGTTTGAATTTCGCGCGTCTAATCTATTCACATGTTATCTTCTTTTTATTATATTTATTTCTTATTTGTATAATCAACGCGCAACAATGGCTTAGTGGTGCAGGTGTCACTTTGCAAAGTCCAAGACCTGGGTTCGAACCCCAGGTCTGTACCATTCTCAACAATATTTTTCCAAAGACGTTCCCATGCAATATTGGTATGAAGACTCACCATATTCCCTCACCATCAGGCAGCCACGCGTCCCATGAGATCAAGCCAAGGGCAAAGATTGGGAGAGCATCATGTACCATGGTCAACTGCATCACACATGATTAGAAAAGTCAGCGAATTCAAGGCTTGATGGGCCAAAATCACCAGGCCTGAACCTCCTAATCTGGGGCTACACCCCACCCTGGTTTGCCAAATTTATTTATTTTTCTTATATCTTCATTTATTATTTTAATTGTTATGTTATTTTAATTATTTGTTTTATTTAATTTTTAATCAAAATGCAAAAACATCATAAAATCAAAAAATACCAAAAATACAATTTTTATTTTATTATTTCCATAAATAAATTGTATGTAAATTATTTAGTTTAATTAGGGTATAATTTTAATCTTTTTAATAAAAATCCAAAAAAATAGAATTTAGGTTTAATGACTTTTATTTTCTTTTTTTATTTTTTCCCTTTTTTCAGAATAATAATATTATTTATTTATTTTCATAAATTAAAAATGTACATAAATTAATTTAGAATTAAATTAGGTTAAAAGTCAATATTTTCATAATAAAATTAAAAAAACAATAGAATTAGGTCTAATATTTAATTTAATTTCAATTAACTCCTTTTTCTCATTAAATCCAAAAAATACAAAAATACCATTTTCATTTAATTTTAATTTTAAATTCCTTATTAATTTTAATTGTTTGCAAAAGGGTCCAACGCCCATTGTTTTAATTTAATTGCGCACATTTACTTTATGTCGTTCATTATAATTTTGTATCTCTCCCAAAGCCATGTAACTTTACTTTTCGCACTTTATTCTTCCGCTTTATTTATTTTCCGCTAAATCGGGTCCGGTTTAATTTCGGCGATGTGGACCCGCGCCATTTGTAATAACCTTAGATTTATTTTTCCGCAAACTTTATAACTGTTAAAAAGCATGCAAGAATGAATGGCCCTAATCAAAATCAAGCGTAGATCACAATAAACACGACAAGACAAATAACTGAAACATGACACACAATTCGCACACATCACCCCTAGGGTACGCCTCACTGTTGCCTTTCGAAAGGTGATCGTCGAGTAGAGGACGTCTTAGTAAGTCCTCATGATCCGGGAACCTGGCATGAGGGTAGCTTCTAAGGTGTCTTCCCATTGCTCTGGTGATCACCATGTCCCGAACCTCGAATTGACCCGAACACCTCCAACGGTGGTGCTACCTACCTCTCAATGGTGGGATGGCACTACTTTAAAGGACTCTTACACAGACGAATTCCTTAGGGTAGGTAGGTTCTCAAGGATACTTGCTCTAATCTCAAAAACAAACAAAACTTTTCACACTGACACTTTTCAAAAGCTTTCAAACAAACTTTTCAAACACTCTGACGTATGAGTCGATCTGAAATTTTTCAAAGAAACTTTTTAAACCCACATTGAAAAGCAAACAAACAATTTGAAAACACATTGAGCAAGTATCTAAGAGCCCATGGATAACCATGGATAGAAAGGGTGCTAACACCTTCCCTTTCTATAACCTACCTCCCGAACCGAGAGCAATCTCTTTTAAGGAATTTTTCTGTGCTTTTGTCCTTTCCATTTGGAGAAAATAAAAGACGGTGGCGACTCTTGCTTCCGCGACATTTCGCGAACCAGCGTTAAACAGTCAGTTCCAGATCCACCGATCACAGAACTGGCGACTCTGCTTGAAGGAGTGAAAAACACAAGAAGGGGGGGTTGAATTGTAAAACTGGAAACTTAAAGCAAATGACAAGGTATTTTTATCCTGGTTCGTTTGATCTCAAACTACTCCAGTCCACCCGTTCAAGGTGATTTCGCCTCTCTCCAACGAGGTCTTAATTCACTATATTCAACTGAATACAAATCTGCTTTAGCAACTGCTAAAACCTTCTTGATTCAAACCACAATCCGGTTTGTCAAGGCAACACTTTCTTACAAAGGAATGAACAAGTGTGTATGAATGTTTCTACAAAAACTATATCACAACTGTGATGTTTACACAAATGAAGCTTAGAATACTAAGATGCTAAACGCTAATAGAGTATCAGAGTTTGGTGGTTTAGCAAAACTTGTAGAGTGAAGATTACTGTTCAGCTTTGTGCGTGTAGAAAGTTTGGAAGCATTAGCCGTGATAATCTTCAAAGCTTGGTTTATATAGCACTTTGAGAAGATGAACGTTGAAGCAAATATTCTTGATTCAATGCTATTAACAAGCTTTCCTTTTTGAGCAGATCTTGTCTAGAATGATGCCGTTGGTATTGATTAGCTTTCAATGCACAGTACCGTTGCTTCTTCAATGCACGATCTGGCTTGGCTCATTCTGATTCTGCTTTGCTGCTGATGAACTGATTTGATTCTGTATCAGAGTGTTTTACGCGCAGTTCTGTTCATCAAGCTTCAGCATGTGCAAGCGTTGATCTTCTGATCTTGACGTTCTGATTCAGCAACTTCTGATGCTGATGCACAAACTCATATTCTGATGCTGAGAACGTGATCTTGCTTATTTTAATCAGCATATCTGCAAGTCAGAGCATAGTAATTTTAAGTAGCATATAATTCAATCATGAAATATTTAACTACTATATCTTTTCACTTTGTTATCATCAAAACTTAATTATAGGGTACTAGATTCAAACATTGTTCTAACAATCTCCCCCTTTTTGATGATGACAAAAACTAGATATTTTAAATGAAAAAATAACGTGAAAAGTTATCAGATCTATGTATCAGAATAAGAAGTACGGAGAAGTCAGAGTTAAGAAATACTCCCCCTGAGTTTGTTACTTCCCTTTGATATGCGTGTTCTTCAGAGTCAGATCTTTTTCTATCTTTGAGCATTAGATTGTAAGTCTTTGACTTATCAGAAAGCAGAGCTTCAGAGCTTTTCCTGTCAGAGCTTTGCTTCGGATCAGAGTGTTAGGTCGATCAGAGCTTCATATATCAGAACTTCATATTTGATCAGAGCAACATGAGCTTCTAGTCTTCATTGTGCCTGTAGACTTAAAGACAAAACAGAAAAACATTTCAAGTAATAGAGAGTTAGAATGTTTGAGAGTTTCTGTCTAGTTATCCGTTATTGATTTTAAATATCATTCTTGTTCTCCCCCTTTTTGTCAGCAATCAAAAAGTGCTGGTGATGTGCTAAAATGATTTAGATCAGAAAAACTAATAATATTAAAAGATAGTTCAGAATCAGAGCAAAATAGCATTACAAACCATAGTCAAAACATAGTCAAAAGTACATCAGAAAATAAGGAAAATATAGAAAATGTCATGCATGAAAAAATTTCAAGGTTGTGGGGGCATGCGTGAGAACAGGCTTTCCAGCATTGCTTGAATCTTTTCAGAAGTTGCATTCTGCTTCTGAACCATGGTGACAACAGTATCAATCTTGCTGTCCTGGACATTCATTCTTGCTTCCATCTTCTGATTATTCTCATCCATCCGCTGCTGTAGACGCAAGTCATTCAGCCTTAATTCTTCCAGAGCCTGCCTGTCCAAGGCAGCTTGAGAACTTTCAGCAGGAGGAAGCTTCTCAGAACTTTCAGCTACATCTTCTGCTGGATTTTCTTCTTGAAGAGTCTTGTCTTCTTCTGCTGGTTCCACCTGTGCAGCTTGCTCTTTCTCAGACCACGATTCAGAGTCCAGAGGGAGCACAACTTCTTGAGGCAGCTGACTCTCAACTTCCTTCAGCAGCTTGCTAAAGTTCTGTTGAGCCTGCTCATAGTTGACGTCCTGCAGCTTGAGTGCTTCAGAACGAACCCATACTCTGAACTGTGACCAGAGCTGATCAGAAGCAGCTGGGTCGATCATCCCGGGACAGACTTGCTTCAAGGAAGCAATCCACTGCAGCATACCTGTTTCAAAGTCCAAAATACCAGAGCCAACATCTAATTGCTTTGGTTTGGGAATGGCCAATTTGTGTCTTAAATCAGCAAGACGTTCAAGACTTGTTAAGTCAATGAATGTTTTGCTGGGGTTTTCAGAGGATTGGCTTTCAGAGGTGTGCTGAGGTGCTGTCTGTTTTGGAGGATGGTTATCAGAGTCAGAGGATATGTCTATTGGAGTGGTTGGAGTTTTTGGAGGTGTTGATTCCTCTGATGATGGTAACTGGGGTCTGACAATGGTGGTTCCACATGGCAACTGTATTGCCAGCGGTGAAGGTTGAGGTGAGTGGGGATCAGAATGATGAGGAGATGGGGTTTCATAGCGATGAAACTCTGTTGGAGGTGAGGGAGGATTATTTTCTGGTTGAGGGGGTGGAACTTCTGATTGTTCATGACTCAGAGGTTCTTCTGTGATAGGTTGTTGAGATTGTGGTTCTGGTTCTTGTTCTGGTTCTGGTTGTGGTTCTGGTTGTGGTTGTATTTCTGGTTCAGGTTGAATTTCTGGTTCAGGTTGTGGAGGAGGAATATTTAGTGGTTCAGAGTGAGGTTGAACAGAAGCATGTTCACGCTCAATGTCAGCTAGCACTCTATCAAGTGCTGGTGTTGTTGAAACAGTTGGTTGTTGTTTGGTAATTTTGAGAGGAATTTTTATTCTGGTTCTTCTGAGTTGTAAGTTCTCAGAAGGGTCTTCTGGTATGTTTTCATCAATAGTGGGGATTGGAATGGAAATTCTGTGAGAGGTTTGGGGTGGAGCAACAGATGTTGGAATAGTAGTTGAAATTGAAATAGGAGCAGCAGATGGATTACCTCGTTTCTTTGGAGTCTGGTGAGATGATCCTTCTGCTTTCCTCTTCTTTGACTTCTTCTGAGTCATGTGACGTGAGCAGCCAGAGTCCAGGTACCATGACTGGTGTTTCTGACTTGCTGCTAAAGATATCTGCAACATGTATTATTTTATCCTTAGGTACCCAGATCTTCTTGGGTCCTGATTTGTTAGTCTTACCAAAACTCTGGTTGAATTTTGGTTTCACAAAGTGATTACTACTAGTATATTTGATGTCATGTGTGTGACCATACACAAAGTGTGAATTTAGAGGAGTGTGTTTAATAACTAAATCCATGACATTTTTAGGTGTAGGAACCTTACCTAGGTATCCTATTCCTTTCCTGCCGTTTCCGCTAACTCCATAGATCATTGAAGCCATTCTGCTTCTATCTATGCTTTTAGCAAGGAACTTCTGGAAACTATGATCATACTCCTTGATGATCTCATCAGCGTTGCTGGGAGTTTCAGAAATTGGTACCTTCTGAGAGTTTTGTAAAGAGTTTTCTAATTTTAAAATTTTATCTCTCAGCTCAGAGTTTTCCAATCTGAGACTCTCAGACTTATTAGAGTCAGATTCAAGAGTCCTTTTCAGGTCTCTGAATTTAGCTCTAATCTGCTGATAACGTTCCAGAATTTCATTTAGGCTTTCAGCAAGTTCAGCCTTTGTAAAATTAACAGCGAAGTTAGGGAATACCTCTTCTGTGTCTGATTCTGAGTCTGAGTCAGAAGCTTCACTGTCATCTGGAATGTTAGCCATAAGCGCTATGTTCGCCCTTTCATCATCTGATTCTGAGTCAGCTTCAGACGAGTCAGAGTCATCCCATGTGGCCATGAGACTTTTCTTCTTCTCTCTTCCAAACTTCCTTTTTGGCTTTTCCCTCTGAAGCTTTGGACAGTCACTCTTGTAGTGACCTTGCTCATTGCACTCGTAGCAGATGATGTCTTTTGTATTTGGCTTCTTGCTACCTGAGGAGCCTTCAGATCTTCTGTATCCAGAGGAAGAATCTGTCCTTCTGTATCTGGAAGAAGACTCGTTCTGATCAGATCTTCTGGGATTCCTGAACTTCTTTTGTCTTTGCTTCCACAGTTGATTTACTCTTCTGGAGAGAAGAGAAAGCTCGTCTTCTTCTGATGAGGATCCATCAGATGTTTCTTCAACTGCCTGCAAAACTTTAGATTCAGATTTTCTGTTAGATTTTAAAGCTATAGGCTTACCTTGCTTCTGAGGCTCGTCAGCTTCCAGCTCTATCTCATGACTTCTGAGGGAGCTTATAAGTTCCTCCAGAGTGATTTTGTTGAGATCTTTCGCCAGCTTCAGAGCAGTAACCATAGGCCTCCACTGCTTGGGTAAACTTCTGATTATCTTCTTGACATGGTCAGCAGTAGAGTATCCCTTGTCCAGAACTTTGAGACCAGCTACCAGAATCTGGAATCTAGAGAACATAGTTTCAATGGATTCAGATTCTTCCATTTTAAACGCCTCATACTTCTGAATGAGCGCCAGAGCTTTTGTTTCCTTGACTTGAACGTTGCCCTCATGCGTCATTCTGAGAGAATCAAAGATGTTCTTAGCTGTGTCTCTGTTGGAGATCTTCTCATACTCAGTATATGAGATGGCACTGAGAAGGATGGTTCTGGCCTTATGGTGATTCTTGAAATCACGCTTTTGTTGATCAGTCATTGATTTTCTATCAATCTTCTGACCAGTTGCATTAACAGGGTGCGTGTATCCATCTGTCACCATATCCCACAGATCAGCATCATGTGCTAGAAAGAAGCTTTCAATTCTGTCTTTCCAGTAGTCAAAGTTTTCTCCATCAAAGACTGGAGGTTTGCCGCTGAATCTGTCTCTATCATCATTGTTGTCATTGCTGAAATGAGAGTTGTTTCCTGCCATAGTGTTTTTCTGACGCTGGATCTTTTACTGACACGGTTAAGTGTTTTAGCTCAGAACCAGGCGCTCTGATGCCAATTGAAGGAGTGAAAAACACAAGAAGGGGGGGGTTGAATTGTAAAACTGGAAACTTAAAGCAAATGACAAGGTATTTTTATCCTGGTTCGTTTGATCTCAAACTACTCCAGTCCACCCGTTCAAGGTGATTTCGCCTCTCTCCAACGAGGTCTTAATTCACTATATTCAACTGAATACAAATCTGCTTTAGCAACTGCTAAAACCTTCTTGATTCAAACCACAATTCGGTTTGTCAAGGCAACACTTTCTTACAAAGGAATGAACAAGTGTGTATGAATGTTTCTACAAAAACTATATCACAACTGTGATGTTTACACAAATGAAGCTTAGAATACTAAGATGCTAAACGCTAATAGAGTATCAGAGTTTGGTGGTTTAGCAAAACTTGTAGAGTGAAGATTACTGTTCAGCTTTGTGCGTGTAGAAAGTTTGGAAGCATTAGCCGTGATAATCTTCAAAGCTTGGTTTATATAGCACTTTGAGAAGATGAACGTTGAAGCAAATATTCTTGATTCAATGCTATTAACAAACTTTCCTTTTTGAGCAGATCTTGTCTAGAATGATGCCGTTGGTATTGATTAGCTTTCAATGCACAGTACCGTTGCTTCTTCAATGCACGATCTGGCTTGGCTCATTCTGATTCTGCTTTGCTGCTGATGAACTGATTTGATTCTGTATCAGAGTGTTTTACGCGCAGTTCTGTTCATCAAGCTTCAGCATGTGCAAGCGTTGATCTTCTAATCTTGACGTTCTGATTCAGCAACTTCTGATGCTGATGCACAAACTCATATTCTGATGCTGAGAACGTGATCTTGCTTATTTTAATCAGCATATCTGCAAGTCAGAGCATAGTAATTTTAAGTAGCATATAATTCAATCATGAAATATTTAACTACTATATCTTTTCACTTTGTTATCATCAAAACTTAATTATAGGGTACTAGATTCAAACATTGTTCTAACACTGTTGGGGACCTAAACTTAAAGTGAGGTGTACCTTAGGGTTAGTTCATAACTGTGTTTTCAATTGTATTGACTTGTCTGCTTTAAATTTGTGGGTTGCATGGGAGTTACATAGATCCTAACCCGGATCTGGGGATACCCTGTTTAGGTAGCATAATCTGTGAGGGACCTGTCCGGCGTATACCGACATGGGTGAAGCAGTGGCTACGTTGGTGTGGTGCCTTGGTCTGTACCGATATCCCTCGTGTTGAAACGGGGAGAATATGGGTCTTCCAAGGAGTCATTAAGCACCAACAGACCTTAGAACCTTAATTGACACAACTCGGCCTTTAGAATTGTAGCAGTATGCTACGCCCATTGAGGCTAAACTCTCGTGATGGTTCTGGCTGCAAGAAAAGATTGCGATGCTGGAGTTATGACCGATTGAGGGTAGTCAATGATATTGGGATCCTCTAAGAACCCGGTTACTTTGATAGGACAGGTATGAACCCACCAACTGAAAGAGGGTAACACCTAGACCCCATGCTGGCCTAAACTCTAAGGGCTTCTCTTGTGTGACTTGCGTGCCTTCATACTTGACTACTTGCATGCTTGTTATCTGACCCTTGATGTCTTGCAGGTTCTGTTTATAGTCCTTAATTGGGACTCATGACAGGTTTTACCTAGGTTTCTTGCAGGTCTTGTTTATAGTCCTTAATTGGGACTCATAACAGGGTACTAATTTTCTTGCAGGTCTTGTTTATAGTCCTTAACTAGGACTCATGACAGGGTTTACCAAATTTCTTGCAGGTCTTGTTTATAGTCCTTAATTGGGACTCATAACAGGGTACTAATTTTCTTGCAGGTCTTGTTTATAGTCCTTAACTAGGACTCATGACAGGGTTTACCAAATTTCTTGCAGGTCTTGTTTATAGTCCTTAATTGGGACTCATAACAGGGTACTAATTTTCTTGCAGGTCTTGTTTATAGTCCTTAACTAGGACTCATGACAGGGTTTACCAAATTTCTTGCAGGTCTTGTTTATAGTCCTTAATTGGGACTCATAACAGGGTACTAATTTTCTTGCAGGTCTTGTTTATAGTCCTTAACTAGGACTCATGATAGGGTTTACCAAATTTCTTGCAGGTGTTGTTTATAGTCCTTAACTGGGACTCATAACAGGGTTTACTAGATCTCTTGCAGGTTTTGTTTATAGTCCTTAATTGGGACTCATAACAAAGTATACTGAATTTCTTGCAGGGTCTGTTTATAGTCCTTAATTGGGACTCATAACAGGGTTTACCTACATCACCCCATGCATAGCATGACATCATACCATTGCATGCATCCTGCATACATCCTAACCCATTTCAAGGATCTCAAGGGCTTGTGATGCAGGTCATGATGAATCAAACATCTAGCAAGGGGCAAAGAGGATTTATTTTCCTCTAGCTAAGGTTGTCAGGGGCTATGACCCACTGGATATGGTGAGCCTTTGACCCTTAAAGAAGGGCTCTCTACAACAGGAAGTTCCTTCAATCAAGTTACCGGTTCTCAACTCTAACAAGTTTCCCTGTTTACCCCGCGAGGTCCTTGAACTCATTGCATGCATATCATACATTTCATTGCATTGCAGGTATCCCTTGACAGGTTGCTTACCCTTCCTCGCTGTTTATTTCAGCCGATCGTCATGAATCCGGAATCATCAGCCGAGCAGACTATCAAGGACCTCCAGGCTCAGAACGCCCAGTTCTAAGAACTGATCATGAATTTGACCCAGGGGCAGCAAGATCTGAAGGCTCTGCTTTTGAAAAAGGACAAGAAAAAGAAGAGGACTGTTCTGTTCAACCCTAGGCGCAGATCTGGGAACACACCGCAAATTGAAACTGAGAGGACAACCCCATCTGTGGGAAAGAGCAGTCATCAAGAGGAAAGGGTGCCCAGTCCAGAGGTATCTGACAATGAAACAAATTTCGACGACGAACAGTACCCTCCTGCAGATGACAGATACAAACAACTGGAGGACAGGTTGAAGGCTATGGAGGTGCAACAGGCACCTGGGCTGGATTTCGGAGATCTGGGTTTGTCGACTGGTGTGATCATTCCCCACAAGTTCAAAGCACCCACCTTCTCCAAGTATGACGGGGCGTCTTGTCCCAAGCTGCATTTGAGGTCCTATGTTCGGAAGATTCAGTCGTACTCTGCGGATAAGAATCTATGGATCCACTTCTTCCAGGAGAGTCTTCCAGGGACTCATCTCGAATGGTTCTATCAGCTGGATGGAACCAAAGTTCGTAACTGGGAGGAGTTGGCAACTGCTTTCTATAAGCAGTACCAATATAATGCCGACCTTGCCCCCACGCGTACTCAACTCCAGGGTATGTCGTTAGGTGCAAGTGAAGGTTTTAAAGAATATGCGCAGAAATGGAGGGATCTTGCTGGAAGGGTACAACCACCTCTGACTGATCGGGAACTTGTGGACATGTTCTTGGGGACCTTGTCTGGTCCATTTTATAACCACCTGATTGGGAATTCATCTGCTGGATTCACAGATCTTATCTTGACTGGAGAGCGAATAGAAGCTGGTATCCGGTCTGGGAAAATTCAAGAGGTTGCGCCTTCTGATAAAAAGCCTCATCATGGAAAGAAAGAATCCTATGCTGTGCACGGTAAAAAGAGCCGTCATGAGGTAGGGGCAATCCAGATCTCTAATCCCGGACCTGCTCAACAAGGACAGGGACAGCAGCGTAAGGAGAAACGGCAGTATACCAAACTCAACATGTCGTTGGATCAAGCACTGCAACAACTGTTGAAGACAGGGCTGATCACCTTAAGGGCTCCTCTTTGGAATCCGAACACTTCTGCACCCAACTATCATCCCAACGATAGGTGCGCATATCATTCAGATAGCCCGGGGCATACTACAGACAATTGCTGGCCTCTCAAGAATAAGATTCAAGATATGATTGACGCCGGAGAAATTCAGTTTGAAGCGCCAGAGACTCCGAACATAATCACTGCTCCGTTGCCCAATCATTGAAGACCTTTTGTTTATTTGAATTTTTGAGCTGTATTTTTCTTTGCTTATACAAACAATTAATGTCATAGCAAACTCTTTTATTCTATCAATGCATCGCATATGTCTGTTTTGGGGAATTAATACAATCATTTTTGTTATATTCTTTTCATATTTTTTCTGATGTCAACTCTTGGTTAATAATTCTGAGCCTCTTGAGGGAGGATGACGAAAACGATACCACGACTTACAGTATGCTTTTGAACAGACCCCGCTGATGAGGTACAGGCATTGTTTCAAATCCTAAACACTGGAGTTATAAGGAAGATAATCCCTCGTCAACCCCTCTGAGCCAAAGAAGTAGGAGTTTTTCTTTTCGAAATTTAAAACCCTTAATCATAACCTGGGGCAGGGTAGTCTCTCAGTTGATCCAAGTGCATAACGAATGGCACCAAAGAGATCCTTACGAAAAAAGAAAGACAGTGATGGTTCCGAACAATCAATAAGGACAGGCAGTCATTACCAAAATCAAATAAAAAGCCCAAGAAGTCAAAACCTATAAAAAGGGACTTATGAAACTGGGGCATCCCGCTGACTGTAATTCCAAAAAAGGGAAACAGTTCATGCAAAAAGAAAGGGATAACAAAAATCAAGAAAGAGGTCTCACAAACCCTCAACAAAAGCAAAAATGACTGTCTAGTCAGAATAAATTATCAGCATCCGAATCATCACCGGAAAATCAAAGCAAAGACTCAAACAAGGTCTAACGTATGATCAACTGAGTTTAGGTTTGGAGAACATCACGAAGAGCGGGTGGGTACAAATAATTTGAGCCTTTATCCTTTGTTTCTTAAACCGTGAACCAGGCCACGTTATAACCCTTAAAAGTCCTAGCTGAAGCATGGGTTAGTTCGAAAGCATACTGTCACGAAAGGTATCCTGACTCCTGAAGGCCTACGGTAAATACGAAGTTGACATTACGTTTTACAAACATTTACTTGTCTTATGAAAAGATGCATTTTCAAAAATCTTCAAGACAGACATATGCTTTGCATTTTTAACATAACTTTGTTTGCATATGACTTTTTGTTTGAACATCAGGGAAATTCGCACGATGAATACCTAATGAACAAAAGTACCTCCAATCAAGGGGCACGACATGACTATTGTCCATCATCTGGGGCAGTCCAATCAAGATTCGGAGAATCTCTCAAAAGGCCAAAAAGCCTGGGGCAAATCTCTGCCTGAGTCGCTTGGGGCATCTCAACAACGAATCTTGCCTGATCAAACATCTTCTGGTGGCATGACAACACAAATTCTAACAGGGGCAACTCCCTACTTTCTGAGCACGGACATAGTCGAAAAAATACTACGCACAATCAAAGACCCGCTAGGTTGACACACCTAGGCAAAAATAAGGGCTTCCCGACGAACCAAAAGGGTTCGGGCAAAATGAGGGATGAAAATGAAAAATCTGTACACCCGGCAAGTCGAAAACCTGAAAAGGCGGCTTGGGCAAAAATGGGTATCCCGGTGGACTGAAAACCCGAAAGGGCGGTCCAGGCAAAAGTTAGGGATCAAAGCGTACGACTATGTCCTGTCATCTTGAAGAAGGTTTGACCCTCAACAATTATCAGCATCCCACATGTGCCTCCCCCCATAGAAACAGGGGCAATGACGGGTGGTTTAAGCAATCGGATTGTTTCCGTCCTCCAAGGTACCAAGGTAGGTTCAGCTAAAGAACATAACCAGATACCTTAATTCCCCGGAGAGTAAGCAAGTCAGTGCACCCTCTCCAAGCAAAATTATCAAATCTCAAGGAAGTAGGGTATCCTCCAGTAGATCTCAATACTTCCCCAGCTGCAATACATATATTCATAACAAGCATCCCCGGCAGTCTTGGTCTAAAGATTGTTCCCCGGCGGTATCTCAATATTCAAAGGAATCACTTCCCCAGCATATCAAAACTTCCCCAGAAAAGTCCAATCCGGTTTCCCCAGGAAAGATGGAATTCATATCCCCAAGCAGCAAGCTTATCCCCAGTAAATTCTGGAAGCTTATCCCCTCGCAAGGCACGAACGCGTCGCCCGGCTTTATTCAAAAGAGTTATTTCCTTAACAGGATATAACTGGGTTATCCTCAGCCAAAAGCCACGGAAAGAGCGTCCTCGACGCAATTTTCTTATCCCCAGCGAAGTCCATTCATACTTCCAATACAGCAAGGTATCCTCAGCGAGTCATCCTCAGCAATTCAGCAAAAGCATCTCCCCACAGAGTATTTCTTCCCAGCATGGTCACTAGAATATCTTTTTCTCCCCGCAGAATCTTCCATTTGCCAAGTTTATTCCGCAACGGAGTCATCTTCTCCTACCGGTATACTTGCAGCTATCCTCCCCAGCGGAAGCAAAGCTATTGTTCAACATCAGCCCAGGATGCGACTTCCCGGCACCCGTCAAGGATTTACTTTCCTACGACGAAAACATATATTCATAAAACGTCACATACATCATTATAGCATGCATATGCATCATATTACACGAATCTCATTGATCTTGAAGACATACAGTGCATGCATCATGATTTTGCATCCAATTATGTCTCGCCTTTTCAGGAAAAAGATCAATACAAAAAAATGACTACTATCAAACTATCGCAATTCATTCTTGATATAGTTTCAGATATGATCCAGAGATGGTGACGTTCTGATGCTGCTTCCAGAATTCCTTCTCGATATAGTTTCAGATATGATCCAGACATGGTGACGTTCTGATGCTGCTTCCAGATTTCCTTCTAGATATAGCTTCAGATGTAAACCCAGCGATG
Source organism: Vicia faba (assembly GCA_948472305.1). Classification (NCBI taxonomy): domain Eukaryota; kingdom Viridiplantae; phylum Streptophyta; class Magnoliopsida; order Fabales; family Fabaceae; genus Vicia; species Vicia faba. The sequence goes on from OX451740.1 coordinate 501,061,828, forward strand.
GTGACGTTCTGATACTGCTTCCAGAATTCCTTCTAGATATAGCTTCAGATGTAAACCCAGAGATGGTGACGTTCTGATGCTGCTTCCAGAATTCCTTCTCGATATAGCTTCAGATGTAAACCCAGCGATGGTGACGTTCTGATGCTGCTTCCAGAATTCCTTCTAGATATAGTTTCAGATGTAAACCCAGCGATGGTGACATTCTGATACTGCTTCAAGAATCCCTACTCGATATAGTTTCGGATGTAAACCCAGCGATGGTGACGTTCTGATACTGCTTCAAGAATCCCTTCTCGATATAGTTTCGGATGTAAACCCAGCGATGGTGACGTTCTGATACTGCTTCCAGATATCCTTCCAGATATAGTTTCAGATGTAAACCAGATATGGTGACGTTCTGATACTGCTTCCAGAAACCCTTTTTTGATGTTTCCCTCTCCGACGATGAGTGTGAGGTGATATTCTCCCTATGGTTCCCTCTCCGACGGTGTGTGAGGTAGTAATCCCTTTTCTGATGTTTCCCTCTCCGACGATGAGTGTGAGGTGATATTCTCCCTATGGTTCCCTCTCCGACGGTGTGTGAGGTAGTAATCCCTTTTTCAGATGTTTCCCTCTCCGACGTTGAGTGAGGTGATGATTCCCTTTCAGATTATAATAGCTTATGGTTCTCTGCCTAATACTGCGAAGATAATAATTCCCATCAAGATTTTTCTCAACGAGCGTTGTTGAGATTAAAGTCACCCAAGGTTCTCTTATCATTCATGCTAAGGCAGTAACCATTCCTGGTTCGTTCATCAGCGTTCGAAGCTCCAGACTCAGCTCCTGTAACCAGTCAGGACATATCTATACCAAACATCTAAAACCAACTCCTGCAACGTGTCAGGTACTCGTTTTCTATTTTGCAGGTATGCAGGTTCTAGCTAAGGAATCTCCCACCGCAATCAACATCCAGATGGCATCTATAAGCCCATCACCCTATCCAGCAATCTCTAAATGGCATCTATAAGCCCATTCCACCATCACTGCCACTATGTGAGCGCAAATTTCTGGGCACTCTAGTGTCCAATCATCTTTTACCCTCGGATTACGAAAGGCACGTCCGCCAATCTGCATCCTCAGGTCTAAGAAGATTGAACAGGGGCAACTGTTGTACCCCAAAATTTGCCCTCCCATATTCTTCAAGAAATTGCCAAATCAAGCTGCAAAATTCCCCAAGGGTTGCACAGTCAAAGGTCTCCTATACAGTCAAAACTAGGGTTTGTGTTCTGATCAAGAAAAGGAAGTTTTCAAAGGCCCAATCAAGTCCCATATGCCTACAAAGATGGTCAAGCATCCTCATATCAAGTTTCAAGGCATTCAGCTCAAAATTGCACAGTCAAAACCCTAAATTGCACTACAGTCAACTGTAGGGGTAAAATGGTCATTTGACAGTCAAAATTTCAAATTTTTGGTCAACATATCATTTTGAAGCCACAAACATCATTTGATCAATGCTTGATCATGATTCTCAAAATTTGGCTCAGAAATCATCAAAGATGCAAAAGTTGCTATATTTGGACAGTTGAAAAAGTCAACTGAAATTGACCAGGGCATAACTTTCACATGGATTATCAGAAAAAATTCCATCCAAAGCTCATTTTGAAGAGAAAGACATTTCCTACAACTCATCTTCATACTTCAAGTCCAAGAAATGCTCTCACAAAAAGTTATCAATTTCAACATTATAGGTCATTTTCAAAAGTCAACAAAAAGGGACTTTAAGTAAAAGGCCATAACTTGAGATTGGTAAATCAAAATGACATGGGACCAAAGGCATTGGTTAAAGGACTCAAAGACCTTTCCAAAATGTCCAAGAACATGTGAAAAGCTTAAAAATTGACCAAGTTAGGCCTTGTGGAAGTTGGGAAATTTTTGGGAATTTTGAAAAGTCAACAATGGTTCAAATGACTTAAAAATGCAAATGGGCCCACTTTTCTTCCAAGTTTCTTCATGCCAAGCCTATGCACGACCATTAGGCCCAAAGGGAAATATTTTCTCATTTTTTAATTATTTATTTGAATTTATATCAATATTAATTCATTTAAATTAATTAAATACATGAAAAATATCAAACTTAACCTAAAAAATCTTTTCATGCATGTTTATTCTTAATATTTCGTGCATATCTTAAATAGGCAAGTTTTGGTGTGATTTGAGCTGATTGAATACAAAATGCACATGGAGAAGATTTGGAAAAGATTTCATGAAATCAAATATTGGAAACAATGAATTCAAAGGATTTTGTGCAATATTTTTGACCTAGCATGCTCTATACATATCCAAGATCAGAAACCTAATGCCTGGAGACGGCAAGCTGCGCAGAAAACCAATATTGAAAGCTTGAAAATTGCTTAAAAAACTAAAATCTGAAATCAGTGCTAGAGGTCGATTCAAGCCTCCAAACCTATCCCAAAAGCTTCAGTGGCAATTGCTGGACACATTCCAATCATTAGCATCAACTCAGACCCCAAGAATTGGTAACGAGACCTTGGACTGTACAGCAAAAAATTCTTAAACGCATATCATGATTTAAGCATCTTTCTTAAGTTTTATTTGTTGATTCATGATTGTTGTTTTGTTCTGATGCTAACCATGCCAATGAATTTCGTTTTTGTGCAATACATGTGATTTCACCATTAATGAGCATTAGGGTTTTTCAGTTTTGGAATTAGGGGTTTCCAGGTACGGCAAAATTGGACGTCCTCAACACCATGGTTGTATTCAGGGCATGGAGACGAAGAAAAATGTATCCTCGCGCCTAATTTATGTTGAGAATGGAGCTATTCGCTATTTTCTTATATCACCCCTTCAGCCACGCCCAGAAAACCGTGGCCATACGTTTATGTTTCAGGGAAAAGGAAGAAGAAGGACTCGTGGCAGTAGGGGATACGTGGGTTTGAATTTCGCGCGTCTAATCTATTCACATGTTATCTTCTTTTTATTATATTTATTTCTTATTTGTATAATCAACGCGCAACAATGGCTTAGTGGTGCAGGTGTCACTTTGCAAAGTCCAAGACCTGGGTTCGAACCCCAGGTCTGTACCATTCTCAACAATATTTTTCCAAAGACGTTCCCATGCAATATTGGTATGAAGACTCACCATATTCCCTCACCATCAAGCAGCCACGCGTCCCATGAGATCAAGCCAAGGGCAAAGATTGGGAGAGCATCATGTACCATGGTCAACTGCATCACACATGATTAGAAAAGTCAGCGAATTCAAGGCTTGATGGGCCAAAATCACCAGGCCTGAACCTCCTAATCTGGGGCTACACCCCACCCTGGTTTGCCAAATTTATTTATTTTTCTTATATCTTCATTTATTATTTTAATTGTTATGTTATTTTAATTATTTGTTTTATTTAATTTTTAATCAAAATGCAAAAACATCATAAAATCAAAAAATACCAAAAATACAATTTTTATTTTATTATTTCCATAAATAAATTGTATGTAAATTATTTAGTTTAATTAGGGTATAATTTTAATCTTTTTAATAAAAATCCAAAAAAATAGAATTTAGGTTTAATGACTTTTATTTTCTTTTTTTATTTTTTCCCTTTTTTCAGAATAATAATATTATTTATTTATTTTCATAAATTAAAAATGTACATAAATTAATTTAGAATTAAATTAGGTTAAAAGTCAATATTTTCATAATAAAATTAAAAAAACAATAGAATTAGGTCTAATATTTAATTTAATTTCAATTAACTCCTTTTTCTCATTAAATCCAAAAAATACAAAAATACCATTTTCATTTAATTTTAATTTTAAATTCCTTATTAATTTTAATTGTTTGCAAAAGGGTCCAACGCCCATTGTTTTAATTTAATTGCGCACATTTACTTTATGTCGTTCATTATAATTTTGTATCTCTCCCAAAGCCATGTAACTTTACTTTTCGCACTTTATTCTTCCGCTTTATTTATTTTCCGCTAAATCGGGTCCGGTTTAATTTCGGCGATGTGGACCCGCGCCATTTGTAATAACCTTAGATTTATTTTTCCGCAAACTTTATAACTGTTAAAAAGCATGCAAGAATGAATGGCCCTAATCAAAATCAAGCGTAGATCACAATAAACACGACAAGACAAATAACTGAAACATGACACACAATTCGCACACATCACCCCTAGGGTACGCCTCACTGTTGCCTTTCGAAAGGTGATCGTCGAGTAGAGGACGTCTTAGTAAGTCCTCATGATCCGGGAACCTGGCATGAGGGTAGCTTCTAAGGTGTCTTCCCATTGCTCTGGTGATCACCATGTCCCGAACCTCGAATTGACCCGAACACCTCCAACGGTGGTGCTACCTACCTCTCAATGGTGGGATGGCACTACTTTAAAGGACTCTTACACAGACGAATTCCTTAGGGTAGGTAGGTTCTCAAGGATACTTGCTCTAATCTCAAAAACAAACAAAACTTTTCACACTGACACTTTTCAAAAGCTTTCAAACAAACTTTTCAAACACTCTGACGTATGAGTCGATCTGAAATTTTTCAAAGAAACTTTTTAAACCCACATTGAAAAGCAAACAAACAATTTGAAAACACATTGAGCAAGTATCTAAGAGCCCATGGATAACCATGGATAGAAAGGGTGCTAACACCTTCCCTTTCTATAACCTACCTCCCGAACCGAGAGCAATCTCTTTTAAGGAATTTTTCTGTGCTTTTGTCCTTTCCATTTGGAGAAAATAAAAGACGGTGGCGACTCTTGCTTCCGCGACATTTCGCGAACCAGCGTTAAACAGTCAGTTCCAGATCCACCGATCACACACCCCTTCAGGCGTCTTCTTGAATAACTCATTACCCATGAGTACAAAACTCAACGCCCTATATTTTGTTTTTCGTTCTGTCGAAGCTCCTGGATTTTGAAGATAGTCCACAATAGGTTTCCTCCAATCTTGCTCTGACAAATTATCAATGAAAGAAATCTCGAAGTTACTGTGATCAGCATATCCTAGTCTCGTCGATTCCAAGTCTGTTGGTGATAGACAAGTTGCTTTTATCTTCTCTCGAACTTCGATTGCTCTTTGTAACTTCGTTTTTGAAATCTTATACCCAGATGCAATCTGTGCCAAGTCGTTGGCTATTTGATTTTCGACTCTGGGTATGTGTCGAATATTGACTGTTTCAAATTTTTTCAATAAACGATTTGCTATCACAAAGTACATAATGAGATTTTCTCTTATGCATTTATATTCCTTTGTGACTTGCTTAATGACTAACTCTGAGTCTCCCATTATTTCGACTCGAGTTGCCCCCAATTCCAACAATATCTCAAGGCCAGTAATTAGAGCTTCATACTCAGCCTCATTGTTCGAACAAGAACCTGATATTTTGTACTTGAATGTTGTTGGAATTTTATCTGGAGAAATAATCAAGACTCCTACCCCTGTTCCATCTTTATGGCTGGAACCATCGAAGTAGAATTTCCAAGGTTCTATCTCCACATAATTAATATCCTCAACTTGAATTGAGTGGTCGACTATGAAATCTGCAACCACTTGTCCTTTTACTGCCTTAAGAGGCATAAAGGTCAAGGAGTATTCAGTTAATGCTAATGCCCATTTGCCAATTCGACTATGCAAGATAGGTTTTGACAACATATATTTGAAAACATCAAAATGAGACGAAACATAAACATCAACTGGTTTTATATATTGCTTGAGTTTTGTACAAGAAAAATACAGACATAGACACAATTTTTCAACTTCGCTATATCTAGTTTCTGCATCATTCAAAACTCGACTGAGATAGTAAATGGGTCTTTCGACTCCATTCTCATCCTCTTGGGCTAACATACTTCCCAGAGTTTTGTCAGATGCAGCTATGTACAATCTCATACTCCTATTGCTACAAGGAGGCACCAAAATAGGTGGCTTAGTGAGGTACCCTTTGATTTTGTCGAAGGCTTCTTGCTGCTCTTGCCCCCATTCGAACCCCTCTTTATTCAGTCGAAGTAAGGGTGAAAAGGCCTGAGCTTTCCCACTTAGATTAGATATAAACCTCCTTAAGAAATTTATCTTGCCTAAGAGAGATTGCAATTCCTTCTTATTCGATGGCGCTTTCGCTTCCAGAATTGCCTTCGTCTTGTTCTGGTTGATTTCGATTCCCTTCTTGTGGACAACGAAGCCCAAGAAATCTCCAGCTTTCACACAGAACGCACACTTCAAAGGGTTCATCTTCAGACCATGTTCTCTCATTCTTTGGAATGATTGTCGAAGGTGGTCAATGTGATTCTTCCTGGAAACAGATTTTATAACAATATCATCAATATATACTTGCATAAAAGTGTTAATAAAATCATGGAAGATAGTATTCATTGCCCGCTGGTACGTTGCCCCAGCGTTTTTTAGGCCAAAAGGCATCACTACCCATTCGTAAGTGCCTAAGGCCCCAGGGCATCGAAAAGCTGTTTTCGACACATCCTCTTCAGCAATGAATATTTGATTATATCCTGAATAACCATCGAGCATACTCAGGTATTCATAGCCAGCGGCAGAATCGACTAGCATTTCCGCCACAGGCATAGGATATTCATCTTTGGGGGTGGCAGCATTCAAATCTCTGAAATCTATGCACACCCTTAACGTACCATTTTTCTTAATTACTGGCACAATATTTGCAATCCATTCGACATACCTTGTAACACGGATGAATTTGCATTTCAGAAGTCTTTCGACCTCCGTTTTGATCTTCGACAGTATTTCTGGAGCGAAGCGCCTTGGATTTTGCTTGATTGGCTTCTTTCCAGGTTTGATTGGCAACTAAAGTTCTACCAATCCTCTGTCAAGACCAGGCATTTCGTCATAATCCCATGCAAAACAGTCTTTAAACTCTTTCAGCAATTGGATTACTTCCAACCTAAGTTCTGGATCGATTTTGGCGCTGATGTAAGTTGGCCTTTTCTCTGATCCTTCGCCTAAATTGATTTCTTCTAAAGGGTCTTGTGCTAACATTTTAATGTTGTTCGCCAAGGGATCCTTTTCGAAGCCCAAAGGCTCATCGTCATAGATGGCGTCGAGCCTCTGTTCCTGCATTTCTTCTGGCATGATATCAGGAGGTTTTGGATCGAAATCCTTTCCTGGGCCAACAGCAGATAATTGTTGATCAGTGGCCTGTGTGGCCATGTACTTTACTTCGGCTTCGAGAGCCGTTATCATCTTAGTTTCGGCCACATAAGCCGAAATTCGCTTCAAAGATTGTGACTCAGTCATTATCACTGAATTCACTTCCCCAACCAGTTGGTTGGATATCAGTTAACCCACTGAAGTCTATGTGGGACAAGTCTTCTCTGTCCCATTAAAAACCATGCTCAGGATGCAGGTATAGGGAACAAAAGGTGTTTGGCGCTGGCGCCATGTCGAAGTCAGGTGTTGGACATGGCCCTATATGAGCCAAGTTTTTGTCGAAATCTGCCACACCCAAGTGATTCACTTCGCCAAGGTAGTAGCTTTGATCTGCCTCTATGTTTTCGACCATCCCATCTGGACGCCATAGCAGCAGCCTTTGATGCATCGATGAAGGCACAGCGCCAACACCATGAATCCACTCACGGCCTAACAAAAGATTGTAGTTAGGTTTGGCCGATATGACCATGAACATCGTTGGTCGAAGGATAGACCCAACTTTGATATCTAGCTGGATCACTCCCATAGTGGTCCCAATGCCGCCCTCATAGTTCGACACGACCATGTTGTGGGGTTTAATTTCCTCATCCCTTTTGCCAATTTTCCTTAGCATAGAGTGAGGGATAATATTGATGGTTGCCCCACAATCGACCAATATTTTATTCACAGTAGTTTCTTCGAGTTTAGCCCTTATGAACAAAGGCTTGAGGTGATTTTTCATCGCCTCTGTAGGTGGCTCGAAGAAGCCATTTTGTTCCTCAGTAGTGCCATTGTCCATGACAAAATAGCACACTGGCCTATGTTTGGCCATTTCTTGCTCCACTTCCCAGTCACTTGCTTCGACTTCTACCTGTCGATTGAATTCCCTGGGCAGCACTGAAACAATATTCACCATTATATCCAAAGTATCATCAGACTCAGCATCATCTTCGTCTTCGACTTCACTTTGGTTAGGCCAAACTAGCCTGTTTGTTACTGGCTCTCTCTCTAGAGGCTTCCTTTGTTTCCTTTGAGGAACATTCGAACTAGTTTCTGCCTTAGGTTCGTTGGCAGCCTCCCTTTCAGCTTTTCGTCTCCTTTGATATCTCCTCCATTGAGATCGAGACATAGGATTTTTACCCTTGTAGTTGCTGGACACTTGTGTAACCTTAGGTGCAGCAACTTGAGGCTCTTTCTTTTGAGTCAAAGAGGAACCTCTTGGCACATCGAAAGAATGCCATTTCTCCTCACTTGGCCTTTTCCGGCCAGAAGTTTTGTACCAAGTGTCTACTGGCACATTTGTTGGAGGCCTAAAGGTCAATGGCCTCTTGTCTTGGTTAGAACCCCTTCTGGGATCATGTCGAAGGTCAGCATTCTCCCTTCTCTTATTCGCTGCTCTCACGCCTTGAATGTGCTCAGCAGCTTTTTTATCAAAGATCGAACTGCATCTTGGACACAGCATCACCTCTGATTTCTTCTTCTGGCATCTTTGTAAAAAATCTGCCAAGTTTTCGTTTTCCCGAGGGAAAGCCGTCTTATTAGCCTGTTCTTGCCTTATGGCCTCTTCTGATGCTTTTGGGTCAGAAAGTTCAACCATGTTGATATTCATTGTATCTTTGCTAGCAAGAGTTAACTGCTTCATTTGTATCTCCAGATTCTCCGTCTGGCCTTGAACAGTGGCCAAGTGGGAACTGGGCTTTGATCCAGTTTTTTGTGCTTCAGCAGTCTCCGACTTCGGGTTCTTGACCGCTTTCTGGACAGCTTCAATTGTCTTCCTGGATAAATTTCCAGAAAAACTGCCAAAGATTGGCATGTTTATGTGGTCCTTTGAGACTTCGACCATGGTAATTCCTGGCTTCTTCGACTGGATCCTGGTTGCCTCTATCATGTTCACCTCAGAGGGTTCAGCATAGTGGGCTTCAGCCTTCAATGGATTGGAGTCGACAGCCATGGGGGATTTGTCTGTAAACTTTAATCTCCCTTCCTCAATAGCGTCTTGCACAAGATTCCTGAAAAGAAAACATTGAGAAGTTTTATGGCCCAAAAAATTATGATATTTGCAAAAACCTCTCTTCTTTCTTTGATCAAGAGGAGGCCCTTTTACCCCTGGGGGTACTATCATTTGGCCATCTTTAACTAGCAAGTCGAATATTTCATCACATTTTGTGATGTCAAAACTATAAGTCTTTTTTGGGAACCTATCGTTGGTCCTTTCTGGACCAATGGGATTTTTCCCATTTGAGGGGACTAATAGTTTACAAGAGTATGGTGGCCCTTGTTTCAGTTCTGCTAAATCGACTTCTCCTTCTTCGACAGTCAAAGTATCGTCGAAGGATTCTAGATCTTCGTCATCCATCTCAACGTACGCTATCCTTTCTCTCTTGTGAGTTTTCGTTGCCTTAGCTTTTTCAGCTTTGAGGCGTTCGACCTGTCGAACTCTATCGGCCAGTTGGGCCATGTCTCTTAGGTACTGGGTGTCTAGCTTCTTCCTAATGGAATAATCTAAACCGCCTGCGGCTATTTCGACCAACTCATGTTCTGGCACTTGTGTAAAACATCTCGCCTTGAGCAGCCTAAACCTATTCAGATATTCGTCTATAGGTTCAGTGAAACGTCTCTTCACACTGGCCAGTTCTTTCAGGCTTATCTTGGTTTGCCCCATGTAGAATTGTTCATGGAACAATCTTTCCAACTGGGTCCAATGATGGATCGAATTGGGGGGGAGAGTTGTAAACCAAGTAAAAGCGTTCTTGGTCAAAGAACTTGGGAAGTACTTGATCCTTAGGTTTTCGTTATTCGAAATGTCTCCTGCTTCGATCAAATATCTCGCCACGTGCTCGACAGTAGATTCTGTCGTGTCCCCAGAGAACTTAGTAAATTTGGGGACTTTGCATCTAGGAGGTAAGTCCGTTTGTAACACGTATTCTGACAATGGAGATGTAAAGTTGGGCCTTCGAAAGCCCATGTTCATCCCATTCTGAGTCATGATCCTTTCGATCATGGTTGCCAGATTGTTTTCCAAACCCATGTTTTGGTATTGGATATGCTGAACCACTTCGTCAGCATTTTGGTTTCTGTTAACTAACCTTACCTCTGGGGTTATTACCCTAGGTTCCTCGACAGGTTGTTCCAATCGTGCCCTAAGGTTTTCTTCGACAGGCTGTTGAGCCTGGTTAATGGTGGTTTCTTCCTCTACAAATATCCCCTGATTTCCCCTTATTTGCGCCCTTTGGGGCTGTCGAACAGGTGGGGGTACTCCAAAGAAATCAGCCAAACGCGTCATTTGCGCTGTAACTTGCTGATTCGAATGAGTAGTGTTTTGTATTAGAGGGTTTAGCACTGTACTCAAAGTTTGTGCCAACATTTGCACCATATCATGGTTGCTTTCGTCCATCTGTTGCCTCAAGACTGCTGTCGAGGCATTTGTAAGGCCATGGGCTACTTGGGACGTTCCTCCTAAGAGTTGGGTCCTATTTCTATTCGCCATGCCTACTCCAGAGCCTTGGAGTGGAGAAGAGGCACTCACGAAAGGGTCTGAAAAAGTGGACGCAGCATTCGTTAGGCTTGCCACTTCAGAAGTTGGCATACCATAGAGTGGAATGAATCCTGGGGGAACGAAAGGCCTTGTGCCTAAATTTCCCCTTGGTGGGGGAGTTCCCAAAGGTATTCTGGGGCCTGTTAACGAAGTTATTGGCCCCGTGGTTGTGACCGATACTGCTGGTGTCGAACCAACATTTGTCGCTTCACTTACGGTCATACTAACCGTTGCTCCCACACTCGTTTGTGGGATTTCGTTAGTGTTTGGCGGATTCGCCATCTCTTCCCTTCTTCTGGCAGTATTGTTATCGTTAGTGTATATTCTACCACTTCTCAATAACATACAACTCGAAAAGATGAGATTATTTTCAACAATCAACACACAGTCCCACCAGGTGTGCCAATTTGTTTACCTTGGGTTTTGGTAAACAACCGCTGATCTTCCAAATGGTTACTTATTTGGTTACTCGCAGGATCGATCAGATTGATCCTAGGACATAGGTTGATTTTGAAGTTTGATTGAATTGGATAAGGCTTTAAGTAAATTGGCTTTAAATGAATTGCATAAAGGAAAGACTTGGTAAAATAAACAAGGTTTAAAGTAAAAGGTTCGACAGGAATTTAAAGGAGAAAGCAAGTAAATTTCTGGAAAAGTAAATGACTTTAATTGATAAAATTGGTGTTTCACACATACATTTCTCAACAATTCTTTCTCACACGCTGGGTACTCGAATCTATATGAGTGACTTTGTATAGAATTGTGAACACACGCGAGAAACTACATGTCTACTCCTATTTATACTAAAACATCCCAAGTAACCGTCGGGCAGTTACACTGCTTCGAGATCAATCCACTTGGCACGTTCTCCATGCTCGACGCTCCAGATCTTTGCACGTTTGCACGTGGTAACTGCTGGAAACCGTTTTCCCTCCAAAACGCTTGAATTTCAAACTGCTCCACTCTGAACCATCGAACACTTTCGTCAAGAGACATCTTCGACGAAAAACTCCTTCGACGTCGAAGGCGACCAGCCTTCTTCCTTTGAAGAAATCTTCTAAGTACTTCGCCATCCTTCGACGGGCACTTCGACAGACTTAGCCAGTCGAAAGCATCTTTCAGCTTTTAATGGTTGACATTGATAAAATAAAAGTGTCGAATTTAGGAGCCAACAGAACCGCGCATAAAAACCCTAATTCCTGGCCAAATGTCAAAGAAACGTTCGCCTGATCAAAGTTGAGCCAAAATCAAACAAACCCTAAACAAACTGCTTGAATTGTTCCAGAGCCATGAAAATCAATGAAAACTCTAATTTTGTCTGACTGACGAGAAAAGTCTGTTTGACCGATTCTTGAGCCAGTCTGAAAAATCAGGAAGAGTCCGAAATTGTGATTTCTTGTGGAAAAATGCGAGGGCAAATTTTGGGGTACAACACCACGGATTTTGCTACGGATTCAAATCCGCAGGAAATAAACCAGGGCCATTGGAGAAGATGAAGACGTGGCTCGTCTTCATTGGCCCATTCATGTTTTGGCGCGATTTTTTTTAATTCCAGCATAATTGATTGTTTTTATATATTATGTCCATTACCTATTCCACTAACAACTAAATACATTGGCTCAGCTGGCAAACACACAAGTTCCAAATCCCTTGGGACCTGGTTTCGAATCCCAGGTCCCCTCTATATTTGTTGCATTTTATTCACAACCGTTCCAGTGCAAATGCCAACATGTGGACTACCATAGACTTCAGATCTCCAGATGCCAGATGGCCTCCAGGCCAGATCTGGTGGTTAGGAATGAGGGTCTACCATAAGGCTTGGTCAATGTGTATGCGTGAGATCCTGGAAAGTCAAACAAGGCTGGTTTGTATTGGGCCAAAGAATTACTGAACAAACCTCAATTTGGGCCCAACACCCCCCTATTTGGTTATTTCTTTCTTTTTTTTTTAATTTCATTTTATTATTTTGTTTTGTTTAATTATCATTATTATTTAAATTAACCAATTAATATTTTTCAATAAAATCAGGAAAACACAAAAAAATATTATTTTATTTTATTAAAATTAATATCATCATTTTATTTTTGTAAATAAATATTAATCAATTAATGTAGTTTTTAATTAGGTACAATTTTAACATTTTTTGTAATAAATTAAAATTAATTTAGAATATTAGGTTTTAACAATTTTAATCAGTTTTACTTTATTTCCTTAAATATAAAAAAACCAAAAAATATTTTCATTAATTAATTAATTAATTATTAAACTTAGATTTAATTTCATTTAATTCAAAAAAACAACAAAAACATGCTTTCTTTCAAAAAAGGGTCAAAACCCTAAAAAATGCGCCGATTTAATTTTCTCGCACGCGATCAATTTTGTCTTATTATTGTAATTGCTTCTGGTATGTAATAGCTTTTAATTAGGACTTTAATTATTTATCGCTTTATTTTACTTTCCGCAATTTAAATTAAAGAGTTTGTTTTTGGCGATGTAAATACCCGACGCCTTGTAATAGTTTAGATTTAATTTCTGCAAATTTAAATTCCGCAACTATAAACTGCTATATGTTTGATAATGGGGAATGCATGACAAGATCAAATGTATGAACTTAAAATCAACATAGCTCACCCATGACATGTACATATAAAATTAATCGAAATAACACACTCGCACACGCGCACTCTTAGGGTACACCTCACTTGGTTGCCTTCGAACGTGGTTATTGAGTATAAGAAGTTTTAGAAGTCGCCCTCTTGTCCAAAGGTCATAAGTTGCCTCGAAACGGTTGCCTCGGAAAAAGGATCTAAGACATTAGGGTTACCGCTAAGGCGTCCTAACATTGCTTTAGTGACCACATGTCCCTTAATCGAATTGACCTGAAAACTCCAACGACGATGCTACCTACTCATCAATAGTAGGATAGCGTTGTCTAAAGGACATTAGCATAGTTTAATTCCCTTTTCGAGTAGGTAGATGGTTCTTAAGTACTTGCTCCTTTTAAAAACAAAACAAAACTTTTCGCACTTACACTCCTTTCAAAACAAAAACTCTTTCAAACCCACAAACACAAAGAAAAGAAAATTTTGAAAACACAATGAGCAAGTACCTAAGAGCCCATGGATAACCACGGATAGAAAGGGTGCTAACACCTTCCCTTTCTATAATCTACCTCCCGAACCCGAGAAACATCTCGAAAAAGGAATTTTTTGTGCTTTTGTCCTTTCCTTGTTGGATAAAATAAAAGACAGTGGCGACTCTTGCTCACTGCGACATTTTGCGAAAACAAATGCAAAACGCGAACCAGCATTTTCAAAACAGTCAGTTCTCATTCTCACCGATCACAGTCTCCATCAAGTATTTATTTATTTATCCCACATGAAAGGAAAGGAAAATCATCAAATAAAAACCTGAGAAGGGAGAAATCACGATCTTGCAACCGAGAGATCATGTAAGGGAGCCGATTAAGCAAGGGGAAAGTAATAGCATCCCTCATATCCGTGGTACTCCATGGGATCCAGTCTTGTTGTTCTAATCAAAGGATGTGTTCGTATCTAAAGCTTACAAGCTAAAAGGAAAAATTCATGAATTCAAAGCGTATATACAAAGAAAAAGGTTTTATTATTCATGCCTTCCGCGGTTGTGAACTTTTTGTGCTACGTACTACCTTTGTGCAATAAGGGGTCAAGGCACTCGTAGTTCATCTAGAAAATCCTGGTTGGTTTGCATTTTTTAAGAGGATAGTATTACACTATCACTCCATCAGTTGACATAGTGCAACCTTACTTTTATGGAATTACGCGTCGTTTTGCATGAAGAGGAAATAATACATCCTTTTACGAAAAAGGTTTTCAAAGAAAAGCTTGAAGGCAGCCCGGAAGCAAAAAGTTTGAATTGGTTGGTGTTTTGGAGGGATGATAACAACTAGATCCCACGGGAAGGAGAACTCACTACTTCTACGCTTATTTGAAAAAATATTTGTGATTTGAATCGTAATAAAGTCTGGAGTGAAAATAGAGCAAGATTCAGTCTAAACCGATTCGCTCTACCCCACAAGACTCAACTGCATACGATTCGCATCTTTAATTATTAAGTGTTTGAGTTTTCTTAAGAAAAGAAGTTTTTGTTTTAATCATGTAAAAGGGGAATGAAAAAGTCTAAGGGAGACTAAATAATCCTAATGTTTTCATGCAATAGTGGTCCTAAAGTTTGGATAACAAAGAGAAATTTCTTCCTAAGTTAGCATGCATGGATTACAACCTAATATCTAACTTGAATCGAAAATGAAACAAGTGGGTCCTAAGGGAACATGCAAAGGTGAACCTAAAAGAACAAGAAAAAGTGCAAGGATGTAAACAAGCAAAGGATGCGAACAAGCATCAACACCATGACATATATGTACGTGCACCCAAGGTAAATGAGTAGAAAGACTCTTCTACCACTATAATAACTCAATCAAATCGAGTAACAACTCGAACCATCAACATCAAGAAATATGAGCTAATAATGCCAAAGAGATGACAAGGATTAGGGAATGATTGTGATCCCTATTGTTCCACTTTTTACCGACTCGAGGACAAGAGGCAGACGACTCAAAGCATCAACGTATGACGTGAAATTGTAGATTTTGAGATGTAGGATTGGAAACCTTGAGAACTGGAAAATCTGTGGTCTTTAATGTGATATATTTGTGAAGTTATTATGAAGTCCTTGGGGTTTACTCTAAGGCATAGGTTTGAATTTTTTCTATATGCAGGTTATTCTGATTTCCATGCTTTGTTTGTGATTGAGAATTCCTCAGTAT
The DNA here is from genome assembly GCA_948472305.1 of Vicia faba. NCBI lineage: Eukaryota > Viridiplantae > Streptophyta > Magnoliopsida > Fabales > Fabaceae > Vicia > Vicia faba. The sequence goes on from OX451740.1 coordinate 501,077,328, forward strand.
ACAGTTGTTACTATGGCCAATTTTTTCTTGAAGACTTTGCTTGGTTCTTAATTCATCTGAAGCTTGGTATTCATCCGAGGTTTAGTATTATGCTTGCTTGGTTTTAATCCAAAGTATGAGAATTCTACATTGACTTTTTTATGTCAAGTGTTGGCTTCTTGTTGTTTAGACCATTCTTTTCCTTAGCTTTTTCTTTGTGTACATAGGATAGTCCCTCCATCTCCTCCCATATTCTTTAATTTCAAAATCTTCTCCTCCTTTTCAAAACTCTTCTTGTTTTTCAAACTTGAACCGCTTTCATAATAAACTTGGACTTCAATCCATGCATTTTCAAAATTATTTTTCTTAATAAAACTCTTAATCAATTTAATCATACTTTGACATCTTTTTGAAGACTAAAAGTCATTAACCTCATTCAAACCCTTTTGCCACTTTGGTTTTTTATTTAAAATCTTTTCTCAAAGGTTAGACTCTTGTTGATTCTTGAAGTGATGCGGGCTACTATACTTCTAAAATATGAAGTGAAGTGAGCCATTTTCCAATTAGATATTGAGTGATGTCTTATTGATTTTAAACCCAAGCTATGTCCTCCACTTTGAGATGACGCAAATGCTTATTTCTCATAATTGTGATAGTAATTATGCTTTCCACTCAGATATGACGAGATGTCTCTTCTCTTAAAATTAACCAACACACATGTGTTTTAAATTTTTTGAGGTGAACTACGAGTACCCTGATCCCCTATTGCATGAAAGGTGGTACGTAGGCACTAAAGGTTTGCAACCGCGGCAGGTGAAAAAATTGTAAAAAATTGCTTCTTTTCTCATCTCCACCATCTATCTTTGTATACACCTTTTATAGCCAAAATACACAGATTTTCAAAGAGGTTCTTGTGGAGTACCGTAGATGTTTAGGGTGCTAATACCTTCCCTTTACATAAACAACCCCGTACCTATATTCTCTCTTTTACTTTAGGTTTTATTCGCTCTTTTTCTAGTCCTTTGAATAAAATAAAGTATGGTGGCGACTTAATTGATATTTTATGAGATAATTCTAATCCAAATGCTTAGTCTCGACATTTCTTTCGCTACACAAATCTTGAGAGACGAGCCTCTCTTCTTCAAAATTATAATCTTGAGGAAGAATGTGATCCCATGTTTTTAAAACACATGCTATGAATGCTTATGATGCAGATGAATTTGTATGTGGAGATGAATGAATGTTAGATTTGGGTTAACTGTGATTGAGATTCAAAGGGTAAATTTTAGGGTGAAACAGTGTCACATAAACTTAAAGATACCATCCAATATACATAAATGTTATATTCTTATAGTTTTGATATCATGCAAAACAAATCTAGAGACAAGTTGCACTCACATAACCGTTTTGTAATGATTGTTTTAATATATTTCTAAGTAGTCCATTGTCAGATTTGAGTTGTTTAGCTAGGGTTCCCATAATTTGAATCACGATAGTATGAGTTGGAGCACGTAAGGCAGAGAATGAAGCATAAACAATGGTGTGGACAACACATTTACTTTTTCCACAGTCAATATCATAAAATAGAGTCAGTAAATTTACAGCTCCAACGTTGCAACCGTATAAGAGAGTTATGTTAGAAACATCACTATAAGTGTAACATTGAAATTTAGTGTCATCAAATGTGTTGTTCTCGTCATTAGTATTCACAGCACAAACATTACCACTCCAGTAATCGTCATTGGCGACTGTGAGTTTTTGTGTAGTATTGTTCCAATCAAGAATATGATATTTAACGATATTCAATGTGATCTTTGAATCTTTATCATCGCATGTGAGTTTCGTATTAGAATCAACACCACCACCACAATGTCTTGCTCTATTGTCTCCTCATAAGAGATATTTGAGGCCTTGCTAACATAGACCCACTTATTTTTTATGAAGGTCTATTTTAACAAATCTTAACTAAAAAATGGTTAAATGCATCTTAAGGTATATGTTGCTAAAACACACCTTAAAAAAGTAAGTGGGTCTATTTTATCAAATCCTTGTGGGATTTTATAAAATACACCTATTTTTATGAAGGTGTATTTTACCAAGCTTTAACTAAAAAATAATTAAATGCACCCTAAGATGCATGTTTCTAAAATAGACCTTCATAAAAATAGGTGGGTCTACATTAACAAACCTTTTATATATATATATATATATATATATATATATATATATATATATATATATATATATATATATATATATATATATATATATATATATATATATATATATATATATATATATATATATATATATATATATATATATATATATATATATATATATATATATATATATATATATATATATATATATATATATATATATATAAGACAAGTTAACTATTATTTTTAAAATTAAACAAATTTGTTAGATGAGAATTGTTCTATAGCCGAATGAGAGATGAGTGATGCGGTAGAAGGAAGCTCTTCTGGTGCAGTAGAAGTCTTTGATAAGGTGGAGTTATGTTAAACTAACAAAGTTAGCACTTTAACGCCTAAGTGTAAGAGGTCTGAGAAGTGTAACTCACAAGAGTTAGAATGAATGAATATCCGTTATGGCGCGTCAAAGACTTATATATGGTGATCATTCTTGCTTGATTTGGTGTGGGTTACGGGAGACCGTCTGATTAGATTGATAGTGTTTGATGGACCAGTAACTCGGATCACATGTAGGACCTTCTAGCGAGACTCCAACTATTCACTGTCTTTCATTAAGGGTACTTCGGGTCAAGCCTTTCGATTTAGGTCAGTCTTGTTGGCACTTTGACGGACTCGAAACAGTTGCCCCCAAAGTCTTTGTTGTCACGTGTGAAAATAGGATTATGCTAGAGTTTCTAGACCTACCTAAAGACCATTCTTCTTCATAGTCTTAGTTACATGAGCTGACTCACACGCTGGAGGAGATGACCAAAAAGTTAGTTGAGTGGGGTGGGGAGTATGTGTCCTCTGAAACACACACATTAAATGCTTGTCTTGTAACTGAAACGTTTCATAGCATAAATCATCCATGTGACTCTAGGTCTAGACATAGAGGTGGCCTTTTAAATAATCAAGTTTCGCGAGGAATCAGGGTTTAACCAGGACCGTTAGTGGTGATGGTGTGCTTTCCCATATCCAAAATTATATATCGTGTGGTCATCTATAGCAAATATATGAAGGCCAAGAGGTAAATTTAATTTTTATACCATTCCCACTTGTGAGACTCAATGATTCATGTGTTATCCTCAACTATATCCAATTTCCGAAAATTTAAGATTTAACGTAAACTCCAGAAAACTACGTTTGTATCCAAGGTCTGCATGCTTCTTTCCTTAAATCCTTGTTCTTTTCTTTGGATTCACCATTCTTTTGGTCATCTCCATGTTCTTCACTTTATTTTGGTATTCTCTTGAAATGTATTCAACATGTTTTTAATTCTAGGTTTTTTATGTGAAACTTGGAATTATGCAAACTCAACAAATGAGTTGCTAATATTAACTTACAATTATTTTCCACATCAACACCATGCAAAAATTTAATTTGACTTTGACTAATATCTTTGACAAAAAGAATAAGTGTAACACAATTTGAATAATTAAGGGATCGAAACGATTTAAAAAAAAAATTTATGTGACCAAAATAAATCTCTAATCAAAGATAAAAGAACAAAGAGATATTAAGTCATACATGTATCTAATATTCGTAAAAGGTTTTGAGTTAAGGGACAAACAAGTTCTAAATATATTTTATACTTATATAACACCGTATAATAATTATTTAAAAGTTATTAAACAATGTTAATCATAAAAGTATTCAAAGGTGGTCTTAGAGCGAAAATACAATAAGTAAAAGTAATATAATACACAAGTGGAGTTGCATGATCAACAATCCCCTTTTTAAACCTAATATATAATCACCTAATATTTTATCTTCTATTCTTCAATTACTTCATCTTGCTCATCTTGAAATCTCATTCTTGAATAAAAATAATAGACAACATGAGACAATAACTAATTTCTCAATGAGTTTCTTACAATAAAACTCAAATTTTATTGCCTTTAATCTTATTGAAGTCTCTACCATTGCCTACTCATATTTATTAAAATTCTAATAATAACTTGTCTGAAATTCCAATAACAATTTAACTCTATCTTAAAAATAACACAACTTGAGACCCTAAAGATAAATATATAATTATATTCTAATCTGAACTTGGTATAATGAAATTTAAACTATATCCTTATTTGCTACATTTTTTTATTGGGAAACAACTTCATTCAAAGAACCAAAATGAAAAATACAAAAGCATGTTGGTTCCCAAGAGGGAGACCAAACCAAGTTTTGGAACCACAAGTTTTTGCCAAGCCAACAAGCTTATGAGCATCAAAATTGCAATTTCTAGAAATAAAACTAACACTAGCAAAATCCAAACGCGACATTGAGGCTCAACAATCAGAAATAATGTGATTAATTTCCGCAATCCTAAGGTGCCCTTGGATGCAGTCAGCAACTGTTAAGGCATTGCACCTGGGTTTGTAGACATTATTTAAGTATTTTCTTCTAAATTTATTGGAATTTTGTATTTTAGATAACTTGAATTCACAACAAAAATAATAAGATTGTTTAATATGCTAGTAGTTTAGCCACTGCAATCACTACAACCATATGAAATTTATATTGAATTTCAAATATTTAATACCGAAACTGTATGCCAGAACTCCCATTTTGGAAGCTGTGTAAGTAATCATTTGATTCGTAGATAGAACAATTATTTCGAAACTCTAATTGAATTTGTCTCGTACAAATCGGAGGAGGATATTGACTCTACTTGTAGTGGTGGTAGTTCAGGAGAAAACAAAACCGGCTTTGGAGGATATGACACTGATGAAAGTGGTCCTTGAAGCATTTCAATTACTTTATTCATTGGTGGTCTGTTGGATGGATTCGTTTGAATGCACCATAGACTCACGAAAGTGATCTTTCTAACCATATCATTTTCTTCCTCTGAGATTGTCAAACTATTTAAAAGAGTGTTACTAGTATTACCTTGCTCAAGATCTTTATAAATCCAATCAGGAAAATACATTTCAGAAGTACATGACCCTACGGTGTCATAGTTCTTTCTTCCTCCTATCATCTCAAGAATCAGCATTCCGTAACTGTACACATCAGACTTGTAAGAAACTCCACCAAATGCTCTACTGAATATTTCAGGTGCCATATATCCTATAGTTCCTCTTGCCCCTAGTATTGACACAGTACTATCCTTCTTTTGGCATATTCTAGCCAAACCAAAGTCAGATATTTTTGGACAAAAATCTTCATCCAAAAGAATGTTTTGGGGTTTGATATCAAGATGCAAAATCCTTGAGTTGCATCCATGATGCAAGTACTCTAGTCCTCTAGCAATGCCTATTGCAATTTGGAACAGAGTGTTCCAATCAAAATCACAAATAGCATTAGGAAATTCACTTTTATAGATGAACCTATCCAATGAACCTTTGGGCATGAACTCATATATTAGTGCTCTTTTGTTTCCCTCATAACAATAACCAAAGAGTGATACAATGTTCATGTGTGATGTTCTACTAATACTAGCAACTTCGTTTATGAATTCTTCTCCATTTCCCTTTGATTCGTTTATTACTTTCACTGCCACTAGACGACCATCGATTAAACTTGCTTTGTATACAGCACCATATCCTCCTTGGCCTAATTTCTCTCGAAATGAGTTTGTGATCATTTTTACTTCTATATAACTATATCTTCTTGGCATGGATGAATTATAATTTTGCATAAAAACATCCACATTGTGCTCAACAAGGTTTCTTCTTTCCCTGAAAATACTCTTTTGTTGTCTACCTGTACCCCTTTTTAGGTGACATCTAATGATAATAATTATAAAGAACATTGTTACTCCAAATCCTGCAGCACCTGAATTTATCAAAGACAAAGTGAAGTATTTTCAGCCATTATTTTTGAAGAAAAGTCCACGCCACTATAATGTGGGATGAGAAACGCTGATATCATAAAAACTGATATTACTTATTGTTCTTACCTATCAGTATCACAATAAGCCTCCAGCTAAGCCTCCAGCCATGTTTTGAACCTACAGTAAAAACAATCAAATCAGACAGAACTTATAATAATCAATCATACATTGTCTCTTGATGAGAAATTGATGATCATTTATTTACTAATTTCTTTGTAGTTTGCAGCAGCAATGAAGATAAAATTTCCTTATTTATATAAATACTGACATATTATTGAATCAGTTGTTGCATAACCAGCTATTGAAGTGATGCTGAGACATGAACAATATGTTGAAATCAGATGCATTGAAGTTTCAAAGCATTGATCTATTTATCTTGGAGGCTTATATTTTCCATGAAGTCTTCAAGCACATTTAGTATTGAAGCCAGGCACATTTAGGAATAAAGCCAGGCAACTTATGGCAAGCCACTTTGATTTTACAAAACCTACACTTTAAAGCTTAAACAAAATCATGGCACCGCCAAGCATGCATTTAATTTTGTTGTATGTATTATAGAGGAGAAAATTATAGTCATTCACTTTCATTTCATAAATTTTGAGTTCCTTTGTTGGAGAGTCAACTATCAAGTGTGAATAAGAAATTATACGCTGTGATCCATTTTCCCGCTTTCCCATACCAAAATGACTGGATTTTTAAAACTAACTAACTATATTTCTTCATTTTTCTAGGGGTGTACAAAAAAACTGGTTACTAATAACCAAATTCATATCTAAATTGTTTCATTTATTAAAACTCAATCTAAATATTAAATATTGGATTTGATTGTCCATCTATGATCAAAGTGGTAAATCGGTACCCATAAAATGGTTATTGGGTATCCAAATTTCTTTCTCATCAAATTTTTCTGCTTTCCAATTTTCACAATTTCTCAAGAAAATAAGCTCTACACATTTTCATAAAAATTGAATGATGTTTAATATTGTATTTCAAATGACTAATTATTAAATAAATATAAAAATGTTTAATTATAGTTAAAAAATATGCAAACGCTCTCAAATAAATTAAAAGATATAGTATATTAAACATTTAAAAAGTAAGATATATTATTATCACTGTAGAAGACAAATTTAAATTTGAAAGAAATTTGTTTGAATTTGATCTCTTTTCATTCAATATACATACATATACTTTATATAAGAAAACGAATGTGCACAGTAAATTAATTAATACTATCTCAGTATTAATTGATTTTTCTTTTAGGATTGATAAAACAAAAATGATCATTTAAACATAAAAAAGTTTTAAAAAATACTTTGTGAGCGTGAGAACGACTGCGACAAAATGTTTTGGACATATGTCGATATCGATATTGTTATATCCGTTTTATATTAGAAAACAAATTATAATTAATAATTTACACTGCGACGAACACAATCAATATCGTAACACCTCTATCGACCGAAATTGCAAAAATTGTAATACGATCGCGACAATTTTTTAAAATCTGCTTAAAATTAAATTAAGAATGTGCTTTATTAATGTTTAAAAAAATTAGTACTAAATTAATTTTAAAATTTTATTAATTAAAATAAATTGAATATAGATTAAATTATATTTAAATAATTTGGATTAAAATTAAAACTGGTTTCAAATCGGTTTTAATCCGGTTTAAAATCAATTATATTTTTTAAATCAGTTTTTGTGATTAATAGTTTGGTTTGTAAACCATAACCATAAAAGTGGATTGGATCACAATATATGGTAACCATGCACACTCCTAATTTTCCCGACCATGTGCTTATGCATTTTATTCTTGATATTTGTTGTGAATCAAAAGTTTATACACTTTACCTTCCTAGAATTTTATCTTTTTTTGGGATAAAACAATGCTGCACAACACATTATGTTGATTCAGATGAAGAAAACATAAGAGATAGAGAATGCAATCTTTGAAGAATGCTTATAACCAATAGCAGCTACATTTAGGGGACTTCAAAACCGAATCAGCTCAATAGAAAAACGCAAGTTGAATTAAACTAAATCGAAAATTGTAAAAATCACATTTAATTCAGATGTATTTATGTCATAGTTTAACAAGATCGTGCGGTTCGCTTCAGTTTGCGATTTATATTTTACAAACTAAATCAAATTGCGTTATGGTACAATTCAAATCTCACTTAATTCACCTCCAACCCAAACCTAAACATATTATCGCTTAGTCTTACCATTACAAAAGATTTTCTCTTCCTCACACTTACTATTTCATTTTCAACCTTCTCAAATAAGCAGTATTGCACATTCTTCTTCAAATACATATTTCCTCTTCTTCTCAAATCTCTAGCATCTTATATTTTTTCTTCCTCACACTTATAATATTTTTTATATTATTTTATACTAATCTTTTGGATTTATTATTCCACTTGTCTAATATTATTTTTAAATATTAAATAAAAAGTAATCATCTAAATATGATGAGTTTTATTTTTATTTATTAGTGTACGAATGGTTAAATATAAAATTATGTTGTCATCATGTATATATGGTTCAATAAAATTTTAAAAAAATCGAACCAAACTGTATTGATTTGTTTTGATTCGGTTTGGTTCAATTTTATTTCTAAAAATCAATCAAACTAAACCAAACCACATATTTTTTCTCTTGCGATTCAGATGATTTTTTTCATCAAAATCGATACCGCAAACACCCCTGATTACAACCGTGCCAGCCCTTTACCAGTACAACAAGTTCTACAGCACTGGGCCTCAGAATCCGAGGGGCCATTTTTTTTTTATAATTATTAAATATAATAGAAAAGAAACACATCCCAAAAATATAAGTATCTCTCTTTCTTCTCCAAAGTTTAAACCACACTCACTTTCTTCTCCGAACAGTGCTTGGTTTCTTCACCCTTATTCCAAACCGAAACGCTTTCTCTTACGGTTACGAGGTCGAGAGAAACGAAATAAAACGAGACATCAAGACGATGAAATGAAATGCAGCGACGTGACGAAACGAAACAAAAAAAAAAAGCTACCAGTACCACATAACAGCGACGAAGCATCACATAACAGATTAACAGCGACGAGACAAAACAAAACGACATTCACAACGGCGACGGTGCGGCTGTGCAATCGGTAAGCTTCAGTTTGTTCAAGCTGATGTATTTTTCTATGTTGTTTGTTATTTAATTTGTGGTTTTATAATTGGAATTTCATTTTGGTCTTTTGAAATTGGAAAAAATAGTTTCTGTGAACTGAACTGTGATGTGAGCAACAGAAAGTGAGTTATTCACCTGTGTGTTTGATTTTTTAGTTATAACTTATAAATAGATTTTGGAAATTTGTGTTTTTGAAAAATTGTGTTTCCTATTACTGTTACTATGCGTTTGGTTTGGTTTTTATGTCCTACTGTGTGTGTTAATGTGGTTTCTAAGTTATAATTATAAATGGTTTTTTGGAATTTTGTGTTTTATGTATCACGTGTGTTTGATTTCTTGTCTTTAATCTTTAGTTTTTAGTTTAATATTATTACTTTAATTTAATGAAACTCTTACATTAAAAACTATAAAAAATTATTAATAATTATCATGATATTATTTTTTGTTGTATTGTAGGTACACAATTTAACAACTGGACTACAAGTATATCGCAGCGCGGAGTTGATCATTAGTCGACCCATTAAATTTAGTGAGATATTTCAGATTTTTTTATTATGTCTTCTAAGATCTAAAAAAAATGAATATGAAAATGATAAACATAAGAAAAAGAAAAAGATTGAGAGTTAATTCAATGATCTTTTGATAAATTTTTAATAAAAGAATCACAAGTTTCAAATGAAAGTCGTTATATTGATATTATCGATACTGAAATTCTTGATAGTGTGCTTGCCATTGAAAAATATATGTTTATTGGTGTTGGTATGCAAAAAATAAAGGAGTTGATTTCATTTTTTGACGGATATAGAGAAACGGGTTTTAGGCTCTGATTAACACTAAGAAAATTGTGGTTGAATTGAATATCACCTCAATATTTCCTTAAAGGAGTATAATTAAAAGATAAATAAAGTTTCATGATAATTTGAATACCCTAACAGTTGAGTTATCTGAAGAGGAATCTTTCAGGATGAATTATTTTCTTTACCTTATTGATCAAGTTGTTGTTTCTCTTAATAAGAGATTTAAGCAATACCAAGAGTATGAAAGTATTTTTGGTTTCTTGTTTACTTCTCAAAAGTTACAATTATTAGATGATGCAACTTTGAAGTCTTGTTGTAGTAACTTTGAAGTCTTGTTGTAGTAACTTTGAACGGGTATTGAAACATAATGAACAATTTGATATCGATGGGAATGAATTTTTTGCAGAGTTAAAGTCACTAAGAGAAATGATGCCTGAAGGAATCATAAGCCCTACTTATACATTATTATTTTTGAAAGGTTTGGATTGTTTTCCTAATACAGTTATAACGTATAGAATTTTATTACTATTCATGTGATTTTCTGCTTCTGCTAAAAGAAGTTTTTCAAAATTAAAGTTGTTAAAGACTTACTTGTGGTCTACGATGTCACAAGAAAGACTTAATGAATTGACATTAATTGTAATAGAAAATGATCTTTTGGAGACAATAAAATATGAAGACTTACTTGATGAATTTGCTTCAAAAAGTGTTCGTAGGACATCTCTTTTTAAATAGTTAGATACTTTTAAGTTGTATGAAATTATGTTTATAGTTTAAACAATACTTTCAGTTTTTTAGTGCTTCATTTGATTAATATGTAATTTTCTTTTATGCGTCATTTTTAATTATTAAAATTATATATATAATTTTTAAATTTAGGCCTATTTTTTAATTTAGAACAGAGTCTCTTGATAGATTGGGTCGGCCCTGAACTACAATGATAATAGTAACAATTCTATTGTGTACACAGTTGTGTATGTGTATGGGGTTGCAACAGTTAGATTTAGATAAAGTATACATCTTATTTTTCCATATATCTATCGCACTAACACCTCTGCAAAAATGTGTGTTAGTGTTTGTGTTAATGTGTCTGTGTATGAAATTGACTATAATTACGTGTAATTTATTTATTTTTTCAAATTAATATCGATGACGATGTGTCAATGTCTGCTTCATAGCTACCTACTTTAAATTTAACGTGATTTTTATAAGCACCGTCCACCTCATCTTTTATTAGTTGATTCTGATTATGTTGGAAATCACTTCTTCACACTTGGTTAATGTTGGAATTAATTTATATTTTAGGAATATCTTATTGATTAAGTTTGTTAGAGGGTATTTTAGTATTTTATTATACTCTAATTTTGTGTATAAATAGCCTAGTAGTAGGTAGGTCAATGTAATTCATTATTCCTTATTTTGTAGTCGTCATTCAATATATTTCTTTTGTCTTTCATCTCTCCTTTGTGCACCAACAACTAGTATCAGAGCCTTTGGTTTCGAGTAAAGGGACCGACACATGAGGGAGAGCATTGTAGACTCACACTTGAGGGGGAATATTGAGAATCAAGTGTGAGGAAGAAGTCTCACATTAATTAGAAAAAGGAAGAATGAACATTTTATAAGTGAGAGAAGCCACACACCAATCACCTTAAGGTTTGAATATGTAGTGTGTCTCTCACAATAAAGTGTATTCCGAGTAAAGAATTCTCCCTCCTCAAAATTTCCCCTAATGATGGTATCAGAGCTTGATGATGATTCTGAATCTGGTGGTGATCATACTTGTAGAAGGGAAAATTCTGAAGACGTAGGTTCTGGAGGACAAACTTCTAAAGATGATCATGTTTCTGGTGGAAAGCATGACTCTAAGGATGGACGTTCTGAAGGAGGAGCTTCTGAAGGAAATTTAGCCTTTGGCGGTGATTATAATTCTGAAAGTGGATCTTCTGAAGGCAGAGCTTATGAAGGTGATCCAACTTTTAAAAATGATATTTCTAAAGGTAGTGGTTCTGAACGAGGTCCAGAAGATAACAAAGGTGGAGCTTCTGGTGGTTGTCAAGGTTCTGGAGAAAGTCCATTTTCTGAAGCAAGAGCTTCTGAAGGAGAAAGTTCTGGTGTCCGAAGTTCTAAAGTTCAAATTCAGAGGCAATAAAGAGTCAAAAGCATCCCAAGAAGATTTGCAGAGTTTGACATGTTACAAGACACTGAAGTAGACTCCAAAGGAGAAGTTATTCAGTGTGCAATGTTAGTAGACTCTGAACCTGTGAGTACAAAAGAGGATCTTAAGCAGTAAGTCTGATTGCAGGCCATGAAAGAAGAAATTGATGCTATAGAGAGAAACAAGACTTGGAAACTTACAGAACTTCCAAAAGGCAAGAAATTCATCAGCGTCATATGGGTTTTCAAGCAGAAGCTAAAGCCAGATGGGTCAATTGGCTTTCCCAAAGAAAGATTAGTAGCAAGAGGTTTTCTACAGAAGCCTGAGCTGGATTACTCTGAAGAGTTTGCACCTGTAGCGAGACATGAAACAATCAAACTAGTGATTGCAATAGCTGCTAACAAGAATTGGCCTCTGATGCATTTAGATGTAAAATCTGCATCTCTGAATGTTTCATTACAAGAAGAGGTATACGTGTCACAACCTCCTGGATTTGAGAAAAAAAAATAGAAAGGGGTGGTGTTCAAATTACACAAAGCCTTGTATGGATTGAAGCAAGCGCCCGGAGCTTGGAATTTGAAGATTGATTCATTTTTCAAGGGACAAGGGTTTCAGAAGTGTGAGATGGAGTATGGTGTTTATGTTCATCACGCTTCAGAAGGTAATATGATTCTGGTATGTTTGTATGTTGATGACATATTACTCACAGGAAGTTATGAACAAGAGATAGTTGAGTTCAAGAAGGTTTTGATGAATGAGTTTGAAATGATAGATCTTGGAAAAATGAGTTTCTTTCTAGAGATGAAGTTTATGTACTCTGAGAAAGAAATCATTTTGTATCAAATAAAGTATGAACTTGAGCTTTTGAAGAAATTTAAGCTAGAGAATTACAAAGTTGCTATCACACCTGCTGATACGGATCAGAAGTTGGACTCTGATTCTGATGGAGAGGATGTGGATGCTACAACCTTCAAACAGATGATTGGTTCTCTGAGGTGTTTGTGTAATACCAGACCTGATATTTGCTATGCAGTTGGAATGGTTAGCAAATTTATGATTAAACCAAAGTGGTCTCATTACCAAGCTGTTGTCAGGATTCTGATGTATGTGAAGGGAACTCTGAAGTATGGACTGTTATTTCCTTCTGGAGGGAAGATCGAATCAGAACTTCTGAGTTATTCATACTCTGATTGATGTGGAGACAGAGTTGACAGAAGAAGTACTTCTGGGTACTTATTCAAATTTCTGGGAGGTCATATTTCTTGGTGTTCCAAGAAGCAACCTATTGTTGCGCTGTCAACCTATGAAGCTGAATATATTGCAGGGGCTCTGATTGCATGTCAAGCTGTGTGAATTCTGAACTTGCTGCAAGATATGAAGATTGAGGTAGACAAACCTCTGAAGCTGATGATTGATAACAAGTCTACAATCAATCTTGCCAAGAACCCAGTGCTGCGTGGGAGAAGCAAGCATATTGAGACCAAGTATCACTTTCTGAGGAATCAGGTTCAAAGTGAAATATTAGAAGTTGTGCATTGTAGCATCCAAAAGCATCTGACTGACGTTCTAACAAAGACTATCAAGACTGATCAATGTCTTCGTTTGAGGGATGAAATTGGTGTTGTCAGTTTTGTGTAAATATAAATTAAGGGATGATGTTGGAATTAATTTATATTTTAGGAATATCTTATTGATTAAGTTTGTTAAAGAGTATTTTAGTATTTTATTATACCCTAATTTTGTGTATAAATAGCCTAGTAGTAGGTAGGTCAATGTAATTCACTATTCTTTATTTTGTAGCTGTCATTCAATATATTCATTTTGTCTTCATCTCTCCTTTGCGCACCAACGGTTAATAGATGATTTGTTTTTTGTGCTTATGCCCTCCTTCAATAAAAAAAGTAATAACAGTCTCTCAGCATCACACTACAGCAGATGAAGATGGCGTACTAATGAACAAAACTTCGTATCTAATAACATGCGTTGAGTTGCATAGCTAAGGGTACGAATAAAAAACTAATGTGCTTGTATAATTTTTTTAAAATACAATTATAAAAATAACAGAAGAATTATTTTGTTCAAACGTCTATCGACATCTCATTGTTACTCATTTGTATGTGTTGTGTTTTTGTTTAACTTATTTTAAGTGTGTCTTCGATATGTTTGATGAAATGTTCTATAGAGGTTTCGATGAAGAAAATAGATTTTGGAGTAAAAATTTAAGTATGGTATTTAAGTGTGTTTCTCAAAGTTTATTTTTGTCAACTTTTGATAGACTTAGCTATTAGTTTTGAATTTAGTTTGAAGATGAAAAATACCCTTAAGTCGTTGTTTGTCAATTTATTTGTACTTCTTTTATTTCATTGAAAAGAAAATTCCTATCTCTTTTTGCTCTGATGATAAATTTATAAAATTGTTTTTTTCATTTTTTTTTTAAATAAAATGAAAACATGATTTTGATCAACTAAAAAATCCATATCAGAATTATTATAAAAATAAAAAATTCACAATATTAAAAACCATTATTTGTAATATTATATAGTTTTAAAAATCTCATTTTAGACCGTATATAAATAGGATAATTCTCACTATCATATAAGTTGGAGTTGAGTTAGATCGAACCATATTTTTTATCATATATAATTTAATTGTAGAATGAAATAGAAATTGAAGTTGGAGAAAAGTGATATTTTAGACATACTTGAGGGTGAGAACTCTGGTGAAAGGCATGAAGTTGCATTAATTCCATCAGAGCAGAAACATTTGAATTGAGTGTTTCCTTCATTCCCACATGCTCCACCTGAAGTAACGCAACTCTCACATTCCCCATAGCTTCCGCTCCATTTCAAATCAAAACCGCTTTGTAATGATTTTTTTAATACATTGCTCAGTAGTCCATTGCCAGATCCCAGTTGTTGAGCTAGGCTTTCCAAAATTGGAATCACGACAGTATGAGTCGGAGCACAGAAGGCAGAGAACGAATCAGAATAAACAACGGTGTAGACAATATATTTACTTTTGCCACAGTCAATATCATAAAATGGAGGCAGTACATTTATAGCTCCAACATTGCAACCGTACAAGAGAGTTACGTTAGCAACATCATTGTAACGTTGAAATTTAGTACTGTTATCAAATGTGCTGTTCTGGTCATTGTTATTCCCAGCACAGACATCACCATCTGAATAATCGTCTCTAGCCACCGTGAGTATCCGTGTTTTATCGTCCCATCCAAGAATACGATATTTAAGGGTTATTGATTGTGATCTTTGAAACTTTATCTTCGCATGTAAGCTCCGTGGTAATAGGATCAGCAGCAACACCACCACAATAACTTTTTCTGCTTTCTCCCCAGAACGGATACTTGAGGTCTTTGATATTGTCTTCGCAGGAAAAAGCGGTGTTACAGTTTGTGTACTCATCATCCTCGCATAGACACGTTGGAATATTGATGAGGAAAATCATCAAAAGGGTGAAGAAGTTAAAGAAAACAAAAATGGAAGAAGAATGATGAAGCAGAGGTTTCATTCTTGCGCAAGAACAAACCAGTAATAGTGGATGACGTGTGAATTATAGAATTGGCTTTGGTGAGATAAAGAAAAATAATGAATTGATTCATTCAACTCGCCTTTCACTTTCAAGTTTAATTCAATGCAATATAATTTCCACATTTTGTGATGTTTCTACGAAACTGGGTCGGAACGATCCAATTTAGAATTTAACACATTAAGAACTTAGTTTTAGTCGTAATGTTGAAGTCAATGATATGATAATATATATTCCATTAATATCTATCTATCTAAATATTACATATAAAAAGTAACTGCATAGTTCATAATTGGCATTATAACTTATATGTTTAATTTCTCTGATTTCGAATATAAATAACAAAAAAAAAAAATTCAAATTTTTTAAATATATATATATATATATATATATATATATATATATATATATATATATATATATATATATATATATATATATATATATATATATATATATATATATATATATATATATATATATATATATATATATATATATATATATATATATATATTTATTGATCTGGGTTAGGCCTACATTTGCCCTACGAACAAAAGGCCCAAACGGTCCAAGTTAGAGATTGTGGGGCACCTCCCCATCTAACCGTTGGACGACGTGACCCACCACTTCACAACGGACATATCAAACTGCTCTCCGGAAATTTCGGGTCCAACCCTATTCTCGCAGAGTGGTTGACCAGGGGGATCCACTTGCTGGACTCCATACTCACGTAAACCCTGGCAGTTCCCGTTATTGAGCCTCCATGTGGCTCAATAGTCGGGACCTTGGCCCAGTGCTGGAGGCTATAAATACCCTCTCTCATGAGAGGGTCATGTATTCATTCATTCACACATACATTCATACTTGCTTGCTCATTCCGTCTCTCGCTTTACCATCAGAGTGTCTTGCAGGTACCCCCCATCTCCTTCAAATCCAGCCCGAAGCCAACTGTGACGGTCCAACTCTGACCAGGTCAGATCAATGGCACCGTCTGTGAGAATCTAAGCTTCTCCGTCTTCTCTCCGTTTAAAAGACAAAAGCTAACAATCCTCGATTGTCATGGATGACCAAACTCAAGACAACCAGAACGTCCGTGTCATCGACGTTAACAACCACATCGCCGACAATAATGTCGGCCTCGACAACACCGGTACCGCCGACCATAATACGGTCTCTAGCGTCAACATCCACGGGCCTTCTAACTACTGGGACGGAGCCACGTCTTCTTCTTCATCAATCCCTCCTCGACTTGAAGAAGATCAACCAATTACTCTGAACTACCCAGCCGTCCAATTCCATGAGGTCCCCGTCCCCGTCGGGGCGGACGCCACAACCAGGGAACTGTTCGCGGCGATTAACCAAACCAACTATCTCATCTTTGCCCAGGAGGAAAGACTGAGAGCACTCGAGGACGACCGAAGGCCCCCTAGAAGGCACATGAGACCTCAATCTCCTCCCCCTCGACAAGCGGACGAACGTCCCCGATCTCCCCCACGAAGACAGAATCGGGACATCTCTCGAAGTCCGTCGCCTCAACCACTCGGGCAACGACCCCCTTTGGAGAGGGAACCACTCGCCGACGCAGGAAGGCGCGACCATGACCCCTCGCGGCAAGAACGAAGACCTCCCAGAGACAGACACGGGGGAAACCATCAACGGTCACACCGCTCGAGGAACGCTCCGTGCGACCAGGGCCACCATGACCGCCACTATATCGCATCCCCATCCCGCTCTCCGAAACGGAGTGACGAGGACGACCCCTGCGGTCCCTTGTCACAAGCTATCATGAAGGCGCCCATTCCCCCGGGCATGGAGAAGCCTCCCCACTTAAAGGAGTATGACGGCATCGCCGACCCAGTCGACCATATAGACGAGTTCGAAGCCATGCTGCACTACCACAACATCGGGGGACCAATCAAATGCCGGTTGTTCCCCACGACTCTGAGGAAAGCGGCTATGGACTGGTACAAAGGTCTTGCCCTGGGGTCAATTACCTCTTGGCGAAACCTGAAGAACCAGTTCATCAGCTCGTTCACTACTTCGCGATGACACCCGAAGACCGAAGCAGCGCTCAAGGCCATCATTCGGAAGCACAATGAGACCTTGAGAGAATTCATTAACCGCTTCAACTGGGAAGCCATCCAGGTCCCCTGCACGGACCATATGAAGAGATACCTGCTGGAGAGGGGGCTCCTCCCCAGCACCAAATTTAGAAAAGCCGTGGGCATCGAACCACCCTGAACGTTTGATGCCCTCCTCGAAAAGGCCAGGGCCTACATGGACTACGAGGAGAGAGAAGCGGCCAACAGAACCCGAGACCCCAGAAACCGCAGATCCAGCAGCAATCTGTGACAAGACACCGCCCCTCCTCGACGAACTGGGGAAAAGAGAAGGGATGATAAACCCCGAGACGCCCGAGAACAAAGGGGACCCTCGGGAAGATTCACAAAATACACTCCGCTTATGGGTTCTCACGAGCGCATCTTAGCGGAGTGCGCAAGTACAAATTTCAAGGACGGCGGCGTCAAACATCCCCGTCCAGTTCCTGCCAAACCCGGGGTGGACTGAAGCAAATACTGCCAGTACCACCAGAGCCACGGGCACCTGACCGAAGACTGTATCCACCTCAAGGACACAATCGAGACCCTCATAAAAGGGGGAAGACTTGCACAATATCGGCGAAATGACGCTCCTCGTCGGGATGCTCGTGAGATGAGGGAAGCAGAAGAGGATGCCCGACCATCTGACGAGTCGGTTCCCATCCAAACCGCGTTCTCCGTCACAAGACCCGAGGACTTCTACATCCCCGAACATTTGCAAGAACCTTTGTCTATGCACAACAGGTGGGAACACTTCCCCTCTGCCATGGTCATCAATGGTGGAGGGTTCAATGATTTGACCATAAATTCAGCTAAGAGGAAGCTGGACGAGTTGGTCGACACGGTCCCCCCTCAAACGGTGACCTTTGAAAGGGTGAGAGGCAGATCAGAGCCAATCACCTTCTACCTCGAGGAGCTCCCCAGATGGGCCCCCAATTCGGCCATCCCTCTACTGATAAGGGCAAGAATGTCCAACTTCGATGTACACCGCTTCCTCGTCGATGAGGAAAGTTCCGTCGACGTGATGTACAACCAGCTGTTCCAAACCCTGCAGCTCGACGACTCTCACATTTCACCATACGTGGGGTCGGACCTGCAGGGCTTTAACGGCTCGACCTCCAAGCCTTAGGGATACGTCGAACTCATGGTCACGTTCGGCGAGGATAATGCTACGAGGCAAGTCAAGGTGCGCTTCCTCGTCATTGATTGCCCCTCCCTCTACAACTGCATTCTAGGAAGGCCGACACTAGCAGAGCTGACCGCCGTGCCCTCCACCGTCCATTTAAAAATGAAGTTCTACACCAAGAGGGCACATGTTGCCACTATCCAAGGTGACCTGACAGCTGCCTGAAGGTGTTTTAACGCGGCATCCAAGGGACACAACACAGTCAACACCAGCACAAGGCCGGCCAAGAAAGCTGCAACTACGCGACCAGAACCTCAGCGGTCAGAGCCCGTCAGAGAAGAAGAGCAGAGAGCCACTCCAAAGGTCGACTCGATATCCCTAGACACTCGCTTCGACCAGGATGAGCCTCCTAGCGGCGGGCTGGTCCCGCTTCGACCAATTTTGGACGGGGACTTCGAGCTCATCCCCCTCAGTGAAGACCCAAGCATAGGAGTGAAGATTGGCACCGGACTCCCCGACTTGGCGAGGAAGCAAATCAAGGCTTGCTTGTTGGAGAATGCAGATCTGTTCGCATGGAGCACTGTGGAAATGCCCGGTCTCGACCCTGAGGTCGCCTGTCATCAACTCATCATTGATCCAGCCGCTAGGGCAATAGTGTAACATAGACGTAATCAGTCTCCGGAGAAAACGGAGGCTGCTGAAAAAGCTGTAAAAGACCTCTTAGAGGAAAATTTTATTTCTGAAGCCCGGTATTCAACCTGGCTGTCAAATGTTGTACTTGTCAAGAAAAATAATGGAAAATGGCGAATGTGCGTTGACTACACCGATCTTAATCGGGCATGCCCCAAAGATTCATTTCCTTTACCTAATATTGATATGCTGGTCGATAATTCGACCGGTTATAAAATTCTATCGTTTATGGATGCCTATTCGGGATACAACCAAATCCCAATGGCAATAGGCGACAAACACTGCACCGCTTTCATGACTAGCTCGGGCAACTATTACTACAACATAATGCCCTTCGGTCTGAAAAACGCAGGAGCAACGTATCAGCGGATGACGAACAAAGTTTTCCGCAACCAAATCGGGGATATGCTCGAGGTATACATGGACGACATGATCGTCAAGTCCCGAGCAGACACCGACCATGCCGCTCATCTCAGGGAAGTCTTTGGCCAAGCAAGGCAATGCAAAATGAGGTTTAACCCCGAGAAGTGCATGTTCAGGGTCAAGGCGGGCAAGTTCCTCGGCTTCTACTTAACAGAACAGAGAATCAAAGCCAACCCCGACAAGTGTCGATCTTTCTCTGACCTCCCCACACCTACGTCGAAAAAATACATACAAATCTTGAATGACATGCTCACCTCACTATCCCGTTTCGTTGCGAAATTCGCTCAACACGCCCTCTCTTTCTTTAAGCTCCTTCGCAAGGAAGCGGCCTTCGAATGGACCGAGGAATGCGAGCAGGCGCTACTCCATCTTAAACAAAGCCTCTCGCAGCCGCCCGTGTTATCACGACCAGTTGATGGAGAAACCTTATTTCTATACCTAGCCGTCTCGGTCGAAGCCGTCAGTGCAACCCTCATTTGTGAGACGCACGACGGACAAAAACCCGTTTATTTCACGAGCAAGGCGCTTCAAGGGCCCGAGGTTAGATACCAACAGATAGAAAAGGTGGCTCTGGCCCTCGTCAACGCAGCAAGAAGGCTTAGACACTATTTCCTCACGCACACGATCGTGGTGCGAACGGACCAGCCCATGAAACAGCTCCTAGGTCAACCAAATATGGTGGGTCGAATGTTAAAGTGGTCCTTCGAACTTTCTGAATTTGATGTCCAATATAAAAGCAGGAAGGCTCTAAAGGCACAAGCTCTGGTCGATTCCATCGCTGAGATGACCGCTCATAACCCCCCCCCGCACAGAAAGAGCTCAAGTGGGTCATCTTCGTCGACGGAACTTCCAGCTCGACCGGGAGCTGTGCAGGAATCCTCCTAGAGAACGAGAAAGGCGTGGTGGTCGAGCATTTGCTCACCCTCTACTTTCCCACCTCGAAAAACCAGGCGGAATACGAGGCCCTGCTCGCAGGGCTAAGACTGGCCGAGGATTTAGGTGCCTGTGAGGTACAAATTTTCACCGACTTTCAACTCGTCGCGTCCCAAGTTCAAGGGGAATACCAGGCTAAGAACAACAGCCTCATCGAATATCTGAACTTGGTCAGAGAGCATATGAAAAGATTCGACCGAGCAGAAATTTCGCACGTACCACGCGAGCAAAACACAAGGGCCGACATACTTTCGAAGCTCACAAGCACGAAAAAGAAAGGCGGAAACAAATCCGTCATACATGAATCTCTATCTCGCCCGAGCATCGAAAAGTCCACGGCTCCACCCGAGGTAAACACCATCGGGGACAACTCGTTCTGGATGACCCTGATATTCAACTTCCTAACAAAGGGGGAACTCCCCCTGGACCAAAGAGAAGCAGCCCCGACCAAACGACGAGCATGCTCCCACGTGGTACTCGAGCACTAACTATATTGGAGGGGGTTTTCCATCCCACTCTTGAAGTGCATTGAAGAATCTGCGGTCCCCGAGATATTACAGGAAATACACGAAGGTATTAACGCCCAGCACATGGGCGGCAAGTCCCTAGCGAGGTAGGCACTACGAGCGGGGTATTACTGGCCGACAATGCAGCAAGACGCCAAAGACCACGTCAATAGATGTGACAAATTCCAAAGACACGCCGACATGCACCTTGCCCCGCCACACGAGCTGAATATATTGTCATCCCCGTGGCCATTTGCCTGGTGGGGAATGGACATCCTCAGACCATTCGTTTAAGGGACGTACCAAAACAAATTCCTCATCATGGCCGTAGATTATTTCACAAAGTGGATAGAATCCAAAGCCCTTGCGAAAATCACCTCGCATAACATCCTCCGCTTCTACAAGCGAAACGTGCTTGCCCGATTGGGAATCCCGCAAGCGCTAATCATAGATAACGGTACCCAATTGACCGACCAAGGCTTTCAAAGCTTCATCACCAAACTCGGCACCAAACAACATTTTACCTCAGTCGAGCATCCCCAAACTAATGGGCAAGCCGAGGCCGCGAACAGGGTCATCTTGTGAGGACTCAAGCGCAGATTAGGCGAAGAAAAAAGGGGATGGGTCGAGGAGCTACATAGTGTTCTATGGGCGTACGTACGACGCCCCATTCGACGACTGGTGAGACCCCATTTTGACTGATCTACGGCACCGAGGCAGTCATCCTGGTAGAAATCATGGAGCCATCCAGGCGAACTGAGATGCCCCTCGACGAGGAGATGAACGAGGAGGCTCTGAGAGACGAACTCGACCTTGTCGATGAAATCCAGTCAAGAGCAGCCCTACGTGAGGCCACTCTGAAACAACAGGTAGCCCTACGCCACGATAGCAAAGTCATAAGACGCGAATTTTAGGTCGGTAGTCTAGTCTTACGGAGAAACCAGATGGATTCCCGCAAAGGAAAGTTGGCCGCAAACTGGGAGGGACCTTATCGCGTTCGGGGAGCTACGGGCACCAGAGCATATTACCTCGAGCAATTAGATGGAGAGCCACTTCCTCGACCCTGGAACGCTGCAAAGTTGAAACAATATTACAGCTAAAGCCCCTCACCAGCTGAGGACTTTCTCCGTCGAATATTCACCTTTAGTCGACAAAAGGAAAAATCTCGACCACGTATGCATGTCGAGATATGGACACCGCCTACCAACCAACGAAGGCATGATATCTCTCACATTGACGAGCGACACCCTTGCCCGACAGGGGCATCTCGGTCGAGCCCCACTGTCAAAGTACCCTAACATGGAAGAACACCCAGCTCGTGATGGGCAGTTCACGCCCCGAGCGTAGGATCCCGATCGCGATCATGCGCCCGTCCCGCGGACATCCGCTCCGCGCCCTCGACACATTTCGAAGTATGTCAAATCAATAGGGTCGAACAAGCATCTCCACATGAACATGAACTTCGTGAAAATATTCATAACGACCACAACAATGGTCGGGAACACACATCCAAAAAGTTATCAAATGAATGAATAACACAATTATAAATATGTCGACCACATGGGGCGACGTTGTCCAAATTTACAACTTAGGCACGACGGCCTCAAAATCAAAAGAATAATATCAGCCACGCAGGCCCTAAAACAACAACGGGCACACAGGCCCTGAACTAAATACATTCAAACTTCATCTTCACCGTCGCTGTCCTCCGGGGGATAGAGGATCTTCCCGTCAACAAATTGGTTGAACGGCCCTGCCCCCTCAACCACTAAGTCGACCCCGGGATTCAAGATCTTCAACTGCTCGACGGTGATGTTCAAACCGTATCCAAGAGTGTCAATGACGTCCTGCTCAAGAAAGCGGATACGAGCAATCAAATCCGCCCGAGTCGCCATGTTTTTCTCTGTCTCGGTATCATCCTCGATCGGCGCAGTCATCCACTCTAGCTCCAAATTACGAGCGGCCAGACGCTCATTCTCCCTTATGGCCGTCTCGAACTGAGGCCTTAACTCGTTTAAATCCTTGAGAAGCTTGACTTGGGCCTCATTTTTTGACTCATGGTTGAGGATGTCACCCTTCAACTTCTCATTCTTGACCTTTAGCTTATGGATTTTGGCGTAGGCCGCGTCGAGAGCAGATTGAGTACTCGAGGACTCGTCGTTAAGTGACAGGGCCATCTCGAGCACCCTCATCACAGTGGCCACGTCCTCGGCCAAGCGCTACCGGCGAAGCTCCCTGTCTTCATTCAAAATAGCCTCTCTCTCCTCCCCGTGTAGGTCGAGGGAGTCCCCGTCGCGGAAGAGGCCGCGGTTTAGATAGCACGGAGGCAACACAAAAACCCTCGCATATGTTTTATCACCCTCGGATTGTACGCCCGCAGTGCTATCCGCGCGCTTCCTCTTGGCCACGGGTTCGTTGACCAGAATCTAGGCTGGATCAGTAGAAGTGGGATTTTTCGAGGAGGAGGGGGAACCACTACCCCGACCAGTAGACTTAGCCTGCTCCTGGAGCTGGGCAACCCTGCTTCGGGGGGCCAGAAATGGATGCATTCTTTGGCCTCAGTTTCAGAAAACGCTCAGAAAGAGACGCCATTCGACCTGCAAATCAAAGAGGATCGTTAGTCGAGTTAGAAAAATCAAAAATAGAGCGGACACGTCCCCGCTTAGAAAAGAAGCAAATAAACAGCTACGCCTTACCCAAGAGCCTCATGGCTTCCCCATTCGAGGAGCACTCGAGCAGGGCCTTAGTGTTGATCAACCTATTGACCAAGAGATATCCCTCTCCTCGTTAAACAACAGGGCGCCATTCACGTCCATGCATTTCGCAGGGGAGAACCCTTTAACATAAGCAAATAGCTTCTCGTATGAAAGCTGATCTCGGGCATCCAAATCCTCGGGCCTCACCGTATAGTATTCGGGCCTCTGCTTGTAATGTCTCCACTGCCATTCAAGCGAGAATCGAGCCATAAGTCGGGTAACTAGCCGCCCGTCCTCCACCTCTTCCACCCGGGCATAGAGAGAATCTATGGCCGTGTCCGTCAAGGGTTTCACGAAGAAGTACCTCTCCTTGAAATTCCGACGGACTCCAGATAAGGCCGGAAGAGTTTCTCGAACTGCTTAAAGGAGACCCACGCATGTCTCCCGTGGACAAATTGTCTCTACAAATGAAAGATGCGGAAGAAAAGGGGCAGTGTGGCGCCTATCCCCAAGTATTGGCAGACGAGCTCAAACGCCCGCATGAACGCCAACGCGTTTGGATGAAGTTGAGAAGGTGCCAACTGGAGCCATTGGAAAACCCCGACCTGGAAATCATTAAAAGGCAGGCGCATCCCCGCCTCCTTGAAAGCAAACTCATACATTGGGAACCATTTTCCTGGATACGCCGAGCATATCCTTTGGTCCCCATGGGGTATCTGAAGCATCCAATTGGCCGGAGCCCCTTCTGCGCGTTCTTCCGGGCAGTTAAACGCGTCCTTCGCGTCCCGCGAAAAGCATGAACTTTTATCCCTGGGTTCCAGAGCAACCCAAGCCAAAGGATCCTCCTCGTCACTATGGGGCTCGTCGTCGTGATGGGTGGCCGGAATGTCGCTCCCTCGGCAGCGTGCCATTGTACCTGAAAAGTAGGGGAAGTTAGTGAATTCGACATTATCAAATCCACCCTTCCACCGCAGATCAAGTGAAAGGGCAACGAACTCAACCCAAGCCCTCGACATGCTAAAGCAGACCATTACAATCTGATGAGATATAGTCGGAGAATAGTTTACCGAGCACAAACCCAGATACATACTAACCTTAGGATCTCCCCGACACCATAACGTGAATGTTCATAGGTTCCCGACACATTCATGAGTGCTCGACACGGAACCCATGAACCCGGATGGACATTCATGAATGTTCATGAAGCTCATGAATGTTTGTTCATAGGTGCCCGATATCTTCATGAGTGTCCGACACAAAACTCATGAGTTAAGATGAACATTCATGAACATTCATCACAAAACTCATGGATATTCATCCAATCAAGATAAATTTCTGACATTTAATACAAAAAAGTCCAAGAAACGTGGTATTGAGAGGTTATAACTTACTTGGATGAAGAACATTGAGGAAAAAACTAGAGAGTTGAGAGGGTCGCCTCACGCCACAAACGAAGAAAAACTGAGAGGTTTGAGAGAACCACTTCAAGCTGCGAGCAAAGGAAGGATTGAAAGGGAGCTTGAGAAGATAACAAATGAATCCCAAGGGCCCCCTTTTTATAGGCGACCCACGCCCCAAGGGATCCCACATGAAGAGTCATCACCTCATTGGCCCCTTTTGTTTTTTTCTTAAGGGGTGACACTCCAAAACGCAAGCCACGTGGCTCAATCACCAAACACGAAATCCTTTCCGGACTGGCAAGCAAACGCCCGACTCCTACAAGTCGCCCGTAAACGTAGGGGGCTAACACTTACACAGAGAAGTGCTCGACACTAGAGTGTACAAAGGGGCACATTCTCTTGACCATCTCGGAGATGAGGAAACGCTCGACAAACTTACAACTCCCAGGAGGCGGGCATGCCAGAGGGGACCTCGCCAAGGCCCCTCACCGCCAATATGCCATCTCGAGCAGGCGGATGAACCTTTCGATCCCGATCCCCGTTCGTCCATGGTATTCCCGAACGCATTTGAGCCTGCCCCCCGTGGGAAACGATCCGCTCCCTTCAGGAACTTTGACCCTCTACCCCGACCAAGCCTTCGATAACGAGAACTGTACTCAAGCCATCACCCTCTAACTCGAGGACAATAACTTGGGGGGCTCCTGATCTGGACTGAGTCTACATTTTCCCTACGAACAAAAGGCCCAAACGGCCCAAGTTAGAGATTGTGGGGCACCTCCCCGTCTAACCGTTGGGGGACGTGGCCCACAACTTCACAACGAACATATCAAACTGCCCTCCGGGAATTTCGGATCCAACCTTATTCTCGCGAAGCGGTTGACCAAGAGGAGTCCACTTGGTGGACTCCATACTTACGTAAACCCTGGCAGTTCCCGTTATTGGGCCTTCGCGTGACCCAATAGTGGGGACCTTGGCCCAGCGCTGGGGGCTATAAATACCCTCTCTCATGAGTGAATCAGATATTCATTCATTCACACCTACATTCATACTTGTTTGCTCATTCTGTCTCTCACTTTGCCATCAGAGTGTCTTGCAGGTACCCCCCATCTCTTTCAAATCCAGCCCGAAGCCAACTGTGACGGTCCAACTCTGATCAG